>OY770263.1:255727997-257160497 GCA_963669355.1 Chorisops tibialis
TGCGATCCCCTCATACCTTATTTCTCCTCCTATACAAATTGACAACTTTCAAAAATATATTTATTCGACTTTCAGTGAAGCTAGCTAAGTTAAATTAACGAATTTTTGCCTGTGCTAATTTCATTGCAACCAGTTTTAAGAAAATTATCAACTTCACCTCACTCCTTTTAAATCCTCCATTACAAATTTCACGAAATTTTGAAATTTCAATTGAATTTTTCGAAACTGCCAAAGCTAGCGACTTCAAGTTTTGTTGAAAGTTTAATAATAGAAATATCATTGTCGACAAAAAATTTTGTTTTGATCCTTATACTCTTTCTACCACCTCCTTCCAATGCAAATGTATAATTTTGGTAAAAGCATTATATTAGCTAAAAGAACAAACTTAAAATTTTGCAGAATTTGTCCCTTGATAATTGCAATAAATACTGAAAGAATTATCAGCATTGCTGCACCCCTTCTACCCCTCCCATACAAATGTATATATAATTCAAGAAAATTATTTCTCTTTCGAACATGTGAGAGCTATCGACTTTCAAATTGAAACAAAGCATGTGATAAGGATGTTGATAAGCAATTCCAAAATCATCCCATACAAATGCCCCAATTTCAGGAAAGCTATGTTCGATTTCTTTGAAAATAATAAAAACTACAAGTTTTAAATTCACCACGAAACATTCTGCATGCCGCGTTCGGTCTACGAACCTCCCCTCTCTGCTTCTACCACCTCCCATACAGAAGTCACAACACGCTATTCGAAGAAATTTGAGATGTCATATTTTCCGGTTCATCAAACTCCTTTCTGTTTCATCTACAGTATCTGTTTCGTTAACGTTTAGGATTTTTTTTTTGTTTCATTTGTTGTCCTTTCTTGAGAATGTTAAGATACGTGCTGTGAGAATTTTTCTAGTACTAGTTTTTCTGGAAGTTGAGGTGCTAGGTATCGATGACAATAAATTCAGCATCATTCCCGGAGTAATATCACTGACATCCGACAATAAACTTGTGGCAAGCATTTCACTCTGTATCTCTTCATTTAGTGATGGGGTCCAGTTTTAGCTTATCATCAATCTGACTTTCCTCTGAGCTATCTGCAGTATTGTTAATTCCTATAAAGGCATAGTCAGGTATAATTGCAGGGTTAAATGGATAGATTCCAGTTGCTGACACCAAGCTGTACATCACAAATGTCCAAATTGCACAATTCCACCACAGTGCCTGCTTAAGTATACCTTGGTCACATCAATCTACGAAAATGAAAAATTCGAAGATAGAGGGTTGTGCGAAGGTCTAAAAAGCTTTCCACAATAAATAATAAAAAATGTTAAGGAACCTGAAGGTGAGGAAACCGAAGTCCGATTTGGGCTGTAGTGCCAATGTAGAGGAAGAAGAAATTGCAACCGGTTCATTTTCTTCCTAGATGGGTTTTGACAAACAACTTTCAGGCTCCGCAAAAGTGACTCTTAAATGACTTAAAGAAGGTCCTATCTAACAGCTGAAGGAATTGTGTGGGGTGTGAAGGCAAGAACAAAAGAATAATTTCGTTTTGTGCTGCATACTTCAATATTTCAATGTTACTGCAGTGAGACGAATGACCATCTAGCATAAGAAGGCGTGCTCCTTGTAGTTTTTGTGGAACAAAACGTTCCTTAGGCCAAGTGATGAATATAAAGGTATTCACGTAAGCGGATTTTTTCCCGTATGGACCAGCGATCCGTCTTCAAACTTTATTTTTGGCCTTAAATACACATGTTTAAGAAAGAAAATGACCTTGTTCATTGCAGCATGCAATAACTGTCTCTCCTTTTTCTGCAGAGATCAATGAAATGACATTCTTGGAACCTAGATATTCAAATAAATATGAATGTGGACATAAAATTAAAATAAACTGCCAACAAGTCGGGCGAAACTTTATTATTCTTGAGATAAGTTGCGGATGAGTGGAAAGTCAATATGCAGGTTAGAGTGGTTAGGGAAGGCTAAGTAAAAGGGAGTTCTTGGGTAGGGCCGTTGTTAATTTAACAATATTTTATTCGTTTCTGCAAGTTTGGGTTTTTATGAGCGGAGGAAGAGGGGTAATAGTAAGGGTGGGTGGATGTTAATAGCTTTTTAATTAATTGCTTGAATCACGTCCAATATTTTCTGTATAGAATGTGTTTCATAGACGAAGTTGCATAGAATTTTCATAAAATTCGGTGTATTTTACATTCACGAAATCGAACATTTTTTTGGGAGGGTATAGAGAAGGTAGGGGAATCGTAAAATTTGATCAACAGTCTTATTTCGCTTCTCTTGTAAGTTGCTTGTATAAAATTTCAAGTTCGTAGCTTTTAGTTTGTTGGTTATTAGTTGATTTAATGAAATTGGTCGAAATCATAGTTTTGTATGGGAGGGGGTAGAATGGCAAACGCGATTTCAAAACTTTTAAAGCAACTTCATTTGAATTACTTCTATAAGTTTTTGTGCAAAATTTGAAATTGATAGCTTTTAAGAGTTAGCTGATAACTGATTTCTTAAAAATGCTCGACAAAATAATTTTGAATGGGAGGGGGTAGAAGTTTTAAAGGTTTTTGACCAGTTAATATTTTGTATATTTAGTGATTTTTTTTAAATGCATTTTGTAAATTTTCAAGTTTCTACCTTAAAATTTCACTCAAAAATTTTCAGTTTCTGTGTTTTTTTCAATTCACATGAAACACCTTGTGCACGTTAGACCGGGGGGTCGGTTTATAACAATTGTGGATCAAGTTATTATTATTTTTTTATGAACATCATATAGACGTATTCACATGCAAAATTTGAACTTTGTATCTTTCACCTGAGCCCTAAACAAATTAGTCAAAATTTTCGACGTTTTTGCTTATCACCTCCCTCTCCTTACACCTCCCAACTTAAAATTTTTACCAAAATTAATTTTTATGTAGTTCTACAATCTGACAAATTTTTGATTTGATATCTGTACTAGTTTTTGAGATATATGGATTTGTAATTTTGAAAAGTGCACCATTTTTGAAATGCTCCCCATTTCCCCCCACTACTATTATTTCAATATGTTATATTTTTTTTGTATTTGTCTAGTATACCTTAATATTTGTTTCAAGTTTCAATTACATAGCTTTAGAGATAGTTGAGATATTCATTTTTAGGTGTTTTTCTTTGCACCCCCCTGACCCTCCCCTTACAATAATTAGCCACTCTTTAAGCTGATTCTGATGCAACTATATGCCACCTTAATGGTCTCAAAGTATGAATTTTTTACAATAAGTAATTTCGAAGATATAATCATTTGAAAAAACAATTCGGCCGACAATTTGTTTTTAGCCCCCCCCCCCTTTTCGGACGCCAATGGAAAAAAAAATTAAATTATTTTTAAAGTTTGTCCCACAACCTTCTCTATATCTCTACTGATTTTCAACTTTCTATCTGCATTGGTGTTGGAGAAATTAGCAAGTGTAATTTTCGACTTTTTCCCTCCCCCCGCCACCCCTTCCACCTAACACCTCCCAAAATTTAGAAAATAGAGCTCACTTACCCAATCAACAATCCACCCAAAAAAAAACATTCTACCTAGGAGATATGAGTCCATATGTACGGCGGACGGCGGAACGGATTTTTTTTTTGCATTTTTGGGCTAATTTAGTCATGAAACGCGGAAAAAAAAATTTCAGGGTAGCAAATTTTTTTTTTTTCTTGTGTCGATCACAATTATTAGAATAATAAAGTAATAACATTGAAATATCATCCAAACATCTTTCATCAATGATGTGCTCTGGGCGATTATTGAGTTGGCATCCTTTCTCGACCATATTGTAAATATGCCCAGGTTTGTCCATTAACTTATTTTCAGTGAGAATTGTTTCTAACAAATTAAAACATTATCTCTGTTTGTGCTTGAGAAACGCCTACCGATTTTCTTATCGGCAATTCGGGATGTCGTTTCATGAAAAGAAAAAGCCAGCTTTATCCAGCTTGCATTTCTTCATGATTGAATTTGAGCTTGATGTGCAACCGTTCTGCGAGTTTTTACGACATACCTCTATCCTTGTTGGAGCAAATCCATGAGCCTGCAGCTTTTTAATAAGGATAACAATTTTAACATTATTTTATTCTCTAAGGCAAGACGGGGAAGTTAGCGCTGCTTTCTTGTTATTTTTTTTTCTTGAGATTCCTTCTTAAGGTTGTTTCGAGAATATGGTAGTCTCATGCTTAATTTTTTAGAACCGATATCCAATAGGTCTGCTTTTAATTGTTCTTCTGTCCATTTGACACGGGTTTAATTAACCTTTTTCTTACCTTAACCTTTTCTAATAAAGGCATTTCTGAAAACGAATTGAGGAAACACCTCATAAAATCAAAACAAAGGTCGAAATAACTATTAATTTTCAGGTATTCAGTAAAAAAAGGTGTATGGGTGATATGGTACCCATACCAAATCACCTAAATCTCAATGCCCCGTTTGTCTTTTTTTCGCAAAAAAGTAAACGCAATCATGCTCTTTCTTATTTATTTATTACTTTTGCCTTTCGTTTCTACTGAATACTTACCGAGACAGCAACAACACAAACAGTACGAAATATGTTTCTGGTAAAAAATATTTTTTTTTTCCCTTTTCGATCAAAATTGCACGAATAATCGGACTAATGGCTAAACTTCACTCCACGAGTTGTGATGAGAGATGGTGGAAATGTTGGGGACAAGCCGCTTGTAGCAGGGTGCTGCGATGTGAGAGATTTTAAATGTTCACTATATCACCCGCCCGGACTTACCCTACATATGTACCTATATTATGTAGCTAGTCGTACTTTTTATCCTAATAAATTTTTTTTAACAAAATATTAATGATTTCTGAGATATTTCTCTAGTTTATTATCAACTCGTAAAAATAAGAAAACTATATTAAAACTTTAACGAAAGTTTTATTCTCGAGCAACAACTAAAAAAATTGTATTCAGGCGAAGAAAATCTTAAGAAGAGAATCTAATCAGGAAAAATACAAAATGATTACATCTTACAAGGGGAAATCTTTCAAAGTAAATAAGGCGAAACTACCTCCCAAAAATTTACTACCTACAATTTTAAGTACAATCAGTTGCTATAAACTGTAATCTTTGACAATATCAAAAACCGATATTGATTAAAATACTTAATACTTAATAATAGCAAACGTGCTGATTTGATTATGAAAGTGATAGGAAATGATTTCATTTGTTAACGGACTTTGAATAACAATTAAAGTCATAATTTGTATAAGCCTGTGCTTAATTTGGTCGAAAATAAATTCATTAAAGTTCCATGAAGAGCATTAATATTCAGTTTCCGTTGAGTAGCCAGTTGTCGTGTACGAAGGGATTAGTGTAAACGAATTTTAATACCATTGACAAATAGCGGTCCTAATTATAATTTAGCTAATTTGTAATTTACCTTGTCTTCATCGTTAGTAGAATGGTGACACATAGCACTTTGCTAATTAAAAAATTTGAATTCACATCAATTTCATGATGATTATAGTTATTTTTCGAAAAATTACCAAAAACGTTACTCCTTCTACCACCTCCCCTAAAAATTGTGCAATTCCGCTAAATCCGATGCAATATGTTTCTCAGTACCTATTCAATTTTTGAAGCTTAAATTAGGTAGAAAACATTTTTAAAGCTGCTCCAGCATAATGTGAAACAAATTAGTTCAATGCTGTCACCCTTTCTACAACTCCTCATACAAAATTTCTTAAAATCACAAAAATTTCTATTTCATCTATAGTATCGCATGACTGGGCTTTACTCATAATCGTAGTTCTGTTATTAAGCTCAAAAATTTAATGTTGTTTTATTTATACTTTTCTTGGAATTAACACAAGCTACAACTATTTACATTTCCTTAATGCTCTTCAATACGTACATACACGATCTCAAATCACTCTCGTGGGCACGGGCCTGTCCCATACAAATACGAGTATCACGGTTTCATTATTAATAATTTATGGTTCTGGTTCCAATCGGCATTGGTTAAACTAAGCATATTATATATCCCACATAATGTATTACTAACTATATTCTCGAAAATTTGCTTATTATTGCGATTCTTACGAGGATAAAGTCGCGGGCGATCGCGAGTATATAATAGGTATATTTTGGGTAGTTATGTCCATTTATCGTATATCTTTATTATGACGGTTTTTATACTCTACAGGGTGTTTGGTACTCCGTGCGCCACCTTGTAAGGGGTTATTCATAGATATATTTTGAGAAAAAAATTGTTCTATGGAGATGGTCAATTTTCAATATCCGCGGAGATACAGGGTGATCAAGAAGATTGTTTCGGACCAGTACCCTCACTCACTCAAAACGCTATATCTTGAGAACTAATAATCGCGCTGAGTTAGATAGTTCAATTTTTGTACACTTCGTTTTCGACAAAAAATAAGGTCAAGTTCGTGAACGAGCCAAATCCTTTCACCCCTCCTACCCCCTTCCATTCAAAATTACACAATTTCGTGATTTGACAATAAGCGGATTTACTCGAAAAGTATAAATGCTATTATGATCTGAAATTTGGAATGTAATACTTTTATGATGATTTTAATATACTGTATAAAAATAATTTGTGTCCTCCCCCTCCTTCCATCACCTCCCATACAAACTGCAGTTTTTCATGAAATGCGCTAGACCAATTTACTCAATGCGTATAAAATTTATCGAGCTGAAACTGTTCACCAAATATTAAGTTAGAATTATTAATAAGACCTACAAAAATTAGATGGTTAGCTTTACCTCTTCTCCCCCGCCCATACAAAATGACATAGTTTCGTAATTTTACAATAAACGCATTTGCTCGAAAAGTATAAATGCTATTGATCTAAAATTTGAAATATACTACTTTCATGGTGATTCCAATCTAGTGTATAAAATTTGTTTGAGTTCTCTTCTTCCTTCCAACATCTCCCATACAAACTGCACTTTTCCATGAAATACTATAAAAAACTTTACTCAGTACGCATAAAATTTATCGAGCTGAAATTGTGCACTAAATATTTATTTAGAATTATTACTAAAACCAAAAAAAATTAGACGATTAGTTTCACTCCTTCTACCCCCTTCCATACAATCTGACACAATTTAACAACTTCACAAAAAGTCGATTTTCCTGAAAAGTATGAATGCTACTGATCTGCAATTTAAAACATGTCAAAAATGATGTTTTAAATTATTTCTAAAAAGTCATTAAGAACTCGCCCCTCCTTGTACCACCTCCCATACAAACTGCACCATTTCACTAAATCCAATACACTAAAATTTTCAGTACCTATAAAATTTTTTAACTCTAGATTTTCTATAAAAGATTTTAGTGGCAACTCTAGCGAGATGTGATAAAAGTAGTTCAATGTTGTCACCCCCTCCACCACTTCCCCTAAAAAATTTCTTTAAATGAAAAAATGTCTCTTTCATCTAGAGTATCGCACGATTGGGCTTTACGTCCTATTAAGTTTATACTCCAGATGAAATCTGAGAGTATATTGTGTTTGCCTTACCGTTTGTAACGCTAAGAAATAACGCTTGCACAGAGCCGCCAAGGGTACAGAAATATTTGTTGTCGCTCAAAAACCTCGATTCGGAGTGACCGTTTGTCTCCGCTTCACTCCTTCTATCACCTCCCATACAAATATCTCTATTATACATTCAAGAAAAGAATTTCTACCTCAACTATATGAGAGCTATCGACTTTGAAACTGAATTAAAGCATGGTGATAAGGATGATGATAAGCAGTTTCAAAATCATCTTAAACACTCAACTTCCTCTACCACCTCCCATACAAAATCCCCAATTTCAGGAAAACTATGACCAATTTCTTTAAAAATAATGAAAACTAAAAACTTTAAATTCAACAAAAAACATTTTGCATGCCATGTTCGGTATCCTTTACGAAAAATACTACCTCCCATGCAAAAGTCTCTATTCACTATTCGAAAGAATTTGAGATGACATATTTTCCGGTATATTACAGTCATTTCCATCTCATCTAGAATATCATATGATTGGGCTTTAAGCCAAATCATAATTCTGTCATATTTTCTAAATTCGGAAAATGTCAAAGATGCGGCATAGCGTTGAGTTAAAGTTGGCAAATTTTCAATTATTTATTGCAATTAGTTCGCAGTTAGTTTTCAATCAAATTGAATGTCGATTTCGTAAAGTCGTAGAAGCTGTGGGTCAATTAGGCATGTTCATGCTCTTAAAGCTATTGTTTTTATATATTAGATGAAGTCTGAGAGTATATTGTGTTTGCCTCACCGTTTGTAACGCTTGGAAATAATAGTCGCACAGAGCCGCCGAGGGTACAAAAATATTTGTTGTCGCTCAAAACCCTCGATTCCGAGTGACCGTCTGTCCGTCAGTTTGTCTGTCCGTTCGTCGGTCTGTCCACAACATAACTCTTGAACGCTTTGAGTTATTGTGCTGAAATTCGCTGTGTATCATTTTCAGCGAAAAGATAACTTCAAATTCGTGAACGGGTTACATCACCCCACTCCTTTTCCCCCTCCCATACAAATTTTGAAATATTAAATAATTTTGTTTTTTTTCAAAACTATTTAAGGTATCGACTTGGTCAAAGTATAAAGATGTATCATTCTTATCACAAAGTATTGATTCGATTCCCTTATTTATTCTACCCCCTCCCATACAAATGCATTCGTGGTGAAGATATTAGCAGGTGTCGTTTTTGACTCTTTCCCTCCCCCCGTAAAGCGTAAAGCCCAATCATATAATACTCTAGATGAAATGAGAAAGAGTTCAATGTACCGGAAAATATGTCACCTCTAATTTTTTAGAATAATTTATAGTGATTTTTGTATGTGAGGTGGTAGGAGCAGAGGAGGACGGTTTGTATTTTTTGGATATGACAACTAATGTGGTATGCAAATATTTCGTACTGACTTTAAAGTTTGTGGCTTTCAATATTTTCAATTGGACATAGTTTTCCTGAAATTGGGGCATTTGTATGGGAGGTGGCAGAAAAAGTGGAGCGCTTAAGATGGTTTTGAAACTGCTTATCATCATCCTTATCACCATGCTTTGATTCAATTTCAAAGTCGATAGCTATCATATATTCGAAGGAGAAATGATTTCTTTGAATTTATAATACAGATATTTGTATGGGAGGTGGTAGAAGGAGTGAAGCAGAGCTGATAATTTTTCTAACACTTATTTCAATTATTAAATTAATTCTGCCAAAATTTGAATTTTGTACTTTTTCTAGGTTTAATGAAAATCGATAAAATGCATTTAACAAAAATTATGCATTTGTATGTGAGAGGGTAGAAGGAGTGTACGGATCAAAACATATTTTTTTCTCGTTATTGATATTTTTCTATTTATACTTTATATAAAATATCAAGCTGATAACTTTACCACTTTCGAAGAAAAATAATTTAATTTAAATTTCAAAATTTCTCGAAATTTGTGAAGGATTACTGATTGCAATTATAATAAAATTAATTCTGGCAAAAATTCGTTTTTATAACTTTGCTAGTTTCAATGAAAATTGAAAAAATGCATTTTCAAAATTATGCATTTGTATGTGAGTAGGTAGAAGTGAAGTGTGAAGAGATCGGCTCAATATTTTGTAACGGAAATGATATATACATTTTAAATAGTTTCGAAGAAAAATCAATTTCTGAAAATTTCGGAATTTCGTGAAATTTGTATGAGAGGGGGGGGGGGGGGGGGGAGGGTGGGGGGATGTGGCCCGTTCACGAACTTAAAGTTACTTTTTTGTTAAAAATTACACACAACAAATTTCAGCTCAAAGCGTTCGAGAGCTATGTTGTAGACAGACGGACAGACAGCAACTCGGACTCGAGGTTTTTGAGCTAAAACAAATATTTCTGTACCCTTCGCAGCCTGTGCGAGCATTATTTCTTAGCATTACAAACGGTAAGAAAGTATAGTATTACATCCACAGAACTTAAACCGAGACACCGGATACAAGTTATCAGCAGTTTGGCTACCTGCCTTAAAATTTGATAAGAACAAAATCCGTACCCAGAAATCCTTAACTAATTTAACTACCTGATACTAATTAATTAACTAATTTAACCTTAATTGCCCTTCCTTCTATATAATAATTGTTTTTTTTAATTGTCGATCAGCTTGATAAAGGTCTCAGCAGAGATCGAAACGTCACGAACAATAAAGCGTAAAAGTATAGAATCCGGAAATCATTTCTTTTTCCTTTAATTCGAAATGCACTGTGAAAACATTCACCAAACCATGTTGCATTTTACTTATAAATTTTATAGTCAGTAAAATGCTTTAATTATGCTATTGTACACCCTTTATTTACCACTCATACTTTGTTTTGCAATGGGAGTACATCTTTATAAGTGTATAATAAATTATCGCGTAGGCTAATTAAATTACAGATCGATATTATTGATGAATTTATAAATTTAGCAACTTCGGTCACCGGTACCTACTTTAACCTTGCAACAGCGTATACCTTCTGCTGGACTTACGAGTACAGCCCTGTCTGTTAGCACAACTTGTTCACAGATTTCATTATAATATCATATCTAGCAATCATTAAAGTAATTTTTGCTGTTTGAAAAAATAAATTTAAAACAAAACTTTTCCTCATCATTTTTTCGCATATTTATTTCTCACGGTCATAAAATGCAACAGATACGTGTACCTTTTGCATGTCCTTCATAGCGAAAACGGATATTCTCAAAACATTCAAGTCTTTGAAGTATTTTGTCAAAGGTTTTAATTACACTGAATCTACGCAACATAAATTATTCTTCTTGGAATTTTCCAGTAGACTAATTTTGTTCTTGAGATCCGCACAAAGGCTTCCCACGTCACTCCTTTATTGTTGCAATTATTATTTCTCGGTAACAAATTTAACTATATAATTTTTCACAGAATTATAATATTTCAACAACCACTAAAAAAACTGGTGACGAAGAATAAAAAAGCATGTAATTTCTTCAGAGGGTCAAATTGAAAATTCCTGAATCGCCACCTTATTAGTTTTACTTTATTATTCTAACTCTAAAGTATTGTGATCGACACAGAAAAAAAAAATTTGCTACTTTGAAATTTTGTTTTTTCGCGTTTCATGACAAAATTAGCCTAAAAATGCAAAAAAAAAAATCCGTCACGCCGTCCGCCGTACATATGGACTCATATCTCCGAGACCGTTAAAGGTAGAATGTTCGTTTTTGGGTGGATTGTTGATTGGGTAAGTCAGCTCTATTTTTTAAATTTGGGAGGGGTAAGGTGGAAGGGGGAGGCGGGGGAGGGAAAGAGTTAAAAACTACACTTGCTAACATCTCCACCACGAATGCAGAGATATAGAAAGGATTGTGGGACAAACTTAAAAAATTTGTCAAATTGTAGAACTACATAATCGTTAATTTTGGTAAAAATTTTAAGTTGGGATGTGTAAGGGGAGGGAGGTGATAAGCAAAAATGTCGAAAATTTTGAGTGATTTTTTTAGGGCTCTGGTGAAAGATACAAATTTTAAACTTTGCATGTGTATACGTCTATTTTATGTACATAGAAAAATAATAATAACGTGATCCATAATTGTTATAAACCGACCCCTCCGGTCTAACGTGCACAAGGTGTTTCATGTGCATTGAAAAAAACACATAAACTGAAAATTTTTGAGTGAAATTTTAAGGTAGAAGCTTGAAAATTTTCGAAATGCATTTAAAAAAATTCCTAAATATGCGAATTGTTAACTGGTCGAAAACCATTAAAACTTCTACCCCCTCCCATACAAAATTATTTTTTCGACAATTTTCAAGAAATCAATTATCATCTAATTTTAAAAAGCCATCAATTTGAAATTTCGCACAGAAACTTTTAAAAATAGTTGAAATAAAATTGAGTCAAAAGTTTTGAGATCGCGCTTGTACTTCTACCCCCTCCCCTACAGAAGTATGATTTCGATCATCATTAAGAAATCAATTATCACCTAACTATTTAAAGCTATCAATTTTGCTTAAGAACCTTAAAAAATAATTGAAACAAAATTGCGTCAAAAGTCTTGAAATCACTCTTGCCCTTCTACCGCCTCCCATAAAAAAGTATGAATTCGACCAATTTCATTAAATCAACCAACAAATTAAAAGCTACGAGCTTGAAATTTTGGACGAGCACCTTACAATAGAAATAAAATAAAACTGCGTCACAAATTTTATGATTCCCTTACTCGCTCTACCGCCTCCCATACAAATGTTCGGTTTCGTGAATGTAAAACGCACCGAATTTTATGAAAATTCTATGGAACTTCGTGTATGAAACAAATTCTTTACAGATAATATTGGTTGTGATTCAAGCAATCACTTAAAGCTATTAACATCTATTCACCCTTATTACCCCTTCTCCTCCCCTCATAAAAACCCGAACTTGCAGAAACGAATGAAATATTGTTTTTTTGACAACAGCCTTGCCCAAGAACTCCCTTTCACTTAGTCTTCCCTAACCACTCTAACCTGCATATTGACTTTCCACTCATCCGCAACTTGTTCAAAGAATAATAAAGTTTCGGCCGACTTGTTGGCAGTTTATTTTGATAATGATGTGATGTTCAGCCTAATGGTCTGGAAGGTAGCGTTGCATTTCAGATAGTGTTTTTATGCCAATCGATTGTTGTTTTTCAGAGATCTGGTCTATCTGATAAGTAAGCCAGCTCACGCATTCGCGGTGGGTGTGGTTGTGAAAGGGGCGGAAGCGGTAAAAAAATGACCGCTGAAGCCTTTTTTTTACAGATTATCGACCCCATTGTGTGTTTAAAAAAAATCAATCAGGGGGTTTATGAGTTCGCTTCACATATCAAGCTGTACAAAACATGAAAAATAAAGTAATTGTGTGCCGCATGAAATTTTACTAGATGATTGTTTACTTAATTAAAAGTACGAAAACAACAATCAGTTGCCTGTATAGCGGGGTAAAGGTGCTCAGCTGGCGCAGTAAAGATGTAGTTTTGATCATCGTGGGACATCAATTATCACCAACACATTAGAAGCTATTTTAAAATTTGTGCGAACAGATTGTAAACAAATATGCATAACTTTCCCACCTCTTCTACCCCCTTCCATACAAAAGTATGATTTCATCAAATATCAAATAATCATATAAAAAATAATCAATGCATCACAAATTTTACAAATCCCTCAATTCTTCTACATTCTCCCATGCAAATGTATGGTTACATGAATTTAAAATACACTTAATTTAATTGAAATTTCTATCGAACTTCGTCTATGAAACTGACATTAACCTATCTTTTCGACATTTTTGCTTTCTACCTCCCTCACCTTACACCCTCCATTTTAAAATTCTCACGAAATTAAAGACTATTACTATACTACTGTTCTATAATCTGGAAAAATTTCAATTTGATACACAGATATCAGTTTTGAGACATAACGGTTTGAAATTTTGAAAAGTGCACCATATTTGAAATGTTTCCCATTTTTCCCCACTACTTTTATGTCTAAATAATATATTTTTCTCGTGGATGCGTGACCTATCTAAATCTCTGCCAATCTCTCGGTCATGGTAACAGGTTGGGGATCACGCAACCTTACGCCGAGCTGATGCTCTTCCCGCGATATGGGCACCACAGCCACCTCGTGTTCGTCAAGATGACCTCAACCTTCCATGGGCTCCCCAGCTCCCGAGGAAACAGATAACCTCCGGTAGGCTCTACAACTGCAGCATAGCTAACTTACACATTCATCAGTCGCACCCCAAAAGTAGTACTGGAATCGCTAATTTTAGCTTTCTAGAGCAACACTTTCTCCCCTGCGGTTTGTAGGATTCGGAGCCGAAGCCAGTATAGTGTATTAAATATTGAGTGAATAAATTTCAATATACAAGACATCGACTTATTCCCCTCTACCTTGATGGGTTACGAAGCCGATGATAATAGAGTATAATAAATTAAAATTCAATATACATATCATTACGCCTAATCCCCCCATCTGTAGATCTCTCAGCGTTATCCAGCCTGCACCACGAGGAGGCGGATTTACTTCGCAGACCGTTCAAAGTTTCAATTACTTAGCTTAAGAGATATTCGAGATATTCATTTTTAAGTATTTTCCCTTACACCCTCCTGACCCATCCCCTTACAATAATTAGCCTCCCTTCAACCTGATTCTGGTGGATTTGTATGCGACCTTAATAGTCCCGAAATATGAATTTTTTATAGTAAGTAATTTTAAAGGTATAATTATTTAAAAAAAAAATCGGTGAACAATTTCTTTTTAGCCCCCAATGGATAAAAAAATTTATTTTTAAAGTTTGTTCCACAAACCCCTCTATATGTATGTTGATTTTCAGCTTCCTAGCTTTCGGGTTGAGATATTCGAGTTCTTAGTTTTCGGTTTTTTTTATTATCCCCTCGCCTCCCCCTTAACCTTTACACCTCTTAAAATTGGTGTCTGCCTGAGATCCGAAACCATCTATAATCCACCAAAAAATGAACTTTTTATCTTGAAGGGAGCTAATGTGGGCTGAGCGTACAAACAGACGGATTTTTTTTTCATTCTTAGGCTATTTTAGTCACGAAACGCAAAAAACAAAATTTCAGGGTAGCAAATTTTTTTTCCATGTCGATCACAATACTTTATTATTAAAATAATAAAACGAAATTAAAATTCATATATTATATTATTTTTATACTCTAGATGAAATCTGAGAGTATATTGTGTTTGCCTTACCGTTTGTAACGCTAAGAAATAACGCTCGCACAGAGCCGCCAAGGGCACAGAAATATTTGTTGTCGCTCAAAAACATCGATTCCGAGTGACCGTCTGTCCGTCTGTCTGTCTGTGCGTCTGTCTACAGCATAGCTCTCGAAAGCTTTGAGCTATAGTGCTAAATATTTTTGTGTGTCATTTTTAGCAAAAAAGTAACTTTAAGTTCGTGAACGGGCCAAATCGCTTCACCCCTTCTACCCCCTCCCATACACAATGACACAAATGCGCAATTTGACATTAAACGGATTTGCTCGAAAAGTGTAAAAGCTATTGGCCAGAAATTTGGAATATATCACTTTTATGATAATATCAATCTACGGTATAAAAATTATGCTTGTCCTCCCCCTCCTTCTACCACCTCCCATACAAACTGTACTTGTCATGAATTACTCTAAGCCAATTTACTCAGTGCCTATAAAATTTAGCGAGCTGAAATTGTGCACTAAATATTTATTTAAAATTGTTAGTAAGACTAAAAAAAATTAGACGATTAGCTTCACCCCTTCTACCCCCTCCCATACAAAATGGCACAATTTCGCAATTCGACTATAAACGGATTTGCTCGAAAAGTATAAAAGCTATTAGTCTGAATTTCGGGATATGTTGCTTTCATAATAATTTCATTATACAGTATAAAAATTATTTGCGTTCTCCCTCTCCTTCCAACCCCTCCCATACAAACTACACTTTTTCATGAAATGCTCTAAGCCGATTTTCTCAGAATATATAACAGCGAGCTCACACTTTGTGATAAATACTTATTTAGCATTATCACTAAGATCAAAAAAAAAATATCTGATTAGCTTTACTGCTACTACCCCCTCCCATACAATATGACACAGTTTCACAACTTCACAAAAAATCTATTTTCTTGAAAAGTATGAATGTTACTGGTCTAAAATTTAAGAGATGTGAATTTTATAATATTCCTAGTTATTTCTGAAAAAATCACTAGAATTCTCCCACTCTTTCTACCACCTCCCATATAAACTGCACATTTTCACTAAATCTAACACACTAATTTTCTCAGCTCCTATTCAATTTTTGGAGTAAGCATTTTGTATAAGACATTTTTATAACTACTTTAGCATGATGGGGAAAAAATTAGTTCAATGCTATGACCCCTTCTAACGCTCCCCATACAAAATTTCTTGGGATCACAAAAAATTCTACTTCATCTAGAGTATCGTAAGATTGCGCTTTACGCGCAATCGTAGCCCTGTTATGTTTTAATTAAAAATTAACTACGAATAATTTAATTTAATATTTTATTGTAAACTTAATTTAATCGTTTATTAGTAAATAATTCTATTACAATAAGGTTATAAAAGTGTATAAAAACATAACGGAACTATGATTGCGGGTAACCCCCAATCATTCGATTCTCTAAATGGAATAAAAGTTGTAATGACCTTAGAAGGGTTGATTTGCCTGCAATATCAATAGCCTACTTATAGAATATACGCTTTATGTCTAATTAGATCATTATAGTCTTGACAATTGTTTGAACGCGTCTCGCCAAATTGTGAATTTTGTATAGGAGGTGGTAGAAGAAGTGGGAGGATTTAAACGATTTGTACAGAAGTAACAGAAATCGACATATTATAAATTTATGCAATTGTGCCGTTTTGTATAGGAGGTGATTATAGAAGTACCGGGGTCAAACTTATTTTTCCACATCTCACTACAGTTACTGCTAGAATGCATTGTATTAAATTTGAGCTCCAAAACTTTGATAGGTACTGAAAAAATTGCTTCATTGTATTTCGTTAAATGGTGCAGTTTATGTGTGAGGAGGTCGAAGGAATAGGAGAATTTCAAATATCTTATTAAAATTAAATTAAGTCTCTGAAAATGCATTAATTTCAATACTTTAGAGCACCACCTTCGATGATTTCCAAGAAAGTCGACATATTATAAAGTTACAAAAAATTTGTGACATGATCAATTTAATTTCTTCTCGCATAAATATAATCGCTACCAAAATACTTTCCACAAAATTTTAGCTCCACAAATTTCGCAGACATTTAAAAAAGAGTCGTAGAATTTTTTAGTTTGTATGGGAGGTTGTAGAAGGAGTGGGGTGATTTCAATTTTTTTTTGAGAAACAAATATTTGAAATTCAGCCCCATATTTATACTCTAAATGAAATCTGAGAGTATTATAACTGTGCCACAAAATTTGTAACGCAAAGAAATAAGGCTCGGAGAAAAAAATGAATGCTACAAACATTCATATAATCACTCAAAAAACTGAAAACCGGATGTCCGTCCGTCTGTCCGTTTGTGCGCTCTCTAGCTTGAGAACACATTGAACAAGATAGTTTAAATTTTGTTGACATCATTTTTGACGAAAAAGTAAGGTCAAGTTCGTGAATGGACCAGATCGCTCCACCCCTTCTACCCCCTCCCATACAAAATGACAAAATTTCGTATTTTGAAAATAAAAAGATTTGCTCGGAAAGTATAAAACCTATTGGTCTGAAATTAGGATCATATTACTTTTATGATGATGTTAATCCAACTTATAAAAATTATGCATGTCCTCCTCTTCCTTCTACTACCTACCATAAAAACTGTATTTTTTCATGAAATACTGTAAACCAATTTACTCAATGCGTATAAAATTTATAGAGCTGAAATTGTGCGCTTAATTATTATTTAAAATTATTAGTAAGACCAAAAAAAAATTAAACGATTTGTTTTACTCCTTCTACCCCCTCCCATATAAAATGACATAACTTGAAAATTCGACAATAAACGGATTTGCTCGAAAAGAATAAAAGTTATTGATCTTAAATTTGGAATATATTGGTTCTATGATGATTTAAATCTATCGGAAAAACAATTATTTATATCCTCCCCCTCCTTCCACCACCTCCCATATAAACTTCACTTTTTCATGAAACGCTCTAAACTAATTTACTCAGTACGTATAACATTTATCGAGCTGAAATTATGCTCTTAATATTTATTTAGAACTATTAGTAATTAAAAAAAAAAGTAGATTATTAGCTTTACCACTTCTACCTCCTCCCATGCAATCTGACACGATTTCTCAACTTTACAAAAAGTCGATTTTTCTATTACTGTTAACATTCTGTTTACAGTACAAACTAAAGATTCATTCATTCTATCATGAATAAATATCAAATATTTGAATTTTGACTTTTTCACGCTTTTTAATTTTCTTTATTACTAATTTTATCAAAATGCGACAGGACTAATTAATTTCTTTGTTTTATCTTTAAGCATATATTACATTCGAAATTTTTGTCAATAGTTATTACTAGGCGGCGCTAACGATGGCGGATCATAAGGCTCCGTCCACTTCCAATTGCTCCAATGAACGCATCCAAATACTGGCTCATCCATGAATCCCGAAAACGACGGACAAAGTACTTGAACTCCTGGAGTTCCTAGGACAGCACACACCCAATAGCGAGTAGGATCGAAATTGTTTTTCCATGGACGTGATAATTCCGAGTTGCTTATACATGCCGGTCGACCATTATGCCCTTGTGAATATTGCTGTTGAGCACTTGTTCCGAAAACGATGGAAACCAAAAGTAGAACTGCAATTTTAAAATCTGTCCATACCACATTCAAGTATATAATTAACACAATTTTTAAAGTCTACCCGTAATCAATACTTACATGACTTCATGATGATACGACGGTTATTTTCAACACAAATCACATTAGGACAGGACCACTACTTATATACGTTCCAATGAAGCCCCTCATAACGCTTCCAAGGTATCTAGTCGAGTATCATGTTAATTCTTGATTTCTATCGGATAGCCGCTAATGGAATTAATAAATTTGTAAACAAAGATTTTTTTTTCTGTTTTCAAATTCTTTTCCTGGATATAATTCGATCTGAGCGCTTTTAATTATTACAATGTAACTACCGACTTCGACTTATGTAAGATATAAACACCAGGAGTACCTATGTGCATTAGATGCCATTAAGAAAATTAAAAATGTAAAAGCTTGCTTTGTTTTTACGCAACCTCCTTGATTCATTCCGAAAAGACGTCACGTATTCGTTAATGTTTGTAAAAGCCTGTAGGTATACATAAATATTTTATATATATATTTTTATTACATGGCCGTGATACAAAGAGCTTAGCATTACGACTTTTTGTGTAGAACTAAATAAAACATCTTATATTCAATCATTATACTCTAGATGAAATCTGAGAGTATTGTAAGTTTGCTCTAAAGTTTGTAGCGCTAAGAAATAAGGCTCGGAGAAAAAAATCAATGATACAGAAGTTAATATTATCACTCAAAAATCTAAAACCGGATGTTCGTCTGTCCGTTCGTCCGTCCGTGTCCTCTCTAGCTTGAGAACGCGTTGATCTAGAAAGTTCAAATTTTTTACATGTCGTTTTTGACAAAAAAGCAAGGACGGGCCAAATCGCTCTACTCCTTCTACCCCCTCCTATACAAAATGACACAATTGAGCAATTTGAAAATAAACGGATTTGCTCGAAAAGTATAAAAGTTATTGAACCCAAATTTGGAGCATATTACTTTTATGATGACTTCAATCTACCGTACAAAAATTATACATGTCCTCCTCCTTCCACCACCTCCCATATAAACTGCACTTTTTCATGAAATGCTCTAAACCAATTTACTCAGTGCGTATAAGATTTAGCGAGCTAAAGTTGTGCAAAAAATAGTTATTAAGAATTATTAGTAAGACTAAAAAAAATTAGATGATTAACTTCACCCCTTCTACCCCCTCCAATACAAAATGACACAATTTCGCAATTCGACTATAAACGGATTTGCTCAAAAAGTATAGAAGCTATTAGTCTAAAATTTGGAACGTATTACTTTTATAATGATTTAAATCTACCGTATAAAAATTATATGTATCCTCCCCCTCCTTCCACCACCTTCCATACAAACTACACTTTTTCATGAAATACTCTAAACCAATTTACTCAATGCATATAAAATTTATCGAGTTGAAATTGTAGATTATTATAAAATTCATTTAAAATTATTAGTAAAAAAAATTGAATACCCTCCCATACAATCTGACTCAATTTCACATCTTTACAAAAAGTTGATTTCCCTGAATATGAGTGCCGCTGATTTACAATTTCAAACATGTCAAAAACATAATGTTTATAGTGATTTCTGAAAAAGTCCTTAAGAACTCACTCCTTCTTCTACCACCTCCCATACAGACTGCACAATTTCACTAAATTTAATACACTAATTTTTTCAGTACCTATTACATTTTTGAATCCTTAATTTTGTATAAAACATTTTGATAGAAACTTTAGCGTGATGAGAAAGAAATGGTTCAATGTCGTCAATCCCTATATAACTCCCCTACAAAATTTCTTGAAATCAAAAAATTTATCTTTCATCTAGAGTATTGTCTTACACCCAATCGTAGTTCTGTTATGTTTTTTATCAACTATTTGGCTTCATAACCGGCTCCTTTCAAGTCAAAAATGTTTGGATTTGAAGTTGATTTAAATTTTAATGAACAGGAGGTGAGAGGAATAAACAAGTCCTGGCGACAACTAAAGGTCGATGCTCAGGATCGTGCTTTGTGGAAGGGAACCGTTGCAATCTTATGCCCCTGTAAGGGGTCGTTCTTCTCAGGAAATTGATTGATGTAATGAAAATGGTTCTAAAATATAGCCTAGTGGGTAGCGTGTTGGTCTACAATGTGAAGGTCGTAAGTTGAAGCCTCGACGTATAATTGTATATATAATTCAAGCACTCTGTCTGCTTGGGTGGATATACCTTGGTCGCTTCCATCTAGAAAAATGAAAAATTCGTAGATAGAGGGTTGTGCGAATGGCTAACAACCATTCCACAATAAGGAATGCAAATGTTAAGGAACCTAAAGGTCGGGAGGCCAAGAAAATAGTTCAATAAGAAATTCTTTAGATTTGATATGCACATTTAAGTTTGAGAATCAAAAAATTATTCATTTTGATAGTTAGGATGCATTTGAAATTGAATAAAAGATCACCGTTAAACTGGAAGACAATGCGTCTGCAAGTTTTATATTGCATTGTTCTCAAGAGCCTTAGATCCGATGCGCATGCACAGATGTCAAAAATCAAAATGGCTGCTTGGCCGCTTTGGTTTGGTTTTCATAGCCAGGTCCGGTTTTGTCATACTTTGCTTGGAACAGTATGACCGGGGAGCCAGACCAAAGGGTCGCAGTAGAAAACCTTGGATCCTCATAATAAGAATTCTTGTTAACGAGTCCAGAGCCTTTGCATTGATATTTGTTCTGCAGCCTCAAAGTAGAGTGTCGCTCATTCATTGACACTTGCGCCTCTAAAATTTTACCTCCTTGACACATGCTTTATACAAAGAAAGTTGTCTTTATCTAGGAAGGAAAAGGAATATTGAAGACTTTCTGACATGAATTGTTTCGAGATGTAGCATATTTCCAAGACTTTTCACAAAGTATGGCACAGTGCCCTTTTAATCAAACTTAAGTCTATTGGTTAGGGCGACTACCTTATTTCCTGGATTGAAATTTTTTTAAAAAAATGTTCTTTCTATCTCAAACAACACTTATATAACTTAGAAGTCAAACCTGAAACAATTAAGTCGATGGTCTAATACAACTAGTACTTAATTTACTTACTTTAATTTGTATATTTATATATTAATTAAATAAAATAAATAAATATATAAATTTTTTTAGCCAATCTTTCAATGCGTGTGGTATTGGATGGTGTGTTTTCCCCTTCTTATAAAATTAACGCTGGTGTCCCTCAGGGTTCGGTTCTTTCTACAACTCTTTTTCTAATATTTATTAATGACTTGCTATCTTCAACTTTCAATCCTATACATAGCTTCGCTGATGAGAGCACATTAGAGTTCTCTTATCATTTCAACACTGCGCCCTTAGCCCAATGTACTAGCTTAGTAGAATAACGTAGGTATATGGTTCAATCATTGAATGACGACTTGGCTAAAATTTTTAGTTAGGGAAATAAGAATCAAGTCGAATTTAATGCTTCGAAAACCCAATGCTGTGTTGTGTCCCACAAAGGTGACTATAACCTTGGTCCAATCACCTTCGGAGGCGAGCCATTAACCAAACCTTCAAGTGTTAAGATGTGAGGTATCCAAGTCACAGATAACTTATATTGGAACGATCATGTATTTAATATCGCCAAGGAATTATCTAAATGTTTGGGAGACCTAAAACGTCGTAAAAACTCCTTCATCGCTTTTGGATTACAGACAATTTATAAGGCCTATATTAGATTGCGTCTTGAATTTATTTCCCACCTATGGGCGGCAGCTACAAAAACTTCTCTTTACTATCTGGATAGTATCCAGTCTCGGACAATTAAAATTATAGGAGATAAACTGGACTGCTCGATTATAGAACTCGCTGTCCATCTAAGTATTCCCGCATGACTACAACATTCAACAATTCAAAAGAAATATCCATAGCCACTTCGGTCTCCATTCCCTTAATTCCTAAAAACCAATATCCTTCCTCCCTCACCGGAGCTGTGCTTCAGTACAAAAGGGCAACTCCTCTAGTTCCAGTGTCACATAAAAAAAAAAATTAAACATATTGCTAGACGGTAATCGGAAAACTTTTATTAGGCGCAGATCGCTATGATTTTTGTTTGGGACGCCCAATAAATTTCAATAAATTTTCACAGAAATATTACAGAAAATTATCGATTGTCGAAAAAGTTTGTGATATTTAAGATACAATTTGTGGTATTTCTGACCAAAATTTTACAGAATTGAAATGTTCAAAAAACTTCTAAGAATAAATTTGACAAAATTGTTGGTACAAACTAACACATTTTTCAGTTAAATGAAAACTGGAATACATGGCGGACGGTACTTTAATGGAGCTAGAAAAGCCCAGAGATTGTGTTCGACAAAAAGTAGATCGTCGTACAGGATTATGCGAAAACCTTACAGAACTACGGCGTAAAGCCCAATCATGCGATATTCTAGATGAGAGAGGTATTTCTTGAGTGGTAGAATCGGTGGCAGCATTAAACTAATTTTTATCACATCATCAGAGTTGCTATAGAAACGTATTGCACAAAATTTAAGCTCCATAAATTGAATAAGTACTGAGAAAATTAATTTATTTGATTTATTGAAATTGTGCATTTTGTATGGGAGGAGGTAGAAGGAGTGGAGGGTTTTGTAGTAATTTATTGAGAAACAACTACAGCCATCATGAAGTTAATATATTTTAAATTTCAAATCAATAATATTCACACTTTTCAAGAAAATCGAATTTTTGTAAAGTTGTTGAATTGTGGGGTTGAAGGGGTACAGCTAATCGTCTAATTTTTTTGGTCTTACTAACATTTTTAAATAAATATTTAGTGCTCGATAAATTTTGTACGTATTGAGTAAATTGGTTTGTAGTATTTTAAGAAAATGTGCAGTTTGTATAGGAGATGGCGGAAGTAGTGAGGGGTTTCGAAAAATTGATATCGTAGATTGAAATCGTCATAGAAATAGTATAAAATTTCATACTTTTCGATAAAACCCGTTTATTGTGAAATTCCGAAATTGCGTCATTTTGTATGGGAGGGGGTAGAATGGTTGGAGCGATTTGGCCCGTTCACGAAATTGGCTTTACTTTTCTGTCAAAAACGATATGTACAAAATTTGAACTTTCTAGCTCAACACGTTCTCGAGCTAGGGAGGGCACGGACGGACAGACAGAGATTTTTGAGTGAAAATATAAACTTGAATGCTTGAAAAAAATAAACAATGCGAAAAGGCAGATTGAGTGTAAACTTACATACCAACATAATGCCGCTCATCAAATGTTTGAGATCTTTAACCACTATTCTCGACAACAGCAACGCTGCACTAATAAAAGGACACCTGCAAAGTTCTTTTCCGTGAACAAAACCAACAACAATTACACGCGCGCACAAATTCCGAACAAGTTACATGCCGACACAGAATGGAGTTCTCATCGACGGTCTTCATGAGTCAGCGAACACGTCGTATCGACGAGGGTGGGCATTAGTCAGCGATTACGTCGGATGTACTGGATATAAAAAGGGCAAGCGTTGGTGAAAAGAAGTCAGTCGAATCAAGTCATCACGTGGTAAAGTAGCATGGAAACAGTCGAACTTTGGAAGCGAATGAGTCGAAGTTCGGAAGCGAAAAGTATTAGCGTTAATTTTGAAGGCGAATAACAACTTACTTACTTACTTATGATGGCGCTACAGCAAAAAATTGGAACTTGTTCTCCTAAAAGCTTTGCCTCCATCCATCTCGGTTCAGCGACCGCGTCCTCCTGTTAGAAAATCTTAGCAGTGATTTGTTGTCTGCCTCAATCGAATCCTCCCATCGCTTGCGTGATTTTCCGACCGGTCTTTGTCCATTGATTTCCCTTCTAGTGTGAGTTTGGGAATACTTCCGTCATTCATTCGTTCCACATGACCAGCCTATTGTAACTTCTTAAATTTTATTAGGGTTGTCACTTCTGGATTGTCAAAGAGGTCTAGAGAATTCTATTGTAACGTATTCTCCAGATCGAGTCTTCTCTCACAGGTCTAAGGATTCTTCTGAGAACCTTTCTTTCAAAGGCGTTAAGTAGTTTTTCGAACGCTTGAGTTAATGTCCACGTTTCGCTGCCATAGCATAACACACGTCTTAAGATCGTATTATATAGTTTAAGTTTTGTTTTTCTGTGCACGTTCTTGCTTTTAATTATTGGAACTACCGAATAATGCGTCTTGTTTGCCATCGTTAATCTTCTTTTGATTTCAATGGGTTCGCTTCCAACCGAATAATAAGTTTGAGGTTATATTAAATCAGAAGCGAAATAGTTTTATTTTTTAATTGAAATAAATTCGAATAAATTGTTTTTACTTTTTGGAATGGATTTATGATTTTTGAATTAAGTTTTTGTTAATTATGGGTTAAGTGTATTAAATATAAAGTTAAATTTAGCAAAACTGTTTGTTGTTTTTAATTGATCTGAAAACAACTATCTTTATACTTTGGATGAAATCTGAGAGTATTATAAATTTATTCTTAAGCTTGCAACGCTAAGAAGTAAGGCTCAAAGAAAAAATGAATGACACAGAAGTTAATATCATCACTCAAAAATCTTAAAACCGGATGTCCGCCTCTCCGTCCGTCTGTCTCTCTGTGCGTTTGTTGGTTTTCTAGCTGGAGAACGCGTTAAGCTAGTAGTGAGGTCAAGCTTGTGAACAGGCCAAATCACTCTACCCCTACTACACCCTCCCATGCAAAAGACTCTTTTTCAATAATTTACATAAATCAAATTTTCTTGGAAACTCTAATACCTCATAACTGGAAATTAGGTATATATAATGTTTATCATAAATGTGATCTATGGTATGTATAAAAAATATTCGAATCCCTTCACTCCTTTTACCACCTCTAATACAAACTGCACTTTTTCTTGAAACACTTTTAACCGATTTTCTCAGTACGTGTAACATTTACCAAGCTCAAATTTTGTATTTAATGCTAAATAAGAAGCCGATAGAAGGGATGTTAATAATTCTTTAACTGATTGCTTGAATCGCGTTCAAAATTCGCTATATTGAATGCTAATTTCATGGACGAAGTAAATTCTATGAATTTTGGTGCATTTTATATTCTTGAAACCACACATTTGTACGGGAGGAGGTAGAGGAGTTGAGGAAATTGTGAAATTTGTGATGCAGTATTACTTCGTTACTCTCCAAATGTGTTCGCGAAAAATTTCAAGTTCATAGTTTTTAATTTGTTGGTCATTAGTTGGCGTATTGAAATTGGTCAAAACCATACTGAAATGTGCAAGGCTAGATTTCAAGTGAAAAAACTAAAAAAAAAACTACTAGTTTAACACATTCACCTTAACTTAACCGCAGAACTTTATTTAATTATCTTTCCACTTGGGATTTTTTCGCTCACGAATTAGCGTTTTAATAATCACTTAATTCTTTTGCTTTCTAAACATTGACTAAGCTTCATCAAAAACGGGAGCCGAATCATTTCTCTTGTCGTGTCAATCTCCTTCTCGACCGAGAGCTGTTAACTGCTTCTATAAAGCATTGACTCGTCGTCCGAGTCTTTTTCTTGTCGTACGAGCCCTTACGTGTGGTTGTTGTCGCTTTCTTTAAAGTACTTGCTCGTCGTCCGAGTATTTTCCCTATCATGCGAGCGCATACATGTGGTTGTTGTTGATTCTCTACATTGTCCGTTTAGTTTGTTGTTGGTTGGTAGAATGTTCAAGCTCTTCGCACCTTGAACATTCGATGATTGCGCATTATAGAGTGAACGTGTTCTTTCATTACTATTTATTGAGATTTTGAAAACTACGATCGAGTTCATTCAGGTGTTCGTTATAGTGTTCGCACTTGCGCATTAATTTACTTCAGTATTTAGTGGTGATGATGTATAAGTATTGCTGACATGTAGCAATACTTTTGTATGGTAGGAGGCAGAATGCCTAAGGGAATTAGGGAATTGCAAACCTTTCGATGTAACTTTGTTTTAAATATTTTTAAAAGTATTTATTCAAACCTTCAATCTGATAGCTTTTAATGGTTTGGTGAAAATTTACTTCTTAAAAAATGACCGAAAAACTACTTTTGCGTGGGAAGGGGTAGAAGTGTGGAATGTATTCGGCCAGTTAATATTCTCAAGAACAAAAAATAAGAACGGAAAGCGACAAAGAAATGAAATGCATATAGTGATAGAACGCCGTGTAACTAAGACGAAGGACGAAAAATTAATTTCTGAAACCGGTGCGAAACGAGTCCTGGGACAAAAAAATAAATTGAAGGTGCAGACACAAACTTGATGTCATTAAAAAGGTCTGACTAAACACTCGCATCGGCCTTACGCTGTTTCCAGGACTTGTTTATTCCTCTGGCCTCCTGTTCAACTGCTCGCTTCCATGTGTTACATGGTCGACCAACCCGACATCTTTCTTGAGCGTTATAATCCAGAGACTGTTTGGCGATGTTTTGCTCTGGTTTCCTCAAAAAACGACCGATCCACTGCCACTTCCGCCTTTGATGATTATTTTAGTCTGGCCAGTTGTACTCCAAAGTTCGTCGTAGGAGATCACTTCTGGCCAGAATATTCCTAAAATGCGTCGGAGTCATTGGTTCACGAAAATCTGTAGTTTCTTAGTAAGTCGAACGGTCACTTTCCACGTAGTACAACCATATTACAAAACGGATTTGACGCATGCGTCAAAAACTCGCAGCTTCGTACGAAGGGAGATCTCTCTTAACCTCCAAAAAGGGGAAAGGATACCGACGAGCTTTATTTAGCCGAGCCTCAACATCCTTTTCGGCTCCGCCGTCCATGCTGACAATGCTTCTGAGATAGCAAAATCTTGCACCTCTTCCAAATCCTATCCGTTAAGAACAATCGGCGTGATTGCGTTCGAACCCATGTGCATGTACTTGGTTGTACGCACATTTATTTTCAGTCTTGCCTCTTTGCATTTAGAATGCAACGAGTGAACATTTGACTCTAAACACTTTACAAAACAATAATTTGTGACCTTTGACACAAAAACGGAAAATTAGAAATTTAAATTTAATAAAATATTGTGTAAAACTTTTACCAAACAGTTTGTAATTTCGAAAAAAAATTAGATATTCGTGGAGAGCTTTTCAATGACACCAAGTTTGTGTCGGTATCCTCGAATTATTTTGTCGCCCCACCACATACCGTTTATAGACGGACTACCAACCGAACTCCTCAAAGCGGACCCGGAAATGACAGCCGATATACTCCTCCCACTCTTCACTAAGGTGTGGAATGAGGGAAGATATCCGACTGAATGGAAGGAGGGCGTCATTGTGAAAATTCCGAAGAAGGGCGACCTTCGGGATTGTGGCAATTGGCGTGGTATATGTCTACTTACTGCCGTATCAAAAATTATGGCTAAGGTAATTCTCAATAGGATTAGTGATGTCGTCGAGAGCACTCTCGAAGTTTATCAGGCTGGATTCCGTAAAGGGTCGTCTTGTACCGACCACACAAATACCCTACGGATAATATTAGAGCAGTCAGCCGAAATGGGTTCGCCACTACATCTCATGTTTGTGGACTTCGAGAGGGCTTTCGACAGCGTTAAGCGAGATTACATATGGAATGCTTTGCGTAGGAGAGGTATTCCAGATAAGGTCATAGCTATGATTAAAGAATCCTACGAAGATGCAAGGTGTCGTGTCTTGCATAGAGGAGAGCTGTCCGAGAGCTTCCCTGTGCGAACGGGTGTCAGACAAGGCTGCATATTATCACCAGCCCTGTTTCTGGTGGTAATAAATGACATCTTAAAAGCTGCACTGGAAGGTGGGGAAGGTAAAGGTCTTCAATGGCGACTATTTAACATCTTAAGTCACCTTGATTATGCTGATGACGTGTGTTTGCTTGCACATACCCGTTTGGACTTAGAGTCAAATGTTTGCTCGTTGCATTCTAAATGCAAAGAGGCGGGACTGAAAATAAATGTGCGTAAAACCAAGTACATGCACATGGGTTCGAACGCAAGCACACCGATTGTTCTTAATGGACAGGATGTGGAAGAGGTGCAAGATTTTTGCTATCTCGGAAGCATTGTCAGCATGGACGGCGGAGCCGAAAAGGATGTTGAGGCTCGGCTAAATAAAGCCCGTCAGGCCTTCGGTATCCTTTCCCCTTTCTGGAGGTTAAGAGAGATCTCCCTTCGCACGAAGCTGCGAGTTTTTGACGCATGCGTCAAATCCGTGTTGTTATATGGTTGTACTACGTGGAAAGTGACCGTTCGACTTACCAAGAAACTACAGACTTTCGTAAACCAATGCCTCCGGCGCATTTTAGGAATATTCTGGCCAGAAGTAATCTCCAACGACGAACTTTGGAGTACAACTCGCCAGACTAAAATAGGTATTGAGATTCAACGGCGAAAGTGGCAGTGGATCGGTCATACTTTGAGGAAACCAGAGCAAAACATCGCAAAACAGGCTCTGGATTATAACCCTCAAGGAAGACGTCGGGTTGGTCGACCATGTAACACATGGAAGCGAGCAGTTGAGCAGGAGGCCAGAGGAATAAACAAGTCCTGGCAACAGCTTAAAGCCGATGCTCAGGACCGCGCCTTGTGGAAGAGAGTTGTTTCTGTCCTATGCCCCTATAGGGGGTCTTAACAGGAATTTGATTGATTGACCACATACCGTTTGGTACTGGATTTGGAAATTTAATTTTCGTCCTTCGTCTTGGTTATACTGCGTTCTATCATTATATACTCGTACACTTCGTATTTTTGTTGCTTTCCGTTGTTAGTTTTTGTTCTAGGGCTCTTGGACTATAATTAACTTGAAAGCAATAATAGGCGATTCATAAAAGATTCCATCGTTTAAAAAAAATTTCTACAAAACTGAATTTATCGAATTTTCGAGCTTATTTCATGTTTGCGAGGAAAATAAATTGTAGCGACAAAATGTCGACTAGCAAATTGTTTCCCAACTATTTTGGTTGGGATAATTGAATTAAATCAGCACTCAGGTTAGTTAAACGGAATGAATTTATTTTATCCCCTTTTTGCAGGTTATTTTCCGCGAAATGCTTGTCGCTACATACATACGTTCAAATACTTTGCCATATTTTACAATTATCAGAACCCAAACTGGGAGAGAGTTAGGGTATAGCCTAGTAGGTAGTGTGTTGGTCTTGTAATGCGAAGGTCCTGAGTCCAAATCCCGGTCGGCGCAATATATAATTCCGGCACATTGTCTGCTTGGATATACCTTGGTCACCTCAATCTAAGGAAATGTAGAATTCGTAGGAAGAGGGTTGTGCGAAGGGCTAACAACCCTTCCACAATACGTAATGAAAAATGTTAAGAAGCCTGAACAACAGGAGGCCAAGGTCTAATTTGGGCTGTAGCGCCATTGTAGAAGAAGAAACCGGGAGAGAAAGAGACCTGGAACAAAATCGGCACAAATTTAAGATAATTCCCATAGAAAATTATTTTCTTGAGAATGGGCAAATTAATTATGAAATTCTATCTATTGCCTCAATTTTTTTTGACCAACCTCCGAGCACGTGAGAATGTAATCAGTAAGAAAATTGTAAAAACTTTTGACATTCTTTTCTAGTGTATTTGACGCAATCGAATTTATTGTTGAGCATCAAATGATTGAGTTTTAAACGCAATTATAATTCTGTGGTTATAAGTACCCTTTGAATTCCATCACCTTCTTCTTAGCTTTTTTTTTGTAATATTGAACTTCGATGTTGCTGATAATCAAGTAGTAGTATTGATTTACGACCTTCACGCAAAGTTTTTTTAAAAAAATATTCCGTGCAATCTCTAATATTTACGATCTAATACTACTCACACACTATACAAATTTTACAGAAAATATAAATAATTTACAGCGGCATTTAATAATTTATCTTTAGAAATTTATAGATGGCAATCAATATTACTAATTTCTAAACATATTCACTTCAGTATAAATTGAATCTTTCTACTTTTTACTTATCAAAATTTATTTTATTTTCTGATTCGAAATAACATCAGATAAGCAAAAGATTATTCATACGCAATGAATTAAAATTAGCCTCCGAGTTCTTAGAATTTCGAAGAGAGATTATGATAAAAACATAACAGGGTACGATTGGGCATAAAGCCCAATCGTTCGATACTCTAGATGAAAGAGAAATTTTTGTATCTTAAGAAATTTTGTAGGAGAAGTGGTAGAGGGGGTGACGACATTGAACTAATTTTTTCACATGACGGTAAGGTTGCTATCAAAACGTTTTATACAAAATTTAGGATTTAAAAATTTAATAGGTACTGAGAAAATTAGTGTATTGGATGTAGTGAAGTAGTACAGTTTGTATGGAAGGTGATAGAAGGAAAGGCGAGTTTTTAATGACTTTTCAGAAATAACTATAAATATCATGCTTTTGACGTGTCTTAAATTGCAGATCAGTAGTATTCATACTTTTCATGAAAATCTACTTTTTATAAAGTTGTGAAATTGTGTCATTTTGTATGGGAGGGGTAGAAGGGGTAAAACTAGTCGCCTAATTTTTTTTGATTTTACTAATAATTCTAAATAAATATTTAGTGCACAATTTCAGCTCGGTCAATTTTATACGCACTGAGTAAATTGGCTTAGAGCATTTCATGAAAAAGTGCAGTTTGTATGGGAGGTGGTGGAAGGCAGGGAAGGACTCGAATAACTTTTGTACAGTAGATTTATATCATCATAAAAGTAATATATTCCAAATTTCAGATCAATAGCATTTATATTTTTCGAGCAAATCTATTTATTGTGAAATTACGAAATTGTGTCATTTTGTATGGGAGGGGGTAGAAGGGGTACAGCTAATCGTCTCATTTTTTTTGGTCTTAATAATAATTTTAAATAAATATTTTTTACACAATATCAGCTTGATAACTGTTATACGCACTGAGTAAATTGGTATAGAGCATTTCATGAAAAAGTGCAGTTTGTATGGGAGGTGGTGGAAGGAGGGGGAAGACACAAATTGTTTTTATAGAGTAGATTGGAATCATCATAAAAGTATTACATTCCAAATTTCAGATCAATGTCATTTGTACTTTTCGAGGAAATCCGTTTATTGTCAGATTGCGAAATTGTGTCATTTTGTATGGGAGGGGGTAGAAGGAGCGATTTGGCTCGTTCACGAACTTGACCTTACTTTTTTGTTAAAAACGACGTATACAAAATTTGAACTTTCTAGCTCAACGCATTCTCAAGATAGAGAGGACACGGACGGACGGACGAACAGACAGACAGACAGACGGACGGACGGACGGACATCCGGTTTTGAGATTTTTGAGTGATAATATGAACTTCTGCATCATTCATTTTTTTCTCCGAGCCTTATTTCTTGGCGTTACAAACTTTGTGGCAAACTTATAATACTCTCAGATTTCATCTAGAGTATAAATATTAATCTTGATCGAAGTATTGAGGAATATTTTTTTTCGATCAATTGGATGGAATATAATACAAAAAGAAAATCTGGTAATGGTAGACGATCCTTACAGCAGAGCAGCTAGCAGTAATTCAGAAATCAATCCTGGCCGAAATACCGAAAGCGGGCAAAGAGGGAATAAATCCACAATTTGTTGGATTTAGCCTCAAACCAGGGTTGATGTAGCCGTTTGCCTTGATGAGCAAACAGCATCGTGGCTAGAAAAAGCAGCCACGAGCATTAAGCCGGATGAGTCCATAAACATCAGCGCTGACCGGGAGGAAAATATTCCTCGATTAAAAATAATCACGGGATACTTTCCTTACAAAGAAAATTCATCAGTGGAGATTGCAACCGTCATTGATGCGTAAAATGTTTGTGCGGCTCTAATTGGGAGGTTCTTAGCAGAAGAGTAGAGGGCACAAACACTATTTTAACCTTCTCTATCGACGGCTAATCGATCGAGAAGCTTAAACAACAGAGGGCACGGAGTCTGCAACAAATTCTCGAGTATGACTCTACTCCTAAGGTCAAAGAGGTTAGAAGCGGCAAGCCACAACTCACCAGTAAAACTGAATACCAAGGGCCGCTAAGGAAAATTAGAATTAGAATTAATTTTCTATAAAGGAAGCGACAGGCCTAGAGCTAGGGGTTCAAGATGCCACATTGGCCTCGGCTTACTTTCCTAGAGAGGAGCCAGATACCCCACCGCAAGGTGTCAAGGAGCTAGCGGAAAACGGTAAAATCTCCAAAATACCAGTCATCCTGGGCTACGATGCTAACGTACACCATACAATATGGGGAAGAAGTGATATCAATAGAAAATGTGAGTCACTTTTGGAGTATCTTACTACTAAAAACATAGATATAGGCAACACCCCGACCTTCATGAATTCTGCTAGGCAGGAAGTACTTTACCTAACCATTCAGTCGACATGTGCGAAAATTGGCACGTATCCAAAAAGCTTAACTTTCAGATCATAGGTACTCAAAAATTTAAAAGGTACCTAGAAAATTAGTGTATTAGATTTAGTGAAACTTTGCTGTTTGTATGGGAGGTGGTAGACGGTGTACGGATTTTTTTAGTGGTTTTTTCAATTTCTATTTTGTACACGTTGTTTTTAACGAAAAGGTTGGGCCAAATTCGTGAACGGGACAAATCGATCGAATTTCGCAATAAATAGATTTTCCCAAAAAATATTACTTCTATGTTGGCATAAATCCCTAGTATAAAAATTATTTGAATCGCCTCATTCCTTTTACCATCTCCCATACAAACTGCACTTTTTGTTAACAAACTCTAAACCAATTTACTCATACGTTTAAAATTTATCGAACTGAAGTGGTAAGCTACATTTTTATTTCAATCAAATCAATCAAATTCCTGTTAAGACCCCCTATAGGGGCATAGGACAGAAACAACTCTCTTCCACAAGGCGCGATCCTGAGCATCGGCTTTAAGCTGTTGCCAGGACTTGTTTACTCCTCTGGCCTCCTGGTCAACTGCTCGCTTCCATGTGTTACGTGGTCGACCAACCCGGCGTCTTCCCTGAGGGTTATAATCCAGAGCCTGTTTTGCGATGTTTCGCTCTGGTTTCCTCAAAGTATGACCGATCCACTGCCACTTTCGCCGTTGAATCTCAATACCTATTTTAGTCTGGCGAGTTCTACTCCAAAGTTCGTCGTTGGAGATTACTTCTGGCCAGAATATTCCTAAAATGCGCCGGAGGCATTGGTTTACGAAAGTCTGTAGTTTCTTGGTAAGTCGAACGGTCACTTTCCACGTAGTACAACCATATAACAACACGGATTTGACGCATGCGTCAAAAACTCGCAGCTTCGTGCGAAGGGAGATCTCTCTTAACCTCCAGAAAGGGGAAAGGATACCGAAGGCCTGACGAGCTTTATTTAGCCGAGCCTCAACATCCTTTTCGGCTTCGCCGTCCATGCTGACAATGCTTCCGAGATAGCAAAAATCTTGCACCTCTTCCACATCCTGTCCATCAAGAACAATCGGTGTGTTTGCGTTCGAACCCATGTGCATGTACTTGGTTTTACGCACATTTATTTTCAGTCCCGCCTTTTTGCATTTAGAATGCAACGAGCGAACATTTGACTCTAAGTCCGAACGGGTATGTGCAAGCAAACACACGTCATCAGCATAATCAAGGTGACTTAAGATGTTAAATAGTCTCCATTGAAGACCTTTACCTTCCCCACCTTCCAGTGCAGCTTTCAAGATGTCATTTATTACCACCAGAAACAGGGCTGGTGATAATATGCAGCCTTGTCTGACACCCGTTCGCACAGGAAAGCTCTCGGACAGCTCTCCTCTATGCAAGACGCGACACCTTGCATCTTCGTAGGATTCTTTAATCATAGCTATGACCTTATCTGGAATACCTCTCCTACTCAAAGCATTCCATATGTAATCTCGCTTAACGCTGTCGAAAGCCTTCTCGAAGTCCACAAACATGAGATGTAGTGGCGAACCCATTTCGGCTGACTGCTCCAATATTATCCGTAGGGTATTTGTGTGGTCGGTACAAGACGACCCTTTACGGAATCCAGCCTGATAAACTTCGAGAGTGCTCTCGACGACATCGCTAATCCTATTGAGAATTACCTTAGCCATAATTTTTGATACGGCAGTAAGTAGACATATACCACGCCAATTGCCACAATCCCGAAGGTCGCCCTTCTTCGGAATTTTCACAATGACGCTCTCCTTCCATTCAGTCGGATATCTTCCATCATTCCACACCTTAGTGAAGAGTGGGAGGAGTATATCGGCTGTTATTTCCGGGTCCGCTTTGAGGAGTTCGGTTGGTAGTCCGTCTATACCTGGAGCTTTCCTTCCCGCCATTGACCGAATGGCGGAAACTATCTCTTCTTTATCTGGGGGATCGTCCCTAATAGAGGATTGTTGCGGTTGGATGTTTGGAAGTTGTTCTGTTTCCGGGATATCTTCATCTGACAAGATGTTTAAAATATCAGAGAAGTATTCCTTCCATCGTCGCAACTGGTGTTCACTCATATTAAGGAGAGTTCCGTTGACATCTCTCACCAGGTGGTTGGCGGTGAAATTCCTGTTCGTTAACTGTTTCATGATTTTAAATAGTGAACCCATATCCCCAAGGAAAGCCGCGGATTCTGCCTTGTTTGCCAGATCTTCAATGGCCTTTCTCTTGTCGCGTCTAACAGCCTTTTTAAGCTGTATATGAGCATCGCGGTAGTTCTGCCTCAAGTCGGGCGTTCGTTGTTTGACATCGGGTTGAGAGATGATTGCCAATTTGGCTTTTTTCCGATTGCCAACCTTGTCCCATGTGTCTTGCGACATCCAGGGTTTCTCACCGCTTTGCGCATATCCCACAGATTCTTCAGCACTAGTTAGAAAAGTGTTTCTGGTTGCCTCCCAATTGGCGTCCAGTGTGCGCATTTCATGTTCACCCAATGTGGATGACTTTTCGCGTAGAATGGTGGTGTATTCGAGTTTTTTGTTGGGATCTCTGAGTTTATCCACATTAAGCTTGCGCTTCATTTGAAGAATTTGTGGTCGTCGGATAGCTGCTGTACACAATCTCAAGCAGGCAACCATCAAGTGGTGATCGCTCCCCACGTCAGCTCCACGTTTCGCTCGCACATCGAGGAGACATCTTCTCCATCGGCGACTTATAGCCAAATGGTCGATCTGGTTCTGAGTAACACCATCAGGGGAAACCCAAGATGTTTTATGATGACTCTTGTGTGGAAAAAGGGTCCCTCCGATGACCATTTGCCGAGTACTACAGAACTCCACAAATAATTCGCCGTTTTCGGGTCTCTTAATCCAAGGTCGTGAAGGGTCGACCCAAGGGTCACCATGCCTCCCCATGACGTGTTCTAGTCCAGTGTTGTCTGACCCAACCTGGGCGTTCATATCTCCCGAGATGATAATAATATCACCTCTTGGAACACGTTCGAAGGTGGCACTCAGTTGGCTATAAAACTCCTCTTTGTCACCAGATGTTGCGGTATTAGTTGGTGCGTAGCACTGCAGAATTGTGACGTTTCTGACACTGGTCCTGAGCCTGACGATGATAATCCTATCCAAAATTGGTTCCCAGCTAATGAGACTGTTTCTCGCTCTCGGCGTAAGGACGAACGCCACGCCATTTCTGGCTTCACTTTCAGGGCCAATGTACAGAATAGTGTTTCCGCTAGGGGTTCGTTCTTCTCCTGATCCTGTCCACCTGACCTCGCTCAAGCCCAAGATTTGGATGTTATATTGCTTCATTTAACGGTCGATCACTGACTGGCGGTGCAAGGACCGAGTAACCCCAGCTCTTCCCCCGTCATTCAATGTTCGAACGTTCCAGAAGCCAATCATAGTCCGTTTTCGAATGCCAAAAGTCGTTACCGTTGAATCAGTCCGTATCCGAGGCGATGTATCCGTTTCTCGTATCATTTAGGTCTTAAGATCACGGGTGATAAGCCCATGATCCAGTGAGTGTCCATTTGCCATTTTTAGGGCAAGCAGGACTGGCTGTGGGTGAATTCTACAGCCCCCATCCCAGAGGGGGATAGTTAGCTCAGGTCCGTGGAGTCGCTAACTCCAAAGATAGTTGCAGGAATTGGTAAAACCCCCTTGCGGTTTTTATTTAGAACTAGCAAACCCCCGCGACTTCGTCCGCGTACAAATAGCAATAATAAGCAATTTTTGAGAGTGTAGTTAGTAATGCATTATGTGGGATATAAAATCTGCTTACTTTAATGGCTCTTTGAAGAGAATGGTTTGTATATTGTTGGAATCAGAACCATAAATTATTAAGAATGAAAGGACGATACTCCCATTTTTATGGGACAGGCTCGTGATCAAATCAGACACGTGATTCGAAATCATGTACGTGTTGAAGAGCGTTAAGAACATGTGAATAATTGTAGCTGGTGTTAATTAAAAAAAAAAAAGCAAATAAAATAACATTAAGCATAAAAACATAACAGGACTACGATTGTGCGTAAAGCCAAATCATACGATATTATTAATAGATGAAATCGAAATTTTTGCGGTGTTAAGAAATTTTGTATGGGGAGTGGTAGAAGGGGTGACAGCACTGAGCTAATTTGTTTCACATCATGCTAGAATAGCTATAAAAATGTTTTCTACCAAATTTAAGCATCAAAAATTGAGTAGGGACTGAGAAACTTCGTGCACTGAATTTAATGAAATTGTGCAATTTGTATGGGAGGTGGTAGAAGGAGTGGGGAGTTTTTGGTGATTTTTCGAAAAACAACTATAACTATCATGCAATTGATACACTTTAAATTTCAGATCTGTATCATTCACACTTTTCAAGAAAATCGAATTGTTACATAGTCGTGTAATGTGCCTCATTGTATGGGAGGGGGTAGAAGGAGTGAAACTACTCGGTTAATTTTCTTCCCGCTGTTAATAATAATGCTAATTAAGGATTAAGTTAAAATTATAGGGGGTCTTAACAGGAATTTGATTGATTGATTAAAATTTTTACCTCGATGAAATTTAAATGTACTGAGAAAATTCGTTTAGAGTATTTTATGAAAAAGTGCGGTTTATATGGGAGGTGGTGGAAGGAGAATGGGGTTTTTGGTGATTTTTTGAGAAACAACTAAAATCATCATGAAATTGATATATTTTAAATTTCAGATCAGTAACATTCAGACTTTTTAAGAAAATCGAATTCTTGTGAAGGCGTGGAACTGTGTCACATTGTATGGGAGGGGGTAGAAGGAGTGAAGCTAATCGGTTAATTTTATCTCGATATTAATAATAATGTTAATTAAGGATTTAATAGAACATTTTAGCTCGATGAAAGTTACACGTACTGAAAAAATTGGTGTAAAGTGGTTCATGAAAAAGTGTAGTTTGTATGGGAGGTGGTAGAAGGAGTGACAGACCTTAAATAATTTGTATACCAAAAGACTGCATTTATAATAGAAATAATATAGTCCAAATTTCAAATTAATAGCCTTTATAGTTTTGAAGAAAATTTGATTACTATAAATTTTGAAAATGAGTCACTTTGTATGGGATGGGGTTGAAGGCGTGAGGAGAGTGAAATAAAACCAAAAGCAGATTTCATTCCGATGGACACCTAACAAACTGTGCAAGTTTCATTACAATCGGTTCAGCCGTTTGTGCGTGAAAAGCGGTCGTACAGACAGACAGACAGACAGACAAAAATTTCAAAAATGTGTTTTTATGCTTAGTTAGTGCTAAAATAACTCAAAAAACTAACTTATAGCCATTTATAAGCAAATAACAGACAGACACTACAATTATATTTATATGTATAGATTATTAGTAAGATTGAAAAAAATCAACTGATTAGCTGCACTCCTTTTAGCCCCTCTCAAACGAAGTAAATAGTAAAGTTTCAGAACTTTACTTAAAATCGATTTTCTTGAAAAGTATGAATGTCATTGGTCTCAAATTTGAGAGATGTCGATTGCATAATCTTCATAGTTATAACTGAAAAAAACACTGAAAACTCCCGCTCCTTCTACCACCTCCCAGACAAATTTCAATAAATTTAATACACTAATTTTCTAAAAACCTCTCAAATTTTCAAGGAAATCTCGTGTAGAACATTTTGATAGCAACTCTATCATGCTGTAAGAAATTAGTTCAATGTCACTCTTTCTACCAGTACTCATAAAAAATTTCTTAATATCAACAAATTTCTCTTTCATCTAAAATTTCGCATGATTGGGCTTTACGCCCAATCGAAGTCCTGTTATGGTTTTTTTTATATTATTTTATTTTTATTGCTATAATATTTTAGCTGATTCAGTCATATCCGAGAACATTCAAATTTGGCAACATAATTTAATAGTCTGGATCCCGAATGTCTAAAAAGTTTCCAGAATTATAACCAATTTTAGAAGTAAGAAAAAAACTTACTGACCATTTCTCAAAGGTTAGGCATTCGAACTAATTTTTGAAATTCTGTGTAACCTAAACGCATCGAATTGTACGATTCATTGAACTCAGACCTAAACTTAATCCTAGAATGGGGCAGGAAAAATAGAGTAGAATTCAAAGCCTCAGAAACTCAGGCCTTTCATTTATCCCTTAAAAGGATGGGTTTCTCGAATATAGCGGAATCGGTAACGTGCAATTATACTCTTCAGAAGAATTCACATTACTCGGCACAAAATTTAATAAATATCTCAATTGAAGCAAACATATTTTTTGATATTGCACTTGATGCCTCCAAGCGCTTTGGTGTTCTTCGAAGATGCAACAAGTATTTTACGCATTACGATCTAGCTAACCCCCACAGGAGGATACTTTTAGGATGAGGATTTACCAATTCATGCAACTATCTTTGGAGAATAGCGACTCCACGGACCTGAGCTAACCAGACCCTGTGGGATGGGGGCAATAGTATTCACCAACAGCCAGTCCTGCTTGCCCTAAAAATGGCAAATGGACACTCACTGCATCATTGGCATGTCACCCGTGATCTTAAAACCTAACTGATACGAGAAACGGACACAGCGCCTCGGATACGGACGGATTCTACGGTAACGACTTTTGGGATTCGAAAACGGACTATGATTGGCTTCTGACGGTGGCAGGGCTGGGGTAACTCAGGCCTTGTACCGTCAATCATGATCGATCGTGAAATGTAGCACTATAGCATCGAAATCTTAGGCTTGAGCGAGGTCAGGTAGACAGGATCAGAAGAAGAACGAACCTCGAGCGGAAACACCATTCTGTACGTTGGTCCTGAGAGTGAAGCCAAAAATGGCGTGGCGGTCGTCCTTGCACCGAGAGCGTGAAACAGTCTCATCAGCTGGGAACCAATCTCGAATAGGATTATCGTCGTCAGGCTCAGGACCAGAGTTAGAAACGTCACAATTTTGCAGAGCTGCGCATCAACTAATACTGCAACACCTGGTGAGAAAGAGGAGTTTTTATAACCAACTGAGTGCCACCTTCGATTGTGTTCCAAGAGGTGATATTATTATCATCTCAGGAGATATGAACGCCCAGGTTGGTTCTGACAACACTGGACTAGAACGCGTCATGGGGAAGCATGGTGACCTTTGGGTCGACGCGGTACAACGTCGAATTATTTGTGGAGTTTTATAGTTCTCGGCAAATGGTCATCCGAGGGATCATTTTTCCACACAAGAGTCACCATAAAACATCTTGGGTTTCTCCTGATGGTGTCGCTCAGAACCAGATCGACCATTTGGCTATAAGTCGCCGATGAAGGATATGTCTCCTCGAAGTGCGAGCAAAGCGTGAAGCTGACGTGGAGAGCGATCCCCTCTTGATGGTTGCTTGCTTGAGATTGTGCACAGCAGCTATCCGACGACCACAAATTCTACAAATGAAAGGCTTAATGTGGATAGACTTAGAGACCCCAACAAAAAGTGCGAGTGCACCTCCATTCTACGCGAAAAGTCATTCATATTGGGCGGATATGAAATGCGGAACAGGAACAGGAATTTCACCGCAAACCACATGGTGAGAGATGTCAACGGAACTCTCCTTAATATGAGTGAACACCAGTTGCGGCGATGTAAGGAATACTTCTCTGATGTTTTAAACATATTATCAGAGGAAGATATTGCAGAAACAGAACAAATACCAAACTCCAAAAACAAGAATCCTTTATTAGGGACGATCCCCCAGATAAGGAAGCGATAGTTTCCGCCATTCGGTCAATGGCGGGAAGGAAAGGTACAGGTATAGACGGACTACAAACCGAATTCCTCAAAGCGGACCCGGAAATAAAAACCGATATACTCCTCCCACTCTTTACTGAGGTGTGAAATGAAGGAAGATATCCGACTGAAAGGAAGGAGAGCGTCATTGTGAAAATTCCGAAGAAGGGCGACCTTCGGGATTGTGGCCATTGGCTGGGTATATGTCTACTTACTGCCGTATCGAAAAACATGGCTAAGGTAATTCTCAATAGGACTAGTAATGTTGTGGAAAGCACTCTCGAAGTTTATCAGCCTGGATTTCGTAAAAGGTCATCTAGTACGGACCACACAAATACCCTACGGATAATATTGGGGCAGTCAGCCGAAATGCGTTCGCCATTACATTTCATGTTTGTGGACTTCGAGAAGGCTTTCGATAGCGTCAAGCGAGATTACATATAGAATGCTTTGCGTAGGAGAGGTATTCCAGAAAAGGTCATAGCTACGATTGTGATCTCCAACGATGAGCTTTGGAGTACAGCTGGACAGATTAAAATAGGTATTGAGATTCAGAGGCGGAAGTGGCAGTGGATCAGTCACACTTTAAGGAAACCAGAGCGAAACGTAGCCTAACAGTCTCTGGATTATAATCCTCAAGGAAGACGTCAGGTTGGTCGAACAAGTTGCACATGGAAGCGAGCAGTTGGACAGGAGGCTAGAGGAATAAACAAGTCCTGGCAACAGCGCCTTGTGGAAGAGAGTTGTTTCTGTCCTATGTCCCTATATATTGATATATATATTGATTGATAACATCTACGAGGCCTACATTCGTCCCCGTCTCGGGTGCAACTTACACATATGGACTGTAGCACCCTAAACACACACAATCTGCGGTAATCGATCGAATCCAGAAGCATGCGTTTCGTCAAGTTAGAGATGAGACTATAAAAGTTTCTATAGTTTCAATCGAACATCGTAGAAACTTCGCGATACTTACCGTTCACTATCAATATTTCCACGGTAAATGCAGCGAAGAACTGTTCAGCCTCATCCCTATTCTTTTTAAATATCCTAGAAATACTTGACAAGCTACACGCGCCAATGGGTTCACTGTTAAACCCTTGTCTTCACGTACAGTGAAGTATAGTCAGTCCTCCTGCCTAACTAGAACAATATAGTACGTCAAAAGCTGCCACTGTTTAGGAAGAATTTTCAGGTAATGATTTTTTACACTGTGAAATATTTTGATTGATTTACAATAAAAGGACTTTTAAACACGGAAAAATGGATAACCCACAACAAAATAAATCTTTTGATGAGATATTACACCGTATACATATCTGTCTTCGAAACTCTGATACTTCCAGTGATTGGTTCAGTAATTACATTGTCGATATTTTGAATGAATGTGCCACTTTATTTTTGTTAGATTAAAAAATTATTAAAATTCAACAAAAAAAGACATAGTCCTAAGCCATTGTTGCTGGATCACATGGGAAAGACCAATCCCAGTCGCCCGTACTGACGCAAACTCCTTTTGATTGCATAAAGAGTCTGCTTGTTGGACACTTGATTTCTTCGGCAGGAACGCCTAGAGATTTACAAAACCAAAATCGTGTTGGATCGAAGTTGTTTCTCCATGGTTTTCCGATTTCAGCTGTATTACGGCAGGCAGATCGGCCATTATGTCCCTGAGTGTATTTGCAGCTATCCCATGCTAAGGCGGCTGACAAGCAGCAAAGAAGAACGAGGAGCGTGACTAAAAAAGAAAATGGGAAACCGTCAGAAAACTTTTAAATTATCCTTATTTGTCGCAAAGATTCAACTCACTTGACTTCATGTTCACTAGTGGCCTGTTCTTTTAAAATTGGTACATTTTGGTAATTATCTAGCCTATTTATAGTACAGAAAAACAAAGGTATATATTATTATCTTAATCTGGCCCCAGATAAGATTAATATCGATCGTCATTTTATTCAATTATAAGCGAAATAGCATGAATCCCTGTAAATTATAAATTTCAAAAATGATGATATGCCTTTATTTCAACTTTTCTGATAATATTGGGTATGGAATCAAAATATCGCAAAAAAAAATAAAAAAAACATTGTAATCTAGTATAATAAATTCTAAATTTACGAATTTAAAAATTGGCTCAGAGTCATAGTTGAATTTTACTGAAATAAATAAACAATTTTAGAAATTATAAATTATCAAATTTTAAAGTCCAGGTCTTACCGAGATGAACGTTCACACATTTTCTTATCGTTTCCGGTCACAAAGATTAATTTGAATCAACGGAAGGAACAATCCTGGGATATATGAATACGTACTTCGGCAAATAAAAGCGATTACGATTCCACGTAAGGCCCATTCATGTGATACTCAAGATGAGAGGGGAATGATTAGAAATTACTAGAAAATTATATCATATGTACTGAGGGCGCTTGATAATGAAGTTTGTATGGGTGGTGGTAAAGGAGGTGAGAAGAAGTTCCTAAGCTGTTGCGCGTTTTTCCATGTTGACGTTTAATTCATTTCCTCAAATTATGGTATTTGTGTGGGAGGTGGAAGAAAAGATGGATGGCTTTAGATGATACTGTTACATGTCAGCTCTACTTGCTTATCATCTACTACAGAAGTGCCCACGTACGAGTATAAGGAACACCTGTATGAACGCTATGCGACTTGATCGGAATGATCAAAGTATCCCACAACAATTACACGAGCAGTGTAGAGAAGTGGCCTACACCGATCGGATGACAAGGGAATGACTCGGACGAGCACGAAAGGCTTTAAAGGTCCAATCAACAACAATTTTAATACCTGTGAGTTTTTTTACCATGGAAGCAACAACAACTACAGGTATAGATTTGGCCAACATAAAAAAAAAATCGGATGACGAGGAAATGCTTTATATAACAGCGCTCGACCGAGAAGGAAAATTCGTACAACAAGGGAATGATTCCGCGACAAGAACGATATAAAAAGACGAGGGTTTTTGATGAGCGGTCAATCTAATTTGGAGCAGTCGACGAGTCAGTCAATGTTTAGAAAGCGATAGAGTCAAGATCGGCATGCGATAATCTGTGAATGAAAAGGCTCAAGTGAAAAGTGTAAAGCGGTTAAATTAAAGTGATCTTGTTAAATTAGTAGTTTTATTGTTTACTTGAAATCCAACGACCCCTTGCCCATTTCAATATGTAAACTAATCATGAACATTTTTATCACCATAGTCGGTGGAAATTTTCAAATTAAGACTTGTATTTAATTGAATGAAAAAAAAAAACTTTGTGTAAATATCGGAAATAATGAAAATTTGTATTTAGGTTAACATCGAATAAAGCTGCGAGTGTTTGACGCAAGCGTTAAAATTGTGTTAAAATATGGTTGTACTACGAGTAAAATGACAGATAAAATTATCAAGAAACTGTAAACTTTTGCGAACCAATCCCTGCAAACAATTTAACGAGCGCTCGCAAATAACGATCTTAAAATGAGCATGAAATGCCACAAAATAAATTGCGTAATGGTCTTACGCAAACCAAATGAAAAGGGTCGCTCAACTTCGATCATTTTATATACCAGCAGTTTTTAGGTCACCATGCACATGAACAGAGCCAAAAATATTTCGTGTCGATATCTCAAATGCAAACGGTCAAAAATCTTGAATTTGTAGAGGAGACCGCGTGTGTTTGTGTGTCAAGTTCTTTAATTATTCATTAATCTTTCATAAAAATATCGTTTATGAATCTTTAACAATATTCATTAATGAATCAAAATAAAAGTCATTAACGACACATTTATGATTCATTGATAAGGGTTATATACTCGTTTATGTACTCGTTTTTGTAAGCGTTTTACAATTCATTAATGAATTGTTAAAAGTGGCGAAGTGAGCAGCGTGCTTGATTCACAGTCAATAGGTCGTGGTTTCGATCTCCACTCCATGCAGAAGATTTTTTTAAGTACGAAATTTTCAGTGCCTACTGGCAATGAAAATTATTCGAAATAAAATGGTCAAACCATGTAAAAGTGAAACAGTTTCACTTCAAAAAGGTATGTATGTATACTCAGTATATGATTTCTGTTTACTTTCTATCATTCAGTCTGCAACATCTGCGAATATTTGTCAGTAGCAGCCAAGTACAACTGAAAAAATATACCAGCTTCAGTCCTCGTTACGGTCGCTCTCACCCCCTTCCCCAACCTTCGCAATCACATTCCTTGCCTCCATGACTGTTTGTGCATTGCACATAAAGGCCTAAATTGCATATAGCACAAGGTCTTCTGTAAAAAAAAAATAACGAATGTTCATTTAGCCAGCTTGATGAACCGTTAATGACTCATTAACGACGCTTGTTAACAACCAAATCACTCGTTAATGTATTTCATTACCGATTCTTTAACGAATTAATTTGTTGGCATGGATGCCTCCGATGTATTTCAGGGAAATTCTGTTCCGATCCAACCTACATCGAAAAATTTGGTAGGACAGATTAACCCCTCAGGTACATAACGAATTACCGCGACTTAAGTCGTCATAATAAGCTGTCAAAAAGATTGAAGCATTCACATTTGTATGGGAATAGTCACATTCGAATTTACTGAACATTCATAGCTATAGCAAACTTAAAAGATGGTCAACTTTCAACTTTTTAATGAAGCAATCTTCACGTAAGATTCGTGTTGTGGAAGGAAGATTTTCCTATCATGCAAAACGCGTAGAAAAATTTAATTTTTGTTGAAATGAGGAACGGGAATAAATCACAAGCAATTTAAAAAAAATCTTCGATTTGTACACAATGAACTGATTTGACATTTGAAAATAACGTCAAATTAACGTTTTTTAATTTGTTACGTCGGACTAGAGTGTAGTCTAGTGGGTAGCACGAAATTCTACGAAAATAAAAAATTAGATAAACGGTCTTACGTTGGCCTAACAACCGTTCCACAATAAATAATGAAAAATGTTAGGGAACCTGGAGGTCAGCAGGCCATGGCCCGATTGTAGCTGTAGTGCGAATATCGATTAGATAAGAGTCACTCCATGCAAGAAGAAGTAGAGTCTGGCAGATATGTCACAATCGTCACCTGCGAATTCACCTTACACAATTCACCATTCGTGTAGTGGTGAATTTAATGATTCCTTTTGCAAATTCCATGCACCAATAAATTGTTGCTTCAAAATTTTTGTTTGTGACTTTTATGTTAAGCATTAAAAACTTCGCATAGTTCTTGATGTTAAGAACGTACCAAAAAAAATGTCGATACATTTTAAATTTCGCTCCAAATATTGGGCTTCACCTTTACCAAACTATGGAAAACCGCCTCTTGTGTCCCATGGAGTAACTATAGATTAGATTAGATAGAATTTATTATATGCCTACTACTACTACAGTGGTAGACATTCGTATGAGCGCACTTGTCACTTATAAGTAAAAAAAATAAACAAGTTCATATTTTTGGCACTTTCTTTATTTAAAACTTTGTATGGCCTCCTTTAATTTGAATGACACTAACAATTCAACTGGGCATTCAACAACATTCAACAATCCAGGCCAATTTCGGACCAGCACGTGCGAATGGCTGCTTTTAAGGCATTTGCGCTATCAAACTGACATCCGTTTGCATACACTTTGCTAGCGAGAATCCCCCAAAGGTTCTCAATTGAACTACAGTTAGAACTACAAGCGGGCTAGTCAAGTGTGCGAATATTTTTGTCCGAAAGCAAAATACTTGGTTTGCTTCGAAGCATGAATGGATGCATTATTCTGCTGGAAAACTACATCTTCTTCGTCGCAACTATCCAGATGACTGATTAATACATCTTTCAAGAGATCTTTGTACATCTGGGAGTTCATTCTAGTAGTTATGAAACAGATTATAAGCTTTTCTTTGCAGGAGAATGCACCTCAAACCATAATGTTTCCACCGCCACCGCTTCGATCTGACCACGTTGTGTTTTTTCAAATTATGCCAGTAGCAACTGTAGCAGTCAGGGCCATCCAAATTGATTTATTTTTCATCAAAAAAAACTACTTTTTTGCCATTCGGATATCCATGACATGTACTTTTTGGCGAATTGTAGTCTCTTCTCTCGGTGAACGGCAGTTAATCTGGATTTTCCTTTCGTCCATGCTATATTTGGCGAAGTCCGTAAAACACACGCAATGTGACGAGGTGTCACATTAAGCTGTAATTTGTCTTTAATTTGTATTGCAGATAGCCGATTTTTTATTGTCTCGTGTCGAATTTTGCCCTTTTCGCTCAAGGATAATTTTGCATTGCCCTTTGTGCGAGCCTTAACGCCATAGTCATTACCTTTTTTTAAGAAATTCCTGATTGCACATTCAGATTGATCAAGTTTAGTAGCAATTTGACTATTGGAGAAATCTTTTTCTTTCAATAAATTGATGGCAACCTGCTCCGCCTCATTTAAGCGCTTCCCAGAAGGCATTGCTGCAAAATCAACGCTCATACTAAATAATATTCCATAATATATTCTGCACAAACCTTCAATGAAAATTCTTTAATCCTATTTAAAACAAAATTTGCAAAAAAATTTTTAATTTCGCGTTCAAAACTCAATAATTCCTCGATGCGCTCATACGAATGTCGCAGCTCAAACTGAGCTCCATTCACATTTTTCGCATTTTTTTTTTTTCAAAGTAGTACCGTTAGTTTCATCAGTCTTACTGTCATACATTAGCAATTCCAAAAATAGGGACAACAAATTTTTCTTAGAAATATTTTACAGTGAGGATCACAATATACGATACATTTTCAGATGCGCGCATACGAATGTCTACCACTGTACTACTTAGGTTATGATGTATCAAGCTACGTCGCGGAAAGTTGATGCGCCTGAGGCATAAACCCTGGTCAAAATTATTGACCTACTAGCGATCGCCCGCGACTTTATCCGCGTAAGGATCGCAAAATAAGCAATTTTTGAGAATGTTGTTAGTAGTACATTATCCGGGATATATAATCTGATTAGTTTAATGGCTCTTTGAAGACAATGGTTTGTATTTTGTTGGAATCAGAACCATAAATTATTAAGAGTGAAACCACGATAGTCGCATTTCTATGGGAAAGGCTCGTGATCAAATCAATCCCGTGATCTAAAACCATATTCGTATTGAAGAGCATTAAGGACATGTGAATAGTTGTAGGTTGTGTTAATTAGAAAAAAAGCCCAAATAAAATATCATTAACATTAAAACCATAACAGGACTACGACTCTGCGTAAAGCCTAATCATACGATACTACAGATGAAATTTTTGTGATGTTAAGAATTTTGTATGGGGAGTGGCAGAAGGGGTGATACTACTGAACTAATTTGGTTCACATCATGCTAGAGTAGCCATAAAAATGTTTTGTACCAAATTCAAGCTTCAAAATTTGAATAGGTACTGAGAAACTTAGTGCATTGAATTTAGTGAAATCGTGCAATTTTTATGGGAGGTGGTAGAAGAAGGAGAGTGGTTTTGGTGATTTGTCGAGAAATAAAACTGATACATTTTAAATTTTAGTTCAGTAACGTTCATAATTTTCAAGAAAATAGAATTTTTGAAAAGTTGTGAAATTGTGTCACATTGTATGGGAGGGGGTTTGCAGGAGTGAATCTAATCGGTTAATTTTTCCCCGATATTAATAACAATGCTAATCAAGGATTCGATACAAAATTTTAGCTCGATGGAATTCATAAGTACTGATAAAATTTATGTATAGTATTTATTGAAAAAGTGTAGTTTGTATGAGAGGTGGGGGGATTTAAATAATTTGTATACTTAAAGATTGCATTTGTAATAGAAATAATATGTTTTAAGTTTCAAATTAATAGGTCTTATAGTTTCCAAGAAAATTTAATTATTAATTATTAATTATTTACAATTTTAATGTCCATAGCTCTCATATGTTCGAAGGAGAAAAAGTTTTCTTGAACTTCCAATATAAAAATTTGTATGGGAGGGGGTAGAAGGAATATCCGAAACGAAACCAAATTTTTTGACATTAATTATATTTAAAATATTATACTTTTCTCAAATTTTAAATATGTTAGCTTTGACGGTTTTGAAGAAAACTAATTTAATTGAAATTCCGAAAATTCGTAAATTTGTATGGGAGGGGGTAGAAGGAGTGAGATAAAGTTGATAGTTTTTCCAAAATTAGTTGCAATTATAATAAAATTAATTTTGACGAAAATTGGTTCATTTGGCTTCGCTAGTTGCATTGCAAACCGAATAAATGCATTTTTGAAAATTGTGCATTTGTATGGGAGGTGGTAGAAGGAGTAAGGAGATCAGATCAATATTTCTTGAGGTTAATGACATTTATATCATTATACTTTGACCTTATTTTCAAGTTAATAGCTGAAATGGTTTTGGAGAAAAATCAATTTCTTTAAATTTCGAAATTTCATGAAATTTGTATGGGAGGGGGTAGACGGAGTGGGGGATGTGGCCCGTTCACGAGCTTAAAGTTAATTTTTTGCTAAAAATGACATACAACAAATTTCAGCCGATAGGTCAAAGCTATCGAGAGTTATGTTGTAGACAGACGGACAGACGGACAGAGGGACACACAGCAACTCGGAATCAAGGTTTTTGAGAGACAACAAATATGTTTGTACCCTTTGCGGCTCTGTGCGAGCATTATTTCTTAGTGTTACAAACGGTAAGGCAAACACAATATACTCTCAGATTTCATCTAGAGTATGAAAAGTAATTTATAGCCATTTCTAAAGAAATAACAGACAGACACTACAATTATATTTATATGTATAGGTAAGTTAAAATCTTAGAATGAATTCCACCATTAAACATTGTTGCTACAAATCAAAAACCAGCTTGTAAACTAAATAATTCTTATCTTAATAATAAATGACTTAAAATCAGAAAACCTATTATTAAGATTTTATCTTGAAAAAGCGAAATCTTTTGCATTCTATTTTCCAAAATATTCGGGTTTTCCAATTTCGATTAAAATTGTTATTTCTAGTATGCGATTAAAATTATCGAGTCCATAAAAAAACTTAAGGCAAGTTTTAATTGAATATTTTATTGAAGGGGACGATACGATTATAATATTAAAATAAAAAACAATGCCTCAGAAAAATTGTTTACAAGCGAGGAGAATGCACTATCACACACTTAAATCAAGATTTTCTTTCAATAAAATTAACATATTTACACTTGCATTCAGTACTTAAACGGATCTTCGCCTTATTTAATCTTTTTACAACTCAATTCAATCATAAAGATTAACAATTAAGATTGCTTTCTAATGAAATTGAGAGTAAGTTAGGTACGAGGGGAGGTCAAAAATTTAGCGGAATGACATGGAAGGAGTGTAAAATTACACAAGTTATTGTTTTTCATTTTCAATATATTCTCCTTTAAGCCTAAAAATTTTATAACATCTATCATAAATTTTATTAATTCTTTCTAAGAAAATGTTTAAGGCCTTCAAGATAGGTTGAAATTGCCGATTGCACCACTTCGTTGGTGAATTTCCTGCCTCGAAGTTCTTTCTTCAGTTTTGGGAATAAATGGTAATCGGAAGATCTGGACTATAAGGGGAGTGATTTAATATTCCGTAGCAGCCATTTAAACGTGGCTTTTGTCAGGTGCGTTTTCGTACAATAACAGCACAACTCGAATCTTTTCTCTTCTTTATTCTTGGATGGCATCCTTTAATTTTTGTAGCAGGTAGCCATAGTATACTCCTGTGATATTTAGTCATTTTTCGTTCTAGTCGATCATCAAAGCTTCCTATGAATCACATAAAATAGTGGCCATGATTTTCCCGGCGGATTGTGAGACCTTGAACTTCTTGAGGGTGAAGCGCCTTTACGGAACCACTGCATTGACTCCTGCTTTAATTTAGGCTCATAGTGACGAACCCAAGCTTAGTCTCCAATAACAATCCGTGTAAGCATTTCATCCCTGTTCTCGCTACAGAGATTCAAAAACTCGCATGAAGACGACGCGCAGCTGCTTCTGAACCGCTGAAAGCATTCTCGTTACGCATATTGCGCTGACTTTAGACATGCCGAGATGATCGTGGAGGACATTCAACATGGTTGTTTTTGATACTCTAACAAATTTTGCAATTTTTTTCCTTCTTTAAACGAGCATCTTCGAAAACACGTTTCTCCGCTTTTTGAGAAAGTGACTTCAATCGGCCGGCCCGAGAGTTTATCATCTTCAATTGACTTTCAGCCTTACCCGAATAAACTACGCCACTTATAAATTATTGTTTTTCCAAGGCAATTAGGTAGCGTCTTCTTTTCCTAGAGAGAGCAAGGCAAGTTCTTTGAAAGGAAGGTCAAGTCTCTGAGCTTTTTGTTTTAAGGGAGTGTCCTGTAAAGCCATAGCCGGTCCCAAGCTCGGTTAAGAAAGGAGGAGGGAGCGTAAAATTAACCGGAATGGCCAGCGATAATAGTGCGCATCAGGATGTAGGAAAAAAACTATGACAAAGTTCTCCTCGCAGCATAGCTGTAAGAACTCCAACATGTCATATTTAGCTGAAAACTCCTGCACTTTTCCTACCAGGGTGTAATAAGCAAGTAGGACTGGCCCTCCAGGTCGGGAGCTGGGCGAGGTGCCGACCACGGATCATCGAAAAAAAACACTGTCCAGAAACCTGAAGAACAGCCTCGGAAAGAGTGGACTCAACGTCAACAACCCCGGAAACGAAAAATGGACTAGTCTTTTGAAACTTAGAATGTTCGGTCCTTATTTAGAATAGGAGCTCTGAAAGAATTTCTCGAAGAACTGGCAAAACACAACATCAACATAACTGCCATCGAAGAAACGAAATAGTTCGGTAACGAAATCATGGACATGAGATCACACACTATCTATCCAAGTGGAAAATTTTCGGGAAGCAGAGAATTTGGAGTCGCTTTTGTCGTTGATAAAAAATTTAAACAGCAGGTTACGAGTTTCAAACCAGTAAGTGAAAGACTGTGTGCAGTCCGAATAAAAACTAAATTTTCAACGTTTGGTTGATCAACATCCACGCACCAATAGAAGACAAGGACGATATAACTAAAGACGAATTTTATCCCACTCTAGAGACAACCTATGATTCACTGCTAAAAGTTGTCTTAGGAGATTTTAATGCAAAAGTCGGAAGTAACTGGAGGGTACAGTTGTCATGACATAACTAACGACAATGGTCAGCGTCTTATTGATTCCGTAAGCAGTAAAAATATCATAGTAAGCTCTACGTGTTTCCTACATTGCGATATTCACAAACGAACGTGGGTATCACCAGATGGTCACACCTTCAATCAAATAGACCATGTTCTAATTCAGAAAAGGGCTTCTTTCAGTATGCTTGACGTACCCTCCGCGGTACATAATGTGATTCTGACCACTATCTAGTCAGAGCTAAGTATTTATGCCGAATAGTTTATCGTAAATATTCGAAAACGAGTCGAGCTCGCAAATTCAGTGTTGACAAATTTAAAGACGAAACGGTGGCGCAGGCGTACATGTCCGCACTGGATCAACAATTGACACTAATATTTTATTATTTTTATTATTTTATTTAGGGGAACAATTAAGCGCACCGCGACCTTTTTGGTCTATTGCACGTTAATTGCCTTTACACTACCATAACTCTATATCTTTGGCTAATCTAAATATATTTAAGGGAGCCATGTTGGCTAGTTCATCAGTTGTAAGGAAACCCTTTCCTAAAATATGGAATTTTTACCTTGCCACTGTCTCGCAGTGACATAGGACGTGCTCTGTCGTTTCTGAGTCTCTGAGACAGAGGCGGCAGATGTCGGTTTCAGCGAGGCCCATATTTTTGAGGTGGTGGTTTACTCAATTACGCCCCGTCAATAGGCCGATTAGAGTACTAATGTCACTTTTGCTGAATTTTAGAATATCCTCCACTTTGTTTTTTTGTGGTAGGATAAATTTCTTTAAGATTGATAAGCCAGAAAGTCTATTCCAGTATATTCTATGCTGTTGTTCAATCGACTCTCTAAGTATAAGATTGAAGTGTCCTTTTGGTGTTCCAAAGAATGGCTCTGGTCCAATAAAGTTTGTTTCTGCGCCATTTTTTGCGAGGCGGTTTGCCTCTTCATTTTCCTCAATCCTCGTATGTCCTGGAACCCACAATAACGTTACTTTATTCCTCCTTCTCAGGATGATTAGGTTTTGAAGGCAGTCCCAAACAAGCCTCGATCCGTGTTTGTTAGATGCAAGCGCTTAAAGAATTGCCTGACTATCCGATAAGATATAAGCAGATTTGTTGCAATGAGCTCTCCTAATATTCTCTTGGATACATAGCTCCATTGCAATAAGTTCGGCATGGAAGATTGTGGCTGAGGTTTTGAAACCAATGTTTAGAAACATCCTTAATTTACGAGTGGAGAATATGTGAACAAAAATACGATACGGCATCAACTCCTCTGCAGAAGAGATATTTGGAAACTAAGCAAAGTGAAAAAATTACGACTGGTTCAAACAAGAATGTCGCGATGCAATAAATAGAAAGAACAAGGTTTACAAAATTTTTACTGAGAGACCTACACGACCCAAAAAGATAGATATGACGATCATTTGACATCGTGTGCATTTGCGAGACATGGTTATCCTGTCAGTTCAAAGATTCTGAGCTTTTCGATTCCGACTGTGGAGTTTTTCGTCGTGACCGCCACCCCAACTTACTTGATTCACCGGTTCGGGGTAGAGTCGCCGGTTTGCTTCTTCGATAATCGATGTCTCAGGAACCGAGAATACAGAGTTCTTGTGTGTAGCTGTAACACTCGGAAACCGCAATCTATACGTCGTGACTGTATACATCACATCGCCTTCACCTTCATGAGTTTACAATGCGGTTTACAATGCGTATGAAACCTTGCTTGGTCTTCTACATCCATCAGACGATATTTTAATTTTGGGCGAATATAATTTACCACAAATACAGTGGCTACGCTCTGATGATAATGTATGTCGGCTTCGTATTCCTCCTGTGCCCGACATGAAGTAAAATTTGTGGATAACATGCTTGCTACGGGACTTTTCCAAGTGTGTCCGATTTCGAACGATGCTCTTACTTAAGTCTGGTAAAAGAGACAATGTAACTAATTATAGGCCTATAGCGAGTCTTCCATGTGTTGCTAAGCTATTTGAATCCATTGTGTGTGATGTAATGTATTTAAATTCCAAGTAGATTATTGGATCATTCCAGCATGAGTTTGTCAAAGGCAGATCCACTGTAACTAATCTTATGGAATTCTCGAACTTCTGTCTTTCTGCTATCGAAAACGGGCAGCAGGTCGATTGCATATACACTGACTTTAAGTAAAGCCTTTGACAAAATTGATCATAATTTTCTTGTGCTTAAGCTCCGTCAGCTTGGATTTCCTGATATTTTCGTCCTTAGGATTAAGTCGTATCTTAATGATCGCATTCAGAAAGTACACTTTCGTGGTGCCTTATCTTCTAAAATTTTTAATACTTCAGGCGTTCTGCAAGGTAGCCATCTGGGTCCACTTCTATTCCTTCCCTTTATTAATGACGTGAGTTTGTTTATCTCCAACTCTAAAATTCTTCTCTATGCCGATGATGCGAAAATCTTTAAGATTATCTCCAGCAGCAATGATTGTCTTTTATTGCAAAGTGATATCTCGCGTTTTCATGACTGATGCTTACTTAACAATTTACATATCAACGTTAATAATTGCACTGCCGTTTTGTATTCTAAGAAAAGAATACCAATAAATTTTGACTATGTTTTAGATGGATGCTCTTTACTTTGTTCTGACAAAGTACGTGATTTAGGTGTACTATTCAACTGTAATTTTACCTTTGATCATCACGTTTAACATTGCTGGTAAAGCAAACGCTATCATCGGTTTTTAGGAGACAATCGAAAGAATTCAATGGTTTCTTTACAGCGAAAATGTTATTTTGTGCATTCGTCCGATCTATTCTAGAATATGCTAGTCATATTTGGTCGCCATTTTGTTCCATTCACATAGATAGGATCGAAGCAATTTAGCGTCGGTTCTTAAGGTTTGTCCTTCAGGGCCTTCCCTGGTCCGATCCACTCAGGTTGCCGCCATATGTTGATCGTTTAAATCTGCTGTCTATGGATTCCCTTGAGAAAAGGCGGACCCATGCCAGAGTTGTTTTTGATTTTAAACTTATTTCAGGTAACAAATTGCTGTCTATGATTAAATTCAACGTTCCATGTCGTCCTTTGCAAAATTATGAGCTTTGTAGAATTCCGCAGCATGGCACGAACTACGGGTCTTATGAACCAGTTTCATTCAAGTTAAGAGATTTCAATAATTTCTTCTCGCAATTGGATCTTCACATGAGTGATCCACAAGTAAAATAAACTGCCAACAAGTCGGGCGAAACTTTATTATTCTTGGGACAAGTTGCGAATGAGTGGAAAGTCAATATGCAGGTTAGAGTGGTTAGGGAAGGCTAAGTGAAAGGGAGTTCTTAGGCAGGGCTGTTGTCAATTTAACAATATTTCATTCGATTCTGCAAGTTTGGGTTTTTATGAGGGGAGGAGGAGGGGTAATAGTAAGGGTGGGTGGATGTTAATAGCTTTTTAATTAATTGCTTGAATCACGTCCAATATTCTCTGTATAGAATGTGTATCATAGACGAAGTTGCATAGAATTTTCATAAAATTCGATGTATTTTACATTCACGAAACCGAACATTTGTATGGGAGGGGGTAAAGAAGGTAGGGGAATCGTAAAATTTGATATGTAGTTTTATTTTGCTTCTCTTGTAAGGTGCTTGTATAAAATTTCAAGTTCGTAGCTTTTAGTTTGTTGGTTATTAGTTGATTTAATGAAATTGGTCGAAATCATAGTTTTGTATGGGAGGGGGTAGAAGGGCAAGCGCGATTCAAAAACTTTTAAGGCAACTTCATTTGAATTAATTTTATAAGTTTTTATGCAAAATTTGAAATTGATAGTTTTTAAGAGTTAGCTGACAACTTATTTCTTAAAAATGCTCGAAAAAATAATTTTGTATGGGAGGGGGTAGAGGAGAGAGGGGAATCGCAAGACTTGTGATGCAATTTTCTTTCTTTTTTATTGTAAGATGCTCGTACAAAATTTCAAGTACGTAGCTTTTAATTTGTTGATTATTAGTTGATTTAATGAAATTGGTCGAAATCATACTTTTGTATGGGAGGGGGTAGAAGGGCAAGCTCGATTTCAAAACTTTTAACGTAATTTCATTTCAATTATTTTTGTAAGTTTTTACGCAAAATTGCAAATTGATAGCTTTTAAAAGTTAGGTGATAATTGATTTCCCTCCCATACAAAATTATTTTTTCGACCAATTTTAAGAAATCAATTATCACCTAACTATCAAAAGCTATCAATTTGAAATTTTGCACAAAAACTTAGAAAAATAGTTAAAATAAAATTACGGTAAAAGTTTTGAAATCATGCTTGCCCTTCTACCCCCTCCCATACAAAAGCATGATTTCGACCAATTTTATTAAATCAACTAATAACCAACAAATTAAAAGCTACGAACTTGAAACTTTGTACGAGCACCTTACAACAAAAAAGAAAGAAAATTCCATCACAAATTTTACGATTCCCCTACCTCCTCTATCGCCTCCCATACAAAATTATTTTTTCGAGCATTTCTAAGAAATCAGTTATCAGCTATCTCTTAAAAGCTATCAATTTCAAATTTTGCGTGAAAACTTATAAAAGTAATTCAAATGAAGTTGTTTTAAAAGTTTTGAAATTGCGCTTACCGTTCTACCCCCTCCCATACAAAACTATGATTTCGACCAATTTCATTAAATCAACTAATAACTAACAAACTAAAAGCTACGAACTTGAAATTTTATACAAGCACCTTACAAGAGAAGCGAAATAAAACTGCATATCAAATTTTACGATTCCCCTACCTTCTCTACCCCTCCCATACAAATTTTCGGTTTCGTGAAAGTAAAATACACCGAATTTTATGAAAATTTTATGCAATTTCGTCTATGAAACACATTCTATACTGAGAATATTGGACGTGATTCAAGCAATTATTAAAAAGCTGTTAACATCCACCCACCCTTGCTATTACCCCTACTCCTCCCCTCATTAAAACCCAAACTTGTAGAAACTTGTTAAATTGACAACAGCCCTGCCCAAGAAACCCCTTTGCACTTAGCTTTCCCTAACCACTTTAACCTGCATATTGACTTTCCACTCATCCGCAACTTGTCCCAAGAATAAAAAAGTTTCGCCCGACTTGTGGCAGTTTATTTTTTGATGAAATAAATTATTATTATTAGGCCATATACCAAAAAGACTTGCAGGTGAAAACAATGGAAGTACCATAATGATAAAATCAATAAATGGACGACGGTATGAGAGAAAATAAAACGCGGGACGCATACACAATAGTGTAAAAAAGTATAAAAAAGGGATATAAGCCAAAAACCAGTCTCTGTAGAAACCCAGAGCACAACATCATCAGCGACACACAAGAAATCAAAAGGAGATGGGTTTCCTACTCCGTACATCTTCTCAATCCCTCTCCATTAGCACCGATCACGACAGACAACATCACAATTGAGGTTTCAACTGACTGAAACAAAGCGCCGGTAATTGACCAGTTGAACTTTTTGAAAAACGTTGGAAACTGAGTCGCTAAAATACTACACAGCGTGATATGCAATATGTCGACGATTGGCGCAAAAGTATCGAATGTACAATTTACAAGAAAGGAGACAAACTCTGCTGTGAGAATTACAGACGAATATAATTGTTATGTACTTCCTATAAAATAATGACAAAAGTAATTTAACGTCGTCTTAAGCTCTATACCAATGAAATAATTGGCGAATACCAAAGTGGATTCAAAACCGGACGATCTACAACAGACCAGATATTCACGGTGAAACAGGTGCTTGAGAAATGCTGGGAATATAACACAGACGTGCACCAAATTTTTGTACATTTTAATCAAGCATACGACAGTATCAATAGGAGCGTACTGTACCAAATCATTGAATTCGCCAGGACTAGACCGACTAACAAGACTCACAATGACGAACACTGAATCCCAGATGAGAATACAAACCAATTCCATAACCAACTTTCAAACGGAATGTGGCTTAAACCAGGGAGATGGTCTAATGGAAGACAGAAGAATCCCCAAACGTACTCTTAAAGGCAAAGCGAGTGTTAACCGGCCAGTTGGTAAACTATCTTCAAAATTAATAACTGGAGGACGCGGTCTTTGGATAGAGACGATTGGAGGCAACGACTTCAAGAGACCAGGACCCGATTTGGGTGCAATAGATGATGTCCTGTAACGACTCCTACTACGGAGCTGATCATCTCCATACTTAGCGAGATTAGTCTACCAGTAACCCCAAGTAACCCCATTAGCCCATCTGCCGTTGGCTTTGTTAATCGCACAAAACTCAACTACAGCCTGCGACAATCATACTCAACTTATCTCAAATTGATCGTACAGTTTCCCAGAATGGCCCTATGCCCTAGTACACAGCGCAGGTGAATGTAGAATTATTCAGCCTCCCTCAAAGACGCGCGACAATCAAAAACGTCTTGGATGTAGACATTAGTGATGGAAGGGATATAATAGCGACCAGGCAATTAGTGAAGATGCTATTATCATTAGTAGAAACTACATTACACTTTAGTCAGGACAAGGCTTCCTTTATCGCCATTACTTCTGCTGGGAATACACTAAAAATGATCCGAAAAACGGAAAGATATGCTTAAGTTGAGTATTGCGGGGAAAACACCTCCTTCCAATTCACTTCTAGTTTTGAAACCAGAAAAGGATATGGACTCTTGCACCCGTATTTCATCTGCCTCGAACTCTTATCTCGAAGGGATGACGGTAAGAAAATTATTATCAAAATCAAAACTTGGGAGAATGTAGTCTGTGTTTTGCTCTTGCAGCCATTTGTGCAACAATAATGTCGAGAGGTAGCAGATGAAACAGTACTTCTAATGTTGCTGAGGGGGTATTCGCTTAACCCCATTAATGCATAAACACGCTGTTCTTTGCACCTTGCCGAAAAGAATGCGGTTTGTTTCTAGCCTTCGGGCGGTCCACCACACAATCACACCATATAGCAGCATGGGTCTAATGACGGCAACGGCTGTACGTTGCACTACTTAGGGCTGCATTCCTCGTTATTTACGTATGACCTTCTTACAGGAGTAAAGTGTAACCATAGTTTTTTTTACACGTACCTGAATATTAGGTCTCCATCTCAGTTTCCTTTCCTTAAGACTCAGATATTTTGCTCTATCTGCGAAAACAAGATTAGTACCATCCAGGGTAGAAGGGTCGATATGGGGAATTTTGTGTTTCCTAGTGAAAAGGACTAGCTTGGTTTTTGTGTGAGTTCACTCTCAGTTCACATTCACGAGTCCATTTAGAGAGATTAAAAGGGAGATATTGCATTGCTTTGCCCAGAGTCCTCTACTAACAAACTTTCTACCAGATTCGACTCCCACTTTTGTGCTGATAATCCTAGATGTTAATATCAAATTAATCAGCACGCCAAGCATAGCATTCATTCTCAGATTTGAAAATTTGTCAGTTATTGCTTCTTGTTGAAAGCCCCCTCGATGTCGATAAAGGCTACCATAGTGCTCCCTTTAGTACTCAGAGGTTTTTCGATGTAGCATTCAACTGCGTGTGGCTGTTTCAGCTGATTTCCTACTGAGATGGATATCTATCAATCGTTTTAAGGTTTTTAAAGCGAATGAGGATAGACTATAGGTCTTAGGTCCTTCGGGTATGTATGACAGCATCTCCCCCGTATGGAGATAAAAACAACATTCACCTCTTTGAATATTTCAGGAATGTGGACCAGTCGTAGGTAGCCCCTACAAATAACGTCCAGCCAGGGATGGATGATATCAAAGGTTTTTTTTGAAATTCGGCTGGTATTATGCCGTCCGGTTTTGGGGATTTATAGGGGCTAAAGCTGCGTACTCCATTAGTTATGTCAAGCTTCGTTTCTTTTCGGTACCAGTAACTATTCGTTTCTCTTAGAAAAGTAGTCGTTACTTTTATTTGTTAATAGTTACTAGATTCTCGTAAATCGTTATCAATTTCGTTAGACTAGCGCGTGTACAGAACCCTCATACTAGTAACGACTGTTTGCCCTTCCACCTGAGCATACCCAGCAAAAATCGTTAAAGAATCGTTATTGAATTATATTAGCGATTTGATCGTTAACGAGCGTCGTTAAAGAGTCATTCACGATTCACTAAATGAACATTCGTTAATGAGTTAATTTTAACGATACATTAATGAATTGTAAAACGCTTACAAGAAACTAGTATATAAGGAAGTATATAGTTGTTAAAAATATATCATAAATGTGTCGTTAATAATTTTTATTTTAATTCATTAATCAATATCGTTAACGAATAATAAACGATATTATTTATGAAACATTAACGATTTATTAAAGAACTTTTAAAGCTAAATAAGAGACGATCGCCATCTTATTTTGTTTTTGTTGCTTATGACTTTGAACATTTCATGGACGTACCCCCACAAGCACACGCGGAAACCTCTGCAAACTTCAGGGATTTCACAGTTTGCGCTTGCAATATTTTGAAATATTGACAGGAAATAATTTTCGGCTCTGTTAATGCGCATGGTAAAATGAAAACTTCTTGTATTTAACAAAATCGACGTTGTAGGATCCTTTGGGATCTTGTTATGTAACAGCAGTTTTCATTCCACCATGTGCATGAACAGAGCCAAAAATGATTTTGTGTCGGTATCTGGAATGAAACGGTGAAAAGCCTGGAGTTTTCAGAGGAGACCGCGTGGTCTTTAATTCATCACTAATCTTTCATAAAAAATATCGTCTATGAATCGTTAACGATATTCATTAAGAATTGTTAAAAGTAATTCATTAACAAATGTCTATTTAGTCCGCTTGATGAATCGTTAATGATTCTTAAACGACGCTGATCGAATCACTCGTTAAGCGATTTTTTAACGAATTATTTTGTTTGCTTGGATGCTTCGCAATGGCATGATACGGCGTTATGCATAGCTAAAGGTTTTTTGAGTACTCGTGTGATATAAGCAAAACAAGCAATCAAACGTTCCCAGCAAACAATTTAATAAACACTCGGAAATAATGATACTAAAAAGAGCATGACATGACACATGATTTCGATCTTGTTATATATACAAGCAGTTTCCATCTCACAATACATAATAATAGTCCCAAAAATTATTTCGTTTTGATATCTCAAAACATTGTACACTGTGGAAAACGAAGGGATTTAATTTGCAGAGGATCGTACTTGAGTGCGTACGTGCTTGCGTGTGAGTGCATCTGTGAAAAGTTCAACGGCATACGCAACAGAATAGAAAAAGCATCTCCGATCTTCTCTTGTTTGGCATTAAAATTCCAGTTCTTCAAAATATCGATAATGTTTCATAAATAATATCGTTTATGAATCTTAAACGATATTCGTTAATGAATTAGAATAACAGTCATTAATAATTCATTGATAACGAGCATATACTTGCTTATATACTCGTTTCTTGTAAACGTTTTACAATTCATTAATTTCAGTCCATTTAGTCCGCTTGATGAATCATTAATGTATCGTTAACGACGCTCGTTAAGAATTAAATCGATCGTTAATGTAATTCATCGAATTATTTTGTTTGCTGGATTACTTTCGGTATATGCACTTTTTATGCATGTGATATGGGTTAGGTACGAATACTCGAGTAACGAAATAGAAACGAAACGTTTTGATATTTCAGTTACTTTTTCGCGTGTGTTATGCTTTGTTCGTATCGCTAGACTCTTTCGCTTTCTAAATATCGACAGGCTCGTCGACTGCTCCAATCAGATTGACTGTTCATTAAAAACGCTCGCCTTTTATATTGCTCTTGTCGACCGAATCATTCCCTTGTCACACGAATTTTTCTTATCGGTCGAGCGCTGCTCCTTTTCGGTCGTACGCTGTTCCTTCTCGGCCAAGTGTTGAATTAGAATTATGGTTGGTTGGACCTATAAAGTATTTCTTTCTCATTCGAGTCATTCCTTTGTCATCCGATCGCCTTCGGCCACTTCTCTACATTGCCTGTATAATTGTTGGAGTCGCATAGCTTATTTGCGTCGGTGTTCAGTGGTAAATGATAAGCAAGTGGAGCTGACATCTAACAATGTGTTTGCGTTGGTAATCGTTAGTTCGGATTTCGGTTGGTAACGAGTACTCATGTAACAAATAGTTACTTTTTTGACATCACTAGAGGCTTCAGTTGGTGTTATTCATGGTGACTGTACCGCGACTGTAAAGCTACCCGAAAGGTGAGTGTATTAAAGAAGATTACTGGTTTCGTCAATCAAGCTGGTCCATGACCCGTCAGATTTCTTTATGTTGGTCATTGAGACGAAGGTAGAGAGATTTGGCGAAGTCTTGTCGCTATGGATGTCTCTTCTACCATACCGCCAAAAACTTGTCAGCATTCTGCGCTTTTCTCAAGTTCTTTTATACCAGCGAAAGGCTTTCTTCTAGGTTTCCCAATCTCCTCTTTAGTTGACTTGACCTAATTAAAAAGTCGCCTGCAGGCTTTCCTGAGTTCTCGAATTTCGGTGCTCCAGAGTGGTGGCTTCTGTTTACCTCTCGGCTTCCTACTGGGAGAAGGGCGTGACAATGCTTCATTTAACTTTTGTGAGGGTAGACATGACCCCTCAAGAGTAACCGTGGTGACCGGCAGGCTTGAAACTTCGGGGGAAGCAGTTTCTGGATAGTATCTCTGTACCTGGACCAGTTAGTTTTTCGGTTGGTCTTGAAAAATGGTTTGTCGCGCTGATAGTCATGTAAGCCAAATTGTTGGTATTGATGATCTCAAAAGGAATGTTCATTGGAAACCTGAAGTTAAGAGTAAAAATTAAATTATTGCTGAATCTTTAAAAATTTTCACGACCCTCGCATTCACAATTGAATTACAATCGTTTTGATTGAGTAAATAGAGTAAATTCGTGAAAAGTGTTTTCTCGCAAATATGCCAAAGTGCTTAAAAGCCAGAATATCTCATACAAGCCTATACGAACATTGCGCCGTCCGCAATATCCGGTACTCAATTCAGAGTCTTGAGTCTATCCGAAACCGATAAATTCGTTTACGTTACCCGATAATGTTTACGGATTTATATATGTTTACAAGCTTTGGTTGAATTAAATTTAATCCTTTTTCTGCGCGGTTAAGATGCGAAAGAAAAGGAGTATAGATGAAAACTTTGATAAAATTTCACAACAGAATATCCGTCCTTTGATCGATTTATGTCTTCTATATATTTTTGAAATTATAATGACGATATCGTTATTATTTATTTCCACGAAAAAAGTAAAGTATTTTTGTAATATGATGAAACTGTGGGATATTATGAAAGCTTAGCGAAGGTAATTTAGGGTTTGTGGTTGTGTAAGTCGAGTTCTCATTATGGGTTGCGATTAACGTAATATACTCAGGAGAAACCATGAGTTTAATCGTAATCACTCTAGGGAAAACCGAGATATTAAATTTTGGAAACAATTTTCCATAAGTGGATCGTATGGAAAATTCGGTAACCAAATGTAATTGAATGCTTTTTTGGGACTTGTAACGAATTAGATATTAAAATTCTTACTAAAATGAATGTAAGTTTTACTTACGTAGGAATAAGCGATAAGCGATTAAGGAATTATTTTGTATATTTTGGCAATGAACGGGTTATCTGATTATAACTAAGCAATTCGTGGAAGAAATGGTAATCGTTGCATCTTGAAAGATTTGTGTTTCTTTTAGCAAACAATTTTTGACACAGTGTCGCAGATATTTCTCCGGTACAGATAATTCATTGACGAAATATCTGAAAATGTTATGGCTCTGTTTACTTCCATTATATTTTTGGGTCATAAAAATGAGCTGAATGGATAGGCAGTAAAATCAAATCATCGACAATATTACTCCGTTTTAGCGCTTGAAACAACCTTCGGTAACATTAAAATTGTTTATAGTAACTTTATTTCTATTTCGTTAAAGTATGCTACACACTCCATTCAAAACTTGCAAACGCTTGATACGAAACCTCGTAAATTATATCTCAGAGCATTAAATCTCCAATTTTTTGTCTTTCAGGGTGCTTTATTCTACCATTTTCATATCTCAGACCTTTCTTTTCGGAAATAAGTGAGTTGGAGAGCCTAAATGTTGGAGAGAGTAATCGGAAACCAGTGCAGATAATTTTGAGAATTTCCCAGTGCATGCCGAGGAGTTACTTAAGGGTTGATTCGTTTGCAGTCCAGCTACGCGCGATTTTGCTGCATACTAATGCAATTTTTGCCGCCATTGAAGAGCGAAGTATTTCGCAAGGGTGACCTGACTCGTTTGTTTGTGCCTCCGTGGCATTGTGGCAGAGTGCTCGCTCAACAGCTAATAGGTCGTGGGTTCGATTCCCAGTCCAGGTAGTATAATTTATTTTAAGCACGAATCATTCAGTTGTACTTGTACAATAGCGCTACAGCCCAAATCGGACCTTGGCCTCCTGATATTCAGGTTCCTTAACATTTTCCATTACTTAATATATCCCGCAAGGGGGTAGTTGTAGGATGAGGTTTTATCAATTCCTGCAACTATCTTTGGAGACTAGCGACTCCACGGACCTGAGCTAACTATCCCCCTGTGGGATGGGGGCTGTAGAATTCACCCACAGCCAGTCCTGCTTGCCCTAAAAATGGCAAATGGACACTCACTGGATCATGGTTTATCACCCGTGATCTTAAGACCTAAATGATACCAGAAACGGATACTGCGCCTCGGATACGGACTGATTCTACGGTAACGACTTTTGGCATTCGAAAACGGACTATGATTGGCTTCTGGAACGTTCGAACATTGAATGACGGGGGAAGAGCTGGGGTTACTCGGTCCTTGCACCGCCAATCAGTGATCGACCGTGAAATGGAGCACTATAACATCCAAATCTTGGGCTTGAGCGAGGTCAGGTGGACAGGATCAGGAGAAGAATGAACCCCTAGCGGAAACACTATTCTGTACATTGGCCCTGAAAGTGAAGCCAGAAATGGCGTGGCGTTCGTCCTTACGCCGAGAGCGAGAAACAGTCTCATTAGCTGGGAACCAATCTCGGATAGGATTATCGTTATCAGGCTCAGGACCAGTGTCAAAAACGTCACAATTCTGCAGTGCTACGCACCAATTAATACCGCAACATCTGGTGACAAAGAGGAGTTTTATAGCCAACTGAGTGCCACCTTCGAACGTGTTCCAAGAGGTGATATTATTATCATCTCGGGAGATATGAACGCCCAGGTTGGATCAGACAACACTGGACTAGAACACGTCATGGGGAGGCATGGTGACCCTTGGGTCGACGCATCACGACCTTGGATTAAGAGACCCGAAAACGGCGAATTATTTGTGGAGTTTTGTAGTACTCGGCAAATGGTCATCGGAGGGATCCTTTTTCCACACAAGAGTCATCATAAAACATCTTGGGTTTCCCCCGATGGTGTTACTCAGAACCAGATCGACCATTTGGCTATAAGTCGCCGATGGAGAAGATGTCTCCTCGATGTGCGAGCGAAACGTGGAGCTGACGTGGGGGGCGATCACCACTTGATGGTTGCCTGCTTGAGATTGTGTACAGCAGCTATCCGACGACCACAAATTCTTTAAATGAAGCGCAAGCTTAATGTGGATAACCTTAGAGATCCCAACAAAAAACGCGAATACATCACTATTCTACGCGAAAAGTCATCCACATTGGGTGAATATGAAATGCGCACACTGGACGCCAATTGGGAGGCAACCAGAAACACTTTTCTAACTAGTGCTGAAGAATCTGTGGGATATGTGCAAAGCGGTGAGAAACTCTGGATGTCGCAAGACACATGGGACAAGGTTGGCCATCGGAAAAAAGCCAAATTGGCAATCACCTCTCAACCCGATGTCAACCAACGAACGCCCGACTTGAGGCAGAACTACCGGGATGCTTAAAAAGACTGTAGACGCGACAAGTGAAAGGCAATTGAAGATCTGGCAAACAAGGCAGAATCTGCGGCTTACCTTGGGGATATGGGTTCACTATTTAAAATCATGAAACAGTTGACGAACAGGAATTTCACCGCCTACCACCTGGTGAGAGATGTCAACGGAACTCTCCTTAATATGAGTGAACACCAGTTGCGACGATGGAAAGAATACTTCTCTGATATTTTAAACATCTTGTCAGAGGAAGATATTCCGGAAACAGAACAACTTCCAAACATCCAACCGCAAGAATCCTCTATCAGGGACAATCCCCCAGATAAGGCAGATATAGTTTCTGCCATTCGGTCAATGGCAGGAAGGAAAGCTCCAGGTATAGACGGACTACCAACCGAACTCCTCAAAGCGGACCCGGAAATAAAAGCCGATATACTCCTCCCACTCTTTACTGAGGTGTGGAATGAACGAAGATATCCAACTGAATGGAAGGCGGGCGTCATTGTGAAAATTCCGAGGAAGGGTGACCTTCGGGATTGTGGCAATTGGCGTGGTATATGTCTACTTACTGCCGTATCAAAAATTATGGCCAAGGTAATTCTCAATAGGATTAGTGATGTCGTTGAGAGCACTCTCGAAGTTTATCAGGCTGGATTCCGTAAAGGGTCGTCTTGTACCGACCACACAAATACCCTACGGATAATATTGGAGCAGTCAGCCGAAATGGGTTCGCCACTAAATCTCATGTTTGTGGACTTCGAGAAGGCTTTCGACAGCGTTAAGCGAGATTAAATATGGAATGCTTTGCGTGGGAGACGTATTACAGATAAGGTCATAGCTATGATTAAAGAATCCTACGAAGATGCAAGGTGTCGCGTCTTGCATAGAGGAGAGCTGTCCGAGAGCTTCCCTGTGCGAACGGGTGTCAGACAAGGCTGCATATTATCACCAGCCCTGTTTCTGGTGGTAATAAATGACATCTTGAAAGCTGCACTGGAAGGTGGAGAAGGTAAAGGTCTTCAATGGAGATTATTGATTATGCTGATGACGTGTGTTTCCTTGCACATAACCGTTCGGACTTAGAGTCAAATGTTCGCTTGTTGCATTCTAAATGCAAAGAGGCGGGACTGAAAATAAATGTGCGTAAAACCAAGTACATGCACGTGGGTTCGAACGCAAGTACACCGATTGTTTTTAACGGACAGGACGTGGAAGAGATGCAAGATTTTTGCTATTTCGAAAGCATTGCCAGCATGGACGGCGCATCCGAAAAGGATGTTGAGGCTCGGCTAAATAAAGCTCGTCAGGCTTCGGTATCCTTTCCCCTTTCTCGAGGTTAAGAGAGATCTCCCTTTGCTCAAAGCTGCGAGTTTTTGACGCATGCGTCAAATCCGTGTTGTTATATGGTTGTACTACGTGCAAATTGACCGTTCCACTTACCAAGAAACTACAAACTTTCGTGAACCAATGCATCCGACGCATTTTAGGAATATTCTGGCCAGAAGTGATCTTCAACGACGAACTGTCGAGTACAACTGGCCAGACTAAAATAGGTATTGAGATTCAAAGGCGGAAGTGGCAGTGGATCGGTCATACTTTGAGGAAACCAGAGCGAAACATCGCCAATCAGGCTCAGGATTACAATTCTCAAGGAAGACGCCGGGTTGGTTGATCATGTAACACATGAAGTGTGCAGTTGAGCAGGAGTCCAAAGGTATTAACAAGTCCTGGCAACACCTTAAGGCCGATGCTCAGGATCGCGCCCTGTGGAAGAGAGTTGTTTCTGTCCTATGCCCCTATAGGGGGTCTTAACAGGAATTTGACTTGAATTTGACTCCTAGCCCTGCATCCCCTTCCATACAAATACACCGACGATCTACAACAGACTAGATATTCTTGGTGAAACTGAAGATGCTTGAAAAATGCTGGGAATATAACAGAGACGTGCACTAAATTTTCATAGATTTTAAACAAGCATATGCCAGTGTCGACAGGAGCGTACTGTACCAAATCATGCTTGACTTTGGAGTTCTCCCAAAATTAGTCCAACTAACAAGATTCACAATGACGAACACTGAATCCCAAGTGAGAATACAAACCGATTCCACAACCAGCTTTCGAACGGAATGTGGTTTAAAGCAGGGAGATGGTGTAGCCCCCATGCTTTTCAACTTGGCACTAGAGAATGTCGACCGAAAAATCTCAGTCGACACCAACGGAACACTACTATTCAAGTTCACCCAACTAGTAGCATACGCTGACGACATTAACATCCTAGCAAGATACTTCCCTAATGCTAAGGAGGTATTTGTCAATCTTGACTCCGCCGCAAAAGAAGTCGGGTTGCACATTAACGAAAACAAAACAAAAGTAATGACGCAAACAAGAAGGAGAGCGCCTATCAGACAAAACATAACAATTGCGGAATATAATTTGGAGTGTGTGGACAGCAAAGGTCGGCAACGAAACAGACGAGATTAAACGGCGGATAATACTAGCAAATAAGACTTGGTACTTCCAATAATGAAATCCAAGAAAGTGCAGAAGAACAATAAGCTTTTTTATGGCGCCGATTATAACTTAGGGGGTCACCCTTTAATGCATTACTCAGTTATGTCAGTATAGGTATATGTAGAGGATGAAATTTGGTAATGTTATGGGAATTTTGGGGGAGAAACACGGAAATGGCGATGGACATTATTTTTGACGCGCTGAAGGTTATACTGCGTTCCAAAGTCTGGACGTTCGGAAGATGAATGGCTGTCTATATTTCACTGTACGAGTAGGAATATGGTTGACGGTAAGCTCGTGTGCGCGTTTAGGTTAACGAGTATTTCGGGAAAAAATGAATAGTAAAGGAATCAGTGATTTAAGTTCCGCACTACATTTACCATGAAAGTAGCGATAGTGATGCTGAGTGCTCCAACGTTCCTACGTATTCAAGGGAGCCAATAGAAACCGTAATGGTGTCGTCTCCAATTAGTCGGAACGCATGTTTTTGGATTCGATCGAGCAGCGCAAGGTGTGTTTTGGGTGCCCCAGCCCATAAATGCGAATTGTACTCTAAACGAGGTCGAATGTAAGCCTTGTAGATGGTAGCTAAGTCGTGAGGCGTAAAATGTTTTTTACATTTGCGAAGAATACCTAGGCGTTTGGAGGTATCAAGGGCAAAATAAAAGATATGTTTGCTCCAATCAAGATGGTTGTTTAATTTTACGCCTAATACGATAAACTCATATACAGAGGCTAAATTAGACGACGACGGTGGAACATCACGTTTAAGGGAAAGATGACAGGCCTGTGTTTTAGCAGCGTTGAACTCTACTCTATTTTTCCTGCTCCATTCTAAAATTAAGTCGAGGTCGGAGTTCAACGAACCGAATAACTCCCTGCGTTTGGAAGCAACAGATTTCTTGTGAGAATCCACACAAGAGTTAAGTTCAAAGGTGTTATCTAAAGTACGGTCATCTGCGAAACTATGGATTGGATTGAGAGTAGAAGACAAAAGGTCGTTGATAAATACTAAGAACAGAGTAGGCGATAGGACAGAACCCTGAGGGACACCAGAATTAGTTGGAAAAGAGGAAGAAGTAACGCCATCTGTTACGACTCGTACAGTGCGTTCGGACAGTAAACTCTCAAACCATCGAATGAGGCCAATGGTTGTTATCTTAACAAGGAGATATTCATGCCGAATTCTGTCAAAAGCTTTTGCAATGTCAAGAGCAAGAACTTGACCTTCGCCGTATTTGTGCAAGTAAGAGGTCCAACGTTCCGTCAGGTATACCAAGAGATCTCCCGTTGACCTTCCAGAACGGAAGCCGTATTGACGATCGTGGATGAGCTGTTTATCCAATTTTGCGATTGACAGCAGTTTCCATCACTTTCGAGAGCACTGAAGTAATGGCTATCGGGCGGTAGTTAGCGGGGTTCGCTTTGCTTCCTTTCTTGGGAATTGGCGACTTTCCACAGTCGTGGAACGCACCCTGAAGAGTAAGAAGGGGATTAGCCAGAGAGGAGGCACACATTTTAAGGGTAATAGAAAGAATGCCTTCAGGACCAGCAGACTTGTGAACATTAAGCTTCTGCAGGATCTTGAAAATGAGACGCGTGCGGAAATGTAGCGGAGGCAGCGAAAAACCTGATGGTGTTACAATACGAGGGGTTTGGTTTGAAGATGGTAGAATGGAATTTCTCGCGAAATTTACTGCTAATACGTTCGCTTTCTCAACCGGATCAATAACAGTACAGTCGCCATCAACGAGTGGTGGTGTTGATGAAGAGATGAAATTATTGTTGACCGTTTTGACAAAAGACCAGAAAGATCTTGAGCCTTTTGAACTCTGAGGGATCTTCCGCCGAAGTTTTTGGTTGTAATCAAATTTAACACGTTCAAGGATAGATTTGCAGGTATTTCTTGATGCATTATAACGCTATCTGTCAGCTGGGGTTGGAAAATTTTGAAAATTTTGAAACGATTGTTTCTTAGCCGAAATTGCTGCAAGACATTCATTAGTGAACCAAGAGTCCTTCGCCGGCCAGACTCTCTTTTGACTTGAAGATATGTAGAGCATCATACCTTTCAGGATGGTCTCGGTGACAAGTTTACAGGCTTCATCGCAGTCATTAGAATCGAAGCACAATTTCCAATTGAATGCATTGAAGAACTCGCTTAGTGCCCCCCAATTTGCTCTTTTAAAATGCCAAACAGTTCTTCGGGATGCCTTAACTGGGAGCGGTTTTAGTGCTACAATAGGAAATTGCGCACGAATCAAGAAGTGATCCGTATTTCCAACAGGTGATGGGGATATTATAGAGAGAGTATTTCTCAGGATGGTTCGTGATAAATATATCTAGTAGATTGGAGAATTGGCTGCGGACTGCGGATTTATAAAACTATTATACGACCAGTGCTATGTTATGGCAGCGAGAGGGGGACATTAACTTGAACCTCCAAAGAACCAGTTAACGCTTACAAGAGAAAGGTCGAGACGATTGGAGGTGACGACTTCAGAATGCCAAGGCCCGATTTAGGCAATCGCGCCATTGATGATGATGATGATACCAATCCCCACCAATCCATAATTTTAAAAAATAACTCATAACACGCAATTCAGAACAAAAAGTGTTCATACTAAGTGGAATTATACGTTAAGTAAATTGTAAACGTCACCTCACTCCATTTACCACTTCTCATAACAATGTCACTAATCATTGTTTTAAGGACTTTGAAACGACATATTTTCTAGTCTATTTAAGTCAATCATGTTTTATCAAAATTATCGCCTGGCTGCCCAATCACATCTGTTATATTGCTAAACTGAATAGTCGTAAGTTTAGATACCGGTCGACATGTAATATCAGCATTCTACCAAAAGAAAATTCGTTTGTAGCTAGGGTGTCGTGTGAAGGGCTAAAAAAACATTCCACAGAAACCAAACATGTTAAGGGGATAGGGTGGGATGTCATTAAATAAGAAGAGTATCCAGTGGTACAAGTTCCTTACCATATTACATCCAGATTATTTATAATTTCGTTACGTGTATACCATGGATATTTCGTGTCTTCATTTCAACTTGAAAAGCGAGTACAATCTTGTATACATAATAATATTAGCCACTTAATCTTATATAAAGCTATTCACTTAATGTATTTTCGAAAAATCAATTTTCTCCCCTGGAACAGAAGTAAAATAGTATATAAATACAAACCAAAATCCTAATGAAATCCTTCACAAAGGATAAGAAAGTCACATCCTGATTTGACTCATAGGGAGTACTTATTTTTATAGTGTATACTCGTATGTGATTTGGTAAGTACTATATATAATTTCTGTAGCAAACGAATGCTCTTCATCAGGAAAGCAATGCGTTTATCTGCAGAAATTCGTCAATTATTTCAGCTTTGTTTCAAGATTCAATTTTGAAGTTCCTTTTCGTATTGAATCTTCGAATCAGAGCATTAAACTCAGACGAGTACTGGTACACTTTGATTTAGACCAGTAAAACTGAGAATAAAATCGTGAACATGATTCCGAGCAAAAAGCTTAAATTTAAAGTGGCACTCTGCTCTTCTACAAGGAATTTATTTGGAAGGGTGGAATTCCGGGAAGCAACAGTTTGCCACCCGTGCATGATTGTAAGTCATTTCGACCGTCTAATGCCAATCAGATAAACTCAATTCTCTCTGATTGTCATAATCCTTGACGACAGCATCGAGGACGACATGTGTGCACGTAACCTACTCCGCTTCACCTTAAATCACGCAGGACTTTACACAAATTGACTAGAGAAGTGAAGTTATATTGCGAACAATTCGAGCTTTTCCCATGAAAACTGATGATTTAGTAGAGCAGAGTTTACCAAATAAATATAAGGTCCATGCGCTGATAGCCATCATTCAGTATGTCTTTGGTTTTCGTCCTGCAAGGACGTGGTGCTTGGAGTGCTGTATTGAAATCTTGTGCTATCATCGTCAATGTTATGTGAAATCTCGCCTATCCAATAGTGCAGTGAAGTAACTCGTCTTGTGGTACGGGTGTGAAATTTGAAATTTATAGCGTTCAAAGGAACTGCAAATCTTGCGATATTTAACTGGATTACCCATCAGGATGTGGCAGCTTCAAAAGACAGAAATTTGGATTTGAAATTTTGCAATACTTTAGCGACACTTCAACATTATCGAAGATTATCAGGTACAAAATTGCTTTATAGGTGTTGTTGAAAGTGTAATATATGAGAGATATGCAATGCTACCTAATAGATGAACGGATTTTAAGCAATAAGCCAATAAGCTGGTGTAATGCAAATCAGGCACTGCAGTTAAGGTTCTAGTAGGTTGGAAATGCGGCACTTAGATTTATTTTGAAGATTACGTTTAATTGAAGCATTAGTGTGGAAAAGTAAATACAAGATAGGAATATTAATAGCATTGGCTTACAAAGTGGGTGACTTAATTTGAGCACCATACATTTCAGAATTGTTTTGAAATACGAAATTTATCACAATTTCGAAATAAATGCAATTTCCGAATAAAACATCGAATAGAAGATAATAGGGCTGATTTCGTTAAATGAACTTTAGAGAATATCGGAATTTAAACTACCTTGCTTAAGAGGAAGACTTATGGCTTCTCCCTCTTTTATTCTTGTACAATTATTGATCCTCTTGAAAGCATCTACTTTACCGATTATTTTGCTCAGAAGTAATTTTTTCTAGTCTTGAAAAATAAAAGAATTTTGATTGGATAATCATCATACTTAAAATTGTATTTATATATTTATTTCAAATTCATCAAAACAACGATTACTTACAAATTATTGTTGAAAAAAATTACGTAAGAAATACATAATACGAGTATCAAATTTAAAATTCAAAACAGTTAACAATCAACAAATTATTTATTGTATAAAGCTGAGTTTAACTAACTGACTAACAACTGCTAAATAAGTTATAATCATTGAAAATACGCGAAAGAGATGCCATTGGTTCGTTTTGTCTAAAATTGATACGATGATGAGGAGTGTGCAGTGGCACATAGTTTTCAAGAATCAACGCGGAATACTGAAAGTTATGGCTTCAAGCAAATATGAGTAATCAATTTCTCCAAAAATTAATTTAAATACTAAAGTAGCCCTATTTTATTTATTTATTTATTTAATTAGGGAAACACTTGAGAGCACTGCAACCTGTTTGGTCTATTGTGCGTTTATTGTCCCTTTATCCTACCATAACTCAATAGCTTTGGCTAATCTAAGTACATTTAAGAAAGCCATGTTAGCTAGTTTATCAATTGTGAGGAATCTTTTCCAAGAAGATTGAATCTTTTCCTTGCTACTGCCTCGCAGTGACATAGGACATGCTCTGTCGTTTTTGTGTCTCTCAGACAGAGGCGGCAGATTTTGGTTTCAGCGAGACCCATATTTTTGAGGTGGTGGTCCAACTTTGCCCCGTCAATAGGCCGATTAGAGAACTAATGTTACTCTCGCTGAATTTTATAATATCTTCCACTTTTTTTTTTGTGGTAGGATAAATTTTTTTGAGGTTGATAAGCCTGAAAGTCTATTCCAGTAGATTCTATGCTCTTGTTCAATCCACTCTTTAAGTATAAGGTTGAAGTGTCCCTTTGGTTTTACACAGAATGGCTCTGGTCCAATAAAATTTGTTGTGCGCAATTTTTTCGTGAAGCGGTCTGCTTCTTCATTTCCTTCAATTCCCGTATGTCCTGGGACCCACATTAATATTACTTTATTCCTCCCAGGATGATTAGGTTTTGAAGCAGTCCCAAAAAAGCCTCGATCCGTGTTTGTTGAATGCCAGAGCTTAGAGAACTGCCTGACTATCCGATAAGATATATATAGATTTGTGGTGATGAGCTCTCCTAATATTCTCTTAGATACATATCTTTATTGCAATAAGTTTAGCTTGGAAGATTGTGGGTTTCTTGCCAAAATTTGAAATCGAAAAGTAAGGAAATGTGACTCCGGCTCCAGTCCCCTCCGAGTAGCGTGAGCCATCTGTGTACCAGATGGTTGCTCTCTCTTACATTTCAGGTAGCATGGATTGCCATTCCTTCAATCAAATTCCTGTTAAGACCCCCTATAGGGGCATAGGACAGAAACAACTCTCTTCCACAATATGCGATCCTGAGCATCGGCCTTAAGCTGTTGCCAGGACTTGTTTATTCCTCTGGCCTTCTGCTCATTTGCTCGCTTCTATGTGTTACGTCGTCGATCAACCCAACGTCTTCCTTGATGATTATAATCCAGAGCCTGTTTGGCGATATTTCGCTCTAGTTTCCTCAAAGTGTGACCGATTTACTGCCACTTCCGCCTTTAAATCTCAATACCTATTTTAGTCTGTCGAGCTGTATTCCAAACTTTCGTCGTTGGTGATCACTTCTGGGCAGAATATTGCTAAAATGCATTGGGCGCATTGGTTCACGAAAGATTGCAGTTTCTCGGTAAGTCGAACGGTCACTTTCCACGTAGTACAACTATATAACAACACGGATTTGACGCATGCGAAGGGAGATCTCTCTTAACCTCCAGAAAGGGGAAAGGATACCGAAGGCCTGACGAGCTTTATTTAGCCGAGCCTCAACATCCTTTTCGGCTCCGCCGTACATGCTGACAATGCTTCCGAGATAGCAAAAATCTTGCACCTCTTCCACATCCTATCCGTTAAGAACAATCGGTGTGCTTGCGTTCGAGCGCATGTGCATGTACTTGGTTTTACGCACATTTATTTTCAGTCCCGCCTCTTTGCATTTAGAATGCAATGAGCGAACATTTGACTCTAAGTCCGAACGGCTATGTGCAAGCAAACACACCTCACCAGCATAATCAAGGTGACTTAAGATGTTAAATAGTCTCCATTGAAGACCTTTACCTTCCCCACCTTCCAATGCAGCTTTCAAGATGTCATTTATTACCACCAGAAACGGGGCTGGTGATAATATGCAGCCCTGTCTGTCACCCGTTGGCACAGGGAAGCTCTCGAACAGCGCTCCTCTATGCAAGACGCGACACCTTGCATCTTCGTAGGATTCTTTAATCATAGCTATGACCTTATCTGGAATACCTCTCCTAAGCAAAGCATTCCATATGTAATCTCACTTAACGCTGTCGAAAGCCTTCTCGAAGTCCACAAACATCAGATGTAGTGGCATTTCGGCTGACTGCTCTAATATTATCCGTAGGGTATTTATGTGATCGGTACAAGACGACCCTTTACGGAATCCAGCCTGATAAACTTCGAGAGTGCTCTCGACGACATGACTAATTCTATTGAGAATTACCTTAGCCATAATTTTTGATACGGCAGTAAGTAGACATATACCACGCCAATTGCCACAATCCCGAAGGTCGTCCTTCTTCGGAATTTTGACAATGACGCCCTCCTTCTATTCAGTCGGATGTCTTCCTTCATTCCACACCTCAGTAAAGAGTTGGAGGAGTATATCGGCTGTTATTTCCGGGTCCGCTTGGAGGAGTTCGGTTGGTAGGCCGTCTATACCTTTCCTTCCCGCCATTGACCGAATGGCGGAAACTATCTCTTCCTTATCTGGGGGATCGTCCCTAATAGAGGATTGTTGCGGTTGAATATTTGGTAGATGTTCTGTTTCTGGGATATCTTCCTCTGACAAAATGTTTAAAATATCAGAGAAGTATTCCTTCCATCGCCGCAACTGGTGTTCACTCATATTAAGGAGAGTTCCGTTGACATCTCTCACCAGGTAGTTGGCCGTGAAATTCCTGTTCGTCAACTGTTTCATGATTTTGAAAAGTGAACCCTTATCCCCAAGGTAAGCCGCAGATTCTGCCTTGTTTGCCAGATCTTCAATGGCCTTTCTCTTGTCGCGTCTAACAGCCTTTTTAAGCTGTATATGAGCATCGCGGTAGTTCTTCCTCAGGTCGGGCGTTCGTTGGTTGGCATCGGGTTGAGAGATAATTGCCAATTTGGCTTTTTCCGATTGCCAACCTTGTCCCATGTGTCTTGCGACACCCAAGGTTTCTCACCGCTTTGCACATATCCCACAGATTCTTCGGCACTAGTTAGAAAAGTATTTCTGGTTACCTTCCAATTGGCGTCCAGTGTGCGCATTTCATATTCGCCCCATGTGGATGACTTTTCGCGTAGAATGGTGGTGTTTTCGCGTTTTTTTTTTTTGGGATCTCTGAGTTTATCCGCATTAAGCTTGCGCTTCATTTGAAGAATTTGTGGTCGTCGGATAGCTGCTGTACACAATCTCAAGCAGGCAACCGTCAAGTGGTGATCGCTCTCCACGTCAGCTTCACGTTTCGCTCGCACATCGAAGAGACATCTTCTCCATCGGCGACTTATAGCCAAATTGTCGATCTGGTTCTGAGTAACACCATCAGGGGAAACCCAAGATGTTTTATGATGGCTCTTTTGTGGAAAAAGGGTCCCTCCGATAACCATTTGCCGAGTACTACAAAGCTCCACAAACAATTCGCCGTTTTCGGGTCTCTTAATTCAAGGTCGTGACGCGTCGACCCAAGGGCCACCATGCCTCCCCATGACGTGTTCTAGTCCAGTGTTGTCTGATCCAACCTGGGCGTTCATACCTCCCGAGATGATAATAATATCACCTCTTGGAACACGTTCGAAGGTGGCACTCAGTTGGTATTCCTTGCGTTCTTTGATTATTACTCTGAATGGGGTTTAAAAGTTGAATTTTGTCGGCATAGTTTCCGACAGTCTTGAGGTTAGAACCTCTATTTTCGGCTTTTTTAGAATTTGGAGGTGACCTCTAAAATCTCCCGATTTGTAATTGTTATACTTCTGTATGCGTAACACCTCTTTGATTACCTTCTTTTTTATTTGGAGATGTATCGGATGGATGTTTAGAAACATTTCCATTGCCGCTGTAGGGTAGGTTGTCATTGCACTTGTGATACTAAAGCTGTGCTTTTTTTGGGATATTTTATTCTGCCAGACTGTTGATCCGTATGTGAATATTGGGAGAATGATTGTTCTGTAGTACCAGTATATTATCATGGCTGTAATCACCATCTTCTGCCAATTAAGCTTTTGCAGGCCCAAAAGACCTTTAATGCTTTGGCGTGAGTCCATTCTATATTTTTGTTCCAGTTGAGTTTGCTATCAAGTATTACACTTAAATATCTGACCTCATCTGAAAAGATTATTGACGTCTCATTTATTGAAGGAATGTGGGTTTCCTTCTATTTGTAAATAGTACTATCTCAGTCTTACTTGGGTTTATGTTCAAGTTCTTAGACTGACACCAGTTCATTAGCACTTCCAAAGCAGATTGCAGCCTTTCTAACAAAGTTAAATTATATTTGACTCTAATGATAATAACAAAGTCATCGGCATATCCTTTTACCTATTAGCCTTGTTCTGTTAGACGATTAAATTGTTCTTCTACTACGATTGACCAAAGAAGTGGAGATAATACACCTTCCTGGGGACAGCCCCTATAGGTCTGTGCAGTCACCTAGATCCGCGGTTGTCAATCGGCTCCTTAGCATAGCATGTATCCATTTTATCGTGGCCGACTCAAGTCCTTTTTTCCTAGCTGCCGCTATTATGGCATCATGTGGAATATTGTGGAAAGCTCTTCAATATCGAGGAATGCACAAAGGGTAATTTCTTTGTAGTCTATAGCCTTTTCTATTTGTCTAACTAGACCTTGAAGGGCTGACTCTGTTGATTTGCCTTTCTGGTAGGCATATTGATTCTTACTAAAACATACTTTGCTAGGTCCTGTTCTTATGTGAAGGTCCACTAGTTTCTCCATCGTCTTGACGAAGAAGGGGGTGAGACTTATAGGGCGATATTACTTGGGGGACGACTCCCTGCTTTCGGTACAAATACCACCGTTGCTTTCTCCAAATAATTGGGATATATCCCCATATAAAACTTGCTTTAAAGATCTTTATCATTGTTGGCATTAGGATCTCCAACCCTTTCTGTAGTAAGACAGGGAAAATTTGTAGGGCTCAAAGGTGTTGATCGCCCATATTATCTTTTATGGATTGAAGATTTTACCAGCAATATTATTGCAGAAAGGAGTTTGACGATACATCCTTTCCTCTTCTTCTGACTCTTCATTATTGTTGATAAGTTTGCAGCCTAGGAAGTGTGTTGCCAGTAACACTTCTAGTGTTTCCATGCTGCTTTTCTTAAGGGTCCATCTGATCTCTCTAAAAGCCCAATATCAGTCGAGGTGTCTTTTGCTAACACCTTTTGGAGTCTCGAGATCGTTGGGAGATCATCTATCTCTTCACAAAATCTTCTCCATGACTCTCTTTATGACTTCTTTAGAAGTATATTGTATTCAGTAAGGGAGAAATGGAATCGTCCCACTAAGCAAAGGTTTTTGCTCTATTGAACAATTTCCTAGTTTCTTTGCGTTTTGCCGCTAGTTTCGCGTTCCATCAAGGTGTTTGTGTTACAAGCGAAGCAAAGCAGCTCTAAGTTCAATCCGTCTATTCACAAGCAACTCTAGAGAAACGAGTTTAAGGCGCTGTTCTTAAGAAAGAAGACGCAACGTATCATACCAGGGAAGGTTCCTTAGGGCAAACATTAAGAACCTTCGCTGTACAGACTCGATCCTACTCTTATGTTCCTCGTAATAGCGAGCCCACTCCTGACAAGCAAGAGCGGACAAAAGCACAGTATAAAGTCTTAGTTATATAATGATCATTGAAGTCCTTGCACCATCTTTTAAGGAAACTACAAACAGAGATGGCCTTGCCGATTATGTAGTCGATGTGATCGTCAAAAGTTTTTTTTTTTATGTTTTTTTCGTTTTTGGGAATTAAGGGCATAGAGAAGAAAATGCGATTATAAAACATAGCAGGTTTACTACATAAAGCCAAATCGTGCGATACTCTAGATGAAAGAGAAATTTTTTGATTTTAAAAAATTTTGTAGAGGAAGGGGTGGAGGGGGCGACGACATAGACCTAATTTTTTCACATCACGCTAGAGTTGCCATCAAAATGCTACATACGAAATTTAGGATTTTGATGGCAACTCTAGCGTGATGTGAAAAAATTAGTTCAATATCGTCACCCCCTTCACCACTTCCCCTACACAATTTCTTATAATCAAAAAATTTCTCTTTCATCTAGAGTATCGCACGATTGGAATTTACGCCAAATCGTAGTCCTGTTATGTTTTTGCATGATACTGATCTAGGTGGTGTAGTAATATGACTATGTTAAAGGATAGTCGCGATATTGCTTGGAACATTGCCTTCCGTGGTATTCGGGTCTAAACGTGAAACAAATAGTACCTTTGGCCTTTCCATAGCCTTCAAAGTGCACATCCGGTTGAGTTAATTATACTAGATTATATGTCGTCTCGAAGTCGAGTCGATTCAAATTTTATAATTTTTGCACACGTACCTTTAAATTGCACTTGTTGTGTAAACTTTTCGAATTGAAATTCATACTTATAGCTTTAATAATTTCAAGGATAAATTTACTTTTCTGAAATTCTGCCATTTGAATCGGAGGTGGTAGATGGAGTGGAAGGATTTGAATGATTTTGAAATTAGTTTTCAAGTTTCTAATCATCATAATTTGCGTCAATTTTTTCGAAGCAATAAGGCTTTCTTTAAATTTCTAAAATAAAATTTGTAGGACAGGCGTAGAAGGAAGGCTGTAAAGTTAATGATTTTCTGAATTTTTATTGCAAATCTCTTAGAAAAAATTCGGGAAAAAATGTTCATGAAATTTATGTGAAGAGGATAGAAGGAATGGAACGATTTCGCCCACTCGAGAGCCTAAAGTTAATTGTTTTTTACAAATGATATTGAAAAGTTTAAACTCAATAACACAACGGACAGTCATTCGAATTCGGAGCTTCTGAGCGACATCAAACATTTCTTGGCGAATTTTTTGCAATAAAAAAATTACTCTCCGATTTCATTTGTTTCATTTCCCGTAGCGTAACGCTTTTTTATCATTTAACTCAAAAGCTTTGTAGATTTTCAAGCGAATTTATGACAATTAAACTTGAATATTTTATTTTTTTCCAGACAAATACTGTTGCCTAATTAAGAAATAATTGAACAGAAACATAGTGTTTCTAATATTGCTGCCGCTCCTTTCTTGTCTTTTGATATTAAAATTTATTTTAGCCAAAAATCCACTATAGAGTAATGCTCTGACAGAGACATGATGGCTCGATCCATTGATAATGTTGGGACCCCTTACATTATAAAATAAAGTGCCAACAAGTCGGGCGAGACTTTATTATTTTAGGGATAAGTTGCAGATGAGTGGAAAGTCAATATGCAGGTTAGAGTGGTTAGGGAAGGCTAAGTGAAAGGGAGTTCTTGGGCAGGGCTGTTGTCAATTTAACAATATTTCATTCGTTTCTGCAAGTTTGGGTTTTTATGAGCGACGGAGGAGGGGTAATAGTAAGGGTGGGTGGATGTTAATAGCTTTTTAATTAATTGCTTGAATCACGTCCAATATTCTCTGTATAGAATGTGTTTCATAGACAAAGTTGCATAGAATTTTCATAAAATTCGGTGTATTTTACATTCACGAAACCGAACATTTGTATGGGAGGGGGTAGAGAAGGTAGGGGAATCGTAAAATTTGATATGTAGTTTTATGTCGCTTCTCTTGTAAGGTGCTTGTATAAAATTTCAAGTTCGTAGCTTTTAGTTTGTAGGTTATTAGTTGATTTAATAAAATTGGTCGAAATCATAGTTTTGTATGGGAGGGGGTAGAAGGGCAAACGCGATTTCAAAACTTTTAAAACAAATTCATTTGAATTATTTTTATAAGTTCATATGCAAAATTTGAAATTGATAGCTTTTAAGAGTTAGCTGATAGCTGATTTCTTAAAAATGCTCGAAAAAATAATTTTGTATGGGAGGGGGTAGAAGTTTTAAAGGTTTTCGTCCAGTTAATATTTTGTATATTTAGAGATTTTTATACTCTAGATGGAATCTGAGAGTATTATAAGTTCGCTCTAAGGTTTGTAACGCCAAGAAATAAGGCTCGGAGAAAAAAATGAATGATACAGAAGTTAATATTATCACTCAAAAATCTCAAAACCGGATGTCCGTCCGTCTGTCCGTCCGTCCGTCCGTCTGTCCGCCCGTCCGTGCGCTCTCTAGCTTGAGAACGCGTTGAGCTAGAAAGTTCAAATTTTGTACACGTCGTTTTTGACAAAAAAGTAAGGTCAAGTTCGTGAACGGGCCAAATCGCTCCACCCCTTCTACCCCCTCCCATACAAAATGACACAATTACGCAATTTGACAATAAACGGATTTGCTCAAAAAGTATAAAATTTATTGGCCTGAAATTCAGCATATATTACTTTTATGATAATATCAATCTATCATATAAAAATTGTGCGTGTCCTCCCCCTCCTTCTACCACCTCCCATACAAACTGTACTTATCATGAATTACTCTAAGCCAATTTCTTCAGTGCTTAGAAAATTCAGCGGGCTGAAATTGTGCACCAAATATTTATTTAAAATTGTTAGTAAGGTCAAAAAAAATGAGATGATTAGCTTCACCCCTTCTACCCCCTCCCATACAAAATGACACAATTTCGCAATTTGACAATAAATGGATTTACTCAAAAATTATAAAAGCTATTGGTCTCAATTTTGGTATATACTACTTTTTTAATGATTGAAATCTACAGTACAAAAATTATTTGCTTCCTCCCTTTCCTTCCACCCCCTCCCATACAAACTACACTTTTTCCTGAAATGCTCTAAGCCGATTTTCTCAGAACATATAAAATTAGTTGAGCTCATATTTTGTAATAAATATTTAATTAATATTATTACTAAGATGAGAAAAAAAATATTTGATTTGCTTCACTACTTCTACCCCCTCCCATACAATAAGACACAGTTTCACAACTTCACAAAAAATCGATTTTCTTGAAAAGTATGAATGGCACTAGTCTGAAATTTAAGGGATGCCAATTTTATAATATTCCTAGTTATTTCTGAAAAAATCATTAACATCCCCTCACTCTTTCTACCACCTCCCATACAAACTGCATATTTTCACTAAATCAAACTTACTAATTTTCTCAGTTCCCATTCAGTTTTTGGAGTAAGCATTTTGTATAAAACATTTTCATAGCTACTTTAGCATGATGTCGAAAAAATTAGTTCAATGCTATCATCCCTTCTAACACTCCCCATACAAAATTTCTTGGGATCACAAAAAATTCTATTTCATCTAGAGTATCGTAAGATTGCGCTTTACGCGCAATCGTAGCCCTGTTATGTTTTTTAAATGCATTTCGCAAATTTTCAAGTTTCTACCTTAACATTTCACTCAAAAATTTTCAGTTTATGTGTTTTTTTTCAATTCAAATGAAACACCTTGTGCACGTTAGAACGGGGGGAGGGTCGGTTTATAACAATTATGGATCAAGTTAGTATTAGCTTTTTATGTACATTAAATAGACGTATTTACATGCAAAATTTGAACTTTGTATCTTTCACCTGAGCCCTAAGAAAATCAGTAAAAATTTTCGACATTTTTACTTATCACCTCCCTCCCCTTATACCTCCTAACTTAAAATTTTTACCAAAATTAATTATTATGTAGTTCTATAATCCGAAAAATTTTTGATTTGATATCTGTACTATTTTTTGAGATATAAGGATTTGTAATTTTGAAAAGTGCGCCAGTTTTGAAATGCTCCCCATTTCCCCCACTACCATTATTTCAACATGTTTTTTTTTTTTTGTATTTGTTTAGTATACTTGAATATACGATTCATGTTTCAATTACATAGCTTAAGAGATAGTTGAGATATTCATTTTTAAGTGTTTTTCTTTGCACCCTCCCTGACCCTCTCTCTTCCAATAATTAGCCATTCTTTAAGCTGATTCTAATGGAACTATATGCCACCTTAATGGTCTCAAAATATCAATTTCTTACAATAAGTAATTTCGAAGATATAACAATTTGAAAAAACAATTCGGCCGACAATTTGTTTTTAGCCCCCCTTTCGGACGCCAATGAAAAAAAAAATTAAATTATTTTTAGAGTTTGTTCCACAACCTTCTCTATATTTCTACTGATTTTCAACTTTTTTTCTGCATTCGTGGTGGAGATATTAGCAAGTGTAGCTTTCGACTTTTTCTCTCCCCCCGCCTCCCCCTTCCACCTAACACCCCCAAAAATTTAGAAAATAGAGCTCACTCACCCAATCAACAATCCACCCAAAAAAGAACATTCTACCTTTAACGGTCTCGGAGATATGAGATATATGTACGGCGGGACGGATTTTTTTTTTTGCATTTTTAGGCTAATTTAGTCATGAACGCGAAAAAAAAAATTTCAGAGTACCAATTTTTTTTTTTTCTTGTGTCGATCACAATACTTTATTATTAGAATAATAAAGTAAAATTAAAATCTATACATATAAATATTTATAATTGTAGTGTCTGTCTGTTATTTGTTTACAAATGGCTATAAATAAGTTTTTTGCTTTATTTTAGCAATAACTAAGCAGAAACAAATGTTTTTAAAAATTTTCTCTGTCTGTCTGTCTGTCTTTCCAGTTTTCACGCAAAAACGGCTAAGCCGATTGAAAATTTCACAGTTTGTTAGATGTACACCGAGGTGTAATCTGTCTGTGGTCTTATTTCAGTACCCCCACGCTTTCCACCCCTCCCATATAAAATGACTTATTTTCAAAAATATATACTAATCAAATTTTCTTCAAAACCATTGGAGCAAATCATTTGAAATTTAAAACATACTTTTTTTATCAGAAATGTGATCTATGGTATACAAATTATTTGAATCCCCCTACTCCTTCCACCACCTCCCATATAAACTGCACTCTTTCATGAAAGGCTATTCACCAATTTTCTTAGTACGTGTAACTTTCATCGAGCTTAAATGTTGTACTATATCCTTAATTTGCATTATTGTTAATATCGGGAAAAAATTGACCGAGTAGCTTCACTTCTTCTACCCCCTCCCATACAATATGACACAATTCCATGACTTTACAAAAATTCGATTTTCTTGAAAAGTGTGAATGTTACTGTTCTGAAATATAAAATATATCAATTGAATGATAATTGCAGTTGCTTCTCAAAAAATAACTAAAAACCCTCCACTCCTCGCACCACCTCCAATACAAACTTCACTTTTTCATGAAATGCTATACACCAATTTTCTGAGCACGTGTAACTTTCATCGAGCTTAAATGTTGTACTTACTCCTTAATTTGCATTATTATTAATATCGGGAAAAAAATTAACCGATTAGCTTCATTCCTTCTACCACCTCCTATACAATGTGACACAATTCCACAACTTTACTTAAATTCGATTTTCTTGAAAACTGTAAATGCTACTGATCTGAAATTTACAATATGTCAATTGTAAATTAATTATAGTTGCTTCTCAAAAAGTCACTTAAAACCCCCTACTCCTCCACCACCTTCCATACAAACTGCACTTTTTCATGAAATATTGTAAACTAATTTTCTCAGTGCATATAGCTTTCATTGAGCTCAAATTTCGTACTCTATCCTAAATTAGCATTATTAATATCGGGAAAAAATTAACCGAGTAGCTTCACTCCTTCTACTCCCTCCCACAATTCCACGTCTTTACAAAAATTCGATTTTCTTAAGAAGCGTGAATGATACAGACGTGAAATTTAAAATATATCAATTGCATGATGATTATAGTTGTTTCTCGAAATATCACCAAAAACCCCCCTTTTCTTCTACCCCCTCCCATACAAATTGCACAATTTCATTAAATTCAATGCTTTAAGTTTCTCAGTACCTACTCAATTTTCGAAGCTTAAATTTGGTACAAAACATTTTTATAGCTACGCTAGCATGATGTGAAACAAATTAGTTCAGTGCAGCCACTTCCCATACAAAATTTCATAATATCACGAAAATTTCGATTTCATCTATGGTATCGTATGATTGGGCTCTACGCACAATCGTAGTCCTGTTACGTTTTCAAGCTGGATGTTATTTTATTTGGGCTTTTTTTTAATTAACACAAGCTATAATTAATCACATGTCCTTAATGCTCTTCAATACGTATATAAGCTCAAATCACGGAATTGATTTGATCACGAGCCAGTCCCATTCAAATGCGCGTATCATGGTATCATTCTTAATAATTTATGGTTCTGATTCCAACAAAATACAAAACATTGTGTTCAAAGAGCCATTAAAGTAAGCAGATTATAGATCCCACATAATGTATTACTAACTACATTCTCAAAAATTACTTATTATTGCGATTTTTATGCGGACGAAGTCGCGGGCGTTTGCTAGTCTGTTATAAATTTAAATCAAATGAATGTTAACTGCTCTCATACTAGTTAGGAATTGATATGCTTAATGTTTGTATGTCATTTAGTCTTTCTAAGGACAAGAACTCAAACCTCTGAATGCGTCTCGTAAAATTGGAAAATAACTGAATTAAAATTCTTTCAGCATAAGAAACAAGAAAGTCGCAGAAACTTGTGGCTAAATAGATTGGATCTATCAATAAGTAAGCAATAGTTTTTTGCAACCAATATCTTCATCTCATTACATTTTAGTACTATAATAGCTCATTGCAACGTTGTGAAAACAAACAACTTAACTTTAAAGTTATAAATACTTTCAAGTCACAACTAATGGTAATTACGATGTTACTGAAACTTTCACATTTTAACGTTCAATTTAAGAAAACTTTTTATAGTGTTACTAATAGTTAATTTTACGTTTCAACTACTCAATAGAATGGCTTTGTGTCATTTTGTATGGGAGGGGATAGAAGGGGTGAAGAGATTCGGCCCCTTCACAAAATTGGCCCCACTTTTTTGTCGAAAACGACGTGTACGAAATTCGCGTTCTCTTGCTCTCAAGCTAGAGAGGACACGAACGGACGGACATCCGGTTTTGAGAACCTTTGAACCTCTGCATCAATCGTTTTGTTCTCCCCTTCTACCACTCACCAAACCAAAATTTCTTAAGATTACAAAAAATTGTATTGCATGATTAGGCTTTACGCACAATCGTAGTCTTGCAATCTTTTTAAACACATCTGTTTTTCGATAATCCAATAAAATTTTATTTGTTCATAATTGGATTGGAAAAAGTATAAGCAATGTTAAGTTTTTATAATACATATACTTTACGTTAGGGAGTATCCTAGTGGATAGCGTGTTGGTCTACAATGTGAAGGTCGCTAGCTCAAATCCTGTTCGACGCATATTTTCAGCACAATACTTGCGTGGGTATATCTTGGCCACCTCAATCTTCGAAATTGAAAATTCGTAGAAGGAGAGTTGTGTGTTAACAATCCTTTCGCAATCTGTGCATATTAATATAATTGTAGTGTCTGTCTGTTATTTGCTTATAAATGGCTATAAGTTAGTTTTTTGCTTTATTTTAACTATAACTAAGCATGAAAACACCATTTTTGAAATTTTCGTCAGTCTGTCTGTCCGGCCGCTTTACACGCACAAATAGCTGAGCCGATTGTATTGAAACTTGCACAGTTTGCTAGGTGTTATCTGAGATGCAATCTGCTTTTGGTTTTATTTCACTCCCCTCATGCCTTCTACCCCCTCCCATACAAAGCGACTCATTTTCAAAAATATATATTAATCAAATTTTCTTGAAAACTATAAAAACTATTAATTTGAAATTTAGAATATATTATTTCTATTACAAATGCACTCCTTTGGTGTACAAATTAGTTGAATTCGACTGCTCCTTCCACCACCTCCCATATAAACTACACTTTTTACAAAACGCTTTACACCAATTTTCTCAGTACGTGTAAATTTCATCGAGCTAAAATGTAGTCCAACATTATCAACAATCCTTAATTAGCATTAATATTAATATCAGGAAAAAAATAACCGATTAGCTTCACTCCTTCTACCCCCTCCCATGCAATGTGACACAGTTCCACAACTTTACAAGAATTCGATTTTCTTGAAAAGTGTGAATGTGAATGAAATTTAAAATATTTCAATTGCATGATGATTCTAGTTGTTTCTCAAAAAATCACTAAAAACCCCCGTCTCCTTCCACCACCTCCCATACAAACCGCACTTTTCCATGAAATACTCTAAACCAATTTTCTCAGTACATATAAATTTCATCGAGCTAAAATTTTGTACTTAATAAGCATTATTATTAATATTGGGAAAAAAATTAACCGAACAGCTTCACTCCTTCTACCCCCTCCTATACAATGAGACACAACTCCACGACTATATAACAATTAGATTTTCTTGAAAATGTGAATGATACAGTTCTGAAATTTAAATTATATCAATTCCATGATAGTTATAGTTGTATCTCGAAAAATCACCAAAAACCCCCACTCCACCTCCCATACAAATTCCCCAATTTCATTAATTCCCAATTTCATTAAATACGAAAATGATAAATTCGTAGAAAGAGGGCTGTGCGAAGGGCTAACAACCTTTCCACAATGAGTAATAAAAAATGTTAAGGAACCTGCATGTTGGGAGGCCAAGGTCCGATTTGGGCTGTAGCGCCATTGTAGAAGTAGAAGTTTCCCAGTACCTACTCAATTTTTGAAGCTTAAATTTGGTACAAAACATTTTTATAGCTACTCTAGCATGATTTGAAACAAATTAGTTCAGTGCTGTCACCCCTTCTACCACTTCCCATACAAAGTTTCTTAACACTACAAAAATTTTGATTTCATCTATAGTATCGTATGATTGGGTTTTACGCATAATCGTAGTCTAAGTTTTTTAGTTTTTAAGCTTAATGTTATTTTATTTGGTTTTTCTTTAAATTAACACAAGCTACAATTATTCACATGTCCTAAATGCTCTTCAATACGTATATAAGCTTAAATCACGGGATTGATTTGATCACGAGCCTCTATCATTCAAATACGAGTATCATGCTATCATTCTTAATAATTTATGGTTCTGATTCCAACAAAATACAAAACATTGTGTTCAAAAAGCCATTAAAGTAAGCGGATTATACCTATAGGTATATCCTACATAATGTATTACTAACTACACTCTCAAAAATTGCTTATTTTTGCTATTTTTATGCGGACGAAGTCGCGGGCGTTTGCTAGTAACTAATGAAATGTTAAATGTTAAAATGTTATGTATACTTAAGATGGAAAATACTTAAAAGAAATTCACATTTCAAAGTTTAAATTAATTTTAAATAAATCGAGAGTAAGTAATAACATAATTATAGCCAGGGTCTGAATTTACGCATAGGGTGCAGGCTACTACGAAAAGTTTTCGCGGTGAACAGTATACTGCGGTAATTTCTAATCCCCGAAAAATGTTCAATCACCAGAAATTATTAACGGTGGTTGGTGGTACATTACCAAATGCTGTAAAATGTAAGAATGGGTATAATATTTGCCTTAATGCGATCAGCCGCACTAAGAAGAGGAAATTAATATCGTGTGTAGAAAATAAGTCTAATAATATTTTAATACATTCAGATATCTCAAAAATTAAACTCTTGTGCTGTGAACTGATACACCTGAGTTTTTTTAATCTTTTCGTGTTGCTTAGTTTTGTAAAATGTAGCCGTTATTTTGCACGCATTTGTAGCGAAACATAGTTTTACTTTACTATTCTAATAGTAAAGTATTGTGATCGATATAAAAAAAAATTTGCTACCCTGAAATTTTATTTTTTTGACAAAATTACCCTTAAAGTGCAATAAAAAACATAACAGGAGTACGATTGGGCGTAAAACCCAAAGAGAAATTTTTTGATTTCAAGAAATTTTGTAAGGGAAATGGTATAGGGGTAGACGACATTGAACTAATTTTTTCTCATCACGCTAAAGTTGCTATCAAAAATTTTTACACAAAATTTAGATTCAAAAATTTTATAGGTACTGAGAAAATTAGTGTATTGGATTTTAGTGAAATTGTGCAGTTTGGATGGGAGGTGGTAGAAGAAGGAGCTATATAAACTATAAATATCATACGCTTGCCATGATTTAAATTGTAGATTTTTAGCATTCACACTTTTCAGGAAAATCCACTTTTTGTAAAGTTGTAAAATTGTGTTAGATTGTCTGGTACCCCTCCCATACAATCTGACACAATTACAAGTAAAGCTAATAGTCTAATCTCTTTTTGGCCTTACTAGTAATTCTAGATTGATATTAAGTGCACAATTTCAGCTCGATAAATTTTATATGCACTGAGTAAAAAAATTTAGAGTATTTCATGAAAAAGGACAGTTTGTATGGGAGGTGGTGAAAGGAAGGGAAGGACTTAAATAATTTTTATATATTATATTGAAATTATAATAAAGGTAATATATTCCAATTTCAGATCAATAGCATTTATACTTTTGAAGCAAATCCTTTTATTGTCGAATTGCAAAATTGTATCATTTTGTATGGGAGGGGGTAAAAGGGGTAAAGCTAATCGTCTAATTTTTTTTTTGATCTAACTAATGACTCTAAATAAGTGATTAATGCACAATTTGAGCTCGATAAGTTTTCTACGTACTGAGTAAATTGGTTTAGAGCATTTAATAAAAAAAGTGCTGTTTGTATGGGATGGGGGGGAAAGGAGAGGGAGGACAAATACTTTTATACCGTAGATTCGAATTATTATAAATAAACTGCCAACAAGTCGGGCGAAACTTTATTATTCTTGGGACAAGTTTCGGATGCGTGGAATGTCAATATGCATGTTAGAGTAGTTAGGGAAAACTAAGTGAAAGGGGTTCTTTGGCAGGGCAATTGTCAATTTAACACTTTGCGGAAACGTTCAAAGGCTGCAGTACTTATAATCAATATTTCGTTCGTTTATTTATGCAAGTTTGAGTTTTTATGAGGGGAGTGGTGAGGCGTGATGGTAAGAGTGGGTGGATGTTAATCATTTTTTAATTGATTGCTTGAATCACGTCCAATATTCTCTGTATAGAATGTCAGTTTCATAGACGAAGTTGCATAGAATTTTCATAAGATTCTGTGTATTTTACATTAATGAAACCAAACATTTGTAAGGGAGGGGGTAGAGGAGGTAGGTGAATCGTAAAATTTGTTACGCAATTTTATTTCCTTTCTCTTGTAGTGTGCTCGTACAAAATTTCAAATTTGTAGCTTTTAATTTGTTAATTATTAGTTGATTCAATAAAATTGGCCGAAATGATACTTTTGCATGGGAGGGGGTAGTAGAGCAAGCGCAATTGCAAAACTTTTAAAGCAACTTCATTTCAATTAATTTTATAAGTTTTTATGCAAAATTTGAAATTGATAGCTTTTTAAGAGTTAGCTGATAACTGATTTCTTAAAAATACTCGAAAAAATAATTTTGTATGGGAGGGGGTAGGGGAATAGTAAAATTTGTGACGCAATTTTCTTTCTTTTCTTATGTAAGGTGCTCGTACAAAATTTCCAGTTCGTAGCTTTTAATTTGTTGGTTATTAGTTGATTTAATGAAATTGGTCGAAATCATACTTTTGTATGGGAGGGGGTAGAAGGGCAAGCGCGATTTCAAAACTTTTAACGTAATTTCCTTTCACTTATTTTTGTAAGTTTTTGTGCAAAATTTCAAATTGATAGCTTTTATTACTTAGGTGATAATTGATTTCTTAAAAATGGTCGAAAAAATAATTTTGTATGGGAGGGGGTAGAAGTTGTGAAGGTTTTCGACCAGTTAATGTTTCGTAAATTTAAGGATTTTTTTTAAATGCATTCCGCAAATTTTCAAGTTTCTACCGTAAAATTTCATTCAAAAATCTTCAGTTTATTTGGTTTTTTCATTGTACATGAAATACCTTGTGCACGGTAGACCAGGGGGGTCGGTTGAGATATTTGAGTTCGTTTTTTTCGGTATTAGCGCTCCCCCACCTCCCCCTGAACCTGTACACCCCCCAAAATGAGTGTCCGCCTGAGATCCGCAACTATCTACAATCCCACCAAAAATTAACTTTCTATCCTGAACGGTTTGGGAGTTAATGTGCGCTGAGCGTAGAATATCTCGAGAATGGATTAACATAGAAACCTGGGGCCGGTCTCAATCGATTCAGAACAAAAAAATTCATCAAGTTCAATTGTTTTTATTGAAGGAAATTATATAACTAATGAGGAAATGAAAGCCTATTGGCAAGATAAAAATTTCTGAAATTTTCGGAATTGGTTGTAACAAACAAGTCAACAAATCAAGTAGCAACAAGTATTTTGAGTGTATATTCAAATTAAAATAATTAAATTAATAAATAATTACATTATAACAATAAATAATTTAAAAAAAAATAATTACAATTAAAAATTCAAGAAAGCTTAAGAGACTGGAGAATTTGGTAAATAATAAAACTAGAGGTTAAAAGTCAAAGGTAGTTCAAATTGAAAAAATATTTACGATTTCAAATTCAAGGAAATTAGATTAACAGCTCCTTAGCTGCATCACTCATTTCCAGGTGCTTTTTCTTTGGTTCGGGTCTCATGTTCGTGATAAAAGGATCCGAAGTCTCCAGTAGCTTGTGGAACACGTCTTCGTTGGTAGATAAACAAGACATTTTCCGCGAGTTTCTGATTCTAAAAGTCTTGTAATCCTTATTTCTACTTTCTTGTGCCTCTTCCGACAATATTCCGACTGGGAGAATCGACTTCTGCACTATTTCAGCACCATGCAATAAAATCTTATGTACCGTGGATGGCATATAGTACCATGAATACTTCTCAATGGCCATCTCTGCTGTTTCTTTTGAGAAGAGCCGGAATTTTTCTGGGTCGATCAGTGCATTGCTATTTATGACTTCCAGTATGGTAGCGATCCGGTGGATTAGAGTTTCGTCGACTCCCGTTATTGCACTTGTGACCTTGCAATCATTGAAAAAACGTCTGGCAGTGTTGCCATTATTTGAAGATCCGTAACCCTGCTTAACGAAGTCTACTTTGATGCCGACTTTCCCAACAAACTCTTGTTGAATACGTTTCTTTTCGTTTTCGTGCATGACTCGCGTGTCTTTTGTAGTCCTCCATTTTTCAAAATTTTTGTTGTAGGCAATGTGAAGAATGTATTCCATTCACTTGATTCTGGCATGTAATGGAGAGATACCAAATTCGAGAGCATTCACATTAAGAGGTTTTTGTTGGATTTTTGCCAAGTCGTTCATTTCAATAATAATAATAATAATAATTATTATTATTTATTTCATCAAAAAAAGTTGACTACTACATTTATCCACAGTTGAAAACAATAAAAAAAAGAATAAAAATAATAAAACAATAATAAAACAGAATTAAGTACATGAAAATTTAAACTTTTTACAAAATCAAAGATTATTAACCTCAAGAAAGCTGACTTTTTACTTGTGGGACACTCATGTGAAAATCCAATTGCGAGAAGAAGATATTGAAATCTCTTAACATGAATGAAACTGGTTCATAAAACCCGTAGTTAGTGCGATGCAGCGGAATTCTGCAAAGCTCATAATTTCGCAAAGGACGACATGGAACGTTGAATTTAATCATAGACAGCAATTTGTCAGAGTCAATTATACCTGAAATTACTTTAAAACCAAAAACAACTCTGGCATGTATCCGTCTTTTCTCAAGGGAATCCATAGACAGCAGATTTAAACGATCAATATATGGCGGTAACCTAAGTGGATCGGACCAGGGAAGGCTCTGAAGGACAAACCTTAAGAACCGACGCTGAACTGCTTCGATTCTATCTATATGAACGGAATAAAATGGTGACCAGATAGGACTAGCATATTCTAGGATAGATCGGACGAATGCACAATACAACATTTTCGTTGTAAAGAAATCATTAAATTCTTTCGATTGTCTCCTAACAAAACCAAGGATAGCGTTCGCTTTACCAGCAATGTGATTCACGTGATCATCAAAGGTAAAATTACAGTTGAATAGTACGCCCAAATCACGTACTTTGTCAGAACGAAGTAAAAAGCATCCATCTACAACATAGTCAAAATTCATTGATATTCTCTTCTTAGAATACGAAACAGCAGTGCACTTATTAATGTTGAGATGTAAATTGTTAAGTAAGCACCAGTCATGAAAACGCGAGATGTCACTTTGCAATAATAGACAATCATTGCTGCTGGAGACAATCTTAAAGATTTTCGCATCATCGGCATAGAGAAGAATGTTCGAGTTAGAGATAAACGAACTCACGTCATTAATAAAGAGAAGGAATAGAAGTGGTCCTAGATGGCTACCTTGGGGAACGCCTGAAGTATTAAATATTTCAGAAGATAAGGCTCCACGAAAGTGTACTTTCTGAATGCGATCACTAAGATACGACTTTATCCAAAGGACGAAAATATCAGGAAAACCAAGCAGGCCGAGCTTATGCACAAGAATATTATGGTCAATTTTGTCAAAGGCCTTACTAAAGTCGGTGTATATACAATCGACCTGCTTCCCGTTTTCGATAGCAGAAAGACAGAAGTTCGAAAATTCCATAAGATTAGTTACAGTGGATCTGCCCTTGACAAAGCCATGCTGGAATGATCCAATAATCGACTTGGAATGGAAATACATTACATCACACACAATAGATTCAAATAGCTTAGCAACACATGGAAGATTCGCTATAGGCCTATAATTACTTACATTGTCTCTTTTACCAGACTTAAGCAAGGGCATTATAGTTGAGTATTTCCATGACATAGGAAAAACTCCACTACGAAGTGATGAATTAAAAAGATACCCAAGGATAGGTAAAAGGGATAAACTACACTTTTTAATCACAGAAGAGGGAACACCATCTGGTCCACTAGAGAAATTAGAAGCAAGTTTATCAATGTATTTCAAAATAGTGGAGTCGTCAATGAAAAGATCTTTAGGAACCAAGGACGAAGAAGGAAACTGTGACATATATTGAAAGTTGCCAACGGATGTTAGCGGCATACTGCAATTGAAGGCGGTCCGGAAATGGTTGGAAAATAAGTTGCTAATTGTAGTAGGATCAGCACTGACTACATCATTAAAAACCATACTGGAAGGATAACCATCAGAGTTTTTCTTAGAGTTGACAAAATTCCAGAATTGTTTCGGTTTATCTTTAAAAGAGTTTTTAACAGTAAAAAGGTATTGGTTATATGCAGCTCGAGACTGACTTATAAAACAATTACATAAATTTATGTAAATTATGTAGTCCGTCTCACTCCTTGAGAGCGAGTAAGTTTTCCAAGCTTTCGTTTTTCGATTTTTCAAATTAATTAAATCATCGTCAAACCAGGGAAGCCTCCTGGTAGGTTTCGAACAAACTACAGGAACACAACGCAGAAAGCAGCCATTTAAGATCGTGTAAAAATTAGAAGTGGCTTTGTCAACATCAGATTCATTCAATACAGACGACCAATCGCAATTGGATATGTCAAGATTTAAAGTTTCAAAATCAGCTTTGGCGAAATTAAAATAATTACTAACAATAGATTTCGAGTTCGTAAACTCTGTCTGAGAGTTGAATGTTGCGTGAAGCGCAGGATGAATTGGCAAGTCAGGCAGCAAAGGACTGTGACATCTATCAATCGTCGTAACGCTGGCATCAGATGAGAAAATCAGATCCAAAAATCTTCCATGATCGTTCGAAATTGGACACACTTGGAAAAGTCCCGTAGCAAGCATGTTGTCCACAAATTGTATTTCATGTCGGGCACAGGAGGAATACGAAGGCGACATACAAACCTCATTATCATCAGAGCGTAGCCACTGTATTTGTGGTAAATTAAAGTCGCCCAGAATTAAAATATCGTCTGATGGATTCATAAGGCCAAGCAAGGTTTCAAACGCATTATAAACCGCATCGTAAACTGAAGAAGGTGAAGGCGATCTGATGTATACAGTCACGATGTACAGCTTGCGGTTTCCGAGTGTTACAGCTACACACACGAACTCAATATTGTCGGTTCCTGGAACATCGACTATCGTAGAAGCAAACCGGCGACGAACAGCGCAGAGAACTCCACCTCCAACTGGTGGATCAAGTAAGTTGGGGTGGCGGTCACGACGAAAAACTTCAAAGTCGGAATCGAAAAGTTCCGAATCTTTGAACTGACAGGACAACCATGTCTCGCAAATGCACACTATGTCAAAGGTACAAACAGCAGCGGCGAGATATAGATCCTGAGTCTTCGTACGCATCCCGCTTACGTTGCTGTAAGATATCGAGAGAGAGCTTGCCCGTTTTTTGACGATGGATGTTGAGATGGTAAGCGCGAAAGACGATTTCGGGGCAGAAATTCACGGACGATAGCAGATTTCGGCCATAGTTTCGATGACACAACATGGGCAAAACAAGCATCCGGCAGAACAACCTTGAAAGAAGAAACTCTCGCACCAACATCGCGGGATATAGGAGTAATCTTTCTGCAGGATACTAAGTTCGGTGATATGTCAACATTTGCGCAGCGTAAAATACCGAGGACGTTGTCAGCAATTTCCTTCTCCGTGGTGTCAGATGCTAAGCGCGATATAAAAAGTAATTTTGGCTGCACAGCGGCTCGTAAAGTACAGCGGAAGTCTTTTGATGTAATCGAAGCATCAGGCATAATATCCATTTGGTTGTTGTCGTAATCAACCGCAGTAGCTCTACGTTGTGGCACAATATCAGACTCAGGAACATTTTCTTGGTTCGACATAACACATGATGAGAAAGTACCGTTGTCAACAACATGTAGATTCGACCGTGAGTGAACGTCTTTAGGAGACTTTCGGATGGTATAGCACTGCATATGTAACAGGCACTTGCAGACTTCACATTTGTGATGGCTTGCGCTACCTTGCCGTCCAACATTGTCATCACCAGAATATGTCGAATACGGATGACAGTAATGCCGATCACCACTTCGGTAGCTTCCAACTTCTCTATTTCTTCTTCAACCCGTTTTTTTTCAGCTCGCGCCAAATCAAGTGTCTCTTTCTGGAAACTGTATCTCAAGGGCCTGCATTGTCTTGTTGAGGAAGGTCGGTTATTTTCCCAAATTGATCCATTTTGATCAAAATCAATTGGGATTATGAGCTTCAGGGGAACTATTGACGTCATGAATAAATTCGAGTCACTTATTTCGTTATTGTCGATCGAATATTTTTGGGCAAATTCATTGAGGCACCGTCGAATCCCCATTTCGTCGTCAATATTAATTCGTGATTATTGACACAATTTCAGGGTAGCACTGCTTCTTTGCGAGGATTAATTTTTTATAACTTGGAAATACATGGCTCCCAAGGTCTTTTAGCGCTTGTCGAATCACCTCGTACTGATATTTTGTCAGGTTGGCCTGGAGAAATATAGCTAATGCCTGATCGGCTGACAAAGCTTCGGGTTTATCGTGGTCTTCATTTATCGCAGCTGCGTTAATCAAGCTTTGTGGGTACGATGCTTGAAGCTTGCGTATTTTATTCCTCTTGCTTTTTTCATCACAATCATCAAAGTCCTTACTTGGTCTCCCAACACATGCAGTGAATTCCTGGTCTCGTATGTTAAAAACATATTCATTTTCTATCCACTCGCTGAATTTTTTTTTGAACCTCGCCCGGTCCCGATTTACCATTTCTTTTTTTTTATTAAAATGAGGCAAAAAATTCTTGCTTAGAGTTGCCAGCATTGAAGAAGTGTTTTCCTCGTCAAGTTCAGGGTGATTTTGTGGAAGGAATACGTCGAAGTTTGTACCACCCCACAAGCACTCACACAAATCGCGGTATTTAATTTTGATAGAGCTCATGACTAGAAAAACGTTAGCAACTAGACTGAACTCGAATTAAAAGTGTTTTGAAGTTGGGACAGGCATTATTTGAGCCAATTGAGTAAACAAGAAAGTGCAACAAATAAAGGCGCACTATGATCGGATAGGCAGATAAAGGCAGGTGATTTTTGTTCTAATCTTTACTTTAACACGTCTAGTTTGAAAAGTGACCTTCCACATTTCGGAGGAAGCCGGAGCTTTTTTGTAATCATAGCTGTTCTCAATGCTTATTTAAAATTCGTTACTTATAACGTTGTAAAGCGCTCTAATTTTTTTTTGCCCAGTTTGACTTTTACAGTTATATATCACTCATTTAGAGTAGTGTGTAATTTGGTCAAACTTCCATTATTATGAGAGTTGACCTAAATTAATGGGAATAGACTTAAAACAGGAAAAAAAAAAACATGCTGTTCCTAGATCCTGTAGCTTATATAGTGTGAGAATCAAAAACTAGATAATCGAAATTAGCGCTTTCGAAAATCGAATTTTTTCCGCTCTTGCACCACTGTGCGGCGTACAGACAGACGGATTTTTTTTTGCATTTTTAGGCTAATTTAATCATGAAACGCGAAAAAACAAAATTTCATGGTAGCAAATTTTTTTTTTTCCAAGTCGATCACAATACCTTATTATTAAAATAATAAAGTAAAATAATATATTCCAAATTTCAGACTAGTAGCTGTTATACTATGCGAAGAAATCCGTTTATTGTCGAATTACGAAATTGTGTCATTTTGTATGGGATAGAAGGGATAAAACTAATCGTCTAATTTTTTTTTGGTCTTACTAATAATTTTAAATAAATATTTGGTGCACAATTTGAGTTCGCTAAATTGTTTCCCCCCCGCAAGGGGGTAGTTGTAGTATGAGGCTTTACCAATTCCTCCAACTATCTTTGGAGTTAGCGACTCCACGGACCTGAGCTAACTATCCCCCTCTGGGATGGGGGCTGTAGAATTCACCCACAGCCAGTCCTGCTTGCCCTAAAAATGGCAAATGGACACTCACTGGATCATGGGCTTATCACCCGTGATCTTAAAACCTAAATGATACGAGAAACAGATACGTCGCCTCGGATACGGACTGATTCTACGGTAACGACTTTTGGCATTCGAAAACGGACTATGATTGGCTTCTGGAACGTTCGAACATTGAATGACGGGGGAAGAGCTGGGGTTACTCGGTCCTTGCACCGCCAATCGGTGATCGACCGTGAAATGGAGCACTAACAAGTCCTGGCAACAGCTTAAAGCCGATGCGCAGGATCGCGCCTTGTGGAAGAGAGTTGTTTCTGTCCTATGCCCCTATAGGGGGTCTTAACAGGAATTTGATTGAAATTTTATACGCACTGAATAAATTGGCTTATAGTATTTCATGGAAAAGTACAGTTTGTATGGGAGGTGGTAACTACCAAATTTAAGGCTACGAACTTGAAATTTTGTACGAGCACCTTACAAGAGAAACAAAAGAAAATTGCATCACAAATTTTACGATTCCCTTAACTTTTCTATACCCTCCCATACAAATGTTTGTTTTCCTCCAGAGAATATTGGACGTGACCCAAGCAATCAATTACCAAATTATTAACATCCACCCACCCTTACTATCACCCCTCCCCATCCCTTCATAAAAAACAAACTTCCATAAATAAACGAATGAAATATTGATTATATGTACTATAGCTATTGATCGTATCCGCAATTAAGTGTTAAATTCACAAGAGCCCTGCCCAAGAACTCCCTTTCACTTAGTCTTTCCTAACCACTCTAACCTGCATATTGACTTTCCATGCTTCTTCAACTTGTCCCAAGAATAATAAAGTTGTGCCCGACTTTTTGGCACTTTATTTTATTCACGATGACCCTGGGGGAGAATGCTACGAATAGCAGAAACCGATTAAAGCAGTTTAGAAGCTAAACAATGAAAATTCACAACTCCGAAAAAAAAATTTCAAAATATTCATTTAGTTAGTTAGTAGTACGAGAACGCAACTGCTGCTAATGTTGTGACGGTAGTAATCTTCTGATGTGGAACTGTGTAGCTATTTATAGCAAATATTAAAATGCCTATAACCTGAACAGTTTTTCGGAATAGTAATTATAACCATGACCTTTTGGCTACATGCTGCCATTGCCTCACTACTTCATCATTTAAGTGTGAAGAAATAATAATAATTAATTCGGATTGATTTCACCTCATAATTAAACAAAAGCTTACATAAAAACAAAACTAATTTATTACAGAAATCTTATCGAATATAAATAATTGGTCCTTAGATTATAATCTCGGAGTAATCTCGGAGATTAATCTTAATCAGTGATAATCTCCCAGATCCATCCCCATCCAATCATTAAAGCTCTCTATGTATTGATAAATGCGATAAATACCTTAAGGCGCACCTAGGGGTGGATTCTTGTGAACTCCAAGACAAAGTGGCAATCAAAAAATGAGTTCGAAACAAATTTTGCCACATTTTGCCAAATGTTAGATGTAATTTGATATTACAGTGAAAAATTTTACGTAGTGACGCTTTGAAAATAATTTAAACAGACCAATTTTAACAGAGCTACGATTTTAGGTAAATCAAAGTCAGGCGGTACTCTAAACAGAATGGAAGTTTCAGTAATGTTTCTGTAGCGAGAATCGTGTTAGTCTTCATTGCGAAGGTCGTGAGTTCAAATCCCGGTCGACGCATAATTCCAGCACACTACCTGCTTGAATATACCTTGGTTACCCCAATCTACGAAAATGAAAAACTCGTAAATAGAGGGTTGTGCGAAGGTCTAACAACCATTCCACAATAAATAATGAAAAATTGCTTAGGAATTTGAAGGTCAGGAGGCCAAGGCCCGATTTATGCTGTAGTACCATTGCAGCAACAGCAACGAAATGCTGGAATCCTAAAAACCTGCATGCCATATTCGACTGAATGGAAGGAAAGCGTCATTGTGAAAATTCTGAAGAACGGCGGCCTTCGGGATTGTGGCAATTAGGCTACATACTGCCGTATCGAAAATCATGGCTAAAGTATTTCTTAATAGATAGATTACTGATGTCATGGAGAGCACTCTCGAAGTCTATCAGGCTGGATTCCATAAAGGGTCATCTTGTACCGACCACACAAATACCCTACGGATAATATTGGCGCATTCTGCCGAAATGGATTCGCCACTACAACGTCCGGAGGGGTGCAAAGAAAAACGCTTAAAAATTAATATCTCAACTATCTCTTAAGCTATGTAATTGAAACTTAAAACATATAATAAGCTATACTAGCAAAATACATGAAAAATTCATTATAGCAATAGTGGGCGGAAATGGGGAGCATTTTAAAAATGGTGCACTTTTCAAAATTTCAAATCGTTATATCTCAAAATTCGTCAGATTGTAAAACTACATGATCTCTAATATTGATAAATTAAAAAATTAAAATCATTTTTATTTGGGGGTGTAAGGGGAGGGAAATGCTAAGCAAACATCTCGAAAAATTTTAGTGATTTCTTTAGGGCTCTGGTGAAAGATACAAAGTTTAATTTTGCCATGTGGATACATCTATTTGATATACAAAGAGAAAAAATAATAATATGTTCTACGATTATTATGCACCGAAGGGAGGGTCTAACGTGCACAAGGTGTTTCAAGTGCAATGAAAAAAAAACACAATAACTGAAAATTTTTGAATGAAATTTTAGCCTGAAAACTTGAAAATGTTTTTTTATTTATTTGTTTATTTATTAAATACACTTGGGCTTACAGTCGAAGCAAAAAAGCCTTAAATATGTCTAAGTTTATGCTTTCATTATTAAATTGAATAAATTTCAATAATAATTATGCCAAAAAAAGAAAATATAATGGGAACCACCCCTCCCCTCATAAAAACCAAAAACTTCCATAAATAAACGAATAAAATATTGATTATATGTATCGGAGCTATTGATCGTATCCGCAATTAAGTATTAAATTGGCAAGAGCCCTGCACAAGAACCCCCTTTCACTTATCTTCCGTATTAATGCCATACTTGAAGCCTTGCACAGCCATAGTGTGGAACCTCTCCTGACTGCATGGATAGCAAAGCTTTTTCGCTCACGGAAAATCGTAGCACGAATGGGTGACGAGACAAGGAAAGGCTCTGTTCACAAAGGAACGCCACAGGGCGGTATAATATCACCTCTCCTGTGGGTCCTAACAGTGAATGAACCCCTTTCCATCTTAAATCAGAACGGCTACCCCACAATAGCATATGCAGACGATCTTGTTATCATGCTAACTGGTAAGTTCGAGCAAGTTCTAGGAGACCTCATGCAATCCGCTTTACAACTGTTAGATAGCTGGGCACTAGATAAAGGACTTACTATAAACCCACAAAAAACAGATCTGGTCCTCCTCTCCCGAAGAAGAAGACCATATGCTTTCAATCCACCAAACATTCAAGGAATCAATATGGTCCTCTCGAATCAAGTTAAATATTTAGGTCTGATTATTAATAGCAAATTATCCTGGAAGGTCAATATTCAGAAACGAGCAAAAAAGGCTACGGTAGCCTTCTTTGCTTGCAAGAAGACATTCGGTTTGAGATGGGGCCTTAAGCCGCACCTCATCCACTGGATGTGTACCAGTATTGTTAGACCAATTATTTGCTATGGTGCGCTGGTGTGGTGGCCGGCAGTGGCACTAAAAACCAACCTGGCACCCTTACAGCTGATCCAACGGATGGCATGTCTGTGCATAACAGGTGCCCTTAGAACCACACCGACTGCAGCTCTGGAGGTGATTCTCTCATTACCTCCACTTGATCTTTTTATAAAACAAGCAGCGGGTCTGGCAGCCATAAAATTAAAAACCACTAAATCGTGGTCAGCGCCACAAATTGGTCATGGAAAAATTCTAAACGTCATTAGAAACGCAAACTCCCTTTTAGACCGGGAGTATGATTGCATGAACCAACCGCAGGTTGAGAAACGGAAGTTTCACATTAAGTTTCCTGAACGAAACGAATGGGCAACAAATACGATACTCAGCACCTGTATAGGTTCTCATCTCTATACGGACGGATCTAAAACTAGCCAGGGGACAGGTGCAGGGATTTATTCCCACGACATCGACATCCAAACTTCATTTCATCTTCCAGAATACGCGACAGTGTTCCAAGCAGAAGTATTAGCCATTAACGAGTGTACAAAAATTATTCTTGATATGCAGAACAGTCTCGGAAATTGTTACATTCTCTCGGACAGCAGGGCTGCGCTTCAGACACTCCAATCCTACAGGACTTCATCCAAACTAGTGTCCATTTGTAGACACAATTTAAATCGCCTAGCGGCCATAACGGAAGGTTTTATAATTTGGATACCGGGTCATAATGACCTGCTAGGTAACGGAGCGGCAGATACGCTTGCACGACAAGGATCTGCAAACATCAATTACACTAGGAAGTCAGTCGATGCAGCACCAACAGTGCTGAAGACTAGCTTCAAACAGACTATTTTGGATTCTTTCTTGGCGGGGTGGCGGCAGCTGGAAAGCTGTAAAACGGCCAACCCGAACAAAAATATTACAGCTCAGCTGTTACAACGTAGTCGCTATAGTATCCGAACTATTGTCGGCCTGACCACAGGCCATTGCCTGTGAGGTTGCGAGGAAGACGAAGAATCTATCGAACATTATCTTTGTCACTGTCCGCAAATCTCCAAGAGTCGTCTCCTTTGTTTAGGCTCTAGATCCTTCTCAGAACTAGACGACCTCAGAGGCGTCCAACATTCGAGCCTTTTAAGGTTCACAAACCGAACCAAGTGGTTAGAGCTAGAGGAGTGACTTCCAACTTATAACAATAGGAGGAGTACAATGGGCCCAACTAGATGGCCTCAGTGATTGTGGTTCCGTGCAACCACCCTCCTACAACCTAAACCTGAACCTAGTCTTCCGTAACCACTCTAACCTGCATATTGGCTTTCCACGCATCCGCAGCTTGTCCCAAGGATAATAAAGTTTCGCCCGACTTGTCGGCAGTTTATTTACAAAATTTGAACTTTCTAGCTCTAAGCTAGGGTGTAGTCTAGTGGGTAGCGTGTTGGGTTTACTATGCGAAGGTCGTGAGTTCAAATCCCGGTCGACGCATAATTCCAGCACACTACCTGCTTGAATATACCTTGGTTACCTCAATCTACGAAAATGAAAAATTCGTAGGGTTGTGCGAAGGTCGAACAACCCTTCCACAATAAATAATGAAAATGTTAAGGAACCTGAAGTTCAGGAGGCCAAAGCCCGATATGGACTGTAGCGCCATTGAAGAAGAAGAGCTCTAAGCTTTATTAACCGAACTGACTGACGGACAACCGGTTTTGAGATTATTGAGCGACAAAAAATATTTCTGTACCTGTTCTTGACGACTCTGTGCGAGTTTTATTGATTAACTTTGCAAACTATAGAGTAAACTTATAATGCTCATCTAGAGCATAAAAATAAATTTGAAAGCAGAGATGCTATACTTGGTAAATTGAAAGGAGGCAATCAAAAAATTCAAGAGAATAAATTTCGTAATAATTTAACGTAAAACGTGATTTATTTTTTATTTTTAAATTTCATTTCAATGATTATCTTAAGCGAAATTAGGTCGCAAATTCCCACAGAATTGTAATTATTACAATGGTATCCTCTGAATGCGAGTCTTTTTGTCATTGCCATATATTTTCATATCCACCTGCCTAATTGAATATGCTTCTTCAATTCTTCGTTGAATAATGGGCATAAATGAAGCTATTCTGTTCCATGCAATAAGAGTGTTTTTGTTGAAATTTGAAGGGCGACCATTGAGATTGCGTAATATTTACCACCGTATCCCAAGATTAGGTGGTATTTTAGAAGGCAGATGTAAGATTTCAGCAAAAGGTCGTATTGTTCGAAGCTTACAAATGCTCTAAAGAAAATCTAAGAATAGTTCACAGCTCGATAGTAGAACTGATATTTGAAGAGATCGAAAAAGGGTTTTGATTGTGAGAATAGATTAGTCGGGATTTTTTTGCGTTCTATATTCTAAATAAAAACTGAAAATATATTGCGCTTAATCCTATGCTCTTTTCATACCGGTAAGAAATAAATCTCGAAAAAATTATGAAGCATTCGTAAATGACTGTTGAAGCACTATAACTCAAAAACTCAAAAAGCTATCGAGATGAAAATATCTGCCAACGAGTCGGGCTCAACTTTATTATTGTTGGGACAAGGATGCGTGGGAAATCAATACGCAGGTTAGGGTGGATATAGAAGACCGTTCAGTTAGTCTTCCCTATCCACCCTAACCAAGCAGGGCTGTTTTCAATTATTTAACAATTATCTGCGACTACGATCAATAAATCCAGTACATTAAACCCATATTTCTTTCGATTATGCAAGTTTGGGTTTTAATGAGAAGGAAAGGTGCGTGGATATTAATAATTACTTAATTGATTGCTTGAATCACGTTCAAAATTCTCTGTATAGAATGTCAGTTTCATAGACGAAGTAAATTCTTTGAAATTCGGAATATTTTTTGTTCTTGAAACCATTGATTTGTGTAGGAGGGAGCAGACGAGGTGAGAAAATCGTAATATTTGTGAAGCCGTATTATTTCGTTTATCTTAAAAAGTGTTCGTACAAAATTTCGTTTGTAGCTTTTAATTTGTTGGTTATTAGGTGATTTATTGAAATAGGTCGATATTATACTTTTGTATATGCTAATCGTCTAATTTTTTTGGTATTACTAATAATTTTAAATAAATATTTAGTCCACAATTTCAGCTCGATCAATTTTATACGTACTGAGTAAATTTGTTTACAGTATTTCATTAAAAAGTGCAGTTTGTATGGGAGGTGGAGGAAGGAAGGCGAGGATTCAAATAACTTTTATACAGTAGATTGAAATCACGATGAAAGTAATATATTTCAAATTTCAGATCAAAAGCATTTACACTTTTCGAACAAATCCGTTTATTGTCAAATCACGAAATTGTGTCATTTTGTACGGGAGGGGGTAGAAGGGGTAAAACTAATCGTGTAATTATTTTCGTTTTACTAATAATTCCATATAAATATTTGGTGTATAATTAATTTCAGCTCGATAAATTTTATACGCACTGGCTAAATTGGTCTAGAGCATTTCATGAAAAAAATCAGTTTGTATGGTAGGTGGTGAAAAGGGACGGAAAACACAAACACAATCATCATAAATGTAATATATTTCAGATCAATACCTTTTACGCTTTTCGAGCAAATCCGTTTATTGTCAAATAGCGAAATTGTTTCATTTTGTACGGGAGGGGGTAGAAGGGCTGGAGCGATTTGGCCCTTTCACGAACTTATCCTTAATTTTTGGTCAAAAATGACGTGTACCAAATTTGATTTATCTAATTTAACGCGTTCTCAAGCTAGAGAGCGCACAGACGGACGGACACCCGGTTTTGAGATTTTTGAGTAACTATATGAACTTCTGTACCATTCATTTTTTTCTCCGAGCCTTATTTCTTAGCGTTACAAATTTTAGAGCAAACTTATAATTGAAAGAAAAGATTTCCGGATTCTACACTGTTACTCTTTATTATTCGTGACGTTTCGGTCTCTGCTAAGACCTTTATCAAAAAACACTGGTGGATCGGAGGGACCAGAACTTGCATGTTCCGCACATGTCAGCGCCAAGATATTGAGGTTTCACCCAATATTTTAAGCGGAAATAAACGCCATACCCAAAATAGCCATTCTTATGGACAAACAGGCGGCAACGGCCCTTGTTCTAAGAAGAAATATCAGTATCAAAATTCTTAACATTATCAGCAGCAGTATTTGAAGAGCGAATGGCATGGAACGCAGGATAGCCTGCTGATTTTGGAAGTAAAAGTGAGTTGCATCTGTTGATCGTTAAATATCTCACATCCGAGCAGAACTCTAGGCCAAGAAATGTTCTGCATGAGTTAAGTATTAGATTGGATTGATATAGACCCGTTGAAAATATCCTTTCTAAAACTTTTGCATCCTGACGTGGACAGGCAGAAAAAGCTGTCTCCCCTGTCGGAAAGAGACCAATTGACAAGAAGCATGGATGTATGTACATGAATTTGCTTGGATGTGTTTTCACAGACTAGCAAAATGCTTTCGATAGAGCTCATCACAAGGTTCTTGTTCGAAAATTGCAGGTTCTCGGCCTCTTTTCTGTTTTTTCGATATCATATTACTTAACTAATCGAAAGCAGTTTGTGAGAATTGGGAAATGCAGCCCTTCGACTTTCAATATGGCTTCGTGTATATCTCAAGGAAGTCATTTAGGACCACTGCTGGTTCTACTTTCTGTGAGTGATGTACCTTCGATCTTAAAATCTTGAAAATGCCTTTTATACGCGGATAATATAAAAATATTCTCTAAAATTGCCATTACTGAAGACTGTCATAATCTTCAAAATATATTATTGTATTTTCGATTTGGTGTAAAGAAAATTTACTGACCCTTTGTCTCCCTAAATGCAATATTTTCCAAGACTATAGATGTGAAAGAAAAGATTTCCGGATTCTACACGTTTACGCCTTATTATTCGTGACGTTTCGGTCTTTGCTGAGACCTTTATCACACTTATCTCAGTAGAGACCAAAACGTCACGAATAATAAAGCGTAACAGTTTTGAATCAGGAAATCTTTTCTTTCAATTCGAAATGCACTGTGAAAACATTCGCCAAGCCACTATACATTTAATCGAATATCCTTTATAAAATGAATAATATAACCTTCTTGAGAACAGGTGAAATTAAAGATCTCGGTATTATTTTTGATGTTGAACTATATTTCAACTCTCATTTGGACTATATTACTGCCAAGGCTAACTTAATGCTTGGATTTATGAAAAGAAACAACACGGACTTTCACGATCCCTACACTTTCTTATCGTTGTTTTTGTCTCATGTAGGATCGATTCTGGAATACTGCTGTGTCGTTTGGAACCTATTAAATAATATATAATATATAAATATAAAATTCGTAGAGAAATACTGTTTTTTTTTTGTAAAAAAAACGTCACGAATAATAAAGCGTAACAGTGTAGAATCCGGAAATCTTTTCTTTCAATTCGAAATGCACTGTGAAAATATTCACCAAACCAAACTTATAATACTCTCAGATGTCACCTAGAGTATAAAAAAACCTTTACATTTTTTTAAAATACCTTTAAGATAAATGTTCTTGATGCAATATGTTTCAAAGGGCTTGGTGTTGCACGACTACGGACCATCTTTGATGAAGTCAAGAACGTCAAGCCCTTTTTTTCAAATATCCTTTAAAAACATAACGTGAATTTTTTATAATTTAGTAGTAATAAAACAATAAATATTAGACTATTAAAAATAACAGAGGTAGGGAAACTTGTTGATGAAGAGACGTAACGAAAACTGATCTGCACAGCGTTTTTGGGTTCTACTGAAAAGTTTTCAAAATGTAAATTTGTCTGAATTTACCTCCGGCATACAAATTTTTTCCCGCATGTTACAGTCTTTGATAATCCCAGCGGGAAAAAAAGTGATTGCAAAGTATTTGAATGCGGTCAGAAGAATGCTTCGAACTTGCTAACATTTTAAAAGAGTAAGTCCGGTGAAAGAAGCTCTCCGCTGCAGCTTTAATAGAAGCGATTTAAAATTGTATCTCTTGTAATGAGCAAAAGGTGCGGCTTAGAGCTCATAATCTGTAACGATGGTTTGGTTAATGTTTTCACAGTGCATTTCGAATTGAAAGAAAAGATTGCCGGATTCTACACTGTTACGCTTTATTATTCGTATTTTTTTTTAATGAAGGACTAACAATCCTTCCGCAATATGTAATGAAAAAATGTTATAGAACCTCAAAGTCAGGAGGCCAAGGCCCGATTCAGGCTGTAGTGCTAAGGAAGAAGAAGAAGGTATTCGTTTATTTCAAATGACCACCATATCATGTTGCAGGAATGGGTAAACCAGTTTTGCAAATCATAAATTCAAATAGAAGAAATCGTCGCTAGTGCCCCTGCAGTAACTACATACATATATGCAACAATATATCGTTTGTGAATTGCTCTTGATTTGTTTGCTTAGCACGTGTATCAACACAATGATGCCAAGTCCGATTTTTTAATTATCCTTCTTCTAAGTAGACAATACCTTTTAATACTAACATAAATAAAATGACAATGTGTAGGAAATAATTTTTATTGAATCGATATTTTCTTCAACAAAAAACCCTCAAATTGATAGAAAAAAAGAGCTTCATCACCCCAAATATTAAAAAAATTCTACAACTACCCTTAACACTAGTAACGACAGCCTGCCCTGCCGCTCGAACCGAGCGCCACAACTCAACTCAACGACATTCTTGGTGTTGAAAGAAAAGATTTCCGGATTACTGTTACGCTTCATTATTCGTGACGTTTCGGTCTCTGCTGAGACCTTATCAAACTGATCGACAATTACAAAACACAATTATTATATAGAAGCTAGGGTATAGCCTAGTAGGTAGTGTGTTGGTCTTGTAATGCGAAGATCGTGAGTTCAAATCCCGGTCGGCGCAAAATATAATTCCGGCACATTGCCTGCTTGGATATACCTTGGTCACCTCAATCTAAGAAAATTAAAAATTCGTAGAAAGAGGGTTGTGCGAAGGGTTAACAACCCTTCCACAATTAGAAATAAAAAAAATGTTAAGGAACCGGAATATCAGGAGGCCAAGGTCCAATTTGGGCTGTAGCGCCATTGTAGAAGTAGAAGAAGAATTATTATATAGAATGAAGGGTAATTAAGGTTAAATTAGTTAATTAATGTTAATTAATTAGTATCAGGTAGTTAAGCTAGTTAAGGATTTATGGGTACGGATTTTGTTCTTACAAAATTTTAAGCAGGTAGCCAAACTGCTGATAAATTGTATCCGGTGTCTCGGTTGAAGTTCTGTGGATGTTTAGAAATTTCTATTGCTTCTCGTACTATTCGTTTTATATATTGATTTGTCCTGGCCAGAATTTGCACATTGTCTAAATCGATTGTATGGTCCTCTGTCGTTGCATGTTCCGCGATCGCTGATGACTGTATCTGGTTTTTCCGTGTGCATCGTTGGTGCTTGTTGATCCTTGTTTGGACTGTGCGTCCCGTTTCTCCTATGTATACTTTATCGCATGAGCCACACGGTACTTTGTATACTATTTCAGTCTCCAATAGTTTTTTGTCCTTCTGGTTTCCTAAAATTCCTCGGATAGTAGTCGGGGTAGCTGTTGGATTTTCGAAGGATTTTTCTCAAGAAACAAAGAAAAAAAAATGCGAAAATGAAGTGCTAAAGGTAAAATTCCATATTAATATGTTATGTATTAATATAAAAAGAAAACAAAAATATAGTAATAATAATAAAAATAAATCAAGCCTTACATATCAACTCCGACCTCTACTTAATCCTAGAATGGGGCAGGAAATATAGAGCACAATTCAACGCTGCTAAAACACAGGCCTGATATTTTTCTCTTAAACGGGATGTTCATTTAGTTGTTCATAGTTGTTTCATTTTAGCAATAACTAAGCAGAAACACGCGTTTTTAAAATTTTTCTCTGTCTGTCCGTCAGTCTGTCTGTCCGGCTTTCACGCAAAAACGGCTGAACCGATTGTAATGAAACTTTCACAGTTTATTAGATATGCTTCGGGATGTAATCTGCTTTTGGTTTTATGTCACTCTCCTCACGCCTCCCATACAAACTGTACTTTTTCAAGAAATACTCTACACCAATTTTCTCAGTACGTGTAGATTTCATCGAGCTAAAATGTTGTATTAAATCTTTAATTAGCATTATTATTATTATCGGTAAAAAATTAACCGATTAGCTTTACTCGTTCTACCCCCTCCCATACAATGTGACACAATTCCACGACTTTACCAATTTCGATTTTCTTGGAAAGTGTGAAAGACACAGATCTAAAATTTAAAATATATCAATTGAATAATGATTGTAGTTATTTTTCAAAAAATCACTTAAAACACCTTCACTCCTTCCACCACCTCCCATACAAACTGCACTTTTTCATGAAATACTCTAATCCAATTTTCTCAATACGTATAGCTTTCATCGCGCCAAAATTTTGAATAGAATCCTTAATTAGCATTATTATTAATATTGGGAAAAACTTAACTGATTAGCTTCACTCCTTCTACCCTCTCCCATACAATGTGACACAATTCCACAACTTTTCAAAAATTCGATTTTCTTCAAAAGTGTGAACGTTACTGATCTAATATTTAAAATTTATCAATTTAATTATGATTATAGTTGTTTGCCCAAAAATCACCAAAAACCTTCCACTCCTTCTACCACCTCCCATACAAATTGCACAATTTCATCAAATCCAATGCTTTAAGTTTCTCAGGTCCTATTCAATTTTTCAAGCTTAAATTTGGTACAAAACATTTTTATAGCTACTCTTGCATGATGTGAAATAAATTAGTTCAGTACTGTGACCCTTCCTACCACTCCCCATACAGATTTTCTTAACACACAAAAATTTCGATTTCATCTATAGTATCGTATGATTGGGCTTTACGCACAATCGTAGTCCTGTTATGGTTTTAAACTTAACGTTATTTTATTTGGTCTTTTCTTTAATTAACACAAGCTACAACTATTCACATGTCCTTAACGCTCTTCCAGACTTATATGATCTCAAATCACGGGATTGATTTGATCACGAGCCTTTCTCATACAAATGCGAGTATCGTCGTTTCATTCTTAATAATTTATGGTTCTAATTCCAACAAAATACAAACCATTGTGTTTAAAGAGTCATTAAACTAAACAGATTATATATCTCACATAATGTACATATTACTAACTACATTCTCAAAAATTGCTTATTTTGCGATTCTTCCGCGGACAAAGTCGCGGGCGATCGCTAGTTAGACATAAAGTTTAATAATCACCTTGATTGGAGCAAACATTTATGTAGCCCTTGATACCTCCAAGCGCCTAGGTATTCTAGGCCTTGGCCTCCTGATCTTCAGGTTCCTTAACATTTGTCATTATTTATTGTGGAAGAGTTGTTAGACCTTCGCACAACCCTCTAATTTTTGTAGAAAATGAAAAATTCGTAGATAGAGAATAGGTATTCTGCTGCCAGCTGCAAAGCTTACATTCGACCTCATTTTGAGTACAATTCACATTTATGGGCTGCGCGGCTCGATCGAACCCAAAAACACGCGTTCCGATTGATTGACACCATTACGATTTCTGTTGACTCTCGATCATCGTAGGAACGTTGGAGTACTCAGCATTACTATCGCTACTTTCATAGTAAATGTAGTGCGGAACTTAGATCACTCATTCCTCCACTTTATATTTTCCTCGAAATAATTATTAAGCTAAGCGCGCGCACGAGCTTATCGTCAACCCTATTCCTACTCAGTCATATTTAGAAGCAAGTAGCGCCATTCCGTCTATCTCCCCCGAAATTCCCATAACACTACCAAATTTTATCCTCTTCCTATACCGACATAACTGTGCAATGCATTAAAGGGTGACCCCTTAGTTATAATCGATGCCTTTAAAAAAAAAGAAAACAAAATTTTGATAAGCTGCCTAAAAATATTTCAAAGTCTTCCTATCTTTCTACCACCTACCATACAAATGCCACAATTTCAGAGGACAATGCACCTACTTCAGCCAAACTCCCAAATTAGGTCACAGATGATCGATCATCTTAAACCGAAATGTCGGAAAGTTGCAAGACGCTAGCTGTTTTGAAATTACGTCGAAAAGGTAAATAAAGTTTTACCCAGCACCAGATGACACCTCGAAATCAATTATATCCAAGCACTATTGAAATCGGTTTCATAGGACTACTCATTCCAAATAGCAATTACATCGAAACACATTTGAGTGGTTCTTTTCTGGCTTTCGGCCATTTTTATTACCAAAAGAAAGATAAGACGAACAAGTTCAACAATTTCCGGGCTGGATTTCGGTTTCAAGGTAGTGTTCATTATTGGCTAGGATCCAATATGAGGATAGAAACAGAAGATGTCTTACACAATAGTAATTAGAATGTAGCAGTATGTGCACTTGGCAGGTATTTCGGATGGATTGAGTGATTACCTGTAAACTCTAGGATTTTTTCCCGAGAATAATTCTCTCCTGAATCAGTGGAACTCATTAAAGATTAATCATAGAGATATTTACTCTAGATGAAAAAAAGTTTCACAAAGTTTGTAACGCTAAGAAATAAGGCTCGGAGAAAAAAATTAATGAAGAAGTTCATATTATCGCTCAAAAATCTCAGAACCGGATGTAAGCCCGTCCATCTGTCCACCCGTCCGTGTCCTCTCTAGCTCGAAAACGCGTTGAGAAACGAAATTCAAATTTCGAACAACGACTTTGCTGTTCTCTTTATTTAATTTCTTGTGCCGTATCGCTCTAGCGATATTTTGTTTAGTGTGAGGCACATTGGCGCCCCATATTCTATTGCAGTACGCCAGTGCAACTGGCTTGCTCTGAATATCTTGTAGCGTCTTGTATGGTGGCAACCACATCAATCAAATTGTTGTTAAGACCCTCTATAGGGGTATAGAAGAGAAACAACGCTCTTCCACAAGGCGCGATCCACAGCATCGGCCTTAAGCTATTGCCAGGACTTGTTTATTCCTCTGGCCTCCTGCTCAACTGCTCGGTTTCATGTGCTACATGGTCGACCAAACCAACGTCTTCCTTGAGGATTATAATCCAGAGCCTGGTTGGCGATGTTTCGCTTTGGTTTCCGCAAAGTGTAACCGACCAACTGCCACTTCCACCTTTCAATCTCAATACCTATTTTAGTCTGTCTAGTTATACTCCAAAGTTCGTCGTTGGAGATAACTTCTGGCCAAAATATTCCTAAAATGCGCCGGAAGCATTGGTTCACGAAAGTTTGTAGTTTCTTGGTAAGTCGAACGGTCACTTTCCACGTAGTACAACCATATAACAACACGGATCTCGCAGCTTTGTGCGAAGGGAGATCTCTCTTAACCCCCAGAAAAGGGAAAGGATACCGAAGGCCTGACGGGCTTTATTTAGACGAGCCTCAATATACTTTTCGGCTCCGCCGTCCATGCTGACAATGCTTCCGAGATAGCAAAAATCTTGCACCTCTTCCACATCTTGTCCGTTAAGAACAATCGGTGTGTTTGCGTTCAAACCCATGTGCATGTTTTCGGTTAATTTCATTTAGAATGCAACGATCCGCTCGTTTGACTCTAAGTCCGAACCAAACACACGTCATCAGCATAATCAAGGTGTTTTAAGACGTTAAATAGTCTCCATTGAAGACCTTTACCTTCTCCACCTTCCGGTGCAGCTTCTATGCAAGACGCGACACCTTGCATCTTCGTAGGATTCTTTAATCATAGCTATGACCTTATCTGGAATACCTCTCCTACGCAATGCATTCCATATGTAATCTCGCTTAACACTGTCAAACGCCTTCTCGAGGTCCACAAACATGAGATGTAATGGCGAACCCATTTCGGTTGACTGCTCTAATATTATCCGTAGGGTATTTGTGTGGTCGGTACAAGACGAACCTTTACGAAATCTAGCCTGATAAGCCTCGAGAGTGCTTTCGACGACATCACTAATCCTATTGAGAATTACCTTAGCCATAATTTTTGATACGGCAGTAAGTAAAGATATACCACGCCAATTGCCACAATCCCGAAGGTCGCCCTTCTTCGGAATTTTCAAAATGACGACCTCCTTCCATTCAGTCGGATATTTTCCTTCATTCCACACCTCAGTAAAGAGTAAGAGGAGTATATCGGCTGTTATTTCCGGATCCCCTTTGAGGAGTTCGGTTGATAGTCCGTCTATAACTGTAGCTTTCCTTCCCTCCATTAACCGAGTGGCGGAAACTATCTCTTCCTTACATGGGGGGTCGTCCCTAATAGAAGATTGTTGCGGTTGAATGTTTGGTAGTTGTTCTGTTTCTAGAATATCTTTCTCTGGTAAGATCTTTAAAATATCAGAGAAGTATTCCTTCCATCACCGCAACTGGTGTTCACTCATGTGAAAGAGAATTCCGTTGACATCTCTCACCAAGTGGTTGGTGGTGAAATTCCTGTTCGTCAACTATTTCACGATTTTAAACAGTCAACCCATATCCCCAAGGTAAGCCGCAGATTCTGCCTTGTTGACCAGATCTTCAATGGCCTTTCTCTTGTCGCGTCTAACAGCCTTTTAAAGCTGTATATAAGCATTGCGGTAGTTCTGCTTCAAGTCGGGTGTTCGTTAGTTGACATTGGGTTGAGAAATGATGTGTCTTGCGACATCCAGGGTTTCTCAACGCCTTGCATATATCTGGCGTTCAGTGTGCGCATTTTATATTCGCCCAATGCGGATGACTTTTCGCGTAGAATGGTGGTATACTCTCGCTTTTTGTTGGAGTCTCTGAGTTTATCACCATTAAGCTTGCGCTTCATTTGAAGAACTTGTGGTCGTCGGATAGCTGCTGTGCACACTCTCAAGCAAGCAACTATCAAGTGGTGATCGCTCGCCACGTCAGCTCCACGCTTCGCTCGCACATCGAGAAGACATCTTCTCCATCGGCGACTTACAGCCAAATGGTCGATCAGTAACACCATCAGGGGAAACCCAAGATGTTTTATGGTGACTATTGTGTAGAAAAAGAGTCCTTCCATGACCATTTGCCAAGTACTACAAAACTCAAATAGTTCGCCGTTTTCGAGTCTCTTAATCCAAGGTCGTGACGCGTCGACTCAAGGGTCACCATGCTTCCCCATGACGTGTTCTAGTCCAGGGTTGTCAGAGCCAACCTAAGCGTCCATATCTCCTGAGATGATAATAATATCACCTCTTGCAACAGGGTCGAAGGTGGCACTCAGTTGGCTATAACACTCCTCCAAGTGTTGCGGTATTAGTTGGCCCGTAGCTCCATAGAATTGTGACGTTTCCGACACTGGACCTGAGTCCTGCGACGGTAATCCTATCCGAGATTGGTTCCCAGCTGATGAGACTGTTTCTCGCTCTCTCCTGATCCCATTCACCTGACCTCACTCAAGCCCAAGGTTTGGATGTTATAGTGCTCCATTTCACGGTCGATCACTGATTGGTGGTGCAAGGACTGAGTGACCCCAGCCCTTCCCCCGTCATTCAATGTTCGAACGTTCCAGAAGCCAATCACAGTCCGTTTTCGAAAGCCAAAAGTCGTTATCGTAGAATCCGTCCGTATCCGAGGCTCTGCATCCGCTTCTCGTATCATTTACGATTTAAGATCACGTGTGAGAAGCACATAATCCAGTGAATGTCATTTGCCATTTTTAGGGTAAGCAGGACTGTCTGTGGGTAAATTCTACTGCCCCCATCCCACAGAGGGATGATTAGCTCAGGTCCGTGGAGTCAATAGTCCTCAAAGATAGTTGCAGGAATTGGTAAAATCTTATCCTACAACTACCCCCTTCGGTTGTGTTGTTTAGCGATGTTTTATTTCGTATGACATTATCAGGAACATTATCGCTCCTGAATTTGTATTGCAATAAGTATCTGTTTTTCCTTTTCTATTCACGTTACCTACGCAGCAAAAAGAATTTTGGCGCCCTCCTCAAAACACCACCCCCTCCTTAACACGACCCTTGTCGCAATCCTCTTTGCGAAGCACAATCTATACATATAAATATAATTGTATTGTCTGTCTGTTAATTGCTTATAAATGGCTAAAAGTTAGTTTTTTTCTTTATTTAAACAATAACTAAGTATAAAACACGTATCTTGTCTGCCTGTCTGTCTGTCGGTCACTCTGTCTGTCCGACCGTCTTTCACGCAGAAACGGCTGAATCGATTGTAATAAAACTTGCACAGTTTGTTAGGTGTACTCCGAGATGTATTCTGCTTTTGGTTTTATTTCACTCCCCTCACGCCTTCTACTCCCTCCCATACAAAGTGACTCATTTTCAAAAATTTATGTCAATCAAATTTTCTTGGAAACTAAAAGAGCTATTAATTTGAAATTTAGAAAATATTATTTCTATTACAAATGTAATCTTTTGCTTTACAAATTATTTGAATCCCCTACTCCTTTCACCACCTCCCATACAAGCTACACTTTTTCATGAAATAATATACAACAATTTTCTCAGTATGTGTAACTTTCATCGAGCTATAATGTTGTAATAAATTCTTAATTAGCATTATTATTAATATCGGGAAAGAAAAAATTAACCGATTAGCTTCACTCCCCCACCCATACAATATGTCACAATTACACGACTTTATAAGAATTCGATTTTCTTGAAAAGTGTGAATGATGCAGATCTAAAATTTAAAATGTATCAATTGCGTGATAATTATATGTAGTTGTTTCTTGAAAAGTCCTCAAAAACTCCCCGTTTGTAACGCTAAGAAATAACGCTCGCACAGAGCCGCCAAGGGTACAGAAATATGTGTTGTCGTTCAAAAACCTCGATTCCGAGTGACCGTCTGTCCGTCTGTGCGTCTGTCTACAGCATCACTCTCGAAAGCCTTAAGCAATAGTGCTAAAAATTTGTGTGTGTCATTTTTAGCAAAAAAGTAACCTTAAGCTCGTGAATGGGCCAACTCCCCCCCCCTTCCAACTCCCATACAAATTTCATGAAATTTCGAAATACTTAGAAATTGATTTTTCTTTGAAACTATTTAAGCTATCTACTTGAAATTTAGGTCAAAATATTATGATATAGATGTCATTAATATCACGGAATATTGATCCAATCCCCTCACTCCTTTTACCCCCTCCCTGTAAATGGACAATTTTGAAAAATATATATTTTCGATTTTCATTGAATCTAGTAGGCTTCCGTGGCGTAGTGGGCAGAGTGCTTGCTTTTCAGTCAATAGGTTGTGGGTTCGATTCCCACTCCAGACGGGATTTTTTTTAAAAACACGAATTTTTCAGTTGCTACTGGCGATGAAAAATTATTTGAAATAAAATGGGCGAACGGTGTAAAAGTGAAACAGTTCCACTTAAAGAAGGCCTAGATACTCAGTAGATGGATTCTGTTCGCTTTCTATCATTCAGTCCCCCATAACATCTGCAAATATTTGTCAGTAGCAGCCAGTACAACTGAAAAATATATATCAGCTTCTCCACTCGTTACGGCCGTTCTCACTCCTCTTCCCCTACCTTCCTAAAATCCCATTCCTTCCTTCCATGACTGTGTTTGTGCATTGCACATAAAGGCCGAAATTGCCTATAATACAGGTCATTCCGTAAAAAAAAAAAAGTAAAGCTGAAAAGGGAAAATTTTTGGTTCTCATTCCAACAAAATACAAAACATTGTGTTCAAAGAGCCAATAAAATAAGCAGATTATATATCCCACATAATGTATTACTCGCGGGCTCTTGCTTTTACTTTATTATTTAAATAATAAAGTATTGTGATCGACACAGAAAAAAAAATTTGCTACACTCAAATTTTTTTTTTCGCGTTTCGTGACTAAATTAGCCTAAAAATACCAAAAAAAAATTCGTCCCGCCGTATGCCGTCCGCCGTACACGCCGTACATATGGACTTGTACCTCCGAAACCGTTAAAGGTAGAATGTTGCTTTTTGGGTGAATTGTTAATTTGGTAAGTGAGCTCCATTAATCAAATTTTGGGGACTGTTAGGTGGAAGGGTGAGGCGGGGAAGGGAAAGAGTCAAAAACTCCACTTGCTAATATCTTCACCACGAATGCAGATAGGAAGCTGAAAATCAGCATACGTATAGAAGGGGTTGTCGGACAAACTCTAAAAATAATTTGATTTTTTTACCCATTGGCGTCCGAAAAAGGGCAAAAACAAATTGTCGGCCGAATCTTTTTTCGATTGATTACATCTTCGAAATTAATTATCACAAAAAATTCTTATTTTGAGGCCATTAAGGTCGCATATAGATCCACCAGAATCAGTTTAGAGATAGGCTATTTATTGTAAGAGGGAGGGTCAAAGGAAGTGCAAAAAAAAACACTTAAAAATTGAATATTTCGACTATCTCTTAAGCTATGTAATTGAAACTTAAAACGTATATTAAGCTATACTAGCTATACTAACTCAAAAAAAATATAAAATTTTGGCATAATAGAAGTGGGGAAAATCGGGAACATTTCAAAAATGGTGCACTTTTCAAAATTAGAAATCGTTATATCTCAAAATTGAGTACAGATCTCTAATCAAAAATTCAGCATATGGAACTAAATAATTTTTAATTTTGATAAAAATTTTAAGTTAGGGGGTGTAAGGGGAGGGAGCTGGTAAGCAAAAATGTCGAAAATTTTGAGTGATTTTTTTAGGACTCTGGTGAAAGATACAAAGTTCAAATTTTGCATATGGATACATTTGTTTAATATACATAGAAGAAAAATAATAATTTGTCCGACAATTATAAACCGACCCCTCCCCCCCCCCGCCCGGTCTAACGTGCACAAGGTGTTTCATGTGCAATGAAAAAAACACATAAATTGATAATTTTTCAATGAAATTTTAAGGTAGAAACTTGAAATAAACCATAACAGGGCTACGATTGCGCGTAAAGCACAATCTTACGATACTCTAGATGAAATAGAATTTTTTGTGATCCCAAGAAATTTTGTATGGGGAGTGTTAGAAGGGGTGATAGCATTGAACTAACTTTTTCCCCATCATGCTAAAGTAGCTATAAAAATGTTTTATACAAAATGCTTACTCCAAAAATTGAATAGGATCTGAGAAAATTAGTGTGTTAGATTTAGTGAAAATGTGCAGTTTGTATGGGAGGTGGTAGAAAGAGTGGGGGTATTTTAGTGATTTTTTCAGAAATAACTAAGAGTATTATAAAATTGACATCTCTTAAATTTTAGACCAATAACATTCAGACTTTTAAAGAAAATAGATTTTTTGTGAAGTTGTGAAAATGTGTCCTATTGTATGGGAGGGGGTAGAAGCAGTAAAGCTAATCAAATATTTTTTTCTGAACTTAGTGATAATGCTAAATAAGTATTTATTACAAAATATGAGCTCGATAAATGTTATATGTTCGGAGAAAATCGGCTTAGAGCATTTCATGAAAAAGTGTAGTTTGTATGGGAGGGGTTGGAAGGAGAGGGAGGACGCAAATAATTTTGATACTGTATATTGAAATCATTATGAAAATAATATATCCCGAAATTCAGACTAATAGCTTTTATCCTTTTCGAGCAAATCCATTTATAGTCGAATTGCGAAATTGTGTCATTTTGTATGGGAGGGGGTGGAAGGGGTGAAGCTAATCGTCTACTTTTTTTTTAGCCTTACTAACAATTTTAAATAAATATTCAGTGTATACTTTCAGCTCGCTAAATTTTATACGCACTGAGTAAATTGGCTTAGAGTAATATATGACAAGTACAGAGTGTGTGGGAGGTGGTAGAAGGAGGGAGAGGACACGCATAATTTTTAAGGTAGATTGATATTATCATAAAAGTAATACATTGCAAATTTCAGGCCAATAGCTTTTATACTTTTCGCGCAAATCCGTTTATTGTCAAATTGCGCATTTATGTCATTTTGTATGGTAGGGGGTAGAAGGGGTGGAGCGATTTGGCCCGTTCACGAACTTGTCCTTACTTTTTTGTCAAAAACGACGTGTACGAAATTTGAGCTTTCTAGCTCAACGCGTTCTCAAGCTAGAGAGCGAACGGACGGACGGACGGACGGACGGACTGACGTACATCCGGTTTTGAGATTTTTGAGTGATAATATTAACTTCTGTATCATTCATTTTTTTTCTCCGAGCCTTATTTCTTGGCGTTACAAACTTTAGAGCAAACTTATAATACTCTCAGATTTCATCTAGAGTATAAACATAACAGAATTATGATTGGGCTTAAAGCCCAATCATATGTTACTCTAGATGAGATGGAAATGACTTTAATATACCGGAAAATATGTCATCCCAAATTCTTTCGAATATGAATGGAGACTTTTGCATAGGAGGTGATAGAAGTAGGTGGGGGAGGTTTGTGTTTTTCATATATGACACTGAACATGGTATGTATAATGTTTTTTGCTGAATTTTTTTTGTTTTCATTATTTTTAAAGAAATTGGTCATAGTTTTCCTGAAATTGGGGCATTTGTATGGGAGGTGGCAGAGGAAGTGGAGCGTTTAAGATGATGTTGAAACAGCTTATCATCATCCTTATCACCATGCTTTGATTCAATTTCAAAGTCGATAGCTCTCATATACTTGAATGAGAAATGCTTTTCTTGCATTTATAATGCAGATATTTGTATGGAAGGTGGTTGAAGGAGTGAAGCGGAGCTGATAATTTTTTCTAACACTTATTTCAATTATTAAGAAACAAATTCTGGCAAAATTTGGAGTTTGTACTTTTTCTAGTTTGCACGGAAATCGATAAAATGCATTTAATAAAAATTATGCATGTGTATGGGAGGGGGTAGAAGGAGTGGGGGATGTAGCCCATTCACGAACTTAAAGTTACTTTTTTGCTAAAAATGACACAGAACATTTTTTAGCATTATAGCTCAAAGCTTTCGAGAGTTATGCTGTAGACAGACGGACAGACAGCAACTTGGAATCGAAGTTTTTGAGCGACAACAAATATTTCTGTACTCTTGGCGGCTATGTGCGAACGTTATTTCATAGCGTTACAAACGCTAAATCAAACACAATATTCTCTCAGATTTCATCTAGAGTATAAATATCTAAATATATAAAATATTAACTGGTCGAATGCCTATAAAACTTCTACTCCCTCCCACACAAAATTATTTTTCCATTTATTTGAAATCAATTATCACTTAACTATTACAAGCAATCAATTTAAAAATTTGCAGAAAAACTTTTAAAAATAGTTTAAACAAAATTAATTACGTCAAAAGTTCTGAGATCGCGCCTGCTCTTCTACCCCCTCCCATACAAAAGTATGATTTCGACCAATCTCATTAAATCAACTAATAACAAACAAATTAAAAGCTACGAACTTGAAATTTTGTACGAGCATCTTACATGAGAAATGAAATAAAATTACATCACAAATTTTACGATTCCCTTACCCAATCTACCCCCACCCGTATAAATGTTCAGTTTCGTGAATGTGAAATACACCAAATTTTATGAAAATTTTATGCAACTTTGTCTATGAAATACATTCTATACAGAGAATATTGGACGTGATTCAAGCAATTAATTAAAAAGCTATTAACATCCACCCACTCTTACTATTACCCCTCCTCCTCCCCTCATAAAAACCCAAACTTGCAGAAACGAATGAAATATTGTGAAATTGACAACAGCCCTGCCCAAGAACTCCCTTTCACTTAGTCCTCCCTAACCTCTCTAACCTGCATATTGACTTTCTACGCATCCTTAACTTGTCCCAAAAATAATAAAGTTGCGCTCGACTTGAATTCAATGCATATCCAATTTGAAATGCTACATTAATTAGTTTTTCCTTTTCGATCATGAAAACTGAAAAACTCCTCAAAAAATTCGTCCCTCATGAGCGAAATGAACATATGCATGATATGAAAAATAAATTCAAATAAACTTAAAGTTGTTCAATTCGCAGCCTGACTTTTCGCACATAAAGCAAAAAAAATGTGGGTGCTTACTATATTCTTCTTCATTCATTTGGAAAAATTTTGTGTGACAGTGAAATGTATATTCCATAGCTATGCGGGAAATAAAAAAATTCGAATTACTTTGTGAAATTCAACGGAATGTTTGCTATTCCATTTCATTTTTGTTCGCAATGTATCTCATGTTTCAATTTGTGATAAAATTCTGACAACATATGTAAATATTTCCGGGACTTTCATCGATTAAATTCTGCAAAGTTAGCTTCTTTATACTCTAGATGAAATCTGAGAGTATTATAAGTTTGCTCTAAAGTTTGTAACGCCAAGAAATAAGGCTCGGAGAAAAAAATGATGAATACAGAAATTAATATTATCACTCAAAAATCTCAAAACCGGATGTCCGTCCGTCCGTCCGTCCGTCCGTCCGTCCGTCCGTCCGTCCGTCCGTCCGTCCGTCCGTCCGTCCGTCCGTCCGTCTGTGCGCGCTCTAGCTTGAGAACGCGTTGAGCTAGATAGTTCAAATTTTGTACACGTCGTTTTTGACAAAAAAGTAAGGTCAAGTTCGTGAACGGGCCAAATCGCTCCACCCCTTCTACCCCCTCCCATACAAAATGACACAATTGCGCAATTTGACAATAAACGGATTTGCACGAAAAGTATAAAAGCTATTGGCCTGAAATTTGGTATATGTTACTTTTATGATAATATCAATCTACCGTACGAAAATTATGCGTGTCCTCCCCCTCCTTCTACCACCTCCCATACAAACTGTACTTGTCATGAATTACTCTAAGCCAATTTACTCATTGCGTATACAATTTAGAGAGCTAAAATTGTGCACCAAATATTTATTTGAAATTGTTAGTAAGCCCAAAAAAATTTAGACTATTAGCTTCACCCCTTCTACCCCCTCCCATACAAAATGACACAATTTCGTAATTTGACAATAAACGGATTTACTCGAAAAGTATAAAAGCTATTAGTCTGAATTTTCGGATAAGTTATTTTTATAGTAATTTTAATCTACAGTAGAAAAATTATTTGCTTCCTCCCTCTCCTTCCACCCCCTCCCATACAAACTACACTTTTTCATGAAATGCTCTAAGACGATTTTCTCAGATCATATAACATTTATTGACCTCATATTTTGTAATAAATACTTAATTAGTATTAGCACTAAGATCAGAAAAAAATATTTGATTAGCTTCACTGCTTCTACCCCCTCCCATACAATATGACACAGTTTCACAACTTCACAAAAAATCGATTTTCTTGAAAAGTATAAATGGCACTAGTCTGAAATTTCAGGGATGTCATTTTACAATATTCCTAGTTATTTCTGAAAAAAATCACTCTAATCGCCTTACTCTTTCTACCACCTCCCATACAAACTACACATTTTCACTAAATCTAACTCACTAATTTTTTCAGTTCCCATTCAATTTTTGGAGTAAGTATTTTGTACAAAACATTTTTATAGCTACTTTAGCATGATGGGGAAAAATTAGTTCAATGCTGTCATCCTTTCTAATACTTCCCATGCGAAATTTCTTGGGATCACAAAAAATTCTATTTCATCTAGAGTATCGTAAGATTGCGCTTTACGCGCAATCGTAGCCCTGTTATGTTTTTGTTTTCTGTTTGGTCCATTGCGTCTGCTTTATTTCTTTCGTCTCCAAATCTATATAAATTATGTAGGTATTCCTTTATTACCATTTATTGGAAAATCTCAGAATTTATTTACTCAAGTTTGGGATGTAAATAATTCAAACTATGCTAAAAATACGAATTTGTTCAAAATACATCGGAAAAATGCTTCGAAGCCTTTAATCTCTTTAATCGCATTTTCTGATTTGGAATCGTTTTCGGTAAAATGAAATTCCTAGTTTTACACATCACGTTTCATCTTATCTTATAGTTAACTACACGTACGGGTCTTAAGTTTCATGTACTATTTCGGTAGTGATTTCATTTTTATATTTATAAATATTGACCCATAAATCTGCCAATAGAGAAATACACTTTTTGATTCGAGATAAAATTAATAAAAAATTTGGCATTGAAAAATAAAATCGAAATTAGATACGGGCTTATTATCAGTTTCAGTTTATTTTTTGCATGAAAAAAAAAAAAAATCTTGAAATATTAGAACTAAATTTCAATCCCATCAAGGTTATTTATTTCGAACTTTTCAGGTTGCATGCCATGACATCTCCTTTTCGCTAAATTTTACACTATCAAACTTGCAATCGGACTAAAATTCTTGTCCGACATAAAACACCTGACCTAAGTTGTTTCAGTCACTTAGCAAAAAACATTAAAGAAAAAGAAGCCACATATCGAGTAGCCTTAAGAACTCAATTAATTGATAAAAACTCGTTTATTTTTAGATTCGAAGTATTATCTTATCTCATAAATTAAATCAGCCGTGCCAGTGTGTCTGTCCCAATACACGATAATTTTCCTCATTTAATAAATACATCAAATATTTCCTTTTTGTGCGCTATATGAAATCTGAGAGTGTTACAAGTTTACTATAAAGTTTGTGACGCATGAAATATGATTGTACCATATGGAAAAGGACCGTAGTTAAGGTTGCCGAAAAACTGTAAACTAAGATATGTATCGAGATTAAGAGACGGAAATAACAGCGGATGTCACACTTTACGAATTCCAAAGTAAAACATCTTCAAATAAGCCCTCATGGAAGATATTGAGGTGCAGTTGAACAGGAATCTAGAGAAACAAACAAGCCCTGGCGACAAATAAAATCCGATATTCGGAATCGAACACTAAAGAAAAGAGAACTGTTTTCATTACATGTCCTTTTTGAAAATTGATTGATTGATAAAGTTTAATGCGTTACGGAATAAGACGAAAAAAGTGATTACATCGAAATTCTTCTTATCACTCATTGGATGGCAGTCCATCTATTCGTTCTGTTTTTTCAGAAACCGTTGCCCTAAAAACCTAAAATTTTATCCATGTGATTTTTGTCGAAAAATAAGGTCAAGTTGGTGGACGAGCGAATTTGATCTACTCATTCTACTCCCTGATGACATAATTCCACAGCTTTGTCATAACTCGATTTTCCTGGAGAATAAACCCTAGTGTTCTGAAAATTTGAAATTACCATCGTGGTCGACTTGGAAAAAAAATTTGCTATCCTGAAATTTTGTTTTTTCGCATTTTATGACTAACAGAGCCTTAAATGGCAAAAGAAAAAACATAACACGGCTACGATTGCGCATAAAGCGTAATCTTACGATAATCTAGATGAAATATAATTTTTTGTGATCCTAAGAAATTTTGTAGAAGGGGTGAGAGCATTAAACTAATTTTTTCCCCATCATGCTAAAGTAGCTATAAAAATGTTTTATACAAAATGCTTACTCCAAAAATTGAATAGGAGCTGAGAAAAATAGTGTAAATGTGCAGTTTGTATGGGAGGTGGTAGATAGAGTGGGGGGATTTTAGTGAGTTTTTTAGAAATAACTAAGAATATCAAAAAATTGACATCTCTTAAATTTTAGACCAGTAACATTCAGACTTTTCAAGAAAATAGATTTTTTGTGAAGCTGTGAAACTGTGTCATATTGTATGGGAGGTGGTAGAAGCAGTAAACCTAATCAAATATTTTGAAATATTCTGAAGTATTCTGATCGACTCGGAATACCAAATTTTTCGCCGTGATCGCCATCTTGAGCTTTTGGATGCCAATGTGGGTGGTGGAGTGCTTTGTGCGGTTCGAAGCCAATTTCCGACTGAAGTTGTGGACATCACTGAAGCTTCTGAAATTAAGAGTTTATGTGTCGTTCTCTCACTTACGGACAAACAAATATATATCGTTACGTTATATATACCACCATTTTCACCATATGTTGTATACGAGGCAGCCTACAATGCGATTGAGTATGTCAGCAATCTTATGCAATCTCGAGATGAGCTACTAATTTTTGGTGACTTCAACATGCCTCTTGTTAATTGGTCTTATTCCGACAGTGACGATTGCCTACTGCCAGCGTTTTCAACCTGCTCACGACAAGATGAAAATTTTTTGGATAGTATGTTTTTAACAGGCCTACATCAATCCAATGCAATACCTAACTCTTTTGGAACATTCCTCGACCTGGTGTTCTGTTCGGATGTGAGTCACCTAACTATCAACAGATGCAACTCGCCTTTGCTTCCAGAATCAGCACGCCATCCTGTGTTCCACGTGATGTTTTCTTCAAACACTGCTGCTGATAATGTTAAGAATTTGAACACTGATATTTCTCATCGATTTAACTTTAACAAAGCTGACTTTGTTGCCTTGAATGAAGATATCTCGAAATGTGATTGGTCGGGCGTACTTAACGAAACAGACATTGATACTGCTGTTAATAATTTCTACAATATCCTCTTCGGTTGCTTCACTAGGTGCGTGCCGGTTACGAGTAATAGTTCACCTAAAAGATTGCCATGGTTTGACGACAATTTAATTAATCTGAAAAATTTGAAAACTAAAGCATGGAAGAGGTACTGTCTCTCAAGGAATGAATCTGACTATAGGTGCTACTCCGAGCTACGCAATTTATTTACTAATAAGTCAAAATTGGCCTATCAGTGTTATCTGCTCGATATGAAGAAGTCTATTAAAGATAACCCTAAGCTGTTTTGGAATTTTGTGAACTCTAAGAGGCGCACAGATGGTTTCCCTGCGACTCTGTCTTTCGATGGTGAAGTTAGTGATGACCCTAAAAGGATTAGCAACTTTTTTGGCGATCACTTTCGGGCTGCTTTTGATGACCGGGACTGTGGTATTGACTTTAATAATTTTCAATACTTGACAAAATTTCCCTCTACTACACTGGAGATGAAGGATCTTCTTATTGATGAACGCACTATATCAAAGTTTATCACGAACATCACTGAGAGTTTTAATAGTGGTCCAGATGGAATTCCATCTGTTGTACTTAAAAGGTGCTCTTCTGCACTTTTATCTCCAATTAGGTCCCTATTTAATTCATCTCTTCGTTGTGGGGTATTCCCTAGTTTGTGGAAATACTCAACAATAACTCCTGTATTTAAGAAAGGTAAACGTAACGACGTATGCAATTACCGGCCACTAGCCAAGCTGTCTTGTGTTCCAAAATTATTCGAAGCAATTGTTTGTGACGCAATGTACTTTCATTGCAAATCAATAATAAGCCCAACCCAACACGGGTTCATCAAACGTAGATCCACAACAACAAATTTACTTGGATTTTTGAATTTTGCCATCCCAGCGATTGAAGCAGGCAAACAAGTTGACTGCATATATACAGATTTTAGCAAAGCATTTGATAAGATTAATCACAAAATACTGATTCACAAGCTTTGCATACTTGGATTTCCTACTATTTTTACTAATTGGATAAAATCCTATCTTTCTAGTCGCACCCAACAGGTGCACTTTCGAGATGCTTTTTCATCGGTTATTCCAAACACTTCTGGTGTACCTCAGGGTAGCCATCTCGGCCCACTCCTGTTTATTTTATTTATTAATGACGCGAGTTCGGTAATATCTAACTCTAATATTCTTTTATATGCTGACAATGCAAAAATATTCGTACTATCACCTGTACGAATGATAATTTACTTTTGCAAAATGACTTAAAGCTATTTTTTGACTGTTGTACCCTAAACTGTATGCCTTTAAACATTGAAAAGTGCACCACTGCATCTTTTTCTAGGAAAAAGGATTCAATTGAATTTGTGTATGTTTTAGAGGAAATTGCTTTGTATAAATTGTTCGCGATTTCGGCGAACTTTTTAATGATAAATTTACCTTCGACGACCATGTTGACTGTATTGTTATCAAGGCTAACTCCATTTGGGGGTTCGTAAAACGATGGTCTAAGGACTTTAATGACCCTTACATCACAAAGACACTTTACTGTACTTTTGTGCGATCAATTCTCGAATATGCTTGCCCGGTGTGGACTCCTTATTATGATATTCATAAGAATAGAATTGAGTCCGTGCAGCGAAGATTTTTGAGATTCGCTCTTAAGGGACTTCCCTGGTCAGACCCAATATGTCTCCCCCCTTACCAAGATCGACTTCAACTGCTTTCGTTGGATTCACTCGAAGATAGGCGATCTGTTCTTGGTACTGTAGTCGCAGTCAAATTAATTTCAGGCGAAATTGACTCCTCCATCTTGCTTGGAGCTCTCTCCTTCAAAATTCCTTGCCGTTCCTTGAGAGACTACGTACTCCTCGACATTCGTTTCCATCGAACTAATTACGGCCAGCACGAGCCGATAACCTCTATTTCACGGGCTTTTAACGCTAATTAAAACTAAATAAAACATTGATTTCAATCTAAATATTGCTCAGATAAAGTCAGCTTTGTTAAAAAATAAGTAATGTTGTAATTAATTTTTTGTAAGTAATCATATGTTGATGAAGTGATAAAATTAAAATAAAAATAAAATAAAATAAAATAATGTGTTGTGCCGACCGGGATTTGAGCTCACGACCTTCGCATTACAAGACCAATACGCTACCTACTAGGCTACACCCTAGCTAATAATTTTTATACTATACATCATATTTATGACAAAAATAATATATCCCAAATTTTAAATCAATACCTTTCTCAGTTTCTAAGAAAATTTGCGTAATGAGTCATTTTGTATGGGAGGGGGTAGAGGGGGTGGAGCGATTTGGCCGGTTCATGAAATTGACTTTACTTTTTCGCCAAAAACGACGTGTACAAAATTTGAACTTTCTAGCTCGGCGCGTTCACAAGTTCGAGAGCGAAAGGACGGACGGACGGACATCCGGTTTTGAGATTTTTGAGCGACAACAAATATTTCTGTATCCATAGGATATGCCGATGACCTCGCCATTATCATTAGAGGCAAATATGATTCAATAATATCGGAAAGGATACAATCAGCCTTAGAGGTGATAATGAACTGGTGTCAGTCTAAGAACTTGAAAATTAACCTAAGTAAGACTAAGATAGTACCATTTACAAATAGAAGGAAAACCCACGTTATCCCTCCTTCATTAAATGGAAAACCAATACCATTTTCAGATGAGGTAAAATATCTAGGTGTCATACTGGATAGCAAACTCAACTGGAACAAACATATAGAATGGACTCATGCCAAAACACTAAAGACATTTTGGGCCTGCAAAAGCTTATTTGGCAGAAAATGGGGATTGGAGCCCAAAATGATTTACTGGTGTTACAGAACAATCATTCTCCTTAGAGTCACATACGGATCAACGATATGGTGGACTAAGATTTTACAACGAAAAGCACAACTTACGCTATCTTGCCTTGGTATTACAGCAGCAATGAAAACCTGTCCTACAGCGGCAATGGAAATGTTCCCCAATCCCTCCGATACATATCCAAATAAAAAAGGAGGCTATAAAATAGGTGTTACGCATACAGGAGAAAAAAATTACAAATCAGAGGATTTTAGAGGTCACCTCAAAATCCTGAAAGACCAACAAATAGAGATTTTAACTTCCATACTATCGGACGCTATGTCGACAAAATTCAACTTTGAAACCCCTTTCAAAATTATAGTTAGAGAACGCAAGGACTGGCAATCCATGCTATCTGAAATAGTAGAAGGATCAACCATCTGGTATACAGATGGGTCGCGCACCTCTGAGGGGACTGGAGCTGGAGTCAAAGGTCCTAAGTTCTTGGTTTGAAAACCACTCGGCAAAGAAGTCACAATCTTCCAGGCCGAACTAATTGCAATGGAGTTATGCATTCTGTACTCCAGGAGAGCTCAACGCAACAAATCCTATTGGATAGTCAGGCGGTTCTCAAAGCCCTAGCATCCAATAAAAACTGATCAAGGATAGTATGGGACTGCCTTCAAGACCTAACTATCCTGGGGAAAAGGATCGATGTAACCTTAATGTGGGTACCAGGACATATGTGAATTGAGGGCAATGAAGAGGCTGATCGCCTGGCAAAAAACGGCGCAGAATCAAATTTTATTGGTCCAGAGCCATTCTGCGGGTAACCGAAAGGGTACTCTAACCCCATACTTAGACAGTGTGTAGAACAAGAACATAAAATCTACTGGAATAAACTTCCAGGCTTGTCAATCTCAAAAAAACTGGTCTACCACAAAAATACAAAGTGAAGGATATTCTAAAATTCAGCAAGACGGATATTAGTACTCTAATCGGCCCAATGACGGGGCACAGTGGAGTAAACCACCACCTCAAAAATATGGGCTTAGCTGAAACCGACATCTATCGCCTCTGTCTCGAGAACTCAGAAACGACAGTACACATCCTATGTCACTGTGAAGCAGTAGTTAGGAAAAGACACAGTCTTCTTGGAAAGGGCTTCCTTTCTACGGAGGAACTAGCCAATACGGCTCCCTTAACGATTCTCAAATTAGCAAAAGCTATTGAGTTAAAATAGGGTGAAGGGGCTATAAACGCACAATTGGCCAAGAAGGTCGCAGTGCTCTCACGTGTTCCCCAAACAATAATAATAATAATAACACATACTTTAGAGCAAACTTGTAATACTCTCAGATTTCATCTAAAATATAAATAAACTGCCAACAAGTCGGGTGAAACTTTATTATTTTTGGGACAAGTTGCGTATGCTTGGAAAATCAATATCCAGGTTAGAGTGGTTATTGGAGACTAAGTGAAAGGGGATTCTTGGGCAGGGCTGTTGTTAATTTAACACTTAATTGCGAATACGATCAATAGCTCCAGTACATATAATCAATATTTCATCCGTTTATTTATGGAAGTTTGGATTTTTATGAAGTGAGAGGTGATAGAAAGGGTGGGTGAATGTTAATAGTTTTTTAATTGATTGCTTGAATCACATCCAATATTCTCTGTATAAAATGTCAGTTTCATAGTCGAAGTTGCATAGAATTTTCATAAGATTCAACATTTGTATGGGAGGAGTTAGGAGTTGAGGGAATCGTAAAATTTGTGATGCAATTTTATTTCGTTTCTCATGTAGGGTACTCGTTTAAAATTTCAAGTTCGTAGCCTTTAATTTGTTGCTTATTAGTTGTTTCAATGAAATTGGTTAGAATGATACTTTTGCATTGGAGGGTGTAGAAGGGCAAGCGCGAACTCAAAACTTTTGACGCAATTTTGTTTCAACTATTTTTAAAAGTTTGTATGCAAAATTTTTAATTAATAGCTTTTAAAAGTTAGGTAGGTTTTGTATGGAAGGGGGTAGAAGTTGTGAAGGTAGGTTGTTGATCTAGTTTTTTTTTTTCTGATCGATGAAATAAATAAAAAGGCAATTGATCTCTGGGACTGCTGATCAACACCATCAACCATCAAATTCCTGATAAGACCCTCTATAGGGGCATAGGACAGAAACAACTCTCTTCCATAAGGCGCGATCCTGAGCATCGGCCTTAAGCTGTTGCCAGGACTTGTTTATTGCTGATCAATAACTGATCTTTTATTCTCTTATTTTCTACAACAACACAATTTTAATTTAGATTCTTCTAGGTTGGTATGGTAATTCAGAATCATTATTAATACTTGAGTAGCTATATACAATCAATCATTAATATTGTTAATATAGAAGTAGCTATATATAATGTATGAAATTCATTATTTTATTATCATATCGCTACAGGTATTCGGCCAGCTAATATTTCATCTATTTAGGGATTTTTATACTCTAGATGAAATCTGAGAGTATATTGTGTTTGCCTTACCGTTTGTTACGCTAAGAAATAATGCTCGCACAGAGCCGCCAAGGGTACAGAAATATTTGTTGTCGCTCAAAAACTTCAATTCCGAGTTGCTGTCTGTCCGTCTATCCGTCTGTCTACAGCATAACTCTCGAACGCTTTGAGCTATCGTGCTGAAATTTGTTCTGTGTCATTTTTAGCAAAAAAAAAACTTAAAGTTTGTGAACAGGCCACATCCCTCCACTCCTTCTACCCCCTCCCATACAAATTTCACGAAATTCCGAAATTTTCAGAAATTGATTTTTCTTTGAAACTAATTAAGCTATCGATTTGAAATTTGAGTCAAAGTATTACAATGTAAATGTCATTAATATGACGAAATATTTATCCGATCCCGTTACTCCTTCTACCCCCTCCCATACAAATATCTGTATTATAAATTCAAGAAAAGCATTTCTCCTTCGAATATATTAGAACTATCGAATTTGAAATTGAATCAAATCGTGGTGATAGAAATGATTATAAGCAGTTTCAAAATCATCTTAAACGCTCCACTTCCTCTGCCACCTCCCGTAAAAATGCCTCAATTTCAGGAAAACTCTGTCCAATTGAAAATAATGAAAGCTACAAACCTTAAATTCAGCACGAAATATTTTGCAAGCCACATTAGGTGTCATATCCAAAAATTGCAAACCTTCCTCCGCTCCTTCTACCACCTCCCATACAAAAGTCGCTATTAATTATTTAAAAGAATTGGAGGTGACATATTTTCCGATACATTGAGCTCTTACTCATTTCATCTAGACTTATTAGGCTTTACTCCCAATCACAATTTATTTTGCAAATTTTTAAATTTCCACCTTAAAATTTCATTCAAAAATTTTCAGTTTATATGTTTTTTTTCAATGCACATGAAACATCTTTTGTAAGTTAGACCGAGGGGGGGGGGAGGTGGGACGGCGGGGGGTCGGCTTATAACAATTGTGAAACAAATTATTATACTCTAGATTGAATCTGACAGTATTATAAGTTTGCTCTAAAGTTTGTAACGCCAAAAAATAAGGCTCGGAGAAAAAAATGAATGATACAGAAGATAATATTATCACTCAAAAATCTCAAAACCGGATGTCCGTCCGTCCGTCCGTCCGTTCGCTCTCTAGCTTGAGAACGCGTTGAGCTAGAGAGTTCAAATTTTGTATACGTCGTTTTTAACAAAAAAGTAAGGTCAAGTTCGTGAATCGCTCCACCCCTTCTACCCCCTCCCATACAAAATGACGCAATTGCGCAATTTGACAATAAACGGATTTGCTCAAAATGTATAAAAGCTATTGGCCTGAAATTTGGAATATATTACTTTTATGATAATATCAATCTACGGTATAAAAATTATGGGTGTCCTCCCCCTCCTTCTACCACCTCACATACAAACTGCACTTGTCATGAATTACTCTAAGCCAATTTACTCTGTGCGTATAAAATTTAGCGGGCTGAAATTGTGCACCAAATATTTATTTAAAATTGTTAGTTAGGCCAAAAAAAAATTAGACGATTAGCTTTACCCCTTCTATCCCCTCCCATACAAAATGACACAATTTCGCAATTTGATATTAAATGAATTTACTCGAAAAGTATAAAAGCTATTATTCTGAATTTTGGGATATATTACTTTCATAATAATTTAAATCTATAGTTGAAAAATTATTTGCGTCCTCCTTCTCCTTCCACCCCCTCCCATACAAACTACACTTTTTCACGAAATGCTCTAAGACGATTTTCTCAGAACATATATCATTTATTGAGCTCATATTTTGTAATAAATACTTAATTAGTATTATCACTAAGATCAGAAAAAAATATTTGATTAGCTTCACTGCTTCTACCCCCTCCCATACAATATGACAAAGTTTCACTAATTTACAAAAAATCGATTTTCCTGAAAAGTATGAATGGCACTAGTCTGAAATTTAATGGGTGTTTTATAATATTCCTAGTTATTTCTGAAAAAATCACTAGAATCCCCCCACTCTTTCTACCACCTCCCATACAAACTGCACATTTTCACTCAATCTAACTCACAAATTTTCTCAGTTCCCATTCAATTTTTGGAGTAAGCATTTTGTATAAAACATTTTTGTAGCTACTTTAGCATGATGGGGACAAAATTAGTTCAAAGCTATCATCCCTTCTAACACTTCCCATACAAACTTTCTTGGAATCACAAAAAATTCTATTTCATCTAGAGTATCGTAAGATTGCGCTTAATGCGTAATCGTAGCCCTGTTATGTTTATACTCTAGATGAAATCTGAGAGTATATTGTGTTTGCCTTACCGTTTGTAACGCTATGAAATAACGCTCGCACAGAGCCGCCAAGGGTACAGAAATATTTGTTGTCGCTCAAAAACCTCGATTCCGAGTGACCGTCTGTCCGTCTGTCTGTCTGTCTGTCTGTCTGTCTGTGCGTCTGTCTACAGCATAACTCTCGAAAGCTTTGAGCTATAGTGCTAAAAATTTGTGTGTGTCATTTTTAGCAAAAAAGTAACTTTAAGTTCGTGAACGGGCCAAATCGCTCCACCCCTTCTACCCCCTCCCATACAAAATGACACAAATGCGCAATTTGACAATAAACGGATTTGCTCGAAAAGTATAAAACCTATTGGCCTGAAATTTCGAATATATTTTTTTTATGATAATATCAATCTACCGTATAAAAATTATGCGTGTCCTCTTCCTCCTTCTACCACCTCCCATACAAACTGTACTTGTCATGAATTACTCTAAGCCAATTTACTCAGTGCGTATAAAATTTAGCTGGCTGAAATTGTGCAGTAAATATTTATTTAAAATTGTTAGTACGGCCAAAAAAAATTAGACGATTAGCTTCACCCCTTCTACCCCCTCCCATACAAAATGGCACAATTTTGCAATTCGACTATAAATGGATTTGCTCGAAAAGTATAAAAGCTATTAGTCTGAATTTCGGGATGTATTACTTTCATAATGATTTCAATATACAGTATAAAAATTATTTGCGTCCTCTCTCTCCTTCCAACCCCTCCCATACAAACTACACTTTTTCATGAAATGCTCTAAGACGATTTTCTCAGAACATATACCATTTATCGAGCTCACATTTTGTGATAAATACTTATTTAGCATTATCACTAAGATCAAAAAAAAATATTTGATTAGCTTTACTACTTCTCCCCCTCCCATACAATATGACACAGTTTCACAACTTCACAAAAAATCTATTTTCTTCAAAAGTATGAATGTTACTCATCTAAAACTTAAGAGATGTCAATTTTATGATATTCTTAGTTATATCTGAAAAAATCACTAAAATCCCCCCACTCTTTCTACCACCTCCCATACAAACTGCACATTTTCACTAAATCTAACACATTAATTTTCTCAGCTCCTATTCAATTTTTGGAGTAAGCATTTTGTATAAAACATTTTTATAGCTACTTTAGCATGATGGGGAAAAAATCAGTTCAATGCTATAACCCCTTCTAACACTCCCCATTCAAAATTTCTTGGGATCACAAAAAATTCTATTTCATCTAGAGTATCGTAAGATTGCGGTTTACGCGCAATCGTAGCCCTGTTATGTTTTTTTTTCTATTTGTTTCAAATAGATGTATAGACATGGAAAATTTAAACTTTGTATCTTTCACCAGAGCCCTAAAAAAATCATTCATAATATACTCCCCATTTCTCCCACTACGGCTGTGACCAAATTTTATATTTTTCTTGTATTTCGCTAGTATAGCTTAATAGTTTCAATTAGATAGCTTAAGAGATAGTTGAGATATTAATTTTTAAGTGTTTTTCTTTGTACCCCTTCCCCCTCCCTCCCCATTTTTTTCTCTGTGTCGATCACAATACTTTATTATTAGAATAATAAAGTAAAATTAATAATTTGATTTGACAGAAACTTTGTATTTATATTTATATTGAGTGCTAGAATACCTCCAGGTAGAAATATTTCTCGTATCACTCGTCCGTCCCCTTCCTTCCACGAAATTTTCGACCTCCCCTTGTATTTCTGAAAAAAAAATCATTAAGAATTTCCCACATATTCTACCATCTCCCAAACACTAATTTTCTCAGTACCTATTGAATTTTTGATCCTTAAATTTTTGTACAAAACGTTTTGATAGCATGAAGTGAAATAAATTGGTGCAATACCATTATTCCTTCTATCACTCCCCATTCAAAATTTCTTAAATCAAAACATTTCTCTTTCATCTAGAGTATCGCATCATTGGACTTTACGTATCATAGTCCTGTTATCATTTAAATTGATATTAAAATTTATTGGCAATTGCAGTAAGCGTGTGTAACAACTTTGGTCTTACATTTTCTAAATTTTCCGTCTCACATTTTTCATAAGTATAATACAAGTGAAATTTCCAAATTTAAGAACATGACGTGAAATTATTTTTATAATTCTCCTTTATCACTTTAATGTACAAATTTGTATTACGTAGTTTTGGGTATTGTTACTGGGATATCAGAAGATAATGCCTTGCGACGTGAATGCTTGTAAATTTGGTAGATACTCGTGGCTACTTATTTACGAGTATCCACTAGATAGTTAAGTATGTATAAGGAGTGATTTAATGTCTAATTCAAATGGCGAGAAATACTAATTAGAAATGCGAGAGAAAATCATATTACGGGTATTAATGATCCAAGAAAATAGGCTTAACATCTGGTATAATTATTGACGAAAATAACAATAATAATTCCTGGTATAGGTATTTTTATTATTTCAGTGCAATTAGTCGAGTTCTATGTTTGTTTGTCGAACGTGAGCGCTAACTTATCGTAAACTTATCTCATATCGTTTCCAACTATTTACACGAAAAATTTATTAATGGATGCCTTCATGATCTGGAAACTTTCTAAGAACTGCCGAGAATCCTGCACTTTTGCTGGTGGGATGAAAAGTGTTTGGTAAAACTTAAATTTGATGAATGTTTTGCTTACACTCTATTCAAGAATTTGTGAATTTCTTTAGATTTTTTTTTTTTTTCTTTTAAAGTGTTTGTTTATTATTAAAAAACTTTGTTCATGGTCGAAAAATGATAGGAAAATTCATTTTAACTTGTAAAATTATCTATCTGGTAAATTTTTGGATACACATAAATGTTTACCAACGATTTTCAATAGAATGCACTGTCAAACCTCTAGACTTTAAGTCCTTTAAATGGTAGAGTAGTTTAATCGGAACTTGCAACTTTATTGTATCGAAAAACTTAAATCAATGAAGAATCTGACCTTTAGCGTCATGTGGTATGAAATGAATTTAACAAATTTCATAGTTTTTCAATCACTGCGTACGATTCTATTATTTTACTAGATCATATAATTAAAACAAGATAATCGCTATTAATGTAGATAATCCTTCGACACACGATGCGAGTTAATATATTGCCACATATCAGCTACACCTGCTTATCATCTACCACTGAACATTGATGCAAATTAACGAGCGCGTACGCACATTACAAGGAATACCTGTCGCTATGCGACTCGATCGGGATTTCAAGGTCAGTAATGAAAGAACACACACTCTAGAATGCGTGACCATCAAATGTTCAAGGTCTAAAGACACCCAACCAACAACTAAATTACCCGCCAGCCATCATACAACTAGGAAATAACTTGGCCAAAAAAGAAATAATTCAGGACACCTGCGAGTTCTTTAGCAAGAAAGCAACAACAGCTACACGTATCGACTCTGCTGATAGGGAAAACATTCGCGGCAATGTTTTATAGAAGCAACTAACAGCGCTCGGCCGAGCAGGAAAAGTCATACGGCAAGGGCAATGATTCGTCGGACAAAAGCAATATAAAAATGCGAGCATTTTTGATGAACATTCAGTCTGGTTTGGAGCCGTCGATGAGTCAGTAAATGTTTAGAAAGCAATAGAATTGAGGTTGGCAAGCAATAATTTGTAAGCAAAAAAATCTGAAATGTAAATCGATTAAGTTAAATTAAATAAAGTTTTGCGGTTGAATTAAAGTGAACTTTTAGTTTTATCTTTACTTGAAGTCCTGCAACTCCTTCCAATATAATCTCGCTATTCGATATTCGAGTGTCATTATCCAATACATAATTTAGCCTTTCTACTTACATCCAAATACATATTAGCTTGAATTTTCTGTCGAAGACATAAGAAACTATTTTCCCATCAACATGGCGAACTTGCAAGCAAATTGGTGGTTTTCAGAGAATATTTCGATAAAGAAAAAATAAATACCATATTTGTTCTTTTTATAATTTTCACTACAAGAAATTTGATTTCTATACTCTAGATGAAATCTGAGAGTATATTGTGTTTGCCTTACCGTTTGTAACGCTAAGAAATAATGCTCACACAGAGCTGCCAAGGGTACAGAAATATTTGTTATCGCTCAAAAACCTCGATTCCGAGTGACCGTCTGTCCGTCTGTCTGTCTGTCCGTCTGTCCGTCTGTCCGTCTGTGCGTCTGTATACAGCATCACTCTCGAAAGCTTTGAGCTATAGTGCTAAAAAATTTTGTGTGTCATTTTCAGCAAAAAAGTAGCTTTAAGTTCGTGAATGGGCTACATCTCCCTACTCCTTATACCCCCTCCCATACAAATTTCATGAAAAGTAATAAGAAATTGATTTTTCTTTGAAACCATTAAAGCTATCGACTTGAAATTTAGATCAAAGTATTATGATAAGGATCTCATTATTATCACGGAGTATTGACCAGATCCCCTTACTCCTTCTACCCCCTCCCATACAAATGGACAATTTTAAAAAATACATATTTTCGATTTTCATTGAAACTAGTAAAGCTGAAAAGACGAAATTTTGTCAGAATTAATTCTACTATAATTGTAATTTATTTTAAAAATAATTATCAACTTCACCTCACTCCTTCTACCCCCTCCTATACAAATTTCACGAAATTTTGAAATTTTAACTAAATTATTTTTCTTCGAAACTGTTAAAGCTATCAACTTGATATTTTGTATAAAGTATACAAATAGAAATATTAATGATGCGAAAAAAAATTGTTTTGATCAGTACACTCCTTCTACCCCCTCCCATACAAATGCATAATTTTTTTTAAATGCATTTTATCGATTTCCATAAAAATAATGAAAACTAAAAACTTTAAATTCAGCAAAAACCATTTTGCATGCTATGTTCGGTGTCATATACGAAAAATACAAACCTTCCCCTCTACTTCTACCCCCTCCCTTGCAAAAGTCTCTATTCACTATTCGAAAGAATTTGAGATGAAATATTTTCCGGTGTATTTAAGTCATTTCCATCTCATCTAGAGTATCATATGATTGGGCTTTAAGCCCAATCATAATTCTGTTATGTTTATACTCTAGATGAAATCTGAGAGTATTATAAGTTTGCTCTAAAGTTTGTAACGCCAAGAAATAAGGCTCGGAGAAAAAAATGATGAATACAGAAATTAATATTATCACTCAAAAATCACAAAACCGGATGTCCGTCCGTCCGTCCGTCCGTTCGTTCTCTAGCTTGAGAACGCGGTGAGCTAGAAAGCTCAAATTTCGTACACATCGTTTTTGACAAAAAAGTAAGGTCAAGTTCGTTAACGGGCCAAATCGCTCCACCCCTTCTACCCCCTCCCATACAAAATGACACAAATGCGCAATTTGACAATAAACGGATTTGCTCGAAAAGTATAAAAGCTATTGGCCTGAAATTTGGAATATAGTACTTTTATAATAATCTAAATCTACCGTATAAAAATTATGCGTGTCTTCCCCCTCCTTCTACCACCTCCCATACAAACTGTACTTGTCATGAATTACTCTAAGCCAATTTACTCAGTGCGTATAAAATTTAGCAAGCTGAAATTCTGCACTTAATATTTATTTAAAATTGTCAGTAAGGGCAAAAAAAATTAGACGATTAGCTCCACCCCTTCTACCACCTCCCATACAAAATGACACAATTTCCCAATTCGGCTATAAATGGATTTGCTCGAAAAGTATGACAGCTATTAGTCTGAATTTCGGGATATATTACTTTCATAATGATTTCAATATACAGTATAAAAATTATTCGCGTCCTCCCTCTCCTTCCAACCCCTCCCATACAAACTACACTTTTTCATGAAATGCTCTAATCCGATTTTCTCAGAACATATAACATTTATCGAGCTCACATTTTGTAATAAATACTTATTTAGCATTTTCACTAAGATCAGAAAAAAGTATTTGATTAGCTTCACTGCTTCTACCCCCTCCCATACAATATGACACAGTTTCACAACTTCACAAAAAATTTATTTTCTTCAAAAGTATGAATTTTACTAGTCTTAAATTTAAGAGATGTCAATTTTATAATATTCTTAGTTATTTCTGAAAAAATCAATGAAATCCCCCCACTCTTTCTACCACCTCCCATACAAACTGCACATTTCAACTAATTCTAACACACTAATTTTCTCAGCTCCTATTCAATTTTTGGAGTAAGCATTTTGTATGAAACATTTTTTATAGCTACTTTAGCATGATGGGGAAAAAATTAGTTCAATGCTATCACCCCTTCTAACACTCCCCATACAAAATTTCTTGGGATCAGAAAAAAATCTATTTCATCTAGAGTAACGTAAGATTGCGCTTTACGCGCAATCGTAGTCCTATTATGTTTATACTCTAGATGGAATCTGAGAGTATTGTAAGTTCGCTCTAAGGTTTGTAACGCCAAGAAATAAGGCTCGGAGAAAAAAATTAATGATACAGAAGTTAATATTATCACTCAAAAATCTCAAAACCGGATGTCCGTCCGTCCGTCCGTCCGTCCGTCCGTCCGTCCGTGCGCTCTCTAGCTTGAGAACGCGTTGAGCTAGAAAGTTCAAATTTTGTACACGTCGTTTTTGACAAAAAAGTAAGGTCAAGTTCGTAAACAGGCCAAATCGCTCAACCCCTTCTACCCCCTCCCATACAAAATGACACAATTACGCAATTTGACAATAAACGGATTAGCTCAAAAAGTATAAAACTTATTGGCCTGAAATTCAGAATATATTACTTTTTTGATAATATCAATCAATCATATAAAAATTGTGCGTGTCCTCCCCCTCCTTCTACCACCTCCCATACAAACTGTACTTATCAAGAATTACTCTAAGCCAATTTCCTCAGTGCTTATAAAATTCAGCGGGCTGAAATTGTGCACCAAATATTTATTTAAAATTGTTAGTAAGGTTAAAAAAAATGAGATGATTAGCTTCACCCCTTCTACCCCCTCCCATACAAAATGACACAATTTCGCAATTTGTCAATAAATAGATTTACTCAAAAAGTATAAAAGCTATTGGTCTCAATTTTGGTATATGTTACCTATTTAATGATATAAATCTACAGTACAAAAATTATTTGCTTCCTCCCTTTCCTTCCACCCCCTCCCATACAAACTACACTTTTTCCTGAAATGCTCTAAGCCGATTTTCTCAGAACATATAACATTTGTTGAGCTCATATTTTGTAATAAATATTTAATTAATATTATTACTAAGATGAGAAAAAAAATATTTGATTTGCTTCATTACTTCTACCCCCTACAAAAATATTTGTTGTCGCTCAAAAACCTCGATTCCGAGTGACCGTCTGTCTGTTTGTCTGTCTGTCTGTCTGTCCGTCTGTCCGTCTGTGCGTCTGTCTACAGCATAACTCTCGAAAGCTTTGAGCTACAGTGCTAAAAATTTTTTTGTGTCATTTTTAGCAAAAAAGTAACTTTAAGTTCGTGAATGGGCTACATACTCCCACTCCTTCTACCCCCTCCCATACAAATTTCATGAAATTTCGAAATTTTAAGAAATTGATTTTTCTTTGAAACTATTTAAGCTATCAACTTGAAGTTTGGGTCAAAGTATTATTATATAGATGTTATTAATATGACAGAATATTGATCCGATCCCTTCACTCCTTCTACCACCTCCCATACAAATGGACCATTTTGAAAAATACATATTTTCGATTTTCATTGAAACTAGTAAAGCTGAAAAGACGAAATTTTGTCAAAATTAATTTTACTATAATTGCAATTTATTTTAAAAATAATTATCATCTTCACCTCACTCCTTCTACCCCTTCCCATACAAATTTCACGAAATTTTGAAATTTAAATTAAATTATTTTTCTTCGAAACTGTTAAAGCTATCAAGTTGATATTTTGTATAAAGTATACAAAAAATATTAATAATGCAAAAAAAATTTGTTTTGATCCGTACACTCCTTCTACCCCCTCCCATACAAATGCATAATTTTTGTTAAATGCATTTTATCGATTTCCAACTAGAAAAGGTACAAGCTTAAAATTTTGCCAGAATTTGGTTCTTAATAATTGAAATAAGTTTTAGAAAAAATTATCAGCTCCACTTCACTCCTTCTACCACCTCCCATACAAAAATGTGTATTATAAATTGAAGAAAAGCATTTCTCCTTCAAGTATATGAGAGCTATCGACTTTGTAATTGAATCGAAGCATGGTGATGAGGATGATAATAAGCAGTTTCAAAATCATCTTAAACGCTCCACTTCTCCTGCTACCTCCCATACAAATGCCCCAATTTCAGAAAATCTATGACCAATTTCTTTAAAAATAATGAAAACTAAAAACTTTAAATTCAGCAAAAAACATTTTACATGCCATGTTCGGTGTCATATACAAATAAACTGCCAACAAGTCGGGCGTAACTTTATTATTTTTGGGACAAGTTAATGATGCATGGAAAGTCAATATGCAAGTTAAAGCGGTTAGGGAAGACTAAGTGGAACCCCCTTTCACAAGTGGAATCCCCTTTCATAAGTGAAACCCCCTTTCACAAGTGGAACCCCCTTTTACAAGTGGAACCCCCTTTAGGACAGGGATGATACCAATTCAACACTTACTTGCGAATACGATCAATAGCTCCAGTACATGTAATCAATATTTCATTCGTTTATGCAAATTTGGGTTCTTATGAGGGAGGGGTAGGGATGATATTAAGGGTGGCTGAATGTCAATAATTTTTCAATTGATTGCTTCAATTACGTCCAATATTTTCTGCATAGAATGTCAGTTTCATAGACGAAGTTGCATAGAATTTTTATAAATTTGGTGCATTTTACATTCACGAAACCAATCATTTGTATGGGAGGGGGTAGAGGAGGTAAGGGAAATGTAAAATTTGTGATGCAGTTTTATTTCATTTCTTTTGTAAAGTGCTGGTACAAAATTTCAAGTTCGTAGCTTTTAATTTGTTGGTTATCAGTTGATTTATTGAAATTGGTCGAAATCGTACTTTTGTATGGGAGGGGGTAGAAGGGCAAATGCGATCTCAAAACTTTTGACGCAGTTCTGTTTCAACTATTTTCGAAAGTTTTTATGCAAAATTTTAAATTGATAGCTTTTAGTTTTTAGGTGATAATTGACTTTTTTACAAATGGTCGAAAAAATTATTTTGTATGGGAGGGGGTAAAAGTTTTAAAGGTATTCGACCAGTTAATAATTCATTCTTTTAGAGATTTTTTTCAAATGCATTTTCCAAATTTTCAAGTTTCTACCTTAAAATTTCATTCAAAAATTTTCAGCTTATGTGTTTTTTCATTGCACATGAAACACCTTGTGCACGTTAGACCAGGGGGGTCGGTGCATAACAATTACAGAATTTTTATTTTTTCTGTATGTACAATAAATAGATGTATCGACCTGCAAAATTTAAACTTTGTATCTTATACCAGACCCCTAAAAAAATTACTCCAAATTTTCAACATTTTTGCTTTCCACCTCCCTCCCCTTACACCCCCCAACTAAATTTTTTTACAAAAATTAAAAATTGTATAGTTATACAATCTGACAAATTTTTGGTTTGATATCTATACTCAGTTTTGAGATATAATGGTTTGAAATTTTGGAAAGTTCAATGCTCCCCATTTTCCCCCACTACTATTTTGTCCAATTATTATATTTTTTTCGTATTCCTCTAGTATATCTTAATATATGTATCAAGTTTCAATTACAGAGCTTAAGAAATAGCCGAGATATTGATTTTTAAGTGTTTTTCTTTGCACCCCCTCTGAACCTCCTCCTTACAATAATTAGCCTCTATATAAGCTGATTCCAATGAATCTGTGTACCACCTTGATGGTCTAAAAATATCAATTTCTTATCCTAAGTAATTTCTAAGATATAATCATTTGAAAAAAAAATTCGGCCGACAATTGGTTTTTAGCCCCCCCTTTTGGATAAAAAAATTAAATTAATTTTAAAAGTTGTTCCACAAATTCTTTTATATGTATATCGATTTTTAGCTTCCTAGCTGTAACCATGTTTGAGATATTTGAGTTTTTAATTTTCGGTTTAAGTGCTCCCCCCGTCTCCCCCTGAACCCTTACACCCTCCAAAATGGGTGTCCGCCTGAGATCTGCAACTATCTACAATCCCTCCAAAAATGAACTTTCTATCTTGAAGGGTTTGGGAGTTAATGTGCGCTGAGCGTACACACCGGCGTACTGCGGACGGCGTACGGTGGACGGCGTACGGCGGACGGCGTACAGACAGACGGATTTTTTTTTTTTGCATTCTTAGGCTATTTTAGTCATGAAACGCGAAAAAACAAAATTTCAGGGTAGCATTTTTTTTTTTTTTTTCAAGTCGATCACAATACTTTATTATTAAAATAATAAAGTAAAATACAAACCTCCCCCTCTACTTCTACCACCTCCCATGCAAAAGTCTCTATAATGAGCGAACATTTGACTCTAAGTCCGAACGATTATGTGCAAGTAAGCACACGTCATCAGCATAATCAAGATGAGAATTAAGATGTTAAATAGTCTCCATTGAATACTTTTACCTTCCCCTCCTTCCAGTGCAGCTTTCAAGATGTCAGTTATTACCACCAGAAACAGGGCTGATGATAATATGCAGCCTTGTCTGACACTCGTTCGCACAGGGGAGGCGCTGTATCCGTTTCTCGTATCAGTTAGGATTTAAAATCACGGGGGATCCATTGAGTGTCCATTTGCCATTTTTAGGGCATGCAGAACTGGCTGTAGGTAAATTCTACTGCCCCCATCCCACAGGTGGATAGTTAGCTCAGGTCCGTGGAGTCACTAATCTCCAAGGATAGTTGCAGGAATTGGTAAAACCTCATCCTACAACTATCTCCTTGCGGTAAGCATCGTATTACTGAAGCTTAATTGTGCACTTTAAGTCATTTTTTAACAAATAAGAAACAATAGAATAAAACAATTTTGGAAAAATTCAGGAAAAGTTGTCTGATTCAACTAAAGTATCTCGGAATGTTTTTAAAGCCGTCGAATCGTAATAAGGTCAATGCCAAATATTTAAAAACGGCCAATATATCCGATGTGGCCACAATATGACTTATGCCATTTGTATTCCATTCTATTCCTAAATGGCCCTACAGTCCAAATCGGTCCTTGGCATCCTAACATTAGGGTCCTTAGCATTTTGACGTTCTTATTACAAAAGGGTTGTTAGCCCTTTGCACAACCCCTTGCCTACGAATTTTCATTTTCGTAGAGCACTTTATTTAGTAGCACTCAGGTTGGGAGTTTTTTCGTCGAGTCTTTGAAATAAATGGGACTGCACATATGGTAAACTGCTCTGTTCAGACTGATGGACACCAAGTTTTAATGCAAAATCAACATTTGTATATTTTTTACCATAGCAAAATGTTCAAATTGTTTTTATTATTATTATTTTTTTTTATGGCACTACAGCTCAAATGGGGCCTTGGCCTCCTGACCTTCAGGTTCCTTAACATTTTCATTACTTATTATTATTGTGGAAGGGTTGTTAGCTCTCCGCACAACCCTCTATCTACGAATTTTAATTTTTGTAGATTGAATTATTCTTACCAGAATTAACTCTTTCCCAGTAAAATCAAATAATATGAATTCTCGTCAAAATTTGTCCATATGATTTCTCTTTGAAAATATGTAGTTTAGAATTGTCACGTGTGCAACGTTAATATGTCACGTTATCAGGTGAAAATCGAATTTATGGGAAGAAAATTTCTCGAATCGTATGGTTTATGGGGTTGTATTCTTATGTTTTCATATTTTGCAAAGTCATTGCAATGGGTTTACAAAAATAACACAATTTGAATAATGTCGAGAATCAATTTTCGTCGGTGTTACGTAGGTAGCAAAACTTCAAAGAGCTTATTGAATTTATTTTAATTCTCAAAGGAACAATTTTTTTTTTTATTAAATTTTATTACGACTTAGTTATGAAACTAATAAGCAATTTATTTTCGACTTAATTTACTACGTTTTAAAATTCGCGCTAAGTACTTATCCATTAATATTGTCTAAGTTTCTAATATTTTTCACTTTTTTATTGTGCATTGAGATTTAATTATTTTTATACTCCATATGAAATCTGAGAGTATTATAAGTTTGCCACAAAGTTTGTAATGCCAAGAAATAAGGCTCGGAGAAAAAAAATGAATGATACAGAAGTTCATATAATCACACAAAAATCTCAAAATCGGATGTCCGTCCGTCCGTTCGTGTCCTATCTAGCTTGAAAATACGTTGAGCGAGATAATTCAAATTTAGTATACGTCGTTTTTGCCAAAAAAAGTAAGGTCAAGTTCTTGAATGGGCCAAATCGCTCCACCCCTTCTACCCCTCTCATACAAAATAACACAATTTGACAATAAACGGATTTACTCGAAAAGAATAAATGCTACTGATCTGAAATTTGGAAAGTAGTACTTTTATGATAATTTCAATCTACTGTATAAAAATAATTCGTGTCCTCCCCTCCTTCCACCACCTCCAATACAAACTGCACTTTTTCATAAAATGCTCTAAACGAATTTACTCAGTGCGTATAATATTGTTGTAGTTGAAATTGTGCACTAAATATTTATTTCGAATTATTAGTAAGACCAAAAAAATTGCCATACAATCTGACTCAATTTCGCAACATCACAAAAGTCAATTTTCCTGAAAAGTATCAGTGCCACTGATCTGCAATTTAAAACATGTCAAAAACATGATGTTTTCAGTTATTTCTAAAAAAGTCATTAAGAACTCGCCTCTCCTTCTACCACCACCCATACAAAGTGCACAACTTCACTATATCCAATATACTAATTTTCTCAGTATTTATTAAAATTTTGAATCATAAATTTTGTATAAGACACTTTGATAGCTTGATGTGAAAAAATTAGTTGAATAACGTCACCCCCTCCACCACTACAAAATTTCTTAAAATAAAAAATGATGGTTTATCGTTTGATGGAAACTTTTCTGACGATCCGGATATCATATCTAATTTATTTGCCAACTATATACTTTGCTCAATCATTTATCCTGGACGATGGTTTATCGGATTTTGTTGCTTTGTCTAGATCCTTGCCTTGCTATTCAATCCCTTGCTGTAATTTTATAACAATCAGTAATGATACTATTTTTCAGTCCCTTAAGGAGATTAAAATCTCTTATAGTTCGGGACCGGACGGGATTCCCAGTGCCATTTTGTATCACTGTGCTGATGTCTTAAGTCTCCCTCTTTCAATGCTGTTTAACAAGTCGCTTGTGTTAGGCGTTTTTCCACACATCTGGAAAAGAAAATATTTATTATACCTGTTCATAAAAAGGGTAGCACTGTTGACATTTTTTTTTTTTTACAGAATGACCTGTGTTATAGGCGATTTCGGCCTTTATGTGCAATTCACAAACACAGTCATGGAGGGAAGGAATGGGATTGGGAAGGTTGGGGAAGGAGAGTGAGAACGACCGTAGCGAGTGGTGAAGCTGGTATATTGCTCAGTTGTACTGGCTGCTTACTGACAAATATTTGCAGATATTATGGGGGACTGAATAATAGAAAGCGAACAGAAACCATCTACTGAGTATCTAGACCTTCTTGAAGTGGAACTGTTTCACTTTTACACCGTTTCCCCATTTTATTGCGAATAATTTTTTATCACATTTAAAAATTTTAAAAATTATAGACCTATTGCGAAGCTAGCTTTCAGCAATTCCTAAAGTTTTCGAATGCATTTTGACTGAAGTGATTTACTTTGGATTTAAATCTTCAACATAGGTTCCTTAAGGGAAGATCAACTGTGACTAATCTTCTTTCCTTTACCAATTTCGTAAGCCGCTGTATTGAAAATAAACCTCAAGTTGACTGTATACCTAGTCCTGCCATAAGTTCTGTCACATAATTTCTCACATTGGCAACAACTTTATTTTATGAGTGACATTTCAATATCGGCCAGTTTTATAAACGTCATAATGTTGTTGACAGTTGATGGTCATTTAAAGTGTGTTCGTTAACGTGTGAAGATGGAATGGGGTGTAATAGAAAACCGAACTGCAGTGATTGCACTACATAAGTGTGGAAAATCCGCGAGTGAAATTTTCAAGTTGTTGTGCCCGTTAAAAATAACGCAAAGATTTGTGTATCGTGCGATCCAGAGATATAACGCGATCCAGACTATTGAAGATCGACCTCGTTCTGGACGTCCGCGTGATGTACGTTCTTCTGCTGCCATCAAAGCGGTCGAGAGTCGAATTCGTCGAAATCCGCTTCGTAAACAACGAATCATGGCTCGAGAGATGAACATCTCCACCCGAAGTATGTCTCGCATCATAAAATCTGACCTCGGGATGAGTGCCTTTCGACGATCAACGGGACATTTGCTGACTGAGCAGTTGAAGCAAATTAGGAGCATCAGATCGAAAAAGCTCCTTCGGCGGTACGGCAACAACAAACATCGAGAAATTTTATTTACCGATGAAAAAATTTTTACGGTGGAGGAACATTTCAACCACCAAAATGATAAGGTGTATGCCCACAGCTCCGCAGAAGCCCGAGAAGTTGCTACTAGGGTACAGCGAGGACATCATCCAGCATCAGTCATGGTATGGTGGGGTGTCAGCTACGAAGGGGTCACCGAGCTTCATTTTTGCGAAAAAGGCGTAAAAACTGCAGCGAAAAATTATCAAACGGACATCCTGGAGGGATGTGTGAAGCCGCTGAACTCTACGCTATTCAACAATCGACATTGGGTTTTCCAGTAAGATTCTGCGCCAGCCCACAAAGCTCGAACCACACAAGCGTGGTTGGAAACCAATATTCCACAGTTTATAAGGGCGACGGAATGGCCTTCTGGGAGCCCAGATTTGAATCCCCTGGACTACAAACTGTGGGCGGAGTTAGAGTCCATGGTGTGCACGAGACGACACCCAAATATCGAGAGCCTTAAGCGATCTTTGACAAAAGCAGTAGCTAATTTTCCGCTAGAAACAGTGCGTACTGCTATCGATGACTGGCCCAACAGATTAAAGAGCTGTGTTAAGGCTAAAGGCGGCCACTTTGAATAATTTGTTGCTTATTTTACTTCCATTAGTATGCCAAAATAAAATATATTTTCCTTTGTCAAAAACTCTTTTTCATTTATACAAAAATTGCCCATATACGTGTGACAGAACTTATGGCACGACTAGGTATATACGGATTTCAGCAAGGCGTTCAATAAATTGTCTCATGAAATTCTACTTCTGAAATTGAATAAATTAGGATTTCCTCCTATACTACTACGCTGGCTTTGCTCATATTTGTCAAATAGAACTTAATCAGTAATTTTTAGATCTTGTTTTTCCCATGATTTCATGTCTACGTCTGGTGTGCCACAAGAAAGTCATTTTGGGCCAATACTTTTTATTTTATTTGTAAATGACCTTTCCTTTGTTTTACCGAACACTAACTTAGTTTTATATGCTGACGAAATTAAAATTTTGAAAAAAAATTGATAGTGAAACTGACTGTTTATCTCTGCAATGTGATCTTGATATCTTTCATGATTGATGTGTTCGTAACAAGTTATTTTTAAATATTGATAAATGTAATGTCTTATCCTTTTCTCGTAAGCTTACACCTATTTTAACCTCATACACTTTAAATAATACTGGTCTGAACAGGGTTGATCATATTAGTGATCTTGGTGTTATCTTTGATTGTAAGCTGAGCTTCACCTTACACTATGACACTATAACGAGTAAGGCTAATAAAATGCTTGGCTGCGTCCATCGCTATACTCATGATTTCAGTGACCCTTACGTACTTAAATCCCTTTTTATATCATTGGTAAGACCTATTTTAGATTAATCGTATTGAAGGTGTTCTAATCTGTCTAGACGTCGAGCGGTCATCAATGTTTTGTTCGCTCATGACTTACTCATGGGTAATATTGATGCTCCCGATCTGCTGTTACTTTTCAATGTCTGTGTACCTGCCAGATCTCCACGGTTTCATGACTTCATTTATACTGCTTCTCATAGAACTAATTAAGGGCAAGGAGAACCTCTTGTAGAGATTTCAACCGTTATTATGAGCATATCGATTTTAATGTTAGTAAAATTTCTATAAAATCGGCCTTATCTACTTTTGTGTCATAAATAATGTAGCATTTTATTAATTCTTCTTTTCTATTTTTAATGCTTTATTTTTTTGTAAATATTTTTTTTATTTTTCTCTATTATATTATTGTTATTCTTTCCATTATATTTTTAATTATTGTAATTATTCCATAATTCTAATAATTTGTATTTTTTATGGTCAGTGGTATATTATAACCTGTTGACTATTATAAATCTATACATCTATACATAGTAATATAATTGTAGTGTCTGTCTGCTATTTGCTTATAAATGACTATAAGTTAGTTTTTTGAGTTATTTTAGCACTAACTAAGCATAAAACCACATTTTTGAAATTTTTGTCTGTCTGTCTGTCTGTCCGACCGCTTTTCACGCACAAACGGCTAAACCGATTGCAATGAAACTAAACACAGTTTATTAGGTGTCCATCGGAATGAAATCTGCTTTTGGTTTCATTTCACTTGGAAACTATAAGAGCCATTAATTTGAAATTCGGAATATATTATTTGTATTATAAATGCAGTCTTCTGGTATACAAATTATTTAAGGTCCGTCAATCCTTCTACCACCTCCCATACAAACTACACTTTTTCATGAACCACTTTACACCAATTTTCTCAGTACGTGTAACTTCCATCGAGCTAAAATGTTCTATTAAATCCTTAATTAACATTATTATTAATATCGGGATAAAATTAATCGATTAGCTTCACTTCTTCTACCCCCTCCCATACAATGTGACACAGTTCCACGCCTTCACAAGAATTCGATTTTCTTGAAAAGTCTGAGTGTTACTGATCTGAAATTTAATATATATCAATTGCATGAGGGTTATAGTTGTTTCTCAAAAAATTACCTAAAACCCCCTTCTCCGTCCACCACCTCCCATATAAACCGCACTTTTTCATAAAATACTCTAAACGAATTTTCTCAGTACATTTAAATTTCATCGAGGTAAGAATTTAAACTTAATCCTTAATTAGCATTATTGTTAACAGCGGGAAGAAAATTAACCGAGTAGCTTCACTCCTTCTACCCCCTCCCAAACAATGAGGCACATTCCACGACTATATAACAATTCGATTTTCTTGAAAAGTGTGAATGATACAGATCTGAAATTTAAAGTATATCAAATGCATGATAGTTATAGGTGTTTCTCGAAAAATCACCATAAGCCCCCCACTCCTTCTACCACCTCCCATACAAATTGCACAATTTCATTAAATTCAATGCACTAAGTTTCTCAGTACCTACTCAATTTTTGAAGCTTAAATTTGGTACAAAACATTTTGATAGCTACTCTAGCATGATGTAAAACAAATTAGTTCAGTGCTGTCACCCCTTCTACCACTCCCCATATAAAATTTCTTAACACCGCAAAAATTTCGATTTCATATGTTAATAGTATCGTATGATTTGGCTTTACGCACAATCGTAGTCCTGTTATGTTTTTATGCTTAATGTTATTTTATTTGTTTTTTTTTTTAATTAACACCAGCTGCAATTATTCACATGTCCGTAGCGCTCTTCAGCACGTATATGATCTCGAATCACGGGTTTGATTTGATCACGAGCCTGTCCCATAAAAATGGGAGCATCATGCTTTCATTCTTAATAATTTATGGTTCTGATTCCAACAATATACAAACCATTTTCTTCAAAGAGCCATTAAAGTAAGCAGATTATATATCCCACGTAATGTATTACTAACTACACTCTCAAAAATTGCTTGTTATTGCTATTTGTACGCGGACGAAGTCGCGGGGGTTTGCTAGTAAATAAATAAAATCAAAAAAAAAACTCTCTTTCATCTAGAGTATTGCACGATTGTGCTTTACGTAGTCCTGTTATGTTTTTTTAAAATAAACTTTATTACGATTTAGTTTTAAAAATTTTGTTTCTGACTTAATTTACTACGTTTTAAATTCAAGCCAAGCACTTATCCATCGATATTATCTAAGTTTCTAATGTTTTCCACTTTTCATACTCTAGATGAAATCTGAGAGTATTATAAGTTTGCCACAAAGTTTGTAACGCCAAGAAATAATGCTGTTGATATAATCACTCGAAAATCTCAAAACCGGATGTCCGTCCGCCTGTCTGTCTGTCCGTCCGTCAATCCGTCCGTCCGTGTCGTCTCTACCTTGAGAACGCGTTGAGCTAGATAGTTCAAATTTTGTACATTTCGTTTTTGATAAAAAAAAGTAAGGTCAAGTTCGTGAACGAGCCAAATCGCTCCACCCCTTCTACCCCCTTCCATATAAAATTACACAATTTCGTAATTTGACAATAATTTTTACTCAAAAAGTATAAATGCTATTGATCTGAAATTTGGAATATAATACTTTTGTGATAGTTTAAATCTACAATATAAAAATAGTTTGTGAGCTCCTTCTCCTTCCGCCACCTCCCATACAAACTGCAGTTTTTCATGAAATGCGCTAAACCAATTTACTCAGTACGTATAAAATTTATCGAGCTGAAATTGTGCATCAAAAATTTATTTAGAATTATTAGTAAAACCAAAAAAAACAAAATTAGATGATAAGCTTTACCCCTTATCCCTCGTCCATACAAAATGACATAATTTCGTAATTTGACAATAAGAGGATTTGTTCGAAAAGTATAAATGCTATTGATCTGAAATTTGGAATGTACTACTTTCATGGTGATTTCAATCTACTGTATACAGATTGTTTGAGTCCTCCCCTTCCTTCCATCACCTCCCATACAAACTTCACTTTTTCATGAAATACTATAAACAAATTTACTCAGTACGTATAAAATTTATCGAGCTGAAATTGTGCACTAAATATTTATTTAGAATTATTAGTAAGACCAAAAAAAAATCAGACGATTAGTTTCACTCCTACAATCTGACACAATTTAACAACTTCACAAAAATTCGATTTTCCTGAAAAGTATGAATGCTACTGATCTGCAATTTAAGACATGTCAAAAAATTATGTTTTTAGTTATTTCTAAAAAGTCATTAAGAACTCGCCCCTCCTTCTACCACCTCCCATACAAACTGCACAACTTCACTAAATCCAATACACTAATTTTTTCAGTACCTATTAAATTTTTTAATTCTAAATTTTCTATAAAACATTTTGGTGGCAACTCTAGCGTGAATTGAAAAAGTAGTTCAATGTCGTCACCCCTTGCACCACTTCCCCTAAAAAATTTCTTAAAATCAAAATATCATCTAGGGTATCGCAAGATTGGGCTTTACGCCCAATCGTAGTCTTGTTATGTTTTATTGTGCGTTTAGATTTAATTATTTCGTCTATTATTTCCACAACACTACACTAGTTCGAATGGTTTAACCCTCTTAAGCCTTCGCACCATGATCTTATTGTCTAGGAGTGGAACCGCCTCGATATTGAGTGCTGGTGAAATCTTCGCTCGTGACTTTGTGCAAACTTTTTTATCTCATTCGTGACAATTTCTGTATGCACATAGATCCTTATGTGGATTGTCATTGCGTATGTACCGAGCCTCTACAATACGTCGAAGTAATTTTTTTTTGAAAATGTTACAAAGTTCTGATGTTACTTTGTTTAGTAAGCCGCAAATTTCAATACCTAAGTCAAGACTGGCTTTAGGACTTGTTTATACGGCTGAAGCTTGTTGTAAGTAGGCAAGGAGGAGTATCTTGCCATTACCCAATAAATTTTGAAGTATTTGTATTGAAGTTCACCTCTTATTTCTTGACGTGAGCTTTCCATCTACCTATCGTCATGTCCACGTATTTAGATGTGTTCGAGTTCAATTGTTGATGTAAACTGAAACGTGCTTGATTTTCTTTTTAGTGAATTCGACATGCACCGATTTGCTATCGTTTAGCTTTATCCGTCATTTTTTGGTCCACAAAAGTACTTGGAAAATGGCCGTTGCCAATTTTTCCGTTGATTCCAAATTAGTGTCTCCTACAGCCATCATTGCGATGTCGTCTGCAAAGATAGCGATGGTGTTATGTTCAAAATTGGGTAGTTCATAGGTCTGCAATAGCTAGAGAACAAGTCCTTGTGGAATTCCCGCTTTGATCTTCTTGAGATCGGAATATTCGTCTTCATGTTTGATCCTGAAGTATTTTTCTGATATATATAATTTTAATACATCTGTAAATTGTGCGGGAAGAATCGTTTGAAGTTTTTATATGAGTCCCTCATGCCATACTTTGTCAAAATTCTTCTCCACATCAAGAAAGTCCGTTGAACAGACGTTTTTCCTTCTAGTATTTCCTCAATAATGTTAGTTATCCGATGAACTTGATCAATTGTTGAATGCTTATCCCGGAAACCGAACTGGTTATTTGGGATCAGATTTCTGCGGTCAATAATGCGCTTTAGATGAGATCTGAGAGTATGTAATGTTTGCCTTATCGTTTGTAATGCTGAGAAATAATGCTCGCACAGAGCTGCCAAGGGAACAGAAATATTTGTTATCGCTCAAAAACCTCGATTGCGAGTGACCGTCTGTCCGTCTGTCTGTCTGTCCGTCTGTCTGCAACATAACTCTCGAACGCTTTGAGCTAGAGTACTGAAATTTGTTATATGGCATTTTCAGCGAAAAAGTAACTTTAACTTCGTGAACAGGCCACATTCTCGCACTCCTTCTACTCCCTCCCATACAAATTTCATGAAATTTCGAAATTTTAAGAAATTGAATTTTCTTTGAAACTGTTTAAGATATTGACTTGAAGTTCGTTTCAAAGTATAACAATATATATATCATTAATATCACAGAATATTGATCGGAGCTCCTCGCTCCTTCTACCCCCTCCCATACAAATGCTCAATTTCCAAAAACGTATTTATTCGATTTTCATTGAAGCTAGTGAAGATAAAAGAACAAATTTTTGCCAGTATTAATTTCATTATAATTGCAACCAGTTTTAAAGAAATCATTAACTTGACCCCACTCCAAATACCTACAAATTTCACGAAATTTTGAAATTTTAATTAAATTATTATTTTTTCGAAACTGTCAAAGCTATCGACTTTAAGTTTTGTAGAAAGTATAATAAAAGGCTTATTATTGAGGACCGTATATTCGTTCTACCACCTCCCATACAAATGCATGATTTTGGTAAATGCATTACATCGATTTCCAGAAAAAGTACAAACTTAAAATTGTACTAGAATTTGTCCTTAATAATTGCAATATGTACTAAAAATATTATTAGCTTCGCTGTACTCCTTCTACCACCTCCCACAAATATCTATATTTTAAATTCAAGGAAAGCATTTCTTCTTCGAACGTATGAGAGCAATCGAATTTGAAAAGCAAAGCATGGCGATGTTGATGAACAGTTTAAAAATACCTCCAATTTCTACAAACTTCAAGACAAATGCTCCAATTTCAAGAAGACTACGTCCAATTTTTTTGAAAATAATAAAATCAACAAATTTTAAATTCAGCGCGAAACATTTTGCATGCCACATTCGGTGACATTTACAAAAATTTCAAACTTCACCCCTCTGCTTCTACCACCTCCCATACAAAAGTCGGAATACACTATTTGAAAGAATTTGCGACGACATATTTTCCGGTACAATAAATTCTTTCCCATTTCATCTAGAGTATCACATGATTGGGCTTCACGACCAATCATAATTCTGTTATTTTTTTAATAACAGTTTTTCAAATAGTTTTGACATTACCGGCAACAACGATATTGGTCTGTATGATGATTTTTCATGCGGTGGCTAACTGGGTTTAGGAATCATAATAACTTCAGCTATTTTCCACAGTTGTGGTACATATTTCAACCCAAATGATGCATGATAAATAAAAAATGTAGATGTAGCTATAGAGTCTAGATGAAATTTGAGAATATGCATATAACTTTTATGCAGCTTGCGAACTATATTTCGGAGTTTTAGTTGGAGAGCAAGACAGTCCCTCGTATTTGTTGTAAAACTTGTTTCACATTTTTAATAGGTTGGTTATGAAGTGCAGAGTGTGCCCTTTTGCCATACCAATGGTTTAGAGAGAGCCGAAAGACCATGTCACAGATTGCTATTTTTGCCTCACGAATATTATAGGTATTGGACTAAGGTCTGTTAAGTATCCTAATGTACCATCAGCTTTAAGGCCCGTCAAATATAGTCATGAACTTCCTGTGTCAAAGCCACCAGAATCTTGGACTTTGAATGAAAAAGAACTTGAATCCACTGATTCCTTAAGTAATGGTACAGATATCGTACATGCAATGGAAACCGATTCTTTGATTTTACGGGACGAACTTAATGACTTAGTTCGAGATTTACATCTCTCAAAATTGCAGTCAGAACTTTTCCTTTTCCTTTCTTTCTCGAATCTCCGAGAACCTTTTGCACATTCGTTACGAGTGTAAGTAATTAGCTAAGGTGTAGCCTAGTGGGTAGCATGTTGGTCTACAATGCGAAGGTCGTGAGTTCAAATCCCGGTCAACACATAATTCAAGCACACTGCTTACATGGAAGTACAATCTACGAAAATGAAAAATTCGTAAGTAGAGGGTTGTGCGAAGATCTAACAACCCTTCCACAATAAACAATGAAAATGTTAAGGAACCTGGAGATCAGGAGGCCAAGGCCCTATTTGGGCTATAGCGCCATTAAAGAAGTAAGTAACTACATCAAATGCTGCAAATGAGATATTTTATACAAACAGAAAAATTGCATCCCAAATTATGCCCTGAAATCATTACTCCCTCCCATACAAATTCAGGGCGCCATGAATAAAAATTATACCGAATTTCCTAGAATTCACTATAGATCTGAAACTGGAACACAGTTCATTACCCACCTCCTACCTCAAAACATATCCAAACTTGCATAAATAAATTAATGAATTATCAAATCTATCTGAATTCATAATTATTAATGTTAAGTGTTAGATAGTTGTCAATAGCCTGATACTCGAACTTTCTTCATCCACCCTATCTACTACCACCTTAACCGGCATGTCGACTTCCCACGCATCTCTAGCTTGTCACAATGATAATAAAGATTCGTCCGACTTATTGGCAAATATTTTTACACTACAGATAATCAGGGCTTAGCCGGGATAAGGATTCCTTTTAATTGGAAAAAGTTTCACGAAAGCAACCACACACATCATACAAGAAACTTGGTTTGTTCATAACGAAGTAGAGTTTATGAAATTCCACAACTTCGATGTATTCATACAAATTTAGTATTCAATTTACGAAACTTCATTTTTGATGTATTTCAATTTTGCCTTAACTTCTAGATAGCATTGCACTGACGAGTATATTAACCGACTTTCAATCAAACCCGATTGAATAGTTGAAAGAAAAATCTATGGAGAATGGGTCATGAGACGACCACATCAGTAGCGATATTCGCATCCCTGCTAAACTACTCCTCGATACGGATAAATAGAACAGCTGCAGTCCTGAACGAAACCGGATTCAATTCAAGGTACGAGTAAGGGCCATTTGAAAGGACTTTATAAGGTCATTAAAATTTTAATGAATATTTTCTGTTTCGTCATTTACAGCATTTATCCGGCTCTCAGTCAATTTGAAGGCAAACTGGATTTGAACTACGTGCGAATAATAAATCCGTTCTGGCTTGAATTCGATCCACCAACTCGAAAAGCATTTTACACGGTAGGAGTTCTTTACTTTATTCTGGGTGCCGTAGGATGTTGTGGAAATGCTTTTGTAATTTTCATGTTTGTAAGGTAATTTTTAATTTGGTTTTTAATAAGTAGAAAATTAACAACAGTGTGGTATTTTTAAGTAAACCAGTATGGAAAATCATAGCTGATGCAATGGAATTTTTAAAATCTTTCATACGAAAATTTCATTTTACTTTAACAGTATAGAACAGGGGCATAGAACGCGATCCTGAGCATCGGCCTCAAACTGTCGCCAGGACTTATTTATTCCTCTAGCCTCCTGCTCAACTATTCGTTTCCATGTGTTACAACCCGACGTCTTTCTTGAAGATTATAATCCAGAGCCTGTTTGGCGAAGTTTGGCGATGTTTCGCTCTGGTTTCCTCAAAGTATGACCGATCCACTGGCACTTCCGCCTTTGAATCTCAATACCTATTTTAGTCTGGCGAGCTGTACTCCAAAGTTCGTCGTTGGAGATCACTTCTAGCCAGAAAATTCCTAGAATGCGTCGGAGACATTGGCTCACGAAAGTTTGTAGTTTCTTAGTAAGTCGAATGGTCACTTTCCACCTAGTACAACCATATAATAGGACGGATTTGACGCATGCGTCAAAAACTCGTAGCTTCGTGCGAAGGGAGATCTCTCTTAACCTCCAGAAAGGGGAAAGGATACCGAAAGCCTGACGATCTTTATTTAAACGAGCCTCAATATCCTTATCGGCTCCGCCGTCCATGCTGACAATGCTTCCGAGATAACAAAAATCCTGCACTCTTCAACATCTTGTCCGTTAAGAACAATCGGTGTGCTTGCGTACGAACCCATGTGCATGTACTTGGTCCCCCCTAACATTTGCAAATATTTGTCAGTAGCAGCCAGTACAACTGGAAAATATACCAGCTTCTCCACTCGATACGGTCGTTCTCACTCTCCTTCCCCTACCTTCCCAATTCCTTTCTTTCCCACCATGAATGTGTTTGTGCATTGCACATAAAGGTCGAAATTGCCTATAACACAGATCATTCTGTAAAAAAAGGGATAGGAGCGATTTGGCCCGTTCACGAACTTCACCTTACTTTTTCACCAAAAATAACGAACACAAAATTTGAGCTTCCGAGCTCAACGTGTTCTCGAAGAGATAGGCGGACGGACAGACAGACGAACATCCGGTTTTTAGATTTTTGAGTGATAATATTAACTTCTGTATCATTCATTTTTTCCTCCGAGCCTTATTTCTTAGCGTTACAAACTTTATAGCAAACTTATAATGCTCTCAAATTTCATCTAGAGAATAAAAATAATGAAACTATTTCATAAAGTGTGAAACTTTTGTACAATATTAATATTTATACAGCATTATGTATATGGTTGTAAAATGTGAAAAATGTGTCTTACAACTTGGATAAAAGTTCTTCTTTTTCTACGATGGCGCTACAGCCCAAATCGGACCTTGGCGTCCTGATATTCAGGTTCCTTATCATTTTTTATTACTTATTGTGAAAGAGTTGTTAGCCCTTCGCACAACCGTTTTTCTACGGATTTTTTCATTTTCGTAGATTGAGGTGACCAAAGTATATCCAAGCAGATAATGTGCTGGATTGCTCCGACCGAGATTTGAACTCACGACCTTCGCATTACAAGACCAGCACGCTACCTACTAGGTTATACCCTAGCTTGGATAAAAGTTACTTACCAATTTATTTTAAGCTACATTTGTCCTCTAATATCCGAAAGACTCACAATTAATATAATTTCTAGAATATTTGTAGCATAAGCTAATGCACACAATATATTTAAAGTTGAGCTCTTATAAGTTTCTAATTGAACATTGGAGCTCAGCAAAATATCTATTCTTGAAGAAACCGCGCTCGTTTTAAAATTAATTTTTCGCCAAAGTTTGGAACACAAAATGTTAATTCAGTGAAGTCTTTTGAATCGATCGCCAAAAGAAACTTCTTCACTTCACTTTATCAATGGCACTACAGCCCAAATCGGGCCTTGGCCTATTTCAATATTTTATTTCATATTGTAGAAGAGTTGTAAGCCCCTCGTATAACCCTCTAACTACGAATTTTCAGTTGCGCAGATTGAATTGATCCAGATATAACCACGCAGGCAGTGTGCAAGAATTATACGTCGACCGGGATTTGACCTCACGACCTTCACATTGTAGACCAACACGCTATCCAGTAGGCTATACCGAGGCAACTTCCTTATACGAGGGGAGGTCAAAAATTTCGCGGAATGAAGGCATAGACAAGGGAGGTGGAAATATTTTTACCTAGAGGTATTCTAGCACTCAATATAGGTGTAAATACAAAATTTCTGTCAAATCAAATCACAAACATTTGAGTTATCGCCAAATCAACAAGTCAATCGGAAAGAAAACGTTAACTTTGGATAAAATTGAGTTTCGTTATTAAGTTTGGAAGAAATGTCATTTACGGGGACTCTCGCCCTGAAAGAGCGATAATTGATAAGTTGCATAGTTTATTCAGGTAATGCTGAGAGTCAACTGAAGATATTAAACTCTCAAGCCGGCTGATTGAGGTCACATCCTCAAAAATCATCCTCTACGATCATGTCGGCATGTCTAAGATCAGCTCAAGATGGGTATCGAGAATACTTTCAGCAGTTCAGAAAAAGCAGCGTGTCGAGATTTTACGCGACTTTTAGATCTCTGTAGAAGAACAGGGATGAAATGTTGACCCGGATTGTTACTGTAAACGAAATTTGGGTTCATCGTTTTGAGCCTTAACAAAGCAGGAGTTAATGCAGTGCCTGCGTAAAGGGGATTCACCCCCCAAGAAGTGCAAGGCCTCACAATCCGCCGAAAAAATCATGGCCACTATTTTTTGGGATTCAGAAGGGAGTTTTGAAGATCGACTATAAAGAAAAAGGACAAAATATCACAGAGGGATACTACGCCAATTTCCTACAAAAATTTAAAGGATGCCATCAAAGAAAAAAAAAAGTGGACTCAAGTTGTGCTGCTTTTGCACGTTAAGACCCCTTTTCACAAGAACCACGTTGCATTGGCTGCCCCACAGAAATGCGGCTACGAAATATTGAACCACCTCCTTATCGTCCAGATGTGGCCCCTTCCAATTACTATTTGTTCCCAAAACTGCAGAAAGAACTTCGGGGAAGAAAATTTACCAACGCTGAAGAGGTGAAGTTGGCAATTTCAGCCTATTTTGAAGGCTTTGATAAAACATTTTTTTTTAGAAGGAATTAATAAACTTGATGAGAGATGTGATAAGGCTTAAGGAAGAATACCTTATATTCAAAAGGAAAAATAAGAATATGTGAGTGATTCAGTATTTTATGTTCAGAAATTTCCATTATGCCAGATTTGAAAATGCCTTCGAGAAAATCGTCTTCAAAGTTTTGGTTATTGCCTGAATCCGCTTTGTGGCGCTCCGGGAACCCTTTGGTAAAATGTTTTTCCTATAAAAATTCAGTTCTCCGTTAAAAATATAAATTTAAATTTTAGACTTTCATAACTTTCATAAATTTTCTTTGAACGTTTCTAGTCTCCCCTTGAAATAATGAAAGCTGGTTCCATTTCCCATTGAAATAAATTGCTCGCAAAATGCAAAATTAAAAACTCGAAATATTCTACTGCTTTGTATATAATATTTTTTACTTTTGTAGAAAAGCAGACTTAGAAATAATGTCGTGCCAGCACTTTGCAGAGATGCTGCGTTTTTTCAGATAAGATGATCTATAGCGCACTAGGCTTAAACGTACAAAATGAAATGAAATGAAAAATTTTTGTGTGTCATTTTTAGTAAAAAAGAAACTTTAAATTCGTGAATGGGCTACATCCCCCCACTCCTTCTACTCCCTCCCATACAAATTTCATGAAATTTCGAAATAATAAGAAATTGATTTTTTCTTTGAAACTATTTAAGCTATCGACTTGAAATTTAGGTCAAGTATTATGATATAGATATCATTAATAGCACAGAATATTGACCCGATTACTTTACTCCTTCTACCACCTCCCATACAAATGGACAATTTTGAAAAATACATATTTTCGATTTTCATTGAAACTAGTAAAGCTGAAAAGACGAAATTTTGTCAGAATAAATTTTACTATAATTACAATTTATTTTGAAAATAATTATCAACTTCACTTCACTCCTTCTACCCCCTCCCATACAAATTTCACGAAATTTTGAAATTTAAATTAAATTATTTTTCTCCGAAACTGTTAAAGCTATCAACTTGATATTTTGTATAAAGCATACAAATAGAAATATTAATAATACGTTTTGATCCGTGCACTCCTTCTACCCCCTCCCATACAAATGTATAATTTTTCTTAAATGCATTTTATCGATTTCCATTCAAACAAGGAAAATTGCAAACTTCAAATTTTGCCAGAATTTCTCTCTTAATAATTGAAATAAAAATTATCAGATCCGCTTCACTCCTTCTACCACCTCCCATACAAATATTTGTATTATAAATTCAAGAAAAGCGTTTCTCCTTTAAGTATATGAGAGCTATCGACTTTGAAATTGAATCAAAGCATGGTGATAAGGATGATGATAAGCAGTTTCAAAATCATCTTAAACGCTCCATTTCCTCTGTCACCTCCTATACAAATGCCCCAATTTCAGGAAAGCTTTGACCAAGTTCTTTAAAAATAATGAAAACTAAAAACTTTAAATTCAGCAAAAAACATTTTGCATGCCATGTTCGGTGTCATGTACGAAAAATACAAACCTCCCGATCGGCTTCTGCCACCTCCCATGCAAAAGTCTTTAATCAATATTCGAAAAAATTTGAGATGACATATTTTCCGGTATATTAAAGTCATTTCCATCTCATCTAGAGTATCATATGATTGGGCTTTAAGCCCAATTCTGTTATGTTTTGTTATTGTATCCACCACCTCCCATATAAACTTCGCTTTTTCATAAAATTCGGTGTATTTTACATTCACGAAACCGAACATTTGTATGGGAGGGGGTAGAAAAGGTATGGGAATCGTAAAATTTGATATGCAGTTTTATTTCGTTTCTCTTGTAAGGTGTTTGAACAAAATTTCAAGTTCGTAGCTTTTAGTTTGTTGGTTATTAATTGATTTAATGAAATTGGTCGAAATCATAGTTTTGTATGGGAGGGGGTAGAATTTCTAAAGATTTTCGATCAGATAATATTTCGTATATTTATGGATTTTTTTAAATGCATTTCCCAAATTTTCAAGTTTCTACCTTAAAATTTCACTCAAAGTCTATGTGTTTTTTCAATGCACATGAAACACCTTGTGCACGTTAGGCCGGGCGGTCGGTTTATAACAATTATGGATCAAGTTATTATTATTTTTCTATGTACATCAACTAAACGTATCCATATGCAAAATTTGAACTTTGTATCGTTCACCAGAGCCCTAAAAAAATCACTCAACATTTTCGACATTTTTGCCTACCACCTACCTCCCCTTACACCTTCCAACTTAAAATGTTTACCAAAACTAACCAATATGTAGTTTGTACACTTCTTTGAGATATAAGGATTTGTAGTTTTGGAAAGTGCGCCATTTTTGAAATGCTCCCCATTTCCCCCACTACTATTATTTCAACATGTTATATTTTTTTGTATTTTCCTAGTATAGTTTAATATACGTTTCAAGTTTCAATTACATAGCTTAAGAGATAGTTGAGATATTAATTTTTAAGTATTTTTCTTTGCACCCCCCCTGACCCTCCCCCTTACAATAATTAGCCACTCCCTAAGCTGATTCCGATGGAACTATATGCCACCTTGATGGTCCCAAAATATGAATTTTTTACGATAAGTGATTTCGGAGATATAATCATTTGAAAAAACAATTAGGCCGACAATTTGTTTCTAGCCCCCCCTTTTCGGACGCCAATGGATAAAAAAATTAAGTTATTTTTAAAGATTGCCCCACAACCCTCTCTATATCTCTACTGCTTTTCAACTTTCTATCTGCATTCGTAATGGAGATATTAGCAAGTGTAGTTTTGGTCTTTTTCCCTCCCCCCGCCTCCCCCTTCCACCAACACCCCCCGAAATTTTGAAAATAGAGCTCACTTAGTCAATCAACAATCCACCCAAAAAACATTATACCTTTAACGGTCTCGGAGATATGAGTCCATATGTACGGCGTACGGCGAGACGGATTTTTTTTGCATTTTTAGGCTAGTTTTCAGGGTAGCAATTTTTTTTTTTTCCTGTGTCGATCACAATACTTTATTATTAGAATAATAAACTAAAATTAGACGAGTAGCTCACTCCTTCTACCTTCTCCCATACAATCTGACACAATGTTACAACTTTACAAAGAGTAGGTTTTCCTGAAAAGTGTGAATGCTACAGATCTGCAATTAAAACATGTTAAAGGCATGATGTTTATAGTTATTTCTAGCCTTTAACTCCTCACCCCTCCTTCTACCTCCTCCCATAGAAAACGGCACAATTCCACTAAATTCTATTCTATTCTACAATGGCGCTACGTCCAAATCGTGCCTTGGCCTCCTCAGGTTCCTTAACATTTTTTTTTATTATATATTGTGGATGGGTTGTTGGCCCTTCACATAACCCTCTATTTACGAGTTTTTCATTTTCGTAGATTATGGCTACCAAGGTAGTGTGCAGGAATTATATAACGTCGACCGAGATTTGAACTTACGACCTTCGCATTGTAAGGCCAACACGCCACCCACTAGGCTACACCCCAGCTTTCACTAAATCTAATACACTAATTTTCTCAGTGCCTATTAAATTTTGAATTTCTAAATTTTGTGTAAAACATTTTAATGGAAACTCTACCGTGATGTGAAAAAATTGGTTCAATGTCGTCACCCCCACTACCGCTTTCCCTACAAAATATCCTCCAATCGAAAAATTGGACCTTACACCCAATCGTAGTCCTGTTATGTTTATACTCTAGATGAAATCTGAGAGTATATTGTGTTTGCCTTACCGTTTGTAACGCTAAGAAATAATGCTCACACAGCGCCGCCAAGGGTATAGAAATATTTGTTGTCGCTCAAAAACTTCGATTCCGAGTTGCTGTCTGTCCGTCTGTCCGTCTGTCCGTCTGTCTACAGCATAACTCTCGAACGCTTTGAGCTATCGTGCTGAAATTTGTTGTGTGTCATTTTTAGCAAAAAAGAAACTTTAAGTTCGTGAACGGGCCACATCCCCCCACTCCTTCTACCCCCTCCCATACAAATTTCACGAAATTCCGAAATTTTCAGAAATTGATTTTTCTTTGAAACTATTCAAGCTATCGATTTGAAATTTGGGTCAAAGTATTATGATACAGATGTCATTATTATGACGGAATATTAATTTGATCCCGTCACTCCTTCTACCCCCTCCCATACAAATGCATAATTTTGAAAAATGCAGTTTTTCGATTTTCATTGAAACTAGCAAAGTTATAATAACAAATTTTTGCCAGAATTAATTTTATTATAATTCCAATCAGAATTGAAAAAATTATCAACTTCACCTCCCTCCTTCTACCCCCTCCCATACAAATTTCACGAAATTTTGAAATTTAAATTAAATTATTTTTCTTCGAAACTGTTAAAGCTATCAACTTGATATTTTGTGTAAGATATAAAAATATAAATATCTATAACGGAAAAAAAATTGTTTTGATCCTTACACTCCTTCTACCCCCTCCCATACAAATGCATAATTTTTGTTAAATGCTTTATATCGATTTCCATTAAAACTAGAAAAATTACAAACTTCAAATTTTGCCACAATTTGTTTTTTAATAGTTGCAATAAATGCTGGCAAAAATTATCAGCTCAGCTTCACCCCTTCTACACCCTCCCATATAAATATCTGTATTATAAATTCAAGAAAAGCATTTCTCCTTCGAATATATGAGAGCTATCGACTTTGAAATTGAATCAAAGCATAGTGATAAGGGTAATGATAAGCAGTTTCAAAATCATCTAAAACGTTCCACTTCCTCTGCCACCTCCCATACAAATGCCACAATTTCAGGAAAACTATGTCCAATTTCTTTCAAAATAATGAAAACTAAAAACTTTAAATTCAGCACGAAACATTTTACATGCCATTTTCGGTGTCACATAGGAAAAATACAAACCCCCCCCCCCCCCTCTACTTCTACCACCTCCCATGCAAAGTCTCTACTCACTATTCGAAAGAATTTGAGATGACATATTTTCCGGTATATTAAAGTCATTTCCATCTCATCTAGAGTATCATATGATTGGGCATTAAGCCCAATCATAATTCTGTTATGTTTTTTTAAATAATTATATATTCGCAATTGCTTTCCTAAAAAAAATCATATCTAGGGATCATTAAGGTGGCATACAGATCCACCAGAATCAGCTCAAAGGAAGGCAAATTGAAACTTGGAATATATATTAAGCTGTACTAGCGAAGTACGAAAAAAATATAACTTTGGACATAATAGTAGTGGGGGAAAATGGGCAGCATTTCAAAAATGGTGCACTTTCCAAAACTTCAAACCTTTATAACTTAAAACAGAGTACAGATATCAAATTGAAACTTTGTCGGATTGTAGAGCTACATAGCCAATATTTCGATAAAAATGTTATGTTAGGGGAGTAATGAGAAAGAGGTGGTAAACAAAAATGTCGAAAATATTTAGTAATTTTTTTAGGTCTTTGGTGAAATGTACAATGTTTAAATTTTGCATATTTGATATACATAGAGAAAAATAATAGCTTATTTCACAATTGTTATGCACCGAAGGAGAGAGGGGAACGGGGTCTGCCGTCCACTAGATGTTTCATGTGTAATGTAAAAAGCACAAAAACTGAAAATTTTTGATTGAAATTTTAAGCAAAAAACTTAAAAATTTGCTAATTACATTTAAAAAAAAATCCCTTAAAGAACGAAATATTGTCTGGTCAAACCTTCAACCACCTCCCATATAAAATTATTTTTAAGAAATCTATTAGCGTCTAACTATTAAAAGCTATCAATTTGAAATTTTTCACAAAAACTTTAAAAAATAATTGAAATGAAATTGTGTCAAAAGTTTTGAGATCGCGCTTGCCCTTCTACCCTCTCCCATACAAAAGTCTGATTTCGACCAATTCCAATAAATCAACAAATAAGCAACAAATTAAAAGCTACGAACTTGAAATTTTGTACGAGCACCTTACAAGAAAATCAAAATAAAACTGCATCACAAATTTTACGATTTTCTTACCTCCTCTCTATCTCCTCCCATGTTTGGTTTGGCAATGTAAAATACACCGAATTTTATGAAAACTCTATGCAACTTCGTCTATGAAACTGACATTCTATACAGAAAATATTGGACGTGATTCAAGCAATCAATTAATAAATAAGTAACATCCAACCACTTACAATCACCCCTCACTAAAACTTGCATAAATAAACGTATGAAATATTGATTATATAGACTGGAGCTATTGTGTGTTAAATTCACAACAGCCCTGCCCTAGAACCCTCAGCTTGTTACAAGATTAATAAAATTGCGCCTGAATTGGAGTTTATTTTTAGTTCAGTTGAAACTTTTAGCCTTTTACCGCGCTCAAGTATTTTGTAGATGCAATATACGGTTGTATCTGCAATGGAATAAGATGGTCTACGCGTACTCCTAAATTTCTTATAAGCATCCACAACATATTCTCTTGAAATTTTATGAATAAATTTGATATTCCATGAATATCATTGAATTGTAAATCGTAACATTATATTGAAGACGCTGAAATCTAAAATCATTCAATACTGAAAAGAAAACAAAAATTGATTCGACTTTGAAAACTTTCGGAATTTACTAAGCTCATAAAAGTTTCTTTATGGTAAGAACCATACGAAAATTCGAAACAAATAGAACCACTTAAGTACCTTACAGTCTGTTAAAAATAAGTTTATGCGAAGAATCGGCTTATGAAAGAAATAATTTAGACCACTAAGGCAGCGGTAAGAAAATGAAATTGATCTCGAATTATCGTGAAGATTATTAAGATGCTTTTGAAAGATTTTCATGTATGTACCTTCCTATCTGTATACTTGTTAAGCTCAAGAAAAAATATTATTGAATACATTTTGCAGAATATTGTTAACGGCCACTTGATAAAATTATTCTAAATGCTATTGTATGCAGAAAATTAGGAGAAACAGTAATTTGTCTAATCTAGAGGGATATTTTCGTATAGTTAGGAGAAAGGGAGATCAAGAGCTCAATAGATTAAATTTAAAAAGTACATTCGTGTACACATATAGCGTCTCGGACCGTTCCTGGATGACATGATATAAAATGCACCCACTATCAAATTCTAGTAATATTCCTCCTAGTTTGTGCTGTTGTGTTGTTAAAAAAGGATAACTCTTTGAAAAAAGAGAGAAAAAAATTAATGATACAGAAGTTCATATAATCACTCGAAAATCTCAAAACCGGATGTCCGTCCGTCTGACCGTCTGTCCGTCTCGCCATCTGTCTGTCTGTCCATCTGTCCATCCATCCGTCTGTCCGTCCGTGTCCTGTCTAGCTTGAGAACGTGTTGAGCTAGAGACCTCAAATTTTGTCCATGCCGTTTTTGACAAAAAAGTAACGGCAAGTTCATGAACGGGCCAAATAGCTCCACCCCTTCTATCCCCTCCCAAGCAAAATTACACAATTTCGTAATTTGATAATAAACGGATTTGCTTGAAAAGTATAAATGCTATTGATCTGAAATTTGGAATAAAATACTTTTATAATGATTTCAATCTACGGCATAAAAATTATTTATGTCCTCCCCCTCGTTCCATCACCTCCCATACAAACTGCACTTTTTCATGAAATGCTCTAAGACAATTTACTCAGTACGTATAAAATTTATCGACCTGAAATTGTGCACTAAGTATATATTTAGAATTATTAGTAAGACAAAAAAAATAGACGATTAGCTTTACCCCTTCTATACCCTCCCATACAAAATGACACAATTTCGTAATTTGACAATAAACGGAATTGCTTCAAAAATTGTAAATGCTATTGATCTAAAATTTAGAATGTATTACTCTTATAATGATTTCAATCTTTTATATAAAGGTTATTTGAGTCCTTCCACCACCTCCCATACAAACTGCACTTTTGCATGAAATACTATATACAAATTTACTCAGTACATATAAAATTGATCGAGCTAAAATTATGAACTAAATATTTATTTAGAATTATTATTAAGACTAAAAAAATTAGACGATAGGTTTCACCTCTTCTACCCCCTCCCATACTATCTGACACAACTTTACGAAAAGGCAATTTTCCTACAAAATGTGAATGCTGGTGATCTGCAATTTAAAACATATTAAAGGCATGATGTTTTTAGTTTTTTCTGAAGAAGTCATTAAGAACTCCGCACTTCTTCTACCATCTCCCATACCAACTGCACAATTTCACTAAATCCAATTACTAACTTTCTATTAAATTTTTAAACTCTAAATTTTGTATAAAAAATTTTGATGGCAACTTTAGCGTGATGTGAAAAAATAGTTCAATATCGTGATCCCCTTCAGCGCTGCCCTTACAAAATTTCTTAAAATCAAAAAATTTCTCTTTTACGCCCAAATCGATATCATACAGGAAACTGACGCCTATCGCAGTGATATCATATTCTGATATAATACAATAAAGCTTACTAGATTGACACTAATTCTTATGACATTGACTGATCGAATTCTTGCTGAAAAGAGACTTATCGCATTCTTATCGTATCGACAGATATCGCCAAAGTGCTTGCGAATTTCACAAAAGGTCAATAATTGTTGTACTTATAAATCCTTGTGTTCTTATCATCATCGCGATTCGCAGTAAGTAGAAGAGAAAGCTGTCACGAGATTATCACTAAGCCAATAAAAGAACAAGGACTCGATAATTCACTATTACTTAAAACCAGATGTCCATGTCCTCTCTAGCTCGAGAACCTGTTGAGATATAAAGTTCAAACTCTGAACACGTCGTTTTTGATGACAGATTAAGCTCAAATTTTTGAAGTGGCTAAATCGATCCACCCTTTCTTCCCTCTCTCATAGAAAATGAAGCAATTTCGGAATATGCAATAATCGGATTTTTTCAAAAAGTATAAAAGTAATTAATCTGAAATGTGGAATACATTATTGATATGATGATTCCAATCTATGGTATACTAATTATTGGAATTCCTCGACTCCTTCCACCTCCTCTCAAAAAAATTAGAGTTCTTCATAGAATACTATAAATTAATTTACTCAGTACGTATTGAGTTTATCGAGCTGAAATTGTGCACCAAATATTTATTTAGAATAATTAGTAAGACCAAAAAAAAAACCCGATTAGCTTCTATCCCGTCCCATACAATATGACATAATTTTAAAACTTTGCAAAGAGTGGACTGAGTACGAATGCTACTAATCTGCAATTTAAAACTTGTCAATTGAATGTTTATTTTAGTTACACCTGAAAAGTCATCAAGAACTTCCCTCTCCTTCCACCACCTTCCATATGAACTACACAATTTTACTTTATCTAATACACTAATTTTCCGAGGATGATACAAAATACAAACAAAAGACTCGACAAAGAGGTACCACGTACGCAGGTTATGGCTGCAAGGAGCGAGTTTTGTTCTGTTTTACACAGGGAAACAGTTTTGATACTCACTTGTCAATGCAAAGGAAGAGTTTTGGAAATCAAATCGACTTTTAGAGGCTTAAAACAAGAGAAGAAGCGTTTTTTTTTATATTTTACCGCACCCACTAACAAAGCGTGGTAATATCTGTCAAAAATACTGACATTTTAATTTTTTTTTTAAAATTCAAAAAGCGAGTTTTGGAACTGAGCAAATGAAATATTGATTCTATGTACTGGAGCTATTGATCGCAATTGCAGTTAGCTGTTAAATAATTGACAACAGCCCTGAGCTGGAATTTCATTCGCCTAATCTTCCCTATCCACCTTAAATTGCATGTTGACATCTCAAGCATACTCAATTTATCTCAAGAATAATAAAGTTGCGCCCGATTTGTTGGCAAAAATTTATATTCTGGATGAAATCTGAAAATATATTGTATTTGCCTTATCGTTTGTAAGGCTAAAAAATATTGTACGTACAGAGTCGCTAAGGGTACAGAAATATTAGTTGTCGCTCGAAAACCTCGATTCCGAGTGACCGTCTGTCCATCCATCTGTCCGTCTGTCAACAACATAACTCTCGATCACTGTCACCTATCTCGCTGAAATTTGTCATAAGTCATTTCTAGCAAAATAGTAAGTTTAAGTTCGTGAACGGGCAACACTCCCCCACTCCTTCTGCCCCTCCCACACAAATTTCATGCAATTTCAAGAAATTGATTTTTCTCCGAAACTATTTAAGCTATCGACTTCAAAATTAGATCAAAAGATAATGATATGAATATCACCTAAGTCAAAAATATTGACCCGATCTCCTTAATCCTTCAGGAGGGGTACAGTACAAATGAACAGTTTTCAAAAATGCATTTATTCGATTTTCATTGAAACTAGAAAACCTAAAAGAACGATTTTTCCAGACTTACTTTTATTGTGATCGAATCTGATTTTGAAAAAATTATGAACTTCGCATTACTGCTTCTACCACCTCCCATACAAATTTCAAAAAATTTCGTAATTTTAATTAAATCATTTTTCTTCAAAACCGTGGAATTGGATTCAAATTTTGAGCAAAGTGCAAAAATGCAAATATTTTCATCGTCAAAAAAAAAATTGCTATAAATGCTAAAAAATAATATCAACTTCCCTTCACTCTTTCCACCACCTCCCACACAAATGTCACTATTAGAAATTCAAGAAAAGCACTTCTTCTTCGAACATACGAGATCTTAAAATTGGAACAAAGTATGGCTATGAGGATGCCCGAAAAGGATACTGATAAGCAATTTCGAAATATCTCAGAAATTTTCCCTTCCTTTGCCACCCCCCATACAAATTCCCCATTTCAGAGAACCAATGTCAAATTTCCTTGAAAATTATGAAAGCTACAAAATTTAAATTCAGTGCCAAACATTTTGGACACAATATTCGGTGTCATAGCAAACATTACAAACCTTTCCCTTATGCTTCTACCAACTCTCATATAAAAGTCACTATTCACTATTCGAAAGAATTCGAGATGAAATATTTGCCGGTACATTAAAGTCTTTCCCATTCCATCTAGAGTATCGCATGCTTCATGCCCAATCATAATTCTGTATTTTTGAATCCTATTTATCAAGTTTATCATATACAAGTTGAACGTGTCATTCATATTAAGATGAAAATATAATTTTCGAACTATCCACAAAGACTTGAAAACTTGTAGGTTTTATCCTTATATCAGAAAAGACTACGAATTGATGAGCTATTTTACTTTATTATTATAATAATAAAGTATTGTGATCGACACAAAAAAAAAAAAAAGTTTGCTACCCTGAAATTTTTTTTTTTCGCGTTTCATGACTAAATTAGCCTAAAAATGCAAAAAAAAAACATAACAGGGCTACGATTGCGCGTAAAGCGCAATCTTACGATACTCTAGATGAAATACAATTTTTTGTGATCCCAAGAAATTTTGTATGGGAAGTGTTGGAAGGGGTGATAGGATTGAACTAATTTTTTACCCATTATGCTAAAGTAGCTATAAAAATGTTTTTTACAAAATGCTAACTCCAAAAATTGAATAGGAGCTGAGAATATTAGTGTGTTAGATTTAGTGAAAATGTGCAGTTTGTATGGGAGGTGGTAGGCACAGTGGGGGATTTTAGTGATTTTTTCAAAAATAACTAAGAATATCATAAAATTGACATCTCTTAAATTTTAGACTAGTAACATTCATACTTTTCAAGAAAATAGATTTTTTGTGAAGTTGTGAAACTGTGTCATATTGTATGGGAGGGGGTAGAAGCAATAAAGCTAATCAAATATTTTTTTCTGATCTTAGAGATAATGCTAAATAAGTATTTATCACAAAATGTGAGCTCGATAAATGTTATATGTTCTGAGAAAATCGGCTGAGAGCATTTCATGAAAAAGTGTAGTTTGTATGGGAGGGGTTGGAAAGAGAGGGAGGATGCAAATAATTTTCATAATGTATATTGAAATTATTATGAAAGTAATATATCCCGAATTTCAGACTAATAGCTTTTATACTTTTCGAGCAAATCCATTTGTAGTCGAATTGCGAAATTGTGCCATTTTGTATGGGAGGGGGTAGAAGGGGTGAAGCTAATCATCTAATTTTTTTTAGCCTTACTCACAATTTTAAATAAATATTTAGTGCACAATTTCAGCTCGCTAAATTTTATACGCACTGAGCAAATGGGCGTAGAGTAATTCATGACAAGTACAGTTTGTATGGGAGGTGGTAGAAGGAGGAGGAGGACACGCATAATTTTCATACGGTAGATTGATATTATCAGAAAAATAGTATATTCCAAATTTCAGGCCAATAGCTTTTATACTTTTCGAGCAAATCCGTTTATTGTCAAATTGCGCATTTGTGTCATTTTGTATGGGAGGGGGTAGAAGGGGTGGAGCGATTTGGCCCGTTCACGAACTTGACCTTACTTTTTTGCTAAAAATGACACACACAAATTTTTAGCACTATAGCTCAAAGCTTTCGAGAGTTATGCTGTAGACAGACGCACAGACGGACAGACGGACAGACAGACAGACAGACAGACAGACAGACAGACAGACGGTCACTCGGAATCGAAGTTTTTGAGCGACAACAAATATTTCTGTACCCTTGGCGGCTCTGTGCGAGCATTATTTCTTAGCGTTACAAACGGTAAGGCAAACACAATATACTCTCAGATTTCATCTAGAGTATAAAAATCCGTATGTCTGTACGCCGTCCGCCGTCCGCCGTACGCCGTACGCCGACGTGTACGCTCAGCGCACATTAACTCCCAAACCCTTCAAGATAGAAAGTTCATTTTTGGGGAGATTGTAGATAGTTGCGGATCTCAGGCGGATACCCATTTTCGGGGGTACACGGGTTCAGGGGGAGGCGGGGGGAGCGCTTAAACCGAAAAATACGAATTCAAATATCTCAACCATGGTAATAGCTAGGAAGCTAAAACTCAACATTAATATAGAGGGGTTTGTGGGACAACTTTTAAAAATAATTTAATTTTTTTATCCATTGGGGTGCGAAAAGGGGGGGCTTAGAACCAATTTTCGGCCGAATTTTTTTTTCAAATGATTATATCTTCGAAATTACTTATTGTAACAAAATCATATTTAGAGACCGGCAAGGTGGCATATAGTTTCATCGGAACCAGCTTAGAAAGTGGCTAATTATTGTAAGGGGGAGGGTCAGGGGGGGTGCAAAGAAAAACACTTAAAAATTAATATCTCAACTATCTCTTAAGCTATGTAATTGAAACTTAAAATTTATTTTAAGCTATACTAGGCAAATACAAAAAAAATATAACATGTCGAAATAATAGTAGTGGGGGGAAATGGGGAGCATTTCAAAAATGGCGCACTTTTCAAAATTACAAATCCTTATATCTCCAAAAATAGTACAGATATCAAATCAAAAATTTGTCAGATTGTAGAACTACACAATAGTTAATTTTGGTAAAAAATTTAAGTTGGGAGGTGTAAGGGGAGGGAGGTAATAATCAAAAATATCGAAAACTTTGAGTGATTTTTTTAGGGCTCTGGTAAAAGATACAAAGTTAAAATTTTGCATGTAAATACCTATATTTAATCCACATAGAAAAATAATAATGACTTGAACCATATTTGTTATAAACCGACCCCCCCGGTCTAACGTGCATAAGGTGTTTCATGTGCATTGAAAAAAACACATAAACTGAAAATTTTTTAGTGAAATTTTAAGGTAGAAATTTGAAAATTTGCGAAATGCATTTAAAAAAAATCCCTAAATATACGAAATATTAACTGGTCGAAAACCTTTAACACTTCTACCCCCTCCCATACAAAATTATTTTTTCGACCATTTTCAAGAAATCAATTATCACCTAACTATTAAAAGCTATCAATTTGAAATTTTGCATAACAACTAACAAAAATAATTAAAATGAAATTGCGTTAAAAGTTTTAAAATCGCGCTTGACCTTCTACCCCCTCCCATACAAAAGTATGATTTCGACTAATTTCATTAAATCAACTAATAACCAACAAATTAAAAGCTACGAACTTGAAATTTCGTACGAGCACCTTACAACAAAAATAAAAGAAAATTCCATCACAAGTTTTACGATTCCTTTACCTCCTCTACCCCCTCCCATACAAAATTATTTTTTCGAGCATTTTTAAGAAATCAGTTATCAGCTAACTCTTAAAAGCTATCAATTTCAAATTTGGCATAAAAACTTATAAAAATAATTCAAATGAAGTTGTTTTAAAAGTTTTGAAATCGCGCTTGCGCTTCTACCCCCTCCCATACAAAAGTATGATTTCGTCGAATTTCAATAAATCAACTAATAACCAACAAACTAAAACCTACGAACTTGAAATTCTATACAAGCACCTTACAAGAGACGCGAAATAAAGCTGCGTATCAAATTTTACGATTCCCCTATATTCTCTACCCCCTCCCATACAAATGTTCGGTTTCATGAATGTAAAATACACCGAAATTTATGAAAATTCTATGCAACTTCGTCTATGAAATACATTCTATACAGAGAATATTTGACGTGATTCAAGCAATTAATTAAAAAGCTATTAACATCCACCCACCCTTACTATTACCCCTACTCCTACCCTCATAAAAACCAAACTTACAGAAACGAATGAAATATTGTTAACAGTCCTGCCCAAGAACTCCCTTTCACTTAGCCTTCCCTAACCACTCTAACCTGCATATTGACTTTCCACTCATCCGCAACTTGTCCCAAGAATAATAAAGTTTCGCCCAACTTGTTGGCAGTTTATTTATATAAAGTTGCTACTAAAATAATTAATTGCATATATTTAACAGGCAAACTAAACATTAGTGTTGGATGTAGGGGCAATCACTTAACTTCAAATAAATCATTTCGTACACCAAAACAGAGTATGAATTTTTCCATAATTCGCCCATCATTCGTCTTCAGATGTCTCATAATCAATTTTTCAGCTCCTGTAATATTCTTAACTATCGAAAGATATGTAATCTGCTAAGCTTAATGGCTCTTTGAGCACAATGCTTTCTATTGTTGGAACCAAAACCATAGATTATTAAGAATGAAACCACGATACTCTCATTTGTATGGGACAGGCTCGTGATCAAATCAATCCCGTGATGTGAGATCATATACGTATTGAAGAGCGTTAAGGACATGTGAATAGTTGTAGTTTGTGTTAATTAAGAAAGAAAAGTTCAAATAAAATTACATTAAGCTTAAAAACATAACCGGACTACGATTGCGCGTAAAGTCCAATCATACGATACTATAGACGAAATTGAAGTTTTTGCGATCGTAAGAAATTTTGTATGGGGGATGGTAGATGGAGTGACAGCAGCATTGAATTCATTTTTTCCCATCACGTTAGAGTAGCTATAAAAATGTTTTGTACCAAATTCGAGCTTCAAAAATTGAATAGATACCGAGAAAATTAGTGTATTGATTTTAGTTAAATTGTGAAGTTCGTATGGGAGGTGGTAGAAGAAGTGAAGGGTTTTTAGTGACTTTTTGAAAAACAACCATAATCATCATGCAATTGATACATTTTAAATTTCAGATCAGTAACTTTCATACTTTTCAAGAAAATTGAATTTCAGAAAAGATGCGACATTTTGTAACATTGTATGAGAGGAGGTAGAAGGGGAGAATCTATTCGGCTTACTTTTCTCCGATATTAATTATAATACTAATTAAGAATTAGATACCAAATTTTGAGGTCGAAAAATGTTATACGTACTCATCAAATTGGTTTATAGTAATTCATGAAAACAGAGTTGTTGAGGATAACAGCAGGGAAATACTACAAATCAGGCTGCGTTTTGTATATTACGATACTCTTAGTCTTAGATGAGTTGAGTTCTAGAGAATTCATTTGTGCCCAATTACTATTACGAGTCAAATCATCGTTAATGCGACTAGTTGCATCTTCTACCAACCCAAGGGGATAACTAAGTTGTAGTTGCACATCGTCAGCATACATGTTGATATCGCAGTGTCTTATAAAGAACGGAATATCATTCATATAAATAGCGAAAAACAAAGGACCAACAATACTTCCTTGCGGTACACCACATTTTGTTTGCAAAAAAGGTGAAAATTGCTGCACATTAATATTGTCAGTGACATTAACTAGTGCAGTGATACAACTATGGTGGGGCCTAAAACCTGATTGTAAATCCGATAGTAGATTATATTCGCTGAAGTAGTATAAGGCAAGATCACAATCGGTCTGTACTCTTGTTGAGCTGAATTAAGAGGTTTCATAGGAACAAGAATAATTTTAGATTTTTTCCACGCATTAGGAAAAGTTGAAGCAGTGAAAATTGTGTTAAATATGTGTGTCACAACGGGGAGTATGTAAGTAATAATATGCTTAACATATTTCGGGTGAATACTGTCCACACCTACAGCGTCAGATTTGATCGATAATAAAATATTGTATACATCTAATCCAGTAACACTAGTGAAACTTAAATCATAAGAGGGATTATTGCAATTTGACTTACGTACATGTTCGAAAAATTCAGCAGAAAGCGTTAGCATAGAGGAGCTGACGATACGGAAGCAAATGATTTATTAAGGGTTTCACAGTTTATGTTCAGTTTAGGTTGATCTAATTTATTTCCAACTAGAGATCGCCCGCGACTTTGTCCGCGTAAGAATCGCAATAATAACATTTTTTGAGAATGTAGTTAGTAGTACAGTATATCGGATAAATAATCTGCTTAGTTTGATGGCTCTTTGAACATAATGTTTTGTATTTTGTTGGAATCAGAACCATTAATTATTAAGAATCAGACCATGATACTCGCATTTGTATGGGATAGGCTAGTGATCAAATCAAACCCGTGATTCGAGATCATATGTATACGTGTTGAAGAGCGTTCCGGACATGTGAATAGTTGTAGCTTGTGTTAATTTAAAAAAACCCAAATAAAATGACATTAAGCTTAAGTACATTACAGGACTTCAATTATGCGTAAAGCCCAATTATATGATACCACCGATAAAATCGAAATTTTTGTAATCTTAAGAATTTTTGTGTGGTGAGTGATAGAAGGGTATAGCCTAGTAGGAAGTGTGTTGGTCTTGTAATGCGAAGGTCGTGAGTTCAAATCCCGGTCGGCGCAATATATAATTCCGGCACATTGCCTGCTTGGATATACCTTGGTCACCTCAATCTACGAAAATGAAAAATTCGTAGAGAGAGGGTTGTGCGAAGGGCTAACAACCCTTCCACAATAAGTAATGAAAAATGTTAAGGAACCTGAATATCAGGAGGCCAAGGTCCGATTTGGGCTGTAGCGCCATTGTAGAAGTAGAGTGATAGAAGGGATGACAGTACTAAATTAATTTATTTCACATCATGCTAGAGTAGCTATAAAAATATTTTGCACCAAAGTTAAGCTTGAAAAATTGAATAGGTAACTTGAGAGACCTAGTGCATTGGATTTAGTGAAATTGTACAATTTGTTTGGGAGGTGGTAGAAGGAGTGGGGGGTTTCTGGTAGTTTTTTTAGAAACAACTATAATCACCATGCAATTGATATCTTACAAATTTCATATCAGTTAGATTCACACTTTTCAAGAAAATCGAGTTTTCGCAAAGTCGTGGAAGTGTGCCACATTGTATGGGAGGGGGTAGAAGGATTGGAGCTAATCGGTTAATTTTTTCCGATAATAATAATAATGCTAATTAAAGATTTAGTACAAAAGTTTAGCTCGATAGAATTATACGTACTGAGAAAATTGGTTTAGAGTATTTCATGAAATAGTGCAGTTTGTATGGGAGGTGGTAGAAGGAGTGGAGGGTTTTTGGTAATTTTTCTAGAAACAACTATAATCACCATACAATTGATGTGTTTTAAATTTTAGATCAGTTAGATTAACACTTTTCAAGAAAATCGAATTTTTGCAAAGTCGTGGAATTGTGCCACATTGTATGGGACGGGGTAGAAGGAGTAAACCTATTTGGTTAGTTTTTTCCTGACATTAATAAAAATGCTAATTAAAGATTTAATACAAAATTTTAGCTCGATCAAAGTTATACGTACTGAGAAAATTGGAGTATAGTATTAAAACCTAAAGCAGATTACTCCCAGAGGCAGAGCTTATAATCTGTGAAAGTTTCATTACAATCGGCTTAGCCGTTTTTGCGTGAAAGCCGGAAAGACAGACAGACAGACAGAGAAATTTTTTAAAAACGTTAAATTCTGCTTAGTTATTGCTAAAATGAAGCTAAAAACTTATTTATAGCCATTTATAAACAAATCACAGGCAGACACTACAATTATATTCATATAGATTCGTAGATTTTTCAGATTGGACCACAATTTTCTGGTGGAAAGACTGCCACGAAGTCTAGACTTATAGTACAGGATCTTAGATCTCCGTATTTCTGAAACAACCTTATTCCGAATTACCTTGAATTCAAAGAACATTGAATTTAACCGTTGAAAAAGAACATCTTTAGCATGCATAAGACTGCGAATATAAGAATTTAGCCAAGGAGACATAGCACTCTGGACATGTTTAGTTTTCAATGGGACGTTTTTATCATATAGATAAGTAATTTGACTTAAAAACATAACAGAATTATGATACTCTAGATGAAATGAGAGAGAGTTCAATGTACCGGAAAATATGTCACATCTAATTCTTTTCAATAATTAATAGTGACTTTTGTATGGGAGGTGGTAGAAGCAGAGGAGGAAGGTTTGTAATTTTTGGATATGACACCTAATGTAGTATGCAAAATATTTCGTGCTGAATTTAAGTTTTGTAGCTTTCATTATTTTCAATTGGACATAGTTTTCCTGAAATTGGGCATTTGTATGGGAGGTGACAGAGGAAGTGGAGGGGCTTAGAAGATTTTGAAACTACTTATCGACATCATTATCGCCAGGCTTTGTTTCAATTTCAAAGTCGATAGCTCTCATAATGCTCGAAGAAGAAATGCTTTTCTTGAATTTATAATATAGATACTTATATGGGAGAGGGTAGAAGGAGTGAAGAGAAGCTGATAATTTTTTTAGGATTTATTGCAATTTTTAAAAAACAATTTCTGGCAAAATTTTAAGTTTGTACTTTTTCTAGTTTTAATGGAAATTGATATAATGCACTTAACAAAAGTTATGCATTTGTATGGGAGGGGTAGAAGGAGTGTTCAGATCAAAACACATTTTTTTCTCGTTATTGATATTTCTATTTTTATACTTTATGCAAAATGTCAAGCTGATAGCTTTAACAGTTTCGAAGAAAAATAATTTAATTTAAAGTTCAAAATTTCGTGAAATTTGTATAGGAGGGGGTAGAAGGAGTGCACTGAAGTTAATAATTATAATAAAATTAATTCTGGCAAGAATTCGTTTTTATAACTTTGCTAGCTTCAATGAAAATCGAAAAAATGCATTTTTCAAAATTATGTATTTGTATGGGAGGGGGTAGAAGGAGTAACGGGATCGGATCAATATTCAGTCATAGTAATGACATCTACATCATAATACTTTGACTCGAATTTCAAGTCGATAGCTTAAATAATTTCAAAGAAAAATCAATTTCTGAAATTTTCGGAATTTCGTGAAATTTGTACGGGAGGGGGTAGGAGGAGTGGAGGGATGCGGCCCGTTCACAAACTTAAAGTTACTTTTTCGCTAAAAAATTACACGCAAAAATTTTTAGCACTATAGCTCAAAGCTTTCGAGAGTTATGCTGTAGACAGACGCACAGGCGGACAGACAGCAACTCGGAGTCGAAGTTTTTGAGCGACAACAAATATTTCTATACCCTTAGCGGCTATGTGCGAGCATTATTTCTTAACGTTACGAACGGTAAGGCAAACACAATATACTCTCAGATTTCATCTAGAGTATAAAATTAAATACTTTCTCGTTGACTGAGGATGACAGGAACAAACTTTCCCAGTTAATTTCCATTGTACGTGAAAACAACATAGGTTGGTTAATAGCGTTGAAGTCTCTATATTGGTAATTCATTGAGCCATCACTGTTAGATGCCAAATTATATGCTAGAAAAATAAGATCATGTTTAGGGATCGTTGGTAGAACAATCTGACTAAATGACCTAAAATAATCCATATCACCGATCAAAAAGATATCCAAGAGTTTACTGCGTCCGTTACTAAAATGTGTCGACTCGGTTCGGTTAACAAAATATAAATTGAAAGATAGCATATTATTAATAAAATCATTGATAATATTATCGGTTAGAGTTACAGTTTAAATCGCCGACTATAATCACATGCCTATGTTGCAAATGTTTTTTACTACATCAACAACTAGGGACATATCACGAAAGTCCGGAGGTTTATAAATAGTACCTATGAGGCATTTATCATGTCTAATATAAAACTCTACGACTAGATAATTTTAATTGGGCTATCTGGTTCTGATTTGAGGTGGACTCTACTACATAAGCTTTAAGCCCAATCATAATTCTGTTATGTTTGTTAAATGCATTATATCGATTTTCATTGAAACTAGAAAACGTATAAGCTTCAAATTTTGCCAGAATTTGTTTCTTTATAATTGAAATAAGTGTTAGAAAAAATTATCAGCTCCGCTTCACTCCTTCTACCACCTCCCATATAAATATCTATATTATAAATTCAAGAAAAGTATTTCTCCTTCAAGTATACATATGAGAGCTATCGACTTTGAAATTGAATCAAAGCATGGTGATAAGGATGATGATAAGCAGTTTCAAAATTATCTTAAACGCTCCACTTCCTCTGCCACCTCCCATACAAATGCCCAAATTTCAGGAAAACTATGACTAATTTCTTTAAAAATGATGAAAACTAAAAACTTTAAATTCAGCAAAAAACATTTTGCACGCCATGTTCAGTGTCATATACGAAAAATACAAACCTCCCCTTCTACTTCTACGACCTCCCATGCAAAAGTCTCTACTCACTATTCGAAAGAATTTGAGATGACATATTTTCCGGTATATTAAAGTGATTTCCATCTCATCTAGAGTATCACATGATTGGGCTTTACGCCTAATCGTAGTCCTGTTATGTTTATACTCTAGATGAAATCTGAGAGTATATTGTGTTTGCCTTACCGTTTGTAACGCTAAGAAATAACGCTCGCACAGAGCCGCCAAGGGTACAAAAATATTTGTTGTCGCTCAAAAACATCGATTCCGAGTGACCGTCTGTCCGTCTGTCTGTCTGTGCGTCTGTCTACAGCATAACTCTCGAAAGCTTTGAGCTATAGTGCTAAAAATTTTTGTGTGTCATTTTTAGCTAAAAAGTAAAGTCAAGTTCGTTAACGGGCCAAATCGCTCCACCCCTTCTACCCCCTCCCATACAAAATGACACAAATGCGCAATTTGACAATAAACGGATTTGCTCAAAAAGTGTAAAAACTATTAGCCTGAAATTTGGAATATTTTACTTTTATGATAATATCAATCTACTGTATAAAAATTATGCGTGTCTTCTCCCTCCTTCTACCACCTCCCATACAAACTGTACTTGTCGAGAATTACTTTAAGCCAATTTACTCAGTGCGTATACAATTTAGAGAGCTGAAATTGTACACTAGATATTTATTTAAAATTGTTAGTAAGGCTAAAAAAAATTAGACAATTAGCTTCACCCCTTCTACCCCCTCCCATACAAAATGGCACAATTTCGCAATTCCATTATAAATGGATTTGCTCGAAAAGTATAAAAGCTATTAGTCTGAATTTTGGGGTATATTACTTTCATAATGATTTCAATATACAGTAAAAAAATTATTTGCGTCCTCCCTCTCCTTCCACCCCCTCCCATACAAACTACACTTTTTCATGAAATGCTCTAAGACGATTTTTTCAGAACATATAACATTTAGCGAGCTCACATTTTGTGATAAATACTTATTTAGCATTATCACTAAGATCAGAAAAAAATATTTGATTAGCTTCACTGCTTCTACCCCCTCTATTTTCTTGAAAAGTATGAATGTTACTGGTCTAAAATTTGAGAGATGTCAATTTTATGATATTCTTAGTTATTTCTGAAAAAATCACTAAAATCCCCCCCACTCTTTCTACCACCTCCCATTCAAACTGCACATTTTCACTAAATCTAACACACTAATTTTCTCAGGTCCTATTCAATTTTTGAAGTAAGCATTTTGTATGAAACATTTTTTATAGCTACTTTAGCATGATGGGGAAAAAATTAGTTCAATGCTATCACCTCTTCTAACACTCCCCATACAAAATTTCTTGGGATCACAAAAAAATCTATTTCATCTAGAGTATCGTAAGATTGCGGTTTACGCGCAATCGTAGCCCTGTTATGTTTTTTAAGTAGCATAGCTACTCCACCGCCTCCACGATTGACACGGTTAACTCTAAAAACCTTTAAACCAGGAATGGAAATATGGGCATCATCAATGCCTGGTCTAATCCATGTTTCCGAGATGCAGATAATATCAATTTTTGATCCTAAAATTTTGCCTCTAAGATTATCAGCGCGCAAGTCACCAATCAGGATTTGAGCATTTATATGACAGACTTTTAAACCAGAGTAACTTTCGCCAAGAATTTATTGCTAAATAAAGCAAAAAATGTACTTATAGCCATTTATAAACAAATAACAGACATGCACTACAATTTTATTTATATGTATAGATTTGATTCTCACTTATTAAAAAAAAAGTACAAATATTAAGTATCTTATCTAGTTTTTCTTCTCTCCCTGCAAAACTTGCTTACATCGAAACCTCATTGATTATTTTGAATCAATAATGTTATTTTCTTCCAAATTAATTGGCCTGTTTCTTTCTCATATCACAATTATATGCTTATAGTATGATTTTGTTTCGCATTTTTATATGAATAGTTACTTATATTTGTTATACGACTACTACATTAGTTATTTACATATTTTACAAAGGTGTAATACGAATGATTTTATTGAATTATTTTCTGAAATACGTTAAAAATGTTACCTATTTTAATTACATGTTAAACTCTTTTTTTAAATTATTGTAAACAAATAATTATTAGAAAGGATTGTAATGGGTTCATGGACCGTAAACCTGATGATTTAAATAAATAAAATTTTAATTTATAGTTTCCTAATTTACTTCCAGATGCAAATCTCTTCGAACTCCGGCAAATACGCTTGTACTAAACCTGGCAGTTAGCGACTTTTTCATGGCAGCAAAGTGTCCCATTGCAATTTACAACAATTTTCATCTTGGACCAGCATTGGGCGATCTATGTGAGCTATCTATGACCTATTCTACAAAAACAACTACAGTTGAATAATGCACTTTTTTCACATTTTAGGGTGCACAGTTTACGGATTTTTAGGCGGTATTACAGGAACAGTATCAATAGCAACACTAACAGCTATATCGATAGATCGTTATCACGTTGTGGTCTATCCGCTGGATCCTTTAAAATCGACAACAAATCGACGATCCCGGCTTATGGTGGCATTCGTTTGGTCCTATGCCTTTATCTTCTCGGTAATACCTGCTTTGGATCTGGGCTTAAGCCGATATGTACCGGAAGGATACCTGACAACATGCAGTTTCGACTATCTCTCGAAAGCCATTAATGCCCGAATCTTCATGTTCTGCTTCTTCATGGCAGCCTGGTGCGTTCCATTCCTCACTATCGCCTACTGCTATTTTTACATTCTGAAAGTGGTGATCTCGGCGAACAGCATTCAATCGAGTAAGGATAAAAATAAAACCGAACTAAAACTGGCGATCGTTGTAATAGCAATCATCGGACTCTGGTTCCTAGCATGGACGCCATATTCAGTTGTAGCCTTACTCGGCATATCCGGGAATGAGGATAAGCTTACGCCACTAGGATCCATGATTCCGGCATTGTTTTGTAAGACAGCAGCTTGTATTGATCCGTACGTCTACGCAGTAACTCATCCGAGATTTCGCATGGAGGTCAATAGGATGTTTTTCGGTCGTATTGTCCACAGAACATCGACAATTCGGTCGTCATGTCAGACTGTGAACACGTCGAATCGACGACGCGTAGTACCGGAAGTCTGCAAGAACGAATCGAACAGGTTGGGAAACAACAACGAAATGCTCACTCTGGCAGGACCTCTCGAACGAGGATCCATTGCTCTACAGGATGAGCTTTCTAGTAATATCGAACTATAAATTTGTAATTGGGGATTGATTCAAATTTTACACTGATTACACTGTACAACATAATGCATTCGAGCATGTTTGAAAATAATAATTGTGGATATTTCTCTATCCCGAGACTATTGTATAGATTTCACAAACTGTAAGTCACAAAGCTTCTTCGACGTTAGTTGTTAGATAGATTAAAATAAGTATTTTAATAGGTCAGATGAGTCCAAAGTACCAAAATGAATTTATGAATAGTTCAATTTTTAAATTTTTAACACGAAAGAAGAGATAAAAATACGATATTTTTGTAAAAAAAAAAAAATTCATTTCAAAAATATTCAACATCATTATCTTCTACTTTTATATTAATAATAAAATCGTTTGAGTCATAACGACTATTTTAGTGTTGTAGAACTCACGAAAACGATATATGACTCACGAAAACGATATATGTTTGTAATTGCACCACGAAAAAACTACTAGACGGGGTTTTGAAGCGGTTTTCATACTGTTCCTAAAACGAAATATATTTCATTTCGAAATTAAATGGTGATACAACAGCGCTAGAGCCCTCTGTATGTAAATTATGAAGGGAAAGTTGTAGAGCAGCTAACATTATGGAATGAAATATTGTTCTAAATAGCAACAAATAAACTTTCATGTGCCCAAATTTCGAATTATTGGGTAAAGTTTCTAATCAACAAAATTGTTATTGCAGGAAAAGGGTCGAACGAGCTGTTGCATTTTAAAGTTAGTAAGTTATCCCAAGCCAATGGAAAAAATTTTACATATTGAGATACGTTGAGAGTGATGGAAAAGGATACAAACACCCAAAGCTCATGACCCCAATCTTTCGCCACAAACCACATGCCCATATCCATCAGCCAATCGATTCAACCGGTAAACGTCGCTTTGAAACCTTTTCAATCAATCAAAACGTATCTTAATGGGTAAAATTTCTTCTATAGGATTGGGATATCTTATATTATTGATATCCTTTCATTTCAAATATGTTGGTATAGACTTTCCGATTCAAAACACTATCGGTCAGTGCGAAATTTATGTGAAGTGAACGACCTACACGTAATTCCTTATAAACATATTACCCATGAACATTTATGTACATAACTTTTATTTACTATTGTGGAAGGGTTGTAAGAATTTCGCATAACCCTTGATCTACGAAATTTCATTTTCGCAGATTGAGGTAACCCAGATATATCCAAAGAGGAAGCAGTGTGCTGGAATTATACGTTGATCGCGATTTGAACTCAGGGCCTTCGCAGTGTAGACCAACACACTATCCATTAGACTACACCCAGCAAATCTTCTATAATATTGAAAATCCAACTCTTGATTGAATTTAACCAAAATTAATGAATTTCTAATATTTCACATGAATTTGCATACTCTAGTTTCAATAGGGTGTAGCCTAGAGGGTAGCGTGTTGGTCTTACAATTGGAAGGTTGTGAGTTCAAATCCCGGTCGACGCATTATATAATTCCTGCACACTGCCTGCTTGGATACCTCAATCTACGAAAATGAAAAATTCATAGATAGAGGATTGCGTGAAGGGCTAACAACCGTTCCACAATAAGTAATGAAAAAAATATTAAGAAACCTGAAGGTCAGGAACCCGATTTGGTCTGTAGTGCCATTTTGACATTCTTTTCTGAACTAGCTCTACCCAAAGCTCCAAGAAGAAAGACGTCATTTTGTAAACGAAATATTTTAATTTTTGGTCGCTCAGATATTCAAAATCATTTTCAAGAAAATTTGAATATGATTTTATAGTTCGTTTTTGATTTTTGGCATTCCGCACGAAATCTTAATAGACGTTTTTTACTAAGTTCATAACAACCAGTGAAAAACAGTTAAAACAATTCAACTTTAATATGAGTTCGAAAATAATTTAATATCCAGAGCAACTCCAGCGAGACCAGCCCTGATAATGGTTTAGAAAAGTTCGCTCTATCGAAATAGTTTAGCAAAACTCGCAGAACACCTAGTTTAGTTTATGAAATCTTTAGTTACTAATTCTTTTTAACTTTATCGATTTAAATCACCACACGCGTCTAAGTCTTTCAAAAAATATTGTTATTCTTTTAATTAATGTGTAGCTTTTATGATTTGGAATTAAAAAAAAAACATTAAAACTTAACCATGATAAAACATAACATATCACAGTACGAAGATGAATTTAATACATAATAAGCTAGACCATCTCATTCTGCTAAGATAGAGATAGAAAATTGAGCAAAAGGTAACCACTCCCTCATTTTGATAAACAAGAAGTCTCACCTGTAATCTATAAAAAATGTATAAGGTAATAATCACCTAAACGTCTGTGTGTACAACACCACGCCTCGCACATAAATCATATGCGGTTAATTTTAAAGAAAAGTAAACTCGTTTTGTTTTTTGTTTTTTTTTTAAGTGTTCATTTACCAACTAATTAATTAACAATAATTTCAAATTTATGATCAATATTAGCGAAAATCAAAAATTATAAACAGTTCATATAAATGAACAATTGCGACGTACAGAAGCAAATAAAAACTTCTTCAGAAAATTGCAAACAAAATAGTTCTGAATATAAATGTTTAATATCATCATCATATCATAACGATGGCCCAGATCGAATATGCCGTATCAACCACTAATCGGAAATTCACTTCTTATAAGATTTAAGTGAAAAATTTCGTAACAATCGGTTTTAAAAAAAGGAAAATAGGAATTTATGCTTGCTTCCCTAAAACAAAGTATGCACGCTCTCCTGTAAAATTCGGCATATTCGATCTAGGCAATCGATAATTAATGTTATTACACTAACGTCTTGCTTTTTCCTGCAGAAGTGATATATTAATAAAATATCAATAAGAATAAAATATTACGAAAAAAATCTACTTTTCTACTACATAGAAGAGAAGTATCGTTTTGTTGACTTTTGTTACTTAAAAACGCGAGAAGTTTTAATTTTAAAAAAAAAGTTTTAATTGATTGGAATATATAAAATTTTCAAAATAAGTGATCTTCGGTTCTTAAAAATTCAATAAACGTAAAACATGTACAATTATTAAATTCGTAAATCTGCATCATCTTTTTTTTTGGCGTAACTATTCTTCTTCCTCCTTCTCTCGTCTCTACATATAGATCTTCCTAATTGTTCCAATTTCCAGCGATAGGTTTTGACAAAGCCTTAATAACGACGTTCAATTTAGTTGTCTTTATTCGAATCCCTTTTTGAATTAAATGTAGTGGAACGCTGCTAAATTTCATTTCAGATTTTAAGATCGGTTTTCCTTCACCTGACAAGTCTCTTCGAACTACAAGAGATCCTTTTTTGGTTTAATTGATAATAATAAGGTATAATGATCGGCTTGGAAAAAAAAACAGGAACGCTGAAATTTGAATTTGGATAGGACACCGAACGTTGTATGCAAAATGTTACGTGCTGAATTTAAAATTTCTAGCTTTCATTTTCAATGAAATTTAACATATTTTTCCGGAAATTGGGGCATTTGTATGGGAGGTGGCAGATGAAGTGGGGGGTCTTAGAAAATTTTGAAACTGCTTATCAACATCCTTATCGCCAAGCTTTTTTTTCAATTTAAAAGTCGATAGCTCTCATTTGTTCGAAGAAATGCTTTCCTTGAATTTATAATGTAGATATTTGTATGAGAGGGGGTGAAGGAATGAAGTGAAGCTGATATTTTTTTTTTATTTATTGCATATATTAAGAACCAAATCCTGGCAAAATTTTCAGTTTGTACTTTTTCTAGTTTTAATGCCAATCGATGTAGTGCATAAATAATGCATTTATATGGGAGGGGGTAGAAGGAGTATACGAATCAAAACAAAATTTTTCGTCGTCAATGATTTTTCTATTTTTAAATTTTACACAAAACTTCAAGTCGATAGCTTTGGCAGTTTCAGAGCAAACTAATTTAATTTAAATTTAAAAATTTCGGGAAATTTGTCTGGGAGGAGAGGGTAGTACTTAAGTTGATAATTTTTTCAAAACTGATTGCAATTATAAGAAATTTAATTCTCGCAAAAATTCGTCCTTATAACTTTGCAAGTTTTAATAAAAATCAAAAAGATGTATTTTTCAAAATTGTACATTTGCATGGGAGAGGGTAGAAGGAGTGAGGAGATCGGCTCAACATTTTGTGACGGTAATGAAATATACATCATTACTCTTTGACCCGAATTTCAAGTCGACAGCTTTCAAAGAAATAGAAGGAGTGGGGGATGTAGCCCGTTCACGAACTTAAAGTTACTTTTCGCTAAAAATGATACACAACCAATTTCAGTACGATAGCTCAAAGCGTTCGAGAGCTATGTTGTAGACAGACGGACAGACGGTCACTCGAAATCGATGCTTTGCGCGACAACAAATATGGTTTGGTAAATATTTTCACGACGACAAATATTTCTGTATCCTTGACGGCTCTGTCCGAGCATTATTTCGTGGCATTGCAAACGGAAAAACAAGCACAATATACTCTCAGATTTCATCTAGAGTATAAAAATCCGTCTGTCTGTACGCCATCCGCTGTATGTGTACGCTCAGCGCATATTAAATCCCAAACTCTTGAAGACAGACAGTTAATTTTTGGGTGGTGTGCTGATATCAGATGCACACTAATTTTGAGAGGTTGCGGGATTAAGGGTGGGGGAGCACTAAAATTGAGAACTACTTATTCGTAAATCTCAACTATGGTTCTAGCTAGGAAGCTGAAAATCAATATACATCTATATACATATAGAGAGGTTTGTACGAGGAACTTTAAAAATAATTAAGATTATATTATTCAATGGGGTCTGAAAAGGGGAACCAAAAACGAATTGTCTGACAAATTTGTTTTTCAATGATTACATCTTCAGAATTATGTTTTTGCACCACGTATATATAATAATAAATCCACCATATCTTGATAGAGGGATAGTGGTAGGGGGTGCAAGGAAGGGGAGAATTTAAATCATTATAAAAGTAATATTTTCAAAATTTCAGATCAAGAGACTATGTACTTTTTGAGCAAATCCGTTTATTGTCAAATTGTGGAGCGATTTGGCCTGTTCACGAACTTGATCTTATTTTTTTGTCAAAAACGATGTATACAAAATTTAAACCTTCCAGCTCAACAGTTTCTCAAGCTTGAGAGCACAAAGGCAGACGGGCGGACGGACATCCGGTTTTGAGATTTTTGAGCGACAACAAATATTTCTGTACCTTTGGAGCCTCTGTGCGAGGATTATTTCTTGGCGTTACAAACCTTAGAGCAAACTTATAATAATTGTAGCGGAGATGAATTAGAAGCATTTAAAAAATTGAGCTCTTTTCAAAAATTTAAGCCGTTATATCTCCAAATCCAAAAAGGTATTTAGTTAAAATTTTGGCAGATTATAGAGCGTTATGATCTATAATTTTGGTAAAAATTAAGTTTAGGGGTGTGAGGTAAGGATGGTAGGCCAAAAGTTCGAAAACATTTCAACAATTTTTTTAGGGCTCTGGTAAAAGATACAAAATTCTAACTTTTCACGTGCATACATCCATTTGATGTATGTACATAAAGAAAAAATAATAATTTGAACCAGGGGCCATAACATGCACGGGGTGAATATTGTGTGAAAACAAAAAAAAATCTGAATTTTTGATTGGAACTTGAAGCTAGAAAGTTTAAAATTTGCTAAATTAATTAAAAAAATCAGCCTACAAGTCGCTCGCAACTTTATTATTCTTGGGACAAGTTCGTGGTACGTGAGAATCCAATATGCAAGTTAGGGTGAAAAGAGAAGACTATGTGAATAGGGGTGCATGGCTGTAGTCAATTATTTAACACTTAACTGTGATTCCGATCTATAGCTCCAGTACATGAAATCAATATTTCATTCGTCTATATATGCAAGTTTGGTTTTGTACACGAGGTGAGGGGATAGAAGGGATGGCTACATGTCAATATGTCAATAATTTTTTAATTGATTGCTCGAATCACATTCAAAATTCGCTGTATAGAATATTAGTTTTATAGGCGAAGCAAATTCCATGAAGTTCTCGGTGTATTTTATATTCTTAAAACCATGCATTTGTTTGAAAGGGGATAAAGGAGGTAAGGGAATAGCTAAGCTTGTGATGCAATTTTATTAAGTTTCTTTTGGAAGGTGTTGTACAAACTTTCAAGTTCGCAGCTTTTAATTTTTTGTTTATTAGTTGATTTCTTGAAATTACTCGAAATAATATTTTTGCAAGGGAGGGAGTGGAAGGGCAGGTGAATTCCAAAACTTTTAGTGCATTTTTATTTGAAATATTTTTAGAAGTGATTGTCCATAATTTCAAGTTGATTGCTTTTAATGGTTTAGTGATAATTGATTTCTTAAAAATGGTAAAAAAAATACTTTTGTATGGGATGGGGTAGAACTTTTGAAAATATTCGACTAGTTAGAAATGAATTTTACAAATTTTCAAGTTTGTAGCTTAAATTTTCACTCAAAAATTTTGATTTTTTGTGTTTTTTTTCCAATACAAGTGAGAAACCTAGTGCAAGTTAGGGCCCCCTTTGGTAGATAACGGTTTTGGTACAAATCAATATTTTACCGTTATGAATATTAAATGGATGTATGCACGTGCTAAATTTCAACTTTGCATATTTTACCACAGCCCTAAAAAAATTAGTCAAAAATTTCGACATTTTGGCCTACTACCTCGTTATCTTTACACCATCTTAAAATTTTTACGAAAATTATAAATCGTTCAATTGGACAAAATTTCTATTTATTACCTGTTTTGAATTTTTAGATATGTACAACGGTTAGAAATTTTGAAAAGTGCAGCATTTTTGAAATGCTTTCCATTTCCCTCCACTACTATTATGACAAAATTTTGTATTTTTCTTGTATTTCACTAATATAGCTTAATAAATATTTTAAGTTTCAATTCCATAACTTAAGAGATGGTTGAGACATTAATTTTTAGGCGTTTTGCTTTGCACCTTCTAACCCTCCCCGTTAAAATAATTAGCCTCCCTCTAAGATGATTCTGGTGGATCTGTACGCCACCGTAATGGCCCCGAAATATGATTTTTTTAGAGTAAGTAACTTCGAAGAAATAATCATTTAAAAAAATCGGCCTAGAATTTGTTTTTAGCCCCCCCATTTTCGGACGCCAATGGATAAAAAAATTGAATTATTTTTAGAGTTTGACCCACAGCCCTCTCTATACCTATGCCGATTTTCAGCTTCCTAGACGCTTTCGTAGTGGGGATATTAGCAAGTGTGCAGAACAGTAGCAGACATAGTTTTCCTAGAAATTCTACTTTTTGGAAAGATGTGAAATTGTACGGGAGGCGATAGAAGGATTCAAGCTAATCGTCTCATTTTTTTTCGGTCATCCTAATAATTCTAATTTAATATTTTTTGCAGAATTTCAGCTCGATATATTTTGTACTTACTAATTAAATTGGTTTATAGTAAATCATTAAAAAATGCAGTTTCTATGAGTGGTGGAAGGAGTGAGGGGATTCAAATATTTCTTATACCGGAGATTGATATCATCATAGAAACAATATATTTAAAATTTCAGATCAATAGCTTTCATACTTTTCGAGAAAATTCGCTTATTGCCAAGACCCGAAATTGTGTCATTTTGTGTGGTAGCTGGTAGAAAGAGTGGAGCGATTGGGCCCGTTCACAAACTTTCAATCTTTCACCAAAAACAACGTGGTTTTGTGAATGTTTTCACAGTGCATTTCGAATTGAAAGAAAAGGTTTCCGGATTCTACACTATTACGCTTTATTATTCATGACGTTTCGGTCTCTACTGAGACCTTTATCAAACTACAGTTTATAATATTTTAAAAATCTATTAAATAAGAAAAGTTGTTAGCAGTTCTCATTAGTCTTGGCGAGGGAGTGTTTTGTCCATAGCGGATAATGTGCCGATCGACATGCAATAAATGCATAGCTCAGATACAGCTTTTTTGTGGAGAAAATATTCGGGAAATCCCAACTATTCCGAACTATGATTTCTAGCACTCTTCGAGCTAAATTGCATATTTTAGTAACGTGGGGTACCAAAGTTAAGGACAAGTCCAACATAATGGCCAAATCTTTGATGACCTGCACCCCTGGCAATTATTGGTTATTAATGCAGTAGTTGTAAGAGATCTGCTGAAAATTATGTACGTACATTTCGGAATGTTGAGGGAAAGATGGTTAGACAAGCACCAGTCGAAAAATGCGTCGATGTTAGTTTGAAAGGTGGCACAGTCCAGGACTGTTCTCACAGTTTTGAAGATTTTTAAATCGTCTGCGAATAATTAATAATCGACATCATGGAATATGGAAGACATAACATTGATAAATACTATAAATACGGGTCCCAGATTTCATTTCTTCTTCTATACCACCTCTAGTTGTTGGCGACCGTGCCGTGGTTGATCCTAACGAAAAAGCCAATTTACTAGCAGCAAGTTTCGCAAGAAACTCTCTCCTTCCACCTTCAAACCAAACGCCTCCAGCTGCAATTCCCTCTGGTTTCTCACTGCCTGCACTGCATTTTCGCAAGAGACTTATTTCTCGGATCCTTACAGAGCTCAACTTAGGGCCATCGGCCTTAATGATACCCTTGTTCAATGGATTGAGAGTTATCTCTCAAAACGCGCTATTCGAGTAGTATTAGATGGCGTTACTTCTTCTTCTTACCCAATTGATTCCGGCGTCCCTCAAGGTTCTGTTTTATCTCCAACTCTTTTCTTAATTTTCATAAACGACCTTCTGTCGTCCACTCGCAATCCAATCCATAGTTTTGCAGATGACAGTACCTTAGACAACACCTATGAATTTAATTCTGCTGCTGAATCAAACCATCATACTATTGCCTCCAATCGCAGAAAGTTATTCAATTCGCTGAACTCGGATCTCAGTTTAATCCTGGAATGGGGAAGGAAAAATAGAGTAGAGTTCAACGCATCCAAAACACAGGCCTGTCATCTATCCCTCAAACATGATCTTCCAGTATTGTCTCCCAATGTAACCTTTGATGGTGCACAGCTTACCACTTCACACTGTTAGGCGTCAAAATTAATGAACACCTGAATTGGGCCCAGCATATCTTTGATATTGCCCTGGACGCCTCAAAACGCCTAGATGTTCTCCGAAAATGCAAAAAATATTTCACACCTATGGACATAGCAACCACCTATAAGGCTTACATTAGACCACGATTAGAGTATAACTGGCATGTTTGGGCTGGGGCACCCAAAACACACCTCGCGTTGCTCGATCGTATTCAAAAACATGCGTTCCGACTGATTGGAGACGAAACCATCACGTCTTCTATAGATTCTCTTGAGCATCGCAGAAATGTCGGAGTACTCAGCATTTACTATCGTTACTTCCGTGGTAGATGCAGTACTGAACTAAGCGCACTCATTCCTCCACTGCATACTTTTCTCCGAAATACTCGTCAAGTTGAACGCACACACCCTTCCCGTACAGTGAAATATAGGCAGTCTTTCATTTCCCGAACGTCAAGACTTTGGAACGATTTACCAGCTAGTTTGTTTCCCAACAAGTACAACCTGCAGTGCTTCAAGAACAATGTCCACCATCATTTTCGTCTCTCTCCATCTTGATACCTCCACTTCCTATACCGACATAACTGTGCATCGCATTAAAGGGTGACCCCCTAAGTTTTACTCGGTGCCATAAAAAAAAAAAAAACAGAGATGGGAACCCTCGGGTATATCAGACGTTACTTGGACTGAAGTAAGCTTAGCACTTTTTAAATTGATAGACGAAATGCGATTCTCCAGGTAATCACTTAACAACGAAAGCAACATATCAGAAATTCAATAATAATTTAATTTGGAAATTAGAAGCCGATGATTGACTTTATCAAAAACCTTAAAGACACGTCGGTATAAGTTGCGTGTAGTTGATGGTTGCACTTATGTTGATCAGATTATCAATGCAATGCATTGATAATCTGATCAACATAAGGTAAGAGATTAGTTAATATTGACTTATCTTCTTGAAAGCCATGTTGGTGAGGCGATATAACGCCGTTAATTAACAGAGTAAGCTTCACGAATATATGATACTGAAATGGATCTTCTTCCTTTAACACGGTTTTGCATTTATTTAACTCTACTTTTAATAATGATCACAACATCGTAATATCAGTAGAACTGAGATTAATGTATGCGCTGTATTTCAAATTATTTAGTAGGTAATGGAAATGGTTCCTTCTATTGAGGAAAGTTGTCAGATTCTATTATAATTTCAATACCTATGTATGTGCATGAAGAACTCTGTCAAATTTAGTTGCTTCAAGGTTGAAATCACGTACTGATCCTTGGTGTTCTCCCCAATAATTTTCCAAGAGATTTTTGGGTCTGGAAAAATATTCCACGAAAGAGTGAAAGCTGGTTGGAAGTGTAAATACTTCTTACACTTCCAGACCGAAGGCGGCTCCTTACTTTCCTGTCTCCATCTGTAATTGTTTGTAGATATTGACTCCATCTCTTATTATCACGTTCCTTGATTTTCTCTTGTTTATACGTTGTTCAAATATTCTTTCTGAATTTAATTCCGAACGACTGCTTCCCAATAAACGTAAGTCCCCTAGGCCAATTTTTCTGCTTTCCTTTTACCTAGTAGACCAAAGGAAAAAAAAAGCGAAATTTTTTTCATTCTCGTCATATTTTGGCGTTAAGGGATTTACAGCAGTGCTGCCCTAAAAAAATTCGTATATGTTTAAAGTATTTTATTTCTGTGATAAAAATATCATTTTGCGCACATATTTTTTATTTTTAAAAAATTTAATTATTACCTGTTGTTGTTGTTTCGTGAGGTTCACTATTTCTTATTTTAACTTTTCTTATAATTATTTATAAATCCTACCATCGGAAATTAGAATCAAATATGCATACGACCAAAGGATCTAAAAAAAAGCATACTTACAGTAGCGTTGCGGGAAAAAAAATATGATAAAAAGAAAAAAAAATAATAATGAAAAAAATATATCGAATCGTAACAATATCAATAATGTAAAAAAGCAAAAATTTCAATTTATTTAAAGATTTTTTGTCTAAAGATGGAATTACAAATTTTAATTTAAGTTAATAATGTTTTCATTATTTCTTCAATAAAACATTTTACAACACAAAACTAAAAAAAATCAAAATAAATATACATATATATTTTTAATAAATTATATTATCATATATTAAATTTAAATGTAGTAGAAATTAAGTGAAATGAGGCACAATAAAAAAAAATCTTCTTAGATGTATGTCATATGAATCACTTTTATTTGAATTTGTGTGAAAAGAAGTAGATTGGTGGTATACTTGTGTTTTTTGTTGAGGCCTCCAAGTTTATCCACATTAACAGAATTCGTGCCCATCAGACACAACAGCTGTGTACAGTCTCAAGCAAGTAACCATCAAGAGGCGATAGCTCCTCACGGTATTTGCCGAGTACTTCAAAGCTCCACAAATAATTCGCCAATTTCAGGTCTCTTAATACAAGGTTGTGATGCGTCGACCCAAGGGTCACCATGCTTCCCCAGATCACGTCATAATCCAATATTGTCATAAATGTTGTCAGAGCCAACCAGGGTATATCTCCTGAGATGTTAATTACATCATCTCTTGGAACGCACTCGAAGGTGGCACTCAGTTGGCCATACAACTTCTCTTTGTCCACAAGTGGTTTGGTTGGTACGTGAAGAATTGTGTCGTACCTAACCTTGGTCCTGAGTCTATGACGATGATAATCCTATCTAAGATTGGTTCCCAGCTAATGAAACTGTTTCTCTCTCTCGGTTTAGGGACGACCGCCACGTCATTCCTGGCTTCACACACAGGACCAACGTAAAGAACGCTCGAGACTCGTTATTCTACTGATTCTGTCCACCTGACCCCGCTCTAGCCCAAGATTTCGATGTTGCAGTGCTCGATTTCACGGTGGATGGTGATGGATGTATGGACCAAGTTATCCCTGCCTTTTCAGTGTCATTCAATGTTCCAACGTTCCAGAAGCAAATCTTAGTCCATTTTGGAATGCCAAAATAGTTACCATAGAGTCCATCCGTATCCGATGCGTTGTATCCGTTTCTCGTATCAGTCAGGCTTTAAGATCACATGTAATGAGCCCACAATCATTTCAGTGTCCATTTACCATTTTTAGGGCAAGCAATACTGCCTGTGGGTGTATTATACTACCGCCATTCGACAGGAGAAGCATTTGTATGGTAAGTGGTAAAAGGAGTGCGTTAATAGTTTCACATCATTATAGTTTGCTCTAATTTTCAAGTCTATTAATTTTGAAGTAAAATCAATTTCTTGAAATTTCAAAATTTCGTGCAATGCGTATGAGAGGGGTAAAAGGATTCTACTTCTACAATGGCGCTACAGCCCAAATCTGACCTTGGCCTCCTAATATTCAGGTTCCTTAAAATTTTTTTTTATTACTTATTGTGGAAGGGTTGTTAGCCCTTCGCACAACCCTCTTTCTACGAATTTTTCATTGTCTTAGATTGAGGTGATCAAAGTATACCCAAGCAGGCAATTTGGCGGAATTATATTTTGCGCCGGCCAGGATTTGAACTCACGACCTTCGCATTACAAGACCAACACACTACCTACTAGGCTATACCCTAGCTTGGGGTAAAAGGATTGGGAGGATGTATTTAATTTACGAAAGTAAAGTTTTTTTTTTAGCAAAAATGACAATAAAACATTTCAGCTCGATAGCTCAAAGCGTTATTTCTGGTACCGATTTTGAAAACACTGTTTCGAGAAAAACGCGTTTAAGGTTTTGAGTTATCTCACAGTCGTTGCTCGTCATTAATGCGAATTTCTTAATGAATTTTTCAGTGTAGATACTCAAAGGATAGCACTTTCGAATGAGCTCCATTTTGAAAAATAGATTCTTTTGCAGACCAATGTTTTGCGTGCGATGAATCCTTGCACGTTATGTAACAAGCAGTGCAAACAATCATAGCACTACGGAGTCAAAGTGCGAAAATCCCAGCACTAGAATGGATCATAAAATGCGAGGAATACGGGGAACTTGTGCAAAAATCACAACACAAGAGTTGTATATGGATTAAATCCCAACACAATAGAAAACTTAGAACAACGTTTTAATTCTTTTATTGATGATAATTATCTAACGACTTAATCGGTAGGAAGTTCAAAGGCAAGTGAACACATAACATAATTTTTAAATTCAAACGGCCAACTGTGCTGAAGTGCAACGGCTCCTTATGTATGCAAGTGCACTGACCCGCATTCCGTTCGACCTCTCAGCTGTTGAGTACATTTTCCTCCATCGGCAAAACTGGTGTACCGTGAAAGTAGTTCCTCAACTTCTACCTTCTGACCGATTTGTGCAATCATTGTTACGGTTGTTTTTCGCCTTTCTACTTCAAGCGTCGCGTGATCAAATTTTTGAACAAATTTTCAGGTCAAAAACTTTTCGCATGCGATGCGAACAGCTGTATGGGTTCTTACTGCACGATTTCACTCAAACTTTGAGTGACATCTGTATATGCGCTAACATCTGCTGAATTCCAACAACTGTCAATTAAACTGTCAAGTGGTCTTGTCGTGGATTTGTGTACTGTAGGTGAGTAAACAAACTAAAACAAAGAACTAATTAATTTCTTTACAGGTGAAATGAGAAGGCCGCAACGACGCGCCAAACATTCTCCCGGGCCTTGGAACCTTAGTTCCAAGAGACGATTTGCGCTGTTACATGTAGCAGCATTGGTCCCCGGATGATGAGGATATGGCATTTCCTCCACTAACCAGGAAGGTGGAAGGTTTTGAGGCGCCTTCATTCGCCGAAATTGGGATCTTGGAGTGAGTGGACTAGAGATTATTGGAAATTGGACTTAGTTTAATTGACGATTATTGTTCATTTCAATTCAATTTTATGATTAGAATAGATTATTGGTTATGTATTAAATTCATTGTTTGATTAATTTTTATTGTTTTGTTATTAATTTAGTTCATATTTAAATGTTATATGTAATAGTTATGTAATAGTTCAATGTGCATATGTGGAGTTTAAAAAGTGAGTTACATATTCCAAGAGCGGTTAGAAAAGTTTGATCACTGATTTTACGTACATCCGTTCTTCGATCGTATCTTAGTTGTCTAATTGGTTTTAATTTCAATCTTTTTGATGGGCAATGATAGAATTCCAGTGCTCTCCGAATGTTTAACCATTGCATGAATCGATGTGGATTACTTCTAGTTGAGCTATAAAAAAAACTCTTACTTTGATTTCGACGAAATTTAAACTTGTACAACCATTTTCTGAGTTTGTCAAGTTTGATGATCGTTTGAATATGCTTAAGTTGGGATTGAAGTCGAGGAGTATGACAAGATCGGCAAGATCGGTATTTCTTATAGTTCGTAAGTTTGAACATCCATATACGCTTGATATGAGAGGGAAACGATGTAATTTGGAGAAGAGCATTGTTTCGAGCAAAAAATATTTTGGAATGCGATTTGTAAGAAGCCAGTTTGGTTTTTTTGGGTATGCGGTTAACCTTTTGCCGACTGTTGAATAAATCCTGAACAGAAGCGAAGAGGCTAATTTCAAAGGTTCCCTCTGAAAGGCTGGATGTTTCTTCATTCGTTTCATCCTGGAAATGAGATGTTGACTTGATGAGACTTGAAATGTCCGGATTATCACCCTGAGGAGAATGACCTTGGGCATCGAATCAGCGTTGGATGTCATCTGTTCCTGAATCATTGACGATTCGCAATTTGAATTAAAAGAGTCTGACTTGAAATTCATCCAGAAATGTAGCAAACTGTGATGTTGCTTTCCGCAGAACATACACGAATAATTGCTTGTGCATTGTTTAGTGATATGATCCTCAGCCAAACAATTCATACAGAGTCGTTTCTCTTTAACGAACGTTTGACGGTCTTTAGCGGGTAAATTGCTAATACGAATAGTGATGGGATCTTTCGAATGAAAATAATCGAACATTTCGATTATCAAAATAATCGAGATATCTCGCGAGGCTTCTAGCAATCATTCGAATGATTTTTCATTCATTTTTCAACTGTAACCAAAAGGAATTAAGAGACATAATATGCACTTGCGCATTTCGCACTACTCTCATGTTGTGTTTTGGAGAGTCAGAACAAGGGAAAGCGCAATGATGACAGAAGAAGAAGAACGACACGATATACTAGAGAAATACGAAAAGAAAAAACATTTGGTCAAAATAGTAGTGGAGGAAAATGAGGAGCATTGAACTTTCCAAAATTTCAAACCATTATATCTCAAAACTGAGTACAGATATCAAATCAAAAATTTGTTAGATTGTAGAGCTATTCAATTTTAACTTTTGGTAAAAGAAATTCAAGTTGGGGGGTGTAAGGGGAGGGAGGTGGAAAGCAAAATACTGAAAATTTGGAGTAACTTTTTTAGGGCTTTGGTGAGAGATACAAAGTTTAAATTGTGCAGGTCGACACATCTGTTTATTGTGCACACAGGAAAAATAATAAAAATTCTGCAATTGTTATGCACTGACTCCCCTGGTCAAATTTTTGAATGAAATTTTAAGGTACAAACTCGCAATGCGCGGTCAGCGGGGATGCTATTTACGCCCCTTATTCAGACCCCTGAACCTTGACGAAGGAGCAACCTTTAATGAGGAAGATCGAGAGAAAAAAATGCATTTGGGTTGAGCACGATAGGCATTAGACTGGTATCTGATACGAAATGCCTGTTTATACTCTAGATGAAATCTGAGAGTATTATAAGTTTGCCACAAAGTTTGTAACGCCAAGAAATAAGGCTCGGAGAAAAAAATGAATGATACAGAAGTTCATATAATCACTCAAAAATCTCAAAACCGGATGTCCGTCTGTCCGTCCGTCCGTCCGTCCGTCCGTCCGTGTCCTCTCTAACTTGAGAACGCGTTGAGCTAGAAAGTTCAAATTTTGTACACGTCGTTTTTAACAAAAAAGTAAGGTCAAGTTCGTGAACGGGCCAAATCGCTCCACCCCTTCTACCCCCTCCCATACAAAATGTCACAATTGCGCAATTTCACAATAAACGGATTTGCTCGAAAAGTATAAAAGCTATTGGCCTGAAATTTAGAATATATTATTTCTATGATAATATCAATCTACAGTAAAAAAATTACGTGTGTCCTCCCCCTCCTTCTACCACCTCTCATACAAACTGAACTTGTCATAAATTACTCTAAGCCAATTTACTCAGTGCGTATAAAATTTAGCGAGCTCAAATTGTGCACCAAATATTTATTTAAAATTGTTAGTAAGGTCAAAAAAAATTAGACGATTAGCTTCACCCCTTCTACCCCCTCCCATACAAAATGACACATTTTCGCAAATTGACAATAAATGGATTTACTCAAAAAGTATAAAAGGTATTAGTCTGAATTTTGGGATATATTACATTCATAATGATTTCAATCTACGGTAGAAAAATTATTTGCCTCCTCCCTCTCCTTCCACCCCCTCCCATACAAAATACACTTTTTCATGAAATGCTCTAAGCCGATTTTCTCAGAACATATAACATTTATCAAGCTCATATTTTATAATGAATACCTAATTAGTATTATCTCTAAGATCAGAAAAAACTATTTGATTACCTTCACTGCTTTTACCCCCTCCCATACAATATGACACAGTCTTACAACTTCACAAAAAATCGATTTTCTTGAAAAGTATGAATCGCACTAGTCTGAAATTTAAGGGATGTCAATTTTGTAATATTGCTAATTATGTCTGAAAAAATTACTAAAATCCCCCCACTGTTTCTACCACCTCCCATACAAGCTGCAAATTTTCATTAAATCTAACTCACTAATTTTCTCAGTTCCCATTCAATTTTTTTAGTAAGCATTTTGTATAAAACATTTTTATAGCTACTTTAGCATGATGGGGAAAAATTAGTTCAATGCTATAATTCTTTCTAACACTCCCCATACAAAATTTCTAGGGATCACAAAAATTCTATGTATTTCATCTAGAGTATCGTAAGATTGCGCTTTACGCGCAATCGTAGCCCTGTTATGTTTTTGTATATGGGTTCATATGTATTTTGTTGAATGGGAGAGTGAAATTTGGTATAAAATATTTTCATAGCTACTCTTGTATGATGGATTTCATCTGTAGCATCGTATGTTCGGCTTTCCCTAGCTTTTGCCGACAAAAGGACGTAAAGGTGGAGCATTGAAATTCCTTTTTAAATGAATCAAAATTTTTCGACGTTGAAACAAAATCGGTAGACAACAGCTTATAGTTATCCCGAAAACCGCGAGAAAAAAGAGCATTTCTTAATTTATTTCAAAAAGAAAAGAATTATTATAAAACTTAAGATCGAATTGATATCTGATCAATTGAAAGCATTGCACGCTACTAAAATGCAAACATCTAAATGTCCATAAGTATATATATTAAAAAAAGCTTCATTACCGCTTTATTACCATTTGTAGCACTTTTACAATTGTCCATCTATTACAGTACTTTTTTTATATAATATATTTATACATAGTACAAAAATTTTTGCGTAGCATTAGTATGATATTATCGATCAATTTTTATACTCTAGATGAGTGGCATTTTTAGCAAAAAATTAACTTTAAGTTCGTGAATGGGCTACACCCCTCCAATCCTTCTACCCCCTCCCATACAAATATCTGTATTATAAAGCATTTCTTCTTCGAATAAAGTACAACTATCGAATTTGAAATTGAATCAAAGCGTGGTGATAAGGATGATGATAAGCAGTGTCCAAACCGCCTTAAACGCTCCACTTCCTCTACCACCTCCCATACAAACGCCTCATTTTCAGGAGAACTATGTCCAATTGAAAATGGTGAAAGCTACAAACCTTAAATTCAATACGAAATATATTGCATACCACATTAGGTGTCATATCCAACAATTACAAACCTTCCTCCTCTGCTTCCACCACCTCCCACATAAAAGTCAGTATTAATTATTTAAAAGAATTCGAGGTGTACGCCCAATCAAAATCCTTTTATGTTCTTATTATTGGACTTAAGGTCTTTTTGTTGTTTTTGTTCGAGTAGCTGTATGTTATCCTTTCTCGACTTCTCCTCAATTTTTAATTGATCCCTCATCATGAATGTAATGGATGCCGAATTAAGAGATTTTTCACCGTCGAGCCGATGCGTACTTCGACACATCTGTTGTAAGTTCGAACTCTTTGTCGACATTTGGAAAATGTTGCATTACATTTTGACAAGTAAGGGAATTTTCGATTTTTTGAAGAGTTTCCAAGGCTTCTTCGTTTTGGTAGATTTTCTTCTTGCTTGAGAGATTTTTGGATACACGTCCATCTTCCCCTGCCATGCCGAAAAATTATTAAGATCCTTTAGCGTATTCGGGGCAGGGAAGTTATCTATTGCTTCAGCTTTTCGAGGATTCGTTGTTATCTCATTTTCAGAGATAACAAAGCCAAGAAATTCTGCAGATCTTGTCAGAAATTCGCATTTATCGATTTGGACCCTCATATTCGCATTTTCCAATGTTTTGAATACGAGATCGATGTTTTTTAGATGTTCTTCCTCGTTAGCGCCGAATGATCTTCTCAAATTCTCAGATTAAGGGACTGACCCCGGTCTCTGTGTGGTTCGGTTATGTAGTCCATTGTGCAATGTGACTCAGCAGTTAATGCGTCTGCAGAAATCGATTATAGGTTATCGGTTATTTGTATAAACAGCCAAATCATATGCGTTAAATTCTGTTGTGATGTCTTTTCACTGAGACTCAGGGTTTAATGGGTGCAATCTAACTCGGAATGCAATATCGAGGAACAGAGTAACTACAGTATGAATTGCCACAGGTCACCAGATACTTCTGGAACAAGCGTCACCGTCACAAGAAGGAAACATTGAGCGAGAAAGACGCGGTACCGAAGCGGAAGCGAAGCGACAGATACCCTGTGGAATCGGTAGCCATTCTGCGAGGGTGTCTTCAAAGTAATTGGGACAGCAATCACCCAACCAGCGGAAAGCAACTGGCACAACTGGCGGAGTCCGCCAAAATGACGCCCGAACAGGTAATCCCTCCCCTTTACACTTAGGTGAGCCAGTATTTACAATTTCGATCACATGAATTGTTCCAGGTGCGCAGATGGTGCACTGTCCACAGATACGTCGAGCGGAAAAAACTTGCGGAAGGAGGCCTTGATTCGGGCAAGCTGGCACAGAAGCGGAAGCGAAGCGACAGATACCCGCTGGAGTCGGTGGCCATTCTGCGTGAGTGGTTCAACAAGAACTGGGAGCGGAATGCGCCGCCCAGCGATGCGGAAAAGTTGGCGCTAGCGGAGGCCGCCAAAATGACGGTCGGCGAGGTAAGATCGGAAACAACCTGCACTTGCGATTGATTACAATAACATTCATCGTCTCAGGTAAGCAGGTGGTTCCGGGACGCCCGGTGCCGCGATCAGAAGAAACGCCTTGTCGCGGGCTACCCGCTGCCGGCGATTGACCTCGAAGATGGAGACCTTCCTGCAGGGCAAGCTGTACAACCGCACTCGGGGGTGAGACGAACCGACGGTCCGAAAATGAACCACTCCTAACGAATCTTCTATGACTTCCAGGGTACCAACACCGCAGTGATCGAGGCGGAGGGGGAGCAGCCACCGCGGACAATCGCCACAGAGGACCTCTCTCCACTGCCCTACCTTGTACGGAATGGGCAGGTGGAACTGGAGGGAAACGTCGTTTGCAGGTGGGTTCCTCAAACCGCGTGACGAATGAAAGATGAAATAATCAATGTTCATGTTTTTTTCCTGGTACAGAGTTGAAGACTTAAGTCCACAACTGACGTGCGCAATCGCAGTTTCTACAGATGATGCACTCGCACCATCCCGGCATCCAGAGCGCCGTCCGATGCCGAACAACACGACAACAGCGGAAGAAATGCGGAGGGCATGCGAATGGCTGACCGATGCGGTGGAGGCCGGCACAACATCCGACATCGAATTGGACCGCGCGCCATCGAGCGAGCGGAAGAGACTCGCGGAAGGAGGCCTTGACTCGGGCCAGCTGGCACCACGGAGTCGGAAGCGCGGCAAGAGATTCCCACCAGAATCGGTAGCCATTCTGCGAGGGTGGCTAGAGAGTAATTGGGACAACTATCGGTCGCCCAGCGGAGCACAACTCGCTGAACTGGCGGAGACTGCCAAGATGACGCCCAAAGAGGTAATTTGCATTACATAGAGTCGAGCCATTATTTTTAAATTAAATCACACGCATTTCCGCAGGTGCGCAGATGGTACGCTTGCACCACGTACCGCAAGCGTAGGAGACTCGCGAAAGGAGGCCTTGATTCGGGCAAGCTGGCACAGAAGCGGAAGCGAAGCGACGGATACCCGCTGGAGTCGGTGGCCATTCTGCGTGAGTGGTTCAACAAGAACTGGGAGCGGAATGCGCCGCCCAGCGATGCGGAAAAGTTGGCGCTAGCGGAGGCCGCCAAAATGACGGTCGGCGAGGTAAGATCGGAAACAACCTGCACTTGCGATTGATTACAATAACATTCATCGTCTCAGGTAAGCAAGTGGTTCCGGAACGCCCGGTGCCGTGATCAGAAGAAACGCCTTGTCGCGGGCTGCCCGCTGCCGGCGATTGACCTCGAAGATGGAGACCTTCCTGCAGGGCAAGCTGTACAACCGCACTCGGGGGTGAGACGAACCGACGGTCCGAAAATGAACCACTCCTAACGAATCTTCTATGACTTCCAGGGTACCAACACCGCAGTGATCGAGGCGGAGGGGGAGCAGCCACCGCGGTCAATCGCCACAGAGGACCTCTCTCCACTGCCCTACCTTGTACGGAATGGGCAGGTGGAACTGGAGCGAAACGTCGTTTGCAGGTGGGTTCCTCAAACCGCGTGACGAATGAAAGATGAAATAATCAATGTTCATGTTTTTTCCCTAGTACAGAGTTGAAGACTTAAGTCCACAACTGACGTGCGCAATCGCAGTTTCTACAGATGATGCACCCGCACCATCCGGGCATCCGGAGCGCCGTCCGATGCCGAACAACACGACAACAGCGGAAGAAATGCGGAGGGCATGCGAATGGCTGACCGATGCGGTGGAGGCCGGCACAACATCCTCCGCGTGCACACTCCTTATTGGAGAGGGAGCTTCGGCCAAGGCGACCTTGACAGATGCCCTGAGGGAAAGCGTGGGGCTAAATCACTTCGGCGTACTCGCGTTGAAGGGAAACGTGGTGAATACAAGAAGAGCCAGCGGCAGGCGGGTCTCCCGCAACCCTACAATTGCCAGACTGGCGGACAGCCTGGGCCTCGTAGATCTCAATCGTGGTGACGCGGAGGAAGCGGCGGAATCTCCGCGCTACGGCGGAGTTGTGATAGTGGGTGACAGGGACGACAACGGATATCATTTTGCGTGCCGTCTGTTGGACCTTTTATGCGAAAATTGGCCGCAATTAATGAAAAAGCTATCTGTGATGGTTCTGTTGATGCCGTTTGCGACAGCGTCCAGGGGAGATCAGCACTTGGAGTTCCACTGCATGGCGGACTTTGAAGAGTGGAGGGCCACCACTCGCAGCCACAAGACTTACGTAACGGCAACGTACGGATCTGTTGGTGGGTGGCTCCTGCCCGAGCTATCACGTCGGTTCCACGAAATACGGAAACACTGTATCAAGGTCGAGCACAGCGGCGAGGACTGCCGGGAGGCACTGCGCTCTGCGTTTTCGCCGAAGCGCGCGAAGGAACGCGAAGAATGGGAGAGCCAATGGACGGCAGCAGAGGAGAGTACAACCCGCACCCTCATGATGGCAGCGCGTGGAGGGTCCATGACGATTGCCGCGTTCGTGGGACATGGCATGCGCATGAACGCACATGCTCGCAACGTTAGGAATGTACCGGGGATAGAGGATGGGCTGACGCCCGTCCAGCGCCTCGCAATCTCGGAATTCCTAAGGCGGGAGGCGAGCGTCACCATCCGTGTCACTCAGTTGGTGGGAGGAATGCCGTACGAGCACCGCCCCGAGGTTGCATATCGAGCTGTGGTTCGAATGGCCCGCAGGTCGAATCATAAGGTGAACATTCTCGAAGGCGTGGGTGCCTTGGGTACATGCCACGAGAGGCCAGCAAGGTCGGCTCACTATTTGTCTGTGCGGCGCTCGCTAATTTTCCCATTCGTTTTTCGACAAGAGGACGTACCCTTGGTGGTGGGCGGCATGCTGAGGCCCACTGTGCCGCTGGCCATTCTGCTTGGTGCGTTCGGCGTCGGAACGGGATGCATATCTGCAATTCACCCCTACAATCCGCACGAAGTTATTCGCAACATTAGATTGTGCATCCGAAAGATACCGCAGCCCTCCCTGCATCCGTGGGTGGGTAACTTTCAGGGGTCCATCGTGGATGTCGGCGGAGGGAAGTACCTAACAACGGGTAGAGTGAGACACGAGGCTGGCCTGGACGAGGTCGTGATTGAGGAGCTACCACTAAACGTAACGTCCAGGGCATATAAGAGAAATGTTCTGGAACGGCTGAGGGACAAACGCGTCATACGCGGCTTCCAGGAGCGGCATGGCAGTTCATCACAAGTCAATTTCGTGGTGCAGTTCCCCGCCGGCAGATTGCGAGGTGTTACGCTGGAGTATATAAATTCCATCCTGCAGCTATCCACATATATGTGCTCGAACATGTGTCTCTGGAGTGGAGGGAACACATTGCGAAGATACTCCTCGGCTGAGGACATAATACGCGAGTGGATCCCAGTGCGCCTGAAGTGGAACGAGGAGCGGAAGGCGCACTGGGAACGCATTGGGGAGGACGATGCAGCCAAATGTACTGACCCCGCCGAGCGCGCCACTATTTTCCGCAGATTGCGAAATCTCCGGGCGACAGATCCGAAGAAGATGTTACTGAACGATTTGGTAGAGTTGGAGCGGAGTCTACACGAAAATAGTTAAAAAATACACTACGACTAATTTCTTCACCCATAGTGCCGCACGTTTCGAACAAGTATAGTACAATTAAGCAAATAACTGATCCAACTGAAACTAATACAATTTTTTTTTATTTCCAGGTTATGACGTTGCACCAGATACTTTAATTTTTCTCAACAATTACGACCTCAGCATGTCCCCTAAGCTTTGGGATCAACCGAAAGAATTCAAACCAGAGCGTTTCCTCCGAGATGGTAACCCTACCAAACCTGACCATTTTCTTCCAGTTGGAGGTAGGTGGTCGTAGATCAAGCATGGGTACAAACTGGTACAACTCATCAGTTTCTCGACACTTGCCAACACCCTAAAGGATTTCAATTTACTATCGATCGCTGGACAAGACTATACAATTCACTAGCTGCCGTCGAAGATCCTTTCAGAGTTCGTTTCAGTGCAAGAAAGTAAGGTAGCGAGAGTTGCATATTATTTAACTCTATCCTCTCTATTAAATCGTTTATTCTAAAACGAATATAAAAAACTATGTTTCCTATCACTTCTGTTTAACTAGTAATCATAAGATATTCATAATCGCATTATATTATTATTATTATTAATTTTTGTATGTACCTATCTGAGTAATTTAAAAACATAGTTGCAATGTACACTACTGATGTTATAGACATTAGAGTGTCGCTGGAATAGAAATTTATCGAATTATAAAATTTAATAAAAACGAAACAAGTTTAAGACATTTATTTAGTCAAAACTTCATGGGAGTTGAACGAAACTCAGTCAACTCGCTAGAAGTTTTGAATGAAATCATTCGAATGAAATACGATAAAAAAGAACGAGATTTTTGTGCTCGTTTCTCAAATGACCGTAGTGCGAAATGCGCATGTGCATATCGTGAGGTGAATGTCGTAACGTCGTAACCATAGTATGTACTCTGGCAATGTTTTCTACATCTCAAGCTGGGCAGAACTGACGTAGCGGCCATCTTGAATGACTCCAGTGGGTATGACGTCATGGATTTTTCCATTTCACAAGACCAGCTGTATTATTTTTCTACAAACTTTTCGTAAAAACACGTTTTGCCGAAAACAAAAAAAGAGCATAATTAGTTCAAATTAAGCACGAAAATATTACGCGAGTGCACACTTTTTCGTAATAACTAAAATTCTACAATTTTCTGTGTGAAAATTAACCGGAGAACTCTGCACAATATGAGTGACAGATTTTCTTCGGTGTGAGAAGCCGAGATTTAACTTTGATCGCACTTTTTTCAATTAAAAATCCATTGCACTAATATCAACATGTCATAATTACATGCCGAGCACTATTATTAAAGTACCTTGGAAAGCTGAACTATCATTAACACTGCATTTAAGAATAAACGCGATTCTTACGAAGCCCGCCGTGTCTGCTCCATACAAAAGCGCTTGAATTTGTATGGAACTGTCATGTTTGTTATGACTCCAACGTGTTGTTGTTGGATTCAGTTACTCGGCTTTCTACTATACTCTGACTCTGGTCGTAACACTGGGGTTACAACATTTGGCCTTTCCCCTCACGACATTGTTTTCGCTCCCTTTCACATGAGGGCAAAGTAACTGAACGATGCAAAAACTACAACCAAAAACAAATATGAGAAACAAGATTTGCATGCGGATTCCTCACTACGGTACGCTGAAACGAAGAAAATATAGATAATCGAAATTTCGATGATCATTCGAATGATCATTCGATTATTGAATTCATTCGACTCAGCTTATATCGATTATGAAAATCATCGATTATGCCCATCTCTAAATACGAACGCAATTACTTAACATGGTGTAATAAATATCCATCGGAATTGATTGGAGGATATTTTCGATAGGACTTGCACAAGATGTATACTGAATTGGTTGATCACCGCACTCATACAACCTATCGTACAGCGCACCAAGATACTAAAAATAGTCATTTTCGACAGTATCGAAAGCATCGGAGGCGAAAAATGTATGGTTGTTACCCTTCTCAGTGGTCACGATCCTCAGAGCGCGGAAGTTTTTCGAAATGTCGCACCACAATTCTTGTACTGCAATCACGTAACTCTTTACCAAACCGACCGTTCGAATTTCTTCTGACAAATATTCGTAATTGCGCCAAAAATTATATAGTTCTGCGTTTAAATGCATCTGACTTCCCATTAACGCGAGAAAATCACACATGATAACAAATTCGCGGAGTCTTCCGAATGAAATATTAAACGAATACACGCAGACGTATAAGACCGCACTTGTTATTGTCTTAAATTTACACACATTATTCTATTATGCGAGAACACGAAGGTATGAGATTTGGCGGATTCCAGAAGGAGAAAAGGGAATAAGAATTTTAGGAATTACCTGAGGATACAAGGATGTATCCGGCTCGACGGACCAATGTATTTCGTGCGACGAATCACAGCACGTAGGATAATTATCGTAGAACGTAGAATACTCTCAGTGCGAAAAATCCCAACACTGAGAAAGTGCGAAAATCATAGCACTATAATTAGATGTAAATTTAACGAATCCGGTGAACTTGTGCGAAAATTCACAACACAAGAATCATATTAATACTTACACAATTCCTAAATTTTGGCGACTGAGCGAATTTCACAGCTCAATAATCAATAATATTAACACAAAAGAATTCTAGATGTAAAATTTATTATAGCTTAAATTTTAATTTTAAATTTAAATAAAGCCAACCGTAGCGAAATCCAACGGCTCCTGATGTATGTAAGTGCACTGACCCGCATTCCGTTCGACCGCTCAGCAGTCGAGTGCATTTACCTACATCTGCGGATCATGCGCTTATCACCCGTGATCTTAAGACCTAAATGATACGAGAAACGGATACAGCGCCTCGGATATGGACTGATTCTATGGTAACGACTTTTGGCATTCGAAAACGGACTATGATTGGCTTCTGGAACGTTCGAACATTGAATGAAGAGGGAAGAGCTGGGGTTACTCGGTTCTTGCACCGCCAATCAGTGATCGACCGTGAAATGGAGCACTATAACATCCAAATCTTGGGCTTGAGCGAAGTCAGGTAGACAGGATCAGGAGAAGAACGAACCCCTAGCAGAAACACTATTCAGTATATTGGCCCTGAAAGTGAAGCCAGAAAAGGCGTGGCGTTCGTCCTTACACCGAGAGTGAGAAACAGTCTCATTAGCTGGGGAACCAATCTCGGATAGGATTATCGTCGTCAGACTCAGGACCAGTGTCAGAAACGTCACAATTCTGCAGTGCTACGCACCAACTAATACCGCAACATCTGGTGACAAAGAGGAGTTTTATAGCCAACTGAGTGCCACCTTCGAACGTGTTCCAAGAGGTGATATTATTATCATCTCAGGTGATATGAACGCCCAGGTTGGATCAGACAACACTGGACAAGAACACGTCATGGGGAGGCATGGTGACCCTTGGGTCGACACGTCACGACCTTGGATTAAGAGACCCGAAAACGGCGAGTTATTTGTGGAGTTTTGTAGTACTCGGCAAATGGTCATCGGAGGGACCCTTTTTCCACACAAGAGTCATCATAAAACATCTTGGGTTTCCCCTGATGGCGTTACTCAGAACCAGATCGACCATTTGGCTATAAGTCGCCGATGGAGAAGATGTCTCCTCGATGTGCGAGCGAAACGTGGAGCTGACGTGGGGAGCGATCACCACTTGATGGTTGCTTGCTTGAGATTGTGTACAGCAGCTATATTACGACCACAAATTCTTCAACTGAAGCGCAAACTTAATGTGGATAAACTCAGAGATCCCAACAAAAAACGCGAATACACCACTATTCTACGCGAAAAGCTATCCACATTGAGTGAATATGAAATGCGCACACTGGACGCCAATTGAGAGTCAACCAGAAACACTTTTCTAACTAGTGCTGAAGAATCTGTGGGATATGTGCAAAGCGGTGAGAAACGCTGGATGTCGCAAAACACATGAGACAAGGTTGGCAATCGGAAAAATCATCTCTCAACCCGATGTCAACCAACGAACGCCCGACTTGAGGCAGAACTACCGCGATGCTCATATACAGCTTAAAAAGGCTGTTAGACACGATAAGAGAAAGGCCATTGAAGATCTGGCAAACAAGGCAAAATCTGCGGCTTACGTTGGGGATATGGGTTCACTATTCAAAATCATGAAACAGTTGACGAACAGGAATCTCACCGCCAACCACCTGGTGAGAGATGTCAACGGAACTCTCCTTAATATGAGTGAACAGCAGTTGCGGCGATGGAAGGAATAGTTCTCTGATATTTTAAACATCTTGTCAGAGGAAGATATTCCGGAAACAGAACAACTACCAAACATCTAACCGCAAAAATCCTCTATTAAGGAGGTTCCCCCAGATAAGGAAGATATAGTTTTCGCCATTCGGTCAATGGCGGAAAGGAAAGCTCCAGGTATAGACGGACTACCAACTGAACTCCTCAATGGAAGGAGGGCGTCAGTGTGAAAATTCCGAAGAAGGGCGACCTTCGGGATTGTGGCAATTGGCGTGGTATATGTCTACTTACTGCCGTATCAAAAATTATGGCTAAGGTAATTCTCAGTAGGATTAGTGATGTCGTCGAGAGCACTCTCGAAGTTTATCAGGCTGGATTACGTAAAGGGTCGTCTTGTACCGACCACACAAATACCCTACTGATAACATTAGAGCAGTCAGCCGAAATGTGTTCGCCACTACATCTCATGTTTGTGGACTTCGAGAAGGCGTTCGACAGCGTTAAGCGAGATTACATATGGAATGCTTTGCGTAGGAGAGGTATTCCAGATAAGGTCATAGCTATCATTAAAGAAACCTACGAAGATGCAAGGTGTCGCGTCTTGCATAGAGGAGAGCTGTCCGAGAGCTTTCCTGTGCGAACGGGTGTCAGACAAGGCTGCATATTATCACCAGCAGACGTGGTATTAAATGACATCTTGAAAGCTGCACTGGAGGGTGCGGAAGGTAAAGGTCTTCAATGGAGACTATTTAACATCTTAAGTCACCTCTTGATTATGCTGATAACGTGTGTTTGCTTGCACATAACCGTTTGGACTTAGAGTCAAATGTTCGCACTTTGCATTCTAAATGCAAAGAGGTGGGACTGAAAATAAATATGCGTAAAACCAAGTACATGCACATGGGTTCGAATACAAGCACACCGATTGTTCTTAGTGGACAGGATGTGGAAGAAGTGCAAGATTTTTGCTATCTCGGAAGCATTGTCAGCATGGACGGCGGAGCCGAAAAGGATGTTGAGGCTCGGCTAAATAAAGCTCGTCAGGCCTTTGGTATCCTTTCCCCTTTCTGGAGGTTAAGAGAGATCTCCCTTCGCACGAAGCTATGAGTTTTTGACGCATGCGTCAAATCCGTGTTGTTATATGGTTGTACCACGTGGAAAGTGACCTTTCGACTTACCCTCAAGGAAGACGTCGGGTTGGTCTACCATGTAAGACATGGAAGCGAGCAGTTGTGCGGAGGCCAGAGGAATAAAGAAGTCCTGGCAACAGCTTAAGGCCGATGCTCAGGATCGCGTCTTGTGAAAGAGAGTTGTTTCTGTCCTATTCCCCTATAGGGGGTCTTAACAGGAATTTGATAGCTTCGTCATTACTGCAAATCACTTTATGAAATTTTCAAGGTAGACACTCTAAGGAAATTACTTTCGAATGAGCACTAATTTGAAAAATGGATTTTCGAACTACCCACGTGTATTTAGCTCCCTTAAAGTATTATCTCATAGTCGTTGCTCACCCCGTCGGTTACAAAACGCTGTAACTTCGTCATTACTGCAAATCTCTTTATGAAATTTTCAGGGTAGATACTCTAAAGATAATACTTTCGAATGAGCATGATGAATTTTTTAGCTACCGTAACCGCTTAAGATGATGGTGTACTCCGCTGTGGCTTGTCATAAGGCCGATCAGAGTATTAATATCACTTGCTAAATCTTACAATATCCTCCACTTTATTTTTTTGTGGTATGATAAATTTTTTTGAGATTGATAACACTGAAAGTCTATCCCAGTAGATTCCATGCGCTTGCTTAACCCATTTTCCTGGTTTGAGTATCCTTTTGGTTTTTCACAGAATGGCTCTGGTTCAATAAGATTCGTTTCTGCGCTATTTTTTGCGAGGCGGTCTGCCTCTTCATTTCCTTTAATCCCCATATGTCCTGGGACCTTCCTTTTTTCGGAGGATGATTAGGTTTTGAAGGCAGTCTCAAACTAGCCTCGATCCGTGTTTGTTCGATGCTAGGGCTTTGATAACTGCCTGCTATCCAATAAGATTTAAATATAATGGTTTGCTTACGATGAGCTCCTCTTATATTCTAACAATAAGTTCGCCCGGGAAGATTGTGGTTTCCATTTCGAATGATTTTCAAACCGAGAATTTAGGACCTCTAACTCCTGCTTCACTCCCCTCCGAAGTGCGCGAGTTATCTGTTTACCAGATGGTTGATCTCTCTTCCTTTTCAGGTAGCATGGATTATCAGTCCTTGTGTTCTCTGACTATAACTTTGAAGGGGGTTTCAAGGTTGAATTTTGTTGGCGGAATGCCGCACAATATTGAGGTTAGAACCTCAATTCTTGGGTTTCTTAAGATGTTGAAAGACCTCTTAAATTCCCCCGATTTGTATTTCTTTTCCCTCTGTATGCACAAGCCATTGCATACTAAAGCTGCACGAATTCAGGCAGCGAATTGCGAGCAGCAGCCTTCGTAGAAGGCGAGAAAGACGAAGTATCTATCAAGCATCTTTATCACAGTCTGCAAATCTCCAGCAGTCGTCTCCTTTGTTTATGTTCTAGATTCTTCTCAGAACTAGATGACCTCAGAGGCGTCAAACATTCGAGCTTGCTTCCGTTCGCAAACCGAACCAAGTGACTAGCACAATAGAGTGAGTACAATGGGCCCAACTAAATGGACTCAGTGTATTGTGATTTTTCGAAACCAGCCTCTTTCAACCTAAACCTAAGGCTGTAAGAACAAAGCATTCCAGAAATGTACCCTTTACTAGCAAAAGTCCTGAGAAAGCTCTTGGCCCAATGGTATTAATTTAAATCACCGTCGCAAATAACACACGCAACTCCGCTCTAATCAAGAACAGAATTTGAGGCTCATATTTCATTTTGACATGCCTAATTCACCAAAATTGAATACACTTTCAGAATTGACATGCTTTACTTAAACGTATTGCAAAGATGTTGCGCTGATAACTGCAATTTTCCTATTCGTCATTAACACTGATCACTAGATTAAAATATTTCGCAATCAATCTATTTACTATCTACTTGTTCCAGTATCGAAGCGTGCAAAATTAAAAAAAAAAATTAAATTCGAATTCATAATTCTCGGAAAATGAATTTGAATCCAGGTAATTTCGCTCATGCTTCATTAAATGTCAATCTTATCTGGACTTGGATTAACATTATTGTATTATCTTTTTCTGCCCATGCTATAAAAAGACTGCCATTACCCATAGGAAGCATTCAAACGACAATTCACACGCAAACATGAAGTCAAGTGAGTATCTTAATTGAAAAACGCAATATTTAAATATTTAAATGAATTTTGACGGTTTTTTTCGCCTTTCTAGTCACTTTTATCGTTCTCCTTTGCTGCTTATGGGCAGCTCTTGCTGATGACTGTGGAGGCGGTGGTGGCGGCGGTGGCGGTGCTTCAGGTGGTGATGACAAATGCCCACGTGGATATATCCCTGGCCATAACGGACGCCCGACCTGTAACGATGCAAGCGAAGTTGAAAAGAAATTCCGAAATAATTTCGATCCTACGCGTTATTGGCAGTGCGGAGCAAAGGGTAGTGCTGCTGTTTCGGTTAATTGCCCGATAAACCAAGGATTCAAAGCCGCTGATGGTAACAACGGTGGAGGTGAATGCATCAGCTGGACAAAATGGGTATGGACTCCTGAATGCGATCCACCAACCAAGGCTTAAAACCATTAAAAGTTGTTCATCCTAAGCCGACTTCAGTATTTTATAATAAAGTGCATAATCAAAAATTAACTACAGAATTTTTTCTATTTTCCTGTGATAAATTAAATTATATTGTGCGGTGTAAAATGTGTGGGATATGGTAACCCTCGGTTCCATGTTGTCAATAGGTTATTAGAAATAAATGTGCTGTGCTCGACGGATTCTCTTCCCTCGCACCATTCATCTTATTCCACTCCTGATACACTCAATCTTCGTAAAAAGTGAAGAACGTATATCTGAACTTCAGTAATATTCTCAAACTAGGCCCATGCGCATGTGAAGGGTCTGGGTGTTTAAAAACCTCCAATCGGTGGCGCTCTTGCTTCTAAGGATTGGGTTTTTTGAGCAATAAAAGTATTGAAGAGCTTTTAAGCAATTGTACACAGTTCCAACTGTGTGAGAATCCTAGAAAAAAAGTGCTAAGAAAAAACTTCAGTACTTATTTATTTATATTATAAATCCACTTGATTCGCTTAAAGTACACATTTCAACTTTTAAAATTTTAAAATTTTGCAAACATCGCAAAAAAAAATTCCGTGGCGTTGTGGGCAGTACGCTTGCTTTGCAGTCAATAGGTCGTGGGTTCGATTCAAAGAGAAATTTTCTTAAGCCCGAATTTTGAGTTGCTACTAGCGATGAAAAATTATTCGAAATAATATGGGCAAACGGTGTAGAAGTTAAACAGTTCCACTTCCAGAAGATCTATATACTCAGTAAATGGTTTCTGTTCGATTTCTATTACTCAGTCCCCCATAACAAAAAAAAAAAAGGGAATGAGACCGGGATTGATGCAACTTTAACATTTCGTTTGATAGCTATTATCCATTAGCGATCACTATTTTCTAAAACCTATTAACAACGGATACATGCTACATCCCTCAAACTGAACGAACCGCAAAATGCCTGCGTCGAAATCTGTTGTCTAATGAAGAGTTTATCAACAAGAGGTGTACGATTTGATTTTTGAATAAAGCGAACAATTGTTTGGATGTATCTAAAATGTTTATTGCATTATAAAGTAGATACAGGGAAATTATGTATGAAATAGAATATTTGTTAAATGGCAGCCTCAACTCTGTTTCCAGACCTTCACCTTTTTCTTGAAATTTTCGATCGCTGTTTCGCATAATTGGGGCTTTATTTCAGCGATGGCAGCTTCAGTGTTCGCTTTGATAGTCGCAATTGTTTGCGGATGGTTGGCGTAAACCTTACTCTTGACATAATCCCATACTTTGGCCTCCTGAATATTTCGCCTCCGCCCATCTTGGTCCAGTGACCGCGTCTTCAAGTTTAAAAATCTTAGCAATGATTTGCTGTCTGCATCTATCGAATCCTTCCAGCGCTTCCATGCATTTCCGACCGGCCTTTATCCATTGACTTTTTTTTAGTGTGCGTTTGAGAACTCTTCCGTCATCCATCCACTCCACATGACCAGCCCATTGTAGTTTCCTAAATTTTATGAAGTAAGACACTTCTGGATTATCGAACATGGCATATAATTCCCTATTGAATCGTGTTCTCCAGATCGAGTCTTCCCTCACAGGTCCGAGGACTCTTCTTAGAACCTTTCTCTCAAGCGCGCTAATTAAATTTTCGGATGACTGAGTTAATGTCCATGTTCAGGTCTTATAATTGTTGTATATATTTAAGTTTGCCCTAAAGTTTGTAACGCCAAGAAATAATGCAAGCACAGAGTTGCCAAGAGTACAGAAATATTTGTTATCGCTCAAAAATCTCAAAACGAATGTCCGTCCGTCCGTTCGCTCTCTAGCTCGAGAACACGTGCAACTAGAAAACTCAAATTTTGTATGCATCATTTTTGATGAAAAAGTAAGGCCAGGTTCGTGAACGGGCCAAATCCCACCATCTCTTCTACCCCCACCCCTCCCCCCATACAAAATGACACATTTTGATTAATTTACAACACTTCAATTTCCTTCGAAACTATAAAAGATAAGGATTTCAAATTTCGAGTATATTATTATACTCTAGATGAAATCTGAGAGTATTATAAGTTTGCTCTAAAGTTTGTAACGCCAAGAAATAAGGCTCGGAGAAAAAAATGAATGATACAGAAGTTAATATTATCACTCAAAAATCTCAAAACCGGATGTCCGTCCGTCCGTCCGTCCGTCTATGCGCTCTCTAGCTTGAGAATGCCTTGAGCTAGAAAGCTCAAATTTCGTACACATCGTTTTTGACAAAAATGTAAGGACTAGTTCGTGAAAAGGCCAAATCGCACAACCTGTTTAAATCCATTTTCTTTCATACTGTTTAATTCTTAATTCTTAATTCATTCTCATCATAATTGCACATTTTTTAAATATCACATTACTGCACAGATCGTTCTTATATTTTCATAATAATTTGCTTCACACGATTTGCACTTTATTCATATTTCACATAGTTTTATGCACACACGGCTAGCCTGTCATGTATGCAGCCAAAATATGTAGAATCTGTAATTTTACTTTCCCACAAGCGTAAGCAATTTTATTCGTTCCCATTAGCGTAAGCATTTATTCTTTCCCATTAACGTAAGCATTTTTATTATATATAAACTGTAGCCTGTAAGTAATAAATCGTTCAGTATTTTTCCGAATTTCGTCATTATTCTTTCGTGTCACATCAGGACAAGGAGAAGCCCTTGTCCAGCTTAAACATTTGGAGGCCCCGGCGAGATATCGAACCGTGATCTTAACATAATTTAAATAATAAACTTTTTCCACAGTTCAAATGGAGGAATTGATCTTATCACAGGTGACTGAGGGAAAGGAAATTGAGCGACTGATAATCAATTATCGGAAGGACTCGCTGCACCGCAAGACGCTGGACTACTTGAGGGCGAAGCTCGAAAACTTGGAGCAACTATGGGCGAACTTCGATAGAGGTCATCAAGCGGTACTTAGATTCGGACCCAACGAGTCTGAATACATCACAAGCCGCTATTATGAAAAGGTCAGCAATGGATTTGCGAAGCTGAAGGAAGACATCTTGGAGCAGCTGGCACTAAAAAATGGTGCTCCACCTAGCGTCGAAAACGCAGCAGCGAAGACAGACGACAAAGTGCCTCCCGCTCAGCCTTCTACGTCAAAGAAGGCTCCGAGCAAGATGTCTTTCCCGGAGGATTCGGAGCTGGCCGCCCTCTTCAGACGACAGCGAGCGTTAATCAGTGTACTGCAGCGCCTGATTAACGACATAGAAAGAAGACTGCATTCGCCGAACTCATCAATTTACTATCAGGTAAAAATCGAGGCGGTGACCAAATACTGGGATGAAATCTCGGCCATCAACCAGTCCATATGGGCAGTTTGCAGCGAACCAGAGCGATACGACTACGACATCAACACCATCTGTGACATCGAGGAGTCAACACAAGACATCATCATCAGATTGAAGGAGTTGCTTAATAGCGCATCGCCTCCACCACCAGGCGGATCCAGTGGACCATCAACAATGAAGCTGCCACACATTAAGCTGCCCACTTTTGATGGTAACTACTTGGAGTGGAGATCCTTTTCCGAGCTATATCGTCGGCTAATTCACGAGCAGCCGATGAGCAAAACGGAAAAAATGTTTTACCTAATGGCCAACCTATCAGGTGAAGCCAAACGGTTAATCCAGCACTTCCCGGTATCGGAGTCCAGTTATAGCTCCGCCTGGGACACATTAGTGGATCGTTACGATAACCAGCGGTTATTAGTAACTTCTATCCTTAATCGGCTTCTGGGTCAATCAGCATGTCAGCTTAACTCCGCTTCCAGCATCAAATCTCTCCATGATGTGACCAAAGAATGCATTTTGGGATTGGAAAATCTTGGAGTTTCCACCAAATCATGGGATGCATTTCTGGCTCACATCACGGTTAAGAAAATGGATAGAAACACTCATGGTTTGTACGAGCAAGCGTTGGAATACCCGAAGCAAATACAAGGCATCCAGGAGCTACTAAATTTCCTAGATGCACGATTTCAATCTCTTCAGACTCTTGGCAGAACCTCTGGACAGCGACCTCAAGCAGAAAATCGTTCGAAAGGGTCGTCACTGGTAACATCTGGAACCACTGCTTGTCCGCTTTGTAATCTTGTTCACGCAATATACACGTGTCCAAAATTTCTCAAGATGGATGTAAACAGCCGTTGCCAAGCAGTGAGAACTCACAAGCTTTGCATGAACTGTTTGCAATGCGGCCATTTTGCGAGTCAATGTCAATTGGGAAGCTGCAAGAAGTGCTCAAAAAGGCATAATATACTGCTTCATGAGGAGACAACAGCAGCCCGATACGTGACCCAAACCAGAAGGCCCGAAGCATCAACAAGCAGCACATCATCAGCTGCTCTCACATCTGAAGCCATCATAAACAATCGGTCCAGTTATGTATTTCTAGCAACTGTAGTAATACATATAATGGACAAACATAATAATCCCATCGAATGTCGAGCAGTCTTGGATTCCGGATCCCAGCTAAATTTTATCTCAGCTGAATTGGCAAAACGTCTTCAACTAACACATACTAACTGCAACACCATCGTTGCTGGTATCGGAAGCCGTGAATACAGAGCGCAGCAGCGGCTATACACCAAAATTCAGTCAAGATTGAATAATTTCTCTGTGGACATTGAGGCAGTTGTTCTACCAAAGATAACCAACAACCAGCCAGCTCGTTTTGTAGACATCAAACACTGGAACTTACCATCCAACATAAGACTTGCTGATCCAGATTTTTATAAGCCGAAGAAGATTGACCTACTTATTGGCGCTGAGCACTTCTCAGCTTTGATGTCCGTTGGTCAGATTCAGCTAGACAAAACCCTACCCACTCTTCAAAATACAATATTTGGGTGGGTGGTACTAGGAAGAAGCTCGGACCATACATCCCCTAAGGCGTTCTGCGGAGTAGCCACTATAGATGAGACAACATTCGATATTCAGCGCTTATGGGAGCTAGAACAGGTTAGTACACCAATCCAACCACGAACTCAAGCGGAGAGTCTCTGCGAAAAATATTTTGAAAAGTCTACAACTCGTGACCACTCAGGTCGATTCATAGTGAGACTGCCATTTAAGAAAGATCCAACGGTCTTAGGCCAGTCAAAGGAGACTGCAGTCCGTCGATTCATTTCATTAGAGAAAAGAATGAACAGAGATTCTCTTCTTAAATCTCAATATGTCGCCTTTATGGACGAATATCTAAAACTAAAGCACATGGAGAGAATACAAGAGAGTGAGATACAACGGTCGCACTATTTTATTCCTCATCACTGTGTGCTGAAGCCATCCAGTACTACAACTAAACTTAGGGTGGTATTCGACGCATCATGCAAGACATCCACAAATATATCGCTCAATGAGATATTATTTAAAGGTCCAACAATCCAAGACGATTTATTCTCGATTCTTACTCGCTTTCGTCTACATAAATACGTCTTTACCGCAGACATCGAGAAGATGTACCGGCAAATATTGATAGACACAAGAGATCAAGAATATCAGCTGATAGTCTATCGCAACGAAGTGACCAAGGACATGGAATTCTACAGACTCAAGACTTTAACATATGGGACCACTCCAGCCTCTTTCTTGGCAACCAAGTGCTTACAAAAACTATCAGAAGAGAATGCAAGTGTCTACCCGTTAGGATCTAAGGTGGCAAGACGAGATTTCTACGTAGACGATATCATGACAGGGAGCAACAATTTGAACGAAGCATTGCAAATGCAGGCACAGCTAAGAGGCCTTCTGAAAGGTGCAGGCTTTAATCTTCGGAAGTGGTGTTCCAACAATCCCATGCTATTAGCAACAATACCTGATGCAGATATTGAATTCAAGCTAGATTTGAATGACAAAGGTGAAGAAGGTATCAAAACACTAGGAGTTACATGGATGCCCAAGGCAGACCAGTTTTTAATCCAAACAAACTGGCCAACGTTAAAACGGATTACAAAACGTTCAATACTAGCAGACATCGCTCACATATTTGACCCACTGGGCTTAATTAATCCGGTTATAGTGCATTGCAAAATATTCTTCCAACAACTATGGAAGCTCAAGCTTGATTGGGACGCAGCACTCCCAGAAGAACTTCATACACGTTGGTTGAAATTTCGAGACGATCTCCCATTGCTGAACAAACTGACGATACCAAGACAAGCATGCATTGCAACATCAAAGGCACTATACCAGATTCACGGCTTCAGCGACGCTTCAGAAAAGGCTTATGGGGTGGCTATCTATCTACGCTCTATTGACACAAAGGGGAATACAACTGTCAGGCTACTATGTGCTGCTTCCAGAGTTGCACAAGTAAAAACGGTTACTTTGCCACGTTTAGAACTATGTGCAGCACGAATGTTAGCTCACATGACCAATCGAGTGAAGCACATACTAGAACTCAACGATGACCAAATATTTTATTGGTGTGATTCTAAAATAGTCCTAGGTTGGATAAGAGCAGAATCCTCATCGTATAAAACTTTTGTGGCGAACAGAATATCCAGTATTCAAAATTCAAGTTCTATACAACACTGGAAACATGTCAATACCAACCTCAACCCAGCCGATCTAGTGTCCAGAGGGGTGTCGCCGAGCATTCTGCTAACCTCGCAATTATGGTTTAATGGACCAGACTACTTACGAAAATCTCCATTTGAGTGGCCATCAGAAGATGCTTCAACAGAAGACACCAAAATAGAGCTAAAGGCATCATCATTAGTGGCAACAGCTCACAAGCGAGCTCATTTCATTGATGTTATCAATCATCGAAATTCCTTCAAGCACTTAATTCGTGTAGTGGCATATGTTGCAAGGTTCGTAAAAAACCTGCACTGCAGAACTAATCGTTCTGCAGGATCACTTACTGCTATGGAGACTAATGCAGCATTAAAAATCACCATTCGATACATACAGTCCCAAGGCTTCGGAGAAGAACAAAAGACACTGAAGGCAGGAAAACAACTAAATAAGCATAATCGATTAGCAAGCTTAACCCCATTTGTAGACAAAGACAACATACTACGAGTGGGGGGAAGGCTTCAAGCAGCAAATATTCCATACGATACTAAACATCCAATGCTGCTACCGAGGGATCACGCTTTAACACGATTATTAGTAACCGAGGCTCATAAAACAAATTTTCACGCCGGACCACAAGCACTGCTGTCGATAATTCGACAACGTTTCTGGCCACTAAAAGGGAAATTGCTGACGCGATCAGTAGTACAGCACTGCATAAGATGTTTTAAAGCCAAACCAACATTAGGTACTCAACTAATGGGCAACCTACCTGCTCCAAGGATTCAGGAAGGCCGTCCATTCCTGCACTCTGGAGTCGATTTCTGTGGACCAATTTGGACTCATTTTAAAATTCGTAGTAAGAGACCACAAAAATCGTACATAGCGGTATTTTGCTGTTTTTCTACTAAGGCGGTTCACCTCGAGGTTGTTTCAGATCTCTCGACGGACAGCTTCCTGGGTGCCCTAAAACGTTTCTTTGGCCGGAGAGGAAATTCTAGAAGCATTTATTGCGACAATGCAACTAATTTCCTCGGGGCTTATAACCGGCTAGAAGAATTAAAAGATATGCTGCAGACGAAGGAAGTACAAGAGAAGATTGCATCGCTATGTCTCTCAAGGGGAACTGATTTCCATTTTATCCCACCACGAGCACCACATTTTGGCGGACTTTGGGAAGCCGCAGTCAAATCTGCTAAGCAGTTGCTGTTCAAAACAATACATCCTGTGTCACTAACCTACGAAGAACTGGAAACGGCCATAGTGGAGATCGAAGCTATACTAAATTCAAGACCATTAACACCACTATCATCAGATCCCAACGATTTAACGGCCCTCACACCAGGGCATTTTTTAATTGGTGAAGCACTCACAAGCTTACCAGAAGCCACAATATCAACGGATCGTCCGAGTCTTTTGACACGCTGGAGATTGGTCCAATATATAAAAACAGAGTTTTGGAAACGTTGGACCAAAGAATACTTGTGCGAACTTCAGCAGAGGGTAAAATGGACTCAGAAATCCGCTAACATCAATCCAGGGACCCTAGTGCTAATCAAGGATGATTCACTACCACCTCTGAAGTGGCACATGGGGCGAATTCTTCAAGCCGTTAAAGGAGACGATGGACTAGTACGAGTGGCTGACGTCAAAACTGCAACAGGCGTTTTTCGAAGACCTATACATCGTCTGTGTCCACTACCAATTGATCCAGAAGTGGTGCCTGAAAACCAAAAAGATGCTATCTCTGCAGGCACCTATCCAGAACCGGCCTCAAAAAGAAGCCACCAAAGGGACAGTGCTATCTCTGAAAACACCAAACCAGTCACCACATCGGAAAATGCACCAAAAAAAAGACGTCGAAAAGAGGGGGCTATCAACGCACTCAGCCTATTACTTCTGACACTCATTTTACCAGCATTTTCAGAATCGATTCAAATTACATCTTTCCCGTCTCCACCTGGGCTTTACTTTGAGAATATAGGAACCACCAACCTGATATCAGACGAATGGAAAATCATCGTATATTACAATATGACGACATACTGGCAAGAAGCGAATGATCTAGCGATCGAAATTGACAAATTGGGGGAGCTGTGCAAGCAGTCTAAAGGTGGCGGATACTGCTCAGCCATCTTAGAGCAGTTGCAACATCAATTCGGGCAAATTCAAGAGTTAAACAAGCTCCTCATTACCAAAGAAACAAAGGCTCGTAAAAGGCGAGCCCCTCTCGAAATTATCGGAAGTATATCCAGCTCTCTTTTCGGTCTTCTGGATCAAGATTACGCAGAAGAACTAAGCCGCACAATTGAAGCCATGCAACATAACGATGCACACCTCAAGGATATGATACAAGCACAAACTCTCATCATCGAATCCACTGCAAATGTTCTCAAGAGTACAGATGATAAAATACAGAGGCAGTTTGCACATCTGGATAATGAAATGGGCTCATTAGTTACTGAGCTCACGTCTATAAAATCTGAAGTATTGGTCGAACGTTTGCAGCGGTCAATTACATGGACTTCGATTCATCTTACTTTAATCCTACAGAACTATCAAATGTTCAAAGCACTCTCCTGGACGTTTTAATGAATATACAGCACGGACGAATCAGCCCCTTACTTGTAACACCTGAGCAACTGGATGCAGGAATGAATAAGATTCGACCGCATTTGCCACTGTCACGTAGATTACCGGATTACGAAGGTCGCACAGACATCCTACAGCTATTTCGTTTGATGTCATTACAAGGTCGAGCTACATCGGATTATATAATTGCTGAAATCAGAATACCATTACTCACTGATGAAAGATTTGATACGTTCCAAGTAGTTCCTGTACCCATGACCTTGAAAAGGGGCAACGCCCGCGTTACTCAAACCACAGATATACTGATTATTGATCCACACAGAGATCAATACTTACCTATCACTCTGGCGGACTTCAGTAAGTGTACGCAACTTTTCAATGGAGAATTCTTTTGCAGGCAGTCACATCCTATTTACCACAGAGGTTCGAACCAAAGCCGATGTGAAATAAATCTACTCAATCATGTCGAATTTTCTACAAGCGGATGCAGCGTCATCATCACAGATGAACTTCAAAAATGGACCCCGCTTCATAGTCCCAACCAATGGATCTACTCGGTCAGTAAAACGAGCATTATCAACATCGTTTGCAGCGAAAAATTGACCCAAGCCACCTTAATTGACTCTGGAATCCTCACCATCGATAACAACTGCATAATCAAAGATGATCGAATGACTATATCTTCCCAGAACGTAGTTGCTACTCAAATGAAAGTTTCGTTCATACCATCTGCGAATAGAACCCTAAATTTCTCTACGACAATCTTCAAGGACTTGGCACACACCATCTCAAACTATCAATCAGAGGCACAGAACATCGCTAGTCTGCAGAGCCAAATCCAGCAGCTGAAATTTAACCAAACTAAACCTCTTGAGAACACAGTACAAGAGATTCATCAATTTTCGATTGCGTATGTGACATTCTTCCTGATATTAGGACTAGCGGGGTACATTGCATGGACCAAATTCAAGGCGAAGATTATATCACCAACTCCAGCACCCAGAGCCAGAATTTCAACGAACCCGGACTTTACATTTCAAGCAGTATAAAGTTGAAGTGTATGTAACTTCAACGAGGGGGAGAATGTTTAAATCCATTTTCTTTCATACTGTTTAATTCTTAATTCTTAATTCATTCTCATCATAATTGCACATTTTTTAAATATCACATTACTGCACAGATCGTTCTTATATTTTCATAATAATTTGCTTCACACGATTTGCACTTTATTCATATTTCACATAGTTTTATGCACACACGGCTAGCCTGTCATGTATGCAGCCAAAATATGTAGAATCTGTAATTTTACTTTCCCACAAGCGTAAGCAATTTTATTCGTTCCCATTAGCGTAAGCATTTATTCTTTCCCATTAACGTAAGCATTTTTATTATATATATAAACTGTAGCCTGTAAGTAATAAATCGTTCAGTATTTTTCCGAATTTCGTCATTATTCTTTCGTGTCACATCAGGACAAGGAGAAGCCCTTGTCCAGCTTAAACACAACCCTTTCTACCTCCTCCCATACAAAATGACACAATTTCGCAATTCTAAAATAAATGGATTTGCTCAAAAAGTATAAAAGCTATTAGTCTGAATTTCGGGGTGTATTACTTTCATAATGATTTCAATCTGCAGTATAAAAATTATTTGCGTCCTCCCTCTCCTTCCACCCTCTCCCATACAAACTACACTTTTTCATGAAATGCTCTAAGCTGATTTTCTTAGAACATATAACATTTTTCAACCTCATATTAATGTAATAAATACTTAATTAGCATTATCACTAAGATGAGAAAAATATATTTGATTAGCTTCACTGCTTCTAGCCCCTCCCATACAATATGACACAGTTTCACAACTTCACAAAAAAGCTATTTTCTTGAAAAGTATGAATGTTACTGGTCTAAAATTTAAGAGATGCCAATTTTATGATATTCTTAGCTATTTCTAAAAAAATCACTAAAATCCCCTCACTCTTTCTACCACCTCCCATACAAACTGCACATTTTCACTAAACACTAATTTTCTCAACTCCTATTCAATTTTTTGAGTAAGCATTTTGTATAAAACAATTTTATAGCTATTTTAGCATGATGGGGAAAAAATTAATTCAATGCTATCACCCCTTCTAACACTCCCCATACAAAATTTCTTGGGATCACAAAAATTCTATTTCATCTAGAGTATCGTAAGATTGCACTTTACGCGCAATCGTAGCCCTGTTATGTTTATACTCTAGATGAAATCTGAGAGTATTATAAGTTTGCCACAAAGTTTGTAACGCTAAGAAATAAAAATAATAAAAATACAGAAGTTCATATAATCACTCAAAAATCTCAAAACCGGATGTCCGTCCGTCCGTCTGTCCGTCCGTGTCCTCTCTAGCTTGAGAACGCATTGATCTAGAAAGTTCAAATTTTGTACACGTCGTTTTTGACAAAAAGGTAAGGACAAGTTCGTGAACGGGCCTAATCGCTCCACCCCATACCCCATACAAAATGACACAATTGCGCAGTTTGATAATAAACTGATTTGCGCAAAAATTATAAAAGCTATTGCTCTGAAATTTGGGACATATTACTTTTATGATGATATCAATCTACCATATAAGAATTATGAGTGTCCTATCTTTCCTTCTACCACCTCCCATACAAACTTTACTTTTTCATGAAATACTCTAAACCAATTTACTCAATGCGTATAAAATTTAACGGTCTGAAATTGTGCACTAAATATTTAGTTAGAATTATTAGTAAGACCAAAAAAAATTAGACATTTAGTTTCACCTCTTCTACCCCCTCCCATACAAAATGTCACAATTTCGCAATTCGACAATAAACGGATTTTTTCGAAAAGCATGAAAGCTATTGATCTGAAATTTTGAATATATCACTTTTATAATAATTTCAATCTGCTGTATAAAAATTAAATGAGTCTTCCTCTACCTTCCACCCCCTCCCATACAAACTGCACTTTTTTATGAAATACTCGAAATAAATTTACTCAGTACGTATGAAATTTATAGAGCTGAAATTATGCACTAAATAATTATTTAGAATTATTAGTAAGAAATTAGGCGATTAGCTTCACTCCTTCCATCCCCTTCCATACAATTTGACACAATTCAACAACTTTACAAAAAGTCGATTTTCCTGAAAAGTATGAATGCTACTGATCTACAATTTAAAATATGTCAATTAAATAATGTTTACAGTCATTTCTCAGAACGTAATTAATAAATTCACACTCCTTCTACCACCTCCCATTGAAACTGCACAATTTCATTAAATCCAATACACTAATTTTCTCAATACCTATTAAATTTTTGAATCCTAAATTTTGCATAAAACATTTTGATAGCAACATTAGCGTTATGTGGAAAAATTAATTCAATGTCGTCACCCCCTCTACCATTTCCCCTACAAAATTTATTAAAATGAAAAAAATTCTCTTTCATCTAGAGTATCGCACGATTGGGCTTTACGCCCAGTCGTAGTCCTGTTATGTTTATACTCTAGATGAAATCTGAGAGTATTATAAGTTTGCTCTAAAGTTGTAACGCCAAGAAATAAGGCTCGGAGAAAAAAATGAATGATACAGAAGTTAATATTATCACTCAAAAATCTCAAAACCGGATGTCCGTCCGTCCGTCCGTCCGTCCGTCCGTCTGTGCGCGCTCTAGCTTGAGAACGCGTTAAGCTAGGTAGTTCAAATTTCGTACACGTCGTTTTTGACAAAAAAATAAGATCAATTTCGTGAACGGGCCAAATCGCTCCACCCCTTCTACCCCCTCCCATACAAAATGACACAATTGCGCAATTTGACAATAAACGGATTTGCACGAAAAGTATAAAAACGATTGGCCTGAAATTTGTAATATGTTACTTTTATGATAATATCAATCTACCGTACAAAAATTATGCGTATCCTCTCCCTCCTTCTACCACCTCCCATACAAACTGTACTTGTCATGAATTACTCTAAGCCAATTTACTCATTGCGTATACAATTCAGAGAGCTGAAATTGTGCACCAAATATTTATTTGAAATTTTTAGTAAGCCCAAAAAAATTTAGACTATTAGCTTCACCCCTTCTACCCCCTCCCATACAAAATGACACAATTTCGTAATTTGACAATAAACGGATTCACTCGAAAAGTATAAAAGCTATTAGTCTGAATTTCGGATATGTTATTTTCATAGTAATTTTAATCTACAGTAGAAAAATTATTTGCTTCCTCCCTCTCCTTCCACCCCCTCCCATACAAACTACACTTTTTCATGAAATGCTCTAAGACGATTTTCTCAGAACATATAACATTTAATGAGCTCATATTTTGTAATAAATACTTAATTAGTATTAGCACTAAGATCAGAAAAAAATATTTGATTAGCTTCACTGCTTCTACCCCCTCCCATACAATATGACACAGTTTCACAACTTCACAAAAAATCGATTTTCTTGAAAAGTATAAATGGCACTAGTCTGAAAATTCAGGGATGTTAATTTTACAATATTCCTAGTTATTTCTGAAAAACTCACTAGAATCCCCCCACTCTTTCTACCACCTCCCATACAAACTGCACATTTTCACTAAATCTAACTCACTAATTTTTTCAGTTCCCATTCAATTTTTGGCGTAAGCATTTTGTACAAAACATTTTTATAGCTACTTTAGCATGATGGGGAAAAACTAGTTCAATGCTGTCATCCCTTCTAATACTTCCCATGCGAAATTTCTTAGGATCACAAATATTCTATTTCATCTAGAGTATCGTAAGATTGCGCTTTACGCGCAATCGTAGCCCTGTTATGTTTTTTAATTACGTTATATAGGTAGTTATTTATTTTCAATTTTAGATTTTAGACATTTTAGAATATGTCAAACAATACATTTTATTTAACAGAAAAAAAAAACATTTTAACAAACAGTTCTTAAAGTTTAAAATATTATAATAATAATATAATTATATAAAAAAAAATCGATTTTTTTTAATTTCGCTCCGAATGTAGGGCTTTATCTTTACCAAAATATAAAGAATCGCTTCTAGTGCATACAGTAACTATATGCAACAAGGAATCGCTTGTGAATCGCTCTTGATTTCGTTCACCTAGTACGTGTACCAGCGTAATGATGCCAGTAGAAAGCACTAACGTAAATCTTTTCAATATTTTACAAATTTATCTTGTCCAATAAATTTTTCTTCAAAATAAAAACATAAAACGACAATGCGAAGGAAATAACTTTTTGAAATTTTCTTGAACAAAAATCGTTTAAATTAATAGAACAAAATCCCTTTATCACCTCAAATATTATAAAATTCCACAATCTGGTATCACTGATCCCACAACCCTAAAACTAGTAACGAACGACTCCCTGCCCTTGCCATGCCACAAATTTACTCGACGAAATGGTTGGTGTGTTGGTGTGAAAGAAGCGAAACGAAAAAAACGTTTCATTTCGCTCCTGTGATGTAACGAAAAAAGCAACTAAACGTTACTTTCGGTATAGGTTGTTACGGTTCTACCGTAACAAGGGCCAGGACACCTGAAAGAGAGATAAGGAACAAGTTAATAGCAAGTCAAGACTGGATTTCGATTAATTACTTGCCTCGATCACGATCAGGCCGCACCTTCCGTAGCAGCTTTCAACACTATGACTAGTTTGCTCGCACCTAAAAATAAAATAGCGAAAGACGGCACACGACAGGCAAGAAAACTAAGTCTCTGTAATAAATTTATGTTAAAACAAAACAGCCCCTGAGTGCGCGTAATGTCTATCGATCGACAATCACATTCAACACAATACAAAAATCGCGAGTGCAAATACTTTACGCGGATCTTCGCTTTGCGAACGAAAACCCGGCCATCACAGAACATCACTAACAAACAACACAGAAATCGCGAATGCAAATACTTTACGCGGATCTTCGCTTTGCGGACGAAAACCCGGCAATCACGATCAAAACAATACGAAATCGCGGGTGCGAATACTTTACACGGATTTTCGCTTTGCGAACGAAAACCCGGCGATCACGAACAAAATAAAACACAAATCCGCGATTACAAAGGACACACGGACTTCCGCATTACGGACGAAAACCCGGAGGAGCATCTCCAACCAAAACATCTCAGTCGGCGATTTCGGTACGTGGAGCGCGATCTGCAGCTTCCTGGTTGGCACGTCGATTGCCAACCCGCGACAATAGTAGAACAAAGCTACCCGCACTACTTACCTGGAACGTTTGGGCGACATGGGTGGAAGTCGGCGCACCATATTCACTAATCACTGTCTAGAATAACTCGCAAATAATCAAAAAAAAAGAAAAAAACTACCTTTATCGCGGCTACACTCAAAACCCGAAAGTAAACAAATGCGAACTGTCAGTTGATACGAGTCGCAATTGCGTCACGAGAGGCGCTAGCTGCGGTTCGGAGTCGGAGATAAACCAGCGTTACCCACTCGACAAGAAAGTTATGTTGAAACGGAGGGGAAAATTTGATATTAAGTTATAAGAGCGGCGAATGACGAAAAAAATGAACTCGATCGAACCCCGATGAGGGTGATGACCGGGTTAATTAAAAACGGTCGGGAATCACCGGAACGATTTTTCCCGCAAAGAGTTTAGGCGGAAAGTCATGGGGAAAATAACGTCCTCTTTTATCGCCAAGCCTGATCGCGAGTAGTAGGAAAGCTCGAACCGTCGCAAAATGAAAAATTTAAAAAGTGTTGTTTGAAATATTTGAAAAAGTGCCACAAGTCGGTGGCTAGTAGAGTAGAGAGTGTGCGAGAAGTGAATCGTGAGTGGAGCAGTTCAAAACCTTGGCGGAGTCATCGATACTGATCGAGTTCGTTGGATAAGGATTAAAACGAAGAAAGAAGATCAGCGAAGCAGATGCGCGGGACGACGTTGGATCAAGATCAGCGAAGCAGATGCGCGGGACGACGTTGGATCAACTCAACGTAGGGCCCCAACGAGTAAAAAGATAAGTTAGTTGTTAAGTACATACGAAATTAAGTTTCTCGTGAAAGACGATATAAGGATAGATAAAAGATAAGTTAGTTTTTAAGTACATACAAAATTAAGTTTCTCGTTAAAGACGATATAAGGAATAGAATAATCAGCTGGTGAAATAAATATTATATAAAATCGTATATAAATTCTTTACTCCCCTGTGTGAAACTCGTGTATAGTTTCCTTGTCTGCCCCGCGATCAGTTTTCTTTTGTGCAGTGACGATTTGCCCGGACTCGTGGTTCGGTCCGGAGACAAATAGGAAGGAACGCGGCCTAAATTGAGAGCCACTGACGCCCACGACCCGTCTCCACGGGTTGGCCGGACAGGCAGCGTTCCGCCCCTAGTGCGAGGGGTTTTTCGGCGAGTACGTTTTCCCAGCCGGGGAGAAAATCGTAACAAGGTACTTGTTTTATATCTGGAACGAATACTCGAGTAACGAAACAGTAACGAAACATTATGACAATTCAGTTACTTTTTCGGGAACTCATTTCATTACTTAAGTAACGAATATAAATCTGCGGCGGTACTCGTTACTTCGAATTTCGATCGGTAACAAGTACTCATGTAATGAATAGTTACTTATTTGACATCACTATCAGATATGTATATGCTTCGAGGAAACATGGGAACCGTATGTGGCGAAATCTTTATGGACTTGGTCAGCAAAAAGATTGAACTGCTCGTAGAATCGTGTATAGAGCCGTCGTAAAGCTTCTGGATCCGTTGGAAGTCCTTCCCCTGTTGAATGGATAGTATCAGACTGGTTTTCGTTTTGCCGTTTATACAGGTCGAGCCAGTATTGTGCATATAAGCAAAATACAAATATTCTATTCAAGTACCGAATAACACGTCTTATTTGCTATCATAATCCTTTTTTTAATTTCGACGGATTCGCTTCCATTCTTCGATAAGTTTGCCCCTAGATATACAAAGTTGTTTACGTTTTTTAGGTCACATTCTCTTACTGTAATATTTTGTCTGATTGGCGTCTTTTTCCTAGGTTGTGTCATCACTTTTGTTTTGTTTTCGTTAATACGTAGTCCAACATCCCTCGCTACCAAGTCAAGTTTTACAAATACCTCTTTAGCACTCTCCAGAGATCTTGCAAGGGTATCTACATATAACGTCGGCACATGCTATGAGTTGTGTGGATTTGCAGCATAGTGTTCCCTTGGCGTGAACGGGGAGTTCTCGAACAACATATTAAATTGTGAAGATGAAAAGTATTCGTGCGAGGCTGTGATCTCGTTTCCGGCCATTATCTAAAGATGGAAGTCCGATCATTTTCTACTCTGACTTATGACAAAGACTCGGTCATTGTCATTCTTGTAAGCCGAGCCAGTTTCGGTTTCCAAACTCCAATATGATTTTATACAGCACGCGCCTGTCGATACTGTCGTATTCTTGCTTGAAGTCAACAAATATCTGGTGCACATGCATATTATATTCCCAGCACTTTTCCAGCACCTGCTTGACTGAGAATATCTGGTCCGTGGTCGGTCGCCTAACTCTAAATCCGCCTTGGTATTCATCAATTACTTTGTCAACATTAAGTTAAATTTTCTTTTCCAGAATTTTTGTCAAGATCTTAAAAAACGTAAACAACAACATATTCATCGGTAGTTTTCACAGCACAATTTGTCACCTTTTTTATAAATCAGACATACTCCTGGGCCAATCGTCAGGAAGTGTTTCCAACGTCCATATGTCCATGACTTATCTGTGTAGGAAATGTGCTATGCACGGGTCGCCCGACGCTTTGTTGTTTGAGTGGCTCTTCACGGCAGTTTTTACTTCTTCAAGAGTGGGAAGACTGAAAGAGAATCCCTTATCAGCTGTGACATCAGTTATACCTGCAATTGTGTCTGCTGCAGCTGTTCACGTGGATGATGGGCTCGGATTGAGGAGTTGTTCAAAGTATTGTGCCCATTTTAGATTTATATCTTGCACATTACTTATAATGTTGCCTTCTGCACCCTTGCAGAGGGTCGCCTTCGGTTGGTATCCCTCTATCATCCTTTTAACTAGGTAATACACGGCTCTTGTGTTGTATAGTTTAAAATTTTCGTCCATGTTTTTAATTTCGTCATTATTGTACTTCCGTTTTTTCTGTCTGCATATTTTGTTTGCAAATCGTTTAAGATCATTATATTTGTCCTGTTTGGCTAGTGTCGGCCGTTCTGTTAATATTTCATAAGACTGATTAATAATGATTTTTTTTTTTACAGAATGACCTGTGTTATAGGCAATTTCGGCCTTTATGTGCAATGCACAAACACAAAGTCATGGAGGGAAGGAATGGGATTAGGGAGGTACGGGAAGAGGAGTGAGGCGGTGATTTAGGTTTCAGAAAAAGACTGGTTTTTCCGAGGATGAGTTTTTAGTACATCGCCCAACCCCAACTTGGAGGACCATATTATAGTGCTTGAATTTTTCTGTTTCATTAGCACTCGCTCTAATCAGTTCAGTAAGTTAAGTCCGGATGGACAAGACCAGCACCCGGTGGCTACCACGTGGAGGTAAATTGAGCAAAACTGATGCGTATAGGATAGTTGCAACACTAGGTGTCACCAAATGACGCCAATCGGATGCCTATCTATACACATCCAACCGACAAAGATTACATCGAGGCAATTTCGTAAATCAATAAAATGAATGACTTAATAATTTCATGAACTTACAATGGGTATTCGAATTATTTAATAATTTTATGATTTCAATTGTCCATTTATCTATTGAATGGCCAGTCCTATTAAAAATTGACAGTTTAATCTTATCTCTATTACAATACGACCAGTTTGTCTTTTTTTTGGCTAAAAATCATATAAGTACTGAATTAACTCACCTATTGAACAGTCAAATGCCAAAAATCATTTCAAAATGAGTTCAAGTGAGTAGCCAACAAACTCAAATTAAAACATAACAGGGCTACGATTGCGCGTAATGCGCAATCTTACGATACTCTAGATGAAATAGAATTTTTTTGTGACCCCAAGAAATTTTGTATGTGGAATGTTAGAAGGGATAGCATTGAACTAATTTTCTCCCCATCATGCTAAAGTAGCTATAAAAATGTTTTATTCAAAATGCTTACTCCAAAAATTGAATGGGAACTGAAAAAATTAGTGAGTTAGATTTAATGAAAATGTGCAGTTTGTATGGGAGGGGGTAGAAAGAGTGGGGGAATTTTAGTGATTTTTTCAGAAATAACTAGGAATATTATAAAATTGACATACCTTAAATTTCAGACTAGTGCCATTCATACTTTTCAAGAAAATCGATTTTTTGTGAAGTTGTGAAACTGTGCCATATTGTATGGGAGGGGGTAGAAGCAGTGAAGCTAATCAAATATTTTTTTCTGATCTTAGTGATAATACTAATTAAGAATTTATTACAAAATATGAGCTCGATAAATGTTATATGTTCTGAGAAAATCGTCTTAAAGCATTTCACGAAAAAGTGATGTTTGTATGGGAGGGGGTGGAAGGAGAGGGAGGACTCCAATAATTTTTCTACTGCAGATTTATATTATTATGAATGTAATATATCCAAAAATTCAGATTAATAGCTTTCACACTTTTCGAGTAAATCCATTTATTGTCAAATTGCGAAATTGTGTCATTTTGTATGGGAGGGGGTAGAAGGGGTAAAGCTGATCGTCTAATTTTTTCTTGGCCTTACTAACAATTTTAAATAAATACTTGGTGCAAAATTTCAGCTAGCTTAATTTTATACGCACTGAGTAAATTGGCTTAGAATAATTCATGAAAAGTACAGTTTGTATGGGAGGTGGTAGAAGGAGGGGTAGGACACACATAATTTTTATACGGTAGATTGATATTATCATAGTAGTAATATATTCCAAATTTCAGGTTAATAGCTTATATACTTTTCGAGCAAATCTCTTCATTGTCAAATTGCGCAATTGTGTCATTTTGTATGGGAGGGGGTAGAAGGGGTGGAGCAATTTGGCCCGTTCACGAACTTGACCTTACTTTTTTGTCAAAAACGACGTGTACAAAATTTGAACTATCTAGCTCAACGCGTTCTCAAGCTAGAGAGCGCACGGACGGACGGACGGACGGACATCCGGTTTTGAGATTTTTGAGTGATAATATTAACTTCTGTATTCATCATTTTTTTCTCCGAGCCTTATTTCTTGGCGTTACAAACCTTAGAGCAAACTTAAAATACTCTCAGATTCCATCTAGAGTATAAAAAAAATAATATTTTATCTGCAAATTACAGCTTGCATTCTGGTTTTGATCGCTTGCGCAACCGCCATTGCTTTGGGTGATTACACCGAAGGACACAACGGTCGTCCAGGATGTAAAACTGCCGCTGAATCGAGCCAAAAATTCCGGAATAACTTCGATCCCACCAAATACTGGGTGTGCCCTGCGACTACTACTGGCGATGCCTTAGAGGTCCAATGCGAGTCCGGCGGATATGTTGAGGAATCAAGCAGCTGTGTTGATTGGTCCGAATGGGAATGGGTAGAACCTCATGATCCACCGATTATGGCTTAAGCAAAAAGTGAATAAAATAAATTCTCTGGGAAAGTTATATTTTTTTAGTGTTTTGATAGCAATATCAATCTGGCGTAGATTAAGGATTTTTCCATCTTGTAAACTGACCACCACATAATAAATGTGCATATTCTGAAATTAGGTAAAACTCATAGAATAAAAAATGTGCACAAAAAAGAACAGAATTTCACTTATTCAGTAAACAGGATAAGATAAGATTGCATTATGGGTGTGGTTTCGTCTATCACTGCAGCATCTGATGGACCTATTGCAGAGTTCCCAAGTAAATAATTTAAGACCCAATTCCGTACTATTAATAGTTTATCCCGAACAGAAAAGGTGAAAAATCCACGTGGGCTCATTAATCGTTGCAAAACATGAACCAGTCATTTGTTCTTCAGGGGCAGTTTCTTGCAGTATTGAAAGGTATTCCGCAAAGAAGAAAGGAACCCACGAAATCAGATTCAGATTCCATTTTAGCCAATTTATCATACTATCATTGTTCAAGTTAGAGATGGTGGTGTGTGTATGGAATATCTGTAATGCAAATTGGCGTAGAAACTACAGTACATACCCTTTTGTCCGTTTCGAACCATCTGTCTACAAGGTGATTGATGGCTTTCTTTGACTCTGGGTCTGTTTGACACACATTCTAGACGATTTGGTAATACCACCATAAATGATTTTATGAAGTTGTATCTTGTTACCATGGCAGCAGAAAAAGTTATCTAAAGATTTTAGTACCAGATGAATTTTACAATCAAATGTGAAGCACGGTATTCTTGAAGTTATTCAACGTCTAAGATACTGACCCTTTCTAAATTCTGATGGAAAACTTTTGGACGAATGTTCAAAATGATTTGAAATAAATTTCGAAAAAATTGTTCGCGTCATTTTTAAAACTGACCCATTATTTGCGAATTTTTCCTTTTGTTAATATCATATCCACAAAATTTAAAAAAAAAGTGAAGCAGAAGTATAATACAATGACTCGATAACGTGATAATAATTGAGTCTGTTTCCAAAAAATACTTTATAACAAATATTGGGCTAGATAAGAATATTTTGAGGTAGGCGTGAATCAGGTCAATAAAAACTAGCTGACTATTAAAAGCTAATATCTCTGTTTTTTTTTTTTTTTTTTGAGATAACTTTTATGTAGAGCGACTTATAAGTTATAATAGCGACATAGGAGGGGAGGTCAAAAATTTTCGCGGAATTACTTGAAAGTGGGGTAAAAGTAAACAAGTTATTATTTTTCCTTTTCAATATCTGCTCGCTTAACCCCAATACATTTGTCACATCTATTACAAAATTTTTCATTCCTTCTAAAAAATGTGCCTTCAAAATAGGCTGAAATTGTCGACTTCACCTCTTCATCGTTAATAAATTTTGTTTCGCCGAAATTTTTTCTTCAGTTTTGGGCGCAAATAGTAACCGGAAGGAGCTAGATCTATAAAACGAGGGGAGGTAAAAAAATTTCGCGGAAGAGGGGTAAAATTAAATAAGTTATTATTTTTTTATTTTCAATTTATTCTCTTTTAAGCCTAATACATTTATCACATCTTCCAGAAAGTTTATTAATTCCTTCTAAAAAAAAATGTTTTAGCCAGGCCTTCAAAATAGGCTGAAATTGCCGACTTGACCTGTTCATCGTTGGTAAATTTTCTTCCCCGAATGTTCTTTTTGCAGTTTTGGGAACAAATAGTAATCGGAAAGGGTCACATCTGAACTATAAGGGGGTGGTTCAATATTTCGTAGCCGCATTTCTGTAGGACAGCCATTGCAAGGTGGCTCTTGAGAACAGGTTTGGTGTCGTGCAAAAGCAGCATAGCTCGAGTCCACTTTCCTCTTCTATTTGCTTTGAAGGCATCCTTCAATTTTTGTAGCAGATTGGCATAGTGTCTCCCTGTGATATTTTGTCGTTTTTCTTCACAGTCCATCATCAAAACCCTTCTGAATCCCAAAAAATAGTGGTCATGATTTTTCCAGCGGATTGTGAGACCTTGAACTTCTTAGGGAGTAAAGCGCCCTTACGGATTCACTGCATGGACTTCTGTTTTGACTTAGACTCATAATGATAAGTCCAAGTCTCATCTCCAGTAACAATCCGGTCCAAAATGTTATCCTTGTTCTCACTACAGACATCCAAAAACTCGGATGAACACTTAACGCGCTTCTTTTTCTGAACCGCTGAGAGTATTCTCGGTACCGGATCTTGGAGCGTATTCAAAATGGTTGTATCTGATACTCAACCCATTTTTGCGATTTATTTCTTCTTTAAACGAGAATCTTCGAGAACAAGTTTCTCCACATTTTCGACGATTTTTGAGGAAAAGAATATTTATTATCTTCCTCCTCTGCCTTGCCGGAATAAACTATGCCACTTATAAATCATTGTTTTTCCAGGACAAGAGTCACCGTAAAGAGATGAAATTTGTTCTAAAATGATTTGTAATGTTTTTCCTTGCCTGGGAAGGAACGTTATGACTGCACGAATCTCAATTTCGTCCATACGAGGGCTGTATGGTAAGTACCCGTGTTTACCGACTGATGGCAACACTGATGCAAAATGTTTATGCCATCATGTAGCGCCATCTTTACAATGACGACTGTGAAAATTTTAGACAGATTTATCGAGTAGTTTTGTTTTGACAGCTGCTGAAATTCATCATGTTCGTGTTTATTTGTAATCATGGAGAAAGAGCAATATCGATCAGTGATTCGATTTCTTTTTTTGGATGGGAAGACGTGTGAGGAAATCAAAGTGAAGTTGCATGCCGTTTATAAGGACCATGCACCTTCGATGACTACCATCAGATATTGGTTTAATGAATTCAAGCGTGGCCGAAAATCCGTTTTTGATGAAGAGCGCCCAGGCCGACTACGGAGGATATGGTTAATAAAATCCATGATATTGTGTTAGCAAATCGTCGGATGAAGATCAGAGAGATTGCTGACATTGTACACATCTCAATTGAATGCATACAAAATATTCTACACGAAAAATTGGGCATGAAAAAGCTATCGGCGAGATGGGTGCCGCGTTTGCTAACAGTGGAGCAAAAACGGAATCGCATGACAACTTCGGAGCACTGTTTGGACAGCGCAATCTGAAAGAATTTCGACGGCGTTTCATGACTGTTGACAAAACTTGGATCCATCACTACACGCCAGAAACGAAAGGAACAGTCAAAACAGTGGATTTCACCCGGCGAAACTGCTCTAAAGAAGGCGAAAACGGTTCCATCGGCCGAAAAAGTCATGGCCACCGTTTTTTGGGATTCGCAAGACATCATCTTCACCGACTATTTGGAGAAAGGAAGGACAATCACGGGGCAGTACTATGCTGATTTATTGGATCGATTCAATGCTGAATTGATAAAAAAACAGCCTCACTTGGCGAAAAAAAAAGTCTTTTTTCACCATGAAAACGCACCTGCTCACTCGTCCGCAATCGCCACAGCAAAACTAGTCGAATTGCGCTATGAATTGCTGCCTCACCCACCATATTCCCCTGATTGGGCCCCCTGTGACTTTTTCCTCTTTCCAAACTTGAAGAAATCGTTGGCACGAAAGAAATTCGGCTCGAATGAGGAGGCTATCGACGCAACAGAGGCCTTTGTTTAGTCTCTAGATTCTTCTCAGAGCTAGATGACCTCAGAGGCGTCAAACATTCGAGCCTGCTTCAGTTCGCAAGTCAAACCAAGTGACTAGCACAGAGGGAATAAAAACCATCTCATAATAAATAGGGGGAGTGCAATGAGACCAACTACATGGCCCCAGTGCATTGTAGTTTCATTAAACCACCCTCCTAACACCTAAGCGAAACTTTAGCAAAACATAACAGGGCTCCAGATGAAATAGAATTTTTTGTGATCCCAAGAAATTTTGTATGGGGAGTGTTAGAAGGGATGATAGAATTGAACTAATTTTTTCCCCATCGTGCTAAAGTAGCTATAAAAATGTTTTATACAAAATGCTTACTCCAGAAATTGAATAGGAGCTGAGAAAATTAGTGAGTTAGATTTAGTGAAAATGTGCAGTTTGTATTGGAGAGGGTAGAAAGAGGGAGAGGATTTTAGTGGTTTTTTCAGAAATAACTAAGAATATTATAAAATTGACATCCCGTAAATTTCAGATTAGTTCCATTCATGCTTTTCAAGAAAATCAATTTTTTGTGAAGATGTGAAACTGTCATATTGTATGGGAGGGGGTAGAAGCAGTGAAGCTAATCAAATATTTTTTTCTGATCTTAGTGATAATACTGATTAAGTATTTATTACAAAATATGAGCTCAATAAATGTTATATGTTCTGAGAAAATCGTCTTAGAGCATTTCATGAAAAAGTGTAGTTTAATTGGGAGAGGGTGGAAGTAGCGAGAGGACGCAAATAGTTTTTCTACTATAGATTTACATCATTATGAAAGTAATATATCCCAAAATTCAGACTAATAGCTTTTATCCTTTTCGAGTAAATCCATTTATTGCAAAATTGTGTCATTTTGTATGGAAGGGGGTAGAAGGGGTGAAGCTAATCTTCTTATTTTTTTGGCCTTACTAACAATTTTAAATAAATATTTGGTGCACAATTTCAGCTCGCTAAATTTTATACGCACTGAGTAAATTGGCTTAGAGTAATTCATGACAAGTACAGTTTGTATGGGAGGTGGTAGAAGGAGGGGAAGGACAAGCATAATTTTTATACGGTAGATTGATATTATTATAAAACTAATATATTCCAAATTTCAGGCCAATAGCTTTTATACTTTTCGAGCAAATCCGTTTATTGTCAAATTGCGCAATTGTGTCATATAGTATGGGAGGGGGTAGAAGGGGTGGAGCGATTTGGCCCATTTATAAACTAGTCCACCATAGACGGTCCCAAGCCCGATTTGAGAAAGGAGGAGGGAACATGAAGTTAACCGGAATGGCCAGTAACACCAGTGCGTCTCAAGAAGTAGGCAAAAAGTATGACATAGTTGGACATGCAGCATAGCTGTGAGAACTCCAGCATGTCATATTTAGCTCAAAACTCCCACCCTTTTTCTACTAGGGTGTAATAAATAAGTAGGACCGGTCCTCCAGGTCGGGGGTTCGGCGAGGCGCCGACAACGCAAAACGAAAAAGAGCACTGTCCAGAAACCTGAAGAACAGCCTCGGAGAGGATGGACTCAACGGCAACGACCCCACAAACGAAAAATGGACTACTCTATTGGATCTTGGAATGTTCGGTCCTTATTTAGGACAGGAGCTCTGAAAGAGTTTCTCGAAGAAGTGGCAAAACACAACATCAACATAACTGCCATCCAAGAAACGAAATGTCTCGGAAGCGAAATCATGGACATGAGATCACACACAATCTATCTAAGTGGAAAATTGTCGGGAAGCAGAGAGTTTGGAGTCGCTTTTGTCGTTGACAAGAAATTTAAACAGGTCACGAGCTTCAGACCAGTAAGTGAAAGATTGTGTGCAATCCGAATAAAGACTAAATTTTTCAACACTTGGTTGATCAACGTTCACGCACCAACAGAAGACAAGGACGATATAACTAAAGACGAATTTTATGCCACCCTAGAGACAACCTATGACTCACTGCCCTCGAATGACCTAAAAATTGTCTTAGGGGATTTTAATGCAAAAGTCGGAAAAGAGGAGGCTCATAGAGGAATAACAGGAGAGCACAGTCTCCATGACATAACCAACGACAATGGCCAACGTCTTATTGATTTCGCAAGCAGCAAATATATCATAGTAAGCTCTACGTGCTTCCCACACCGCGATATTCAAAAACGAACGTGGGCATCACCAGATGGTCACATCTTCAACCAAATAGACCACGTTCTAAATGAGAAAAGGGCTGCTTCCAGCATACTTGATGTACGAACTCTCCGCGGTGCGAATTGTGACTCTGATCACTATCTAGTCAGAGCTAAGTATCGATGCAGAATAGCTTGTCGTGGATATTCGAAAACGAGTAGAGCTCGCAAATTCAATGTCGACAAGTTTCAACGACGAAACGGCGGCGCGGGCTTACACGTTAGCATGTAATAAACACCTGACACAAAAACCAGTCTCTGCAAAGACGTGGAGGGCAACATCATCAGCGACACAGAAGAAATCAAAAGGAGATGGGTTTCCTACTTTGAACATCTTTTGAATCCCATCCCAGTAGCACCGATAACGGCAGACAACATTTCAATTGAAGCCTCAACTGACGAAGATGAACCATCATCGACACCACCCACGCTTGCTGAAATCAAAGCAGCCCTATGTGACCAAAAACTTAACAAAGCGCCGGGAATTGATGAAATACCAGTTGAACTTCTGAAAAATGGTGGAAATTGTGTCGCTGAAACACACAACATGATATGTAAAATTTGGACAGAAGAAATTATACCCGACGATTGGCAAAAAAGTATTATATGTCCAATTTACAAGAAAGGAGACAAACTCTGCTGTGAGAATTACAGAGGAATATCATTGCTGTGTACGTCCTATAAAATACTGACAAAAATAATTGAACGTCGTCTTAAGCCCTATACTAATCAAATAATTGGCGAATACCAAGGCGGATTCAGAACCGGACGATCTACAACAGACCAGATATTCTCGGTGAAACAGGTGCTTGAGAAATGCTCGGCATATAACACAGACGTACACCAAATCTTCGTAGATTTTAAACAAGCATACGACAGTATCGACAGGAGCGTACTCTACCAAATCATGCTTGACTTTGGAATTCCTCCAAAACTAGTCCGACTAACAAGACTCAAATGACGAACACTGAATCCCAGTCGACACCAACGGGACACTACTATTCAAGTCCACGCAACTAGTAGCATACGCTGACGACATTATCATCCTAGCAAGATCCTTCCCTAGTGCTAAGGAGGTATTTGTCAATCTTGACTCCGCCGCAAAAGAAGTCGGGTTGTGCATTAACGAAAACACGGATAATATTAGCGCATAAGACGTATTATTCGGTACTTCCAATAATGAAATCCAAGAAAGTGCACAGGAACTATAAGCTACTGATATATAAAACTATTGTACGACCTGTGCTCTGTTATGGCAGCGAGACATGGACATTAACACGAACTTCCGAAAAAGCAGTTAACGCATTTGAAAGAAAGGTCCTCCGAAGAATTTTGGGACCTGTGAAGGAAGAAACGGAATGGCGAATAAGATACAACCATGAGTTGTATCAACTCTACGACGAGCCAGAAGCTTCAACGTTCATCAAGCTACGTAAACTGCAGTGGGCTGGCCATGTAGAGCGAATGGAAGACAGAAGAATCCCCAAACGTGCTCTGAAAGGCAAAGCGGATGGGAAGACTCGGTTGATGAAGATAGCAAAGCCATCTTAAAAAACATAACAGGACTACAATTGCACGCAAAGCACAATCTTACGATACTCTAGATGAAATAGAACTTTTTGTGATCCCAAGAAATTTTGTATGGGGAGTGTGAAGGGATGATAGCATTGAACTAATTTTTTCCCCCATCATGCTCAAGTAGCTATAAAAATGTTTTATACGAAATGCTTACTCCAAAAATTGAATGGGAACTGAAAAAATTAATGAGTTAGATTTAGTAAAAATGTGCAGTTTGTATGGGAGGTGGCAGAAAGAGTGGGAGGATTTTAATGATTTTTTAGAAATAACTAAGAATATTATAGAGTTGAAATGCCTTAAATTTCAGACTAGTGCCTTTCATACTTTTCAAGAAAATCGACGTTGTGAAACTTTTCATATTGCATGGGAGGGGGTAGAAGCAGTGAAGCTAATCAAATATTTTCTTCTGATCTTTGTGATAGCACTAATTAAGTATTTATTACAAAATGTGAGCTCGATAAATGTTATATATTCTGAGAAAATCGTCTTAGAGCATTTCATGAAAAAGTGTAGTTTGTATGGGAGGGGGTGGAAGGAGAGGGAAGACATGCACAATTTTTATACTGTAGATTGAAATCATTATGGAAGTAATATATCCCACAATTCAGACTAAACTCTTTTATACTTTTTGAGTAAATCCATTTATTGTCAAATTGCGAAATCGTGTCATTTTGTATGGGAGGGGGTAGAAGGGGTGAAGCTAATCGCCTAATTTTTTTTTCGCCTTACTAACAATTTTAAATAAATATTAGGTGCACAATTTCAGCCCGCTAAATTTTATAAGCACTGAGTAATTTGGCTTAGAGTAATTCATGAAAAAGTGCATTTTGTATGGGAGGTGGTAGAATGAGGTGGAGGACACGCATAATTTTTATACTGTAGATTCATATTATCATAGAACTAATATATTCCAAATTTCAGGCCAATAAATTTTATATTTTTCGAGCAAATCCGTTTATTGTCAAATTGCGCAATTGTGTCATTTTGTATGGGAGGGGGTAGAAGGGGTGAAGCTAATCGTCTAACTTTTTTTTGCCTTACTAGCAATTTTAAATAAATATTAGGTGCACAATTTCAGCCCGCTAAATTTTATAAGCACTGAGTAATTTGGCTTAGAGTAATTCATGAAAAAGTGCATTTTGTATGGGAGGTGGTAGAATGAGGTGGAGGACACGCATAATTTTTATACTGTAGATTTACATTATCATAGAAGTAATATATTCCAAATTTCAGACGAATAGGTTTTATACTTTTTGAGCAAATCCGTTTATTGTCGAATTGCGCAATTGTGTCATTTTGTATGGGAGGGGGTAGAAGGGGTGAAGCTAATCGTCTAACTTTTTTTTGCCTTACTAGCAATTTTAAATAAATATTTGGTGCACAATTTCAGCCCGCTAAATTTTATAAGCACTGAGTAATTTGGCTTAGAGTAATTCATGAAAAAGTGCATTTTGTATGGGAGGTGGTAGAATGAGGTGGAGGACACGCATAATTTTTATACTGTAGATTCATATTATCATAGAACTAATATATTCCAAATTTCAGGCCAATAAATTTTATATTTTTCGAGCAAATCCGTTTATTGTCAAATTGCGCAATTGTGTCATTTTGTATGGGAGGGGGTAGAAGGGGTGAAGCTAATCGTCTAACTTTTTTTGCCTTACTAACAATTTTAAATAAATATTTGGTGCACAATTTCAGCCCGCTAAATTTTACAAGCACTGAGTAATTTGGCTTAGAGTAATTCATGAAAAAGTGCATTTTGTATGGGAGGTGGTAGAAGGAGAGGGAGGACAGGCATCATTTTTTTACGGTAGATTGATATTATCATAAAAGTAATATATTTCAAACTTCAAGTCAATAACTTTTATACTTTTCGAGCAAATCCGTTAATTGTCAAATTGCGCAATTGTGTCATTTTGTATGGGAGGGGGTAGAAGGGGTGGAACGATTTGGCCCGTTCACGAACTTGACCTTACTTTTTTGTTAAAAACGACGTGTACAAAATTTGAACCATCTAGCTCAACGCGTTCTCAAGCTAGAGAGCGAACAGACGGACGGACGGACGGACAGACGGACAGACGGACATCCGGTTTTGAGATTTTTGAGTGATAATATTAACTTCTGTATCATTCATTTTTTTCTCCAAGCCTTATTTCTTAGCGTTACAAACCTTAGAGCAAACTTATATTACTCTCAGATTTCATCTAGAGTATAATTAGCAGCTGGAGGACGCGTTCTTTGGATCGAGACGATTGGAGGCGACGACTTCAGGCCCGATTTGGGCTGTCGCGCCATTGATGATGATGACAAACTAGTCCTTACTTTTTTGTCAAAAACGACATGTACAAAATTTGAACTTTCTAGATCAACGTATTCTCAAGCTAGGTAGGACACGGACGGACGGACGGACGGACGGACGGGCATCCGGTTTTGAGATTTTGAGTGATAATATTAACTTCTGTATCATCCATTTTTTTCTCCGAGCCTTATTTCTTAGCGTTACAAACTTTAGAGCAAGCTTATAATACTTATAAAATTACTTTTCCAGCTTTGCTAGAAAAAAATGAATTTTTCAAAATAATGTTTGTATGCTGGGGGTAGAATTAGTGAGGGAATGGGAATGAATTAATGTTTGTTGACGTTAATAATATTAACATCATTATACTTTCATCCCCATTTCAAATCAATGCCGTGAATAGTTTCGGAGAAAAATCAATTTCTAAAAATTTCGAAATTTCATGAAACTTTTGTGGGAGGGGGTAGAAGGAGAAGGGGATGCTTTTTAGCCAAAAATTACATAAAGCAAATTTCAGTAAGGTACATCAAAACGTTCGAGAGTTATGTTGTAGACAGATGGACGGACAGACAGGCAGACCGTAACTCGGAATCGAGGTTTTTGAGCGACAACAAATATTTCTGTGCCCTTGGCGACTCTATGCGAGCATTATTTATTAGAGTTACAAAAGTTAAGGCAAACACAATATACTCTCAGATTTCATCTAGAGCAATAACAATTTGTAAGTTTTTAACTTCAATACGTTCTCGAATAATTATCGAGCAGTCATCAATATAATGACATGCTTCGATTTCGAATTTCTCCGAGCTCAGATCTCAAATTTTAGATTTGGATCTATTTAGATTTTTTCTGAAATTGTTTTCCTATTAACATTAGAAAAGATTCTTTAAGGTTAAATTATTTTGTTTAATAATGTAATTTACAACAGCTGCACCGAATAAGTTGCAATTTTGAATGGATAGTATTTACCAAAAGAGGTTATGCGAGTAGCTTTCATCTACTGCTCGTATACTCCAATAAGAAGATCTTAATTTGGTTTAAGGAAACCTTCACCTATTAGTATCTTGATCGCAGGTAAACATATTCTTCTAATTCGGAAAAGAAAATGGTTAAAACAAAAATTTACAAGTTAAGCAACCCCCTCACCCCTACCTCTAAAAAAAATCCTATTTACGCCACTGATCAAATTTATCAAAGTAGGCATTAAGTTCAAAAATCTCTCCAAACAAATTCAAATAGAACTCCAAGGTGATTTTGTTAAATTTCATGCAAATAAATTTTCGTCAAGTCAAAGCCGAAGCTGCTGCTCGATTGTAGACCAGCTCTAACGCTCCATAACTTATACGACTTCAACTCTGTTACGGAATCGCGGAGGCATCTGCGCCGCTTTTTATGAAATTCCAAAAAGCTGCTTAAAAAATCAGGTAATTGAAGGAAAGACGTCCTAGACATCCTAGTTACACATCATTTTTGTCATCTTTCATAATAAATCAAACAAGAATTTCAAATCGAGGATAAATTCTAATCCTTCAAATATAATAATGACCGATTCCAACAACAATTAAATCAATACTTTCAAAAATCACGTATTAGTTCAGGGAGCACTGGCTGGTGCCATGCTCGGGGGATCGTATGGCTGCTGATAGATATATTTGTCCCAATCGACGCAACCGAATACCGGAGCGGTATCCATGAATCCTGAGAACGATGGGCAATCGAGTGGTGCTGCTGGAGTGTTTTGCTGATAGCAAACCCAGTATTTAGTGGGATCGAAATTATTCCTATATGGGCGAAGCATTTCTTCGGCTGTTCGGCAAGCAGGTCGACCATTGTGTCCTTGAGTGTACGAATTAGTGACAGCGTTGCAAGCAACAATTAAAGCGACGAAGATAAGGACTATATAAAAACAATCAAAAATTCAAAGAGCCTTAGTTTACATTTTAGATTTGTTGTAATTTATTACTTACCAGACTTCATGTTTCTGTTTCTAGCACAATTTCAAACTGATTTTCGAATCGAGTCTTGCACCTTTTATAAGTGCTTTGCTAGTAAGTGAATCAACGCTTGGATTCAGATTTCTCTTGAAAATTTCGTTTATCATGTTTTCCATCTAACGATAATGTGGAAGAACATTTTTAATTTTACAGTGAAATCAACAGGGTGAACACTGATTTTAAAACTTCCAATGCGAAATGTTGTACAAAAACATAACAGAATTATGATTGGGATTAAAGCTCAATCAAATGATACTCTAGATGAAATGGAAATTACTTTAATATACCGGAAAATATGTCATCTCAAATTCTTTCGAATAGTGAATAGAGACTTTTGCATGGGAGGTGGTAGAAGTAGAGAGGGAGGTTTGTATATGACACCGAACATGGCATGCAAAATGTTTTTTGCTGAATTTAAAGTTTTTAGTTTTCATTATTTTTAAAGAAATTTGTCATAGTTTTCCTGAAATTGGGGCATTTGTATGGGAGGTGGCAGAGCAAGTGGAGCGTTTAAGATGATTTTCAAACTGCTTATCATTATCCTTATCATCATTCTTTGATTCAATTTCAAAGTCGATAGCTCTCATATACTTGAAGGAGAAATGCTTTTCTTGAATTTAAAATACAGATATTTGTATGGGAGGTGGTAGAAGGAGTGAAGCGCACTATAGCTCAAAGCTTTCGAGGGTTATGCTGTAGATAGACGGACAGACGGACAGACAGCAGCTCGGAATCGAGGTTTTTGAGCGACAACAAATATTTCTGTACCCTTGGCGGCTCTGTGCCAGCGTTATTTCTTAGCGTTACAAACGATAAGGCAAACACAATATACTCTCAGATTGCATCTAGAGTATAAACATAACAATCTATTGATTGGACGATGATGATTAGGATCATGCGATACTCTAAATGAAAGCACTAGAAAATATGTTGTTTCAAATTCTATAAAGTACTGAATAGTGAATATTTTACGGGAGGTGGTAGAGGGAGATGGAGATTGTGCTGATTTTTAATTCACCAATAACAACTGATATTACCATGCTCTATATCAATATTCCAGTTGATAGTTGTCATATATGTATGATCACAAAGAAAAGACTTTCTTTACCTTTGTAAAATATAAAAAAATTATTGAAGGAATACGATGAAATCAATATTTTTTGAGCAATTTTACAATTAATGTTAAACAAATTCTGGTAAAATTTAATGTTTTTACCTTGTGAAAAATCGACATAAAGTAATTTTTAAAGTTGTGCATTAATTTGGGAGGGAGTAGAAGGGATTAACTACACGAAATTTCGTGAAAATTTAATGAGAGTCAACGTAGAAGGAGAGCAAGGCTATGGATCATTTATAAACTCAAATTTTCTTTTTGAGCGAAAAATTACATGAAAAAATTTCAACTCAAGGCATTCGAGAGTTAATTAGCAAACAGTCGGACAGACGATCACTCGGAATCGTGGTTTTTCAGCTACGACAAACATTTCTGTATAATTGACATCTGTGAGTCTTATTGCTTAGCGCAACAAACGCTAGAATAAACATAATACACTCTTAGATTTCATCTAGAGTACACACATAATAGAACTACGATTGCAGGTGAACAACCCCAGACATATTTTCATGAAATAAAAATATTTGTTGAATCTTAAGAAATTATTATATTTTGTATGAAAGGTGGTAGAAGAGTTCATGTTGCTTCGATAATTTTCCGCCATATCTAAAAGCTTCTTATACAAATTGTCCAATTTGAGAACTATTTTGTTTAAATCTGTTAATCTAATATATGTAATCACGCTACAATATCAATATGGGAGGTGGTAGAAGGGAGTAATATTGAAAATTCAGTCAATAAGAACTATCACCCACATCTTATATCAGATGAAATGGTTTGATAAATTTCACGAAAAATCGCTTTACCTTAAAATTGAAAGAACAGGTGAGAGGGGGTGAACTCATTTTTCCACAAATTCCATTCTTCGCATATTAATTTTGTTTAAGTCTCAGTCTTCTTCTTCAATGGCACTATAGCCCAAATTTGGTTTTGGCCTTCTTTCCTTCAAGTTCCTTAAAATTTATTTGTAATTGTAAAATGGTTGATAGCCCTGCGCATCCATCTACGAATTTTCATTTTCACAGATTGATGTATGCCTTGACAACCAGGTTCAAATTATGGCAACTAAAAAAAATTAAGCAATTTGAAACAAAAAAAAAGCCAAAGCTCTTTAAAATAAATTTTCTTATCCATATTTTGAATCATCCTGTAAGTCTTCGCCAAAATAGTAAGATTTGACATCTTTGCATATAGAACATTGTTAATTACATGTTTGGACGAATTAAAATGAGTAAATTTCACTATCTTCATATCTATCACACAGCCTTGCTGTTAAACAATAGTTTCCGTGTTTTTACAGCCACTTATCGTTGACACTATCGTCTCTTTCTGAACAATAATAACGTTTGGCTCCAGATATCGATTGAGTTTCGAAATTTATGAGCTATGTTTTTAAATATCTGTTTCAGAGGTAATGACTCCACGTATAACATGAAGATCTACAAGATTATTAGAAACGTTTCAGCAGTTAAAAATGAAGATATATGAATGACGATTGAAAACAAACGTATAAACCCAATTTTTCTCAAATTCGTAGTTGACCTGACATCATCCTGTTAATATCAGACTTATGAGGTGAATTTTCATCTCTGAACATAATCATCGTTAATTTCAGTGGGAATTTGAGATTCATCTAAGACCGAAATGATGTGATATTTGAATATTTTGACCATAAATATATCTTGGCTTAAGTCCGGCCAATTTGGATTTCAAAACATAGAAGGGTTAAGCATTCGTAAAACAGTCGATCTGAAACAACGAAATCGGTACCATATTTTTCACACCTTACTTTTGTAGATGATAGAAATTTCGACATAATTTTTACAATATTGCTTCCACCAAAACCAGTGGAAAACGGGTAAGATACTACGGATTTTTCTTTTCACTTTCCCCGGCTCCACCTTCGAATTTTCGTTACAGTCTCGGGATCAAACAAAAAATTATTAACATCCATACTATTTTCTTTTACTTGAAATAAAGTACTTACACATAAAAAACTATTAATAAAATGATTAATATATTTTGTTAAATATTCTTTATTCAACTTATCAACATATCTGTTCTAGTCGATCAAATCCAACAAATTAAATCTATGCTAGTTCACACACAATATGTAAAAACTATGATTAGAACACTCCAGGTATTATTCCGATTCTAAAATTAGTTCCTTGTGTGTTTCGTTCGTGAAAATTTATTCAATTTTCCAATTGTTAGCTGTCGAGCCGCATTAATCACTTATACAGCATATCACAGAATTCTTTTGTATAGCAAAGAAGTGTTTTTGAGAAAATCTAATTTTAACCTATTACATTGCTTTATTATTTTAATAATAAAATATTGTGATCGACTTGGAAAAAAGAAATGTCCCTGAAATTTTGATTTTTCGCGTTTCATGACTGAAATAGCCTAAAAATGCAAAACAAAAACATAACACAATTATGATACTCTAGATGAGATGGAAATGACTTTAATATACCGGAAAATTTGTCATCTCAAATTCTTTCGAACAGTGAACAGTTGCATGGGAGCTGGTAGAAGTAGAGGGGGAGGTTTGTATTTTTCGTATATGACACCGAACATGGCATGCAAAATGTTTTTTGCTGAATTTAAAGTTTTTAGTTTTCATCATTTTTAAAGAAATTGGTCATAGATTTTCTGAAATTGGGGCATTTGTATGGGAGGTGGCAGAGGAAGGAGAGCGTTTAAGATGATTTTGAAACTGCTTATCATCATCCTTATCACCATGTTTTGATTCAATTTCAAAGTCGATAGCTCTCATATACTTGAAGGAGAAATGCTTTTCTTGAATTTATAATACAGATATTTATATTGGAAGCGGTAGAAGGAGTGAAGCGGAGCTGATAATTTTTTCTAACACTTATTTCAATTATTGAGAAACAAATTCTGGCAAAATTTGAAGTTTGTACTTTTTCTAGTTTGAATGAAAATCGATAAAATGCATTTAACAAAAATTATGCATTTGTATGGGAGGTGGTAGAAGGAGTGTAATGATCAAAACAAATTTTTTTCGCATTATTAATATTTCTATTTGTATACTTTATACAAAATATCAAGTTGATAGCTTTAACAGTTTCGAAGAAAGATAATTTAATTTAAATTTTAAAATTTTGTGAAATTTGTATGGGAGGGGGTAGAAGGAGTGAGGTGAAGATGATAATTATTTTTAAAATAAATTACAATTATAGTAGAATTAATTCTTACAAAATTTCGTCTTTTCAGCCTTACTAGTTTCAATGAAAATCGAAAATATGTATTTTTCAAAATTGTCCAGGGGGGTAGAAGGAGTAAGGGGATCGGGTCAATATTCCGTGATATTAATGACATCTATATCATAATACTTTGACCTAAATTTCAAGTCGATAGCTTAAATAGTTTCAAAGAAAAATCAATTTCTTAATATTTCGAAATTTCATGAAATTTGTATGGAAGGGGGTAGAAGGAGTGGAGGGATGCAGCCCATTCACGAACTTAAAGTTACTTTTTCACTAAAAATGACACACCAATTTTTTTAGCACTATAGCTCAAAGCTTTCGAGTGTTATGCTGTAGACAGACGCACAGACGGACAGACAGGCAGACATACAGACAGACAGACAGACAGACGGACAGACGGACAGACGGTCACTCGGAATCGAGGTTCATAAGCGACAACAAATATTTCTGTACCCTTGGCGGCTCTGTGCGAGTATTATTTCTTAGCGTTACAAACGGTAAGGCAAACACAATATACTCTCAGATTTCATCTAGAGTATAAAAATCATCTGACCGTACGCCGTACGTGTACGCTCAACACTGATTACCTCCGATATAGTTCAAGATAGAAACTTCATTTTTTGTGGGTTGTAAATGGTTGGATCTCAGGCGGACATCTATTTTCGGGGGGTCTGGTGGTTAAAGGGAAGGCGGGTGGAGTGCTAAGACCGAAAACTACGAATACGAATATCTCGATCATGGTTCTAGCCGTAAAGCTGAAAATTAACGTAAATATAGAGGAGTTCGTGCGACAAACTTAAAAAATAATTTATTTTTTTTATCCATTAGGGTCCGAAAAGGAGGGTCCAAGAACAAATTATTGGCCGCCAAGGGGGTGGGCGGTTTGGTGCAAAGAAAAACACTTAAGAATGAATTTCTCGACCATCTCTTGAGCTATGTAATTGAAACTTGGATCGCATATTAAGCTAACTAGCGGAATACGAGAAAAATATAAAATTTGGAAATAATACTGGTGGAGGACAATAGGAAGTATTTCGAAAATGTTGCACTTTCCAAAATTTCAAACCGTTATATTTCAAAACTAAGTATAGATATTGAATTGAAATTTTGTCAGATTATGGAACTACACAGTCATTAAATTTGGTAACAAATTTAAGTTGGGGGTTGTAAGGATCAGGACGTGGTAAGCAAAAATTTCAAAAATTTTGAGTAATTTTCTTAGAGCTCTGGTGAAAGATAAAAAATTCAAATTTTCCAAGTGGATGCATGTTCTTGATTACAAACAGAAAAAATAATAATTTGTTCCACAATTGTTATTCATCGACCCCTCTGGTCTAACGTGCACAAGGTGTTTCTGGTCCAATAAAAAAAAAAGAGAAGAACTGAAAATTTTTGGAATGAAATTTTAGGCTACAAACTTGAAAATTTTCGAAATGTAGTTAAAAACATAACAGAATTATGATTAGGCACAAGGCCCAATCATAAGATGCTCTAGATGAAATAGAGTTTATTGTACCGGAAAATATGTCATCTCAAATTCTTTTGAATAGTGAGTAGTGACTTTTGTATGGGAGGTGGTAAAAGCAAAGTTTTGTAATTTGTGCATGTAACACCGAACGTAGTATACAAAATTTTTCATGCTGAATTTAAAGTTTATTGCTTTCATAATTTTCGAGGAAATTGAACAATTTTCGTCTGAATTTATGGTATTTATATGGGAGGTGGCAGAGAAAGTGAGAGATTTTGGATGATCTTGAATCAGTCTATCAACATCCTAATCACATTGCTTTGTTACAATTTTAAAGTCAATAGCTCTCATATGTTCGAAAGAGAAATACTTTTCTTGAACTTCCAAAAAAAAATTTGTATGGGAGGTGGTAGAAGGATATTTTTTTTAACATTTATTGAAATTAATAAGGGATAAATTTTGACAAAATTTCAAGTTCCTACTTCTTCTAATTTCTATGAAAATCAAAAGCATTTACCAAAATTCTGCATTTGTATGGGAGGGGGTAGAAGTAGTATTCGAATCAAAACCAAATTTGTTGGCATCAATTATATTTAAAATAGCATACTTTTCTCAAATTTTCAAGTTGATAGCTTTGACGATTTTGGAGAAAAACAATTTAAATTAAATTCAGAAATTTCGTGAAATTTGTGTGGGAGGGGTTAGAAGAAGCGAGGTGAAATTGATAGTTTTTACAAAATTGGTTGCAATTATAATAAAACGAATTATGCAAACCGAATAAATGCATTTTTGAAAATTGTGCATTTGTATGGGAGATGGTAGAAGGAGTATGTAGATCAGATCAATTTTTCTTCAGGTTAATGATATTTACATTTTTATACCATGACCTTTCTAGTCAATAGTTGAAATGGTTTCGGAGAAAAATCAATTTCTTTAAATTTCGTAATTTCATGAAATTTGTATGGGAGGACGTAGAAGGAGTGGGGGATATGGCCCGTTCACGAACTTAATGTTACCTTTTTGCTAAAAATGACGTACGACAAATTTCAGTATGATAGATCAAAGCGTTCAAAAGACAGAAAGACAGACGGTCACTCGGAATCGAGGTTTTTGAGCGATAACAAATATTTCTGTGCCCTTGGCGACTCTGTGCGATTTTATGAATCCTTTATTTCCTCTACTCCCTCGCATACAAATGATTGATTTCGTGAATATAAAATACACCGAGTTTTATGAAAATTTTATGCAATTTCGTCTATGAAACTGACATTCTATACAGAGAATATTGAACGGGATTCAAGCAATCAATTAAAAAATGTTTAACATCCACCCACCCTTACTATCACCACTCCCACCCCACTCATAAAAACCTAAACCCGCATAAACGAAGAGCAGGAGGTATTCCAAAGCTTTTGATACATTTTTATTTGAAATATTTTTAGAAGTGGTTGTAAGAAATTTTCAGTGTAGAGATGGTGTGAGAATTGATTTCTTAAAAATATTCGAAAAAATGCTTTTCTATGGGAGGTGGTAGAAGTTATAGTGATATTCGACTAGTTAATATCTTAAGTGGATTTTACAAATTTTCAAGCTTGTAGCTTTAAATTTCACTCAAAAATTTTGAGTTCTTGGGTTTTTTTTCAATAGACATGAAACACCTCGTACAGGTTAGGGCCGCCCTTTGGTGGATAACAGTTTTGGTTCAAATTAATATTTTCTCTTTATGTATATCAAATGGATGTATGCACGTGCAAAATTTTAACTTTCTACCTTTTACCAGAGCTCTAAAAAAAATAGCGCAAATGTTTGAAATTTTGGCCCACCACCTCGTTACTCTTACACTAACCGTCTTAAACTTTTTACAAAAATTATAGATCATATAGTTCTATAATTTGACAAATTTTCAACTTAATACCTGTTTTGAATTTTGAGACATAATAGTTTGAAATTTTGAAAAATGCTCCATTTTTGGAATGCTCCCCACACTACTATTATGACCAAATTTTATATTTTTCTTGTATAAACAAATGTTAGTTCAGTTCAATATATATACTAAGCAGAAAATACATCTCACTCAAACGTGCTAAGAATTCAGACTCAGTTATTTTCGACAATGAGCTAGGGTGTAGTCTAGTGGGTAGCGTGTTGGTCTTATAATGCGAAGGTCGTGAGTTCAAATACCGGTCGACGCAATTTATATCTCCACCACATTGCCTGTTTGGATATACCTTGGTCACCTCAATCTACGAAAAATGAAAAATTCGTAAATAGAGGGTTGTGCGAAGGGCTAACCACCTTTCCACAATAAGTAATGACAAATTTAAGGAACCTGAATGTCAGGAGGCCAAGGTCCCATTTGGGCTGTAGCGCCATTGTAGAAGTATTTTCGACAATGACGTTTTATCTACCTGGCGATCCTTCGCATAACTATTACAAAAAAATTATAGAAAAAAATAGATATTCAACATAACTAAGGCAACATATCGGCGCTTGGGTGCAATTAAGAAATGCAAAAAAATTTCAATTTACAAGTTCTTTTTAAACCACGACCAAAACATAGCTTCCACCTTTAGGTAGCTACTTCATATATAAGCTACACTTTTCTATCCAGATCATGTTCAATCTCGCTTTAAAAACTTGATAAGATTTCGTTAAGTTACCTAAACTCTGAGTTCGCATCAACTCAGACAAAACATTTCTCGAGCAATCTCTCACCCATGTAACACTTGTACCCCAAATGTTTCTTCTTCACAAATCTATATTTGGCCGTACAGAGAAATTGCGATTTTCGAGCATGCACTATTCGGCGCGAATATATTCTGTTCCCGAACCAAGACAACATGCAAAACTTCAATACGAATATCAACCGCCTCATTCTCCCAATCCTTAACTCTGTTTTCCGCCCCTTTTCATCGGTATTGTATTTCTGCATAGGAGGATAATCCATCCTGCTCTGATGTTACATAAAAAGAGACTTACTCAGATATAATAAACATAACTCTGAAGGAGAGAGACCGATACTAATAGACATGGAGATTAATAATGTTGTAAGATCCTTATGACGAATATGAAATTAACAAAATCTAAAATCATTCCAAACTCAGATTTTCTTTTTTAAGGAGGCAATTTAATACAGCAATAAACTTTCACAATAATCAATCAAAAACAATATTCTTGTTACTCTTAGCTGAAAGTGTAACAGTAGTAGTAAAAGCGTAATAGCCGAATCATCACCGTGTTATCTATACACTGCTTTAATTAAGAACGTTTTTGCTGATAACAGAAATTATTTCGTGATAAGGAAACGCCTAAAAATCTGCTTATTAATGAAAAAAATAATAAAATGAATTTACGATCAATTTTGGTAAAATAACAAATATCGAACGCAGTTTTTCGTAACTGTTCTAGCCATTATCTCTGAATATTAGTTAATGATGGAAAGTTAAAATAGATATTTGTTACGAAAAAAAAAAATTTTTGAAATTGACAGATTCTTTAAAATTTCATCAAGACTCAAAAATTGAAAAATGTATGTGAGGGGTAGAGAAGTAATAGAAAAATCCAAAATTTCGCTAGTGACTGTCGTATTCAGTTAATCGAAGAAAATTATTTTATTATAGGTGTGATTTAATATTTTCATTAAAATTGGGAAGTGACTAAAAAGATACGAATGTAAATTGGGACTAAGTTCACGGTCGTAAGGTAACTTGAATGAACTAATTTTATTGCCAAGTTTAGAAATGCGACATTTTTCTTCGGCAGTATCTGTGATACTCCAGTCAACTGATCAAATTTTTGATGTCCGAAAAGCAAATAGCGCACTGTGAAAATTGATCAAACTTCTACTACCACTGCGACATCCAGTAGTTTTGGAAAAGATCAACACAAATCGCGTGTATTTTGTGCACAGTTTTTAAGTAGAATTTGACTATGAGTGCTGGAATCGAACGTAGCCAATTGAATCATAACCAACTTCACATAAAATCGATATCTATCGGAAGGAAATATTCAAGCAACAAAGGGCTTGGACTGAGGTCTGCCTCCTCATTTACAATCAGCTGCCGTGGGATGTGGACGCGTTTCGGATTGGTTAAACCTTGTATTTATTTCACTGTTAGGCGTCAAAATTAATGAACACCTGAATTGGGCCCAGCATGTCTTTGATATAGCCCTCGACGCCTCAAAACGCCTAGGTGTTCTCCGGAAATGCAAAAAATATTTCACACCTATAGACATAGCAACCATCTATAAGGCTTACATTAGACCACGATTAGAGTATAACTCGCATGTTTGGGCTGGGGCACCCAAAACACACCTCGCGTTGCTCGATTGTATTCAAAAACATGCGTTCCGACTGATTGGAGACGAAACCATCACGTCTTCCATAGATTCTCTTGAGCATCGCAGAAATGTCGGAGTACTCAGCATTTACTATCGTTACTTCCATGGTAGATGCAGTACTGAGCTAAGCGCACTCATTCCTCCACTGCATACTTTTCCCCGAAATACTCGTCAAGCTGAACGCGCACACGAGTACACGGTTAAATCCTTGCCTTCCCGTACAGTGAAATATAGGCAGTCTTTCATTTCCCGAACGTCAAGACTTTGGAACTATTTACCAGCTAGTTTGTTTCCCAACAAGTACAACCTGCAGTGCTTCAAGAACAATGTCCACCGTCATTTTCGTCTCTCTCCACCTTAATACCTCCACTTCCTATACCGACATAACTGTGCATCGCATTAAAGGGTGACCCCCTAAGTTATACTCAATGCCATAAAAAAAAAAAAAAAATATCTCTTAAAAATAAACTGCCAACAAGTCGGGCGAAACTTTATTATTTTTGGGACAAAATGCGCATGCGTTGAAAGACAATATGCAGGTTAGAGTGGTTAGGGAAGATTAAGTGAAAGGGGCTTCTTGGGCAGGGCAGTTTTCAATTTAACACTTTGCGGAAACATACAAAAGCTTCATATTTCATTCGATTATTTATGTAAGCTTCAGTTTTCATGAAGGGAGTGGTGAGGGTGATAGTAAGGGTGGGTGGATGTTAATAGTTTTTTAATTGACTGCTTGAACCAAGTCCAATATTCTCTGCATAGAATGTCCATTTCAGAGACGAAGTTGCATAGAATTTTCATTGGATTCGGTGTATTTTAAATTCACGAAACCAAACATTTGTATGGGAGGGGTAGAGGAGGTAGGGGAATCGTAAAATTTGTGATGCAATTTTATTTCCTTTCTCTTTTAATGTGCTTGTACAAAATTTCAAGTTTGTAGCTTTTAATTTGTTGGTTATTAGTTGATTTATTGAAATTAGTCGAAATCATACTTAAGTGTGGGAGGGGGTAGAAGGGCAAGTGCGATTTCAAAACTTTTAACGTAATTTTCTTTCAACTATTTTTGTAAGTTTTTGTGCAAAATTTCAAATTGATAGCTTTTAATAGTTAGGTGATAATTCATTTCTTAAAAATGGTCGAAAAAATGTAGATGTTTTGAAGATATTCAACCAGTCAATATTTCAAACTTTTAGTGATCTTTTTTAAATGCATTACGCAAATTTTCAAGTTTCTACCTAAAAATTTCATTCAAAAATTTTCAGTTTATGTGTTTTTTTAGTTGCACATGAAAAACCTTGTGCACGTTAGACCCCCACTTCGGTGAATAACAATTTTGGAACAAATTATTATTTTTTTTCTGTATACATCAAATAGATGTGTCGACGTGCAAAATTTAAACTTTGTATCTTTAACAGAGCCCTAAAAAAATCACTCAAAATTTTCAACATTCTTACTTTCCACCTCACTCCCCTTGCACCCCCAACTTAAATGGCTTATCAAAATTAAAGACTATATAGTTCTAGAATCTGACAAATTTTTGATTTGATATCTGTACTCAATTTTGAGATATACCGATTTGTAATTTTGGAAAGTGCGCCATTTTTGAAATGCTCCCCATTTCACCCCACTACTATTATGTCCACATGTTATATTTTTTCATATTTCGCTAATAAAGCTTCAATTACATTACTTACGAGACAGTTGATTTATTCATTTTTAAGTGTTTTTCTTTGCACCCTCCCTGACTCTCCCCCTGACAATAATTAGCTTGTATCTAAACGAATTCTAGTAGATCTATATGCCATCTTAATGGTCTCAAAATATAAATTTTTTATGGTAAGTAATTTTGAAGATATAATCATTTGGAAAAAAAAAATTTAGCCGACAATTGGTTCTTAGCCCCCCCTTTTTGCACCCAATTTAAAAAAAAATAAAATATTTTTAAAAGTTGTCCCACAAACTCCTCTATATGTGTGTTGATTTTTAGCTTGCTAGCTGTGACCATGGTTGAGATATTTGAATTCGTATTTTTCGGCTTAAGCGCTCCCCCCGCCTTCCCGTGAACCCGTACACCCTACAAAATCGGTACCAGTCTGAGATCAGCAACTATCTACAATCCCCCCAAAAATGAACTTTTTATCTTGAAGGGTTTGGGAGTTAATGTGCGCTGAGCGTACACGTCAGCGTACGGCGGACGGCGTACAGACAGACGGATCTTTTTTTTGCATTTTTAGGCTATTTTAGTCATGAAACGCGAAAAAACAAAATTTCAGGGTAGCAAATTTTTTTTTTTTTCCAAGTCGATTACAATACTTTATTATTAAAATAATAAAGTAATATAACAGGACTACGATTGTGCGTAAAACTCAATCATATGATAATCTAGATGAATTAAAAAATTTTGTAATATTAAGAAATTTTGTATGGGGAGTGGTAGAAGCATTGATATAATTTTTTTCACATCATGCTGGAGTAGCTATACAAATTTGCTATACAAAATTTGAGCTTCAAAAATTGAATAGGAACTGAGATTATTAGTGTATTATATTTAGTGAAATTGTGAAGTTTGTATGGGAGGGGGTCGAAGGAGTAAGGGGTTTTCAGTGATCTTTTTAGTAATAACACCGAACATTCTGCAATTGACAATAAACAAATTTAAGATCAAGATCATTCATACTTTTAAAAAAAATCAATTTTTTATAAAGTTGTAAAATTGTGTCATATTGTATGAAAAAAAGAAGTAAAGCTAACTAGTTAATTTTTCTTAATCTTAATAATAGTACTAACTTAGTATTGAGTACAAAACCTGAGCACTATAACTGTTATACGTACGGAAAAAATTGGGCTTTAGTATTTCATGAAAAGTGCAGTTTGTATGGGAGGTGGTGGAAGGAGTGAGGTGATTCCAACAATTTATTTACCATAGATTTCATTTATGACAAAAGTATTATAATATTTTACAAATTTCACATTATTACCTTTAATAGTTCTCAAAAAAATTTGATTATTGTAAATTTTTGAAAATGAGTCAGGTGGTAGAAGGGGTGTTAAGGAACCTGAAGGTCAGGAGGCCAAGGCTTGACTTGGGCTATAGCGCCATTAAAGATGGTAGAAGGAGTGAAGTGATTTAGCCCGTTCACGAACCTGACCTTACTTTTTTTATTAAAAACGATGTGTACAAAATTTGAACATTCTAGCTAAACGCGTTCTTAAGCTATAGAGCGAACACGCGAAAACAGATGGATGCTAAGATTTTATTTGTATGTAAAGAATATATTTAAAAATATTATTTATGCAGCTCATGAATATCGTCAAACGAATCTATGACCGGCATATCGTCAGGAGACTCTAAATCAAAAACATTGAAATTTTCATCAATTCTCCAATTAGTGTCCGACTTTTCGAACAGTGCCATTTTGAAGCTGAAATTTAATGATATTATGTTTTCAAATATTTTACAAAAAAAAATTAAATTACAACTACCACATATTTAATAACGAATTGAACTGGTCTTTAATTATATTTCGATCCGATAACTTTAGTTCGTTTCTCGTAAAAAAATTTTGGTTTCTGTTCAGCAGCGTTAAGGCTAGTAAACTTGGATAATAATTCCATGTTTGCACTGAACTTAATGCGTCTTACTTTACTATTCTAATAACAATGGCGTAACAAGGATTTCTGTCTGTGGGGGTCATCTTGTAACAAAATGCTTAACCTTTTTCTTTTCTAAATTCAAAGACTACTTTGACCTGCAACCGTGACAAAAATAGGTGAAGGTTTCGTTAAACTAAAGGAAGATCTTCTTGTCGGAATATACGAGTAGTGAATATATAACCATTTCTCGCCACAGTATTTTATACATCGTCCGGTTTTCATATAAAGGAAAGTAATTTCGAAATTCGCCCCATCCTTCTTGTAACCTATGTGAAACCTATCGACAAACAATATGAACGGCTTTTTGATAAACATTAGTTAGATCTACGATCTCGTAATGTTCTCAATCATATTGATTTGTGCAGTGGGGAAAGATAAGGTTTCTTGAATGTATTTGAAATTTTTCCAAATAATCTGGAATGTACAATTTATAAACTTATCAATTTATATTGGGCCATTGGCAATTAGCGAACGATTCGGGCTTTATAGTCATCTCTGATTTCGTTGGTCCTCTTCACTCATTGTCAGTACTACAAAAATATACAACCAAATCCGGCTTAAGTCAGAGTGTATTCTTCAGTGGAACACGGAACCAGGTAATAAGGATGTTTAGATTTTATGCCAAAACATGCGGTTAAAATAACTTCTGAATATATACAACTAAATACAAATCAGATTGGACCATTAGTCTAAATATCTCAATAGGCCCATCATAGGCCGCAATAAAAGAGAAAAGAAAACCAACCAGATAATGCAATCTAATATATATTGAACTATTAAAAACCTCTTTTTGTAAAATCTTCGTATTTTCGCAACGCTTTAGAAAAACATAACAGGACTACGATTGGGCGTATGGCCCAATCATGCGATACTCTAAGTGGCCGAAATTTTTTTTTGATTTTAAGAAATTTTATATGGGGGGTGGTTGAAGGGGTGCCAGCATTGAACCAATTTCATTACATCATGCAAAAGTTGCTATCACAATATTTTGAACAAAAACTTAAGCATCAAAAATTTAATAGGTACTGAGAAAATTAGTGAATTGCATTTAGTGAAATTGCGCAGTTTGTATGGGAGGGGGTAGAAGGAGTGCGAAGTTGTTGATATATTTTTTTTTTTAGAAATACTTATTTCTAAAAAAAAATCATTATGCATTTGACATGTTTTAAATTGGAGATTACTAGCATTCAGACTTTTCAGGAAAATCAACTTTTTGTAAAGCTGTGAAATTATGTCATATTGTATGGGAAGGGATAGAAGGAAAGAAGCTAATCGTCTAATTTATTTTCGGTCTTACAAATAATTCTAAATAAATATTAACTGCACAATTTCAGCTTGATAAATTTTTTTTAACTTTTTTTTTTTAGAATTAGCAAATACTTTATTTAAAAGTTAATTAATTAATGATTGCAAAAGGATATGAAAGTCAATAGCGTGAAATAATATAGGCGAACAAAATGCAATTTACCATTCACCTATCCTTTTAAGCTTTACCATTCACCTACCCTTTTAAGCTGGTCATTCCAGCTCTCAGAACTTCATCAACCAAAAGCAAATTGCTAGCAATTACGGAGCAGGAATTCAAAATTTGTTTCTTTACGATATAATTATCGTAAGCACCCAGGCTTCATAGATTTTCCGATTGATAAATCCAATTCAACAGGATCGGGATTCAAACGATCTTCCTCGGTCAATTTAACGATTGTATCTTGTGCATTATATCCGCTATTAATAGCTAATGTCTTCGGAATATTTAGTAGAGCTTCTGCAAACGCTTGAAATCCTAAGCGAACTTTTCCTTTTACTTCGTCCTCATTTTTCATCAATTGATTATAGGCACGAATTTCGAAGGATCCTGCGCCAGGATACATTTATCTTCAATAGCATTATTGATCGCACATAAGCCATCACGAATTGCATCCTTGATTTGAGTTAAATTGTGCTTGTTCGGTCCCTTTACGAGAATGGTAACGGACTGTGTATTCTTGCAATTCTCACCTATAATGTATTTAGTTTCGCTCAATACATGTTCGTAAACAAAGCCGGCATAGCCCAGATTTGCATCTTCGAGATCATCAAAAGAATTTACGGCAATTCCTTCACAACCCAATGACAATCGTTCCATGTTCCTTCGCTTCGCCCGACGTAATGCCATGATACCCTCCTTGACCAACACATCCAAAGACATGGGATCTATTCCCTTTTGATTAATAACAACGAAAGTTCCGTCTGTTACATTGCACAACTTTCTCTTGAATTCAACGATTTTCTTACAACGCTGATCGATAAACTTACGCTCGTCCAAAACAAACTTTTCACGTTCTTTAGCTGCTTTATAGAAGAAGCCTGAACTCACCTTAGATTTCTCGTATTCCAAACAAACGTTACATATTAAAATGTAAGCATTTTCCAAACGTTTTGGCATGTCCGGATGACGTGACCTATGATCCATAACAATTCCACAGATAAGTGTCGTATCAACGGTTGTTTTATGCTGCATCTCCATGATTTCAACCACATGTAAGTCGACTAGGGTATAGCCTAGTGGGTAGCGTGTTGGTCTACAATGCGAAGACCGTGAATTCAAATCCCGGTCGACCCATAATTCTAGTACACTGTCTGCTTGGGTATACCTTGGTCGCCTCAATCTACGAAAATGAAAAATTCGTAGGTAGAAGGTTGTGCGAAGGTGTAACAACACTTCCACAATAAATAATGAATAAATGTTAAGGAACCTGAAGGTCAGAAGGCCAAGGCCCGATTTAGGCTGTAGCGCCATTGTAGAAGAAGTAGGTCGACTTCCTTTTCCGGTTGACGAATAGCTAGTACGGCATTAACGTAAACATTAGTTAAAAGATCGGCTAATGCAACATAGACTTTTGTTCGAAGACTTGTCATGGCAACATCAACCAAACTCTTTTCGTCGATTTGGATTGGAATTTTCAAATTATCCAAAACTTCCAATGATTTTGCTCGAGCTTTATTCGCTTCCTGGGTTAAGATACGTGAATGTAGTCCTTTACTTAAGAAGATATCTGTTTAAGTAGTTCACAAATAAGCAAAACAGTTCATGCTGTTCCGTCGCCTGTGGGATCGTCTTGAGCTATACTCGCTCGGGCAATCATGGAAGCATTTGGATATTGGATTTGCATCTCGTGCCGGCTTTTGTTATTTTAATTTCACCGGCTCCAGACACTAGCATTTTTATTATGCCTCTCGGTCCGAGGTTGATTTTCATCACATCCTGCAATCCTTGGCCGGACGAAATATTAATGGCCAAGGCCTGGGCAGAGCGCGCAAATTCAGCCTTTGGATTCAATAAACTTATCGATGCCATTTTTCTAATACATTGCGGTTAAAGCGCAATCGTACTCTAGATGAAATAGAAATTTTTGTGATATCAAGAATTTTTGTATTGGGATTGGTAGATGGTATAATAGCGTTAAGCTAATTTTTTCATATCATACTAAAGTAGCTATAAAAATGATTTATATAAAATTTAAAATTTAATTCAAAAATTTAATAGATACTGCGAAAATTGGTGAAACGATTTAGTGAAAATATGTTGTTTTTATGGGAGGTGGTGGAAGGAATGTGGGGATTTTAGTAATTTTTTTTTTCAGAAATACTATGAAATTGACATTTCTCAAATTTCAGACCAGAAACATTTAAACTTTTCAAGAAAATCGATTTTTTTTGTTATATTATAAGGGAGAAGATGGAAGTAGTGAAGTTAAATATTTGATTTTGTTCAATCTTAATTATAATATTAAGAATTTTGAAAAAAAGATTGAAAAATTAAGAATTAAAATACCTCTTTTCCGGATCACCGTTTTATTGGCAATGTTCTATTATAGTTGAAATCTCTTAATTTTTACATTAAAAGTGCTGAGATTGCATGAATGTAAAAAGTGCTGATTAGATAGATGTACATAGAAATGTTGTGAAGACATTGCTTGAAGTAGTCAAATACTTTACACAAGCACTGTCTCGCTTGTATTATTGTTAATTAGAATTAAGCAAATCAAGCATTTTGTAAAATTACTTGTCGATATTGACCTACAAATGTTATGCTATGACATAAGATTTTATTTGCATAGCATATCAATGTCATAATCAATGAAGACAAGTAATTTTACAAAATGCTTGATTTGCTTAATTCTAATTAACAATAATACAAGCGAGACAGTGCTTGTGTAAAGTATTTGACTACTTCAAGCAATGTCTTCTTGTACATTCTCCCCCACCCGTTGCGTGTCCAGAACACGAAAATCGGTGAGCGTTAATTTCCTTTCTGCAGGAACTGGTTTGTTGATTACCTTCCTTTTTCTTATTTTTCGAATAATCCACAAAATCCCAGTGGATAATATGATGCTGGTGAGAGCATATTCCAGAACGTAGTGATGTATATGGTGAGTGAATTTATCATCGTCTGATGGCAAGTTTTGTTGTTGCAGGAACGACAACTGCTGAAGACTGTTGTCCCATTGATTATTATTAGTCTTAAGAATAATTTCTGATGGTAAACTCATTTGTGGTTGAGTACTATTGAAAGATATTTCGCCTAAATTTACTGTTGGAGTAAAAGTAATATTTGCTTGTGTCTGGTAGGAAGATAGTCCTCTTATAGTCATTGTTTCGTGTCTCATTTCACAACCAGTTTTAAGATGTAGTAACCCATTGCCTTTTAAGTTGGAGGTGAAGACTCTAGACCCGCAAATAACATCAAATGTGCGCTGTTGGTTTAATGCGTAAATCCATGTATTAGGTTGTTGATGTTGGATCCAAAAATTAGTATTATTTGAGATTATCCAAGAACAGTGTTTTACTGATGATTCGTGGTTGAGTAGACCCATTTCGCATTGGTTAATGAGGGATCATCTGTTAAAAAGTGGATGATGTTGAATACATAAGAACCTTCTCTGTTCGATCTGCTTGCATTTGTCCAATTCGTACTGCGACAAAGGGTAGTGTTGATTTCTCTGTAAATCTGTGATCAGATATTTCGTAGAAAGTTGAAGTATGATGGAATTATTCCCCTGTCGGATAGGCATAATAATTAAATGTAGTAGTTGAAAATGTTCTGATCGAATGATAGGCAGTTTGATCTCAAAAATCACGCATGATTTCATAAGTCTGGTATGTACTGTCATCAGTTTGTATAACGAGATTTCTCCATCTGCTTGACTCAACGGAATACTTAGTGTTGATGCAAGAGTTTTTTCGACCAATATCAGTTGCTCGTGAAGTTGACTAGGTGTCAGCAGTAATGGGTTGATTGTTCCATGCTATAGATTATCGAGTACGTTTAATAGAGCTTTCTGAGTTTGTTCATAGCTATGTAAAGCCATCATTGTACGGATGCATAACATAGAAAAGATTTGTTGCTGATTGTTACTGCTGATGTCATATGACAACTGTTTTAGATGATTGCTTATAGCGTCAAATTGATCCTGAATATGGTTTTCTTCTTTTTTGAAAATATTCACCGTAGTCTCAATTATTGAAGTTTGGTTTTTTATCAGATGCTGAAGATAATGTTCATTTGATCTCGTTTTTCTTATTTCGTCTTCTAGAAACCCAGCATAATCAGCATCTAATATTCCAAACAGTTTATTCGATATGGAGCCAACAAAATCTAGAGGAGATCTTTTATTTCTAAGTAAATGTTCTGCTCCACCTCCTCTTTTATGAAGAAGTTTGTTCAGCTCTTCAATTTGTGCAAGTTGGTGTTCAAACTGGCGTACTACTTGTAAACATATAGCACCTTGAACAGTAACAGTGTTACAAAATTGTCTCATGTCGAATATACTCTTTCTAATTCCAAAGAGTTCTTGCCAATATAATTTTAAATCAAAAAATGTAATGATGCTCCATTCATCATTACTTAAACTGACTTCACCGATGTGTTCAAAATATATTCCTGGATTATTTTTAAATGGTTTAATGTCAAATGCTGAAAGTTCTGCTTGAGCAGGTATCAGAAGCAAAGTCAGCAATGTTATGAGTATAGGAACCTTAAGTCCAGATGTTTTTAAGCGTTTCCTTTTTGACTCTACTTCGGGTTGTATCTCGGACTTCTGATGATAATTTCGCAGTTGTTCTAAGTCAGGTCGTGCAGGTATGTTTGTAGGGGCTATTCGTATTTTTCTTTTTACTGTGGTAGTGACACTTCGGAATCGGTCAAGCAGTTGCTTGGGTACAGTGGTTTTGAACAAGCTTGTATAGTTTGCTGTGCTACTCGTATTGCTGGCAGTTGAGTTATTGTTGTTCCTTGCTATTGAACTCTTTTCGATCTTTTCGGTTTTTTCATGCTTTGGAATCACACAATTATATCCAGAAACATGAGCTTTGATGGCTGCTACTGGTGGTTTTACAACATTAGTTGTATCTGGTTGGACGTATTCATTATCTAAAATTGGTAACAAACTTAATTTTGTTATAGGTCGTTTAAAGATACCTGTTTTTGTTCTTAAAGACACTACTCTTGTTAACCCATCTGTACCGGGATAAACTTCCAATATTCGTCCAAGTGCCCATTTAGTAGGTGGTAGGTCATCTTTTATTAATACTATATTTCCCGGCTCGAAATTTGTTGTTTGTCTTGTCCATTTTGGTCGCTGCTGCATTCTAGTCAGAAATTCAGACGACCACCGCTTCCAGAAGTCCTGGTGAAGCCTTTCAATTAGGTGCCATCTTTTTAACGTGTGGATCTTTGTTGATGTAACAATTTTATTAGGTGGAGCTAGGAGTGCTGAACCAATGAGGAAGTGCCCTGGAGTTAGAATTTCTAAGTCTTTTGGATCGGTTGAGATAGGGCATAAGGGTCGTGAATTAAGGCAAGCCTCAATTTGTATTAACACTGTAGTTAGTTCTTCAAATGTTAATGTAGTGTCTCCCATAGTTCTCTTCAGGTGGTGCTTAACTTACTTTACTCCAGCTTCCCATAATCCGCCAAAATGGGGTGCAGATGGTGGATTGAAATGCCATTTCACTCCCATGTTTTCTAAGTTGTTAATTACTTTTGTCTTGAATGTGTTGATATATTCTTTCGTATTCAAATTAAGGATTTTGCTCGCTAATACGAAATTCGTTCCATTGTCGCTATACATATTTTCTACTAGTCCTCTTCGTCCGGTGAATCATTTAAAAGCAGCCAAGAAAGCCTCTGCCGTCAGGTCTGATACTGCTTCTAGATGTATAGCTTTTGTCGCAAAGCATATGAATACAGCAATGTATGCTTTGTCGAGTTTTGCTGTTCTCAATTTTGATAGTTTAATTGTGATCGGTCCTGCGTAATCCACTCCGCAATTTAAAAATGGTCTTCCTACTGTGATTCTGTTCTTCGGAAGATCTCCCATGAGTTGGTCTGTTTGTGCTGGTCGAAAACGAAAACATATTACGCATTTTCGAACAACTTTTTTGACTGCACTTTGACCCTTTACAATCCAGTATCGTTGTCGTGTATTAGCCAATGTTAGTAAATTTCCTCCATGCAATGTGTTTGTGTGAGCATCTTTTATCACTAAGTCAGTAAGGTTGCTCTTATATGGTAAAATGATTGATGTTTTTCTTCAAATGAAAGGTTAGATTTTTCTAATCGTCCTCTGACACGAATGACTCCATTACTATCCATGAACGGATTTAACGATAAAATTATACTGGTTGCCTTTAACTCTTTCTTGGTTTGCAATCGGCTGTATTCTTCTGTGAATTCTGAAATTTGCACTGCTTTTATAAATAGGTTGGTTGCATAATCCAGCTCTTTTGATGTAACTGGACCAACGGTCTTCTGTTTATTTCTGGCGTTTCTGCAGAATTTTATGCAAAGAGCTAATATTCTTTTAGCTTTTTGAAGTGTTGAGTATTTTTTCAATATATCTAGTAACAGGTTATTATTCATATTAGAAATTGCGGTACATACTGTGACCTTCCGAGTCTCACATAGAGAACTTTTGTCAATTTCAGCTGATTATTCGATCGTATTCTATTTTCATCGTGTAGTAATGTATGATGTTTTCCCTTACATTTTTGGCAAACGTATTTGCTATTACATTGTCGTACAGTATGTTCAGTGTGCAGACAATTAAAGCAAAGGTTGATGTCTTTGACTATCTTAGATCGTTGTTTTACATCCAAGTCAATAAATTTCTGGCACCGCACAACATGTTGTTTTTTGTTGAATCGTGCTACCGGAGCGTTATTTCGTATTTTTTCTCCTCTTGAAGATTCCAACGTCTGAAATCTATGCTCCAAAAATATTAAGAAGTCCTCCAATGTTTGTACTTCTCTTGGCTTGGTGATTCGTTCTTCATAAAATTTTAACGTGTCGTTATCAATTTTTTGTCATAATAGATGTGTTAAAATTGGACTCCACGTATCAGTCTCAATTCCTAAATTTTTTAACGCCATTAAGCACTCTTTTGATGTGTCATGAAGACTTCTTATGCCTTCTGCTGATTCAAAAGTGAGCCGTTGTTGTGTTAGTAGTCTCTCTAATTGCGCAGAAACTAACAATCTACGATTCTCATAGCGTGTATTAAGCAACTCCCAGGCGGCTTCGTAGTTCTCCTTTGTTACAGACAAATGTTGAAGAAGCTTGCCTGCGCTTCCTGTGATATTGGCTTTCAGGAATACCAATTTCTCTACATCACTTAAATCATTGTTGTCATGTACAACTTGCTTATAGATATCCTTGAATGTTCCCCATTGCTTGTAGTCACCATCAAACTTCGGGATTTGAATGGACGGTAGCCTAATCTTAATCGCTTTGGTATGTATACCGTCCTCATTTGTTTTTGTGCCTGCAGTTAACAATTTATTATCGTCTGCATATAGTTGGTCATACCTTGTCTGCAGTTCCACGCAAGCCTTGGAGCATTTGTCTTCAACTCTGTGATAGAGCGTTGTTGCTTCTTCTGGTACACCTTCTTCAGCAGATGAATATTCGACGTAAGTGTCCGTAAACCGGGTCCAATACGTTTTAATTTGGTGTATAGTTTCTTTAAAAAATGCTCCTGGCTGATTTCCGGAACTCTCTGCAGCGCTGATTGTCCTCATCAGTAATGCAGCTAAGTATTAAGTTTCCTCGCATTGCTGGATTCCGGTCTCGAAACAAACTCCTAATCTGAATGATGATTGTTCTTTGCTGGCTGCCCCAAGGTATGGTCGTCTTCTAGAGACCTGTTGGATTCCAAGCGTAGCTCGTCTAGTCTTGCATTCAACTAGGCAGAAAGTGTCCTTTGAACATCCTCAATTCCCCGGTAGTATCCGACTTCGTAATAGGGATGATCTGGAGCTTCTTCGCGGTATTCCTCCATTTTTGCATCTTGGTGCTTGAACAGTGTCCATAGCTGGTTCAAGCATTTCAACCGCTTCTCCACGTATTCGACTGTCTTCCGACTTGTTGAATCCTTGCGAAAGTTGGTAAGCAGCTTTGCCACGTTTTCCCCTGTCTCTTTCTGGGAACGCGCTAGATCTTCTATCTTCAGCTGGTGTAGTTTGACGTCTGAGATGAAGATTTTCCTGTAGTTCGTTGTAATATCACCCCTAAATCAGTTTCAATTTAGGTTCACGGTAACTTGGCCAGTGATATTACAAGAGGCTCGACGAACCAATGTAAACTTCTTGTGTAAAGTATTTGACTACTTCAAGCAATGTCTTCTTGTACATTCTCCCCCACCCTGGTCAAGCATTGTTGTAATTTCTTTGAAATTCAATTTAGAGCACTACCATGTTCTAATACAGTTGACTCCTGATTATCCGAATCATGATTAACCGAACTCTGCATTATCCGAGCTGCCATTGACCAGACATTTTTGGGGAATTCCCCATTTTTGACACATACATACATAGCTAGTAGCTTTGTATTGCATAGACTGTTCAGTGCTCTGTTCGACCGCTCTGTTCGCCCGCTATTGCTCGTGAAAAAAAGTGCAGTTTCTTTTTTAATTAATTTAAAATGCCTAAAACAAGTCCATCCCTAAGTGTGAAATTACGCGGATGGATTGCATCTGAAAATAAAAGTGGAAATATTTTTACTACCAATGATAAAATCATATTTTGCAATGCCTGTTCCAAACAAATTCCCTGTAATAAAAAATTTCAACTGGATCAGCATATAAAAACGGGTAGGTTGTTCAAAATGAATTATATTTTAGAAACTTTGAGATAGATTGCGTCAAATTAAACTTTTAGATGCGCATTTATCAGCCGTGAAAAAAAATGTACCTAAGCAGCAGCTTTTAACCAGCAGTTCATTTGCATCTACATCATCGGCCAGGACCAATTTTCTTGAGGATCTATGTTACGCTATGGTTGCGTCAGATATCCCTTTGTTTAAATTAAAGCAACCCTCTTTAAAAGGTTTTTTTAGAAAAATATACCAACCAAAGCATTCCAGACGAAAGCACTTTAAGAAAAAAATATATCAAAATTTGCTACACAAAAGTAATTGAAAAAATAAAACAAAAAATTGGCAAAAATTTTGTCTATATTATAGTTGATGAAACTACAGATGCTAGAGGCTTATATGTTGGGCATTTGCTTGTGGGTGTTTTGAGTAAAGACGATCCACGACGCCCTTATTTACTGTCATCTAAAGAACTGGAAAAAACAAACAGCGAAACGATTTATCGTTTCATTAATGATGGATTAAAGCATCTGTGGACTGACATTGGAATGGAATAACGCGTTCTTCTCTTAGTCACAGATGCCGCACAATACATGATAAAAGTAGGTAAGAGAGGTGTTTCCAGAAGTAAATACATTAATAAACAATGGGAAAAAAATGTTTTCGAAAGCTCCAGCTCGCGTCTCCATTTATAAAGAAGTAATGGATAAACCTCTACCACCAGTAGCAGTTATTACGCGGTGGGGTACGTGGTTAAATACGGCTCTGTTCTATGCAGATAATTTTAGCAATTTTAAAATTGTAATAAGCAGATTGGTCCAGAATGACGACGCACAGAGTGTTCAAAAAGTGCAAAATGTACTTGATGGTACAGTGTCAAATGACTTAGCATATATAGCCTCAAACTTATCGTTCATTCTGCAAATAATAAAAAAATTTGAAACAAGGAACTTATCACTTGATGAAAGTTTAAATATAATTAAGGAATTCAAAGAAAAAACGAACCTAATACCAGGCGAAAAGGGAATGGCTCTAAAAAATAAGCTTGAGAACATTTTGTCAAAAAAGGAGGGATTGAAATTATTGGTAAAAATAAATCGAATTTTAAAAGGTGGATCGGAACATCTCGATATGGATCCTTTATTGATATGCGCCTATAAATTTGCACCAATTACATCAGTGGAGGTCGAGCGATCATTTTCTATCTTTAAGAATGTTTTGACTGACAGACGTTATAGCTTCACACAAGAAAATTTGGAAATGATTCTAATTATTAATTTTAATTATCTAGAGAAGAACAATATTTGTTTGACTTGCAATAACATATTTTGATTTGTATATTTATATATATATTTTTACAAGAAATAAAGTTTTGTTCGTGATAAATTAAGTTGTAACTGTATGGCGTTTAACTGATAAATTTTATTTTATTAAATCTCTATACAATACTTTGAGAAATGGCTAAAACAGTTAAGTTTTTGAAAGAATGATCTTGCAAATACGTTTAAAATTGCACATATTTTCATTTCGATCATTTTTTGAAGGGAATAATACTATCAACACATATTTTTTAGTGCATATTTCATTGCATATTTGAGCAATTTTGTCTGCATATTTTAGTACTTTTTACTGCATATAAATCCGGGCCCTACTTATAATGCTCTATCTAGAGTACAAATATATAAAACAATTATAAGACCTCTGCTATGTTATGGCAGCGAAACGTGGACATTAACTCAGGCATCCGAAAAATTAATTAACGCCTTTGAGGCATACATAGGTCCCCAGAAGAATTCTCGGACCTGTGACGGAAGACTCGATCTGGAGAATGTGATACAATAGAGAATTGTTTGCCATCTTCGACAAGTGTCAACTTTAACTCTCATAAAATTCAAGAAAATACAATGCGCTGGTCATGTGGAACGGAGGAATGATGAAATAATTTACAAACGCCCACTCAAAGGGAAAGTTAATGGACAAAGACCGGTCGGAGAACCACAAAAGCGCTGTGAGGATTCAATTGACGCAGTCAGCAAATCACTGCTAAAATTTTCAAACTGGAGGACGCGGTCACTAGCTAGAGTATAACCTAGTAGGTAGTGTGTTGTTCTTGTAATGCGAAGATCGTGAGTTCAAATCACGGCCGGCGCAACATCTAACATTGCCTGCTTGGGTATACCTTGGTCACCTAAATCTAAGAAAATGATAAATTGATAAATGATAAAAATTAAATAAATGATAAAAGGGTTAACAACTCTTCCACAATAAGTAATGAAAAATGTTAAGGAACCTGAATATCAGGAGGCCAAGGTCCGATTTGGGCTGTAGCACCATTGTAGAAGTAGGACGCGGTCACTGAACCGAGATGGATGAAGGCGAAGTATTTAGGGCGCCAAAGTCCAATTTGGGCTGTAGCGCCATCGTAATTAAGTAAGTCAGTTATGCTAATAAAGTGCTTAATGTAAAATTTGAGCTCGATAAATTCTCAACAAATTGGTATATAGTATTTCATGAAAAATCGCATTTTGTATAGGAGATGGTGGAAGGATTGCGGGGATTCGAATAATTCTCATGGATCATATTTATGTTAGAAATAATATATTTTAAATTTCAAATTATTAGCTCTTATAGAATCCAAGAAAATTCGATTACTATAAATTTTTGAAAATGAGTCATTCTGTATGGGAGGTGGTAGAAGGAGTGTAGCTATAAAGCCCGTTCACGAACTAGACCTTATACTGTAAGAAAATAACGACGCAGCGCAACTGGTTCGCCGTATTGCGAGTGTAATGTAAATTATTGCTTTGCAAGCCATACATGAAGGTCCAAGGAAATCCCAGTCCATTTTACTTTACTTTTCTGCAGTAAAATATTGCGATCAACACAGAAAAGTGCATAAACAATAGAACCAATAATCAATGAAGTTTAAAGCTATAATAACTGAAAATATACTCACACCATTAATGAATTTTTATCTCCTTTCTAAGAAATATTTCGTACAGTCGAAACCCCCGGCTCCAAAACTAGAGAATTCCTCAACTTCATTCAAGAAAATCCCAAACAAATCGGAAAAGGGCCCAACGAATTGCGCATGCTTCAGACTCCGCTCAACACCTATAAAATCTGAGCAAAGCATCCCTGACCACCTTCCGAAACAGATGATTTTCCACGTTGAAATCGAGCGATTTTCGCGCATAAACAAATCCACACATCGACAGCGAACCGACATCTGCACACCGAATTTTCCCGCACGCACACTGCCATCATCCCTGATCGAATTAGAACTTTTGGGAAATGGGTTTTCCGCGGCCGCCGACTGAAAGCGCTCCGTGCTCCGTGTCTGTGTCGTACGAACTTCACCGCCGCGAACATGTTCGATTTCCACCGCTGCTTTCGTCGTCGTTGTGGCCGTGGTTAGACCGTGACGCCGCGTCTCGTTTTCCACTTTTCATCGATGCAATTTTCCTTCGGTCGCGCATCGAACACTTGCAGTAAAGTTTTCGGCCTTCGTTCGAGCATCGTGTGACTTCAGCCGCTTTCCCAAATTAACATCTCGCAAAATTTTCCCAAAACGCATCCATTCGCATATCTTATCATCGCTCGGCGATTTGCCGGTGTTGCGACCCGAATCCGCGATAAATCTAATTCCCATCTCACCTGGGTGCAAATTAAATTAGAGGAAAAAAAAACTCGAGGAAAATGCGAAACCGAGTGGCAATTGCGACGCTTCACCCCAGGGATGTTGCTACGTGAAAAGTGGTTGTTGCTGTGCCCGTGCAGTGTTGATTTGTGATTTCGAATCGCGTGAGGAACTTTTTAAGTGGACACTGCCCTCAGGAGTTCATCGAGGCGAGGCTATAGCATAGGTGAGTGAAAATTTGAATGCCAGGTGATCACCACTAATTGGATTAACCCGTTCTCACCCCCTCGCATACCACCTGCCTCAGTTTCAGTTCGAACCGAATTGGTACAACGATTCCGGTATGAAATTACCATCGGCAACGCACAAACATATATCAGGGCTCCTGCACCCCGGCAAAGATGCCGAAGTCCTTTCCCATTTTGCATGGAACACGCTCCAGATATGCGGGGTAAGCGGGCCACCAGACGAGAAAAATAAGTCCCAAAGTGCCCTACTTGGCACAAGAAAACAAGCAGAGCCTTGATTGAAGACGGGATGAGGGTGTCAACTGCTTTTGCCATCGAAATTGGGGTTGATGTACACAAAACACAATCAAGAAAATGGTTCGCCTCCGTGCTTTCGACTAATTTGTCTGCAAAGTCGCTCAACTTTAAAGTCGTTCGGATCTCATGGAAAATGTTGCACCCTTCTATGTGCCTTGCCTATACAAATTGGGCGTAAGTGTCTCACATTCCAACCCTCAACATCGTGTCCAATTTAAGCCCAGTATCGAGAGTACTCGTACAAGAGATTAAGGTTAGGATCATCTATTTTTATGCTCGCATGTGAAAGTCCGTCGGAATCTACGGCAGGTATCATGCATGGAAATATGAATCACAACATAAATGAACCTTAGGCGCTCCACAACAGATTTCCCATGAGTTTTCTCCGTACGTTTTACAATAGGCCGGCTTACCGAGCTGATTCTATTTTAAGATAAAACGAGACAGTTTTAGCCGTTTTATTAATGTACGAGCATTAATAGCTAATTATACAAATTTACATTAAAAGGTGACAAATTTTTTGAGAATTTGATTGTGGAAACTCGTATTTTCGGGATTTGTGTCAGCAAATCAGCAATTAATTGTGGATCCATTTTTATAAATGCGTCAAGACATGAATTAATTTATCTGTTTATTATCTTCAAAGTTGAACTTTAAAAAAAAAGAAATTTATAATTATTAAAACATACCCAATTTTGTAAATACAAATCTGGACCAACAATTAGATAACCATAATATGATTGATTTTTTTCGATTAATAAATTATTAAGTTTGCTGCATATGAAATAGAAAAACAGTGCATCTTAACTATGTTGATGAACAACACAATGCCAGATACTTCTCCTGATAGAAGTTTCACTTTTTAGATTTACGAGTAAAAACTTGGAGAGTTATTAGATTGTTGCAGAAGAAATGTCCGATTTCACGATGAAGTGAAGTTAGTTGCGATTTTCATATCTCATACTGCCGCCAGAGGACGCACGTGGTATTGGATATTGAAGTATAAATACCCCTGCATTGTGGTCGAATGGTAGTAAGAGTCACAGAGCGTAATCGTGATCTGGTACACGACGTAGCATAAATTCGGTGAAAAGCACACTGTAAAAAACTTCCTCCTCCATCTCTGGGTGTTTTATTTAAAACACCAGACGGAGAGGTGTGAAGGCGGTGCTTCGTGCCTCTTATCGGAACTGCCATCCAGACTAGCCCTCCAGGTTGGGGGTTGGGCGAAACGCTGACAACGTTCCCCCGTAAGAAACTCGCGTGTTCAGGAACCCGAATTACAGCCAATTATTTTGGATTTTGGAATGTGCGTTCACTCAATCGAACGGGTGCACTGCGGTAACTTCTTCCGGAGATGTCTCGTTACAACATCAGCATCGTCGTTCAACAAGAAACGAAATGGCTCGGAAGTGAAGTTAACAATTGTATATCTTGCAGATGTTGTATGCTGGAGGCCAGAGGACGGGTTATTTCGATACCAAAATAACCGTAAAGACGAAAAATTAGGGTTCGGGGATTGAACTAGTCCGAGATCCACCAACGTCCATTTCGGTGGCAGTTTCGGGCTAGTGTAACGTGCTAGCGTGTTGCCGGGTCCAGCTACGGAAGTCGTGGGGTCGATACTGATAGTAAGAACCATGGCCTGAAACAACAACACGTCGACTTACTCCAGAACTGGTATTCAATAGAAAGTAGGACTTTCTCTGATCGCTGTGTCGCCCCGATCAGATGCCGAATTTCTCGGAAGTTGAACGTGAACGAAATTTTCGTGAAGGTTCTCTTTGAATTGTTTGACGAAATGTTATCGAGCAAAACCAAAAAAAAATAAATGTAATTAGTTCATCACCAGAACAGAAAGGACGATTCTCTCCGCGAAACCGCGTGTCGAACTCGTTTTTTTCTCCGATCTTTTCAAAGCTCGTCTTGATCGGACGCGAAATATTTTTTTTTCGACGCGCTACATGAGATCGATTGCGCGAAACAAAACACGACATCAATTGTTTCGTTGGAAATGCCGCGGTAATCCCGATTTTTTCTTTTCCAGACAAAGCTATCCGCCGAATTCGATGACGAGCAGCACTCACGCACGCGTTCTTTCTTTCCTTCCCTGTCACCAACTCTTCCGACCTCCCCAACCAGAAACTTACATGAAGTTGGCTGCGTGCCTTGATAGTTTTTTTTTAGTTTTCCTCCTTTCAGAGGTAGATGGCGCTCACCTCAACACAGATCTAACACGATTTTTACCACGAAACAGAGAAATCGGTGTCGCCTTTGTGGTAGATAATGCGTTCAAACAGCTCGTAACGAAAATTATAACGGTTAACAAACGAATCTCCTTAATCCGCTTCAAGTTGAAGTTCTTCGACGTTTGGTTTATCAACTGCCATGCTCCTACAAAGGAGAAAAATGATGTCGTTAAAGACAAATTCAATGCCCGACTAGACAGGTTGCCCTCCAATAATATCAAAATTCTAATAAGAGACTTCAACAGTAAAATTTACAAAGAACTGTTTCATATGGACGTAACAGGAGGGCATAGCCTCCATACTCTATCCTTACTTGATTGGCTTAAATCCTATCTTAGCAACAGGACTCAATTTGTTAAGTTTCAGGGCTTTATTTCCAAGGAAATAGGCGTGTCGTCGGGTGTACCCCAAGGAAGTCACTTAGGACCTCTCTTATTTAATATTTTCATTGCAGATCTTTCGGAAGTATTAGAAGGTATTCCACATTTGTTATACGCTGATGATCTAAAAATATATCATGCCATATCCTCCCCCGCAGATGCTGGATTCCTGCAATCCAAGATTATTGCTCTAAATGAGTGGTGCAGCCAGAACAAGTTAGAGCTTAATGTCGGTAAATGTCACGTGATAAGTTTCTCACGCAAAAAAAACACATGCTACCATAACTACTTTCTAAATGGTACTGAACTTCATCGAGTAGGACAAATTGAGGACTTGGGCATTCTACTCGACACCGAACTCTGCTTTAAATCTCACTACAACAGTATAATCTCATGAGCCAATAAACTTCTCGGGTTTATTAAGAGGAGAGCTAAGGAGTTCAAGAATGTTTGGGTCACCAAATCATTATTCTGCTCTCTTGTTCGCCCTCTTTTGGAATATGCATGTCCCATTTGGGATCCTTTTTTTCCAGATTTACAGCAACAGAATAGAATCAATCCAAAAGCAATTCCTTCTGTTTGCTCTTAGGGACTTGTATGATCCGAGAGACTTCGAGAACCTCCCACACTATGCAGTTAGGCTACATTTGTTAAATCTTTTACCTCTTAGTTCTAGAAGAACTATGCTCACATCTTGTTTTACCTTAGACGTTTTGAATGGCGATATGAATGGTTGACCACCTTAAAAATAAAATAAGACTCAATGACGATGTCAGGCTGACGAGACATTCAAAACCTCTTAAGGAATACCTACATCGTACCGACTACGGTCAAAACGAACCAATTAACAGGTGTTGTAGAATATTTAACAAATTCAGTGTGCACTACACACCTCCAATTAGTAAGCCAGCATACAAACTGAGGCTGCGCTATGCTTTATCAGACAATCCACTTCCTTTTTAATAATCCTTCCACCAGTGCCTATCATATTAATTGTATTATAATTTAAATTGTATTAAGTTATGTTAAACTAACTAAATTAAGCTAATCATTATTATTATGTATTACATAGTCTTGTTTGATAAATAAATAAATTAATGAAACGTACGACAATGGCCAAAAACTTAAATAAAACTACATCACAAATTTTACGATTCTCTTACCTCCTCTACTCCCTCCCATACAAATGTTTGGTTTCGTGAATCTAAAATACACCGAATTTTATGAAAATTCTATGCAAATTTGTCGATGAAACTGACATACTATACAGAGAATATTGGACCTGATTCAAGCAATCAGTTAAAAAATTATTAACATCTACCCACCCGCAAGGGGGTAGTTGTAGTATGAGGTTTTACCAATTCCTGCAACTATCTTTGGAGTTAGCGACTCCACGGACCTGAGCTAACTATCCCCCTCTGGGATGGGGGCTGTAGAATTCACCCACAGCCAGTCCTGCTTGCCCTAAAAATGGCAAATGGACACTCACTGGATCATGGGCTTATCACCCGTGATCTTAAGACCTAAATGATACGAGAAACGGATACATCGCCTCGGATATGGACTGATTCAACGGTAACGACTTTTGGCATTCGAAAACGGACTATGATTGGCTTCTGGAACGTTCGAACATTGAATGACGGGGGAAGAGCTGGGGTTACTCGGTCCTTGCACCGCCAATCAGTGATCGACCGTGAAATGGAGCACTATAACATCCAAATCTTGGGCTTGAGCGAGGTCAGGTGGACAGGATCAGGAGAAGAACGAACCCCTAGCGGAAACACTATTCTGTACATTGGCCCTAAAAATGAAGCCAGAAATGGCGTGGCGTTCGTCCTTACGCCGAGAGCGAGAAACAGTCTCATTAGCTGGGAACCAATCTCGGATAGGATTATCGTCGTCAGGCTCAGGACCAGTGTCAGAAACGTCACAATTCTGCAGTGCTACGCACCAACTAATACCGCAACATCTGGTGACAAAGAGGAGTTTTATAGCCAACTTAGTGCCACCTTCGAACGTGTTCCAAGAGGTGATATTATTATCATCTCGGGAGATATGAACGCCCAGGTTGGATCAGACAACACTGGACTAGAACACGTCATGGGGAGGCATGGTGACCCTTGGGTCGACCCTTCACGACCTTGGATTAAGAGACCCGAAAACGGCGAATTATTTGTGGAGTTCTGTAGTACTCGGCAAATGGTCATTGGAGGGACCCTTTTTCCACACAAGAGTCATCATAAAACATCTTGGGTTTCCCCTGACGGTGTTACTCAGAACCAGATCGACCATTTGGCTATAAGTCGCCGATGGAGAAGATGTCTCCTCGATGTGCGAGCGAAACGTGGAGCTGACGTGGGGAGCGATCACCACTTGATGGTTGCCTGCTTGAGATTGTGTACAGCAGCTATCCGACGACCACAAATTCTTCAAATGAAGCGCAAGCTTAATGTGGATAAACTCAGAGATCCCAACAAAAAACTCGAATACACCACCATTCTACGCGAAAAGTCATCCACGTTGGGTGAACATGAAATGCGCACACTGGACGCCAATTGGGAGGCAACCAGAAACACTTTTCTAACTAGTGCTGAAGAATCTGTGGGATATGCGCAAAGCGGTGAGAAACCCTGGATGTCGCAAGACACATGGGACAAGGTTGACAATCGGAAAAAAGCCAAATTGGCAATCATCTCTCAACCCGATGTCAACCAACGAACGCCCGACTTGAGGCAGAACTACCGCGATGCTCATATACAGCTTAAAAAGGCTGTTAGACGCGACAAGAGAAAGGCCATTGAAGATCTGGCAAACAAGGCAGAATCTGCGGCTTACCTTGGGGATATGGGTTCACTATTTAAAATCATGAAACAGTTGACGAACAGGAATTTCACCGCCAACCACCTGGTGAGAGATGTCAACGGAACTCTCCTTAATATGAGTGAACACCAATTGCGACGATGGAAGGCATACTTCTCTGATATTTTAAACATCTTGTCAGATGAAGATATTCCGGAAACAGAACAACTTCCAAACATCCAACCGCAACAATCCTCTATTAGGGACGATCCCCCAGATAAGGAAGAGATAGTTTCCGCCATTCGGTCAATGGCGGGAAGGAAAGCTCCAGGTATAGACGGACTACCAACCGAACTCCTCAAAGCGGACCCGGAAATAACAGCCGATATACTCCTCCCACTCTTCACTAAGGTGTGGAATGATGGAAGATATCCGACTGAATGGAAGGAGGGCGTCATTGTGAAAATTCCGAAGAAGGGCGACCTTCGGGATTGTGGCAATTGGCGTGGTATATGTCTACTTACTGCCGTATCAAAAATTATGGCTAAGGTAATTCTCAATAGGATTAGTGATGTCGTCGAGAGCACTCTCGAAGTTTATCAGGCTGGATTCCGTAAAGGGTCGTCTTGTACCGACCACACAAATACCCTACGGATAATATTAGAGCAGTCAGCCGAAATGGGTTCGCCACTACATCTCATGTTTGTGGACTTCGAGAAGGCTTTCGACAGCGTTAAGCGAGATTACATATGGAATGCTTTGCGTAGGAGAGGTATTCCAGATAAGGTCATAGCTATGATTAAAGAATCCTACGAAGATGCAAGGTGTCGCGTCTTGCATAGAGGAGAGCTGTCCGAGAGCTTTCCTGTGCGAACGGGTGTCAGACAAGGCTGCATATTATCACCAGCCCTGTTTCTGGTGGTAATAAATGACATCTTGAAAGCTGCACTAGAAGGTGGGGAAGGTAAAGTTCTTCAATGGAGACTATTTAACATCTTAAGTCACCTTGATTATGCTGATGACGTGTGTTTGCTTGCACATACCCGTTCGGACTTAGAGTCAAATGTTCGCTCGTTGCATTCTAAATGCAAACAGGCGGGACTGAACATAAATGTGCGTAAAACCAAGTACATGCACATGGGTTCGAACGCAAGCACACCGATTGTTCTTAATGGACAGGATGTGGAAGAGGTGCAAGATTTTTGCTATCTCGGAAGCATTGTCAGCATGGACGGCGGAGCCGAAAAGGATGTTGAGGCTCGGCTAAATAAAGCTCGTCAGGCCTTCGGTATCCTTTCCCCTTTCTGGAGGTTAAGAGAGATCTCCCTTCGCACGAAGCTGCGAGTTTTTGACGCATGCGTCAAATCCGTGTTGTTATATGGTTGTACTACGTGGAAAGTGACCGTTCGACTTACCAAGAAACTACAGACTTTCGTAAACCAATGCCTCCGACGCATTTTAGGAATATTCTGGCCAGAAGTGATCTCCAACGATGAACTTTGGAGTACAACTCGCCAGACTAAAATAGGTATTGAGATTCAACGGCGAAAGTGGCAGTGGATCGGTCATACTTTGAGGAAACCAGAGCAAAACATCGCAAAACAGGCTCTGGATTATAACCCTCAAGGAAGACGTTGGGTTGATCGACCATGTAACACATGGAAGCGAGCAGTTGAGCAGGAGGCCAGAGGAATAAACAAGTCCTGGCAACAGCTTAAAGCCGATGCGCAGGATCGCGCCTTGTGGAAGAGAGTTGTTTCTGTCCTATGCCCCTATAGGGGGTCTTAACAGGAATTTGATTTGATGACCCACCCTTACTATCACCCCTCCCTCCTCTCCCCACAAGAACCCAAACTTGTATAAATCACCGAATTAAATATTGGTTATTTATACTGGAGCGATTGATAGTGTTCGCAATTAAATTTTAAATTGACAACAGCCCTGCCCTAGAATCCTAGAATCCCCTTTTACTTAGTCTTCCCTAACCCTCTAACCGTTTTCATGCATCCTCAACTTCGCCCAAGAATAATAAAGTTGCGCCCAACTTAATGGCAGTTAATTTAAAGTTTGTCTCAATAACCCCTTAATACGTGTGGCGCTTTTCAGCTTTGTAGCTGGGGCCATGGTTGAGATATTCGAATTCGTAGTTTTCGGCTCTAGCACGCCACCCACCTCCCTTTAACTCCTTACTTACTTACTTATTTACGATGGTGCTACAGCCCAAATCGGACTTTGGCTTCCTGAATACTTTGCCTCCATCCATCTTGGTTCAGTGACCGCGTCCTCCAGTTAGAAAGTTTTAGCAGTGATTTGCTGTATACTTCAATCGAATCCCAGGCGCTTCCGTTGTCTTCGGACCGGTCTTTGTCCGTTGACTTTCCCTTTTAGTGAGCGTTTGGAAATTCTTCCATCATCCATACACTCCACATGACCAGCCCATTGTAACTTCTTAAATTTTATGAGAGTTGACACTTCTGGACTGTCGTAGATGGCATACAATTCTCTATTGTATCGTATTCTCCAGCTCGAGTCTTCCCTCACAGGTCCGAGGATTCTTCTAAGGATCTTTCTTTCAAAGGCGTTAAGTAGTTTCCCGGATGCCTGAGTTAAAGTCCACGTTTCGCTGCCATAGCATAGCACAGGTCTTATGATGGTTTTGTATAGCTTAAGTTTTGTTTTCCTGTGCACGTTCTTGTTTTTGATTATTGGAAGTACCAAAGAATAAGTCTTGTTTGCCATCATTATCCTTCTTTTGATTTCAATAGGTTCGCTGTCATCCTTCGATAGGTTAGACCCTAGGTATATGAAGTTGTCTACGATTTCTAGGTTCTAGTCTCCTACCTTAATATTTTGTCTGAGTCTTTTTCCTAGTTTGTGTTTTCATTAATACGTAGTCCAACTTCCCTTGCTACCTAGTCAAGGTTTATAAACACCTCCTTAGCACTCTCCAGAGATCTTGCAAGAATATTTATATCGTCGGCATATGCTACGAGTTGTGTGGATTTGAAGCATAGTGTTCCCTTGGTGTCAACGGGAAGTTTCCGAACAACATATTCGAGTGTCAAGATAAAAAGCATTGGTGCGAGGCCGTCACCTTGCTTAAGACCGTTGTCTGATTTAAAACTGGAGGTCAGATCGTTTCTTATTCCAACTCGTGACAAAGACTCGGTCATTGTCATTCTTGTAAACCGAACCAGTTTCGGTGGGACTCCAAACTCTAATATGATTTTATACAGTACGCGCCTGTCGATACTGTCGTATGCTTGTTTGAAGTCAACAAATATCTGGTGCACATCATTATTATATTCCCAGCACTTTTCCAGCACCTGTTTAACTGAGAATATCTGGTCCGTGGTCGATCGTCCAGCTCTAAATCTGCCTTGGTATTCACCAATTACTTTGTCAGCATAGGGCTTAATCCTCTTTTCCAGAATTTTCGTCAAGATTGTATAAGACATACACAACAGAGATATTTCTCGGTAGTTTCCGCAGCAGAGCTTGTCACCTTTTTTATAAATTGGACATATGATGCTGTTGCGCCAATCTTCAGGAAGTGTTTCCTGCGTCCATATGTCCATGACTAATCTATGTAGGAGATGCGCTATGCTGATGTCGCCGGTTTTCAGAAGCTCAGCTGGAATTTGATCAGTGCCCGGCGCTTTGTTGTTTGGGTGATTCCTCAAGGCTGTTTTTACTTCTTCGAGTCTGGGAGGACTCAAAGATGATCCTTTATCAGCTATTACATCAGTTGTACCTGCAATTATGTCTGCTAATACTATTTCTACGGATGATGGGCTCGGATTGAGGAATTGTTCAAAGTGTTGCGCCCATCTTAATTTTATATCTTCTTCATTACCTAGAATATTCCCTTCTGCATTTTTGCAGAGGGTCGTTTTCGGTTGGTATCCCCCTTTCATTCTTTTAACAAGAGAATACGCGGCTCTTGTGTTGTGTAATTTAAAGTGTTCGTCCATGTTGTTAATTTCTTCATTATTGTACTTCCGTTTTTTTTTTGTCTGCATATTTTGTTTGCAAATCGTCTAATAACATTATATTTGTCCTGTTTGGCTCGTGTCGGCCGTTCTGTTAATATTTCGTAAGCCTGGTTTTCTCGGTCTATGGCATCTTGGCATTCGTTGTCGAACCAGTCATTTCTTTTACGTCGGGGTTGTTGTCCTATCACCTCCTCTGCGACAGATGTAATGCCATCTTTGATATTTTGCCACATTTCTTCTATTGGCATACTGGCGTTGTTGTTCAGTATTGGCACGAACTGCCTCTCTCAGGCTGATACGTACTTCGCAACTACTTTCTCATTCTTGAGTTTTCCTATGTCGAATTTATTAACCGGTTGTGTTTTTGGGTTTTCTCGGTTTACGATTCGACATCCGAACTTGTCTTTACCAAATAGTGATCTGTGTCGCAATTAGCACCGCGATATGTGCGCACGTCGAGAATGCAGGAGGCCATCCTTTTCTCTATTAGAAAATGGTCTATTTGATTGAGTGTTCTTCCGTCGGGTGATACCCATGTTCTCTTATGAATGTCACAATGCGGGAAGCATGTCGAGCTTACAATAAGATTTTTGCTGCTGGCAAAATCCGTCAGTATCTGGCCGTTGTCGTTACTCATGTCATGGAGACTGTGCCTTCCAATTGTCCCTATGTATGTTTCTTCTTTGCCCACTTTCGCGTTGAGGTCACCTAATACTATTTTAATATCATTCGACAGAAGAGGGTCGAATGTTGATTCTAGGGTGCTGTAGAAATCGTCTTTAACTTCGTCGTCTTTGTCTTCCGTTGGGGCATAGACATAAATAAGCCAAACATTAAAGAATTTTGTCTTCATGCGGATTGCACACAATCGTTCATTCACGGGTTTGAAGTTGGTAACTAGGTGTTGTCGACGACAAACGCAACTCCAAACTCCCGGCTTTCCGACGATTTCCCACTTTTGAAAATTCTGTGCGATCTAATGTCCGTAGTCTCTCTACCTAACAATTTAGTTTCTTGGAGTGCTTTTATGTTTATACTGTATTTGGCTGCCTGTTCCAGAAGCGCTCTCACTGCTCCTGCTCTGAACAGGGATCGCACGCTCCAAGATCCGAAGGAATAGTCCATTTTTCGTTTGCGTGGTCGTTGCCGTTGAATCAATCCAGTCCGAGGCGTTGCTTCAGGTTTCGAAACGGGTGTGTTTTTCCGAGGATGAGTTGTTACCACATCGCCCAACCCCCAACTTGGAGGGCCATCTTATTATAGTGCTAGAATTTTTCTGTTTCATTAGAACTCGCGTCTGTCAGTTCAGCAAGTCAAGTCCAGATGGACAAGACCAGTACCCGGTGGCTACCACGTGGAGGTATGATGAGCACAATTGATGTGTATATGATAGTTACAACACTGGGTGTCGCCTTATGACGCCGATCAGATGCCTACCCTATCTATACAAAACCCCTACTCACCCTAAAATTAGAGTCCGCCTGAGATTAGACCTATCTACATATAAATTTGCTATGTTCAAAGGTTTTGGGAGTTATTGTCGAAAAACTTATGTCGAAATCTTACGCGTTTTATTACGACTTTACGTCGTCACACTGGGAAGGATTTCTAAGTCCTTCGGTCGACATCAGGGTTAAAAAAAACACTGAGTTTACTTACTCACTTGATGGTTTGGTCCACCGTTTTAACTTTATTAATATAAGATTTAAATAAAAACGTTTTAACTGCGAACTTGTTTTAGAACTGCTCTTGTAGAACTGCCTGAGGGGCTTACAGGAAACTATCTACTATTGTTAACGACGAACTGCTTATGTGGTACTTGTGGTATCGAACTACCTGAAGGATAATATCGACCTGCGTTATAGCGAACTTCTATTAGCGAACTGCTATAGCGATATTGGCGAAGTGTTTTGATATCAGGCAATCCTAACCTATTTATACGTTACCGATTTCCTGCTTGAGAGACGCCAACTTTGCGATTTACTTTCCCGTGGGAAAGCATCATCCATAAATTATTGCAAGGATCATCAAAATTTAATGGTTTTCGGGAATCGTCTTACGGATAACCTTGATTATTTGGGAAGTCAAAACAAAGGTTTTACTCAAAAACCAAAAGTGTCCTATGACCATGATTAAAATCTAACATGCAATAAAATGCACGAATTATGTAATGGTCAAAGTTCACACAATTCGGCAACCACAATCTATCACCTATTTCAATCGCAAGCCCATCTCATATGTCTTATCTCGAGTCACCCGATCCGATCTACTCTACGAGACTCGTGTCAACACGGTTTGTGCAGTTCGATGTCATAACAGCAGTATATACACACATATAACGATCATAACCACTGAGTGTGGTCAGTTCTCGGGTATCTTGTGTGTTTTTTGTTTATGTTGTTATCTCGGATATCTTGCATGTTTTGTGTTTGCGGTGTTTTGTTGATGTGACATATGAGCTGAGCGATTGGCGGAAGAGTAGTTTTACGAGGATGTAAAATGAATATTCGTAATGGATAGTAAGGCGATTCACAAAAAATTCTCCTTTATTTCATAATATGGTTAACTGATGCATGTTGCATTAAAACAAACGATTTTCGGATTTTACACAGTTTGATTAATTATATGTGACGTTTAGGTCTCTGCTGAGACCTTAATCAAACTGTTGCATATTGAGAAATTGTGTTTCCCTTTAACCACCCCCATACATTAACAGCATCTTCCATTCTTCGAATTTTTGTTATTTTAACACGCTAAGTTTAAGTTTTCTTCTTCGTATACGAATTCAAAGAAAAATATATTTTCATTAAAGTTTCCTTTCTGTACTAAAATCCTGTTCACTTCTCATGTTGTAAGCAGTTTGTCTGCATTTTTCGTCATTATACGACTGCTATGTTATGTCGAGTCGAGTCAAACGCCATAAGCAAAAAAAAACGATCTAATTAAGTTTGCAGTATAATTATCTACTTTTCAAATCGAATTTTCACTCAACTCTTTCGTTTACGAAGCGTCGCATTGTCTTATTCTACTTCAAAAGCAAATAAACACTCTAAAAGGATTGCTTGGCTTTTATTTTTTTGCGCTTTGTTTTCTAACATTATAGCGATGACTTCTGACATTAATGGAAGAAACGTTTCGCATTTCATTGTCTCGCCTTTACGGATGCTAGCTACTTAGAATGCTTCTAGGAAAATAAAAACATTCAACGTCAATATAAAAGTAGAAACAGTTTAATTGTTAAGCATGACTTTAATGCTACCAATTGCGATAATATTGTTGCTTAAATGACTGTTAACATTTTAGTCGGCAAAACACTTTAAATCCCGACTGGATAGCATCGCGTTATGCATTCCGTGGTATTAGGTATTGATTCGTCCCTAGAGCAATCCGAACCCCAGGAAAATTTTCCTGAATTTTGTGTAATCTACTGAATATTAAAGTCTCACTGAATACAATGTTTTTTATTATTATTATTATTGCGAAAAACATTAGAGCACTTATCGGTCTATTGTGCATTTATTACCCTTTAACACTACCACAACTTGGTAGATCTGACTAATTTAAGTATTTTAAGGGAGCCATGTCGGCTAGTTCATCAGTTGTATGGAAACCTTTTCCAAAAAAATTTCATCTTTTCCTTACTAATGCTGCGCAGTGTGATAGGATATGTCCTGTCGCTTCTGAGTCGCATAGACAGAGGCGACAGATGTTGGCTTCAGCTAGACTTGTATTTTTAAGGTAGTGTCCTCTACTTTGATTTTCTGTGGTAGGATTAATTTTTTGGAGATTGATAAGTGTGGAAATCAATTGTACAAAGTTCTAAGCAATCTACTTTCTAAGCATAAGGTTGGAATGCCACAAAAGTGAATCTAGTTTCAATTAAGAGGCCGAGATCTTTGACCTCAACCACAGCGAAAAGAAAGCATTTACTGATATTAAGTTTGAAAGAGTTTATCCCACACCAAACCGCAACATTTTCCAGATCATTATGAATTTTTAACAGTCTTCAAGGCAAATCTTAACATAGTCCGCGTATAGTAAACGAAGAGAATAAAGATTAAAGGGCCCAGATGGCTGCCCTGAGGAAACTCAGATTGCACAAGAAATGTCTCTGAGCTATAATCGCTAATTTTAACGAATTGTTTTCTGTTAGTTAAATACGAAAACAACAACTGATCGAAATTCGAATGGAAACCGAGAGCCCGTAGTATAATAATAAGAAGACCATAGTTGACTCTGTCAAAAGCCATTTGGAAATCTGTGTAAATAACGTCGACTTGAAAACCATTCTCAATGGAACCTTCGCAAAATTTGGTGAATAGAGTTAATTGTGAAGCTGTAGATTGACCGTGAACAAAGCCATGTTAGCAATAGCAAATGAATTCCTTAATTGAGAAATATATTTTATCCTTAACAATCGCTTCGAATAATTTCGGTTCAAACAAAAGCATAGAGATTGGTCTATAATATTCAACAAGGTGCCTTATAAAAGATATTTAACAAATGTCCAGAAATTCACCTGATGACAGTGATTTATTGAAAATTAGAGCTAAACAGTGACATAAAGAAGACGAGCAATTTTTTAAGTACATCGCAGGAATCAAATCGAAACCTGCGTTCTTTTGACTGTCAAGATTATTTAGAGCTGATAGAAAGCTATCCCCTAGGTCGGTAGTTGCGTTCAAAGAGTTGCAATTGTCATATGGCATCTCAGTCCGATCTGAATTGTATTTTGATCTAAAGTACGGCACAAAAAGATCACAAGTTTCTCCGATGTCATTAGATGAAATGCCTGAGTATTCCATCAACTTCGCTGAAATGATTTGCGCGGAGAGTTTAAGGACACCCAGAGGATTCAAGATATTATGTTTGATATCGTATTCCATCGAGGATTAGTACCGACCATGAAAAAAAACGAGTCAGAAAATCGAATTCCTTCTTAAGACGCAGGAAAATGATTTGGCCATTCATGTTTTCTGTTATTTTGAACCTCCCATATGCCTTGTTTTTACGGGCATTTTAGATTACAGAGACGACGTAAATTGGAACTTTCGGAGTAGCTTTCTTTCTATACACCGGGACGAATAAAACAAGAGCCATCTGCAACCTAAATTGGAAAATTGAAAAAGTGTCAGATAAAAATACTGTCCCAATTAATTGATTGAAAATAATCGTCCAATGCAACAAAATCGGCTTTAAAAAGGTTAAAGAAACAAAGAAACATTCCACGCGGCATCCATCCCTCCTGCCGTTGGGTAGAGATGGCTGCCCAGACACAAGTCCGAGCGCACGTAGACCATAGGCTAGTCCGTTGTGATGCCAAAAGATCTCAAAAGAGACTCTTTCTCGGTGAAACTACTAGAGCTTTCTATGAAGCGTTGAAAGCTCCTAGCTTCCGCATTTTCCAGATTACCGAGGCTCTCCCCTTCTTATAGAGAGAGCAGGGCAAGTGCAAAGCAGATAAATAATCATCTCTTCCTCATCTTTGCAGCTACTGCAAAAATAATTAAACGGGAGGCCAAGGCACTGAGCATGCATCCCTATTAGTCAGTATCCTATAACAACCCTTCGACGGAGCTGATCATCTACCTGCTTAGTGAGATCAGTCTAGCAGAGCGTTTTAGATCCAGCGCTGACCAAATCTGTCGTTGGCTTTACTAATCGTATCCAACTAAAGCTGCAGCTTATAAGTTGCGAGAGGCATTTAAGTCTTCTCTTTCACAGATACCTATATAATCTGCAATGTGGGGCGAGTTTGTTGACCCTTCAGTTTCCCGGAATGGCCCTGTGCCCTGATACCAACCACTGAAAAATATTGAATTGTTCAACCTCAGAGATGCGCGACAATCAAGAACATTCTTGGATGTCAACATGACTGATTCCCGAGATTTAATAGCGGCGTGGCTGTCAGTGAAAATGCCAATATCCTTACCACATTACACTTCAGCCAGGCCAAGGCTTCTTTTATCGCTATCACCTCTGCTTAGAATACACTACAATGATCCGTAAGACGGAAAGATATGTTTTAGTTAAGCATTGGGGAGAAAATATCCCCTCCTCCCACTCCACTTCTAATTTCGGACCCACCAGTATGAAAGGATATATACTCTTCTTCTCGTAATTCATCCGCCTCCCACTCTTGTCTCGAGGTGATGACGGTGAGGAAATTATTGGTCTGTGTGGTCTGTATTTTCAGTTGAATTCACTAAATCTTCCAGAATTAAGTTTTTTGCTGCTTACCTATAATATCGAGAGATAGCAGATGATGTAATACTTCTAATGCTGTGGTACGGATTGTTCTCAGAGCCCCACTTATGCATAAACACGCTGCTCTCTGCACCTTGGCAAGGAGAGTGCGGGTTTTCTCTGTCTTCAGGGCAGACCACCACACAATCACACCATAAAGCAAGAAGGGCCTGATGACGGCAACGTAAAGCCAATGCATTACTTTGGGCTGCGTTCTCCATTACTTACCTATGCCTTTTTTACAAGACTGTAGCGCAATAGTATTATAGCTTTCCTGAATATTATTTTTCCAGCTCAATTTCTCATCCAAAATAAGACCCAGATATTTTACTGTATCTGCGAAAACAAGAGTGGTACCATCCAAGTTAGGAGGATCAAAATGAGAATTTTGTGTTTCATTGTGAAAAGGACTAGCTCAGTTTTGAGTGGGCTCACTCCCAGTCCACATTTAGAGAGTATTGAGAGGGCATTTTACATAACCTCGCCTAAAGTACTCGAGTGCTTACCAGAGATGGATATAGCAACGTAGTCCGCATAAGCAATCACTTTACAGCCTGCCTCTTTCAGTTTTAGCTCTGGTACATTGACCGCCACGTCTCAAAGAAATGGAGAAAGGAGCCCGCCATGCAGAGTACCTGGAGTACCAACCTTCTAGTGGATACGGTACCCAGTTTTTTCCTGATAATCCTAGATGTCAACATCAAATAAATCAGCACGCCAGTGAAGCGTTCGCCATCAGAATTCCGTAATTGCTGCTGGTCTTACGTTGTTGAGAGCCCCCTCGATATCGATGAAAGCTACCATACTGTACTTTTTAATACTTAGAGATTTTTCGATATGGCATACGAGTGTGTGTAGGTCCGTTTCAACCGATTTCCCTTGCATTATGCGTGTTGGGCTGCTGATCGATGTTGCTGAGCAGATGGGTGTCTATCAATCGTTTCAATGAAGGATAGACTTATATGTCTCAGGTCTTTCGGACATGTCTGGGAGCTTTAGAGATAAAAATCACGTTCACCTCCTTCCATATTTCAGGAATGTGGACCAGTCGTAGACTCTCTAAAAATAGTGTCCTATCAGGGAATGATGATATTAGAGGTGTTGTGAAATTCGGCAAGTATTATGCTTTCCGGCCCGGGTTGAAGCTGCGTATTGCCTATAGGATTTTGTTCCGCGAGATTTCATTTAAGGATCGCCCATTGGAGGCTCTTCTCGGTGCGCAAGGGCTGTAGAGCTACCCGAAAAGTGTTGTATTTAAAAGAAGATCAATGGTTTTGTCACTTGAATAGGTCCACGACCCGTCGGATTTCTTCATGTAGCTGGACATTGAGGAGGAGGTAGAGAAAATTTTGCGAGGTCTTGATGCTTCGGTTGTCGATTCTACTAACCGCAAAAAAAAACATTCTTGGATTCGCGCTGCACTTTTCTCAGGTTCTTCTTATAAGCGAAGGGCTTCCTTTAGGATACCCAATCTGAGGCCTGTTTGGTTTGCTTGACCTTATTAAAAAGTCGCCTACAGCTTTCCTAAGATCTTGAATTTCGTCGATCAACCATTGTGGCTTGTGAGGATAGACACGATTCCGTCAAGAGCAACGGTGGTAGCCGGAAGGCTTGGATTTTCGAAGAGAAGCAGCTCTTTGACAGTATCCTTGCTGCACTTGGACCAGTCAATTTTCCTGAAGACTGGTTTGTCGTGAGGATTGGCATCTAACCAAAATAAGAGACGGACTACGGACTACCAATACGATTTTGTTGACCTTTTCATCTGTCGTTACCTCAATTGTGTGACCTGGAAGGACGATCTTCATCGAGGGTAGATGTGCGACACACTTGAATTCATTGAACCAATATCTAGTTTTCATCCAAGGTGAAAGGTCCCCTTAAAGGGTATATACGTAACCCGCTGGTTGCATCTTTCCTATAGATCGTGCCTTACAATGCATTCTTCCATCATCTCACTATATCCTGCAGTTTGTCACACATAATTATAGCCCGGCACTCATGCAAATAGATTGGTAACCGTTTAGTTCTAAGTTAGTTTTAAGTAGCTTAATTTTAAACAGGCAAGGTTTTTGGTCTTTACTTTTCCTTGGCAAATTATAACATATAGTAATTATTCAATTATTTCTTTTCTGTTTGCCTAGTGCTATAAATTTACAACTTAGCTGTTAAGATGATTAGTCTAATCTCTGAAACATCATTGTTCTGTTAATGCAATTTGAATTATTATAAATAAATATTGTTTGGAATTTGGAATAATAGGAGAGGAACTCGCGGCGTAATGGGATACCGGGGCGGAATGAAGTTCGACGTTTTTCGATGTCAAGGAGGTGCTGCCAGCGAGAGGCAATAAGTTGAACCATCCCGTTACTGCTCAACTACGGCAGCCATGTTAGTCTAGTTTTCCTGAGCATTGGTGCGTGAAGTTTTCGTTCTGTGTTTTTTTTTGCTCCTTTATTGAAACTCTTGATGATTTTGTAACCACGGTAAGGCATACATACTTGTTTACATTACAACTATAGTTAATACATGCTTCTCGTCGCAGCGCTACAGCCCCTTTCGGGCCTTGGCTTCCCGTAGCCGAAGTCTCCATCGATCTCGGTCCAGTGACCGCGTCCTCCAATTTTTAAATCCGAGCAGCGATGAACAGTCTTCGTCAACAGAGTCAGACCAGCGTTTCCTGGGTTTTCCCACTGGCCTCCGGCCCTCCGTTTTTCCGTCGAATACCTTTTTAGGTATTCGAGTTTCATCCATCCTTTGTACATGGCCAGCCCATTGCAGCTTCCGCAGTCTGATGATAGTGGAAACCTCCGGTTCGTCGAATATATCATACAGCTCACTGTTCTATCTAATTCGCCATCGGTCACCATCACGTTTCGCTCCAATTATTCGTCTCAGGACCCGTCTTTCGAAAGCGTTCAACATATTTGCGGATGCTTGTGTAAGGGTCCATGTTTCGCATCCGTAGCAAAGCACAGGTCTTACTATTAATTTGTAGACTTGGAGTTTAGTCTTCCTGTGTACGCAGCTGGCCTTAAGAATAGCTAAGACTGAATAATACGTTTTATTTGCGAGCTGGATTCGTCTTTTTATTTCATTCGTTTCATTTCCACTCTTTGTCAATTTTGTGCCCAAATATATGAATTCGTCCACATTTTCCAAATTATATTCGTCAATTGTAATGTTTTGTCTATTGGGGTCCTTTTTCTTGTTTGTGTCATTATTTTCGTTTTTGTTTCATTGATTTTCAAGCCAACTTCTTTTGCTGCTTGATCGAGGCTTAGTAGAATTTCTTTTGCGGATGTGAAAGAGCGTGATAATATGTTGATATCATCCGCATAACCCACTATCTGGCTGGATTTATAAAGCAGCGTACCTCTTGTGTCAACTGGTAACTTTCTGATGACGTATTCTAAAGCTAGGTTAAAAAGCAGAGGGGCCAGCCCATCACCCTGTTTTAGTCCGACATTTGTGTCAAAGGCATCAGTTAGTTGGTTGTTGACTCTGACTTGTGATGTTGTTGATGTCATCGTCATTTTGGTCAGTCGGACTAGTTTTGCTGGGGTGCCAAAATGCAGCATTATTTTGTACAGTACGTTTCGATCAATACTGCCGTATGCTTGTTTAAAGTCCACAAAAACCTGATGAACTTCGATGTTGAATTCCCAGCATTTTTCAAGCACTTGCTTCACCGTAAAAAGTTGATCAGTCGTTGATCGACCAGCTCTAAAACCGCCTTGGTACTCCCCAATCACATTGTCAGCGTAAATTTTAATCTTATTTTCTAATATTTTTGTCAGTATCTTATATGACGTGCAAAGTAGTGAGATACCTCTGTAGTTTTCGCTCTGCAGTTTGTCTCCCTTTTTGTGGATAGGGCAAATAATGCATTAGCACCACTCCTCCGGTATTTGCTCCTGATTCCAGATGTACTGAATCACTTTATGTATGGCATTGCGGGTGCAGCTTCCGACATATTTAATTAATTCCGCTGGAATTTCGTCGATGCCCGGCGCTTTATTGCTTTTCTGGCTTCTGATGGCAAATTCGACTTCTTTCAACGTTGGAAGATTCAGTGGGCATTCGTCGGAGGTTTGTAGACCTATCAGCTCCGATGTTCGGGAGCCGTGTGCGGGATTAAGGAGTTCTTTAAAGTATGACGCCCACCTTTCCTTAATCTGATTATCCTCGGCGATGATAGTGCCATTTCTGTCTTTACTGAGGGTTGTCTTAGGCTGATATCCACGTCTTAGGCTTTTCACTACTTTGTAGGCTTGTCTTGTTTTATTGCTCGCAAGATTGTCATCGATATTTCTCAATTGGTCGTCATAATATTTTCTTTTCTTACATTTAATGACCTTATTTGCTACTCGTCGGAGATTTTCGTATTTTTCTCTCTTCGTTCTGGTATTCCTTTCGAGAAACTGTCTGTACGCCTGATTTTTCTTATCTAACGCATCCAGGCATTCGTCGTCGAACCAGTCATTTCTTTTGCGCCGAGCTTCATACCCAACCACTTGTTCCGCAATGGTCTTTATGGTTGCCTTTATATCCATCCAAACTTGGTTCACAGGCTTCGGTATGTCATCCTGCAGAATCGGAGTGAGCTCTCTTTCAAGTGCTGCTGCGTAATTTTCCGCAACTGACGCCGTTTGGAGCTTTTCGATGTCGAACTTACGAAGAGGGCTGGTCTTTGTTTGATACGCCTTTGACATACGACATCGATATTTGGATTTGACCAAGTAGTGGTCCGAGTCACAATTTGCTCCTCTGAATGTTCGAACGTCAATGATGCTGGAGGCCCATCTCCGCTGGATAAGGACATGGTCTATTTGGTTAAAGGTATTGCCATCTGGTGATGCCCATGTTCTTTTATGGATGCGTCGATGTGGGAAGCATGTCGAACTTATAACTATGTCTCTGCTGCATGCAAAGTCTATCAGGCGCTGGCCGTTGTCGTTACTTTCGTCGTGGAAGCTATGCCCTCCAGTTGTTCCACGATGAGTCTCTTCATTCTCGACCTTAGCGTTGAGGTCGCCAAGTATTATTTTAACGTCGTTTGAGGGCAATGAGTCGAATAGCCTTTCAAGGCTCGTATAAAAGGCATCTTTCGTTTCCTCATCTTTTTCTTCCGTCGGGGCATGTACATTTATTAGCCATATTTTGAAGAATTTCGCTTTGATGCGGATCGCGCACATCCGTTCGTTAATTGGCTTGAAGTCGATGACGTGTGATTTGAATTTCCTATCCACAATAAAGGCGACTCCAAATTCACGCCTTCCTGAGGGCTTCCCACTTTTAAAAATTGTGTGCGATCTCATGTCCTGAATCTCTCTACCAGTCCATTTCATTTCCTGGACTTAAATGTGTTTAATTTGTACTGACTGGCCTGTTGTAGTAATTCTTTAACAGCACCAGGTTTGTTTAATGATCTGATATTCCAGGATCCAAAAGCATAGTCCGTTGTACGTTTGCGCGGTCGTTTCCGTTGGTCCAATCCTATCCGAGGCTTCGTCTTGGGTTCCAAAACAATGAAGATTTTTTTACGGTGACAGGGGAGTTAACCCTTCGCCCAACCTCCGCTCTGGAGGAGTGGTTGTTATTGTTGTTTCTGTTATCAGACGCGAAAAACTCGCCTTCACCCTCCTACGTTAGCAATTCTCAAGTGCGAGTTCCCACGAGGAGGTGTAGGTAGGATTCGGTAGCAGAGCTGACGATGTTCTTACAGTAGGCTTTTCTCGGCTTTTAATACTTTATTGGAAACCAGTAAACCAATGCAGACCCGAGACCTTTTACTACCATTTGGCCACCTAATAATACATGCTTTAACAACGTTCAATTGTCTTTAGTTTCGTGTTGTTAAACATTAATTTACGTATTTTTCTCGAGTGGACTTACCTCTCTAGCCTGAATCGCGTCCCTGGAGCGGTACGTGTAAAGCAGAATGTGGAAGTAGCCCATTCAGACTGTGAATGTTTATTCGCAGTGAATTTTACTCTAAATCAGTTGAAGGTTGGGCCGCTTGTTTCAAGTGCGAAAAATGGGCGATTCCCGTAGGTGAATAGATAGCGAAAATAATAAGGCTGTCCAAAATGTAAATTTTGTGAAAAGGACATAATTAATGAAAAGTGATAAAGTTAAACCTTCTTAGTCACATAAAACTAAATAAATATAGAGCAAACTTATTTTTTATGCATTTCGACTAGTATTATATGTTTATACTCTAGATGAAATCTGCGAGTATTATAAGTTTACCACAAAGTTTGTAACGCAAAGAAATAAGGCTCGGAGAAAAAAATGAATGATACCGAAGTTCATATAATCACTCAAAAATCTCAAAACCGGATGTCCGTCCGTGTCCTCTCTAGCACGAGAACGCGTTGATCTAGAAAGTTCAAATTTTGTACACGTCGTTTTTGACAAACAAGTAAGAAGAAGCTCGTGAACGGGCCAAATCGCTCCACCCCTTCTACCCCCTCCCATACAAAATGACACAATTGCACATTTGACAATAAACAGATTTGCTCGAAAAGTATAAAAGCTATATCCCAAATTTAGAACATATTATTTTTACGATGATATCAATCTACCATATAAAAATTGTGCGTGTCCTCTCCCTCCTTCTACCACCTCCCATACAAACGTACTTTTTCATGAAATACTCTAAACCAATTAACTCAGTGCGTATACAATTTATCGATTTGAAATTGTGAACTAAATATTTATTTTGAAATTATTAGTAAGAACAAAAACAATTAGACATTTAGTTTCTACCCCCTCCCATACAAAATGACACAATTTCGAAATTCGACAATAAACGGATTTTTTCAAAAAGCATGAAAGTTATTGATCTGGAATATATTACTTTTATAATAATTTCAATCTGTTGAAAGAAAATTTTTCCGGATTCTACACTGTTACGCTTTATTATTCGTAACGTTTCGGTCTCTGCTGAGACCTTTATCAAACACTTAAAATTCGTAGATAGAGGATTGTGCAAAGGTGTAACAATCCTTCCACAATAGATAATGAAAAGGAACCTGAAGATCAGGAGACCAAGGCTCGATTTGTGCTGTTGCACCATTGTAGAAGTAGACCTTTCTATTTGGACTAAAATTAGAAGTAGCTGCATCAGAAGTTGTCTTAAGAACATCCTTCAAAAACACGGGCATTGGCAAGGTGCGGTCCTTAAGATCGGACAAAAATACATTTATTATTTAATGACAGTGATGATAAATTTTTTCCTTACTTTATTAACGACAGATCCAGTAAGGATTTTCTGCAATCAGAATAACTTGTTGACAACTAAATATAAGTTCAAAACTGAACTTTTTTCCGAAACAATGTTTTTGGAACTATCATCGAGTAATTGATTAGAAGTGTCGTAGCTTGACTGCGATTCTTTTAAGAAACTGGAGGCAATATTTTCCTCTACGTTCTGATCATCATTGGAGTTTTCAAAATCAGAGTTTATTTGAGCTACCAAGGGATCGTCTTAAAATTTAAAGATATTTTTAATATTTATTAACATTAATGCTGAACTTTTTCTTATTTTGGGAGCATCTGCATTTTCGACGCATCGAGCGACGTTTCTCTCGAATGGATGTAGATGGTAATTACACTTCTAAAAAATTAGGACCAATGTTTTCCTTAAGGTTCTCATTATCTCTGCATGCCAGGTTTACATGATACACAGCAGAAGTGGTTAGCCTAGGTCGTATACGTATGTTTCCTCTATAAGTTCCTTGTATAAAATCTTCCGGTTTAAAGTGCCTAGAACATACTCGATGTAATAAAGAAGTTACGCGTGAAACCAATTCCCTCGATTTTATGGTTTTGAGAGGCCTTACACACAATACACTGCATCATCACGAATAAAAAGCTCTGTCTGTAACTGGCAAACAATAATTTACACGATTACTTTCACGTTTAAGTTACAATAATGGAAAAAATGCCATAAACGCGCTCCAATAAAAGACACCAACGACACCAAGTGACAATGCCCTTTACCCGACAACAACAAAAAATGGATCACACACGTATTCTATCAAAGGTGCCGGGTCTCAAAGGGTTGAGCTCGACAAACTGTGACCACTGTATAGTTTGTAAAGATCAAGCTAGCCGGAAGTTATTAGGCGCGTTCGATATCAAATGGCTTCCAACTTTACTTAGATTTCCTGACACGTCTTCTCATCCAAAAATAAAAATCTTTTCACTGATCGCCACTGCACCTTCTCCATAGTTGGAAATATTGCAAACTTCCTAACTTCTAACAGCTGCGAAAGCAACAGTATACAATGGATTTATGTAGAATTCTCACAATCGGTGTTTTAAAACTGAAGCTGAACGACGATATACATTGTTGACGTCAGAAGCGCCATCTGTCTTAAAACACGGGTACTTCCCAATCACCCTCCATACACAATGGAACAAATTAGTAATAACGTGATGTTGAAAATCATGTCGCTCAGCCACGAAGGTGACAGTGAATTGATAATAAATAAAAGCTTGAATTACAACCATTATCATAATATTCCATAATTAAACAATCAAAATGGGCGTAAGAGTCCAATTAAATAATCATTTTATGTAACACCCAATAAAATCGAATTTGGCTAATTTCTTGGCAGCAGTACAACCGCTAATTAGCTGTCTACGAAGACAGCAAGCCACAACTTCATCAACTTTAACATCAACAAAAAATGAAATTTCCGTACCATGTCATCGTCATCTCGAACACGTCACAACCGCACCATCAGAATCGGTTTATTGCACCCTTGGAATGCGATCCGGTCCTGGCGTTAAATTCGTCGGTTACGTAAAATGTGGAAAAAAATGATTAAGAAAACAATTCGTGAATTTCGATGCTAGCGTTGCCGTCATCAGGCCTATCATTGGAGAATCGGAGAGAAATTAACCGGGTGCTACATGCACATTAGAGCGGAATCTTTTCAGATCGCAGCCTCCGAATGAATGCCAGGGAACAAGAATAGGCCCCTCGAGCATCACGGGGCACAGAACAAATGGCCAAAAAGCGTTTATTTTTAGCGCTGAATTAACCAGCAGTTCAAAGTAATCAAACGGAGCACACAACTATCTGCCATTTGAACTACACGCCAGGCTCCTCCATTTATCACCGAATTATAAATAGCACCGAAATGCTCCCCGTCGTGCGATATGGGGCGCGATTTAATTGTGCATGTACATAAATATTTTGAACTTTAAGTGAAGCGATTTCTTCGGTTCGGGGAACCCTTCCTTCGAAAGGGCAACGTTGAAGCTAGAAGACCGACCTCCAACCCCATTGATTTACACGATCGCGTGACAATCCTGCCCGAGCCTAATTACCGGAAATGCTTGCACACACAAGGGTAATCCTTTAAATTGTAACCCGCTCCAGTTAGCATATTCAAACTATTAAAGTAGGCGTTATAAAATTTAATGAAGTACAAAGTGGTCGGAGTGTTTGAAGTACTCGAATGTTGGAAGTCCTTCCGGTACACGCTCGAAGTATGCAAGTCATGCAATTTGGCATGTGGAAATGCCATGTCCTGATTTCACTGCTGCTACGAACCAGGACATTAGGAAAAAGCGAAACTAATTAGAGATGAAACTATCTTTTGAAATGAGGTGATTTCGGAACCGTCCAATTTCGCTTAAAATTTGTTTCCACTGCTTTATGCTTTGACACGAGAATATGCAAATTCGAATTTATTTTGGAACGTGAATGCAGATTACAAAGCAATCTGGGGAAAAGGAAAAACTTGCGAATTTGTGTGCAATAAAAACTTCTACTTCTTCTACAATGGCGCTACAGCCCAAATCGGACCTTGGCCTCCTGACATTCAGGTTCCTTAACATTTTTCATTACTGGATGGTACCAAACAAGATGGGCCGTTCTCTCAAAAAAAAAATAACAAATTCAGCCAGCTTCGAGATGGGTTATTTTTCTTTTAAATGAAAAACAAAGTAAATCGTAGCTTAACAGAAAAGATTGATGTCGTTGCAAGGAAAATAAATTGCTAAGGATCTACTAAAGGGTGTTTTGTTAATACTGTCCAAACTTTCGTGCGCAATAGCTATTACATTTCTACTCAGGATAATTTCGGAAATTCTCATGAAATGCTTTAGGATTGATTCTGTTATTCAGATTACGGAAGTACTCGTAGGTTCAAATTTATCTATTCGGTGTCGTTCACAATAAGTTGGGCTATGCGGAAAATTGTACGGAATTATATTTGATACAAACTAGATTGAGGTCAGACATAGGGTTACCTACCGGGAGGACAGTTAGCCATTTCTTCATTCTGTTCTCCGTCCTCAGAAATCTCTGGCTAGAACCCCAGATGTCCGCGTCTTTTTAATAAAGATAATTTCAATTTACATTTTCGCAAATATTTCCGAATAACTAAATGCAATTTATTGTTACATGTCAGCTCTACTTGATCAGCGAATGCAAATTGCACCGATTTTACTTTATTATTTTAATAATAAAGTATTGTGATCGACACAGAAAAAAAAAAAATTTGCTACCCTGAAATTTTGTTTTTTCGCGTTTCATGACTAAATTAGCCTAAAAAAGCAAAAAAAAAAATCCGTCCCGCCGTACGCCGTACATATGGACTCGTACCTCCAAGACCGTTAAAGGTAGAATGTTGATTTTTGGGTGGGTTATTAACTTGGTAAGTGAGCTCTATTATCCAAATTTTGGGGAGTGCGGGGTGGAAGGGGGAGGCGGGGGGATGGAAAAAGTCGAAACATACACTTGCTAATATCTTCACCACGAATGCAGATAGAAAGATGAAAATTAGCACACGTATAGAGAGAGCTGTGGGACATATTCCAAAAATAATTTAATTTTTTTATTCATTGGCGTCCGTAAAGGGGGGGCTAAAAACAAATTGTCGGCCGAATCTTTTTTTGAAATGGTTATATCTTCGAAACTACTTACCATAAAAATAAATAAATAAAATTCATATTTTGGGACAATTAAGATGGCGTATAGATCCACCAGAAGGGTCGGGGGGGTGCAAGGAAAAACACTTAAGAATTAATATCTCAACTGTCTCTTAAGCTATGTAATTGAAATTTAAAACATATACTAAGCTATACTAGCAAAATACAAAAAAAAATATAAAATTTGGTCATAATAGTAGTGGGGTGAATTGGGGAGCATTTGAAAAATGGTGAACTTTTCAAAATTAGAAATCATTATATCTCAAAATTGAGTACAGATATCGAATTGAAAATTCGTCAGATTATAGAACTACATAATTTATAATTTTGAAAAAAATTTTAAGTTAGGGGGTGGTAAGCAAAAATGTCGAAAATTTTGAGTGAATTTTTTAGGACTCTGCTCAAAGATAGAAACTTTAAATTTTGCATGTGAATACATCTATTTGATATACATAGAAAAAAAATAATAATTTGATCCACAATTGTTATGAACCGACCACCCCGGTCTAATGGGCACAAGCTGTTTCATGTGCAACGAAAAAAACACGAAAACTGAAAATTTTTGGATGTAATTTTAGGGTAGAAACTTGAAAATTTTTGGGAAATACATTTAAAAAAAATCCCTAAAAGTATAAAATATTAACTGATCGAATACCTTCAAAACTTCTACCCCCTCTCATACAAAATAATTTTTTCGACCATTTTTAAGAAATTAATTATCACCTAACTATTAAAAGCTATCCATTTGAAATTTTGCATAAGAACTTATAAAAATATTTGCAAAGAAATTATTTTAAAAGTTTCAAAATCACACTTGCCCTTCTACCCCCTCCCATACAAAAGTATGATTTCGACCAATTTCATTAAATCAACTAATAACCAACAAATTAAAAGCTACGAACTTGAAATTTTGTACGAGCAGCTTACAAGAGAAAGGAAATAAAGTTGCGTCACAAATTTTGCAATTCCCCTACCTCTTCTACCCCCTCCCGTACAAAATTATTTTTTCGAGCATTTTTAAGAAATCAGTTATCAGCTAACTCTTAAAAGCTATCCATTTCAAATTTTGCCTAAAAACTTATAAAAATAATTGAAATGAAATTCCTTTTAAAGTTTTGAAATCGCGCTTGCCCTTCTACCCCCTCCCATACAAAAGTATCATTTCTACCTATTTCATTGAATCAACTAATAACCATCAAATTAAAAGCTACGAACTTGAAATTTTATACAAGCACACTACAAGATAAAGGGAATAAAATTGCGTCACAAATTTTACGATTCCCTTTCCTCCTCTACTCCTTCCCATACAAATGTTTGGTTTCGTGAATGTAAAATGCACCGAATCCTATGAAAATTCTATGCAACTTCGTCTATGAAACACATTCTATACAGAGGATATTGGACGCGATTCAAGCAATTAATTAAAAAGCTATTAACATCCACCCACCCTTACCCCTCCTCCTCCCCTCATAAAAACCCAAACTTCCAGAAATGAATGAAATATTGTTAAATTGACAACAGCCCTGCCCAAGAACTCCCTTTCACTTAGCCTTCCCTAACCACTCTAACCTGCATATTGACTTTCCACACATCCGCAACTTGTCCCAAGAATAATAAAGTTTCGCCCGACTTGTAGCAGTTTATTTGTATTTGTCTAGTATACCTTAATATACGTTTTAAGTTTCAATTACATAGCTTAAGAGATAGTTGAGATATTCATTTTTAAGTGTTTTTCCTTGCACCCCCCCTGACCCTCCCCCTTACAATAATTAGCCACTCTTTAAGCTGATTCTGATGGAACTATATGCCACCTTAATGGTCTCAAAATATGAATTTTTTACAATAAGTAATTTCGAAGATATAATCATTTGAAAAAACAATTCGGCCGACAATTTGTTTTTACCAGATGTTACCGTCAGTATTCCTAATAATACTTCATTCCTTAACCCTCTTCTTCCACCAGTTGTGAAGCTTACAATTAATTCAAAGGGATCTGCCGAAAATAGATACTTACTGTCGCGGTTAAGAGTAAACCGAATTTTTGACAATGTGCGGCTGTATCTCGCGTACCTGTATAACAAATCTGAAACGACCTGCGTAAATGGCAAAACTATGACTAGTACTATTCTGTCTATTCAACAAGAAGGACTTCCAACTGACATTAAGAGCTTACGAGAAATTTATACACGCTTTCACGAGCAATTTAGCCTTTCTCCTGAGCAGGTTCAGAAAGACCTTGAAGCTTTTGGCTCGCATGTTTCTTCAAGGCATATCTCTGATCTTCAAAGAAGTCGCGAAGATCATAACAGATTTTTTCGTGCCTAAAGGTCTTGCTAGTTTGAATGTAGATGCGCCTCCAAGCCTTTCTATGATTATTGATTCACCTCATGACCTACATCATAATTTTGTCAGGAATCTGTGTAACCTTAAGCATGTAAGAACTAACCGCGATCTTTTTAATATTGCCAAAGAATTAAATTTATATATATATATATATATATGTCAGGGATTAGAGGTTATCTGCCTCAATTTCGTCATGATTTGGCTAACTGTCCCTATGACATTGCAATGACTACAGAAACTTGGCTCCTAGAATCGCATTTAGATGCGGAAATCAATCCCTTCTGGATGGTCTATTTTTCGAAAAGATAAATTCGGTTGGTCAGCGAGGAGGTGGTGTCTTCTTTGCTGTAAACAATAGACTCTCTAGCTATCCCATAGCTGTTCAGTTGCCCATTAATGCGTTTTTTGAGATTTGCGCATGTATGTAGAATCCAAATGGTGGATAGAAATCTGGTAATAGTCTGTTTCTGCATTCCACCTGATTCTACTGAGCAGCAGTATGCTGATCTTGCGGAATCCATCACACTGATTCATTCATCTATCCTTCCAGGTGATGAGTTCTTGTTGTATAGTGATGCAAATCTCAGTGGAGTTAAATATGAGGCCAGTGAAATTTGCAATTCCGTATTTGACCCACTTAACATAAATGAGCATCAAATTTAATTTTTATCTGAAATTCACTCACTTGGTTTGTTGCAAATATGTGATAAAACTAATAAATTCGGAAATGTTTTGAATCTCGTTTTCACCAGTGTTACTTCAAATTTTTCATTAAAAAAAGCAACCTCTACTTTGACTAAGAAGACGAGTGTTTTCCACAATATACTATGCTTAAATTATTTCTCTTCTATACATGATTTTCGTAGTGACACTAATAAGATCATAGCCTATGATTTTACCAACGCTGATTATGAAATGATAAATCTTGAAATTTAAAATTTAAAATCTTCAGTCAATAATAGTGTTGATGTGAATGAAAGTGCTGAAAATCTTGTTGCCCCTCTAATGGTTATAATAGATAAACGCACCCAAGCGTATTAGTACCAAGTTGTCTTGTCCCCCGCATATGGATAAAAGCCTTAGAATATTACGTAACAAACGTAACAAATTCTACAGGAAATGGTCTCAATCTAAATCAGTCGAGGATCACATTGCATTTCTGCATCTGTACGAACAATTCGATGTTTGTGAAAAGGAAGCCATAAAACTCCATAATCTTAAAATGGTAAACAGCTTGATTGATCGCTCTAAAATGTTTTGGTAACACATTAATGACAAACGTGGTACAAATGGCTATCCGGCTTCTATGAAATTTAGTGATCGCTCATCTTCTGATCCTGATGAAATTGCAAACTTTTTCGCTAACCACTTTGATTCCAAACTTTCCAAGCCTTTCAATTTTGATCCTGGTAAGTTTTCAGGATCCGAAATTAACTAACGTGATTCTGACTATTGACCAAATAACTTCTTCATTGCTTGATATAAATATTCATAAAGATGCTGGACCAGATCTCATTCACCCAATTTTTCTGAATAAAACTGCCTCTACTTTACCTCGATTGTTGCTTCCTTTGTTTAATGCGTCGCTTCAGCAATCCATTTTTCCGATATGTTTTAAATTGGCGCATATAACACCTATTTTTAAGTCTGGAGATAGATCTGGCATTTGTAATTACAGAGGAATAAGCATTTTATCATCTATTGGCAAGATTTTTGAAAAACTGGTTGCTGGAGTACTAATAGAAACCGTAAGTCCTTTTATTCATCCTTGCCAACATGGCTTCCTAAAGGGTAAGTCAACTGTTTCCAATCTTTTGGAATATTCAACATTCATTAGACAAAAAATTGGTAAAAGTAAACAGGTGACTCTGTGTATATAGATTTTTCTAGCGCCTTTGATGTAGTGGATCACGGTCTGCTTCTATTCAAGTTAGAGCGTTATAGAATTAGCGGCATTTTCTTGAAGTGTTGGAAGCCTTACTTGGCGGATCGTCAAGAAAAAGTTAGATTCTTATCGCATCTATCCAAAATGACTACAGTCTCCTCTGGCGTTCCTCAAGGTAGCATACTGGGGCTTCTTTTATTTATAATTTTTATTAACGACGTGTCATTACTTTTAAACGAATGCAATTTATCCTTTTATGCTGATGACTTAAAAATCTTCAGAACTATCGAATCAAATCGAGATTGCATTTGATATTTTATCAGAATGGTGTTTGAATAACGCTATGCAATTCAATCTTAATAAATGTGCAGTAATAACCTTTTCTAGAAAAAAGTCTGGCACTTTTCATTTTGTCCATAATATTAGCAATGAAAATTTAAAACGTGTCTCTCAAATCAAAGATCTTGGAGTAATATTTGACGGTAAGTTGTCTTTTAAATCCCATATAGGTAAAATTGCAAACAGTGGTATAGCTATGCTAGGTTTCATTAAGAGGAGAGTCAAGGAATTTAATGACCCACACCTGTGTAAGTCTCTTTTCTGTGCGCTGTTGTTACCGCTGCTCGAATATGCAAGTGTTGTTTGGTCACCTTCTACTCAAATCGACTCGTACAGAGTTGAAAGAGTACAAGTTCATTTTCTTCTGTGTGCTTTGCGAAGTCTTCAGTTTAGTAGCTACCGGTTGCCCTCTTACAAATGTCGACTACTTCTGCTCAATATGACCACACTTGAGAGAAGAAGACAGCTTGCTTCTGCTACCCTTGCTTTCGATTTGATTAAGTCTAACATAATTTCGAGCGAGCTCCTTTTCCGCTTTATATTTGTTGACCAGATAATATTTAGGTCTTAGTTTTAATGTAGTCTTCCTTTGTTTTGATTTTAATTGTTTGTATTTGTTGTAAGTAATGATTAAAATTTTTATACTCTAGATGAAATCTGAGAGTATATTGTGTTTGCCTTACCGTTAGTAACGCTAAGAAATAACGCTCGCACAGAGCCGCCAAGGGTACAGAAATATTTGTTGTCGCCTCGATTCCAAGTGACCGTCTGTCCGTCTGTCTTTCTGTCTATCTGTCTGTCTGTCTGTCTACAGCATAACTCTCGAAATCTTTGAGCTATAGTGCTAAAAATTTTTGTGTGTCATTTTTAGCAAAAAAATTAACTTTAAGTTCGTGAATGGGCTACATCCCCCCACTCCTTCTACCCCCTCCCATACAAATTTCGAAATATTAAGAAATTGATTTTTCTTTGACAAGCGATCGACTTGAAACTTAGGTCAAAGTATTATGATATAGATGTCACTAATATCACGAATTATTGACCCGATCCCCTTACTCTTTCTACCCCCTCCCATACAAATGGACAATTTTGAAAAATACATATTTTCGATTTCCATTGAAACTAGTAAGGCTGAAAAGATGAAATTTTGTCAGAATTGATTCTACTATAATTGCAATTTATTTTAAACACTCTTTCTACCCACTCCCATACAAATGCATAATTTTTGTTAAATGCATTTTATCGATTTCCATTCAAACTAGAAAAAGTACAAACTTCAAATTTTGCCAGAATTTGTGTCTTAATAATTAAAATAAGTGTTAGAAAAAATTATCAGCTCCACTTCACTCCGTCTACCACCCCCCATACAAATATCTGTATTATAAATTCAAGAAAAGCATTTCTTCTTCAAGTATATGAGAGCTATTGACGTTGAAATTGAATCAAAAATGATCATAAGGATGATTATAAGCAGTTTCAAAATCATCTTAAACGCACTACTTCCTCTGCCACCTTCCATACAAATGCTCCAATTTCAGGAAAAATATGACCAATTTTTTTAAAAATAATGAAAACTAAAAACTTTAAATTCAGCAAAAAATATTTTGCATGCCATGTTTGGTGTCATATACGAAAAATACAAACCTCCCCCTCTACTTCTACCACCTCCCGTGCAAAAAGAATTTGAGATGATGTATTTTGCGATTAAAGTCATTTCCATCTCATCTAGAGTATCATATGATTGGGCTTTAAGCCCAATCATAATTCTGTTATGTTTTTTTCATAAGTTTAGTATTAAGATTATTTTTTTTTTATACTCTAGATGAAATCTGAGAGTATTATAAGTTTGCTCTAAAGTTTGTAACACTAAGAAATAAGGCTCGGAGAAAAAAATGAATGACACAGAAGTTAATATTATCACTCAAAAATCTCAAAACCGGATGTCCGTCCGTCCGTCCGTCCGTCAGTCTGTGCGCGCTCTAGCTTGAGAACGCGTTGAGCTAGATAGTTCAAATTTTGTACACGTCGTTTTTGACAAAAAAGTCAAGTTCGTGAACGGGCCGAATCGCTCCACCCCTTCTACCCCCTCCCATACAAAATTACACAATTGCGCACTTTGACATTAAACGGATTTGCACGAAAAGTATAAAAGCTATTGGCCTGAAATTCGGAATATCTTACTTTTATGATAATATCAATCTACCGTATAAAAATTATGCGTATCCACCCCCTCCTTCTACCACCACCCATACAAACTGTACTTGTCATAAATTACTCTAAGCCAATTTACTCAGTGCATATAAAATTTAGCGGGCTGAAATTGTGCACCAAATATTTATTTAAAATTGTTAGTAAGGCGAAGAAAAATTAGACGATTAGCTTCACCCCTTCTACCCCCTGCCATACAAAATGACACAATTTCGCAATTTGACAATAAATGGATTTACTCGAAAAGTATAAAAGCTATTAGTCTGAATTTTGAGACATATTACTTTCATAATGATTTTAATCTGCAGTAGAAAAATTATTTGCGTTCTCTCTCTCCTTCCACCCCCTCCCATACAAACATCACTTTTTCATGAAATGCTCTAAGACGATTTTCTCAGAACATAACATTTATTGAGCTCATATTTTGTAATAAATACTTAATTAGTACTATCACTAAGATCAGAAAAAAATATTTGATTAGCTTTACTGCTTCTACCCCCTCCCATACAATATGACACAGTTTCACAACTTCACAAAAAATCGATTTTCTTCAAAAGTATGAATGGCACTAGTCTGAAATTTCAGGGATGTAAATTTTATAATATTCTTAGTTATTTCTGAAAAAATCACTAAAATCCCCCCACTCTTTCTACCACCTCCCATACAAACTGCATATTTTCACTAAATCTAACTCACTAATTTTTTCAGTTCCCATTCAATTTTTGGAGTAAGCATTTCGTATAAAACATTTTTATAGCTACTTAAGCATGATGGGGAACAAATTAGTTCAATGCTATCATCCCTTCTAACACTTCCCATGCGAATTTCTTGGGATCACAAAAAAATTCTATTTCATCTAGAGTATCGTAGCCCTGTTATGTTTTTAATTATATTTTTGTAAAATAGACTTAACTTGTCTACCTTTATAAATAAATGAAATAAAATAATTTTGTAGGGGAGGGTTTGAAGCTTTGAAGGTATTCGACCAGTTAATATTTCATACATCTTAAAATTTTTACCAAAATGAAAGACTATATAGTTTTATAATCTGACGAAATTTCGATCTGTTATCTCCGTTTTGAGATGTAACTTTTGCAAACGTCGGCTACAGTTCAATTGGACCTTGTACGTATGCAGAGCCAAATCTTTCGTCAATATTCGCTGCTCAAATAACCTATACAATCCACCCTAAAATGGACTTGCTGCTATCTTAAAGGGTTGGGGAGTTATTGTGTACTGAGCGTACACGTACGGCGCGGCGTACAGATAGGCGATTTTTTTTTTTGCATTTTTAGGCTAATTTAGTTATGAAACGCAAAAAAAATTCAGGGTAGCAAATATTTTTTTTCTGTGTCGATCACAATACTTTATTATTAGAATAATAAAGTAATACGAGTATATATCTGCTTTCAAAGCATGTATTTGCTTTTTTTAATCAAATTATACTCAAGAAACTGTGCATAAATGAATCACTCCCTTTTTTTAATTTTAAGCTTGACCTATTCTAGCATAAAAGGACTCTAAAACCATTTCAAACAATTAAATTGTAATCATACACATCAATTATCTTTTCTATTTCATTCCAGATAACACCATGATAGATACGAGATGGCTGCCCAGTGCCTGCGGAAGCCTGGCACCAGCTTTAATACCACCCGCTCACATTGCCGTGCTATGGTTCTTCTGGCAAAACTACGCTCGGTACGTTGACAAAAGATTCTGCTCCTGTTCGTGTTGGGACACCGTTTTCAAAGGACCCTATGAATCTGGAATCGCCTCGTATAAACACATGTACTTCAATGCCACACAGAATTCAATGAAAATGTGGCTGCTGACTGTCATTAGCGTTATATCCTTGTACGAATGCATTAAACAGTTGGTTATTCTAGTATTGCAGCACCGTGTAAGATGGTCAATGGTTTTGCTGTTTACATTGTCCTTATTTTCCCATTATTATGCATGGTGGGCATACATCAATTATTACAACGACGAGTACTACGAACAATGGAACCATCAATTATTTTTTACGGTAAGTCATCAAATCCAGTTTTCCATATTTTCAGGATACGATTTATTTGTTCAAATGATGAAAGTACGATATACCTTCAGTTGCTGACAATAGAGACTCATATCGAATACGCTTTGGAAAATCGAATCTCAAAAACTGAATTCGATCACAAAATTTATCAACCGTCTGTGTAAACAATCATTTTAAAAAGTATTTCGTGCCTGTAAGACGAAATTCGAATCTAAATTACCATAAAACGCTGAACAGAAGAAAATTTGTTCGAAAAGTTTGAGTAATCGTTCAAAAAAAAATTATTACGCTTCTACAAGGATATTCTTTAAGGACACTATACTTCTACTCCTATGTGCATACATTTACCATGGATAAGAGGAAGCAAGAAACGAACGTAGCAGTCACGAAATGACCTGTCGAAGTGTCAATGCTTGTGACAGGAAAATCAATTTTCCTTGCACATACACAACAATGATTGATTATAATAATGATGCCCACTTACATGAACTTCCGTTAATATAATAATGTTCGTCTGGTTCGTACAATGGAATTTATGGCATCAATAAATAAATATCTATTTAATATCCGAAGGGCTCAAATTTAGATAATGTTAACCTATATGATAAACTAAACACTAAAATAGGACTAAGATAGATTTAGTTTCACGCAATCAATAACACACAACTTTCGCGCAGACCACCTCCCGCGAACTAATTATAATCAAAGTGGTTTTCGTCACTTATGATTGATATGTTGGTACAATCTGTAGTTTAATTATGCGATATAGTTTTTGATAAAAAAAAAATTGCTGATTAGAAAATTTTTACGTTTACTAGCCGGTTCCTTATACGGTGAGATATGATTTAATTTCCTTTATCGTGGGTAAAAAACCGATACCACATAAATTGACACGACACATCACAACTGCATGCCTGTTAGGAATTTAACTCGAGAACTTGTTTTTGCCAAGAAGTTATCTAAATTTTTGTGAAACATCTTCTTTAGTCACTGCTACTTTTCTTGGAGCTATTGATATCAAATTAGGAATTCAACTTTTTGTTAATTATTGTTGCCACCGACTTAAAAATATCACTAATCCTTTCCTCCTCCCACCATACTCGTAATAAACCAATTATTTCAGCACGTATAAAATTTATCGAGCCCAATTCGCTAAAATACAATAGAGGTAATCTCAATAAAAAGGAAAAATTATTGCAATCCCTTTATGGCTTCCATCACCGCCCATACGAAATTCATTTTTTTTTATTAAACTAATAGTTTAATTGGAATCAATGTAGACTATTGGTCTGAAATTTGATTAAAAATAATCAATATTGTTACATGTCAGCCCCAGTCGCTCGTACGTTTGCGTCTTCAGCTATTCGCATCATGAACATTCCCACACTATGTCGCTCATCAAATGTTCGACTTCTTCAACGCACAACAATTCTGCAGTAATGAAAGAACACCTGCACTCTTTTCCTCGAATGAAAGCATCAACAAATAAACGAGGACGTGAGTTCCGATGAACATTCCCACACTATGTCGCTCTACAAATGTTCGAAGTCTTCGACCAAAAACAATTCTGCAGTATGGAAAAAACACCTGCACTCTATTCCTCGAATGAAAGCAACATCAAATACATGTCAACAGTCAGCGAACACGTCTATTGTGAGCATTCGTGAAAGCAGTCGAGTTTTGGAAAGCGCAAGAGTCGTGAGTTGGTATTTAGACAGCTTTGTGATTTTTTTTCTTTCTAGTTACGCCACGGAAGTGTGGAACCTTCATTAGATACCAATAGCCCGTGCCATTGGTATGCACGATTCAAATATCTGATCTTGACCGATATGCCGATGTGTGCCTGTGTACTACCACACAACCACTCTCCCCGCGGAACGGCCGTTACTTCGCGAGGCTGGCTAGCATTTTGTGCAGTGCCCCTTATAATGCTTCAACTTTTCTTTTCTCTCAATTCTCCTAAGATCCTTTTGCACATTCGTTACAAGTGCAAATTTCCATCCAATTTTCCTCTGATTCAATCATACAGTCTATTATGAATGGTGGCCGCAGCATATTATTTCTCCATTCTCCGAAGCGACTGCAGTTGAAAACCGCGTGTTCTGTGTCTTCTTCTTAGTCTGGGAAATTCGGACAAAGAGGCTAGTTATCGTATCCGAACCTATGTACCTGTTTACGGTAGCCGCTGAGACATGATAGGAACTGCGTGAGGTAATACTAGCAGTCCCCATACGCTCGCTTTATCCAGACCTCAATTGCAGGGACTATCTTATAAGTCCATCCGCCTTTTGTAATGTTATCCTACCTGGTTTGCCACATAGCTGATGTTGCCCTTCTTCTGATTTTATTTTGCTGGCAACAACTGCCTCTTATTAGATCGAGGATCTTCTTTCGTAGATCCTTAGCATCTCATTCGCGAGAATGTCAATGAGTATCATTCCGGATATGGCACAGGTTACTTCATCCGATATTGTTCGGAATCTGCTGATTGTTCTTATCTCGCAGAGATACGTTGATAACGTCTGTTTCCTTATTTCCTTTGTCGCTAACGCCGCTGCCCAAACCAGAGTAGCGTAAAGAAGGACCAAGCTTTCTACTCTGGAAAGTAGAATCCTTCTGGCATATCCAGGTCCACCGATATTTGGCAGCATTCGTGAAAGGGCTACCTGCATTTGTAACGCCTTTTCGCTCGCGAAGTCCATTTGAACGTTAAATTTTAGTCTATTATAGATCATAACTCCTAGAGATTTAATTGCTCTCTTGGATCTTATATTTATTGAAGGTAATCGACCAGTTAATATTTCACACATTGAGGAATTTTTCTTTTAAATTCATTTTGCAAATTTTCAAGTTTCTGTCTTAAAATTCCATTCAAAAATTTTCAGTTTTTGTGCTTTTTTCAATGCGCATGAAACACCTTGTGGACGTTAGACCGGGGCGGAAGGGGAGGTCGTGCGTAAAAAATATGAAACAAATTATATTTTTTTCTATGTATATTAAATAGATGTATCGACATGCAAAATTTAAACTTTGCATCTTTCACCAAAGCCCTAAAGAAAACACTCAAAATTTTCGACATTTTTGCTTACCTTACACCCTCTAACTTAAAATTCTTACCAAAATTAAACACTGTGCAGTTTTATAATCTGACGAATTTTCGATTTGATGTCTGTATTCAATTTTGAGATATAATGGTTTGAAATTTTGGAAAGTGCGCAATTTTGGAAATGCTCCTCATTTCCCACACTACTGCTATGACCAAATTCTATATTTGTCTTGTATTTCGCTAGTATAGCTTAATATTTGTTTCAAGTTTCAATTACATAGCTTAAGATATAGTTGATATATTCATTTTTAACTGTTTTTCTTTGCACCTCCCTGACCCTCACTCTTACGATAATTAACCTTCTTCTAAGCTGATTCCTGTGGATCTGTATACCACCTTAATGGTTCCAAAATATGAACTTGTTATGGTCAGTAATTTCGAAGACATAATCATTTGAAAAATAAACTGCCAACAAGTCGGGCGAAACTTTATTATTCTTGGGACAAGTTGCGGATGAGTGGAAAGTCAATATGCAGGTTAGAGTGGTTAGGGAAGACTAAGTGAAAGGGATTTCTTAGGCAGGGCTGTTGTCAATTTAACAATATTTCATTCTTTTCTGCAAGTTTGGGTTTTTATGAGGGGTAATAGTAAGGGTGGTGGATGCTAAAAGCTTTTTAATTGATTGTTTGAATCACATCCAATATTCTCTGTATAGAATGTGTTTCATAGATGAAGTTGCACAGAATTTTCATAAAATTCGGTGTATTTTACATTCACGAAACCGAACATTTGTATTGGAGGGGGTAGAGAAGGTAGGGGAATCGAAAAATTTGATATGCAGTTTTATTTCGTTTCTCTTGTAAGGTGCTTGTACGTTTGTAACGCTAAAAAATAATGCTCGCACAGAGCCGCCAGGGGTACAGAAATATTTATTGTCGCTCAAAAACCTCGAATCCGAGTTGCTGTCTGTCCGTCTGTCCATAACTCTCGAACGCTTTGAGTTATTGTACTGAAATTTGTTGTGTCTTTTTTTTATCAAAATAGAAACATTAAGTTCGTGAACGGGCTACATCCTATTACCCCCTCCCATACAAATTTCACGAAATTTCAAAATTTCAAAAGGTTGATTTTTCTTTGAAACTATTTAAGCTATCGACTTGAAATTTGAGTCAAAGTATAATGCTATAAATATCATTAATATCACGAAATGTTGATGTGGTCCCCTCACTCCTTCTACCCCATCCCATATAAACTCACTATTTTGGAAAGTGAGTTTTTTCGATTTTCATTGAAACTAGCAAAGCTGAAAAGACGAATTCCTGTCACATTTAATTTTATTATAATTGCAATCTGTTTTTAAAACATAACAGGGCTACGATTGCGCGTAATGCGCAATCTTACGATACTCTAGATGAAATAGAATTTCTTTGTGATCCCAAGAAATTTTGTATGAGTAGTGTTAGAAGGGATGATAGCATTGAACTAATTTTCTCCCCATCATGCTAAAGTAGCTATAAAAATGTTTTATTCAAAATGCTTACTCCAAAAATTGAATGGGAACTGAGTTAGATTTAATGAAAATGTGCAGTTTGTATGGGAGGTGGTAGAAAGAGTGGGGGGATTTTAGTGATTTTTTCAGAAATAACTAACTTATAAAATTGACATCCCTTAAATTTCAGACTAGTGCCATTCATACTTTTCAAGAAAATTTATTTTTTGTGAAATTGTGAAACTGTGTCATGTTGTATGGGAGGGGGTAGAAGCAGTGAAGCTAATCAAATATTTTTTTCTGATCTTAGTGATAATGCTAATTAAGAATTTATTACAAAATATGAGCTCGATAAATGTTATATGGTCTAAGAAAATCGTCTTAGAGCATTTCATGAAAAAGTGATGTTTGTATGGGAGGGGGTGGAAGGAGAGGGAGGACGCCAATAATTTTTCTACTGTAGATTTAGATCATTAGGAAAGTGATATACCCCACAATTCAGCCTAATAGCTTTTATACTTTTTGATCAAATCCATTTATTGTCGAATTGCGAAATTGTGTCATTTTGTATGGGAGGGGGTAGAAGGGGTAAAGCTAATCGTCTAATTTTTTTTGGCCATACTAACAATTTCAAATAAATATTTGCTGCACAATTTCAGCCAGCTAAATTTTATACGCACTGAGTAAATTGGATTAGTGTAATTTATGAAAAGTACAGTTTGTATGGGAGGTGGTAGAAGGAGGGGTAGGACACGCATAATTTTTATACGGTAGATTGATATTATTATAAAAACAACATATTATAAATTTCAGGCTAATAGTTTATATACTTTTCGAGTAAATCTCTTCATTGTCAAATTGCGCAATTGTGTCATTTTGTATGGGAGGGGGTAGAAGGGGTAAAGCTAATCGTCTAATTTTTTTTGGTCGTACTAACAATTTTAAATAAATATTTGCTGCACGATTTCAGCTAGCTAAATTGTATACGCACTGAGTAAATTGGCCTAGAATAATTCATGAAAAGTACAGTTTGTATGGGAGGTGGTAGAAGGAGGGAAAGGATACGCATAATTTTTATACGGTGGATTGATATTATCATAGAAATAACATATTCCGAATTTCAGAGCAATATCTTTTATACTTTTTGAGCAAATCCATTTATTGTCAAATTGCGCAATTGTGTCATTTTGTATGGGAGGGGGTAGAAGGGGTAGAAGGGGTGGAGCGATTTGGCCCGTTCACGAACTTGACCTTACTTTTTTGTCAAAAACGACGTGTACAAAATTTGAACTATCTAGCTCAACGCGTTCTCAAGCTAGAGAGCGCACGGACGGACGGACGGACGGACATCCGGTTTTGAGATTTTTGAGTGATAATATTAACTTCTGTATCATTCATTTTTTTCTCCGAGCCTTATTTCTTGGCGTTGCAAACCTTAGAGCAAACTTATAATACTCTCAGATTCCATCTAGAGTATAAAAATTATCAACTTCACCTCACTCATTCTACCCCTCCCATGCAAATTTCACGAGATTTTGTTATTTGAATTAAATTAATTTGATTAATTGTGACAGTGCCGAGTCGGAGGGCGACTCCCTGGTGGTGAAAGGGGACTGTTTTCGGAAAAGAGTGAGGATCGACGATCGTGCAAAAATATTTTCTGGCTTAACTCTTGACCGCGAACTAAGCCATATACTTACGGATAGTGAAGTGTCGTCGGCTGTGTGCTGTATTTGTTGATTAAGAACGCAGAATTGGAAAAAAAAATATTCACAAAGTGGGCTGACAGTGCAGTGTTACGAATTTTATATAAAAGCTTGACTCAATTCCCGCCAAAATTAAAGTTCATAGTGACACTAAACATATAAACTGCGATATCGTGTAATCGATAGTATCGATAGTAGGAGGCTGATATCGTATAACAATTCTTAAGAAGGCGTGACCGAAATTTAACAAGATTCCGAAGGGTCGACCTGATCTTTTTAAATTGTCGTTGTACTAAGTAAAATACATCAGCTACTTTCGATCAAGTCAAATATATCAGCTGTTTAAATTTTAGACCTAGTAGCAAGGACACAAACCAAATAGCAAGACTACCCACAAATCACGATCCACTCGATTATTCCATTCGCAAACCCCACTTGCTACTAAGTAAACATGAACGCAGGGATCGAAGCTTTGTTGAAGCAGTTTAAGCGCGACTTGGACGTGAACATGGAGAAAGTTGTGACCGAAATCAATAATAAAACAAATGCAAGATTCTACGAACTGGAAAACAAACTACAGGCAATAAAAGATAAGAGTGAAGAGCACGAAAAACGAATCGATATTGTCGAGAAACAGCTAAGACAGCGAAACCTAGTGTTATTCGGAGTGGCAGAAGAGAAAGGGAGCTATGTTGATCTGGAAGATACACTCCTATATATGTTGTCTGAACATTTGGACATTCCGACAGATCGAAGTGAGATCGAGTTTGTGAGGCGAATTCGAAAAAAAGGTAACAATCCTCGTTCCATCTCGTTCGGTCTTACGACCCTGGGGAAAAAGATCTCTATTTTGAGGAAAAAGAAAAATTTGGAACAAACAGGATGCTACATAAAACAGGATTATCCTCCTAAAGTACTTCAAAAAAGGAAGGAACTGAAACCAATGCTAGAGTTGGAACTAGCTAAAGGGAAGCAAGCAATTTCGAAGTACGACAAACTAATTATTAAAGAATCTTCAGACTCCATAGGAAGGAAGAAAAGAGACTTATCCATCTCCCCAGCGAAAGAGGTGTTTAACAAGCCATCAACTTCCAAAGGGCCTCATCAATCTGCTAAAAAAACAAAAACCACCAATTCAAATAATGGGACATTAATATCCTTCATAAAGAAACCAAAAGCAACTGACACTACGAAAACAAAAACGATGGTTGCGCCAGATATCGGGAACAACCGCTTGAGGAAATTTCCGGTTTAGCAATCATCACCGCATATAAGAACGATCTCAAATGAACAACAGGCAAATTCAAACAAACAAACCACTACGAGGCTTCCGTGGCGTAGTGGCAGCGTGCTTGCTTCTCAGTCAATAGGTCGTGGGTTCGATTCCCACTCCAGACGGGATTTTTCTAAGCGCAAATTTTTCAGTTGCTACTGGTGATAAAACATTATTCGCAATAAAATGGAGAAATGGTGTAAAAGTGAAACAGTTCCACTTCAAGAAGGCCTAGATACTCAGTAGATGGTTTCTGTTCGCTTTCTATCATTCAGTCCCCCATAACATCTGCAAATATTTGTCAGTAAGCAGCCAGTACAACTGAGCAATATACCAGCTTCTCCACTCGCTATGGTCGTTCTCACTCCCCTTCCCCAACCTTCCAAATCCCATTCCTTCCCTCCATGACTGTGTTTGTGCATTGCACATAAAGGCCGAAATTGCCTATAACACAGGTCATTCTGTAAAAAAAAAAACAACGAATTCAGATAAACAAACATTACAACATACTTCGAAGATAATATCAGCAAAAAACACAAACCCTAACTCTCACAGGCTGGTCACCGAGGGCTTAGAAGACCACTACCCCTCAGACAACAAAATTTATCGAAAATACTTCAACAATGACAAGAACAGAAATAAATTTTATATCGCTACTTATAATGTGCGAACTTTAAGAACGGAAGAGAGATTGTTGGAACTGGAACATGCGCTTATATATATTAATTGGGATATTTTAGGATTATGCGAAGTCAGGAGAATGGGAGACTGTATCATAGAACGGGATAGCTCTCTTTTCTACTATATCGGACATACAAAAGGGCTCTATGGCGTAGGATTTCTTGTCAAGAAATATCTGAAAGACTACATATTGGAAATAAGAGGTTTTTCGGAGCGCATCGCACTTCTTAAATTGAGCATTCCTGGTTCGGAAAATATTTTAACCATAATTCAAGCTTACGCACCAACCAGTGACTCCGAGGAAACATTAATTCTTGAATTTTACAAAACTTTGCACGACGCTTTACGGTTCGCAAGCAAGCACGTAATACTCCAAGGGGACTTTAACGCTCAAATAGGGAAAAGAAGTCAGGGAGAGGAGCAAATCATGGGCCCATACAACTACAGACACCGAAATCAAAGAGGAGAGAAGCTAATAAATTTCAGTTTAGAATATAACTTCAAAATTCTAAACTCATTCTTCGGAAAACAAAGCACTCGGAAATGGACTTGGATGTCTCCAAATGGCCTAACGAAATGCGAGTTGGACTTCATACTGTCAAGTCACATCAACAAATATCAAACTTGGAAGTTCTGAATGAAGTTAACTTCGATACCGAGCACCGTATGGTGAGATGCTCTATACCTATTGCGTTACCTAAGAAAAGCAGAAAAAAATACCACTGTCCATTACGATCCCTACCAGCTGAAAAGCATACAGAGCTTAACGCTAAAATTACTGAGGAGTTAGCGATGTTTAAAAATAGCAATCAAAACTGCAGCGCGCAAGCTTCATACAATTTTCTTGAAAAAACCATTTTATCGAACGTCGATCGCCTGTCCTCACAAAAGGCCAGGAAGAAAAGAATACTTGCGGACGCAACAAAACTGCTAATTGAGAAACGAGGCATATTAGGTAACGACAGGAAAGCTAAATCGGAAATTAACAAGAGGATAAAGAAAAGTATAACTAGATATTACAAGACACGGAACATGAAGATTTTAGAAAAATATATTACTAGCACAGGAGCAATCAAAAAGGCCAGGAAGGAAATGCAGATAGGAAAGGAATGGATATCAAACTTGCAAGGAAATAACGGAATACAATCATTCAACAGAAAGGACATACTCGCAAATGCAACTTCGTTTTACCAGGATTTATACTCAGACAACAGTACACAAATTGAAGAGAACCCACGATACACGAGTACTCAGAAAGAATATTTAGTTCCAAGTATTATCACCGCTGAGGTAGAGAAAGCGATCAACACACAAAAAGCAGATAAGAGCCCAGGAGACGACCGCATCACTAATGAAATTATAAAAGTAGCTATATAAATTTTTGACAGGAATCTTTAACCAAGTTATACAGACTCAATCGATACCACAGCAATGGACAACGTCCAATATCATCCTCCTTCACAAAAAAGGGAACAGAAATGATATTGCGAGCTACAGACCTATTAGTCTGATGGCGAATTTTTACAAAATATTCTCAAAAGTAGTCCTAACCAGAATTTCTAATATACTCGACGCCAATCAACCACGAGAACAAGCAGGTTTCAGGAGAACGTATTCGACTATGGACCATATTCACACACTCCTGCAAGTTATAGAAAAATATACGGAATTTAACAAAAAAGTTTATATTGCATTTATTGACTACACGAAAGCTGTTGATACAGTTAAGCACAATGCGATATGGAAAGCTCTAGAAGAACAGGGCGTAGAAAACGGTTACATATCCATCCTAAAACAAATTTATATGCACAGTACAGCAAGGGTAAAATTGGAAACTATAGGTCCGAAGTTTGACCTGAAGAGGGGAGTTCGTCAGGGAGATCCAATATCACCGAAGCTCTTCTGTCCTTGAAAGCATTTTTCGAAAACTAATTTGGGACTCGCTCGGACTCCGAATAGATGGGGACAGACTAACGCATCTTCGGTTTGCAGATGATGTCGTTTTATTCGCCGAAAATCACTACGAACTTCAGCATATGATTCAAAACTTAGCTGCAGAAAGTGGAAATGCTGGCCTTCTAATAAATGTTACGAAAACAAAGCTCTTGACAAACGCGAAGAAGCCTTCTATTTTATTAAATCGAATACGTTGACGAATACGTGTATTTAGGTCGTGTAATCTCCATGAAAGATAATACAACGAAGGATGTTAACAGACGTATCTCTACGGCATGGAAGCGGTTTTGGTCTTTAAAGGTTGTTTTGAAAAGTGAACTACCTGTCAGTTTGAAACGAAAGCTTCATGACAGCTGTATTCTTCCCACACTAACATATGCTTCACAAACATGGGCATTAACGACTTCCAACACCGAAAAGCTCGAAGTCTGCCAACGTGCTATGGAAAGAGCAATGCTGGGCATCAATCGATCGCACAGACAAAGAAATTCCACCATTAGGAAACGAATCGGGATCATAAGCTGCAAGAGTAGAGCAAGATCTTTAAAGTGGAAGTGGGTGGGTCACATCGCGAGGTGCACAAACAATAGATGGACCGAATGGTATCCACGAGTTGAAAACAGGCCAAGAGGAAGACCGAAATTATGGGATGACGATATAGGGCGGCTAGCCAGTAGGACGTGGATGAGGTTGGCACGCGACGGAGAGAAGTGGAAGACGATGGGGGAGGCCTTCGTCCAGTAAAGGACACGCTGCCCAACATATTAGGAAAAAAAAAAAAAAAAAAAAGCATTGTGTAAAGTGATTTGGCGAAATAAAGGCTATTTTATTTATTTATTTAATTGAATTAATTTTCTTTCAAACTGTCAAAGCTATCGATGTGATCTACCATAATATCGCCATTCAAAACATCTAAGGTAAAACAGGATGTGAGCATAGTTCTTCTAGAACTAAGAGGTAAAAGATTTAATATTTTGAGCCTAGTTGCGGACGGTGGAAGGTTCTCAAAGTCTCTAGGATCATACAAGCCCCTAAGAGCAAAGAGAAGGAATTGCTTCTGTATTGACTCTATTCTGTTACTGTATAACTGGAAAGACGGATCCCAGATGGACATGCATATTCCAGAAGAGGACGGACAAGGGAACAGAATAATGTTTAGTGACCCATACATTCTTAAAATCTTTGGCTCTTCCCTTTATAAATCCAAGAAGTCTATTGGCTTTTGAGATTAATCGGTTGTAGTGAGATTTAAAGCACAGTTTCTTGTCGAGTAGAATGCTGAGGTCCTCAATTTGATCTACACGATGTAGTTGAGATCCATTTAGGAAATAGTCATGTAGGTATGTGGATCTTTTATGTGAGAAGCTTATCACGTGACATTTACTGACATTAAGCTCTAACTTGTTCTGACTACACCAGTCATCTAGTGCAATAAGCTTGGATTGCAAGAATGCGGCATCAGCGGGTGAGGTAACAGTATGATATATTTTCAGATCATCAACGTACAACAGATTCGGGACATTTTTTAATACTTCAGATAGATCTGAGATGAAAATATTAAATAAGAGAGGTCCCAAGTGACTTCCTTGGGGTACCCCAGAGGACACTACTATTTTCTTGAAAATAGAGCCTTGGAACTTGACAAATTGAGTTCTATTACTAAGATAGGATTTAATCCAGTCAAAAAGGGATCCTGTAACACCAATTTTTTTTAATTTCAAAATTAGGATGTTGTGATCAACTCGGTCGAAGGCTTTGCTAAAGTCAGTGTATACTGCGTCAATTTGATGCCCATTTTCCAGTGCACAGAGTGTGTCAGATACTAGAATCATGAGGTTAGTCATGGTTGGTCTTCAGAGTTAGGCTGGATATACATATACAACACCAATTTAAACATATTTATTGATCAGTTTGATTCTGATAAATTTATGTTCAAAAAGTGTTGATGCACAACACCATCAACACTTTTTGAACATAAATTTAACAATCTCGTTAGATAGAGATTTATGAACTGCAATCAGGACGCCTCCACCTTTTGAAAGACCTGTTGCGCTGTAATTCCTGACATTTCTGTATACGGTCCAGTCGTTGTCCAGTATTTCTTCATTTTTGAAGGAGTCGTTCAGCTCAGTCTCCGTAATAATTATGACATTAAAGTGACAAGATTTCGGGTCAATGAAGAGATTATTTATCTCCCTCTAATGCCACCTCCGTTGTGATAAAAAAACGGAGGTTATTTTTTGAATTAGGAACGAAAAAACCGATTTTGATCTTCCCGGCTTTTTTGCATATCAGAAATATGCTTCGAGGTTTGATTTGTATGCCCCTTCTACCTCCCCTCCTACAAATACATAATTTTAGTAAATACATTATATTGATTTCCATTAGAACTACAAAATGTACAAATGTACAAACTTAAAAATTTGCCAGAATTTGTTATAATTGTAATAAATACAAAAAAAAAACACGAAGCCTTTTGCATGTCAGGTTCGGTGTCATTTACAAAAAATTACAAACCTCTCCTCTCTGATGCTGCCACCTCCCATACAAAAGCCACTATTCACTATTTGAAAGAATTGGAAATGACATACCTATTTTTCAGTACATTAAACTCTTTCCCATTTAATCTAGAGCATTATATGATTGGGCTTTACGCCCAATTATAATTTTTTTATGGTTTTTACTTGCATATTTAGGCTAATTTAGTCATGAAACGAGAAAAAACAAAATTTCAGTGTAGCGAATTTTTTTTCTCTGTATCGATCACAATACATTTTTATTAGAATAATAAAGTAATAACGTTTGTAATGAAAATCAATTACATACTCGTATCTATCGAAAGAAACCCACGCCATTTCCATTAAGAGCAACCCAACTCAAATACATATAGTTAAATTTGACTAAAATCTCAAAGCTACAATAAACATGTACATTGTTCACTCTATACAACATTCTTGATGACACAATTTCGCTTTCAGTCTAGTGAAAAGACACCGAGAAGCAACACCCACATCACAAGCAAGGATTTAATACATTTCGTGAAAAAGTATACTTGTACCTAATTACATGACTAAAATACTAAGTCCTAAAAAGTGTAGCTAAGCTTTTCCCGGTTTGTTGTGTCCTTATCATAAGAATGAAATCGAATAACGAACTCAGCGTACGTAGCAACCAGTACAACCACACCCATTCTTCGCCATACCTCTGGAACAAGGATTCTTGTTATTTATGGATAGGCATGCATATCTATCATGTTACATTTTATAGGTCTATAACTATACAACTTTTTACCTTTTGTAGATAAATCCTGAATATATAATCGTATTTTTCTTACATCATTTTTTCTTCATTCCGTTCTATTTTTTCAAACTTTCACGGTCCTTCTTCGCATTGCGTGCCAAAAGTGAATAACACTTTTGTTCAAGTAGATTGCCGCCGCCACCACCAATCCGATGATGTGAAAAGTTTGATCGATTCCTGGCGAATGCAAATGATTAATGATAAGAATACAGCATGTCAGTTTCCAAGCCACTAAAGGACATCGATCTAAATCGGCGTTCAACAGTGGAGACAATGAATTAAATCGTTCCACTTGAATGAAGAGGATTCTACTTTTCACCCTTGTCGTTCTCAAATGCAAACAGCAAATAAGCAAATATGTATTTTAATTTTATGCCATAGGGATGTATAAGGGAGTTGGGTAAATTTGCTTAATGTTGTTGCCCAGAGCGTTGTTTAAAAATGCCAAAATGTGAAATTAATGAATTGTCACTTGTATTTAAGTGAAAAAGGACTCAAAACGTTAGTTGCAGTTTTAATTAAGAGGGGATTAGCTGTGTTGCAATTGAACTTAATACAATTCATTATAAACAAAAATGAAACATCATTTTACGTATATAAAGTAAGTGTGCAAATTTTGTTTAACACAGCAAAGAATTTAATATTATTTATTTGATAAATCCTCCATTCTCAGCCTCCAGCTCAATAAATCACTGAATCCTTGCTGCTTTTCCAACTGGCCAAACTTTTTCAATACCAGGCACGCAGAACTATGATCACCAGGTTCCTCAGATTCCATTCCGTACGAAAATTATGAAATTTCTGGTGGGATTTTTTCCCGAGCTGGTCAATATTTATTTCCCTATACTCGGTTGAGATTATTGCCCGTGTTTCGAGCATTGTATTGTTGTTGTTGGATTCTTCGTCGTCGGAATGCTTGACCACGTAGCGATAAGGCAAACAGAGCACGAGAGGTGCTGTGGAGCTACGCTGCTCAGCATCGCGCACCTTGCAGAAGATATTAAAATACCAAAAGTTGAAATCGCTGCCATTTTTCGTAAGCGTGTTGGTCTACAATGCGAAGGTCGTGACTTCAAGTCCCGGTCGACGCAAAGTTCACTGCCTGCATAGATATACCTCAATCTACGAAAGTGAAAAATTCGTAGATAGAGGGTTGGCCGAAGAGCTAACAACTCTTTCGCAATAAATAATGAGAATGTCAAGGAACCTGAAGGTCAGGAGGCCTAGGCCCGATTTGGACTGTAGCGCCATTGAAGAAGTTGAAGATGACTAAATGACGGTCTAAAAGTAGTGTTCTTGAATAATGATGTAAACCAAAACGACCTGCAATGAACGAATCTTGGGATATCGTATTTCATTTAATTAGCACAGGTGCCAATGTAAACATGGACTTCACAGACAGAAACGCTGCTTCTGCCTCTGGAGTACATGTGAACTTAGCTCACTTATTAAGCGTGTCTAAATTCGGTAAAACACCAGCTGCGTAGTTGGTGATGAATGGTCGATACTAGCGTAATATACCAAGAAAGGGGTAATCGACTATTGCCGAGACTTTGTTGGGATCTATCTTCAGGCCTCCATCTCCAATATGGAGGATATGTATCCAAAGTATTTCACCTCTTTTAGACATAACTTACTTTTTGTTACGTTGATTGTCAACCCTGCCTTCGACAGGCGTGGGGCAACTTCTGCTAGCAAAACAAGGTAAGAGTTGAAATCTTCCGAGATCAACAACAGGTCGTCCAAGTAAATAAATACTTGGTCCTTCAATTCCAGAAAAATAACGAGATCCTTCAAGCGGCACATTCATTGAGGTGCATTGCACAGACCAAATGACATTCGGATAAAGTGATCGAGAGGTCGGCCAGGGATTGCGAGTGCGATAATTTCTCGGAATCTGGTCTAAAGAGGAACCTGCCAAAAGGCGTCATTCAGGTCAAGCGAAGTTATGAAATTAGCACGGGGCAGCCTGCTTTATATGCCGTCAACAAATATAGTCCAGACATAACCTAACTTTTCCTGAATTCCTCACCAGTATGACCGGCAAACTCTACGTACTCTGGCTGACTTATGTCACACCCATTTTCAACATACGATCGACCTCGCCATATATGAGGTTTCGAATCGTAGGTGATACCGGATAGTGTCCTTGCTTGATGGGCGTCGCATCTCCCACATCAATGACATGTTCGAGAAAGTTAGTCTTTCCTTCGTATGATGGAAATTTAGAATTAGCGTTCTCAAGTCTTACAACATCTGTACTGCTTAAAGCGGGTGTATTAGTCTCACATTGTCTTGAAGTGGGTGATTCTACGATCTACACTGATGATGCTTGGGGCAAATTAAAACGGCCGCTAGAAACTTACACCAAGATATAAATCCTGAGATAGAAAAATCACAATGTATAGGGTAATGGGTTTTGTGACGTCACGAAAGGTAATATCAGTTGTCACACAACCAACCACTTTCACTTCACTAAAAAGCGGCTTCTAATTCACTTGAGCTCGCGCTAGGCGTTCTTATGAATTGGACCGTAGGCTTCTAATACTTACACCGCTGTCGAGTAGTTCCTTAAGCTTACCATTGAATATGTAGGCTGTAGCACAGGGATGTCTTAAGTTTCGGGAAAGATTGAAGACTCGAGTGCCCTCGTTTTCGTCCGAACTCCACGCCAAAACTCACGCAGACGTTTTGGAATTTGGGGAGGATTGAAATTGAGAAGAAGATGAAATTTGCAAAAGTAAAGGGGGAGTGTAAAAGATTCGTGCTCTTGCCTCCATGTACTCTTGAAGCCGAAGGTGGTATAGCTTCCGAGGTACATTTTTGATCTGAGCAGGAAGAAGGGGGTTGCTGCGTAATATCGATGGCTTTGAAATGAGGTGTTTTCGAATTTGCTTTTATAACTTTTCGAGATTTCATTTTATTAATGACATCTCTACACGGAGTTGTAGAGGTGGTGATAATTACTGATACATGTGAGGTGGCGGTTTTAGATTTTGTACACCCAGACGAAAGAGACCCACAGGCCGTCTGTCCAAACTCCCGTTTCCCCGGTTACATGCCAGACATCGCGGCAGGAAGACATCTTTAGCGCCGCAGCCAAAACAGAAAATGTGTCTCGTAACGTCCGCATGGACTCGGTAACCATGACCTGGCTGACCACAGTTCGAACATACCAAGACAGCTACCATCGCAACCTCTACTAGCTCTTCGGAATCACCGTCCGCACAGATGACCGGATATACCAAAGATCGATCTAACTACACCATTTGCAGATAGTCTCCTCGTCCATATCCAGTTCTGGATTTCCAGAGAGGTGGATAGATAGTACGTGTTTGTCTGCGCACACTCTCCACTCTGCACACTAAAAATCTGAGTTAGTCGATTGTTTCAAGATGATATAAAGACAGGTGTTGCTGTTTTGCCGCCATTAAATTCCCTCGAACTATCTCGATGAATTCTATATCGCTCAATGAATTCGACAACTGGGCTCGTAACTCTTGCATCTCCTGTTCAAACAACTGGAAGAGTTCGTTATGAGCTTGGCGTATGGCCATCATTCACTTCCGGATGTCCAGGTCAGAGCTTTCATCCTCACAGGTTTGAAGAAATGCGGGTTGCAGAGCGTTCCAAGTAGGAACTGGATTTGACCTGTGCCAAGTCCAAAACCATCTGTTTGGACGTCCCTGTAACATAAAATAAAAATGTCCGGCCAAGAAATCAATCTGACCCCCCTGTTACCGAGAACTTCGGCTCGGTAGATGAGCTCCTCTGCTCTGAGCACCGTGTTGTCACCATTATACTGCAGCCCCCAAGGACGAATGGGACTGATTGCAATCTTCGGTCTATTATTGTGGCTGAATGGGCGATTTCCTAGACTTATGCTTTATTAAGGGGTACTCTTGTGCTCTTCTGAGAGAGCTTCGCGCTGTAGCAGTCGAGATGAATGTTCTCCCTGCTCGTTAAACTGGAGATTCAGGCGGCATAGCTCTCAAGCCAGCTTAACATATCGCGCATCATGACTGAAAGTTCTCGCATGTCCGCTTGAATTTTTGGACTACCCATTAATAGCTGAACTGGTGGCTGATTGTCGCCAAAGGCAGGAGTTCGTTTATTATTTGGAAGTCCATTGGAGGAACTTTGAAATTAGTCTCGATCCTTCGGAAGAGTCAGATCTACCTCCGTAAATGTTGTACCATACGATTAACTGCAATCGGTTGATTTGCACCGAGTGAGCGAGATTGTCTTTTGGTTGAATGTCCATTGGAGGAATTCCTACGTGAATCGGGTCTCTTAGAAAGAATTATGCGAAGTCTGGAACCATTGTTCCATCCAGGGTGTAGAAAACACGTCCATCTATATCTTCCTATACATCCGGAAAATCCACATTTAATCCTGGAGGAGAAATCGCGGTATCTTGGGGATTGGGGAGTAAACACCTCATTGTACTTCTTTTCACTACACCTGGACGAGCCTACGCGTCTTCCACGCCTCGGACAGATTAATAGTCCGTGAGGACTAACCAGTGAAACACATTGTTGAACAAGATTTCTTGATTGCGATGTAAATGGTCAGACATGACTCATGAAACTCATGATTGCATTTTATGACCGTTACTTCTTTCAGAACTGCCAATAGCCTAGCTCTAACTTCTGTCAGCCTTAGTACTTTGCGTCTTGTTCGCCTTGCTGATCAAAGTTAGCTGCAATTCGAGATTTTAACGATGAAGACGAGAGACAAAAACAAGCTGAAAATTAGTCGATATCCAATCGAAGTTCGTTGGCACCCGGATTGGAGAATTGCCGACTAGCGATTGCAAACAAAGAAAATTGTTGAAAAGTGGACGTAAAATTTTGGAAAATTTGTCGAGGTAAATAAAATCAAAAGCGATTGCGTCAATTCTGACCCGTATATATCGAAATGCGAAATTTTCTAAACCAGGCACATGGAATTAGTTTTAAGTTAATAAGGCGAGACGGAGTTTAAATTTTAAATTGCTTCTATACCCAGAAAAGATTGACGATGAGTGAATACGAGACTCATGTAATATTTAAAAGAAAAGGCCAAACCAAAATTTTCGGAAGACGAAATGGAATTCATCAATTTATATAACTTCTACCAAAAGCGAAATATGAGCACAAGTGATGTCAAGTTTCGTTACTTTCCGGTACCAGTAACTATTCGTTAGAAAGTAATCATTACATTTTATTCGTTATAAGGTACTCATTTGTTTAAAATGACCGCCATATCATGTAGCCCGGCTTGCAAATCATAAATTCAAATAGAAGAAATCGCCTCTAATGCCCCATGCAGTAACTATAAACAACAAGAAATCGCTTGTGAATCGCTCTTGATTTCGTTGGCCGAGTACGTCTATCAACACAATGATCTCAAGTCCAATTTTTCAGGTACCCCTCTTTTAACTAGAAAATTCCTTTAAACACTAACGTTAATAAAACAACAACAACGACAATACGAAGGAAAAAACTTATTAAATCAAGATTTTCTTCAAGAAATACCCCTCAAATTGATAAAAAAAATCCCATTATCACCCCAAACATTAAAAAATTCTACTCTCCGGTATCACTAATCCCACAACTGTAGCATTATTAGCGACAGCCTGCCCCAACGCTCGAGCCTAGCACCACAACTTTCTTGGTGTTGAAAGAAACGAAACGAAAAAAAAAATCATTTTATATGTAGATTTTGCTTTAAGATAGAGTAAGAGTATTTCTTCTCATTCTTATACTTCGGAATAGCGGTACGGCGTTATGCACAAGTGTAAGTTTTCCTCCTGTGATGTAACGAAAATGCAACTAAACGTTACTTTCGGTATAAGTACTTTTTTTGTATGTGGAACGAATACTCGAGTAACGAGCAGTATCGAAACGTTTTGACAGTTCAGTTACTTTTTCGGGGGCTCATTTCGTTACTTAAGTAACGAATATAAGTCTGCATCGGTACTCATTACTTCGGATTTCAGGTAACGAGTACTCGTCTAACGTTACTTTTTTGACATCACTAATGTTCACAAAAGTATTTTTTTTTTCATTCTATAAAAGCCTTAACATCCACAAATCCCCCCACCCCCCTTCTCTCTCTCATCTGCAGGTTTTTCGAAACATCTGGTCGTGCCAACACGCTACCAGAGCGAGAAAAGAGATTCAAGTTAAAATGCAAATGTAATGAAAAAGATTTGTTATCAAAACTACGTTACTCTAAGTTAATTCAAAAACATAACAGGACCACGACTGGGCGTAAAGCACAATCGTGCGATACTCTAGACGAGAGAGAATTTTTTTATTTTAAGAAATTTTGTAGGGCAAGTGGTAGTGGGGCTGACGACATTGAACTAATTTTTTCACATCACTCTAAGGTTTCTATCAAAATGTTTTATACAAAATTTAGGGTTCAAAAATTTAATAGAAAGTTAGTAATTGGATTTAGTGAAATTGTGCAGTTTGTATGGGAGGTGGTAGAAGGAGTGTGAATTTATTAATAACGTTTTCATAAATAACTGTAAGCATCATTTATTTGACATATTTTAAATTGCAGATCAGTGTCATTCATACTTTTCAGGAAAATCGTCTTTTTGTAAAGTTGTTGAATTGTGTCAAATTGTATGGAAAGTGATGGAAAGATTGAAGCTAATCGCGTAATTTTTTTGGTCTTAAATAATTATTTAGTGCATAATTTCAGCTCGATAAATTTCATACGTATAGAGTAAATTTATTTAGAGTATTTCATAAAAAATTGCAGTTTCTATGGGACGTGGTAGAAGGAGAGAGAACACACGCATAATTTTTATATGGTAGATTGTTATCATCATAAAAGTAATATGTTCCAATTTGAGACCAATAGCTTTTATACTTTTTGAGCAAATCCGCAATTGTGTCATTTCGTATGGGAGGGGGTAGAAGGGGTGGAGAGATTTGGCCCGTTCACGAACTTGTCCTTACTTTTTTGTCAAAAACGACGTGTACAAAATTTGAACTTTCGAGATCAACTCGTTCTCAAGCTAGAAAGGACACGGACGGACAGACGGACGAACAGACGGACGGACGGACGGACATTCGGTTTTGAGATTTTCTAGTGATTATATGAACTTCTGTATTATTCATTTTTTTCTCCGAGCCTTATTTCTTAGCGTTACGAACTTTGTGGCAAACTTATAATACACTTAGATTTCATCTAGAGTATAAAAAAGCGAAAATTAATCCAAAAAAAAAGATTAATTTTTTGTAATAGGGAACGAAAGCTACTCTACAAGAATAGAATTCATAGGATGAAAGGTTAGTTTTTCTCAATTTCGACGGTGAAAATATCCGAATTGATATCGAACTTTCTTCAAGGAACATCGTTAGCGCCACTAGGTTGCCAACGGATTCTTCGTTCCACCAGAACATCACCGCCACCGAAACGAGCGAGTGGAATTTCAGGAGGCTTGTACGATGGACCATGAGTTCCGTACAGGCGAAAACAACTATCACCGGCGACAGTCACAGTGAATTTTTTTCCGTCTCGTGTGTCGAGGCATCGAGCGATCCATTTCACGCATGGCGCAAGACTGTTTCGGACCCCACGTTGGGCGCCACTTTATTGTGGTTGGTATTTCATTCATGGACACTGGTATTCTGTCCACTGTCGGATAGCTTGACCTCTAAGAAAAACCAAGTTTCGCTGTCAAGAAGGTACCTATGCCTGCGAACGAAGCACACACCATGTCTCATTAATTTCTCGCAAGTTCTGATTCCCCAAGGAACATCGTTGGCGCCACTAGGTTGCCAACGGGTTCTTCATTAGGGAAGATCCGACATCCACCAGAACAACACCGCCATCGAAACGAGTGGCATACAATTCTCTATTGTATCGTATTCTCCAGATCGAGTCTTCCCTCACAGGTCCGAGGATTCTTCTGAGGACCTTCCTTTCAAAGGCGTTAAGTCGTTTTTCGGACGCCTGAGTTAATGTCCACGTTTCGCTGCCATAGCATAGCACAGGTCTTATGATTGTTTTGTATAGCTTAAGTTTTGTTTTCCTGTGCACATTCTTGTTTTTGATTATTGGAAGTACCGAATAATAAGTCTTGTTTGCCATCATTATCCTTCTTTTAATTTCGATGGGTTCGCTTCCATCCTTCGATAGATTTGCCCCTAGATATATGAAGTTGTCTACGTTTTCTAGGTTATAGTCTTCTACTGTAATATTTTGTCTGATTGGCGTCTTTTTCCTAGTTTGCGTCATAATTTTTGTTTTATTTTCATTAATGTGTAGTCCAACTTCCCTTGCTACCGAGTCAAGGTTTACAAATACTTCCTTAGCACTCTCCAGAGATCTTGCAAGGATATCTATGTCGTCGGCATATGCTACGAGTTGTGTGGATTTGAAGCATAGTGTTCCCTTGGTGTCAACGGGAAGTTTCCGAACAACATATTCGAGTGTTAAGTTGAAAAGCATTGGTGCGAGGCCGTCACCTTGTTTAAGGCCGTTGTCTGTTTTAAAACTGGAAGTCAGATCGTTTTCTACTCTGACTTGTGACAAAGACTCAGTCATTGTCATTCTTGTCAGTCGAACCAGTTTCGGTGGGACTCCAAACTCTAACATGATTTTATACAGTACGCGCCTGTCGATACTGTCGTATGCTTGTTTGAAGTCAACAAATATCTGGTGCACATCAATATTATATTCCCAGCACTTTTCCAGCACCTGTTTAACTGAGAATATCTGGTCCGTGGTTGAGCGTCCAGCTCTAAATCCGCCTTGGTATTCACCAATTACTTTATCAGCATAGGGCTTAATTCTCTTTTCTAGAATTTTCGTCAAAATCTTATAAGACGTACACAACAGAGATATTCCTCGGTAGTTTTCGCAGCAGAGTTTGTCACCTTTTTTATAAATTGGACATATGATGCTCTTGCGCCAATCTTCAGGAAGTATTTCCTGCGTCCATATGTCCGCGACTAATCTATGTAGGAGATGCGCTATGCAGGTGTCGCCGGCTTTCAGGAGTTCAGCTGGGATTTGATCAGTGCCCGGCGCTTTGTTGTTTGGGTGGTTCCTTAGGGCTGTTTTTACTTCTTCGAGTGTGGGAGGACTCAAAGCGGATCCTTCATCAGCTGTTACATCAGTTATACCTGCTATTGTATCTGCTGCTGCTGTTCGTGTAGGTGATGGGCTCGGGTTAAGAAGGTGTTCAAAATATTGTGCCCATCTTAGTTTTATATCTTCCGCGTTACTTATAATGTTCCCTTCCGCATCCTTGCAGAGAGTCGTTTTCGGTTTGTAACCTTCTTTCATCCTTTTGACAAGGGAATACGCGGCTCTTGTGTTGTGTAATTTAAATTGTTCGTCCATGTTTTTAATTTCGTCATTATTGTACTTCCATTTTTTTTGTCTGCATATTTTGTTTGCAAATCGTCTAAGATCCTTGTACTTGTCTTGTTTGGCTCGTGTCGGCCGTTCCGTTAATATTTTGTAAGCTTCATTTTTTCGTTCTAAGGCATCTTGGCATTCTTTGTCGAACCAATCATTTCTTTTGCGCCGGGGTTGTTGTCCTATCACCTCCTCTGCGACAGATGTAATGCCATCTTTGATTTTTTGCCACATTTCTTCTATTGGCATGCTGACAGTGGTATTCAGCATTGTCGCGAAGTGCCTCTCCAAGGCTAACGCATATTTCGCAACTATTTTCTCGTTTTTGAGTTTCCCTATGTCGAATTTAGGAACCGGTTGTATTTTTGAGTGTCCTCGGTTTGCGATTCGACATCGAAACTTGGTCTTTACCAAATAGTGGTCTGTGTCGCAATTAGCCCCTCGACATGTACGCACGTCGAGAATGCAGGAGGCCGTCCTTTTCTCTATTAGAACATGGTCTATTTGATTGAATGTTCTTCCGTCGGGTGAAGCCCACGTTCTCTTATGAATGTCACGATGCGGGAAGCATGTCGAGCTTACAATAAGGTTTTTGCTGCTGGCGAAATCAGTCAGCCTCTGGCCGTTGTCGTTACTAATATCATGGAGACTATGCCTTCCAATTGTCCCTATGTATGCTTCTTCTTTGCCCACTTTCGCGTTAAAGTCACCTAATACTATTTTAATATCATTCGACGGAAGGGAGTCGAATGTTGATTCTAAGGTGCTGTAGAAATCGTCTTTAACTTCGTCGTCTTTGTCTTCCGTTGGGGCGTGGACATTAATAAGCCAAACATTAAAAAAACTTGTTTTGATGCGGATTGCACACAATCGTTCATTGACGGATTTGAAGTTGGTAACTTGGTGTTTAAACTTCTTGTCGACGATAAACGCAACTCCAAATTCCCGGCTTCCCGATGATTTCCCACTTTTGAAAATTGTGTGCGATCTTAAGTCATTAATCTCGTTACCTAATAATTTAGTTTCTTGGAGTGCAATTATGTTTATATTATATTTGACTGCCTGTTCCAGAAGCTCTCTCACTGCTCCTGCTCTGTACAGGGATCGCACGTTCCAAGATCCGAAGGAATAGTCCATTTTTCGTTTGCGTGGTCGTTGCCGTTGAATCAATCCAGTCCGAGGCGTTGCTTCAGGTTTCGAAACGGGTGTGTTTTTTCCGAGGATGAGTTCTTAACACATCGCCCAACCCCCAACTTGGAGGGCCATATTATTATAGTGCTAGAATTTTTTTGTTTCATTAGCACTCGCGCCCATCAGTTCAGCAAGTCAAGTCCGGATGGACAAGACCAGGATCCGGTGGCTACCACGAGGAGGTATGATGAGCACAATTGATGTGTATATGACAGTTACAACACTGGGCGTCGCCTAATGACGCCGATCAGATGCCTACCCTGTCTATACCCATCCAACCACCAAGATAATAACATGGCATACATGTATGTATGATAAGAGCTGATAAGAGATGATATGTCGCAATAGTGGCATACATACAATTTGTCTCACCTAAAATGAGGTATGAATGTGCAATTGTAGCACTGTCACATGGCGGGTTCGCATGTATGTAATTTGTCTCATTGAGATGACATAGACATGTATGCATAATTCGGAGACCTTCGGACAGGGCCACTGACAATACAATGCGCTATTATGCCGTGTGCATAGAATGTTCATTGTGTTAGCCCTATGTCTGTCACATTCGCAATTTCACATTCACACTTCATTTGAGGTAAGACAAATTTTATGTATGCGATCCTGCTAAGTGGCTTGGTAGATTAGAGTGGTAAATTTGTGGTGGAACATTGTACCACCTCAAATTGCAAATGAGCCCCTCATACAAACTTTGGACGAAAATTCATGTCCTACCCAGAACTATTATACGATGTACTCTGAGTGCCGTGCAGGCGAAAACAACTGTCACCGGCGATAGTCACAGTCCTTCGATGCCCACGGAATTTTTACCGTTTCGTATGTCGTGGCATCGAGCGATCGGTTTCACGGAAGGCGCAAAGCTGTTTGGGACCTCACGTTGGGCGCCATTTTGTTGTGTGCTGGAGGCCTAGGAATGTTTATTATTTCTCAACACGTCTAAGCGAAAGCTGAATGAAATAGTGACTGAAATTTTCGGCTCAGTACGAAGGGTACCTGGTTTGACCCAACTATGCAGTTTTGCTTCACTCTTCCCTAGATACTTAAGAGAGTTATTAAGTTACCAGTACCCTATGCTCCATTAACGACTACAGCATAGAAGGAATACGAATCTGCCGGACACCACCCGAATCTTCAAGGGGATTTCTTTTAATTTTCAAAGTAGCGAAATTTCGGTGAAGTCCTGTAGCTAGACTTCTCACACTCCTAACAAACACTATTGAGTTAAAATGCAACTTTATTTCTAACCGTTTCTTTTTTCTTTTCGATTTCAGATAACCGAACTTATATCGACAGTAATGGTAATGCACTTATCCAGTACGGATCATGCGGTAACATCGAAGAAGATCCTTTGCATTGTTGGCGTAGCCCTATTGCATATAGCAGCTAGCAGTTTTGATCAATTCATTATGAATGTTATACGCGGCGAAGGATATGCTCATCAGGTTGTGAGAGATTTAGGTTTTATGATACCCGATGTATTTCATCTGTTCATACCTCTTTGGTTGTTTCGTCAAGCCCGCCGAGAATGCTATACAACGAAACCGTTTCATCGGGATCGAAATCTTCATAAGGACATCGTTGCAATGTTATTTTTCGTATTCGTTCTTTTTGTTATATGTTCGATTCTCTGAGATTGGATTGAAATACGTTAAGTGAAGCGTGTGTGTGTGAACTATCCCAAAGTCTTGCTCAAATCTTAAGAATTAAAAAATTTTTTTTTCCATTCAAATTGATATTTTAAATAAATGGTATACAGTCAAACTTCTCTTAGTTGAAAATTTATACTATTCACTTTTTTGTATAGATAAAATTATTTTAAAGAACAACAATTATCGTTTAATAAAAGTTCTTAACTAGAACCACGGATTTTTTACAATGAAACCGAAAATATGCTTAAAGGAATTTGCTTTTGTTAATATCAAAACATTTATTAAGAAAAATTACTGCCTGTGAAGAAAAGTGAAGATTTTTGAAAACCATCAAAAACTACAACAACAAAAGCTAGGATGTAGCCTAGGGGGTAGCGAGTTGATCTGTAATGCGAAGGTCGTGAGTTCAAATCCCGGTCGACGCATAATTCCAGCACACTGCCTGCTTGTGGGTATACCTTGGTCACCTCAATCTACGAAAATGAAAAATTAGTTGATAGAGGGTTGTGCGAAGGTCTAACAACCCTTCCACAATAAATAATGAATAAATGTTAAGGAACCTGAAGGTCATGAGGCCAAGGCCCGATTTGGGCTGTAGCGCCATTGTAGAAGTAGAAGATCAAAAACTGTTTGTGTCTGTATTTTTTTCTGCACTAATCTTGTATTATATCCCGATTAATAGCATTTTCACTTGTAATGAGTGTTTGGTGTTTTTTACACTTTTCGATAGTCAGATCCATCCTGATATTAACTAGAGTTACTCATGGAATACTATAGGCGCTTTATCATAGTTTGGCAGAGATGAAGCTCTTCATTGAGAGCGAAAATAAGAAAAAACAATTTGTTTTAATAGGAACGAAAGTCGCAAAAGAAAATCACCAACTTTACCACTCCACGAATTGTGGAATTAAAAAAGTAGTGCATGACATTTCAGCCCTGACCCTACAAAAATGTGTCTTCTTCGTCTTCATGGAGTAATTCTACTATTAAATTGCTGCGTAGAACGATTCGGTAAAAGCTTATTGCTTAAATTGGCTCTAACTGGCCAAAAGCCAAATTCAAACTCTTTAAGGGAACTTACAAGGTTTTCGTATAAACCTCTGACAGTGACTATAGTGGATTTATAAATTTAGTATGCTATTTTTTAGCTTTAAGGAATACACTGTTTTCTATAAGTCGAACAAAAAACAATAAACATTTTAATTCAAGTTAGAGAAGTCTGACTGTATTGTTGCTAGAATTGAAAAAAAAAGTATTCATAGGCAAATTAAAAATAATTAATCTAGAATATACAAGTAATTTAATAATTAGTTAGTATGATGAGATGTTATGCAAGTCAAGCAATCCTGGCATTGAAGACAATATTGAGTGAATTCTATAGATTTAATATACAAATCAATTAAAGGATTAGCAATTGAAACAATGAATCATTTATCTGTGAGTAGTACCTCCCTGATGTTTAGTATAGTGTAGACATATCATTCCAAAATAATCTCCTGTCATGAATATTAATAGTAATAATGTGAAAAATTAAATCTGCAATAAAACAGACAATTTTAATAAACAGAATCTTCCATATCGAAATAATATATGATAAAATAAAACGAAAATTATTTAAAAATAAAAGAAAAAAACAAAAAGATTTTAACCACCCAACAAATTTGATAATCTTCTAAACATAAATTATTCAAATCGAATTTACAATCAGATGGAATTTATTAAAAATAAGAAATCGGTTATGGTTTGCCAAACAAATTTTCTTTCGAATCAATATTGAGGATGTGATCTTATCAGGCTTAAGCCAGATTTTAAATCATTTTCATTTCATGCTTTTGAAGTGTCTATGTAGTGTCATAAATAAATTTATCACCGTGCTTAAAATAATAAAAATTGAGAACTTCTATCAAAAACAAATAACTTATTCACTTAAAATCATTTTATTCGTTTCCAATACGTTTCTGACTTGCAATTTTTAAAAACAGAATTAAATTGCAGAAAAATAAGAAATTAAGCATTAAAAAACCACCGGACTCTTAATTTCCAATTTCGTACTAAAATTATTTTTCAGCAAAATGAAATATTTTTTTTTCTTAAACAATAGAAACCGAAAAGCCAAATACGCAGATATTGCATTTTTATTAATTAAACTATGTATTACCAATTCGTAATTTAACCATAATTACGAAAGTCTACCGAAATAATATCAATTTTTTTGTCTGGAATCGAAAATCCAATGTTACTCGTTTGTGTATCGTCACGGTGAATTCCCGAGCAGTTAAACAAAAAACCAAAAATATTTATATAAATGTATAATCAAATCATAATAAGAAACCAAAAAGAAAACCAACCCCTCCTCCATTTCGTATCCTTAATCAAATTACAAATGAAAAAATTTATGAAAAATCCCTTATGGTGCTTCGTTACAATACGATTTTGAATAATTTTTTTTAAAATCAAATAAACAAAAAAAAAAACAATTTTTATATAATAAAAAAAAATAAACGAAAAGTTTTTCTTAAAATGAATTTTCTAGTCGATCACTTTTATTATTTTTTACGAAAAATAAAAAAAAATAAGAAACAAAAAAAAATTGATATGTACAAGTGATGTAAAACATATAAAAGAAAATAATGAAAAAAAAAAATACTTTACCATTAATATTATTATATAAATATTAAATATAATGTTACAATGAAAAAAAAATTAAGTGTTTTAATTCGTTTATGTTTTCCTACCCTAGTCCGAAATAATGCTAGCCTATATATAATAGAATAAAATATTGTTACATGCGGGGCTACCAGGCCCTGCAACTCGATCTCTCTCGAATAGACAAGAATTATGTAGAACAGTATACTCAACTATGTAGAGAGCCACAATTAAAGATCTAGAGCTTTCCAGTATAGTTCACACATACACACCGAAGGAAGCTTCGAGAATAGTCATGATCATGGGGAGAGATGTATAAAAGCACGAAAGCTTTCAGCGAGACGGCCAGTCAGCAAGTCATTTTTAGACGCGAACCAGTGAAAGCGATAGAAAAGTACGCGGCGGTATTGCCATTTAGTGCGAATTAAGCGGGAAACGAATTAAAGTGCGAATAAATAAATTATCAGTTATTTTTAAATGAATTGTGTTTTTACTTGAAATCCCGGCAAACCCCTAGCTCGCAATAATTGGTGTCAGGAGTGGGATTTGAAGGATAAATTCGGGTTAAAAATCGCGAGTCAAAAGGTGAAATTAAAATTCTCGAACGGACAGTGAGAATTTTGAAAATGCCGCGTTATCTGAAGGATTTAAAATTAACAGAGCTGAAGGAAGAGTTCGGTAGACGCGAGCTATCTACGACAGGGAACAAGTCTAAACTTGTCAGCCGTATAATCGAGATACTTGAGGCTGAGGGTAAGGATGCAGATAGTTTTGAGTTCCAAATAAAAGAGGCTCGGGAAGAGGAGTGTTCTGGTACATCGGATGCTCTAACACAGTTAATGCAACAAATGATGAACAAATTAGATCAACAATCAGTGGATGTTAAACAACAATCAGCTGTGACAACGGACATGAATCAGAAATTAGACCAACAAAGTCAGCTGTCAGCGGACCTTAATGAAAAATTAGATCATACCTCAAAGGACCTCAACCAAAAATTGGAGCTGCAAAATAATAAAATATACACCATGGGTAAGGCAATAGAAGAAAACGTAGAGAAGAAACTTCGAATCTTCGAAGAACAAATTACGGAAAAGACATCCGGAATTGTAGAAGAAGTCGAACGCCTAAAAAGGGACTTCGATAACGTGAAAGCGACTGGAGTCGTCAAGACCGAACACGTTACGCACAAGGGTCTTAAAGCTCCAATTTTCGATAGACAAACACCGTGGGCTATTTATAAGACCCAATTTGAGGGTGCCGCAAGAAACAATCATTGGAATGATCTGGAACGAGGAACGGCTCTTATATTGGCACTAAGAGGTCACCAGCAGAGGTTCTTCAAACGTTTCCGCGGGAGCAACAACAAGATTTTTCAACGTTAGTCCAGACATTGGATCTTCATTATGGCAGTGACCACATGCGAGAAACACAACTGCACAACCGAACCCAAAAGAATGGTGAAACACTTCCAGAGCTGGCACGCGATATTCAACGACTCACACTATTATCGCTTCTCAATGCGCAAACAGAGCAACGCAACGATACAGCTGTTTTCGCATTTAACAATGCTGTACAGGACAAAGAGCTGCAACAGGCGTTAGCAACCTTAAAGTGTTATTAGGCACAATGGAACTCCCTTCACCTAGACGGCGGATTATTAAAACGGAAATGGGAAAACGCTCACGGAACATCGTATCACATGCAAACCATCGTCCCGCATTGATGTAGGTACTCCCGGTGGGCATTTGGTTGTAAATAGAACCTTGGCAAAGATACGAGAGAGGTTCTATTGGATCCATCTCCGAGATGATGTCGAAAATTTGTGCCGTAAATGTACTACGTGTGCATCGAGTATGGGCCCACAACGCAGATCAAAGGGAGAAATGTAACAATACAACATGGAAGCTCCATTTGAGAGAATTGCTGTGGATATTGCCGGACCATTTCCGGAATCAGAAAATGGTAATCGCTACATTCTAGTGGTCATTGATTATTTCAGCAAGTGGCCTGAAGCTTACGCAATTCCAAACCAAGAAGCAGTAACCGTCGCAGAACAAATTGTTACCAACTGGGTGAGCAGATTTGGAGCTCCACGTGAACTACACTCCGATCAAGGGCGCAATTTTGAATCTCAAATATTCAAACACGTGTGCCAAATGCTGGGAACAAACAAAACCAGGACAACTCCATTACATCCACAGTCCGATGGAATCGTGGAACGTTTCAATAAGACATTGGACTGGGATCAGCACATCCCTCTATTTTTAATGGCCTACAGAACATCGGCACATTCAACAACAGGAGAAACTCCCTCCCGAGTCATTTTCGGAAGAAATATTCGAGTCCATGCAGAACTAATGTTTGGAGTGCCACCAGACCAACCAACCAATGCCAAAGATTACGTCTCGGATCTTCGACGTCGCCTTAATACAATTTATAACCTGGTCAAAATTCAAATTGATTTGGCGACCGACCGCATGAAGACGAGGAATGATCAAGGGGCGAATTCATCAGGATTCCAAGAGGGCGATTTGGTTTGGTTACACAATCCCAAACGACAAAACGACAGATCGCCGAAACTACAGCGCAATTGGGAAGGCCCTTACCAAATCGTCAACCGGTTAAATGATGTCGTCTACCGGATTCAGCTGCATCAAAAACCTCGTACTAAAATGAAAGTGGTACACCTCGACCGACCAACAAAGTACCATGGTGCTATTGATGAAGTGAACGACTCTGTTCGGGATGAACAGGGGCTAAGGAGAGGGTAATTTTACATGCAGAACTGGCAGCCCCGCAGAGAGCCACAATTAAAGATCTAGAGCTTTCCAGTATAGTTCACACATACACACCGAAGGAAGCTTTAAGAATAGTCATGATCATGGGGAGAGATGTATAACAGCACGAAAGCTTTCAGCAAGAGGGGCAGTCAGCAAGTCATTTTTAGACGCGAACCAGTGAAAGCTATAGAAAAGTACGCGGCGGTATTGCCATATAGTGCGAATTAAGCGGGAAACGAATTAAAGTGCGAATAAATAAATTATCACTTATTTTTAAATGATGTGTTTTTACTTGAAATTCCGACGAACCCCTAGCTCGCAACAATATATTAGTTTAATAATACAAAGTATATCAAAAATAAGGCTTAAGCTAGTGATAACATTTCGGTGATCAGACTTGTTAATGTGAGAAGCATGAAGCAAATAAAAGCATAGTTCAATGATAATGAACGAAAATGGAGTAAAACATAACAGGACAACGAGTGGACTGGGCGTAAATCCCAATCGTGCGATACTCTAGATGAAAGAGAAATTTTTTGATTTCAGGGAACTTTGGCGGAGAAGTGGTAAAGGGGATCGCAACATTGAAATAATTTTTCACATCACGCTAAAGTTGCTCAAAAATGTTTTATATGAAATTTAGGATTCAAAAATTTAATAGGTACTGAGACAATTAGGGTATTGGATCTAGTGAAATTGCGCAGTTTGTATGGGAGGTGGTAAAAGGAAGAGCGAGTCCTTAATGACTTTTTCAGAAATAACTATAACCATCATGTTTTAAATTGCAGATCAGTAGCATACATACTTTTCAGGAAAATCGAATTTTTTGTAAAGTTGTGAAATTGTTTCAGATTGTATGGGAGAGTGAAAAGGGGTGAAGCTAATCGTCTAATTTTTTTGGCCTTACTAATAATTCTAATTTAATATTTAATCCCAGCGCGATAAATTTTATACGCACTGAGTAAATTTGCTTAGAGCATTTCATGAAAAAGTGCAGTTTGTATGGCAGGTGGTGGAAGGAGGAGGAGGACACGAATAATTTGTACATGATAGATTTAAATCGTCAAAAAAGTGATATATTCCAAATTCCAGATCACTATATTTTATACCTTTCGAGCAAATACGTTTATTGTCACTTTCCGAAATCGTGTCATTTTGTATGGGAGGGGGTGGAAGGGATGGAGCGATTTGGCCCGTTCACGAACCTGACCTTACTTTGAACTTTGAAATTTGAACTTTCTAACTCAACGCGTTCTCAAGCTAGAGAGCGCACTGACAGACGGACGGGCGGACATCCGGTTTTGAGATTTTTTATACCCTTGTCGCCTCTGTACGAGCATTATTTCTTGGCGTTACAAGCTTTAGAGCAAACTTATAATACTCTCAGATTCCATCTAGAGTGTAAAAACCTTCTTTGAGCTTACGTTACAAACTACCTTTTCTAACTTAAATAATAAAAAAAACATAACAGGACTACGACTGGGCATTAAGCCCAATCGTGCGATAGTCTATATGAGAGAGATTTTGTTTTATTTTAAGGAATTTTGTAGAAGAAGTGGTAGAGGGGGTGACGACATTGAACTAATTTTTTCACATCACGCTAAGGTTGCTATCAAAATGTTTTATAAAAAATTTAGGATTCAAAAATTTAATAGGTACTGAGAAAATTAGTGTATTGGATTTAGTGAAATTGTGAAGTTTGTATGGGAGGTGGTAGAATGAGTGTGAAATGACGTTCCTAGAAATGACTGTAAACATCATTTAATTGACATATTTTAAATTGCAGATCAGTAGCATTCATACTTTCCAGGAAAATTGACTTTTTGTAAAGTTGTTGAATTGTCTCAAATTGTATGGAAGGGGTAGAAGGAGTGAAGCTAACCGTCTAATTTTTTTTGTCTTACTAATAATTCTAAATAATTATTTAGTGCATAATTTCAGCTCGATAAATTCCATACGTACTGAGTAAATTTATTTAGAGCATTTCATGAAAAAGTGCAGTTTGTATTGCAGGTGGTGGAAGGAGGAGGAGGACACGAATAATTTGTACATGATAGATTTAAATCGTCAAAAAAGTGATATATTCCAAATTCCAGATCACTATATTTTATACCTTTCGAGCAAATACGTTTATTGTCACTTTCCGAAATCGTGTCATTTTGTATGGGAGGGGGTGGAAGGGATGGAGCGATTTGGCCCGTTCACGAACCTGACCTTACTTTGAACTTTGAAATTTGAACTTTTTAACTCAACGCGTTCTCAAGCTAGAGAGCGCACAGACAGACGGACGGGCGGACATCCGGTTTTGAGATTTTTTATACCCTTGTCGCCTCTGTACGAGCATTATTTCTTGGCGTTACAAGCTTTAGAGCAAACTTATATTACTCTCAGATTCCATCTAGAGTGTAAAAACCTTCTTTGAGCTTACGTTACAAACTACCTTTTCTAACTTAAATAATAGAAAAAACATAACAGGACTACGACTGGGCATTAAGCCCAATCGTGCGATAGTCTAGATGAAAGAGATTTTTTTTTATTTTAAGGAATTTTGTAGAAGAAGTGGTAGAGGGGGTGACGACATTGAACTAATTTTTTCACATCACGCTAAGGTTGCTATCAAAATGTTTTATACAAAATTTAGGATTCAAAAATTTAATAGGTACTGAGAAAATTAGTGTATTGGATTTAGTGAAATTGTGAAGTTTGTATGGGAGGTGGTAGAATGAGTGTGAAATGACGTTCCTAGAAATGACTGTAAACATCATTTAATTGACATATTTTAAATTGCAGATCAGTAGCATTCATACTTTCCAGGAAAATTGACTTTTTGTAAAGTTGTTGAATTGTCTCAAATTGTATGGAAGGGGTAGAAGGAGTGAAGCTAACCGTCTAATTTTTTTTGTCTTACTAATAATTCTAAATAATTATTTAGTGCATAATTTCAGCTCGATAAATTCCATACGTACTGAGTAAATTTATTTAGAGTATTTCATAAAAAAGTGCAGTTTGTGTGGGAGGTGGTGGAAGGAAGGAGAAGACTCAACTAAATTTTACAGAGCAGATTGAAATTACTATAAAAGTAATATATTACAAATTTCAGATCAATAGCTTTCATGCTTTTTGAAAAAATCCGTTTAATGTCGAATTGCGAAATTGTGTCATTTTGTATGGGAGGGGCTAGAAGGGGTGAAACTAAATGTATAGTTTTTTTTGGCCTTATTAATAATTCCAAATAAATATTTAGTGCACAATTTCAGTTCGCTAAATTTTATACGCACTGAGTAAATTGCCTTAGAGTATTTCATGAAAAAGTAAAGTTTGTATGGAAGGTGGTGAAAGGAGAGCAACGACACGCATAATTTTCATACGATAGATTGGTATTATCATATAAGTAATATGTTCCAAATTTGAGACTAATAGCTTTTATACTTTTCGAGCGAATCCGTTTATTGTCAAATTGCGGAATTATGTCATTTTGTATGGGAGGGGGTAGAAGGAGTGGAGCGATTTGGCCCGTTCACGAACTTTTCCTTAAGTTTTTATCAAAAACGACGTGTACAAAATTTAAGCTTTCTAGATCAACGCGTTCTCAAGTTAGAGAGGACACGGACGGACAGCCGGACGGACGGACATCCGGTTTTGAGATTTCTGAGTGATTATATGAACTTCTGTATCATTTATTTTTTTCTCCGAGCCTTATTTCTTGGCGTTACACACTTTGTGGCAAACTTATAATACTCTCAGATTTCATCTAGAGTATAAAAAGTTGGATAACATGGTTCTGTAACGTTTGCCGTTTACCGAAACGTTGTTCCCAGCCTCATTTTCGAAGAAAATAATGCCACTACTCCACAATCCGCACCAAACTGTCACTCTCTGTGGATGCATTGGCTTCTCGACAATAACGTGCGGGCTTATCGAGCCCCAGATGCGGCAATTGCGTTTGTTAACGTAGCCTCCGAGTTGAAAATGCGCCTCGTCAGAAAAAATGATTTGATGTTGTGTTGTTGTTGTTTTGTTCTTGTTTTTGTTGTGTGTAAAGCAACTCATTTCATTTATTTCGTTCTGCGGAGGCATGATACTGACTTTCTGTCAAGATTTCGAGCGGGAAACAGCTTTCAGTGTCAAAATAACCTATGATTTAAAAAGAAACGACTAGATGGCCCACCGAATTTTATAAAAATTCAATATAGTTTCGTCTATAAAACTGATATTCTATACAGAGAATATTGAACGTGATTTAAGCAATCAATTAAAAAAATGTTAACCTTCTCCCACCCTTACTATCACCCCTCTCCCCTCCCCCTCCCCTCATAAGAACCCAAACTTGCATAAATAAACGAAAGAAATATTGATTATATGCACTGGAGCTATTGATCGTATTCGCAATTAAGTGTTAAATTGTTAAAAGCCCTGCCCTGCCCTTTCATTTAGTCTTCCCTAACTATTCTAACCTGCATATTGGCTTTCCACGCATCCTCAACTTGCCACAAAAATAATAAAGTGGCGCCGGAGTTGTTGGCAGTTTATTTTACTGATGCCTGTATTAACGTATACGTTTCACTGTCATAGCGGATTACAGTTTTTATAATGGTCTTATGGATTCACAACTCGGTTTTTCTATGTACGTCCTTGATTAAAAGCACTGAATAATATGTTTCAAAAATAAGTACATAATAAAATCGTTTTTTCAGGCTGCTATAAGTGCCCTGCCAACTTTATGTATGCGTTTTAATTTAATTGCTGGCGAAATTCAAGCGTTAATGTCGATCTTCAATTCAGCTGTCTTGCTATATCACGAACTTGAACCTGAAGACTCCGACTCTTCTAGATCATTGAGATAAAAAAAAACTTTAAATAAATGTAAAATTTAAACATATCGTATCTAAAATTGAACTTCATACTATTTATTTTTCTAAAATTTCATATTAAAAATTTTTATTATGCATTTTTAAATTCTCACATTTTTAATAGTTATTAATATTAACCAACTCTATCTACAATAATTTTCACATTGTTCCTTTGATTGAAAATGAAATCCGAATTCGTTGCAAAAACCTGAATAAAATGTCTGACAAGATTCCGTTTCCGGATTGAAGTATACATGTTCAATACTATCATCACATTTCTTAGCATTCAGTGGCCAACGGCAAAATCGAGACTCTATAATGATCGAATAAATAGGAAATTGTTAATAAAAAATATTATAAAACTATTAAAACTGACTGGTAGACGCCAACGCCACACTTATTAGAGCCACACACAGAACTAAAAGAACGATAGATTTTGTGGAGGACATTTCGCAAGTATGCAACGAAGCAGTTAACTTTTAGAACTGTGGCAACAAAATATAATTTCTCCCTTTTATAAGACCGACGATGGAATAAGGGGTTTTCTGATCTTACCTAACGATTACTCATGAATTTCAGTTACGATTAAGTGTCATAATTTTAATTGCCGCAGTATTAATATCGCTAAAACGTAAATTACCTGTGACGCCGATTCGCCATTGAATGTTTATCCGTGTTTGTTTGGGAAATTTGTTTTGGCCGTGTGCAATGTGTTTGCAACAAGTGGCCAGTCTGCAATTGTGTTATTATTTTCGTAACTACGACGAATCTTACACTGCCGGAACACTTTGAATTCGAGAACAACTGTGTTATGAAAAAATAAACTGCCAACAAGTCGGGCGAAACTTTATTATTCTTGGGACAAGTTGCGAATGAGTGGAAAGTCAATATGCAGGTTAGAGTGGTTAGGGAAGGCTAAGTGAAAGGGAGTTCTTAGGCAGGGCTGTTGTCAATTTAACAATATTTCATTCGATTCTGCAAGTTTGGGTTTTTATGAGGGGAGGAGGAGGGGTAATAGTAAGGGTGGATGGATGTTAATAGCTTTTTAATTAATTGCTTGAATCACGTCCAATATTCTCTGTATAGAATGTGTATCATAGACGAAGTTGCATAGAATTTTCATAAAATTCGGTGTATTTTACATTCACGAAACCGAACATTTGTATGGGAGGGGGTAAAGAAGGTAGGGGAATCGTAAAATTTGATATGTAGTTTTATTTTGCTTCTCTTGTAAGGTGCTTGTATAAAATTTCAAGTTCGTAGCTTTTAGTTTGTTGGTTATTAGTTGATTTAATGAAATTGGTCGAAATCATAGTTTTGTATGGGAGGGGGTAGAAGGGCAAGCGCGATTTAAAAACTTTTAAAGCAACTTCATTTGAATTATTTTTATAAGTTTTTATGCAAAATTTGAAATTGATAGTTTTTAAGAGTTAGCTGACAACTTATTTCTTAAAAATGCTCGAAAAAATAATTTTGTATGGGAGGGGGTACAGGAGAGAGGGGAATCGCAAGACTTGTAATGCAATTTTCTTTCTTTTTTATTGTAAGATGCTTGTACAAAATTTCAAGTACGTAGCTTTTAATTTGTTGATTATTAGTTGATTTAATGAAATTGGTCGAAATCATACTTTTGTATGGGAGGGGGTAGAAGGGCAAGCGCGATTTCAAAACTTTTAACGTAATTTCATTTCAATTATTTTTGTAAGTTTTTATGCAAAATTGCAAATTGATAGCTTTTAAAAGTTAGGTGACAATTGATTTTTTAAAAATGGTCGAAAAAATAATTTTGTATGGGAGGGGGTAGAAGTTTTAAAGGTTTTCGACCAGCTAATAATTCGTATATTTAGGGATTTTTTTTTTAAATGCATTTCGCAAATTTTCAAGTTTCTACCTTAAAATTTCACTTAAAAATTTTCAGTTTATGTGTTTTTTTCAATGCACATGAAAAACCTTGTGCACGTTAGACCGGGGGGGGTCGGTTTATAACAATTGTGAATCAAGTTATTATTATTTTTCTATGTACATCAAATAGACGTATTCACATGCAAAATTTAAACTTTGTATCTTTCAACAGAGTCCTAAAAAAATCACTCAAAATTTTCGACATTTTTGCTTATCCCCTCACTCCCCCTCAACTCGCCCAACTTAAAATTTTTACCAAAATTAAACATTATGTAGTTCTACAATCTGACAAATTTTTGATTTGATATCTGTACCCTTTTTTGAGATATAAGGATTCGTAATTTTGAAAAGTGCGCCATTTTTGAAATGCTCCCCATTTCCCGCCACTACTATTATTTCAACATGTTATATTTTTTTTGTATTTTCCTAGTATAGCTTAATATAAGTTTTAAGTTTCAATTACAAAGCTTAAGATATAGTTGAGATATTCATTTTTAATTGTTTTTCTTTGCACCCCCTCTGACCCTCCCCCTTACAATAATTAACCACTCTATAAGCTGATTCCAAAGGAACTATATGCCACACTGACGGTCCCAAAATATGATTTTTTTACGAAAAGTAATTTCGAAGATATAATCATTTGAAAAAACAATTCGGCCGACAATTTGTTTTTAGCCCCCCCTTTTCGGACACCAATGGATAAAAAAATTAAATTATTTTTAAAAGTTGTCGCACAAACCCCTTTATATGTGTGTTGAGTTTTAGCTTCCTAGCTGTTACCATTGTTGAGATATTTGAATTCGTATTTTTTTGCTTAAGCGCTCCCCCCGCCTCCCCCTGAACCCGTACACCCCCCAAAATAAGTATCCGCCTGAGATCCGCAACTATCTACAATCCTTCTAAGACTGAACTTTCTATCTTGAATGGTTTGGGAGTTAATGTGCGCTGAGCGTACACGTCGGCGTACGGCGTACGGCGGACAGCGTACAGACAGACGGATTTTTTTTTGCATTTTTCGGCTAATTTAGTCATGAAACGCGAAAAAACAAAATTTCAGGGTAGCAAATTTTTTTTTTTTTCCAAGTCGATCACAATACTTTATTATTAAAATAATAAAGTAATTGTTATTTTTATAAAAAATAATAATATTACCACATATCGATTTCTAGAAAAGCGTCAAGATGCTACTGGAAGGGCACAGGACAAGGTCATATTTATACTATAGATTAAATCTGAGAGTGATGTATTGTAAGTTTGCCAAAAAGTTTGTAACGCTAAGAAATAAGACTCGGAGAAAAAATTAATGGGACAAAAGTTAATAGTATCACTCAAAATTTTCAAAACCGGATATCCGCCCGTCTTTCCCCGTTGAGCTAGAAAGTTCAAATTTTGTAGACGCCATTTTTGACAAAAAAGTGTCGAGTTCGTGGACGGCCCAAATCGCATTACCCCCTGCCAATAATAACCAACAAATTAAAAGCTACGAACTTGTTTTTTTTTAAAGAAGAAGAGGAAAGAGAAACAAAATAAGACTGCATCACAAATTTTACGATTCCCTTACCTCGTCTACCACCTCCCATACAAATGTTTGGTTACGTGAATGTTTAATACACCGAATTTTATGAAAATTCTATATAACTTAGTCTATGAAGCTGACATCCTATACAGAGAATATTGGACGTGATTTTAGCAATCAATTAACAAATTATTAATATCCACCCACCCTTACTATCACCCGTCCTCCCTCCCCTCCCCTACTAAGAACCCAAACTTGCATAAACGAATGAAATATTGATAATTTGTATATAATATTTTCGCATTTGGTTCTTTATAATATTTGTAATTTCTGTTGTAGTGCAAAAATTTGGAGATCTATAAAGCCCTATTATTTGTATAGCAACACTTTTGTTTCTTTTAATGTCAGCTATGAGTGAAGTAGCACCCTGTAAAATAACCTCTTTAACATTGATAATGTTTATTTCTTTTTTTATATAAGCAACAACTCCACTATTTGATTTATTATGTTTAAAGTACTGTAAATTGTATAGCCTGGGATTTTATAGAGTTATAAGCAATTACGATTCCAACACTCAGATAGTACGATTATATGAAACGGATCATAAATGCAAGATTGAAAATAAGGCTGTTGAAATTTTTTTTATACTTCTATGTTTGTTTGAAATATTTTAATTGAAGCATTTGCATCTCTCACAATAGTGCCGAACTCGCTTCTAAACTGTATTTCGTCGAATAAGGAAAAGCTGTCAATATTTGCTATGAAATCGACCCCTATTTTAAAGTTATAAAATTTGTGACTTTATTTATTTAATGCGCCGTATTGTTTATAAAGTATTTGAGTTGTGATAAAGTTTTTTAAATGTTGTATTGCATTGTGTGAAACTCTTTTTTTTTGTGAGTTTATAAATGTGTGGATTTAACTGCAATATTCGTAAAATACATAAGAAAATGGAAATCAAATATAATTCTATACTTATGTGAGAATAATGTTTAATTGATGGAATAAACATAACAGAATTATAATTAGGCGTCAAATCAAACATACAATACTCTAGATGAAATGGCAAAAGGTTTAATGTACCGGAAAATATATCATCTCAAATTCTTTCGAATAGTGAATAGAGACTTTTGCATAGGAGGTGGTAGAAGTAGAGGGGGAGTTTTGTATTTTTCGTATATGACACCGAACATGCAAAATGTTTTTTGCTGAATTTAAAGTTTTTAGTGTTCATTATTTTTAAAGAAATTGGTCAGGGTTTTCCTGAAATTTGGGGCATTTATATGGGAGGTGGCAGAGGCAGTGGAACGCTTAAGATAATTTTGAAACTGCTTATCATCATCCTTATCACCATGCTTTGATTCAATTTCAAAGTCGATAGCTCTCATATACTTGAAGGAGAAATGTTTTTCTTGAATATATAATTCAGATATTTGTATGGGAGGTGATAGAAGGAGTGAAGTGGAGCTGATAATTTTTTCTAACACTTATTATAATTATTAAAAAACAAATTCTAGCCAAATTTGAAGTTTGTACTTTTTCTAGTTTGAATGGAAATCGATAAAATGCTTTTTACAAAAATTATGCATTTGTATGGGAGGGTGTAGAAGGAGTAAACGGATCAAAAAAAATTTTTTTCGTATTATTAATATTTCTATTTTTATACTATGTACAAAATATGAAGTTGATAGTTTTAACTGTTTCGAAGAAAAATAATTTAATTTAAATTTTAAAATTTCGTGAAATTTGTATGGGAGGGGGTAGAAGGAGTGAGGTGAAGTTGATAATTACTTCTAAAATAATTTTTAATTATAGTAGAATTAATTCTGACAAAATTTCGTCTTTTTAGCTGTACTAGTTTCAATGAAAATCGAAAATATGTATTTTTCAAAATTGTCCATTTGTATGGAAGGGGGTAGAAGGAGTAAGGGGATTGGGTCAATATTCCGTCATATTAATGACATCTATATCGTAATACTTTGACTTAAATTTCAAGTAGATAGCTTAAATAGTTTTAAAGAAAAATCAATTTCTTAATATTTCGAAATTTCATGAAATTTGTATGGGAGGGGGTAAAAGGAGTGGGGGGATGTAGCTCATTTACGAACTTAAAGTTACTTTTTTGCTATTATATTGATATTCATGGGAGGGGGTAGAAGGTGTGAAGAGGAGCTGATAATTTTTTTAGCATCTATTGCAATTATTAAAACACCAATTGTGGCAAAATTTTAAGTTTATACTTTTTCTAGTTTTAATGGAAATCAATATAATGCACTTAGCAAAAATTATGCATTTGTATGGGAGGGGGTAGAAGGAGTGCTCAGATCAAAACACATTTTTTTCTCGTTATTGATATTTCTATTTTTATACTTTATGCAAAATATCAAGCTGATAGCTTTAACAGTTTCGAAGAAAAATAATTTAATTTAAATTTCAAAATTTCGTGAAATTTGTATGGGAGGGGGTAGAAGGAGTGAGGTTAATTCGATAATTTTTTTCAATTGCAATTATAATAAAATTAAGTCTTGCAAAAATTCATTTTTATAACTTTGCTAGTTTCAATGAAAATCGAAAAAAGGCATTTTTCAAAATTATGCATTTGTATGGGAGGGGGATGAAGGAGTGACGGGATCGGATTAATATTCTGTCATATTAATGACATCTATATCATAATACTTTGACCTAAATTTCAAGTCGATAGCTTGAACAGTTTCAAAGAAAAATTTATTTCTGAAAATTTCGGAGTTTCGTGAAATTTGTATGGGAGAGGGTAGAAGGAGTGGGGGGATGTAGCCCATTCACGAACTTAAAGTTACTTTTTTGCTAAAAATTACACACAAAAGTTTTTAGTACTATAGCTCAAAGCTTTCGAGAGTTATGCTGTAGACAGACGCACAGACAGACAGACAGACGGTCACTCGGAATCGAGGTTTTTGAGCGACAAAAAATATTTCTGTACCCTTGGCCGCTCTGTGCGAGCATTATTTCTTAGCGTTACAAACGGTAAGGCAAACACAATATACTCTCAGATTTCATCTAGAGTATAAAAACTAGCAAATAAACTAGTCTGGAATCGAAGAAAGAATCAAAGGGTTCTCGCAGTGATATTTATTTAAAAAATTATTGTTTAATTTTGCTATATAGTCAACTACTAGTTGGATGCTGACCTCTTCATGCAGCAGTCTAGTAGAATGATGTCACGGCTTATGCAAAATTATCTTTAGACATTTGTTCTGCATAATTTGTAGTGTCTGTTTGTGTATTTTGGCAAAAGTTTGTCATGTTGGTAGTCCGTAAAGGAATATTGGTTGCATTACCGTTTTGTACATGAGCAGCTTATTATCAGTGGAGAGCATTGATTTTCTACTGATGAGAGGGTATAAGATCCTTATGCTTTTCAATATGTTAGATGCGACCTGTGAGATATGGTGATAGTAGGTTAATTTTTTATCTAACTGAATTTCAAAATATTCAAGTTCTCTTAACCAACTGACTATTTACCCTAGGATATTTAGAGATGGATTTGGAAGGTATTTCTTGGCTCTTCGCTTTGCGAAAAAAATTGATTTTATTTTAAATATTGATGAAATTTTTCAAGCTCTAGTTCAATATTATTAGTTACAACAGAAGGGTCAGTGGAGCTAGTATAAACAGCAGTGTCGTCAGCAAAAGAAGCAATTTTGCATTGAGGTATTTGAGAAAAGTCAGAAGTATAGATATTGAGGCAAAATCCCTGAGGAACTCCAGCCAAGAAGAAAGCGCTTACAAGAGAGTGTTGATTGGACTTTGACTTGGAATGATCTGTCTGATAAAAATGATTGAATTAGTTTAGTGAGGTAAGTTAGGAACTTGAATTCTATAAGATTGGGTATTAGATCCTTATGCCATATCATATATAATAATTATGACCTATAATAATAATTAAAGCAAATTAAACAAATTTTTTTATGGACGTATAAAACTTAGGTACAATAGACGATGCTAATGTAAACTACGTGTAGCTACACTTTTTGCAGTCGGCACGATGACATTGAAGGCGAATATCCCAGTAAAAAAGTTGGCAAGTCTCTCTTCTGGAAGGCATCATAGCACAGATTTCAGAAAATTTTTGTTGGCATGCCAACATCAATTTCGTATTCATCACTTCCCGTACTGGTTGACAAGCAATAAGAAGCTAATGAGATCATCGATTTTCTTCGTCAAACAGTAAAATACTGCGATTTTCTGCTTTGCACAGATTTTTTTAAATGTAAATGTAGGTTTGTAAAGGGTGTCCCATTACGGCCGCCTATTTTGAAATTTAAAAAAAAAGCAGTGCTTATTTAAAAAGCTCTAATGTTCATACTCGAGATGAAATCTGAGAGAATAACATGTTTGCCTTACCGTTTATAACGCCAAGATATAATGCGCGCACAGAGCCGCCAAGGGTACAGCAATATTTGTTGTCGCCTCAAAAACTTCGATTCTGAGTAACCGTGTGTCCGTCTGTGCGTCTGTCCACAACATAACTTTCGAACGCTTTAAGCTATCGTGCTGAAATATGTTGTTTATCATTTTAGCAAAAAAGTAGCTTTAAGTTCGTGGACGGGCTACATTCCTTCAATTCTTCTACTCCCACCCATAAAATTTTCGAAATTTAAAAAAAATTTATTTTCCCTCAAAGCTATTTAAGTTATCGATTTAAAATTTGGGTCAAAGTATAATGATGTATATATATATAATTACCGTCACAAAATATTGATCCGATCGCCTTACTCCTTCTACCCCTCCCATATAAATGCACAATTTTGTGAAATAAATATTTTTGATTTTCATTGAAACTAGCAGTTATAAGGACGAATTTTTGCGAGAATTAAATTTATTATAATTGCAATCAGTTTTGAAAAATTTTTCAACTTCACCCCACTCCTTCTAACCCCTCTCATACAAATTTCACGAAATTTTTAAATTTCAATTAAATTAAAATGGTTTGCCTTGCCAAAGCTATCGACTTGAAGTTTTTCGGAAAATATAGTAATAGAAATACCATTGACGAAGGAAAATTTTGTTTTGATCCGTATACTCCTTCTACCCCCTCCCATACAAATGCATTATTTTGGTAAATACATTATATCGATTTCCATTAAAACTAGAAAAAGTACAAACTTACGCAAAATGATAATTCTGTTATGTTTCTACTCTAGATGAAATGTCCGGCCGTCCGTCCGTCCGTCCGTCTGTCCGTCCGTCCGTCTATCCGTCCATCCGTCTATCCGTCCATCCATCTATACGTCCGTCTGTTCGCTCTCTAGCTTGAGAACACGTTAAGCTAGATCATTCAAATTTTGCATACGTTGTTTTTGACAAAAAAGTAAGGTCAAGTTCGTGAAAGCGCCAAATCGCTTCACGCCTTCTACCCCCTCCCATACAAAATGACGAATTTTTGAGATTTGACAGTAAGCCGATTTCCTCAAAAAGTAGCTATTGGTCTGAAATTTGAGATATAATATTTGTATTCAATTATTTGAATCCCCCACTGAAGGAGTGGGGGATACCGCCTTTCATATAAAACTTTTTCCTGAAATACTATAAACCAATTTACTCAATACGTATAAAATTTATCGAACTGAAATTTGGAACAAAATATTTATTCAGAGTTATTAGCAAGTCCAAAAAAAATTAGGAGTGCATCTAATTTTTTTTTCTACCCCCTCCCATACAATACAGAATTTCACAACTTTTCGAAAAGTCGATTTTCTTGAAAAGTTGGAATGCTACTGATCTGCGATTGAAAACATGTCAAATGCATGATGTTTATAGTTATTTCTAAAAAAAACTCACTCAGAACTCCCCACTCCTTCTACCACCTACCACCAAACAAACTGCACACTTTCACTAAATTCAATACACTAATTTTTTCAGTACTTATTAAATTTCTGAGGCTTAAATTTTCAATAAAACACTCTAATAGCAACTTTGGCATGATGTGAAAAAATTGGTTCAATGCCGTAACCCCTTCTGCCACTGCCCATACAAAATTTCTTAAAATCAAAAAATGTCTCTTCATCTAGAGTATCGCATGATTTGGTCTTAAGCCCAATCGTAGTCCTGCTATGTTATTATTTCATAGACATGGAGGTTATGCAAGGAATAGAATATCCAACAAATGGCCGCCTCGTGACTGATGGCACTCGTTGATTCTTTTGACAAAATTGTCGATGACACTTGGCTCAATTTCATCAATGCCGCGACAAATCTCTACTTTCAATTCAGGAATCGGTTTTAGGTTATTGGCATACACCTTTGATTTCAAAAATCCGACAGAAAGAAATGCACTGGCGTCAAATCGCATGGTGGTCAATTCACATCACCGCGGTACGAGATAACTCTCCCATCAAATTTCGTCTTCAACAATTCCATCGTTTCGTTCGCTGTGTGGCAGGTTGCGCCGTCCTGTTGAAAGAACTGAAGAAGTTGTTTACCATCTCACGATAACGAACGCCGTTGACGGTGACTGCATTGCCGTCCGTATTCTCGTAGATAAAACGGTCCAATCACTCCCTCAATCCGAAATGCGCACGAAACAGTGACTCGCGGTGGATGCATAGGACGTTCAAGGATCACTTTTGGATTCTCAGCTCCCCAAATGCAATTCTGCTTTTTTTTTATGTAACACCGGAACTAGAGGGGTTGCCCTTTTGTTCTGAAGCACAGCTCCGGTGGATTTAGGTTTTTGGGGATTAAGGGGATAGAGGCAAAAGTGGCTATGAATATTTCTGTTGAATTGTTCAATTTTGTAGTCATGCGGGAATATTGGGATGGGCAGCGGATTCAATATTCGAACAGTCCAATTTAAAAGCGAATCCCGAAATTTGACAGTGCGACCGAAAATGGGGTTGAGAAGATACTTATGAACGCGTGAAGCAGCTCTAATATTACGGGGTAAGGGTTTACATGGAAGCAAGAGATTAGAGATTTCGTCCGAACAATCTCCATTGTAGTAGCGATACAAAAGGGTTAGGGAGCTTACAGTTCGTGTATGCTCGAGTGAATCAAGCAATGAAGTGATATCAGGATCTCCTATAATTTTAATGGTCCGATGTTGCTTGTTGACATAGCGATCAAGTTCAGAATGCTCCTCATCAGAGAAGATAATTGTATTCGAAAAATCACCATTCACTTGTTGTTAATTTAAGATCCAATTCTATACGCTGTGCGTCCATGTAATTCTCCATCATCTATAAAAAATTACTATAAAAAATACAGAAATATTCTAACTGGAGAGATTAAAATGTCTCGCATCAACTACTTTCGTAATGAAATAAGTAATTCAGACAAAAGCAATAAAAGTTTATGGAATATTATTAATAAAGCAATTGACAGGCACAGACAAACAGAAAATATTAATGCAATGCAAAAAGACGGAACTAAGGTACAAGCCAAAACAAACGAAGATACACTTCAAATAGCCTCATTTTTAAACAACCATTTTTTAAATGCAGGAAAAAATATATCAAAATCAATTATAAATAACAGTAGTCCTGCGTTGGTTCATCTTCCGAACCAAGAAAATACATGTTTAAGCTATAATTTCTATCTGAGAAAAGTCACAGAAATGGAAATTAAAAACATAATAAAATCACTAAGTAACAGTACCAGCCCGTGTATGACAAAATAATAACAGTGATTATTAAAAAACTAGCCAAACTCATTAGTTACTCACTTTCTGTAATTTTCAATAAGTTTATAAAAGAAGGTCACTTCCCCACCCAATTTAAGAGAGCAATTTCAATACCTATTCACAAAAACGGAGATAAACTTGAAGCTAACAACTATAGACCCATATCTCTACTTCCTACTATCACGAAAATTTTTGAACGTTACATTAAAACGAAACTAACTCATACTTTGAAGAAAACAACATTACTTCACCAAATCAATACGGTTTCAGAAGCAGTTTAAGTACAGATGATTGGCGGAACTATCATCATTCATTTACAAAGAAATGAGTATCGGTTTAAAACCAATGGCCGTATTCATGGACCTAGAAAAGGCATTTGGCACAGCCTCATTCAAGCTGCTCATATCTAAACTGTCAAGAATCGGCATTCAAAATAACTATTTGAAGCTGTTTGAAGAGTATTTATCAAACCGTAGTCAGCAGGTAAAAGTAAATCAAACTCTAAGTGAAATGGAATATAACTCGACGTATGGCCTTCCACAAGGAACAGTTTTGTCACCCATTCTTTTCCTTATCTATATTAATGAATTGAGCGACATGAAAGTCTTGGATTGATACACAACCAAACATAACTGAGGCATTATGCAAAATTAAAAATTGACTCGATAGAAATTTGCTCAAGTTGAATGTTAGCAAAACTAAAGCAATCGCGTTCTCTAATAGCGATATAGGTTTACCCCAATCGACATCAATAAGTCTACCATGACAAGGATGGTGGTCAAATCATTCAAATTATGAAATCCATTAAATACCTTGGTATTAACATCGACTCCAGACTCTCTTCGAGAGATCATATCAATCTTCTAGCTAAGAAAATACGAAAAACAATTCCTATTTTTTGTTTTATCAGGAATATTTTTGCCTTCAAAGAGCTCAAAACGATTTATTATGGATTGGTCCAATCAATTGTGCAATATGGAATAGTTGCATGGGGTGGTACGTATGAGGCACATATCGACGTACTAATGAGGGCTCATAGATGTATCTTAAAAATAATGTTGAATTTGCCTCCTTGGTTCACTTCAGATGATTTATATTCCATAGTCAACGTTCTAGGACCAAGAGCTTTGTACGTCAAAGCTGTCATGCTGCATATGTCCAAAAACGATAATTCCAGTTTTGTTAATAATAATCACAATACCAGAAATAGGACAAACATGGCAGTACTAAAAGTAAATCGAAACCTAACGCGAAAGCATTTTCTATATCTCGGCCCTAAATTTTATAATTCCTTACCTGCAGGTCTACGCCAGAGCTACACCCACCAAAATTTTAAAATTAAGTTGAAATGGTGGTTACAGGATCTAAGCATGCGTGAATTTCATACAATATTCCACTATCTATAATTGAAGTATATTTAAATAAACTGCCAACAAGTCGGGCGAAACTTTATTATTTTTGGGACAAAATGCGCATGCGTGCAAAGTCAATATGCAGGTTAGAGTGGTTAGGGAAGACCAAGTTCAAGGGGCTTCTTGGGCAGAGCAGTTCTCAATTTAAGAATTTGCGGAAACGTTCAAAAGCTCCATATTTCATTCTTTTATTTATGCAAGTTTGAGTTGTCATGAAGGGAGGAGTGGGGGGTGATAGTGAGGGTGGGTGGATGTTAATAGTTTTTTAATTGATTGCTTGAACCAAGTCCAATATTCACTGTATAGAATGTCAGTCATAGACGAGATTCCATAGAATTTCCATTGGATTCGGTGTATTTTAAATTTACGAAACCAAACATTTATATGGGAGGGGGTAAAGGAGGTAGGGGAATCTTAAAATTTGTGACGCAATTTTATTTCATTTCTCTTGTGTGGTGCTTGTACAAAATTTCGCTTGTAGCTTTTAATTTGTTGGGTATTAGTTGATTTAATGAAATTGGTCGAAATCATACTTTTGTGTGGGAGGGGGCAAGTGTGATTTCAAAACTTTTAAAATAATTTTATTTCAACAATTTTTGTAAGTTTTTATGCAAAATTTCAAATTGATAGCTTTTAATAGTTATGTAGGTGATAATTGATTTCTTAAAAATGGTCGAGAAAATAATTTTGTATGGGAGGGGGTAGAAGTTTTGAAGATATTCGACCAGTTAATATTTCAAACTTTTAGAAATTTTTTTTAAATGCATTTCGCAAATTTTCAAGTTTCTACCTAAAAATTTCATTCAAAAATTTTCAGTCTATGTGTTTTTTTCATTGCACATGAAACACCTTGTGTCCGTTAGACCCCCATTTCGGTGCATAACAATTTTAGAACAAATTACTATTTTTTTTCTGTGTACATCAAATAGATGTGTCGACGTACAAAATTTAAAGTTTGTATCTTTTACCAGAGCCATAAAAAAATCACTAAAATTTTTCAACATTTTTGCTCCTTACACCCCCCAACTTACCCAACATTAAAGACTATACAGTTCTATAATCTGACAAATTTTTGATTTGATATCTGTACTAAATTTTGAGATATACCGATTTGTAATTTTGGAAAGTGGCCATTTTTGAAATGCTCCCCATTTCCCCCCACTACTATTATGTCCACATGTAATATTTTTTTCATATTTCGCTATTAAAGCTTAGTATACGTTTCAAGTTTCAATTACATAGCTTAAGAGACAGTCGAGATATTCATTTTTAAGTGTTTTTCTTTGCACCCTCCCTGACCCTCCCGCTTACAATAATTAGCTTCTATCTAAACTGATTCTAGTAGATCTATGTATATGCCATCTTAATGGTCTCAAAATATCAATTTATGGTAAGTAATTTCAAAGGTATAATCATTTGAAAAAAAAATTCGACCAACAATTGGTTCTTAGCCCCCCAATGGATAAAAAAATTGAATTATTTTTAGTTTTTCCCACAAGCCCCTCTATGTGTATGTTGATTTTTAGCTTCCTAGCTGTAACCATGGTTGAGATATTTGAATTCGTATTTTTCGATTTAAGCGGTTGGGGATTCTTCTGTCTTCCATTCGCTCTGCATGGCCAGCCCACTGCAGTTTACGTAGCTTGATGAAGCTTCTGGCTCGTCGTAGAGTTGATACAACTTATCTTATTCGCCATTCCGTTCCTTCCTTCACAGGTCCTAAAATTCTTCGGACGACCTTTCTTTCGAATGCGTTAACTGCTTTTCGGAAGTTCGCGTTAATGTCCACGTCTCGCTGCCATAACAGAGCACAAGTCGTATAATAGTTTTATAAATCCGCAGCTTACTGTTCCTGTGCACTTTCTTGAATTTCATTATTGGTACCGAATAATAAATACGTCTTATTTGCTAGTATTATCCGTCGTTTGATTTCGTCTGTTTCATTGCCGTCCTTTGCTATATTAGCCCCAAGATATGTGAAGTTGTCCACAACCTCCAAATTATATTCCGCAATTGTTTTGTTTTGTCTGATTGGCGTTCTCCTTCTTGTTTGCGTCATTACTTTTGTTTTGCTTTCTTTAATGCACAACCCGACCTCTTTTGCGGCGGAGTCAAGATTGACAAATATCTCCTTAGCACTAGGGAAGGATCTTGCTAGGATGTTAATGTCGTCAGCGTATGCTACTAGTTGGGTGGACTTGAATAGTAGTGTCTCGTTGGTGTCAACTGGAATTTTTCGGACGACATACTCTAGTGCCAAGTTGAAAAGCAAGGGAGCTAGATCATCTTCCTGCTTTAAACCACATTCCGTTCGAAAGCTGGTTGTGGAATCGGTTTGTATTCTCACTTGTGAGTCTTGTTAGTCGGACTAGTTTTGGAGGAATTCCAAAGTGAAGCATGATTTGGTACAGTACGCTCCTGTCGATACTGTCGTATGCTTATTTAAAATCTACGAAGATTTTGTGCACGTCTGTGTTATATTATCAGCATTTTTCAAGCACCTGTTTCACCGAGAATATCTGGTCTGTTGTAGATCGTCCGGTTCTGAATCCACCTTGGTCTTCGCCAATTATTTCATTAATATAGGGCTTAAGACGACGTTCAATTATTTTTGTCAGTATTTTATAGGACGTACACAACAATGATATACCTCTGTAATTCTCACAGTAGAATTTGTCTCCTTTCTTGTAAATTGGACATATAATGCTTTTTCGCCAATCGTCGGGTATGATTTCCTCTGTCCGAATTTTGCATATCATGTTGTGCAGTATTTCAGCGACACAGTTTCCACCGTTTTTCAGAAGTTCAACTGGTATTTTGTCAATTCCCGGCGCTTTGTCTCGTTTTTGGTGACATAACGCTGCTTTCATTTCGGCAAGCGTGTGTGGTGTCGATGAAGGTTCTTCTTCATCAGAGGCCTCAATTAAAATGTTGTCTCTCGTGATAGGAGCTAATGGAGTGGGATTGAGAAGATGTTCAAAGTAGGAAGCCCATCTCCTTTTGATTTCTTGTGTGTCGCTAATAATGTTGCCCTCTGCGTCTTTGCAGAGACTGGATTTTGGTTTATATCCTTTTTCTAATTCTTTTACTATTGCGTATGTGTCCCGCGTTTTATTTTGTCTCATATCGTCGTCCATTTTTTGTATCTTGTCTTTATGGTACTTCCTTTGTTTTCGCCTGCAGATTTTTTTCGCATATCGCCTAAGCTCGTCATATCTTTCTTTTTTGGCTCGTGTTGATCGTTCAGTAAAAATTTTGTAAGCCTCGTTCTTTCTATCTATTGCATCGCGGCATTCTTTCACCGTGCTTGATATCCTAACACCTCTTCGCCGGATTATAATCCTCAATGAAGACATTGGTTTGGTCGGTTGGAAGCGAGCAGTTGAGCAGGAGATCAGACGAATAAGCAAGTCCTGGCGACAATTAAGGACCGATGCTCAAGATCACGCCTTGTCGAAGAGAACTGTTTCCGTCATGTGCAATTACAGGGGAACAACAGGAAATTGATTGATTGATAAGTAGGATAATGAAGTACTGCCTCCCTATGTGTCTCCGCTCGCGTAACCCTTTGTTGATAATGTAACAATTCAAATGCACACCGTCAGTTTCCTTTCGGCAGCACCCTCAAGGATGAGAGACCATTTGTCCCCCACCGCTACGCTCCTGTGCAGCCGGCAGGAAGTGCTGACTCAACAAGGGCGATTTTGTGTACGAGGGCGCCGGAGTTCCAATTTGTATGAAACGTTGGAGAGTTATGTTGTCCACAGGCGTACAGACGGTCACTCGGGACCGAGATTTGTGAGCGACAACAAATATTTCTGTATCCTTGACGCATCTGTGCGATCATTATTTTTCAGCTTTACAAAAAATATAATGTGGTTTTTTTTTTTTAAGTGACACCGAAACTAGAGGGGTTGCCCTTTTGTACTGAAGCACAGCTCCGGTGAGGGGAGACGGATATTGGTTTTTGGGAATTTAGGGGATAGAGTCGGAAGTGGCTATGAACATTTCCCTTGAATTGCTGAATGTTGTAGTCATGCGGGAACACCGAGATGGGCAGCGAGTTCCATATTCGAACAGTCCGGTTTAAAAACGAATCACGAAATTTGACAGTGCGACCGAAGGTGGGGTTGAGAGAATACTTATGAGCGCGCGAAGCAGCTCTAGTATTACGGGGTAAGGGCATGCATGGGGGCATGAGATTAAAGATTTCGTCCGAACAATCTCCATTGTAGTAGCGATACAAAAGGGTTAGGGAGCTTACAGTTCGTCTATGCTCGAGTGAATCGAGCGATGAAGTGATGTCAGAATCTCCTATAATTTTAATGGTCCGAGACTGGATACTATCCAGATAGGAGAGAGAAGTTTTTGCAGCTCCCGCCCACAGGTGGGAATTAAATTCAAGACGTGGTCTAATATAGGCCTTATAAATTGTTAATAGCCCAGAAGCGGTGAAGAAGTTTTTACATCGTTTTAGGTAGCCCAAGCATTTAGATACTTCCTTGGCGATGTTAAATATATGATCGTTCCAAGATAAGTTATCTGTGATTTGGATACCTAACATCTTAACACTTAAAGAAGTGGTTAGTGGCTGACCTCCGAAGGTGATTGGGTCAAGGTTAGAGTCACGTTTGTGGGACACAAGACAGCACTGGGTTTTCGAAGCATTAAACTCAACTTGATTCTTATTTCCCCAACTAAGAATTTTTGCCAAGTCGTCATTCAATGACTGAACCATGTACCTACGTTGTTCTACTAAGCTAGTACATCGTGCTAAGGATGCACTGTTGTAGTGATAGGAGAAGTCTAAGGTGCTGTCATCAGCGAAGCTATGTATAGGATTGAAAGTTGAAGATAGCAGATCATTAATAAATATCAGAAAAAGGGTGGGAGAAAGAACCGACCCCTGAGGGACACCAGCGTTAATTTTATAAGAAGAGGAAACCACACCATCCAATACCACACGCATTGAACGATTGGCTAAAAAACTTTCAATCCAGGAAATAAGAGAGTCGCCCAAACCAATAGCTTTAAGTTTGATTAAAAGGGCAGTGTGCCATGCTCTGTCAGAAGCCTTGGAAATATCAAGAGCAATAACACAAGATTCACCAAACTGGTGAATGCTCTTGTTCCAACGTTCTGTGAGGGTGGTTAAAAGGTCTCCTGTGGAACGTTTTTTGCGGAATCCATACTGTTTGTCGTCAATAATATCATTGATGTTGAGATATTCTATTACTCTATTGTTGATGATTGTTTCCATGACCTTGGACAGAATTGAGGTTATTGCTATTGGGCGATAATTAGCGGGATTGGTGCGTTCTCCTTTCTTTGGAACTGGCTGAACATTTGCAAGCTTCCATGAAGATGGGACAATGGAGGACGATAAAGAGAGACGGTAAAGTTTGCATAGAGGTTTAGCTAGAGAAGCGCAACAATTTTTAAGGACAAGGGCAGGGATTCCATCTGGACCGGACGATTTATTAGCATCTAGATTCTTAAGAACTCGGTAAACGTTTCGCGGACGAATACTAATCTGTCCTAAGGAGGAATTTAGCGTAATATACGTTGGAAGGCTAGAGTTCGTTGGTGGTAAAGAAGAGTTGGCAGCGAATTGGTCCGCTAAGATGTTTGCCTTCATGTTAGGATCCGTAATAACCTCATTATTGTAGATTAAAGATGAAATTGAAGATGCAGAGCTACCTCTGATGGAACGAGCGAGAGACCAGAAACTTTTGCTGCCCTTAGGATTTCTCAAAATTTTTTGCCTCAGTTTCTGGTCATGCAAATATTTTTCCCGTTGTAAGCTGGATTTGCAAAGGTTCCTTTCTTTTTTGAAATTTATCCAATTACCCTCGGATGGCAGCTGCTTATAAGCACGGTAAGCTGCCTCTTTAGCCCTTATCGCAGTACTACAATTTTCATTAAACCAAGCCTTAGAACTGGGCCTGATTGGTTTGTAGCTTTGACTGATGAAAAGTCTCATGCCCAACAAGATGGTCTTAATTACTGCAGAAGAAGCATACTCAACGCCTCTGTTAAAGCATATAGACCAATCAAATGTATAATAAAATTGCTTAAGACTGGACCAATCGGCACTTCCGTAATGCCATACCAACTTTTTAGGAGCTGGAGTGATTGGCGTCGAGATGGAAATTGGGAAACAGGCGGAAATTAAGCAATGGTCTGAGCTTCCGAGTGGAGAATTAACAGATGTCGAGTATTTAGCGGGGTCTGATGCTAAGAAAAGATCAAGAAGATAAGATCCTTGGCCTGCAACGTCAGGGATACGAGTAGCTCTGTCTACAGTTTGGTATAGGTTATTCGATGATGCGAATAGTTCTACCAATCGGCCGGCTGGAGATATCTTACGGGAGTGACGAAGCCAATTTATATTATGGACATTAAAATCGCGATTTCGGATTCAGGGTATTTGGAGAGAATTCGATCAATTGAATCTGAAATATTTTCAAATTCATAGGTTGTGTCTTCGTCCGATATATTAGGGCTGCGATACAAAAAACAAAGATGAATAATGCGCTTATGGACGTAGAGTTTAACCCAGATGAAATTAAATTCGGGATTCGTACAATTTCCGTACTCGGGCAGAAGTTGATAAGCGACATTATTGCGAATGTACAATGCAATCCCGCGTTGTCTAAAAAATACAGGCACTAGAACGTAATTTTGAACAAAATATTGACCCAAATCGTCGTCATTGGAAACTTTAGTTTCACCAAGTGCCAGTATCGCTGGACTATTAGATGTGAGGTGGCAATACACTGCAAAGTGATTCGCTCTTAGCCATCGAATATTTGTATAGTCAATTGCAAATGAGCTTTGCATTGACTAGCGTTGCAAATACAAATAAATTGCAACACAAACAACAACAACCACAACACCAAAAGAAATAGGAAAAAAAATTCTTCTTTCCCTCCTCTCACTGACCGCTGACATAGAACGGGAGCGATGCAACAACAACTTAACCACTTAGAGTGCGAAACCTTCTAGCAAGTAAATTGGTAAGGTGCCGTTACACCGTCCAACCGTGTTTTAAGCTACATAGCCTACAGCTGGCAATCGGAAAAAAAGGTGTCGAGAAAAGAGAAAAAAACAATGAACTTATTGACTTTTTGGCTATAAAGTTGGATGTGGGAAGTAAGGTGATGGGAAAAAATAAAATATTTTGGAAGGATCTCACCGGGTTACTGGCAAACAGATTGTGGGTCCCCTTCCAAAGCACTTCCCGAGCACAAAAAAAAACTAAAACTTTCACTTTTTCTATTTCCGAACGCGATGTTATTGCGGCGAATTTACAATTAAAGAAGATGCGTTTCAAATTTCGTGTAATTTACAATTTTGCTCGCTATTTTATCTATTTTACTGTTTGTTTTGTGTTGACGAAAAAATTTAAGGTCACTCGACTCTTGACGCACGACGCTCTACGTGTGCGAACTTTATGTCATGACAAAGCGTCGCGCAATTAAACCCACCATAGAACTTCATTTTTTTTTTTGCAGAATAAAAAAGGCTTTAAACTTATCAAAGTCTTACTCTGTCCACATCTTGCTCCATAAAACATGATAAATATTTAATGAAATCTTTAAAAACTAATAAATAAATACACTAAATCGATTCATAGTTGAAAAAATATTTAATAACAGTACTTAAATGAAACATATTACTTGTGTCTAGTAACAAACTAATATCTATCATTAAAATAGTTTTTAGTTTTTTTTTCTCTTTAGATTTGGAAAAAAAATTTTTTTTTTTGTTTTCTTACATAAAAAAGTAAATATTAAAAGAGAATACAGCGTTACAAAACAAATAAAAGACAAGAAAAAAAAGTCACGCACAATTAGTTGGAATGTAAAAGTATTCAGTTATAAAAAAAAAAACGAAAATTGAACTTTTAAAAATATGAAATAATTGGATTTCTTTTTCACAATATGCACACACATCTAAAAATCGTGTGATCAGCCTTCTGTATTATAGTTTTTAATCAATTTTCATCAAGAATAATATTTACAATGCAAAGTGTATTAAATTTATCGAATTTCTCACTAACAGTGCTAAACTGATATCGCCCCTGAATTTACAATAATTGTGTTGTTTTCTTTTTCATTCGTTTTTTGTTTTGTTGTTGTTTGCTTTTAAAATAAATTAAGACAAATTTATAAGAAAAAATATATATTAAATACAAAAAGTACATAAATGGACGGGAAATAAACGCATAAATGCCGACTACATAAAAAAAAAGATGTCAACTTAAGTTTTTTTTTTTTTTGGTAAAAATAAGAAAACTAATATAAAAATTAATTTGTTGGTTTTGTTTTTCGTCGTAAACAATAATGCAAGTAGTTTTGAAGATTTCAATGCTAGAATTGATTTGAAAATGATTCAAAATAGACAAATATGGCGCGGCTACTGTATCACTATGCAAAGCTGCTGAAATTTCTTGAGTTTTTAAGGCCCGTAACGAATTTATTTGAGTCGAATCCCGGACTATTGTTTTCAACTTACTTGCAATAATTTTTTCGACGTAATTATCTTTAAACTAAAATTAAATCTAAAAGTAATGTTTTTTGTTTTCATTTTCTTTTTATCGATCTTATGACTAAGTGCAAAATATTTATACCAAAAAGTTTCTTCAATTAACAATGAATAATAGACTTCTTTCTAATGGAATCGTTTTGTGTGTTTTTTTTTTTGTTTGTTTTTCGTTTTTGTTAACTAAAAAATATAACTCTAGGCAATCTTGGATACAGGAAGGCAAAGTTAAATGAACCATTCTTTTCGCTTTGTGACTTGATGACCAGTCCTACCGCCTACAACAGCCTCGTCCGGATCAAGAGCTGCATCTGCTCCCTTGTCTTCTTGTGTCAGATACTCGCCTTTGTGTCGTGATAAATATCGGCCGATAAGAATTGCCATTATGACCAAAAGGAGAAAGATGAGTGCAAGTATGCCTGAGATAAACAATAATACAAACAAAAATAATTTATTTCGAATTTAATCCCAACGCAAACTAATACGTACATCCTAAAACTGCCGAATCAACTTGATTATATGCCCTTCGTAATTTCTCCTCATCGACAATTGGTGGCGGACGTGTTTCCTTTTCAATAGGTGGATGAGTAACAGGTTCAACACCGCAGAAATCTTCTGTCAGTTGAGCTAAAAAGATTTAAAAAGAAATTAAAAAAAAACCGCATTGTTAATCACTCCAGTAAGAACATACTTCCTAACGATCGAACATTCTTGGGTGGATTCTGTTGGAACATCAATTTCAATGGATAAATATCATCGAATTGTACTCTTGAAACGCATCCGATGAAGCCGTCCGACATCGATTCATTCTTTCCAATATACATGTACTGAATATTATTGAATTGTGCATCAGCAGATTCTTTAATATCGAAATGATATTCCTGCGGCTCATAATTGTCCACTTGCAAGACGACTGTCGATCCAGAATTCCTTCGAGAGAACCGCACATCATGGTACTGACCCAAACCGAAATGTTTCTTCGGGAAAATCAATTCCTGACGTTCAAAGCCGAAATCGAAAACGGCTCGTAAATGACCTTGAATTTAAGAATACAATGTTTTCAGTTTTTATTCCAAAACAAAAGCACGGTTAAACAAACCTGAATTCGAAACCATAAGCGTGAGATATTCTCCAGTAATATTCGATGAGAATCCCAGAAGAAAACCTTTTGGATTCGTTGTCGTAAAACCAACTCGAATATTTTCGGCAATTGTCGACCGGAAAGATCCTTCGAAATCGTATTTGATAATTGAACTTGCTCGCAAATTGACACCAATTTCTGAAAGCAAAAAAAAAAAATTGTCTATGGATAAGTCAACAAAGGAAAAAAAACTGCCTACCATCAGCACAAATCGGTCCCTTAAATGCACTCCAACGGCAATCGCATGAATAGCCATCGTATTTCTCGTAACACGTGCCGTTATTAAGGCATGGACTTGATTCACACCGGCCAACACAATCCGTGCTAATACCGTAAATACCGCGATGTGCATACGATTTAAGATCAACTAGCTTTCCGTTTAGGAGCAGCGCTCGAATACAACCTACGTAACCATCGCGATATTCAGTCGAAGCGCCGATTACAAGATGAGAATTTAAATAGAGAGCGCGTACTGGACCTGGTGGTTCACGAACGCCTGCCTTCAACGAACCGTCCACAACTAAACGTGCTTCTTTCCTAAAAATTGACGAAAACATTTCAAAGACAATTAATACCCAAAAAAAATATTTTAATTATGTTTTATCATTTACCGATTACGCTCCACACTAACTGTATGCCATTTGTTATCATTTAAATGGTAACTTGTTTCAACATTAACACCTAATGGTCCGCTACCAGCTTGATATTGGAATTGAAGTTTAGTTCCTCCAATTATGCTTAATTTTATGTAATCAGTTGGTCCCTGCAATAAAACCGAAATTCAGAAAACAATCGACAATTTCTTTAATCCAAAATTTACCGTGGCATGGAATAAAACAGCATTCTCAGTGGTTGTCTTAAATTCGAAATAAATATCACCCGAATGTCCCATATCGAATGCCGGCAAATCAATAGTTGCATCAGCAATACGGAATGTAACAATATTACTGAATAGATCGTCGCCTTCACATCGTAACGGGCCCAACGTATAGCGACCCTGTTTCTCATCTAAAGGAGTACCAGTGTCACCAAAACGAACAGCCTTAACCGGTAAATATTCTTTCTCTCGGATATCGCCACCATCTTCAAGCCATTCAATAGTATTCGCATCGCAATTACACCATTTCGTCGGATCTTTACATTTTCCTAAGATTCCACATTCGCATTTTCGCGACCCTGGCAAAGCTCCAGCCCAATAGTCCATGGCACGATTGTGTCTCGATACCCACCATGAGAATGGATGGAAATTCACTTGATCGGCTGTTTATTTAAAAAACAAAAAAATTATTCTCGCCGTTTATAGATAAAAAAAAAACTTTCAGAAGCATACATGGTGAATTGAATAAACGCGATGACTGGCAAGCATAAGTCAATCGTTGCCAGCAATTATGCGATCGATTCAGCAATGCTTCAATTTGTGACAAGTCGGCATCATAAATAATGCTCTGTTCGAACGAGCCCGGCTCCTGGAATCCATCGACAGTCGTTGTATGTTCTTGGCTATGACCCAACACTGTTATAATACGTCCGTCCGCTATAAAAACAATAGATATTTATAAAATATTCAATAGACATGATAAAACGCCTGTCTTATTCATTTCACAACCGAACAATACGTACAATTAAATTCGCATGTTACCGGGAATGGTGTCAATGGGCCGCTACCGTCGACGTCGATATCTATTTGAACTCTTTGCTGCACGGACTGTACGTTCTTGTAAGCCTGACACGAGAGAGGATTACGTGCTGAAAACAAATCGAAATCGCATGAGAATAATTTAAGTGCTATTTTTAATAATTTCATCCTACATGTATGACAGACAGCGCCAGCATATCCTGTCGTCTTACAATCGCAAAAGAATTCCATTGAATTTTGATTACAAATGGCGTTATGTTTGCACGGATTCGGATTGCATCGATCAATCATTTGACATGCATCGACAATAACTTCATCGTCGCAACAAACTTCATCGCCCTGAATCCAATCTTTCGGCAATTTGTAATTACCATCGACCAAAATCAATCGCATGCAACCGACGAAACCGTCCTTATTAATACCGCCGGCAATATAATAGGTTCGTCCCGTCGAAATATCGATAGTTTTCGTAGTGGTCATCGGTCTCTGATCGATATCTAAAATTAATTTATTTCGCGCAATGGTCAAAACTAGCGAATGCCATTTGCCATCATTGAATTGCTCGTCGTAATCATCAAGAATGATTTTCGGTTTCTCGTCGCTCAGCTTAAGATCAACTTTGACTTTTCCAAATTCCAGATAGACTCGAACGTAACCTTTCGATGCGAATTCATGATGCAACATCATGCCGCGTTCTTCATACGTTCGGAAATAGAACGATACGTTCATCTGCTTTTGGGCTTCGTAACCTTTTAATCGAGCGTATGAGCTCTTCGTTAAGAAAGTAACTGGATAAATTTGCGGCGACGGACAGGCATAAATCGAATTGACTTTTTCGTATCGTAAGGACTCTCCGTACTGATAGGCTTCTTTCATTTGACGTACAAAATTTGTCTGATTCAGGAATAAATTCTCAATGCATCCGGAGAAGTTTTGTGTCACAACCATACCCTCCTGAATGTTAGGCACTCCACCAATGTAAAACTGAAAAGATACGAGAAAAAAAAATTGCATACTTTTCAAACAAACAATTTACTTTCGCAAAACCTACCCCTCGATTCAAATTCAAATGACTAAATTCGCCTTTTAGACGTCCCTGAGTTATAACACGATCAACTGAAAAAATAAGATCTCGTCTATTTCGCGATATGACAACATCATGCCAGACATTATCATCCAGCAGACTTCCGACAGACAATGAAGTCATAATACGCGATCCCAAATCCACATTAAGAATCATACGATTATCCTTCAGCTGCAGCGCTATGTAATCGCCCTGCGATCCACGCGAATACAAAAGTATTCCGTTTGCGTCGGCAGTTTTGAATCGAAATCGGAATGATTCGCGTGAAGCATCTATCGGATCTCTAAGCAGATCGAATCGCACTAAGCTAGTGCCATTGAAATATAAATTTTCAGAAACTGCACAATGACGGAGGCGAGAGAAAAAGAAAACAAATCGTATTAGTCTGTTGCGTGCCGGATTAATGAAATCAACAACTTACCATATTCACAGCCATAAAGTTCAACACGTAGCGATATCCTGTCCTGCCATCGGGTGGGATTTATTCTGACCCATTGAGCAATTATCGGTACTTCAAAGACATTGTATTGAATTGAATCACTGTCTTTATTGCCTCTAAACATCTAGACAAGACGGAAAAAATTAATTTTTTTTTATTTTGATAAATCGAAAATAAGACGGTGATTGGAAAATGTAAAGCATGCAATTTAGTGATTGGTTATTAATTAACATTGTTAAAATTCTATTTGTATCTACTACCACCGTGTTTTCTACCGCTTGTTTATATTGTAAAGAGTGTTGTGAATATTTGAAGAAAATTATGATTAATTAACACCTAAGACCTGAAAACTGATTTTAGGAAGGAAGCAAGTAGTGTGCGAGTTGTTCATGATAAGTGAGTTTTAATTTTTTCAGGTGCACTTAAGTCGATTTTCATGAATTTTTATTTACGCGTGAATAGAGAAGAAAATCGAAGCTTTTGGAATTATAGCTGATTACTTTTCTAATAATTTTTAAGCATTACACATTACACATCACATAGGTTTAGGGCCGTTCTACTATCGGTGCAGCGATTTGCATCAATCAATCAAATTCCTGTTAAGACCCCCTGTAGGGGCATAGGACAGAAACAACTCTCTTCCAAAAGGCGCGATCTTGAGCATCGGCTTTAAGCTGTTGCCAGGACTTGTTTATTCCTCTGACCTCCTGCTCAACTGCTCGCTTCCATGTGTTACATGGTCGACCAACCCGACGTCTTCCTTGAGGGTTATAATCCAGAGCCTGTTTTGCGATGTTTCGCTCTGGTTTCCTCAAAGTATGACCGATCCACTGCCACTTCCGCCGTTAAATCTCAATACCTATTTTAGTCTGGCGAGTTGTACTCCAAAGTTCGTCGTTGGAGATTACTTCTGGCAGAATATTCCTAAAATGCGCTGGAGGCATTGGTTTACGAAAGTCTGTAGTTTCTTGGTAAGTCGATCGGTCACTTTCCACGTAGTTCAACCATATAACAACACGGATTTGACGCATGCGTCAAAAACTCGCAACTTCGTGCGAAGGGAGATCTCTCTTAACCTCCAGAAAGGGGAAAGGATACCGAAGACCTGACGAGCTTTATTTAGCCGAGCCTCAACATCCTTTTCGGCTCCGCCGTCCATGCTAACAATGCTTCCAAGATAGCAAAAATCTTGCACCTCTTCCACATCCTGTCCGTTAAGAACAATCGGTGTGCTTGCGTTCAAACCCATGTGCATGTACTTGGTTTTACGCACATTTATTTTCAGTCCCGCCTCTTTGCATTTAGAATGCAACGACCGAACATTTGACCCTAAGTCCGAACGGCTATGTGCAAGCAAACAAACGTCATCAGCATAATCAAAGTGACTTAAGATGTTATATAGTCTCCATTGAAGACCTTTACCTTCCCCACATTCCAGTGCAGCTTTCAAGATGTCATTTATTACCACCAGAAACAGGGCTGGTGATAATATGCAGCCTTGTCTGACACCCCTTCGCACAGGGAAGCTCTCGGACAGCTCTCCTCTATGCAAGACGCGACACCTTGCATCTTCGTAGGATTCTTTAATCATAGCTATGACCTTATCTGGAATACCTCTCCTACGCAAAGCATTCCATATGTAATCTCGCTTAACGCTGTCGAACGCCTTCTCGAAGTCCACAAACATGATGTAATGGCGAACCCATTTCGGCGGACTGCTCTAATATTATCCGTAGGGTATTTGTGTGGTCGGTACAAGACGACCCTTTACGGAATCCAGCCTGATAAACTTCGAGAGTGCTCTCGACGACATCACTAATCCTATTGAGAATTACCATAGCCATAATTTTTGATACGGCAGTAAGTAGACATATACCACTCCAATTGCCACAATCCCGAAGATCGTCCCTCTTCGCAATTTTCACAATGACGCCCTTCTTCCATTCAGTCGGATATCTTCCTTCATTCCACACCTTAGTGAAGAGTGGGAGGAGTATATCGGCTGTTATATCCGGGTCCGCTTTGAGGAGTTCGGTTGGTAGTCCGTCTATACCTGGAGCTTTCCTTCTCACCATTGACCGAATGGCGAAAACTATCTCTTCCTTATCTGGGGGATCGTCCCTAATAGAGGATTGTTGCGGTTGGATGTTTGGAAGTTGTTCTGTTTCCGGAATATCTTCCTCTGACAAGATGTTTAAAATATCAGAGAAGTATTCCTTCCATCGTCGCAACTGGTGTTCACTCATATTAAGGAGAGTTCCGTTGACATCTTTCACCAGGTGGTTGGCGGTGAAATTCCTGTTCGTCAACTGTTTCATGATTTTAAATAGTGAACCCATATCCCCAAGGTAAGCCGCAGATTCTTCCTTGTTTGCCAGATCTTCAATGGCCTTTCTCTTGTCGCGTCTAACAGCCTTTTTAAGCTGTATATGAGCATCGCGGTAGTTCTGCCTCAAGTCGGGCGTTCGTTGGTTGACATCGGGTTGAGAGATGATTGCCAATTTGGTTTTTTTCCGATTGCCAACCTTGTCCCATGTGTCTTGCGACATCCAGGGTTTCTCACCGCTTTGCACATATCCCACAGATTCTTCAGCACTAGTTAGAAAAGTGTTTCTGGTTGCCTCCCAATTGGCGTCCGATGTGCGCATTTCATATTCACCCAATGTGGATGACTTTTCGCGTAGCATTGTGGTGTATTCGCGTTTTTTGTTGGGATCTCTGAGTTTATCCACATTAAGTTTGCGCTTCATTTGAAGAATTTGTGGTCGTCGGATAGCTGCTGTACACAATCTCAAGCAGGCAACCATCAAGTGGTGATCGCTCCCCACGTCAGCTCCATGTTTCGCTCGCACATCGAGGAGACATCTTCTCCATCGGCGACTTATAGCCAAATGGTCGATCTGGTTCTGAGTAACACCATCAGGGGAAACCCAAGATGTTTTATGATGACTCTTGTGTGGGAAAAAAGGGTCCCTCCGCCCATGCCTCGCCATGACGTGTTCTAGTCCAGTGTTGCATGCAACTCATTTTATAGTTCTATTTGGATTCGGATGCAAACATTTTTGTTGGCAACGAACTTTGTTGAATTGCACCCCAATTTATTTCCACAGCTTCGAGTACGCAGCTGCTGTTTATACTCTAGATGAAATCTGAGAGTATATTGTGTTTGCCTTACCGTTTGTAACGCTAAAAAATAATGCTCGCACAGAGCCGCTAAGGGTACAGAAATATTTGTTGCCGCTCAAAAACTTCGATTCCGAGATGCTGTCTGTCCGTCTGTCTACAGCATAATTCTCGAAAGCTTTGAGCTATAGTGCTAAAAAATTTTACGTGTCATTTTTAGCAAAAAGGTAACTTTAACTTCGTGAACGGGCCACATCCCCCTACTCCTTCTACCCCCTCCCATACAAATTTCACGAAATTCCGAAATTTTTAGAAATTGATTTTTCTTTGAAACTATTTAAGCTATCGAATTGAAATTTGGGTCAAAGTATTAAAATATAGATGTCATTAATATGACTGAATATTAATCCGATCCCGTCACTCCTTCTACACCCTCCCATACAAATGCGTAATTTTGAAAAATGCATTTTTTCGATTTTCATTGAAACTAGCAAAGGTATAAAAAGAAATTTTTGCCAGAATTAATTTTATTATAATTGCAATCAGTATTGAAAAAAATATCAACTTCACCTCACTCCTTCTACCCCCTCCCATACAAATTTCACGAAATTTTGAAATTTAAATTAAATTATTTTTCTTCGAAACTGTTAAAGCTATCAGCTTGATATTTTGTATAAAGTATAAAAATAGAAATATCAATAACGACAAAAAAAAATTGTTTTGATCCGTACACTCCTTCTACCCCTTCCCATACAAATGCATAATTTTTGTTAAGTGCATTATATCGATTTCCATTAAAACTAGGAAAAGTATAAACTTAAAATTTTGCCAGAATTGGTTTTTTAATAATTGCAATAAATGCTAAAAAAAATTGTCAGCTCCTCTTCACTCCTTCTACCCCCTCCCATATAAATATCTGTATTATAAATTCAAGGGAAGCATTTCTTCTTCGAATATCTGAGAGCTATCGTCTTTGAAATTGAAACAAAGCCTGGCGTTAATGATGTCGATAAGCAGTTTCAAAATCTTCTAAGCTTCTCCACTTCCTCTGCCACCTCCCATACAAATGCCCCAATTTCAGGAAAACTATGTCCAATTGAAAATAATGAAAGCTACAAACCTTAAATTCAGCACGAAATATTTTGCATACCACATTAGGTGTCATATACAAAAATAACAAACCTTCCTCCTCTGCTTCTACCACCTCCCATACAAAAGTCACTATTAATTATTCAAAAGAATTAGAGGTGACATATTTTCCGGCACATTGAACTCTTTCTCATTTCATCTAGAGTATCGTAAGATTGCGCTTTATGCGCAATCATAATTCTGTTATGTTTTTTTTTTAAGTTAGAGATTGTAGGCCTTATGGGAAAAGCACAGAAATGTATTAAAAGAAAGGATTATCGAGATGGAAATTTTAAGAAAAGGAATGTGAGACCGAGGCGTTCTCTCTTATTTCAATGACACTGATGTGCAAATCGGACCTTGACCTACTTCTGGTTTCTTAACATTTATTTATTATTAAGGAAAGATTACTAACCCTTTGTACAAACATTTACCTACGAATTATCATTTTGGCAGATTGAGGTGCTGGGGTGCAGCCTAGTGGATAGCGTGTTGATCTACAATGGGAAGGTCGTGAGTTCAAATCCCGGTCGACGCATAATTCCAGCACAGTACCTGCTTGGGTATACCTTGGTCACCTCAATCTACGAAAATGAAAAAAAATCGTAGAAAGAAGGTTGTGCAAAGGTCTAACAACCCTTCCACAATAAGTAATGACATATGTATGTTAAGGAACCTGAAGGTCGGGCTAAGGCCCGATTTGGGCTGTAGTGCCATTGCAGACTGCAGACAGATTGAGGTGGCCCAGACATACCCACACAGACAGAGCGCTAGAATTATGCCTCGATCGGGATTTAAACTTATGTCCTTGCATTGCAAATCAACACGCTATGCTCAATCAGCATGATTAATTAGAACGGAAGAAATAATCGAATCGTTCTTAAAACTAAGGCATAATTTATACCCCTTCAATTTTACTAATAAATATTACAATAAATCCTTAAAAACTAATGAGCGTGACAGTGCGTATGACGGCATTTAACGCTTCACCTGATTGAATGGCTTGTGATATAAAGGTCCTAACAACCAGAATGAAGTCGAGCGATGAAACAGAACCTTGTGAGATATTAAAATCACTAGAAAAGGAAAAAGGTTACGAATCCAGGGAATTTTATTCCTAGGGTAGGTAGGTAGGCAGATAGAAATGACTGAACAGACGGTTACATTCTCGGAATCTTCCAGAATGAATGAGTGACCAGTTTGAATGCAGGTCTACTGCCGAGTTTCTTAAATGCAGGTGGCTGCACTTGCCATCTGTTTATCAATAAAATCGAGATGTACCAGATGAAAGAGTACTTCTAATGCTGCGGAGGGGGTTGTTCTCAGAGCCAGACTTATGCACACACAAGCAGTTCTCTGCACCTTGGCTCAATCATTAAATGACGACTTGGCTAAAATTCTTGATGGGGCAATACGAATCAAGTTGAATTTAATGCTTCGAAAACCCAGTGTTGTCTTGTGTCCCCCAGACGCGACCTTGACCCAATCACCTTCGGAGGCAGGCCAGCCATTAACCAACTCTTTAAGATAACTTATCTTGGAACGATCACATATTTAAAATCGCCAAGGAAGTATCTAAATGTTTGGGCTACCTAAAACGGTGTAATAACTCCTTCACCGCTTCTGGGTTACTGACAATTTATAAGGCCTGTATGATACCACGTCTTGAATTGAATTCTCACCTATGGACGCTAGCTGCAAAAACTTCTCTCTCCTATCTGGATAGTATCCAGTCTCGGACTATTAAAATTATAGGAAATTCTGACATCACTTCTTCGCTCGATTCACTCGAGCATAGACGTACTGTAAGCTCCCTAACCCTTTTGTATCGCTACTAAAATGGTGACTATTCGGACGAAATTTCTAATCTCTTGCTCCCATGTATGTCCTTACCCCGTAATACTAGAGCTGCTTCACGCTCTCAACCCCACCTTCGGTCGCACTGTTAAATTACGTGATCCGTTTTTAAACCGGACTGTTCGAATATGGAACACGCCGCCCATCTCAGTATTCCCGTATGACTACAACATTCAGGAATTCAAAAGACATATTCATAGCCACTTCCGTCTCTATCCCCTTAATTCCCAAAAACCAATGTCCTTCCTCCTCACCGGAGTTGTGCTTCAGAACAAAAGGGCAACCCCTTTAGTTCCGGTGTCACATAAAAAAGAGTAAGCAAATTGACGCATTTGGGAAGCTGAGAATCCAAAAGTGATCCTTGAACATCCTATGCTTCCACCGCGAGTCACTGTTTCGATTGGACCAGGGAACGAAACGATGGAAGTGTCGAAGACGAAATTTGAAGGGAGAATTGGCCACCATGCGATTTGATGCCAGTGAATTTCTTTTTTTTCGGATTTTTGAATTCAAAGGTGTACGCCAATAACCTAAAAACAATTCCTGAATTGAAAGTAGAGGTTTGTCGCGGCATTGATGAAATTGAGCCAAATGTCATCGACAATTTTGTCAAAAGGATCATCAGTCATGAGGCGGCTATTGGTCGGATATTCTATTACATACATAGCCTCCATGTATACACACTCTACTGAAATAATAACAGCAGGACTACGATTGGCCTTAAGGACTAATCTACTCTAGATGAAGAGACATTTTTTGATTTTAAGAAATTTTGTATGCTGTCTTTAGGGCAGTCCACCTCACAATCATACCATCAAGCAAGATGGGTCTAATCACGGCAATGTAGAGCCAATGCACTACCTAGTCAAGTCATAAATATTGGTACACAACCAAACGCATTCATTACGAATGCAATACTGGGCGCATCCTTTTCGTCTTGACTGCTATTTGATAGTTAACATTTCTGCTTCATTGCCACGCAAAAAGTTTTTGGCATCAATTGTTTACAATCATGGAATGGGGCGACATCGAAAATCGTATTGTTGTAGTTGGCCTACTAAAATGCAACATGGAAAAAGGTGATATCTTTCGGACGTTGCGACCGCTTGGAATCACTCGCAATTTTGTGTATCGTGCTTTGAAGTTGTTTGAGGATACTGGTGGAGTACGAGATCGTCAAAGATCCGGCCGTCCGCGCACTGTGAGAACTCCGAAAGCGATCAAAGCCATGAAGAAACGAATCGACCGAAAACTACTACGAAAACAGAAAATCTTGTCGCGGGAAATGCAAATTTCGCAAAAATCCATGTCTCGCATTATCAAAGAAGATTTGGGACTCAGTGCGTACAAGCGACACACTGAACACCTGCTCACGGCCGCATTGAAGGAAAAATGCGAAAATCGAAAGCGTTACGCAGCCGGTACGCGAAGAACGCTCACAGACAAATTCTGTTTACTGACGAGAAAATCTTCATCGTAGAAGAATCGTTCAATAAACAGGACGGCCGTGTGTATGCTCGGTCATCCAGAGAAGCATCCCAACTCATCCCGAGGGTCCAAGGAGGCCATCATCCCGCGTCTGTAATGGTATGGTGGGGAGTGAGCTACGATGGCGTTACCAAACTCCATTTTTGTGAGAAAGAAGTAAAAACATCGGCCAAAGTATATCAATCGACCGTCTTGGAGCCAATTGTGAGGCCTCTCAACCAATCAATATTCGCCAATAAGCCGTGGACTTTCCAGCAAGACTCTGCTCCAGCTCACAAGGCAAAAACGACTCAACTGTGGCTGAAAAACAACGTTTCGGACTTCATTGGTCAGCTGGTAGTCCAGACCTCAACCCGTTGGATTACAAATTGGTCCGTATTAGAGGGCATGGCTTGCTCTACTTGACACCCAAATATTGAGTCGTTGAAGCGAGCCCTTGTCCGTGCAGTGGACAATTTCCCCATGCATTAAGTGCGTCTCGCGATCGATGAGTGGCCAGATCGTCTCAAGTCGTGCTGGAAGGCAAATCGAAGTCATTTCGAATAAGTTGTTCTAAGATTTGTAGCCATTGTATAACCCAATAAAAAGAAAAAAAAAGTTTTGAAAAATATTAATTCGTTTTCATTTGGCGTTGATTTTTCTGTGTACCAATATTTATGACTTGACTAGGTACTTTTCTTACTTTTGGCTTTTTTACAGGAGCGCAATTGTAGCTTTATTTACACGTTCCTAAATATTAGGTTTGCAGCTCAGTTTCCTATCCAAAATAAGACCCAGATATTTTGCGCTATTTGCGAAAACAAGACTGGTACCATCCAGGTTAACAGAGTCAACATGAGGAATATTGTGTTTCCTCGTGAAAAGAATTAGCTCGGTTTTGTGTGGGCTCACTCCCAAGCCACATTCACGAGTCCTTTGAGAGAATAGAGGGAGGGCATTTTGCATAAACTCGCCCAGATTACTGTAGTGTTACCAGAGATGGCTACAGCAACGTCGTCCGCACAAGCAATTACTTCACTGCCTCCTCCAGTTTTAGCAGCAGTCCATTGACCGCCACGTTCCAAAGAAGTGGAGAAAGGATTCCGCCATGCGGAGTATCTCTACTAACAAACCTTCTGGCGGATGCGACGCCTAGTTTTGTACTTATAATTCTAGATATCAACATCAAATTAATCAGCACGCCAAGCGACGCGTCCACCTTCTGAATTGCATCCGTAATCGCTTCTGGTCTTACGTTCTTAAATGCCTCCTCAATATCGATAAAAGCTACCATACTGTACGTTTTTTCAGCTCTTCATACCGCATCATTTCCTTGTCTATCGCTTTCGGCAGAATCATTTCCTTGAAATTTTCCGCTTAAAAGTAATCCAATGTGTGTTGGCATTGGAATTTGTACGCGCGTATAAAAATGATGTGCTCCTGTTCAATCCAAGGAATGGGGCAGGCCGAATCGAGTAGAGTTTGATGCCACTAAGACACAACCCTGTCATATTTTTCTGAAATACGACACGTCTGTGTCTGACTCAATCTTTGGTGGTGTAACAATTGATCATTCGAAGAATTTCTACCTTCTAGATACGCAAGTTAATAAAAAAAACTTGACTGGAGCCAGCACATCCACAATGTAGCTTTAGATGTCTCCAAGTACTTGGACTTTCTCCGAAGGTGCAAGAAATATTTTACAACATCTGATCTTGCAACCATCTACAATTCACACATCAGTAGAATTCGCATATCTGGGCTGGGGCACTCAAAACTCATCTAAAGGTATTGAATCGAATTCAGAGATTTGCGTTTCGACTTATTGGAGATGATGCCATAACGGCATCCTTATACTCCCTTGAATATCGCAGATATGTCCGAGTACTAACCATCTACTATAGATATTTCCATGGCCGCTTTAGTCATGAAATTAATTGTCTTATCCCTCCTTTATACAGGGTGTTTGGTACTCCGTACATAACCTTGTAAGGGGTTATTCCTGGATATATTTCGAGCAAAAAATTGTTCTACGGAGATGGCCAATTTTCAATATCCACGGAGATACAGGGTGATCAAGAAAAGTCCTTCGGACCTGTACCCTCACTCACTCAAAACGCTATATCTTGAAAACCAATAATCGCATTTCAAAGTGTTCTAGCTTGTTTTTTATTGAATCAAATTATCTTTCATTTAGTGTAATAGTCCGTATTGTACCTGTACCCAATACTGAGGTATTTCCTTCAGACCACAAATTTTTGATACTTTGACCCTCAAAATTCTGTGATCAATATAGTTTTTCTCAAGAAAACGCATTATAAAAATGTCATTTTAATGTTGTTTTTTATGTGCCATATTATTGCCTACAAAAGATGCACACATACTTATGACTTAGGTTTTCCCGTTTTCCAGGTAATAAGCGAAAATACATATGGCTTAAAAATAAAATATGCCATAAACCAACCCTTGTTCTAAAAAAACTACCTGAAATGTTTTTAAACTGAAATATTCTTTGTGTCCTTTAATTACTATTTAAATTATCAATGAATGTCCTTTAGGTAGTATTTAAATTATCGAGGAAATGAATTAAATTAAAATGAGTTTCAACACAACGACGCTGTCCGACGCTTGGCATTGCAGTTAAACGTCTTTACGTGGAAAGTTTGGAGTGTCCTCAAAGCAGAGCGGTTGCATTCCTACCAACACACACCAGTGCAGGAGCTGGTACCCATTGATTTGCCCAAAAGGATGGAGTTTTGCAATTGGCTCCTTGAACGGCAACTAAGTGACGAGAATTTTATGAACAACATTCTTTGGACTGATGAGTCCCAATTCACCAGGGACGGTATCACAAACTTCCACAACTTACACACATGGGCTAAGAGCAATCCACATACAAGAAGAGAGGCATCATTTCAGCACAGATTCAGTGTCAATTTATGGGCAGGTGTGATTGGCAACGATTTTATTGGTCCTATTAGGCTTCCGCCTACCTTAAATAGTTCCAATTACTTGCATTTTTTGACAAATGATCTACAGGAGTTATTGGATGATATGCCACTGCAACGATTGGCTTCCATGTTTTACCAACACGATGGTGCTCCAGCTCATTACGGCCGACAGATCAGAGATTGGTTAAATTCCAATTATAGCAATCGCTGGATCGGTAGAAATGGACCGATACACTGGCCTGCAAGATCCCCTGATTTAACTATTATGGATTTCTTTGTATGGGGACGGATGAAGGACCTTGTCTACGCAACGGAAGTAGTAAAGTTGCAGGATTTAAACACCAGAATCGATGCGGCAGCAACAGAAGTAAGGCAGCAGTTGAGGAGTATGAACACAAAGAGAACACTGGCAAAACGAGCTTTAGCGTGCATTCAAAATGAAGGTAGCCATTTTGAACATTTATTGTAATTAAGGAAATTTGAAATAAACCGTAAAAACCATTCTTAAGTTCTTTTAGTTCAAGCGGAGAGTGTTGATCAACCTATTCTTGCTTTTTTGACAAAAGTGCTAAATTATTGGAATGATAATTTCTTCTAAACTATAAAACTTATGCAATGCAAGTGTATGCGTCTTTTGTAGGCAATAATATGACACAAAAGAAAACAACAATAAAATGACATTTTTATAATGGGTTTTTTAGAGAAAAACTACATTGATCTTAGAATTTTGACGGTCAAACTGTCAAAAATTTGTGTTCTGAAGCAAATATCTCAGAGTTGGATTCAGTTACAATGCGGACTATTACACCAAATGAAAGGTAATTTGATTCCCTAAAAAACAAGCTATAACACTTTGAGTTGTGATTATTAGTTTTCAAGACATAGCGTTTTGAGTGAGTGAGGGTACAGGTCCGAAGGACTTTTCTTGATCACCCTGTATCTCCGTGGATATTGAAAATTGACCATCTCCGTAGAACAATTTTTTGCTCAAAATATATCCAGGAATAACCTCTTACAAGGTTATGTACGGAGTACCAAACACCCTGTATAAATTCCTGCGTAACACTTGTGCTGCTGTACGCGGTCATGAGTATACGGTTGATCCACCCAAATCACATACAGTGAGATATAGGCAGTCGTTTCTACCTCGAACAACTAAAATGTGGAATGCACTACCCGCGGCCGCTTTTCCTAGTGATTATGCAATTTAAAATCAACATTCACCGATTTCTTTTATCCTGTCCGTCCTTTTTCAATTAACTGTATATTTTGTTTATTTTCATGTTGTTTCATCCCTTCCTAAACCGACTGGACTGTACGCTATAGTATTAAAGGGGACCCCTAAGTTCAACTTCGTGCCATAAATAGATGTCGTAATCCCCAGAAGTTTACATAAATTTTTATGACGATTTTAATTCATAAAATGATAAATCAGTATGGCCTTAAGGGATAAGCTAAACACTAAAAAAAAAAAAAGAATCGTATAGTAATAAAAAAAAATACTAGCAAATTTCTCATCTAATTGCTATAATTTTAGAATCAAAAAACTTCAAATAAACAAATAGGATACATCACATACATATAAAAAAAAATGTCTATTCATTTTTTGTAACAATCCTCTAATTATGATTACCTGTGCCTCGTTATTAGGATTTGAATAAGAACGCCATATTTCGCCATCGTCCGAATACTGAACGATATATTCGGAGACAAATTCTCGTGTGCCAGCCCGTCCAGCCGTTGCGATCTTTCTAATCATTTTCTTCTCACCCAATTCGATCAAAAGGAAATGATTGTAAGTGTTTTCAATGGGCGTCCATGCAAGTCGACCTTTATGAAGTGATTTTAATAACAAAAAGTTTCCTTTGGTTAGAATTAACTCGTATTATTAGAGAAAGCGTTTTGAATTAAACAATATGAGGATAAAAATAGACAGGATATACAAATCATAAGCACAACATGCAACTAATCTAATGTGTATAAAAAGGAAATCAAATCTAAAAAAACAACAACACACAGAAAGAGGATTAATCCCAACTGCATACTACCACCAATTATAATAAAATAAATTCAAAGTCACGGACAGCGTGTACACAGAATCCACACAAACTCTATTTAGTTACCAATTAATAAAACCTTTTTTTTTAAGTATTATTCCTTCACCGGCACCCCTTTATTTTCGTACTTACCTTAATGTTGCCACCTGGTTCTTTGTAATCGGCAAATTCCAAGTCATTGATGCCATAGCTGATTGCATACTCGGTTACGTACTCTGTACTATGAGGACGACCCTGAATTCCAATTAGTGTAATATTTTTTATGCTGCCCAAATCAATGGTGAGACGTTGATCAAAATCGGAATGTTGAGCCGTCCATGATGTTCCAGCTTTATACGTGAATTTGTTTTTTTTTTTTAATATTGTAAATTTTTGGGTTTATACAAAATTGCCAAAAAGTATAAATGAAAATAAAAAAAAAGAAAATTAAAATAAAAATCAACTGTAAAAAAAAATTGGCTTAAGAATAATCGAAAAAATTTAGCCTGTACTTAATGGTAATTTTACAAGAATTTCTAAACAAAAATTGATGTCCAACTGGTTACTAATCTTTTGAGTCTAACTTTTTTTGGGATGTAATAGTACGGTGAACGCATTTCATTTTTCAAGCACGATTATCAAATAGATGTAGGCCTTATCAGAAAGGAGACACAAATTTTTGTCTGATAGTGATAGAGAACTATTTCCCTAATTATTTATCCTCGATCAGTATTAATTTTCCAATTATTTTCCGTAAATTTCTTTATCAGCAGCGAACTCTACTCATAATCCAATCAAATTGCAACTTCTTCATCCCCGTAAGGACAACAAGGTAGAAAAACATTCGCATAAAGAAGGAAATCAGGCATAAAAATCTCGCAAGCATTTCATATCCAAGGGGGTCGTCGCAAAAAAAAAAAGGATGCAACTTACCTAAACACAATGAAAATCCTACATGGTTTCTAACGACAGGGGTGAGACAAAAACCCATAAACGTTTTACCCGATATTCACTTCAGTTCGTCGTTATTGTGTGTTTTCAGGATACAGAATGAATTTATATTTTGTGTCCGGGTGGACTCAATAGTTTCGTAATTTTCGCGTAGAAATTCATTGAAGAGGACTAAAAAAAACAGCAATAAATTATTTCAAGTGGTGGTGCTCTATTTCGAAACGACCAAAATGGAGTATTGCCCTCTTTCAATAAAAATATTAGGAAAAACGGTTGCGAATGCCACTGGGCATAATGTATGAGGCGATATCGAGAAGAATCAAAAAAAAAAACTGGAGGGTTAGAACGAGTGAAGCAGCACTATTATATTGAGCCGTCGAATCCTGCACCCCAAAAGGACGAAGTGTTGACATGTTCTTGTTGCACATTCGAGTATTGGTGTGCAATCAAAACACTATAGCGCGATTCTTTTAGGCTCCGAGCAGAGCTCTATATGGTGGTTGGTAAAAGGGACAAAAAAAAAATGGTATTGAATTTTTTCGGAGTGACAAACGACACTCGATCTGCTAAAGTTAGTGAATTGTGAATAGCGGTATCCATTTTGCGGGCTTACGTTGTCAAGTATTCAGTCGTTCTCCCAATTCATTTATTGATATTTCAGGATATTTATTTCCGGGATATTCATGAAGAGTTGGTTTCGAATTGATTAATGATTTTCATTTTAGTTCGGTGAATGTTTTCACAATGCATTTTGAATTGAAAGAAGATTTTCGATAATCGTGCTGTTTAGGACTCTGCTGAGACCTTTGTCAATCTGAATCAATTTGATAAAGGTTTAAGTTAAATTTTGAACACGTTATTTTTTCGAAGAAGTAAGAAATACGTCAGTTGATTAGCATGAAGACCTGCCGTGTGTGCTTAAATCCACGGTTCTCTTCAAACAAGGCTCAAGGTTTTAACGAAAATCGAGGCAGTTTCATTTCCATAAAGGAACAGTCTATTCCGAAAGCCAAGCTCTGCTGTCACACTATAGTGGGTGCAAGACCTACATAAATCTCTGCTGCCTTTTGGATGACGGCATCCCAGTGGCGTAGCATGACTTTATAGCTAGGGGAGCAATTATTTTGCGCCAAGCTTCAAGCGCTGCGTCAATATGCATGACTGCACAAGTTTACATCATTATTTGAAACACTTCTACTCATCCGAGGGGGATGCGGTTTTCGGCAATCGATTTAGAATTCAGTCTACATTAGTAATCGGAAATAAAACAAAATCGATTTTTTTTAAATTTTTTAGGAAGTGCTCCTCTTCTTTTCACTCAAACCACGACAAATATGAGCAATATTGCCAGATCTACCTCTTCACATTTCTCGGCTAGAACAGAAATTTCAATACTGGTAATACTTTGATCGAGAGCCAGAACTTGCGACTGAAAGCACCGGCTGGAAGCAATTGCATTAACGCATCTCTCCTTCGTATAGAAGTGGAACTTGCGCTCGCTGCGAGCGAAAATTTTATTGGTATTGACCGACGGTTTCGTTCTCTTGTATATGCGACTAAAACCAATGAGAGGATGGGTGGAAGCATTTTAATGCGACGCATCTCCCCTTCATATTGAAGTCGAACTTGCAGGAAATGTCGCTCGTATTCGCCGGCGGTTTTGTAAATACGTTTTTAAAATCGCATCTTTTTCACTGTGGAAGGCTCTCAACATTCGATGGTCAGAAAAAGCGTGAGAAGAAAAGCTGTCCTGATCACGTAAATGCTGTGAACAGTTGTAGACGAAAATATTGCGCGCCTTCTTTTAAAGAAATTTGTAAATAAATTTTTATATCCGTGCTGATTTCAGTTTAGATTTTCTAAACTGAATAAAGGGCAAAACGTAAGGGAAGTATTGCTTCCCTTGCATCAATGGACGCCACGCCATTGCGGCATCCGATTGATGTGCAACTCTCCGTGAAAGTTTCTGTCTACGATTTAGAAATATGACACTCTCTAACCACTAAGTTTACTCCGTAGGTACCTCAATTCTAGTGTCAATTTTGTTTAAGGCACCAAACAAGACTTAGGAGTCACACTTGAGCCTTTATTGCAGCTTGGCTGTCCGAGTAAAACCTAACTCGCTTACCATTTTCTCCTGGAAAGGTCAGTTCCGTCCCTTTCGCAATAGCAATTAGGTCCGATTGGAACACCGTGGCATATTCTTGAGATAATACGTTCCGGACGTTCTACAGGTGACCTCTTGGTATATCTGATTGAACGTTGGAACTCTTGCCTGCATACATTTGCTCAAGGTCAAATTCTTGCACTTAACATCGCTAAAGCGTTTGATAGAGTTTGTAATAAATATCTGAAAATGAAGCTCAAAGCAGTCGGCTTTAATAATAACTCGTAAAATTTCTAAGAATTTTTCGCTCAACGAAAACCATGGCATGGTTTCGGAAGACGTCCATTATCTGTTGGCGGAATAGAGTCTACCATTTCGTTACATAGGTTTTGGTGATGTTGCCCCTCTCAAGCATGCCGCCCGGTGCAAGCCCGGTGCAACTGCTTCACTTGTTCCTTAGTGGAACCGGCCCTGTCTTCTAGTGAAGGCTATAAATGTACAGGGTGTTTTTTTTAGAGGCGGAGAAGTTTAAATTGAAATAAAACAAAGAAAACTGTTTTTCCATGAAAGATAATTTATTGCATTAATGTTTGAATATGATTTCGGGCATGTGACCGCCGCGACTGGCGCGTACATGCCGTAATCTGGGAGTCCAATTTTCACACACACATTTTGTTCAGTGATGCAGCATACTTTTGGCTAAATGACTATGTCAATAAGCCGAATTTCCGCATTTGAAACGATGATAATCCACAAACCATTGTCGAAACACCATTACATTCAGAAACAATCATCGTTTGGTGCGCTTTATGGGCCGATGGAATCTTTGGTGGCTTCCGTGGCGAGATTACATATGGAATGCTTTGCGTAGGAGAGGTATTCCAAATAAGGTCATAGCTATGATTAAAGAATCCTACGAAGATGCAAGGTATCGCGTCTTGCATAGAGGAGAGCTGTCCGAGAGCTTTCCTGTGCGAACGGGTGTCAGACAAGGCTGCATATTATCACCAGCCCTGTTTCTGGTGGTAATAAATGACATCTTGAAAGCTGCACTGGAAGGTGGGGAAGGTAAAGGTCTTCAATGGAGACTATTTAACATCTTAAGTCACCTTGATTATGCTGATGACGTGTGTTTGCTTGCACATACCCGTTCGGACTTAGAGTCAAATGTTCGCTCGTTGCATTCTAAATGCAAAGAGGCGGGACTGAAAATAAATGTGCGTAAAACCAAGTACATGCACATGGGTTCGAACGCAAGCACACCGATTGTTCTTAATGGACAGGATGTGAAAGAGGTGCAAGATTTTTGCTATCTCGGAAGCATTGTCAGCATGGACGGCGGAGCCGAAAAGGATGTTGAGGCTCGGCTAAATAAAGCTCGTCAGGCCTTCGGTATCCTTTCCCCTTTCTGGAGGTTAAGAGAGATCTCCCTTCGCACGAAGCTGCGAGTTTTTGACGCATGCGTCAAATCCGTGTTGTTATATGGTTGTACTACGTGGAAAGTGACCGTTCGACTTACCAAGAAACTACAGACTTTCGTAAACCAATGCCTCCGACGCATTTTAGGAATATTCTGGCCAGAAGTGATCTCCAACGACGAACTTTGGAGTACAACTCGCCAAACTAAAATAGGTATTGAGATTCAACGGCGAAAGTGACAGTGGATCGGTCATACTTTGAGGAAACCAGAGCAAAACATCGCAAAACAGGCTCTGGATTATAACCCTCAAGGAAGACGTCGGGTTGGTCGACCATGTAACACATGGAAGCGAGCAGTTGAGCAGGAGGCCAGAGGAATAAACAAGTCCTGGCAACAGCTTAAAGCCGATGCTCAGGATCGCGCCTTGTGGAAGAGAGTTGTTTCTGTCCTATGCCCCTATAGGGGGTCTTAACAGGAATTTGATTCCGTGGCGTAATGGGTAGCGTGCTTGCTTCTTAGTCAATAGCTCATGGGTTCGATTCCCATTCCAGACAGGGGATTTTTTTTAACCGCAAATTTTTCAGTTGCTACTGGTGATAAAAAATTATTCGAAATAAAATGGGGAAACGGTGTAAAAGTGATAACAGTTCCACTTCAAGAAGGCCTAGATACTCAGTAGATGGTTTCTGTTCGCTTTATATCATTCAGTCCCCCACAACATCTGCAAATATTTGTCAGTAAGCAGCCAGTACAATTGAACAATATACCAGCTTCTCCACTCGCTACGGTCGTTCTCACTCCCCTTCCCCCACCTTTCCAATCCCATTCCTTCCCTCCATGACTGTGTTTGTGCATTGCACATAAAGGCCGAAATTGCCTAAAAAAAAAAAATTTCTTCAAAAATGATGATGGTCACGACGTTACAGGCAATGGTGAGCGTTACAGAGACATGATTAAGGCCCTATACCCTGTTACCCAGCTTAATCAATCAATCAATCAAATTCCTGTTAAGACCCCCTATAGGAGCATAGGACGGAAACAACTCTCTTCCACAAGACGCGATCCTGAGCGTCGACCTTAAGCTGTTACCAGGACTTGTTTATTCCTCTGGCCTCCTGCTCAACTGCTCGCTTCCATGTGTTACATGGTCGACCAACCCGACGTCTTCCTTGAGGATTATAATCCAGAGCCTGTTTGGCGATGTTTCGCTCTGGTTTCCTCAAAGTATGACCGATCCACTGCCACTTCCGCCTTTAAATCTCAATACCTATGTATTTTAGTCTGACCAGTTGTACTCCAAAGTTCGTCGTTGGAGATCACTTCTGGCCAGAATATTCCTAAAATGCGTCGGAGGCATTGGTTCACGAAAGTCTGTAGTTTCTTGATAAGTCGAACGGTCACTTTCCAGACCTTTACCTCCCAGTGCAGCTTTCAAGATATCATTTATTACCACCAGAAACAAGGCTGGTGATAATATGCAGCCTTATCTGACACCCGTTCGCACAGGGAAGCTCTCGAACAGCTCTCCTCTATGCAAGACGCGACACCTTGCATCTTCGTAGGATTCTTTAATCATAGCTATGACCTTATCTGGAATACCTCTCCTACGCAAAGCATTCCATATGTAATCTCGCTTAACGCTGTAGAAAACCTTCTCGAAGTCCACAAACATGAGATGTAGTGGCGAACCCATTTCGGCGGACTGCTCTAATATTATCCGTAGGGTATTTGTGTGGTCGGTACAAGACGACCCTTTACGGAATCCAGCCTGATAAACTTCGAGAGTGCTCTCGACGACATCACTAATCCTATTGAGAATTACCTTAGCCATAATTTTTGATACGGCAGTAAGTAGACATATACCACGCCAATTGCCACAATCCCGAAGAGCGACCTTCTTCGGAACTTTCACAACGACGCCCTCCTTTCATTCATTCGGATATCTTCCTTCATTCCACACTTCAGTAAAGAGTGGGAGGAGTATATCGGCTGTTCTTTCCGGGTCCGCTTTGAGGAGTTCGGTTGGTAGTCCGTCTATACCTGGAGCTTTCCTTCCCGCCATTGACCGAATGGCGGAAACTATATCTTCCTTATCTGGGGGATCGTCCCTAAAAGAGGATTGTTGCGGTTGGATGTTTGGTAGCTGTTCTGTTTCTGGAATATCTTCCTCTGACAAGATGTTTAAAATATCAGAGAAGTATTCCTTCGATAGCCGCAACTGGTGTTCACTCCGTTAACATCTCTCACCAGGTGGTTGGCAGTGAAATTCCTGTTCGTCAACTGTTTCACGATTCTGAATAGTGAACCCATATCCCCAAGGTAAGCCGCAGATTCTGCCTTGTTGGCCAGATCTTCAATGGCCTTTCTCTTGTCGCGTCTAACAGCCTTTTTAAGCTGTATATGAGCATCGCGGTAGTTCTGCCTCAGGTCGGGCGTTCGTTGGTTGGCATTGGGTTGAGAGATGAGTGCCAATTTGGCTTTTTTGCGATTGCCAACCTTGTCCCATGTGTCTTGCGACATCCAGGGTTTCTCACCGCTTTGCACATATCCCACAAATTCTTCAGCACTAGTTAGAAAAGTGTTTCTGGTTGCCTCTCAATTGGCGTCCAGTGTGCGCATTTCATATTCACCCAATGTGGATGACTTTTCGCGTTGAATAGTGGTGTATTCGCGTTTTTCGTTGGGATCTCTGAGTTTATCCACATTAAGCTTGCGCTTCATTTGAAGAATTTGTGGTCGTCGGATAGCTGCTGTGCACAATCTCAAGCAGGCAACCATCAAGTGGTGATCGCTCCCCACGTCAGCTCCACGTTTCGCTCGCACATCGAGGAGACATCTTCTCCATCGGCGACTTATAGCCAAATGGTCGATCTGGTTCTGAGTAACACCATCAGGGGAAACCCAAGATGTTTTATGATGACTCTTGTGTGGAAAAAGGGTCCCTCCAATGACCATTTGCCGAGTACTACAGAACTCCACAAATAATTCGCCGTTTTCGGGTCTCTTAATCCAAGGTCGTGACGCGTCGACCCAAGGGTCACCATGACGTGTTCTAGTCCAGTGTTGTCTGATCCAACCTGGGCGTTCATATCTCCCGAGATGATAATAATATCACCTCTTGGAACACGTTCGAAGGTGGCACTCAGTTGGCTATAAAACTCCTCTTTGTCACCAGATGTTGCGGTATTAGTTGGTGCGTAGCACTGCAGAATTGTGACGTTTCTGACACTGGTCCTGAGCCTGACGACGATAATCCTATCCGAAATTGGTTGTGGGTGAATTCTACAGCCCCCATCCCACAGGGGGATAGTTAGCTCAGGTCCGTGGAGACGCTAGTCTCCAAAGATAGTTGCTGGAATTGGTAGAACCTCATCCTACAACTAAGCGAATGTTAAATTGTTCAGCCATCTCCCTCAGAGACGATAATCAAAACTTTCTTGGATGTAGATTGATTCCAGAGAGTTAATAGCGGCCTGGCTATCAGTGAAAATGCCATTATTCTTAGTAGATACTACATTACACTTATGCCAGAAGAAAGATCTAAGCCTTAAAGAACGACACGAAATCAACGATTGAACTGTTAAATAAAACGAACTCAAATCATATTTGTGCTTATATTTAATTATTCGAAACGTTTTATTACAAATATACAACTAAAAATCTATTTATACCCCTTTTCAAGAACATTCTGGCAATAAGCAATATCCTGTTCAGCTAAGGGCACGGCACCTTGTATTAGCTCAGCAAAATTCAGCATTTTAAACCTATTCCCGTCGATAGCTTCAGGCAAATTCTTAAAGGCAATCGCTGCACAATGTCGTTCATCGAGCAAGTGTTCCTCAAATGTCCATTTTGCCAAGTGATTGCCATCAACAATGACCGTTGTGTCCGCAACCACCGAATCGCATCGATCCATCTCTGTTTTAACCTTAAAACTGATTTTCTGTAAATCCACCGTTATTCCGACGCCAATATTCTTCACGTAACTCTCCTTCAGACACCATAGTCGCATAAAGGCCGCCAATTGTTTCGAATCCTCCCGATAGCTTCGTATAAAGCTCCACTCGTCGGGCGAAAAATTTCTCGTCATAAGACGGAAAAATTCGGTCAATGGTTTTCCACCGGAATACTCGATTTTCATCACATCGACGCCGATTTTAATAGGATGGCCGGCCGAGGTGGCTTCCGATTGCACGATTCCAGCCAGCACACTAAAACCGCCCTGATGCGAAACATTGAAGTCGATTTGCCGCGACGACTCCATTTCATTTGCCAGAAACGGTTTTCCACGGCTATCACGGTCGAATAGAATTTTCTCATAGTCTATACCGGTGGTGTCCCGGACGAATTTCCGCATCAGCAAACGTCCAATCAAGGAGGCATCGAAGTCATCCCGGAAATGGAATTTCATTAGGCGCGTCTTCTCCTCGGCTTGCAGGCAGGCGGTCGCTATCGCGAGCTCGCCAAGTGATGGGCGCCACTGTGACAAATCGAAAGCCCATCGCACGCAATTGTATTTGCCCGGCATTTCCGGTTTATCACTTTATGCATTTCTTAATTGATAATTAATGGAAAGAAAAGCGAATCGTTTAACGATGTCACTCCACTAATGAACCATAACACAAGGCAGCTGACAGCAGCAGTTGTACACGAAGAGCGGCACTGACAACAAATACTGCCAACGTACGCAAGCGAAACTTTCAATGAAAGTTGAGTTCTTTGAATGAAGTTCGAAATTGTGTCTCGGCTGATTCCGAAAAATTCGAAATTGTGCATGATGCGAAAGACCGTTAAAGTAATAAATGATTAATTGAAAATTTTATAATTCCCAGAATTCATAATTAAAATATTGGTGACTAATGAAGAATGAAACGAAATAATACGAATGCATATCAACTCATTTTCGGCAGTAACTAGTTGATGAATTAAATTTAGCGAAATTAAATAATTAACGCAGAAAAAATTGAATAAAACACGACGAAAGTAATAACGATTTCTACGATCGACAAAAACAAGAACAACGTACAGTGGCGGACAAAAGTCTACGGTAGCATCTTATATTGAGGTTCTGGTTAATTGGGAGCTTGAATCAAAAATCCATTGATGCACATTTTTTCAGACTTATACACAAAAAATTTCCAACTAAACGTATCGGAATTTTTAAAATTATTTGCTGGCTTAATACTTGGTTGGACCCCCTTTAGCATCAATTACTGCTTGCAGTCTTCGGGGCATAGAGGCGACTACATAACCAGTTTCTGCGGATGTAATTCTGTCCCATTCTGTAATGAGCGCTTCCTTCAACAAATTTTTATTTTTTATGCAGCATTTCTGAATTTTCCGCTCCAGAAGCTTCCATACATTTTCTATTGGGTTTAAGTCCGGGCTTTGGGCAGGCGTATTCAGCTCCCTGGGAGCGTAGTACAACAACCAGTTCTTGACGAAAAGTGCTGTGTACTTCGGATCATTGTCCAACTCCCTCCAATGCACAACTTCTCAACTGATGTCCTTAAATGTTGTTCCAACAGGTTCTTGTAAACCTAGCGGTTCATAATAGTTTCAACAAAAGCCAATCTACCGACCCCAGATGCAGCTATGGCACCCAAACCATAACATTACCTCCACCGTGCTTAACAGTAGGAATCAAATTTTAGACTCTAAGGCCGTATTCTTTTTTCTCCATATTTTACTACGACCATCACACCCGAACATATTGTATTTCGACTCGGTAAAAAGGACTCGATTCTAAAAATCATTGTCCTTGTTGATATGGGCCTTGGCAAACTCTAGACACAGAAGTCGGTTTTTGGCGGATATTAATGGTTTTTTACGTGGAGTTCTGCTTTGGAGCCCATTAGAATTTAATGCTCTCGAGATTGTTCTTGCATGGACATCGTTATTCCTTACCGCAACCACTTGTTTCGCCAAATCTGGAGCACTTATTTTTGGATTTGTGTTTACTTCTTTTAAAATTGAGCTAATGTCTCTGCGCGAAAGCTTTTTCAGTCGGCCAGTTCGCGGCTTATTTGCAATGGAACCACCGTTTTCAAAATTTTTAATAATGATATAAACAGAACTTTGTTTTAGTTTCAGTAATTTCACAATTTGCGAGCACGATTTATTGTCTTTTTTATACTGGACGACCAAATTTCGGACATCACTAGAAATTTCTTTTCGCGATGACATTTTGCGGTCCTTACAGTTCGAAACTAGCGATAAACCTAGAGTAGAGTTGCAGCTGCACATGTACTGAATGGCTGTAAGAGCAAATAAACAAATTTCGAAGAAATTCCGTTAGGTTAAGTTGGGCATTTTTTGTGTATATTGAATTTCTTTTTAAGTTTGTTATGAAAAGTTTTTGTTTTTGTTTTTGTTTTTTTTATAAATATATTTTCGTTACTGAAAAAATGTGCATCAAAGGATTTTTGATTAAAGCTTCCAATTAAGCAGAATCTCAATATAAGGTGCTGCCGTAGACTTTTGTCCGCCACTGTATGTAAGAGTGCAATTTTTTTTTTTTTTGTTCAAAAAATTTTTTAAATTTCATCGACATTGGCTACTCAAATCAAACATTTCGTCACAAATAATCGTCGACTGATGTTGAGAGAGTTACCAGCAGAAGTGGACATATACACTCCGCGACAAAAAGATACGACACTACTGAAATTTTTCCGATTCTCTGAAGTGATGAAACTTTCGGTAAAACTTGTTTGCCTGTTGTAAAGATCTTTTATTAAGAAATCTATATGAGTGATTCATTTTTCCATGAATTTTTCTACATTTACTGAAAAACTGGTGCGATAAAAAGATACGACAGGGTAAGAAATTTAAAATTAAGCCAACTGATGTGTGAAAAAAAAATAGAAAATATTTATTTAATTAATAATGTGTGTTTTTTCCCTTGTTTTTTATTACTTCTAACATTCGGTTAAGTAAAGATTTATATAGACTTTTTATATATTTTCAAGGAACTAACGTCCAAGCAGTTGTAATTACTTTTTCCAACTCCCCCACTGTTGCATACTGCTTGTTTCCTCGATGTATTGTTCGTGATAATTGTTCCCAGACATTTTCAATGATGTTGAAGTCTGGTGATCTTGCCGATCATTCGAGGACGCTTATATTTTTGACGACGAAAAAGTTCTTTACTGGCGAGCTGTGTGCACTGCTGCATTATCCTGTTGGAAAATATAATTTCTTCAGGAAATTCTCTCCGCATTGTTCGGTATTTCTTCCTCCAATAATTTAATGTATTCTTTGCTGTTCATTTTCCCCTTCATAAAACGTATATTCGTTTTTCCGTTGCAACTAATAGCAGTCCAAATCATTACTCAACCACCTCCCATTTGTCTTCGTTTATTATAGAGTTCATCTTTCCGTAAATCGTGAAAATAATAACTCCATCCATCTGGTCCATCCAATGTAAATCTCTTTCCATCAGAAAAAATCAATTGTCCCTTACTAATATAACAAACTTCTAAAAAAGTTAAAAAAAATAGTCTTGAAAAGATTTTGTGAAGAGATAGATGATCTCCCAACGGCCTCAAGACTCCAAAAGGTATTATCAAGACACCCCGATAAATATCGAACTATTAGAAAGACCGAAACTAAAAGCAGCGTGGAAACTCTTGAAGTGTTATTGGCTACACATTATAATAATAATTGTAATATAATAATAATTGTAATATAATTAACAACAATGACGATTTAGAGGTAGAGGAAAGGACAAAAATCTGGAGGAAAGCGAGGGTGTTATTTCTACCGAAGGCAGGGAATCGTCCCATTGATCAGCATAAGTCATATCGCCCTATAAGCCTTACTTCCTTCTTCGTCAAAACGATGGAGAAGTTAGTCGGCATTCACATAAGAACAGGACCTAACAAGGTCTGTCTTAATAATAATCAACATGCATACCAAAAAGGCAAATCAACAGAGTCAGCCCTTCATGGTTTGGTAAGACAAATCGAAAAGGCAAAAGACTATAAAGAAATTGCCCTTTGCACATTCCTAGATATATAAGGAGCATTTGACAATACTCCCCATGAAGCGGTAGCTAGGAAAAAGGGTTTGGAAACGGCCACAATAAAATGGATACACGCCATACTAAAGAGCTGAATGACAACCACGGATCTAGGTGATAGTACGTTGACTGCACAGACAGGGTACTATCTCCACTTCTTTGGTCAATTTCAACAGATGAGCTCCTGGACCGTCTAACAGAACAAGGATAAGAGGCAATAGGATATGCCGATTACTTCGTCATTATCATTAGAAGCAAATATGATTTAATTATATCAGAAAGAATACAGTTAGTCTAAGAACTTGAACATTAACCCAAGTAAAACTGAGATAGTACCATTAACAAATAGAAGGAAAACCAACATTATACCTCCTTCAATAATTGGAACACCAATACCCTTTTCAGATGATGTAAAATATCTAGGCGTCATACTGGATAGCAAACTCAACTGGAACAAACATATAGAACGGACTCATGCCAAAGCACTAAAGGCATTTTGGGCCTGCAAAAGCTTATTTGAAAATGGGGACAGAACAATCATCCTCCCAATAATCACATACGGGGCATAGGACAGAAACAACTCTCTTCCGCAAGTCGCGATCCTGGGCATCGGCCTTGAGCTGTTGCCAGGACTTGTTTATTCGTCTGGCCTCCTGCTCAACTGCTCGCTTCCATGTGTTACATGGTCGACCTACCCGACGTCTTCCTTAAGGATTATAATCCAGAGCCTGTTTGGCGATGTTTCGCTCTGGTTTCCTCAAAGTATGACCGATCCAGTGCCACTTCCGCCTTTGAATCTCAATACCTATTTTAGTCTGGCCAGTTGTACTTCAAAGTTCGTCGTTGGAGATTACTTCTGGCCAGAAGATTCCTAAAATGCGTCGGAGGCATTGGTTCACGAAAGTCTGTAGTTCCTTGGTAAGTCGAACGGTCACTTTCCACGTAGTACATATAACAACACGGATTTGACGCATGCGTCAAAAACTCGCTGCTTCGTGCGAAGGGAGATACCGAAGGCCTGACGAGCTTTATTTAGCCGAGCCTCAACATCTTTTTCGGCTCCGCCGAACATGCTGACAATACTTCCGAGATAGCAAAAATCTTGCACCTCTTCCACATCCTGTCCGTTAAGAACAATCGATGTGCTTGCGTTCGAACTTGGTTTTACGCATATTTATTTTCAGTCCCGCCTCTTTGCATTTAGAATGCAACGAGCGAACATTTGACTCTAAGTCCGAACGGACTGGTGGACAGCTTACGCTACAAAAAAATCCAAAAGCTAGCTTGTCTTGGTATCACAGGAACAATGAAGACCTGTCCTACGGCGGCAATGAAAATGTTCCTAAACATCCCTCCGATCCATCTCCAAATAAAAAAGGAGGCTATCAAAGGGGTGTTACCTCAAAATCCCAAAAGAAACAAAAATAGAGGTTCTAACCCCCACACTATCGGACGCTATGACGACAAAATTCAACTTTGAAAACCCCTTCAAAGTTATAATCAGAGAACGCGAGGACTGGCAATCCATGCTACCTAAAATGGAAGAGGAATCAACCATCTGGTATACAAATGGCTCGCGCACCTCTGAGGGGACTGGAGTCAAACGTCCCAACTTCTCTGTTTCAAAACCACTCCGCAAAGAAGCCACAAGCTTCCACGCTAAACTAATTTCAATGGAGCTATGAATCCAAGAGAATATAAGAAGAGCTCATCGCAACAAATCTATTTATCCTATCGGTTAGTCAAGCGGTTCTCAAAGCCCTAGCATCCAATAAACACGGATCGAGGATAGTTTGGGACTACCTTCAAAACCAAATCATCTTGGGAAAAAGGAACGATGTAACCTTAATGTGGGTACCAGGACATATGGGAATTGAGGGAAATGAAGAGACTGATCGCCTTGCAAAAAACGACGCACAAACAAATTTTATTGGTCCAGAGCCATTCTGCGAAAAACCAAAAGGGCACTCGAACCGTATACATAGAAAGTGGGTTGAACAAGAGCACAAAATCTACTGGAATAGACTTTCAGGCTTATCAATCTCAAAGAAATTTATCCTACCACCAAAAAAACAAAGTGGAGGATATTCTAAAGTTCAGCAAAAGTGACATTAGTACTGTAATCGGCCTAATGACAGGGCACATTGGAATAAGCCACCACCTCAAAAATATGGGCTTAGCTGAAACCGACATCTGCCGCCTCGTTCTCCAAGACTCAGAAACGACAGTACACATCCTATGTCATTGTGAAGCAGTAGCTAGGAAAAGACACAATCTTCTCGAAAAGGTTTCCTTTCTACCGAGGAATTAGCCAACATGGTTCCCTTAAAGATACTTAGATTAGCCAAAGCTATTGAGTTATGGTAGGGTAAAGGGGCAATAAACGCACAATAGGCCAAAAAGGTCGCGGTGCTCTCACGTGTTCCCTAAATAAAATAATAATAAAATATATATTAAAATCCACTATTTTTAAACGAAGCGTTCGTATTAGTCCAGGCCACATCTCTTAGATTTGCTTGAGAATAATATTGTCACATGCCAACACTATGCCGCTCATCGCATGTTCGCAATCTTCTGTTCGAGATCAACAAAAATGTACTAATGAGGTATAAATGCATGCATGAGCGACGATGTGGACAACAACGGTCGATGTGGGCGACAATGGTCGGTGTGGACGGCCGGTCGGAATGGTCATCGGTATGGACAACGGTAAATATGGGCAATGGTCGACGTGGACAGCAACGGTCGGAATGGTCATCGGTATGGACAACGGTTGATATGGACGACAGTGTGAACGACAACGGTCAGTATGGATGTCGGTCGATTGTGTTGGGTATAAAAAGGGCAAGTGTCGTCCACCCCCTCCCCCTTTGACTATACTGAAGTCCATCCATGCCGAAATATGCCTATAAGAAGTGGTTTCTCGAATAGGAGCGACGCTGGCGCCAGGTCATTGAAGTTCACAGATATTATATAAATGCTAACATGACTAATAAATTGATTTATATGATTTATTCATAAAAAAAACACGGGAACTTATTGAATAAGGGGTAACCAGATTTTAAGTTCAAGATGTTAGTTGCAGTATGAAACACCAGCGTACCTGAAGTAATTCACATGAATTCAACGTATTTTAAATCCAATTTAAAGGAGCAACACTTGTTTGATTTTAACAAAAGAAGCAGACAGGCATGATATTTAGGTTTCTTTTAAGTATTCACCTCATAGCGTTTGACCTAGTGGCGATTTGTTTCTGCACACATTTCAAGTATGCTTGCTATATGGGGTTTAAGGAGTTTTGTTCTTAGGTTTTTATAAACATAGCGTGTCTTAGAAAGCAGCTACTTATAAGTACGTGTATGTATAGTGACTATCGTGTTTAGCTCATAAGAGTTCAACATTACTTGTAACACCCGGAGATTTAAATTCAAAATTAATAAATTTCTTCTTCTTAAATTCAAAATTAATAAATTTCTTTTTGATTTCTTTAGGCTTAGGATGTAGGAAGGTGGTCACGAAAAAAGAACCACATTACACTAGGACCGTCAAGTTGGGCCCCTTTTTCCGCCCTATTTAAGAACATGAATTGGAGGTTACTCCTCTAGTACTAGTCACTTGGTAAGGTTTGCGAACCTAAATAGACTCGAGGTCGTCCAGTTCTGAGAATAATCTAGAGCCTAAGGAAAGGAGACGACTGTTGGAGATTTACGGACAGTGTCAAAGATAATGTTCAATAGATTTTTCGTCTTCCTCGCAACCTCTACAAACACACTGTCGCTTGCGATCCGAAGGCTGAATTCGTGGAACTTAAGCAGGCAATGTCCTGTGATCAGGCCGACAATAGCTCGGACGTGATGTTTTCAATCGGTTATTTCCAAAAGGATCTGGCCGCTCTACAGATATCCAGTTGCAGCCATCCGGTCGAGTAAGAGTCCAAAATATTTTGTTCCTCCTAATGAAGTCAATGTTTGCAAATCCGTGCTTAGGAAGCGTGTTCGCTGTGTGTTCTAGCAATACTTTCAATATATGAAACCGCTAGCTTTATAAATTTAAAAAAAAAAATAAAGCAAAAAAAAATTAAAGTATAAAATTTTCATCACATTGCTCAGTTTAGCTAGCTCTCAAAATTTAGAACGGCCACTGTTCAGACTCGTCTCATCGAGCCCTACACTGCTCTCCCATCGGAATGACTCGAAGATATCCCATCGAACGCCACACTTCTCAACAATCGAAAATGGTTAATCAGCAAGGAAAGCTATAGAAGCTCCAATAGCTGGCAGAGAGGCGATGAGCTTAGCGCCTCAGTTCTTTTGCTTTTTATGACATCGACATCGGATCAAGCCATACAAGCCGGCACGGCAGCAATGTGTTGAACGAGCTGTGGGTGAGAAAGCTTTTCAGGCGCCTCATTTTCAAAGTTGGAGAAATCGTTCGTTTGCAGACTCGCACATTTTTGTCCAAGCGCTTTTATGTTTTTCTCCTTTAGGCCCATTCCCCTACAACAGTAAGGAAGGTAAAAGGTAAAAAGGAGGAGGCGTATCGCTGATATGAGAATGATCTAAATAAGCAAATATGCAAAATTTAATCGTATTAGGAATGTTGGATTCAATTGTTCGAAAATGCTGTGGCGACAGTGCCTCACGCGCTTCACCTAACGAGCCGCTAATGGGTCAAAAGCGTAAGCGAAGTTCAATTTCAAGGGACATTAAACCGATGCAATATATTTGCTGATAAAAATAACAGCAGGAATATTTTCCATATTTTCTCTAAATCTTATTTCTACAATTATTGTCAAAACGAGTTCCAGCTTTTGAAGATAGCACCAACCATCTTCGAATCATAGTGTAACTCTATGCGAATATAAATAGCTCTATTTGAAAATTAGCAGACGACTTGCTTACGATACTATTCAAACCATTATAACAAGCTTGATAATACATGCCCTTCATTTACATTGTAACAAAACGAAGGGTAGGTAAGTAACATTCAAACAAACCCCTAGCTAGTTGTATTCAAACTAATATCATCGGTCGGTCTCATAACAAACTTCAAGAAATGCATATGGCATTTAAAATTAAACATTTCCACCTGATCAGGGCAATAAGAAAAACCAAATTGCATTGCCCTGCATGTGCATGAAAGGTGTTAAATTCTAAATTACCATAATTTGGTAACGCATAAAGCATATTTCCGGAACGAAATCAACAAAATCTTCGTGTTTTGAATCTATTGAAGCAAGGCGAGTTGTTCGTTAATTCGGTAAATAATCATCAATTCAAACATTCGTTACATCATGATTTAGGAGCCCTATTTTATAGACATTTTGGGACTATTATACCCTTTAAGGACTTCCCGTGGTGCGTTGCATGCGATTATTGCGGTTGCTGCGGGGCTGATTGGCTCATGTTACCAAAAGTTCAGTACACCGATTTATCCTGAAAACACCGCCGAAATAAAATCAATTTCGGTAGTAAATATTCCTGAAAAGGAAACGGTTCGTACCAGGACGTGCACTCTTCGTGATTTTAGGAAAATTCAAAAATAAAAAGAAAAAAATATTCCTGTAGGTATTGCGATATATGAGCGTAAGGAGTAAACGAGAAATTATTATTTTTTGTTTTTTTTTTAGGGAATGAGACGCTCAACGTTATTTTTGCTGCCTGGTTTAAGTTGATCGGGGTGTAAAAGATGGAACTGTTTCCATAGGGGCGTTTTTTAGTTGATTCAGGTGATCGTTCTCAGATGGACTTGAATAGCAGTTACGATTAATTGAATAATTAGTTCTGGTCGATTGTGTCAGCGCAACTTCCGAGCTACTTTGGTTAGTTTTCGTTCATTAGAAAAAAAAACAAGAAACATTTAAGAAACGCATGAAGAATGTTTATTAAGAAAAGTCTCCAATCCATTTTCATAAACGTTTAAAACACGAACGATCAGACGAGATTGAAATTGTCAGACATATATCTAAAATTAACAGGACGACGATTGGGCGTAAGGCCCAATCATGCGATACTACAGATTAAGAGAATTTTTTTGATTTTAAGAACGGCATTCAATCAACTTGTTCACATCATGCTAGAGTTGCTATCAGAATGTTTCATTAAGAAAAATAGTGTATTGGATTTAGTTAAATTGTGCAGTTTGTATGGGAGGTGGTAGGAGTGGTGGGCAATTCTTAGTGAGTTTTTCAGAAATAACTATAAACATCATGCATTTGACATGTTTTCAATCGCAAATCAGTAGCATTCAAACTTTTCAAGAAAATCGACTTTTTGGAAAGTTGTAAAATTGTGTATATGGGAGAGGGTGTAAGGAGCGTAGCTAATCATCTAATTTTTTTGATCTTACTAATAATTCTAAATAAGTTATTAGTGCACAATTTGAGCTCGATAAATTTTATGCGCACTGAGTAAATTGATCTATAGTGTGCAGTTTATATGGGAGGTGGTAGAAGCAGTGGTTGGATTCGAATAATTTTTATACCGTAATTTGAACTTCCTAGCTCAACGCGTTCTCGAGCTAGAGAGGATACGGACAGACTGACGGACGGACGGACATCCGATTTAGAGATTTTTGAGTGATAATATGAACTTCTGTATCATTAATTTTTTCTTCAAGCCTTATTTCATAGCGTTACAAACTTTATGGCAAACTTATAATACTCTCAGATCTCATCTAGAGTATAAAAATGCCAAAATTTAGACAACTATCCTGTAGTCTAATAAATGCACTTTATAAAGTATTTTTTAATAGGAACATACGAGGGGAAGGTCAAAAATTTCGCGGAATGGCAGGAAAGGGGGGTAAAATTAAACAAGTTATTGGGAGTACAAATTGAAAACCGCCGTTTTTTGAAAATTCGAGCCCTATTGCGCAAAAATGGTTAAATATTTTTTATTCAAAGAAATTCCCATCCCTAACCACAACTTTTCCCATCTTTCTGGCAGCATACGCATTCCGCGTCGAAAAAACTACTCTTCTTTTCAGCCGATCAACGAATCGACCCAATTTTTGGCTTCTGCGAAAGAATGGAAATGCTGCTCAGCCAGACCATGTGTCATCGATCGGAATAGGTGGTTGTCGGAAGGGGTGATGTCTGAAGGGTACAGCGGGTGGGTCCTATTTCAGTGTTTCCAGGTAGATTTTCACAACCTACGCAAAATGTGGCCGAGCGTTGTCGTGCAGCAAAACCAATTTGTCGTGTCTCTCTTGTAACTGTGGCCGTTTCTCTTGCAACGCTCGGTTCAAACGCATCAATTGTTCACTCGGTTTCAACAGCTCAAGATACACCACAAAAATTCTCTTTCTTCCACTGCCATACCGGTCCTCGACTTCAAAATCGCCGATCTTGAAGCATTGAAACCAGTCACGACACGTACTTTCACTAATAGCATCCTCACCACAAATTTCAACAATCATTCGACGCGCCTCAGCTGCAGATTTTTTTGAATTAAATGCAAAAAGCAAAACTTCCCGCAAATGACGCTTATTTGGCTTAAACTTCGACATATTCGCGCACAAAAAAGTATTTGACGCCGATGAAACTTCACAAATCTAATGATGAGGAGTTGTTAACACAGATGCCTAACCTTACCATGTGACGTTACCGACCTGCCATTTTTAACCAGCATTTACTGCTGGCACCATCTATTGGGAAACGGCGAGTTTCAATTTATGCTCCCGGTATATTTGTAGCATACAATGATAGAATAAAGTCTGACAACTTATCAAGTTCTGTCTTGTGTTCGCTACAGTCAATGACGAACAAGCAAAACAAAAGAAAATAATGCACCTTTGGGCATGAAGTTTTGACCAGGAGTAGTTTAATTCAGGATTGGAGTAGGTGCCCAAATGGCGAACAATATGAAAGACTACATCTACTACAGCGTACGTAAAAAGCGACACCTCACTACCAAAAAACTCTCGATAGTAGATACCAGAAAACGTAAAAAACTGCTCGCTACCAGGTAGCACTTTGGTTCTAACAAAGTGCTAATGCGTCGTCTTTTTTGTAAGTAGCACCGTAACTTACGCTTTGGTGCGTAATCCGTTTTCACATCAAGTTAGAGATTAAGAGAACTCAGTCGAAAGAAACAATCGACTTCAACATCAAGCTGAACTTGAGGCTCACTCTTTAATACTGTAACGTACAGTCCAGTCAACTTATGAGAGATAAAACAAAACGAAAATTAAGAAACATAAGAATTATTGAGTAAGGACGGACAGGATAAAAGAATTCAGCGGCTTTGTTGTGTCGTTCGAATAAACGAGCTACAGAATTTACTGCTAGGGTGTAGCCTAGTGGGTAGCGTGTTGGTCTTATAATGCGAACGTCGTGAGTTCAAATCCCGGTCGACGCAATATATAATTCCAGCAAATTGCCTGCTTGGATATAAATTGGTCACCTCAACCTACGAAAATAAAAAATTCGTAGATAGAGGGGTTCTGCGAAGGGCTAACAACCATTCCACAATAAATAATGAAAAATGTTTAGGAGCCTGAATGTCTGGAGTCCAAGGCCCGATTTGGGCTTTAGCGCCATTATAGATGTAGAAGGAATTTTACTGAGCGGCAAAAAGTGTAATACGAGAGAGGAAAATCCGAGGTGGTATTATACCAGAAATGTCAGCGTTCAAATATTAGTAAGAAAATGTAACTAACATTTCTTCTAAGATCAATCGAATTGAGCGAAAAGATTACATTAGGATCTCCTATGTTTAATAGCTCGGATCTAGAAAAAAAGTGTTATTATAGCAGCGCCTGCTCATAAATTACAGTTCTACTCGAGTCGTGACCTCATAGAATTTATAGTATTGTCAGTAATTTGAATGGTGAAATGTATTTTTTACATCCCCTGAAAACGCTCAAGCATTCGGACGCTGCTTTAGCGATGTCGATGTGTTCCATAATATTGATGCCTAGAATGTTCAAACTTAAAGACCTGTTTAAAACTTCTTCTCCTTCTTCCTCAATGGCACTGCAGCCCAAATCGAGCCTTGGCCTCCTGACTTTCAGGTTCCTTAACATTTTATTTGTAATTGCAAAGGAGTTGTTAGACCTTTGCACGAATTTTCATTTTCGCAAATTGAGGTGGCCCAGATAGCAGTGTTCTAAAATTATACGTCGACCGGGATTTGAACTCCCGACCTTCGTATTGTAGACCAACACGCTACCACTAGGCTACACCCAAGTCTAAAACTTGGTCACCGAAAATCCATACTTTGACCGCGGCGCTACAGAGACGTGAGACAGCATTGAGTTTTGGTTGCATTGATCAAAACCATGCTCATTTTGCACCATTGGAGAGCATTTAAGAGGTTATTGTTCAACGATTCAATCATAATGCCACATTGCACGCCAGATTTGGACGAGCGAACTGACGAAATTGTGTTGAAATGGTAGGAGAAGTACAGAGTGTCATCGTAAAATTGTAAATGGTTTAAATGTGAATGTTAAAAATAAAAAAAAAAGAGTGAAAGAAAGAATTGAAACCTGAGGGACACTAGCATTAATGAGGTGGGTCTTGCGGCGTACTTGTAGATATAAGGTAATATTCATCTATTCAATAGTGAAAATTACCCTTGCAGTTTTAATTGGAATAGATCTTGATTATAGACAATGAGACATTAAATTAATTAGCAAAAAAGAGCATTGCAAGGAGCTCGAATCAATTTCAAATAGCATTGCAATTAAAATAATTAAATAAAAACACAAATTCAATTAAATAAACATAATTGCACTCATTCCAAAAAACACAAAAAAAAATATAATTTCTTACGTAAAATAATTTCTACATAAAAAGTGTAAGAAGAAACAAAAATCGAACTTAAGCACCTGCACTTTTTATAATTCTAATATTAAAAAAAAAAAACAATTAACTCTTATGCACTGTAAAACACGAAAAAGGGGAGTGAATTTAACTGTCAACAAGCTCTCAAACTGAAAAACATTTCTATTGAAAATCATACTCTGCTACTTGACTTTAAATATAATTATTTTGGGGAAAGGATACAGGCATTAAGAAAAATAAAAAAAACATACAACAAAGGGGTATCTAGCTTAAAAATATGATGCATTGTGTACAGTCGACTTACCGTTTAGTCTTGCATTCTCTGGACCTCGTTCTCTCAACGACGATGTCGCCGTCAACTCTGCATTCTGTAAAAGGGGCTGATTGCACTCGTAATCCACATAATATTCGCTGTAGAGATCTGAAAAGAAACGAAACGTGTGAAAATTTATTACTTTGCGAATTGAACAAGAAATGAATGTTCTTGAATTGTCTGGGCGTGAAAGTTGTAAAGACACTTATTTTGATGAATTGATGTACCATATGCCATGTGTAGAGTAGATCTTTACGCTGGCAAAATAAATTAAAGACCAAATTAGCTGTGATATACCACCGTCCAGTACGGTTGCACGAATAAGACATACTGGCCACCAATACGTTTAGTGTCCACTTGACATTATAATTCTTATAACATTGAGATATTCTTGCATGTCAGCCCTAGTCGTTCATCGAATATTCGCGATCTTCAGGTATCTACTATTCTGCACACACACGCGCACATATATTACACATCGACTATGATTTATAGGAGCGGCGATCGACCGAAAAGGAAATGATGTATAGAAGCGGCCGACAGCAAACGGCCGAAGAGTAAATGATGTATAGAAGCGGCCGACAGCGAACCGGCAAGAACGATATAAAATGGGTCCCTTGATGGAGAAGAATCAAAATCAGGTATCAGGTGATTAAGTCACGATAGAAACAGTCGAAATACGGAAGCGAAAGAGGGGAGACTGGAAAGCGAAAGAGTAGAAACAGGAAAGCGAAAAACTCGGGTGAACGACGGTGCGAATAAGCACGAATACGAAAGCGACATAAAAAGTGTAAAAGCGTTTGTGTGTAATTTAAATTAAAGTGATATTGTTTTATTTTTACTTGAAATCCAGCTGACCCTAGCGCACTTTAACATATAAGACAGACATACCAAATCAATTTTCAGCTTCAATCCAAGTTATCCAAACTCCAAACTGGCAGGAAGTGTGGATCTAGTTCAATTTATTTACAATCGTCGTAAATTTTAGACTAGTCAATTTATATTTTTCCAAGATATAAACATCGACTGTAACATTAACATAATGAACTAACTGAAAGAAACCAAGCCGTACACTTCCAATATTCTACCCTTGTTTACTTCTTTATCATGATCCACACAAATTGGATTGGCTATATTACTGTCTAACATAAAGATCTTGATTAATGAAACTAAATTCAGGCCATTCATCATCCTCATAACTAACAATCTTGGAAAAAGAATCTGAAGACTTATTGGCGCACGCTAAAAGACATGACCGGGTGAACTACAAGTATTTTCATCGATCTGTAGAACACTACTCGGCAACATAAATCTTGAGATGTTGTAAACATGAATCTTTTTCAATGAGCGACCCACGAGTCTTGCGTGGTCTGTTTTTGTGTTGCACTTCGAACTATATCTAACAGTGGATATCTTTTATGAAATCTGTAGAAACAAAAGCGCCATAAACAAAGTGAAGAAAACTACTTCGGAAAAACTAAAGTGGATTCTTTTAGAAGGTGTATCGTATTGTAAGTATTTAGGTAAGTGGGACGTTGTTTAATATTTTTGGATTAGAGAAATATTCTAGAGAATAATTTTTCAAAATCTCTTAATCCTGGCATCTACTAAGAATGTTTAAGAAATAAATTAAGTTTAATCTTATGCTATAAATCGCGACAAAATGATTTTAAAATAGTGATTATGTCCTAATTTTACTTTATTATTTTAATAATAAAGTATTGTGATCGACTTGGGAAAAAAAAAAAATTTGCTACCCTGAAATTTTGTTTTTTCGCGTTTCGTGACTAAATTAGCCTAAAAATGCAAAAAAAAAAATCCGTCTGTCTGTACGCCGTTCGCCGTCCGCCGTACGCCGGTGTGTACGCTCAGAGCACATTAACTCCCAAACCCTTCGAGATAGAAAGCTAATTTTTGGAGGGATTGTAGGTAGTTGCGGATCTCAGGAGGACACTCATTTTTGGGGGTGTAAGGGTTCAGGGGGAGGCGGGGGGAGCACTTAAACCGAAAACTAAGAATTCAAATATCTCAAACATGGTTACAGCTAGGAAGCTAAAAATCAATATACATATAAAAGGGTTTATGGGACAACTTTTAAAATTAATCTAATTTTTTTATCCATTGGGGTGCAAAAAGGGGGGGCTAAAAACCAATTGTCGGCCGAATTTTTTTTTCAAATGATTATATCTTCGAAATTACTTAGCATAAAAAATTTATAATTTTAGACCATCAAGGTGGCATACAGATTCACTGGAATCAGCTTACGTAGAGGCTAATTATTGTAAGGGGGAGAGTCAGGGGGGGTGCAAAGAAAAACACTTCAAAATCAATATCTCGACTATTTGTTGAGCTCTGCAATTGAAACTTGGTACCTTTATTAAGCTATACTAGAGAAATATGAAAAAAATATAATATTTGGACTAAATAGTAGTGGGGGAAAATGGGGAGCATTGAACTTTCCAAAATTTCAAACCATTATATCTCAAAATTGAGGGCAGATATCACATCAAAAATTTGTCAGATCATAGAACTATATAGTTTTCAATTTGGGTAAAAAAATTAAGTGGAGGGGTGTAAGGGGAGGGAGGTGGAAAGCAAAAATGTTGAAAATTTTGAGTAATTTTTTTAGGGCTCTGGTAAAAGATACAGAGTTTAAATTTTGCAGGTCAATATATCAATTTATTGTACATACATAAAAAATAATATAAATTCTACAATTGTTATGCACCGACCCCCTGGTCTAACGTGCACAAGGTGTTTCATGTGAAATGAAAAAACACATAAGCTGAAAATTTTTGAATGAAATTTTAAGGTAGAAACTTGAAAATTTGCGAAATGCATTTAAAAAAAATCCCTCAAAGAATGAATTATTAACTGGTCGAAAATCTTTAAAACTTCTACCCCCTCCCATACAAAATTATTTTTTCGACCATTTTCAAGAAATCAATTACCACCTAACTATTAAAAGCTATCAATTTGAAATTTTGCATAAGAACTTACAAAAATAATTGAAATGAAATTACGTTAAAAGTTTTGAAATCGCGCTTACCCTTCTACCCCCTCCCATACAAAAGTATGATTTCGACCAATTTCATTAAATCAACTAATAACAAACAATTTGCAAGCTGCGAACTTGAAATTTTGTACGAGCACCTTACAACTAAAAAGAAAGAAAATTGCATCACAAGTCTTACGATTCCCCTACCTCCTCTACCCCGTCCCATACAAAATTATTTTTTCGAGCATTTTTATGAAATAAGTTATCAGCTAACTCTTAAAAGTTATCAAATTCAAATTTTGAATTGAAACTTATAAAAATAATTCAAATGAAATTGCTTTGAAAATTTTCAAATCGCGCTTGCCCTTCTACCCCCTCCCATACAAAACTATGATTTCGACCAATTTCATAAATCAACTAATAACCAACAAACTAAAAGCTATGAACTTGAAATTTTATAAAAGCACCTTAAAAGAGAAGCGAAATAAAACTGCATATCAAAATTTACGATTCCCCTACCTACTCTACCCCCTCCCATACAAATGTTCGGTTTCGTGAATGTAAAATACACCGAATTTTATGAACTTCGTCTATGAGACACATTCTACACAGAGAATATTGGACGTGATTCAAGCAATTAATTAAAAAGCTATTAACATCCACCCACCCTTACTATTACCCCTCCTCCTCCCCTCCATAAAAACCCAAACTTGTAGAAACGAATGAAATATTGTTAAATAGACAACAGCCCTGCTCAAGAACTACCTTTCACTTAGTCTTCCCTAACCACTCTTACCTGCATATTGACTTTCCACACATCCGAAACATGTCCCAAGAATAATAAAGTTTCGCCCGACTTGTTGGCAGTTTATTTTTTTTTTCTTCAATAGGAAAAAATATTCTAAATAGTAATAAAACAAAACAGGACTACAATTGGGCATCTAGAGTATCGCATGATTGGGCCATGCCATACTCTAGATGAAAGAGAAAATTTGTATGGGGAGTGGTAGAAGGGGCGACAGCATTGAACCAATTTTTTCACATCATGCTAGAGAATGCTTTGTATAAAATTTAAGCTTCAAAAATTTAATAGGTACTGAGAAAATTAGTGTGAAACTGAGCAGTTTGTATGTATGGGAGGTGGTGGAAGGAGTGGGGTTTTTTTAGTAATTATTTTCGAAATAACTATAAACATCGTGCATTTGACATATTTTAAATTGATCATAATTTTCAGGAAAATCGACTTTTTGTAAAGACATAAAATTGTTATATTGCAAGGGAGGGGGTAGAAGGAGTGAAGCTAATCGTCTAATTTTTTTCAGACCGATAAATTTTATACGTACTGAGTAAATTGGTTTAAAGTATTTCATGAAAAAGTGCAGTTTGTATGGGAGGTGGTAGAATAGTGCGACTAGGGGAATTCAAATAATTTTTATACCGTAGATATAAATTGGTATAAAAATAATTTATTCATTCAAATTTCAGACCAATAGCTTTTATACTTTTCGAGAAAATGTGTTTATTAAATTTCGAAATTGTGTCATTGTGTATGGGAGGGGGGAGCTACGAGGAAAGGTCAAAAATTTCGCAGAATATTTTTACCTGGAGGTATTCGTTACCAAGTATTCCCTAAAATCAGCTCAAGACGAGTACAAAGAATGCTCATAGCGGTTCAGAAAAAGCAGCGCGTCGAGTATTCAAGCGAGGTTTTTGATCTTTGTAGCGAGATCAGGGATGAAATCTTGATCCAGACAAGACAAGGTTAGGAGTAATCCCCGGTCTTATAGAGGCATATCTCTTCTCCCAGTCCTTGGCAAGGTCTTTGAAAGGTTGATTATGTTTCGTAGACTGGAGGAAAAAACCAGCCATCTTCCCTGCCGGGAAAAGTACGGAGGATGCGTGGATGTACGTGAAAGACTGCGTTACCAAAAGTGCTATCAAGTACATCCTCTGACAGATCAGCATGTGTTAGGGGTCTGCGCGACTCTGTATGGAAGATTGTGGAGCGTGGCTCCATCAGTGGTCCATTCATTTGGAACCTAATGATGGATAACCTTCTGGTGCAGATCGCGGATTCATGCATTCTGTTAATACTGGTGGAGGGAAACTCCAGACTTGAGCTTGAGCGCAAGGGTGAGGCATTAATGGCAACCGTTCGGGAATGGGGATTGAGGGTTGGCATGGCGATACCGAAGGACAAGATGGTGACAATGATACTGAAGAGCTCGTTGTCACAATCACGTCATCCTTCGGTAAAACTGGAGGGAAGAAGGCTGAGGTATACGACTGAAGTCAAATACCTGGGCATTAAAGTTTTGGAGCGGTTGGGATTTAAGCCTCATCTGCGAGAGCTCAGGGGGCGACTCCTCACTATTATAAACCAGATCCGCAGGGTGCTGCGGTTTGAGTACGGCCTCTCTAGGCGTACTGTTCGGGTCATATACGACAGACTTTTCGTTACTTGCGCAACGTATGGATCGGCGGTATGGTACAAAACATTGGCGACTGATGAAAACACCAACTCGATTAACTCGTGCCAAAGAGTAGTCCTGAGTGCATGCTTACTGGTCTCCACCGTGGCCATGCTGGTACTGATCGGTGCTCTGCCATTGGACTTGGAGGTGAAGCGTCGCGCTATCACCTACAAGGTCTGGAAGGGACTCCCATTGCTGACTAACGATTCGTTAACTTCGGAAGAGGAAGCCAGGTGCAATAGCAGTGACAAGGTTAGAGTTACACATCGGTTTATTGGGGTCGCAAGCTTCGCGAGAGATAACCGAGACTTCGAGTTCTGTCTTAGTCTTCGTTAACTCTTGACGGGCCACGGCAGCATAAATAAGTTTCTCCATAGGATTGGCCGGAACGAAACGGCTTGCTGCGCATGCGGAGCCTCGATAGAAAGCTGGCTGCATATCTTGACCGAATGTCCTCAGGCAGCTTGAAGAAATGAGGGTTGTGGGAGGTAGGGAGGGGCTGGACGCAAGAAGGTGCCTCGCGAATAGAGAGAGATTTGAATGCATTCAAAAGAAGAAAAGTCGAAGTCGGCAACTGAAGGGGCTTAGCCCTGGTAGTGTTATACTTAGGTGGACGTATACCTTTCCCCTATACGCAGGAAACGGATAACGATAGTTATCACATACCGGATAAACGACCAATGTCAATTCCGGTATAACCTTTGGGGACTACTGACCCAACGTTTCCCGAGGCGGAGTGCTACCAGCCACGGGTTTGCAAAAGGACCTAAACTAGGAGTAATCGTTCATAATTACGAAACCTGACCGGAGGTTTTCTGATACCACGAGTATAGGGGAGCTCATTGAAGGTTGCTTCTACCCCTGGCAATGAAAAATGGCCCTTCGGGGAGTATCGTGGTGGCGGCTGTGGTTTACCGCCCACATCGCTGGCAGATCTTCTAGGAGTTCGGCGTGGAGTTGCGTGTTCCAACCTGGTGCCATGACCATACGAATGGCAGAGATTTAGATAGATATGAATGCCAAACTTGCATTTGGTATAGACTGCGGGGCCGTTAATGATTGTCGCCACAAAAACAATCCGCGTTGCTAAATACAACCGTGCACTTGCGACTTAACGTCAGGCGTACACGGTAAACGAAACGGATATGGATGTTACTGGAGACGAAACTTGAATTCATCATTATGACCCTCAATCAAAGCAGGAATCAATGCAGTGGCTCCGTAAAGGCGCTTCACCCACAATGAAATTCAAGGTCTAACAATCCGCCGGAAAAACCATGTCCACTTTTCAGATTATGTCTCCCAAACATAAAACTACTTCCTGAAAAATTAATGATGACTCATAAAATTAAGCATTCCAGATGCTCACGGCATTGTGAAAGTTCGAGTTAAACCATAACATTTACATGCTGAGATTTATTCAATGAACCATCCTCCACAACTAGGACATTTAAAATTACAGGTTCAGTATTTGAAATTCGAAAGCCAATAAGTCAATTAAATTTAAATAAAATTACCATCAAAGCATAATTCAGCGGATGCTGCTATCTGATTTCGCCGAAACGAGAACCCTCTGATTCCATTTCATCATGAGTTACAGTCGAAATTCGTCCGAATCATTGGGCACAATGCCAGACAAAAAAAAGGATGTGTTTTCGTTCATCCCCTACTTATTCACGACATTCTCTTTGAGGAAAATCGATAAATTGTTGGGGTAAGTTTTCCCTGCCAACTGCAGGACTTCGTGACTGACACCCTTATAACCATGTGCAAAAGACTTTCCTTATTTCCCTTTTTTTTTTTGTTGAATAGAGTTTTGATCTAGACTTGATACGGTTCGAGTCGTACGACCGGAAAAGACTCCTTACAACTTTCTTATATACGGTCGTGGCGACAATAGACAAATGGCATCTTTCATTAATCCTTAATATAAATGGCCGCATTCTCAGATGGGTGACATGCTTCTTGGGGGCAATAATTTTGCCAAGCAAGTAAATGAAAAAAAAAACATCTATGCCACCACCCGCTTTTTAATCGAACTTAGTCGTAATTTGTCTCAGCATTTTCTTATTGGTAATTAGCGTATGTCTTGGAAGTAATTCTTTTACGGTTCATCGATTATCGCTTTTATGGAATTAAGTCATCTGAAGGTGGGTAGACCGTTTCGAAATGGAGCGTCTTGAAATGCTTATTCCAATGTCGGGGAAATTAATGTTTTTATTGATGCACATAGCTCGTATGTTAGGGTTTTTTAATTAAATCACATTTTTGAGTAATTTCGTCACTTAGGATCTGATCTATTTATTGCCGTTTTTATTTGAAATTATTTTAAATTTGTTTCGTGTGGCGCCAATCCATGGGGCTGTATCACGAAATTTCTTCTCATCATCATCACCATCAAATGGCGCTACAGCGCAAGTCTTACCTTGGCCTTCTGTATGCTTCGTCGCACACACGGGGAGTAGTTGCATTGAGGAGGACTTTGCCGAATCATGCAAACATTCTTGGAGACTTCAGCGACTCCACGGACCCGTTCTTATCGATAGGGGGGAGTAAGTCGGCAGCTTGCTGTCGGCTCCAAATCCTATCAAGGCAGGGGGGAAAGTCGAAGGCCTGTCTTCGGCTCCGAAACCTGTCTATCGCAGGGAAGTAAGTGCTGGTTGAGAAAGCTTAGTGAGATTCCAGTAACTAATTTTGGGGTGGACCGTCCTCACGAACCTGAGGGGTGTGACCAATCAAAGTGCTTCGGTTGCGGAGCCTGACCAGAGGTAATCTGGTACCTCGAGAGTTAGGGAGCCCATGGAAGGTTGCTTCCACCCCCAGCGATGATTGAGGTCGTCTTGACGAACACGAGGTGGTTGTGGTGATCCATATCGCGGGCAGACCAATTGCTCGGCGTAAGGTTGCGTGATCCTCAACCTGGTGCCATGACCGAAAGACTGGCAGAGATCTAGATACATAGGTCTCGCATCCAGCAGTATGATTGCCGAATTTGCTGTAGGTATAAACTTCGGGGGCGTTAATGATTGTACAATTACGTTAATGATTGTCCAATGATTATACAATTCGTGTTGCTAAGGACAACAGTGAGGTTTCACCTTAAAGGTAGTGCACTTCACTTTAAACAAATACAGACAATGAATGTATGCTTCGTCTCCAATTTTCTCGGTCCAATGACCGCGTCCTCCGTGTTGAAAATTTCAGAAGCAATTGGCAGTCTTCGTCGGTTGAATCCTTCCAGCGTTTTCTCGGTTTTCCGAGTGTCCTTTTTCCTTCCACCTTTCCTTTTTGTACACGTTTGGGTATTCTCCTGTCCTCCATTCGCTGTACGTGACCAGCCCACTGTAGCTTTCGAAGTTTGATGAGAGTAGAGACTTCAGGACCCTCAAAAACGGTTTACAATTCCTGATTGTATCGAATTCTTCATTCGCCTCGTTCTCTCACCGGTCCGAGAATTCTTCATAATACCTTCCTCTCGAAAACATTAACCATTTTTTCTTTCCACATTTTACTGCCATAGCAGAGCACATTGAGGCGGACTTGGTGTCACGCAAAAGCGTTGCGCTTGTAAAACCTTCATGATGCCGCGCTGTTAGCCTCGAAGCGAAAAATAATTTTGGTCAAAGGAAAATTACAGTAGTGAAAGTGATCCGCGGCGAGAAAAGTTTCATTATAAAGCTACATCATTTAAAAAGAAATTCATCAAAAATATCAATCAGTCAATTTACTGCTAACACCCTCTATGGGGGCAGGTTCGTCTTAACAAAAATCAACATGCCTACCAAAAGGGCAAATCAACAGAGTCAGCTCTTCACGATTTGGTAAGACAAATCGAAAAGGCGAAAGACTATAAAGAAATTGCGCTTTGCGCATTCCTAGATATAGAGGGAGCATTTGATAATACTCCCCATGAAGCCATTATAGCGGCAGCTAGGAAAAAAGGGCTGGAAACGGCCACAATTAAATGGATACATGCCATGCTAAGAAGTCGAATGACTATCACGGAATTGGGTGATAGCTCACTGACTGCACAGACCTATAGAGGATGTCCCCAAGGTGGGGTACTATCTCCACTTCTATGGTCTATTGTAGTGGATGAACTCCTGGACCATCTAGCGGAACAGGGTTAGGATATGCTGACGACCTCGTCATTATTATTAGAGATAAGTATGGTTCTATTATATCGGAAAGAACACAATCTGCCTTAGATATGATAATCAACTGGTGTCGGTCTAAAAACTTGAACATCAACCCAAGTAAGACTGAGTTGGTACCATTTACAAATAGAAGGAATATCCACATCACACCCCCTTCAATAAATGGAACAATTATACCCCTTTCAGAAGAGGTAAAATATCTAGGAGTTATACTGGATAGAAAACTTAACTGGAACAAACATATAGAATGGACTCATGCCAAAGCTCTAAAGGCATTTTGGGCCTGTAGAAGCTTATTTGGTAGGAAATGGGGACTTAAGCCCAAAATGATTTACTGGTGTTACAGAACAATCATTCTTCCAATAGTCACATACGGATCAACGGTATGGTGGACTAAAACGTTGCAAAGAAAAGCACAGCTCACGCTACAAAAAATCCAAAGGCTAGCTTGTCTTGGCATCACAGGTGCGATGAAAACCTGTCCCACAGCGGCAATGGAAATGTTCCTTAACATTCCTCCGATACATCTCCAAATAAAAAGGGAAGCTATCAAAGGAGTGTTACGCTTACAAAGGGAAAACAACTATAAACCAGGGGATTTTAGAGGCCACCTCAAAATCCTAAATAACCCAAAATTGGAGGCTCTAGCCTCCACTTTGTCGGACGAAATGCCGACAAAATATAACTTTGAAACCCCTTTCAAGGTTATTATTGGTGAACGCACGGACTGGCAATCCACATCACCTGAAATGACAGAGGGTTCAACCATCTGGTACACAGACGGTTCGTGCACCTCTGAGGGGACGGGAGCTGGAGTTAAGGGACCTAACTTCTCGGTTTCAAAATCACTCGGCAAAGAAGCCACAATCTTCCAGGCTGAACTAGTGGCAATCGAGCTATGCATCCAAGAAAACATAAGGAGAGCTCATCGCAACAAACCAATTTATGTCCTCTCGGATAGTCAGGCAGCTCTAAAAGCCCTATCATCCAACAAACATGGATCGAAGCTAGTTTGGGACTGCCTTCAAGACCTAATAATCCTGGGAAAAAGGAATGACGTAACCTTAATGTGGGTGCCAGGACACGTAGGAATTGAGGGAAATGAGGAGGCAGATCGCTTAGCTAAAAACGGTGCGGAAGAAAACTTAATTGGCCCAGAACCTTTCTGCGGAAAACCAAAAGGATTTCTTAACTCCTCAATTAAAAAGTGGGTCCAAGAAGAACATATAATCCACTGGAATAGACTTCCTGGTTTATCAACCTCGAAAAAATTAATCCTACCACATAAAAACAAAGTGGAGGATATCCTGAGATTCAGCAAAAGGGACATCAATACTCTAATCGGGCTAATGACGGGGCATAGTGGAGTAAACCATCACCTCAAAAAAATGGGCTTAGCTGAAACCGACATATGTCGTCTCTGTCTCGAAGACTCGGAAACGACAATACATATCCTATGCCACTGCGAAGCAATGGCAAGGAGTAGACTCAAGATTCTTGGGAAGGGCATCCTTTCCACCGAGGAACTAGCCAACATGGCTCCCTCACTAATACTCAAGTTAGCTAAAGCTGCTGGGATATGGAAGGGAAATGGGGCAATCACCGTACAATAGGTCGGAAAGACCGCAGTGCACTCACGTAGTCCCCATACTATAAAAAAAAAAAAAAAAAAAATGGGGGCATAGGACACAAGCAATTCTCTTCCACAAGGATCGATTACTTGTCGCCAGACTTATTTATTCCTCTGGCATACTGGCTCAACTGCTCGCTTCCTACGTAGTCGAGCAAACCGACGTCTTCCTTGACGATCATAATTCATCATAATTCCGCTATGTTTCTCGCTCGGATTTCCTCAAAGTGTGACCGATCCAATGCCACTTCCGTCCTTGAATCTCAATTCCTATTTAAGTCTGTCCAGTTATGCTCCAAAGCTCGTCAGATCCAGAACTGGTAACAATATGCAGCCTTGTCTGACACCCGTTCGCACAGGAAAACTCTCAGACGGCTTTCCTCTTTGTAAGACGCGACACCTTGCATCTTCCTATTATTCTTTTATCTGAAATACATCTCCTAAACAAGGCATTTCGTTTGTATTTTCGCTTAACACTGTCGAAAGCTTTCTTTAAGTCCACAAACATAAGATGTAGTGGCGAACCCATTTCGGGGACTTCTCCAATATTATCCGTAGGCTATTTGTGTGGTCGGTACAAGACGATCCCTTACGGAGTCCAGCCTGATAGACTTCTAGAGTGCTCTCCACGACATCACTAATCCTATTTAGAATTACCTTAGCCATGATTTTCGATACGGCAAGTACACATATACCATACCAATTCCCACAATCCCGAAGATCGCCCTTCTTCGTAATTTTCACAATGACGCCCTCCTTCCATTCAGTCGGATGTCTTCCTTCATTCCACACGTCAGTAAAGAGGGGGAGGAATATATCGACTGTTATTTCCAGGTCCGTTTTGAGAAGTTCAGTTGGTAGTCCGTCTAGGCCTGAGGCTTTCTTTTCCGCCATTGACCAAATGGCGGAAACTCTCTCCTCCTTATCTGGGGATCGTCCCTAATAGAGGATTGTTGCGGTTGGATGTTTGGTAGTTGTTCTCTTTCTCGAATATATTCCTCTGAAAAGATGTTTAAAATATCAGAGAAGTATTCCTTCCAGCGCCGCAACTGGTGTTCACTCATATTAAGGAGAGTTCCGTTGACATCTCTCACCAGGTGGTTGGCAGTGAAATTTCTGTTTGTCAACTGTTTCATAATTTTAAATAGAGAACCCATGTCCCCAAGGTAAGCCGCAGAATCTGCCTTGTTAGCCAGATCTGCAATGGCCTTTCTCTTGTCGCATCTAAAAGCCTTTTTAAGCTGTATATGAGCATCGCGGTAGTTTCGTCTCAAGTCGGAAGTTCTTTGGTTGACATCGGATTGAGAGATAATTGCCAATTTGGCTTCTTTCGCGATCGCCAACTTTGTCCCATGTGTCTTGCGGGTTTCCAGGCATCCAGGGTTTCTCACCGCTTTCATTATATCCAACAGATCCTTCAGCACTAATTAGAAACGTGTTTCTGGCTGCCTCCCAATTGGCGTCCAGTTTGCGCCTTTCATATCTGCCCATTGAGGATGACTTTTTCGCGTAGAATGGTGGTGTACTCCCGCTTTTTGTTGGGGCCTCTAAGTCTATCCACATTAAGCTTGCGCTTCGTTTAAGGAGTTTGTGGCCGTCAGATAGCTGCTGTGCACAATCTCAAGCAGGCGACCATCAAGTGGTGATCGCTCTCCACGTTAGCTCCACGCTTCGCTCGCACATCGAAAAGACATCTTCTCCATCGGCGACTTATAGCCAAATGGTCTATCTGGTTCGTGACGCGTCGACCAAAGGGTCACCATGCTTCCACATGACGAGTTCTAGTCCAGTATTATCAGAACCAACCTGGGCGATCATATCTCATGAGATGATAATAATATCATATCTTGAAACACGCTCGAAAGTGGCACTTAGGACCAACGTGCAGTAAGATGTTTCGGCTCGAAATTCGTTTTTCTCCTGATTCTGTCCACCTGACCTCTCTCAAGCCCTAGAACTACATGTTATAGTGCTCCATTTCATGGTTGATCACTGGTTTGCGGTGTATTGACCTTCCACCGTCATTCAATGTTCGAACGTTCCAGAAACCAATCATAGTCCGTTTTCGAATACACAAAGTCCTTACCGTATAATCCGTCCATATCCGAGGTTCTGTATCCGTTGTTGGATTTTAAGGTAACGGGTGATAAGTCCACGATCCAGTGAGTATCAATTTGCCATTTTAAGGGCAAGCATTACTGGGTGTGGGTGTATTCTAATACCGCCATTCAACAGGGGAATTTCAGGTATTCACCAATTGGATTGCTTGCTAATATATCACAGAACAGCTGAAACTCCAAGTAGAGCCAAAGTAGCTTCACTTCCATCTTTTGCATCCTGGCACCAACACCAAATTTTATGCTTAATTTCTTACATTTTCTGCATTTATCAATTTCACTTTCACCATCCTTTTTCGCCATGTCGACATGAGATTTTCGATGCTTTGGAAAATTCAAAATATTAAATGCTCGCACACAGTCGTAACGATGATGTTTCAATTAGAGATACTCGCTACACACTAACACTTCTGTCGTAATAGACAGTTAAGACTGCGTTTAGAAGCACAAGAAGGCAACATAAGAAATACGAAAATCAGCCAACTTGAGTTTGACCGATCTCAAATGTACGGACACCAGCGAAAACTTGCGTTAAACTAAATGTTTATACTCTAGATGAAATCTGAGAGTATATTGTGTTTGCCTTATCGTTTGTAACGCTAAGCCGCCAAGGGTACAGAAATATTTGTTGTCGCTCAAAAACCTCGATTCCGAGTGACCGTCTGTCTGTCTGTCTACAGCATAACTCTTGAAAGCTTTGAGCTATAGTGCGAAAAATTTTTGTGTGTCATTTTTAGCAAAAAAGTAAGGTCAAGTTCGTGAACGGGCCAAATCACTCCACTCCTTCTACCCCTCCCATATAAAATGACACAAATACGCCATTTGACAATAAACGGATTTGCTCGAAAAGTATAAAAGCTATTGGCCTGAAATTTGGAATATATTACTTTTATGATAATATCAATCTAACGTATAAAAATTATGCGTGTCAGCCCCCTCCTTCTACATCCTCCCACAAACTGTACTTGTCATGAATTACTCTAAGCCAATTTACTCAGTGCGTATAAAATTTAGCGAGCTGAAATTATGCACTAAATATTTATTTAAAATTGTGAGTAAGGCTAAAAAAAATTAGACGATTAGCTTCACCCCTTCTACCCCCTCCCATACAAAATGGCACAATTTCGCAATTCGACTATAAATGGATTTGCTCGAAAAGTATAAGAGCCATTAGTTTGAATTTCGGGATATATTACTTTCATAATGATTTCAATATACAATATAAAAATTATTTGCATCCTCCCTCTCCTTCCAACCCCTCCCATACAAACTACACTTTTTCATGAAATGCTCTAAGCCGATTTTCTCAGAACATATAACAATTGTCGAGCTCACATTTTGTTTTAAATACTTATTTAGCATTATCACTAAGATCAGAAAAAAATATTTGATTAGCTTTACTGCTTCTACCCCCTCCCATACAATATGACACTGTTTCACAACTTCACAAAAAATCTATTTTCTTGAAAAGTATGAATGTTACTGGTCTAAAATTTAAAAGATGTCAATTTTATGATATTCTTAGTAATTTTTGAAAAAATCACTAAAAACCCCCCACTGTTTCTACCACCTCCCATACAAACTGCACATTTTCACTAAATCTAACTCACTAATATTCTCAGCTCCTATTCAATTTTTGGAGTTAGCATTTGGTATAAAACATTTTTATAGCTACTTTAGCATGATGGGTAAAAAATTAGTTCCATCCTATCACCCCTTCTAACACTTCCCATACAAAGTTTCTTGGGATCACAAAAAATTCTATTTCATCTAGAGTATCGTAAGATTGCGCTTTACGCGCAATCGTAGCCCTGTTACGTTTTTGAATAGAATTCTCATTAAAACCGAAAATAAATGTGACTTTCATAAATAACAATTCATTTTGATTGTGTTTATCGCATAAAAGAAAAAGAATTGAGAAAATTCAAATTCGGGCGAAAATTCAAATTTCGGGCGTAAATTCAAATTTCGGGCGAAATTTCCCGCGCGATTGCTGTACATGCATTGTCTCTCTATTACGTTGAAGTGTTAGTGTGTATCGAGTATGTATATCTAGTTTCAATAAGCGAGGAAAACGGTATTGTCAGAAAAAAACAGCTTTGGATCTGACGGTGTACAGTTACTTTATGGTAAAGCGCCTCTAGTGTCCCATGTAGTAACTATAGCCACAAGTAGTTCGCTCGAGCAAAGTAGTAGGCCAACGTAAAATAAGATAAATCAAAAATAAAACGTCAAGACGAAAAGTTGTGTTTTTAGAATATTGGGATAATTGTTATCTGAATTAAGTAATATGGAAACAAGTGGACGAAACCTAAATATTTCGGCGACAACGCAGACGACTTCGGCGTTAAAAAGTGTAAGTGCAAAAAAATAAATTTATTGAATTTCTTGCTTAGCGGCCAACAAAATCAAAATTTATGTTTAGCAAATTTAATGAAAATTTTATTGGTATGAAGAGATTTTTATTTTTATTTTGCGAAATTGCAAATATGTAATTAATTTAAATAAAACATTACGCTTGGCCGGGTTTGTGGAATATGTAACAATATAAAAAATAATTGTCAATTAGGGCAGCTAATTGTTGCAGTAGTCTATGCAATAGTTTCCATTAGAGTTGTATTTCCAGTACCGTTCTTAATATCTCGAGTGCACTCGTATAACGGCAATCAAATTTGTTCAGTGAAACACTGTAACCATAAGTGTAACACCATTTCGAGACTATGCGGCAAACATAACCCCAATCAAAGCTTTCTACATCTCAAGCTGAGCAGAACTGACGTAGCGGCCATCTTGAATGACTCCAGCGGGTGTGACGTCATGGATTTTTCCATTCCAAAGGACCACCTGTATTATTTTTGACGAGCATGTCGTAAAAACACGTTTTGCCGAAAACAAGAAAAGAGCATAATTAGTTCAAATTAAGCACGAAAATATTACGCGAGTGCACACTTTTTTCGTAATAACTAAAATTCTACAATTTTCTGTGTGAAAATTAACCGGAGAACTCTGCACAATATGAGTGACAGATTTTCTTCGGTGTGAGAAGCCGAGATTTAACTTTGATCGCACTTTTTTCAATTAAAAATCTATTGCACTCATATCAACGTGTAATAATTACATGCCGAGCACTATTTTTAAAGTACCTAAGAAAGCTGAACTATCTTTAACACTGCATTTAAGAATAAACGCGATTCTTACGAAGCCCGCCATGTCTTAAGTTAGTTTCGATTTTCATGTCTTAAACTGCCGCCAGGTACGTCTAGTGGTAATGAATATTGAAGTATAAATACTCCTACATTTGGTCATGAAATCATTTCTGTTTTGCACTTCATTGAGATCGGAGAGAAAAAAAAATGAAAAAACATGGAATCGAGTCAAAAACGGTTACTTTTTCTTTACGGTTCAAACTTGGCCACAACTCAAGGGAGGCAACCAAAAACATCAACAGGGCATTTGGAGCTGACACAGTAAGCGAACGAACTACACAGCGATGGTTCGGAAAATTCCGATCAGGAGATATGTATGACCCTTCAAAATGAGCCAGATAGACAACGACGAGCTGCGTTTACTAGTGGAGTCTGACTCACGCCAAACTGTAAGGGACATTGCAGTGAAACTGGGCGTACACTATTCGACAGTCTCCCGGCACTTGTAACAGCTTGGAAAAGTCAAAAAGCTTGATAAGTGGGTTCCGCATGAGCTTACTGAGCAAAACATGACCTCACGTATCAAGAATAACGTCAAAAAATTAAACGAGTGGCAGTATGAGACTCTTCCTCATCCACCATATTCACCAGACCTCTCGCCAACCGATTACCACTTTTTTAAATTTTTGGATTTTGACGGAGAAACAATTTAACAATGAGGCAGCCATCAAAAAGGCCTTCGAGGAAGTTCTTCAATCTAGAAAGTCAGACTTCTACAAAACTGGCAAAAATGTACTTGTATCGTGTTGGAGAAGTGTATTGCATCTGTTTTATAAGAGTTAAGGTTATTTGAAATTTCACTACCAAAGTCACGATTTCATCTGCAATAACCTGGTATTTTATAAATTTAAACTCCCGATAGATAATTTTCAGCTCGTTTTTAATGAAATCGCAACCTTTATACTCTAGACTAGCAAACGCCCGCGACTTCGTCCGCATAAAAATCGCAATAATAAGTAATTTTTGAGATGGTAGTTAGTAATACATCATGTGGGATATATAATCTGCTTACTTTAATGGCTCTTTGAACACAATGTTTTGTATTTTGTTTGAATCAGAACCATAAATTATTAAGAATGATACCATGATACTCGCATTTAAATGGGAGAGGCTCGTGATCAAATCTATCCCGTGATTTGAGATCATACACGTATTGAAGAGCATTTAGGACATGTGAATAATTGTAGCTTGTGTTAATTAAAAAAAAGTCCAAATAAAATAACATTAAGCTTGAAAACCTAACAGGACTACGATTGTGCGTAGAGCCCAATCATACGATACCATAGATGAAATCGAAATTTTTGTAATATTATGAAATTTTGTATGGGAAGTGGCTGCACTGAACTAATTTGTTTCACATCATGCTAGAGTAGCTAGAGGTGACCAAGGTATATCCAAGCAGGCAATGTGTTGGAATTATATGTTGCGCCGACCGGGATTTGAACTCACGACCTTCGCATTTCAAGACCAACACGCTACCCACTAGGCTGCACCCTAGCCTGCATCGTAACTAGTAAAGCGACAAGAACCAATTTTTGTCAAAATTAAATTTATTACAATTGCAACCAATTTTGTAAAATGTCTTGTCTTGTCAACTTCACCTCACGCTTTCTACCCCATCCCATACAAATTTCACGAAATTTCAGAATTTGAACAAAATTGTTTATCTCCAAAATCGTCGAGGCTATCAACTTTAAATTTTGAGAAAAGTATACTGTTACAAGTATCATTGATGCCAAAAAATTAGTTTTGATTCGAATACTCCTTCTCCCCCTCACATACAAATGCACAATTTCGATAAATGCATTTAATCGATTTTCATTGAAACTGGAAAAAGTACAAGCTTAAAATTTTGTCACAATTTCTCCCTAAATAATTGCAATAAATGCTAAAAAAAATATGAACTTCGCTTCACTCCTTCTACCACCTCCCATACAAATTTTTGTATTGAAAATTCAAGAAAAGTATTTCTCCTTCGAACATATGAGTAACAAAGCAATGTAATTAGGATGTTGATAAGGAGATTCAAAATCATCCAAAACCTCCCACTTTCTCTGCCATACAAATGCGTAAATGCAGGCAAAAATTGTCCAATTTCCTCGAGAATTATAAAAGATACAAACTTTAACTTCAGAATGAAAAATTTTGTATACTACTTTCGGTGTTATATGCAAAAATTAGAAACCTTCCCCCTCTGCTTTTACCACCTCCCCTACAAAAGTCGCAATTCACTATTAGAAAGAATTTAAGACGACATATTTCCGGTACAATAAACTCTTTCCAATTTCATCTAGGCTTTACGCCCTATTATGTTAATACTCTAGATGAAATCTGAGAGTATATTGTGATTGCCTTACCGTTTGTAACGCTAAGAAATAACGCTCGCACAGAGCCGCCAAGGGTACAGAAATATTTTTTGTCGCTCAAAAACCTCGATTCCGAATGACCATCTGTCTATCTGTCCGTCTGTCTACAGCATAACTCTCGAAAGCTTTGAGCTATAGTGCTAAAAATTTTTGTGTGTCATTTTTAGCAAAAAAGTAACTTTAAGTTCGTGAATGGGCTACATCCCCCCACTCCTTCTACCCCCTCCCATACAAATTTCATGAAATTTCGAAATATTAAGAAATAGATTTTTCTTTGAAACTATTTAAGCTATCGGCTTGAAATTTAGTAATGTAATGTAATGTAATGTAGTAAATTTTGTACTACGGTGAAAAAATCCAAAAATTTCGAACGCATACGAATAAAATTGTCAAAGGGATAAACAGCAAAATATCGGGTGGGCTATTGATCGATCATCTTCACTCCTCTGCTCTCATTGTATCACCGTTTCTTTATAACACAAAACTGAACTTAGGGTCGTCCTGTAATACTGTAGCGTACATTTCAGTCGGTATAAGGGAAAATAAAAGATAAAATTAAACAAAACATACAGTTAATTGAGTAAGGATGGACAGGATAAAAGAAGGTCGGTGAATGTTGCTTTTAAATTGCAAGGAAAAGCGGCCGCGGGTAGTGCATTTCACATTTTGCTTGTTCGAGGTGCCTATATATCACTGTACGTGATACGTGGGTGGCTGGACCGAATACTCGTGAGCATGTTCAGCAGCACGAGTATTATGCGGGACTTTATATAACGGAGGGATAAGACGACTAATTCCACAACTACAGTAGAGATACTCGATAGACGCTAACACTGTCCTAATAGAGTTTGGACAATGGTATAATACCAACAGTTCAGCATGAGTTTTTATAGGCACAAGAAGGCAACATAAGAAATGTGGGAAACAGCCAAACTTGAATTTGACGGTTTTCAAATACAGTGGCCGACAAAAGTTTACATACGGCCCCTATTTTCGCTGCTTGACGAGCCCAACAGCACTGTTTGAAAAAGTAATGATGTAATCTTGTTTATAATCAATTTTTATTAACATGTAATAAAAAAAATCTTTTCTCCAATATAAACTTAACAATCTATTCATAAAAAAAACTAAAAAATAGCATTGACAAAAGTCTACGTACGATCATGAGATCCACCAAAAAAAATCATTAAGGAAGTTACATTTCATTTCAAAACTTAATATTAATATTTTGTTGGCCCACCATGAGCATAAATGCCTGCAAGCGTCTTGGCAGTGATGCGACCAAATTTTCTAGTTCGTTAGACGTTATTTGACCCCATTCCTCAATGAGCTTCTCTTTTAGCATTGTAGCACTTCTAATGTCGTGTTTTTTTATTTTTCGATCCAGAAGCTCGCAAACGTGCTCGATGACTTTTAAGTCCGGACTTGTGGAGCTGTTTTGGAGCATAATACACGATTTGAGCGGTGTGCTTGGGATCATTGTCTTGTTGGAATATCCAGCTTTCACCAAGGTCCAACTTATCGACCGATTCCCTTAAATTGTGTTGCAAGATGGTTTTGTAGAGATGGCGATCCATGACACCAGCAATGAACACCAAAGTTCCTACACCCGACGCTGCGACAGCACCCCAAACCATCACATTGCCGCCGTCATATTTGACTGTAGGAATTAGGTGTTTCGGGTCCATTCCCATGTATTCCTTTCTCCAAACTTTAGCTTTACCGCCACTTCCAAACATGTTATACTTCGATTCATCGGTGAACAAAACCTTCTTCGGAAATCAAGTCCTTTGTCTAGATGCTTTTTGGCAAATTCTAAGCGAATTTTGCAATTTTTTTCGCTTATAAGGGGTTTTTCCCGTGGTGTTCTACTGTGATAACCATTATTATTTAAAGTTCTTTGAACTGTTCTTGGATGCACCGTGGTTCCTGTTCGTTTTGCTATGTCCTCCGCCAATTTTGTGGCATGCGCTTTTGGGTTTTGGTTCACTTCTTTCAAAATAAAGGAGACATCTCTGCGAACCAGCTTCTTCGATCGACCACTGCTCGGCTTGTTTTCAACAGAGAACCTGCTTTTGTAGTTGTTGAATATGGTTTGAACTGTCGATTTACTTAAATTCAACAATTAGGCTATTTCTCAGAAAGATTTTCTTTCGTTTCGATGTTTTCCCACCAAGTTCCGTACTTCTGATGAGATTTCCTTCCGAGAAGCCATCGTCACAGTTGCAGCCTTATCGAAACTGCCCAAATTGTAGCCTATCGCAAAGCGCAAATGCCAAAACTTGATAAACGGTACTTCCCGTTATAAAACAGAACCGCTCAGTACCATAATGAATGATTTACCTAACCGTATGTAGGCTTTTGTCAATGCATTTTTTTAGTTATGTATAAATAACTTGCAAAGTTTATTTTAGAGAAAAGATTTTTTTGTTAAATATCAATTATAATTGACTTAAACCATAACTGCATCATTAATTTTTTAATTAGTGCCATGGGACTCGTCAAGTAGCGAAAATAGGGGTCGTATGTAGATTTTTGTCAGTCACTGTATATTAGGATATGGCGAATACTTTTGTCCAGGCGAAATTTGAATTCTAACCGTTTTATATATTTTTTTACGTTAATAAATGTGGACTAAGTTTTGTTTTACATGGATTGTTTTTTCTACTATTTTATGCTTTGCAGTCGACTTTTGTTTCTCGAGTGTTGACTATGATGGTTTGATCATGTCCCGTCAATTTAGTCTGGTTCCTTTGTTCCCTTTCTTTTCTATTCTCACTTAATTGCAAGTAGTACGTGATCAAGCTGGCCACGAATTTAACACACCTTTCAAATCTTACTAATTTCGGGCTTTTGTTTGTGTTAAATCAAATTAATTGGTAAGATTTGGGTTTTTTTTTAATTTAATTTACGATTTTTGTTTAAAAAATTTGTGCTTTAAGATGTTCCAGAAAGATGGTGTACAATGCATTGAGCCATATGCAACAATATAAGAGCTCCAAAAATGTTAAACAGCGACCTAGATCACGAAAAACAACAATTAAAGAGGACCGTCTCATTTATAGAGCCTCAATCAAGAACCCTTTTAATAGCTCGACTATTATAAAAAACATATTTCGTCGAAATTTATCCTCAAGCACAATAAGACGACGGCTCAATCAAATGCAATTGCGTGCAATGCATTGCACAGAACAAGCCACCTGTGTAAAAAAAAAATTTTAAATCTCGAATTGCATTGGCCCGTGAGCACTTGCAACAACCTTTGGTTTTTTGGAAAAAATGTGCTTTGGAGTGACGAATCAATGTTATGTCGGTTAAGATCCGACGGTAAGCGGTACGTATGGCGTCCTCCAAACATGCAGCACCATTGGATGGATCAGCATGTTTACAAAAAGATTATTGTTAACACAATGATGCCATTTGCTGATGATAACATGCCCCTTAAATGGCATTTTATCCATAACAACGATCCAAAACACACTTCGCGCACAGTGAAGAGTTGCTTGGAACAGAACCGAATTGATGTTCTGAAGTGGCCAGCCCATTCACCGGATATCAATCCCATTGAGAATTTGTCGAATGATGTTGAGGAGCATATTCACGTAGTCAAACCAAAAAACATGGCCGATTTTTGAATCGAAATTAAAAAAAGTTTGGTATGCAATTCCGAGAGAAAGTTGTATCACCCTGGTAGAGAGCCTGTCTTTAAAAATAAAGGATATCCGACAAAATACTAAAATCATACGTAGAAATTTGTTCTTTGTTATTTTGTTTTTCGCTTATAATAAACAGTTTTTCATTTTGTGCTAAATTCGTGTCCAGCTTGTTTTTATTTTATTCACAATTAAACTGAATAGAAAAGAATGGAAAAAAAATAACCAACTGAAAAAAACGGGACATAATCATCACATTGTGGGCAAAACTCAAGAAAAAAATTGGACTGAAAAGCATAAAACAGTAGAAAATATTTGCACTTGTTAGTTACAGATACCGAGTGTGCTAAGTTCTCTGCCACCACTGTATCTTCGTGTAAAAAATATGCGTTGCAAGAACGTTACTATGAAAAAACACAGGGTATACGACATACACTCGGCAGAAAAAGTCTGCGTACACACTCAACACATCCAACATATCTTTAAAAAAACATCGTTTTAAGTAATTTATTTCATAATAATTTTTTTTCATGGCTTTATTATAAACATAAAACAAAACAAAAATCATGATTATTGTACTCCATAAAAATGGTAAAATTAAAATCGAAAAAAAATCCTGAAAAAATAAAACAATTGTTTTTCCTCGTTAATAGCTTGTGGGATATCCTCGTCTCTTTATTACTTCCCACAACCGTTTTTTCATGGAATCTACCAGCTTCTTAGTGAACTCTGGGGTTATTGAATTCCACTCCTGGATCAGGACTTCCTTGAGCATTACCTTCGACGTTATTGTGTGCACTCGAATCCTTTGTTCCAAGTGATGCCACAAATGCCCTATTGGATTAAGGTCAGGAGATTGGGGCGGTGTACGAAACTGATTTTAGGCATTATACATCAACCAGAATCTTACTACCTCCGCAGTGTGCTTAGGGTCGTTGTCTTGTTGGAAGTAAAAGTTGTCGCTTAAGCCCAAATGTTCTGCACTTTTCTTCAAATTGCGCTTGAGAATATGAAGGTAGTCTATTTTATTCATAATATTTTCAATAAACTCCATTTTTCCAACTCCTCCACTAGCCTTACACCCCCATATGATAACACCGCCACCACCGTGCTTTACTGTTGGACAGAGATTTTTTACGTCGAAGGCCGCGCCAGTTTTTCTCCATACAATCTTCCGACCTTTGAATCCAAAAATACAAAATTTACTTTCATCCGAGAAAATAATTTTTTTCCAAAATTCTTTTGGCTTATTTATGTGTTCCTTAGCAAACGCCAGCCGCTTGAGTCTGTTTACTCTTGTTATAAATGGTTTTCTACGGGCAACGCGTCCGTGATACCCATAATTCCTAACAATTTTACGAACACCATCATCCGAAATAGACTTGCGGTACTTGCTTTGATGTCCTTTGCCATATCAGCTGCAGTTAATCTAGGATTAGCCTTCATCGTTCGGAGCAAACTCCGAGTTTGCTGAGGGCTCAACTTTGGAGGACGGCCAGATCTGGGTTTTGAAACCAAAACTTCTGTGCTTTTGAAGTTGTTTACGACTAGTTGGACAGATGAATGACTTCTGCTGACTATTGCACCTATTTCACGATATGACGTACCTTTTTTTCACAAATCCACGATAATTTTCCTTTCCTTTATTAGACATCTCTTACTTAACGTTTTTTAGCAATTATTTTTAACGCAAACCTTAGATAAAAACATGTTTATCAACTTCCCTACACAAACTTTATTAATGACTAGCGATCGCCCGCGACTTTGTCCGCGGAAGAATCGCAAAATAAGCAATTTTTGAGAATGTAGTAAGTAATATGGGAGTGGGGAGACAGTACTGAACTAATTTATTTCACATCATGCAAGAGAAGCTATAAAAATGTTTTGTACCAAATTTAAGCTTGAAAAATTGAATAGGTACTGAGAAACTTAGTGCTTTGGATTTAAGGAAATTGTGCAATTTGTATGGGAGGTGGTAGAAGGAGTGAGGGTAGTGACATAAAATCAAAAGCAGATTACATCTCGGAGCATACCTTATAAACTGTGAAAGTTTCGTTACAATCGGTTCAGCCGTTTGCGTGAAAGCCGGACAGATAGACAGACAGAGAAGAATTTTAAAAACACGTGTTTCTGCTTAGTTATTGCTAAAATAAAGCAAAAAACTAACTTATAGCCATTTGTAAGCAAATAACAGACAGACACTACAATTATACAGGGTGTTTTGTACTCTGTGAACCACCTTATAGGGGTTATTCCTAAATATATTTTGAAAAAAAAATTGTTCTACGGAGATTGTCAATTTTCAATATCCGCGGAGATACAAGGTGATCAAGAAAAGTGTTTCGGACCTGTACCCTGACTCACTCAAAACGCTATATCTTGAAAACTAATAATCAGAATTCAAAGTGCTATAACTTGTTTTTTAGGGAAACGAATGACCTTTTATTTGGTGTAATAGTCCGCATTGTAACTGTACCCTGTAGTAATTAAAGGACAATAAGAATATTTCAGTTTAACAACATTTCAGGCAATTTTTTTTAGAACGAGGGTTGCTTTATGACATATTTAATTTTTAAGCCATATGTATATTTTCACTTATTACCTGGAAAACGGGAAAACCTAAGTCATAAGTATGTGTGCATCTTTTTTAGGCAATAATATGGCACATAAAAAAACAACATTAAAATGACATTTTTATAATGCGTTTTTTTGAGAAAAACTACATTGATCCCAGAATTTCGAGGGTCAAAGTATCAAAAATTTGTGTTCTGAAGCAAGTACCTCAGGATTGGGTAACCTGTGATCACTGTTTGATCTATAACTTTAGCGTAACGCAATAATTTTGGGCTCGTTGGAGGACACAAATTCTTCTTTCCATATTGCTATCAACTGTGTCAGTCAGTGCTATACTTTTTGATGAAAAGTCATTTCAATGACACAAAAATAATGAAAAATTGAAAAGTACAAAAAAGTCCTTTTTTCTTCAAGAAGGACCTGATTAGCCACAAAATTTTTATTTTACATTTTCGGAAAGCCCATAAAATTTCACTATAAGTTTGCAAACAGAATTTCTTCACATTTGCAACAACAAGTGAGTTCCCTGCACATGTTTGAAATGCTGCTAAACATAGAATTTACCGCAAAACAGATGCAGTAATGAGAGCAACCATGTTAACAACACAAGTATTGATCTTATGTGTGGAAATTATGTTACAGGTAAGTAAAAATATGACAACTAATTAGATAGCGTCCATTTTAGTAAATTAACTAACATCCATTTAAGTTAATTAAGTAATCTTCATTTAAGTAGGGCGTGGAGTTTACCTGCTACCTTTAGGAACAGGAATGACTTCGTCCTACGTAGATTTTTCTGCGATAAAAGCATCGGGAGGAAGCAGCAGCAAACAGAATGTCATTACGAGCAACATGGTAAGAAATAGGAGGCCTTTTACAACGGAAGAGGAGAGCCGGAAGAGTTTACCGGGAACGGTATCCGGACAGATCTCGGCACCCCCATTATCAGATGTTCATCAGCATTCATCGGAACCTTCGTGAACGAGATACACTGCAGCCGCGGCGGAAGACACAATATCGATGACGGCGACACTCGCTACCTGTGGCCACGGATACTGCGCATCGCGGCTAGGGACCCCACAATAAGCACCCGGCGCATCGGCCATCGATTAGGCATCAGCCACATGCAAGTATTCCGAATTCTGCAAGGAGAAGGACTGTATCCCTATCACAATCCACCGGTGCAACAACTGTTGCCATGTACACCAACTGTAGTGGGCTGTAGTGCCATTGAAGAAGAAGATAATATACCACAAACTAATATCACATAGTTACTAGTCTAGTTCTGGACCCAAGAACTATGTTTATACTGGAATGGAGTAATTTCACGTCTTTCGGATTCCCACGAAAGAAGGTCGCCATAAAATATTGCAGGTGTATCACAACAACTAAGCGCCGCACTTGTGGTGAGGTACATTTGCAGAGAACTAAAAAACAAAACAAGACTACTCATGTAGCTTTTCTACTTTTTTAATTGTCGTATTTTCAATTATCCATATTAGACTGCGAGTCAGTACACATCCCAAGTGTTTGAATTTCGCCCACTCAGACATCACCTAAGCATTTCAAAGGTCATTGCTCGCGGCAGTTTCGGCTCCCAAAAGGACAACAAGGAAGTGCCGGGTGTCGAGACATTTCGAAAAGCCGGCTCCTTTTCTACGCCTGTCTTCCACAGTCATCTGTCCCGAGGAATTTCGTAAACAATTCAATGAAAACATGACGGCCGCGATCGGCGATCGTGACGTCGTCCGTGTGATTCACCCGCTCACCACAGCGCTCACCCGTCGTTCGGTCGAATCAAACAACACGACAACGACGAACACGCCCAAAGTTAGATTTCGGGCACCGTTCACGAAATCGCAGTTTTCTTATCAGGATTCGAGCTTCGTTATCACTGGGCCATTCCTCTATTTGCTCAGATAATGCCGGACGAATCAAAACACAGTGGAAAATGGGAAGCGCCATTATTCCGTCGGGCCCGGCCAGACAGAAAAAAATACAAGGGTTGAAGAAAAACACAGGAGTGGACTACGCGAAGGTGGCGTTTTCTCGGCGGAATTACTGACCTGCTGTTGCACTCCGCACACTCAGCGCACAAATAAAAGTCAAAATCTGTTTAAACAATTCCATAATTACGGCGAAAAGTACACTCGCGTGACCGCACCATAAAACGCGTTCTAAATTCGTTGATTAATTCAACACAACGATTGCTGCAGCATTTGACAATCGAGCGATTCGGTCGTGCAATCTAACAAGCAAACACACCCAGTTCGTTCCGTCGCGACGTTCAAACTGACGAACTGGGCACGAAGTTATCACAAAACTCGTTTTCGAAAATCGTCGAGTGGGATTTTTGCGGTTTTAAGTTGGCGGCATTGGGCGTCGTTACCGAATCGAATTTAATGCAATTAACCAGAAAAGATTTTTCAATAAAAATTTGAATTTATTTTGATTTCCTCGTGCGGTTTTAGTAAAGTCGGTACCATGGTTTTGTTGTTGGGCTTTTGAATTAATGAATTCCTAGTAAAGCATTGGTTTTGTTTCATTTTTGAATGAAATTGTGTTTTGGACATTTTAGATTTTTCAGTAGACCTGTGGTGCGCTAGTCTCATTTTATACAGATTTTTATAATGAGCAGGATTTAGAATCAGCTACTGTAATTCTACTTACAGTAGCAGGCGATTTTGAATCCTGACTCTAAAAAAAAAATAAAAAAAAATCAGTTGTAAAATGTTGCTGAATGAGAATGCATTAAAAAATATTATTTTATAAAAATAAATAGTTCATTTAAAGCAATTGTTGTTTAATACAAGAAATAAATAATTGTAAATAAATTAGTGTTAATAATTGATTAAAGTGAATGTTATTAAAAACTATAATTAAAAAATTGTTTAAAGAATAAATATTTTTAAATTATTCAATCAAAGAGTTAAAGTTTTATAACGCAAAAGCACCAAAATTGGTGACCCCGACAACCAATAAACAATTCATTGGTGAACAATATAAACAGCAGAAGCAGTGGCAGGAATAACAAAATATCAACGCCAGCAATTACAGCAGCAAGAGCAACAACAGCAGCAACAACAACAGCGGCAACAGTTCACCGGCAACAGTAACAACAGCAAGATTAGCAGCAGTAGCAACAGCAAGATAAACAACAGAAACACAGCAGCAACAACAGCAAGATTAACAACAAAATCAGCAACAATAGCATCACCATCAACATTCGTTTAGCAACAACAGTAACCGCAATAGTAAAAACATCAACAACAAAAAGATTCTTAAAAGAATTTAACAAGTATCAGTTGTATTTATATTATTTTTCAAAATAATATTTTAATTTTCAACACGATATTTAAAAAAAAAAAAGAAAAAATGTCAATCACCGGTTTTAATGAGAGTGGCGCAACGGGCGCTACACACCCACCTCATGACGAACACGGTCCGGTCAATCCTTTCGAGGAGAATTTTTCGGCAAATATCGCGGCTGTTGATATTCAAAATATTTGCTTTTGGACTAAAAATCAAGCAGCTTGGCTTAAAATTCAGTTTAGCTCTGCCAGAATCAATGTACAGCAGCTATCCGACGACCACAAATTCTTCAAATGAAACGCAAGCTTAATGTGGATAAACTCAGAGATCCCAACAAAAAACGCGAATACACCAGTATTCTACGCGAAAAGTCATCCACATTGGGTGAATATGAAATGCGCACACTGGACGCCAATTGGGAGGCAGTCAGAAACACTTTTCTAACTAGTGCTGAAGAATCTGTGGGATATGTGCAAAGCGGTGAGAAACCCTGGATGTCGCAGGACACATGGGACAAGGTTGGCAATCGGAAAAAAGCCAAATTGGCAATCATCTCTCAACCCGATGTCAACCAACGAACGCCCGACCTGAGGCAGAACTACCGCAATGCTCATGTACAGCTTAAGAGGGCTGTTAGATGCGACAAGAGAAAGGCCATTGAAGATCTGGCGAACAAGGCAGAATCTGCGGCTTACCTTGGGGATATGGGTTCACTATTCAAAATCATGAAACAGTTGACGAACAGGAATTTCACCGCCAACCACCTGGTGAGAGATGTCAACGGAACTGTCCTTAATATGAGTGAACACCATTTGCGGCGATGGAAGGAATACTTCTCTGATATTTTAAACATCTTGTCAGAGGAAGATATTCCAGAAACAGAACAACTACCAAATATCCAACCGCAACAATCCTCCATTAGGGACGATTCCCCAGATAAGGAAGAGATAGTTTCCGCCATTCGGTCAATGGCGGGAAGGAAAGCTCCAGTTATAGACGGACTACCAACCGAACTCCTCAAAGCGGACCCGGAAAGAACAGCCGATATACTCCTCCCACTCTTTACTGAAGTGTGGAATGAAGGAAGATATCCGAATGAATGGAAGGAGGGCGTCGTTGTAAAAGTTCCGAAAAAGGTCGCCCTTCGGGATTGTGGCAATTGGCGTGGTATAAGTCTATTTACCGCCGTATCAAAAATTATGGCTAAGGTAATTCTCAGTAGGATTAGTGATGTCGTCGAGAGCACTCTCGAAGTTTATCGGGCTGGATTCCGTAAAGGGTCGTCTTGTACCGACCACACAAATACCCTACGGATAATATTAGAGCAGTCAGCCGAAATGGGTTCGCCATTACATCTCATGTTTGTGGACTTCGAGAAGGCGTTCGACAGTGTCAAGCGAGATTACATATGGAATGCTTTGCGTAGGAGAGGTATTCCAGATAAGGTCATAGCTATGATTAAAGAATCCTACGAAGATGCAAGGTGTCGCGTCTTGCATAGAGGAGAGCTGTCCGAGAGCTTTCTTGTGTGAACATGTGTCAGACAAGGCTGCATGTTATCACCAGCTCTGTTTCTGGTGGTAATAAATGATATCTTGAAAGCTGCACTGGAAGGTAAAAGTCTTTAATGGAGACTATTAAACATCTTAAGACACCTGGATTATGCTGATGACGTGTGATTGCTTGCACATAACCGTTCCGACTTAGAGTCAAATGTTCGCTCGTTGCATTCTAAATGCAAAGAGGCGGGACTGAAAATAAATGTGCGTAAAACCAAGTACATGCACATGGGTTCGAACGCAAGCACACCGATTGTTCTTAACGGACAGGATGTAGAAGAGGTGCAAGATTTTTGCTATCTCGGAAGCATTGTCAGCATGGACGGCGGAGCCGAAAAAGATGTTGAGGCTCTGCTAAATAAAGTTCGTCAGACCTTCTGTCTCCTTTCTCCTTTCTGGAGGTTAAGAGAGATCTCCCTTCGCACGAAGCTGCGAGTTTTTGACGTGTTGTCGACTTACCAAGAAACTACAGACTTTCGTGAACCAATGCCTCTGACGTATTTTAGGAATATTCTGGCCAGAAGTGATCTCCAACGACGAACTTTGGAGTACAATTGGCCAGACTAAAATAGGTATTGATGTTCAAAGGCGAAAGTGGCAGTGGATCGGCCATGCTTTGAGGAAACCAGAGCGAAACATCAAACAGGCTCTCGGTTATAATCCTCAAGGAAGACGTCGAGTTGGTCGACCATGTAACACATGGAAGCGAGCAGTTGAGCAGGAGGCGAGAGGAAAGTCCTGGCAACAGCTTAAGGCCGATGCTCAGGATCGCGCCTTGTGGAAGAGAGTTGTTTCTGTCCTATGCCCGTATAGGGGGTCTTAACAGGAATTTGATTCATGGATTGACATTCCACCTGATTCTGCTGAGCAGCAGTATGCTGATCTGCGGAATCCATCGCACTGTTTCATTCATCTATCCTTTCAGGTGATGAGTTCTTGTTATATGGCGATGCAAATCTCAGTGATGTAAAATGGGAGCCCAGTGAAATTTTCAATTCCGTATTTGACCCACTTAACATAAATGAGCATCAAATTTCATTTTTATCTGAAATTCACTCACTTGGTTTGTTCCAAATATGTGATAAAACTAATAAATTCGGAAATGTTTTGGATCTCGTTTTCACCAGTGTTACATCAAATTTTTCATTAAAAGAAGCAACCTCTACTTTGACTAAAAAGACGAGTGTTTTCCACAATATATTATACTTAAATTATTTCTCTTCTATACATGATTTTCGTAGTGACACTAATAAGACCATAGCCTATGATTTTACCAACACTGACTATGAAATGAAATCTTGAAATTTAAAATCTTCAGTCAATAATAGTGTTGACGTGAATGAAAGTGCTGAAAATCTTATTGCCTCTTTAAAGGTTATAATAGATAAGCACACTCCTAAGCGTATTAGTACCATGTTGTCTTGTCCTCCGCATATGGATAAAAGCCTTAGAATATTACGTAACAAACGTAATAAATTCTACACGAAATGGTCTATATCTAAATCAGTCGAGGATCACATTGCATTTCTGCATCTGCGCGAACAGTTCGATGTTATTGAAAAGGAAGCCATAAAACTCCATAACCTTAAAATGGTAAACAGCTTGATTGATCGCCCTAAAATGTTTTGGCAACACATTAATGACAAACGTGGTACAAGTGGCTATCCGGCTTCTATGAAATTTGGTGATCGCTCATCTTCTGATCCTGAAGAAATTGCAAACTTTTTCGCTAACCACTTTGATTCCAAACTTTCCAAGCCTTTCAAGTTTGATCCTGGTAAGTTTTCCCATATACCTTTTCAGGATCCGAAATTAACTAACGTGATCCTGACTATTTATCAAATAACTTCTTCACTGCTTGATATTAATATTCATAAAGGTGCTGGACCTGATATCATTCCCCCAATTTTTCTGAATAAAACTGCCTATACTTTAAGTCGATTGTTGCTTCCTTTGTTTAATACGTCGCTTCAGCAATCCATTTTTCCGATATGTTTTAAATTGGCGCATATAACACCTATTTTTAAGTCTCGAGACAGATCTGGCAGTCGTAATTACAGAGGAATAAGCATTTTATTGGCAATATTTTCGAAAAACTGGTTGCAGAAGTTCTAATAGAAACCGTAAGTCCTTTTATTCATCCTTGCCTTCCTAAAGGGTAAGTCATCTGTTTCCAATCTTTTGGAACATTCTAAATTCATTAGACAAAAAATTAGTAAAATTAAACAGGTAGATTCTGTATGTACAGATTTTTCTAGCGCCTTTGATGTAGTGGATCACGGTCTGCTTCTATTCAAGTTAGAGCGTTATGGAATTTGTGGCATTTTCTTGAAATGATTGAAGTCTTACTTGGCGGATCGTACACAAAAAGTTAGATTTTTATCGCATCTATCTAAAATGACTACAGTCCCCTCTGGCGTTCTCCAAGGTGGCATATTGGGGCCCCTTTTATTTATAATTTTTAGTAACGACGTGCCATTACTTTTAAATGAATGCAATTTATCCTTTTATGCTGATGACTTAAAAATCTTAAGAACTATCGAATCAAATCGAGATTGCATCATATTGCAAAGCAATATTGATATTTTATCATGTGTGAATAACGCTGTGCAATCAAATGTTAATAAATGTGCAGTAATAACCTTTTCTAGAAGATAGTCTGGCACTTTTCATTTTGTCTGTAATATTAGCAATGAAAATTTAAAACGTGTCTCTCAAATCAAAGATCTTGGAGTAATATTTAATGCTAAGTTGTCTTTTAAATCCCATATTGATAAGATTGCAAACTGTGGTATGGTTATCATAGTATACACATAGTAGGACAACTCAGCTAAAAATACGACCCGGCTCCGAAAATTGCCGAAAACACACTCGTGTTTCATCTCCGATACGTGTGCTTCCTCTCTCTCAAGCTTACAGTGAACATTTAATCTGATCTTTCCATTTCATTCTCGCAAAGATTTTTTTTTATTAGACAAGAGCAAGCGAACAATATCGAAAACATTGAGCGGAAAGAGAATCGTCGACCACCCGCCGATCATGACCCGCGCACCCGCCGTCCAAGTTGAATACGACGCGAGCAAAAGCTGTAAGAACGCCATGTACGAGAATGAGAGATAAGATGTCGCGGACTCGGCGAACACGTTTCACCAAAAGTAAAAACCTGAATTTGAAGAGATAAAAACCTGAATTTGAGGAGGTAGCACGTGACAAACGTGTTAACCCGGGCAATATACAGAGTGGTCCTACTCGGTGAATGTACTCTGATGGTTATGCTAGGTTTCATTAAGAGGAGAGTCAAGGAATTTAATGACCCACACCCGTGTAAGTCTCTTTTCTTGGCGCTGTTGTTACCGCTGCTCGAATATGCAAGTGTTGTTTGGTCACCTTCTACTCAAATCGACTCGTGCAGAGTTGAAAGAGTACAAGTTCAATTTCTTCTGTTTGCTTTGCAAAGTCTTCAGTTTAGTAGCTACCGGTTGCTCTCTTACAAATGTCGGCTACTTCTGCTCAATATGACCACTCTCGAGAGAAGAAGAGAGCTTGCTTCTGCTACCCTTGCTTTCGACTTGATTAAGTCTAACATGATTTCGAGCGAGCTCCTTTCCCGCTTTATATTTGTTGACCATAGGTTTAATTTTCGAGACAACAGGATTTTGAAAAGTGAAACTCATCCTACCGATTTTTGATGAATGATTGCTTGCGCCATAAAAAATTTCAATTTGCATTCAGACTGCTTTAATAATTCTGTAAGCAGAAATACCTACAAAGATAATATAATGACTAAATTTACGACATTATTTGGAAGATAATATTTAGGTCTTAGTTTTAATGTAGCCTTTCTTTATTTTGATTTTAATTGTTTATATTTGTTGTATGGTTAAAACTTTTTTTCATAAGTTTAGAATTAAGACTATTTTTTTTAATTACATTTTTGTAAAATAGAAATTTGTCTACCTATATTAAATAAATAAAATAAAAAAATTAACAGTAATTTCAGATAGACCAATGTGCTCTTATCTTATCGTACAATTTAAAATAATTTTGTTTTATTCATCTAATGGCAACAAAATGAGCTTTAGATATTTGAAATAACGTTTTTTTTAGTTTTCATGATTTTGTGGGTTAGGTCACTGTTGCTCTCATAGCCTCAAATAAATCACATCATCATCATGCAATTGACATGTCTTAAATCGCAGATCAGTTGCATTCATACTTTTCAAGAAAATCGACTTTTTGTAAAGTTGTGAAATTGTGTCAGATTATATGGGAGATGGTAGAACGGGTAAAGCTAATCGTCTAATCGTCTAATTTTTTGGTCTTACTAATAATTCTAAATAAATATTTAGTGCACAATTTAAGCTCGATTAATGTTACACGTACTGAGTAAATTGATTTATAGTATTTCATGAAAAAATGCAGTTTGTAAGGGAGGTGGTGAAAGGAGTGGGATGAGGGCGGGAGGGGGAGGGGGTCTACAGTAGATCGAAATCATCATAAAAATAGTATGATTAATACGAGGGTCGTTTGATAAGTCCCTGGCCCAAGTAAGAAAAAAGCATTTTTTCCGGAAAATTTTTTTTTATTTTTCAACATAATCTCCCTGGAGGTTAATACATTTGGTCCAACGTTTCTCAAGTCCTTTCATACCGTTCAAAAAGAAATTTTTGTCACAGTCTGCAAAAAATTGGGAAACGACGTCTTTCACCTCTTGGTTCGATGAAAATTTTTGTCCACCGAGGTGAGTTTTCAATTTGGGGAACAAAAAAAAGTCACATGGGGCCAAGTCGGGCGAATAAGGTGGGTGGTCAACGATCTCATACCGCAAATCGTGTAATTTGGACATGGAAACCGCGCAGGTGTGGACAGGGGCGTTGTCGTGGTGGAACAAGATCTTCTTTTTCTTCAAACCAAAAACCAACTGCCAAAAACAAACTGTTACCTACAGAAACCTGAAAAAATTCCTTAGACCGTTCGAAAGTGCCATCTACCTAGCGATAGCAAAAACTTTTTCGTGAAACCACGTTTTGTCATTTGGGCCAGGGACTTATCAACCGACCCTCGTAGCTCTCATATTTTTCGAGAAAATCCGTTTACTAACAAATTCCGAAATTGAGCCATTTCAAGTTCAACGCGTTCTCAAGCTGGAGGGACAGACATCTGATTTGGAGATTTTTGAGCGACAAAAAATATTTCTGTACCCTTGGCGACTCTGTACGCAAATGCTTTCGTGAAAAATAAATAAAGAAATATCGATCAATTCGTCTATTATAATTTCAAAACGATCCGTTATGTAATAGTTCTTCCAACTTCAATCAATCAAATCAAATTCCTGTTAAGACCCCCTATAGGGGCATAGGACAGAAACAACTCTCTTCCACAAGGCGCGATCCTGAGCATCGGCTTTAAGCTGTTGCCAGGACTTGTTTATTCCTCTGGCCTCCTGCTCAACTGCTCGCTTCCATGTGTTACATGGTCGACCAACCCGACGTCTTCCTTGAGGGTTATAATCCAGAGCCTGTTTTGCGATGTTTTGCTCTGGTTTCCTCAAAGTATGACCGATCCACTGCCACTTTCGCCACACTTTCTTCCAACTTGCACAACTCAAATCACACTTTGTGAATATTTCAGTTAGAGATACTCGATACACACTAATACTTCTGTCCTAATAGAGTTTGGACAATGCTATACAGTTCAGCGTGATCGTTTAGAAGCACAAGAAGGCAACATAAGAATGTGAAAAACAGCCAAACTTGAGTTTGACCGATTTCCAATGCACGGACACGAGCACAAACTTGCGTTAAACTACGACTTTTTAAATAGAATACTCATTAAAACCGAAAATAAATATGACTTTCATAAGTAATAATTCATTTTGATTGTGTTTACTTTATAAAAGAAAAAGAATTGAGAAAATTCAAATTACAGGCGAAATTTCCCGCGCAATCGCTGTACATGCATTTTCAGTCCAGCTAAAAAAGTTCAATGCGCTCTCACAATTTGACAGCGGCTTTCGGTTGTTTGTTTTGAACCTGTCAATTGCGCACGTCCTCTCTCCTCGTTGCCTCCGGCTTTAGATATCGGATTTGTTTTGAAAATTACGTACGTGGCCATTTCCTCAATTTCGGGGAGTACACTTCTGATAATTCTTATCAAAAACTTTTGCTTCGATAAAAACTAAACTCGCATAACCTTCCTGCGTGGACAAGCGAGTTGACAGCCGGGAAGAGATTTTCTGAAGAGTTTGGATATCTTAGAAAGGTAATTTTCATTTTGGATTTTTCTAGAGCTTTATAAATTAAATTGTTTATATTACTAAAACTTATTGGTTGCTGTGGCTTTGTGCATTTTTAATTGGTTCGAAATTTCAATGGAGTGTGAGTGGGAGTAGCGGTGGGCTTAACCTCAACTTTGCGATTTGTTTCATTATAAATAGCGCTACAGCCCAAGTCTTGACCGCCTGTATGCTTCATCTCCATTTCCTCCACGTTAAAAATTTCAGAAGCGAGTTGCAGTCCTCGTCGATTGAACCCTCTCAGCGTTTTCTCGGTTTTCTGAGTGGCCTTTTCCTTCCGCCTATCCTTTTTGTACACATTTGGGTATTTTTCTGTCCTCCATTCGCTGTACGTGACCAGCCCACTGTAGCTTTTGAAGTTTGATGTGAGTAGAGACTTCGGGATCCTCAAAAATGGTATACAATTCCTGATTGAAGCGAATTCTCCATTCGCCTTGCTCTCTCACCGGTCCAAGAATTCGTCGTAATACCTTCTTCTTCCATTTTTCTGATGCCTGTATTAACATCTACGTTTCACTGCCGTGGCAGAGTGCAGGTCTCATTATGGTTTTGTAGTTTTGCACCTTCGTTTTTCTATGCACGACTTGACTTTTTTTTGTCGGAAGTACCGAGTAATATGTCTTGTTTGTTATCATATCGTTTTTTGTTTTCATTGCCGTCTTTGGAGAGATTGGCTCCTAGATATTTACATAGAGTTGTCCTCGTTTTCTACGTTATAGTCCAGTATCGTCAGATTTTGTCTGATTGGCGTGTTTCTTCGTGATTGCAACATAACTTTCGTTTATGCGTAGTCGTACTTCTCGTGCTGCCGTGTCAAGATTAACGAAGACTTCCTTGGGCCCCAGATGTGATCGCGCCATTGTGTTTATGTCGTCTGCGTAACCTACTATCTGCGATGATTTAAAAAGTAGCATCTCTCTAGTTTCAACTGGGAGTTTTCTTACGATACATTCCAAATCCAGATTAAAAACTGTAGATGCAAGGCCATCTCCTTCCTTCAGCCTGTAGAGTGTGGCATGTTGAGTTCATCATTGTAAGCCTTGTCAGTCGGACAAGTTTCGCTGGTAATCTCAATTCCAGCATTATGTGGTACAGTACAAGTCCTATCGATACTGGCTTGCTTAAAGTCTGCGAATATCTGGTGTACGTCAAAGTTATATTTCCAGCAATTCTCTAGCACCTGTTTCACTGTGAATATTTGAGCCGTAGTTGATCGTCCGGCCCTGAATCTACCTTGGTATTCTCCATTTATGTTTTCGGCATAGGATTTAATGCGGGAATCTATTATCTTTGTAAAGATTTTGTAAGACGTGTACAGCAATTAAATCCCTCTATAGTTTTCGCGGCAGAGTCGTCCTTTTGTAGATCGGACATATAATGCTAATCTCCACTTCTTTTAATGTTGGGAAGGTCAATATGTTTTCGTCGTCAGCAGGTGCCTCGATTAGGTGGTCATTAACAGTAGTATGCGATGATGAATTTGCGTCGTGGAACTGTTGGAAATCATGGTTAACTTTACGATTGATCAGATTAACTTTCGGTGTCTGCATTCTGCCTATCTGTCGCTGTATATCCATACCCAAACTGCAAGACCGGATATTCTAGCACTTGGCAAATGTAAGATGTTACCGGGAAGTGAACAGTTTTATAGTTCCCGGATATCTCCTTATCCCAGTTTTTTTTTCGCCAGCGGGGTGTCGCACTCTACATCCGCAATGATGTGTCTTTCCAATTAGTTTCCCATTTAGGAAATTGCTCTAATCCAGAGTTTAATTACATCTGGATAAAATTACTCATCCAAAGACATAACATGTACTTTTGTTATATGTATACAAGCCCAGCAATGACAGCAGTGAACACTTTATCCGAACTGGATGGGTTATCTGCAAACCCTGACGATGAAATCTTACCGCGGGCTTTTTGTCTCTTTAAACGGATTAACATAACTGGTAGATAAGTCTACTCGTTTGCCAGACATCGCAGGGCATGTTCCTAACATTCTTTACCTATTTCTCACCAACCAACCTGAGAAATATCTTATCCCCATCGCCAATCGAAAATACTGATCATTTATTGATTCGTGCTCAATTCCCAGTTGCAGCAACTACAGTCAAGGCACCTCGAAGAAACATTTTGCATTTCAAAAGAGCCAATTGGGGGGCGCTAAATAACTTCTTCAATGCCTTTAATTGGAGGTTGTGTTTCGATTCCAATGACTGCGATGAATTTTGTAGAAGTGTCACCGAGATTACCCTGAAGGGTATGAAGCTCTACATACCTTCCAGTTAAAAGATAGTCAGACCGTCGAAGTATGTCTCGATGCCATTCAGACCAAGAAACAAGCTTTTCAAACATTTAGAGGCAATAAAAGACCTGCCAACAAAGAACTTTTCAATGCGTCAAGAAATGCCTGCAAATCCATACTCAATCGTGTTCAATTTGAGCATGACCAAAAACTTCGACAGAAGATCCTCCAGTGCCCTAAAGGCTCGAGGTCTTACTGGTCATTTGTCAAAACGTTCAACAACAATTTTATATCTTCTTCAATACCACCTCTAGTTGTTCGCGACCGTACCGCGCTTGATCCTAGCGAAAAAGCCAACTTACTAGCAGCCAGTTTCGTAAGAAACTCTCGCCTTCCACCATCAAACCAATCGCCTCCCGGTGCAAATCCTCTTGGTTTCTCACTGCCTGCATTGCATTTTCGCACGAGACTTATTTCTCGGATCCTTAAAGATCTCAATATCAACAAATCTGCTGGTCCGGACATTATCCTTAAAAAGTGCACCTCTTCTTTAGCTAAACCTCTTCGTAATCTTTTCTATCTTTCTTACACTTCTGGGCGCTTTCCACGTATGTGGAAAGTTGCGAATGTTCAGCCCATTCCCAAAAAACGAAACAAAGCGAACCCCGCCAACTACCGCCCAATAGCCATTACTTCAGCGCTCTCGAAAGTAATGGAAACTGCTGTCAATCGTAAAATCGTCAAATATCTGGAGGATAAACAGCCCATTTACGATCGTCCGTATGGGTTCCGTTCTGGACGGTCGACAGGGGGATCTTTTAGTCTACTTGACAGAGGATTGGAACCCTTGCTTACATAAATATGGCGAAGGTCAAGTTCTTGCACTTGACATTGCTAAAGCTTTTGACAGAGTTTGGCAGGAATGTCTATTAGTTAAGAGTAGGGCCATCGGCCTTACTGATACCCTTGTTCAATGGGTTGAGAATTATCTCTCTGAACGCTCTATACGAGTAGTATTAGGCGTCTCTCAAGGTTCTGTTTTATCTCCAACTCTTTTCTTAGTTTTCATAAACGACCTTCTGTCGTTCGTTCTTAATTAAATCCATAGTTTTGCGGATGACATTACTTTAGATAACACCTATGAATTTAATTCTGCTGCGGAATCAAACAATCATTCTATGGCTTCCACCCGCAGGGAGTTATTCAGTTCGCTTAACTCGGATCTCAACTTAATCCTGGAATGGCGCAGGAAAAACATGCGTTCCGACTGATTAGAGACGATACCATCATGCCTTCTATAGATTCTGTCGAGCATCGCAGAAATATTGGACTACTTATTATTTACTATCGATATATACTTCCATGGTAAATGCAGTACGGAACTAAGCGCACTCATTCCTCCACTGCATACTTTTCCCCGGAATACTTGCCAAGCTGAACACGGTCAAACCGTCTCGTACAGTGAAATATATGCAGTCATTCATTTCCCGAACGTCAACACCTCCACTTCCTATACCGACATAACTGTGCATTGCATTAAAATTATACTCGGTGCCGTAAAAAATAAAAAATGTTGGAAATATTGCCCCCATCTCCTTTTTAATCTCTTTCGTACCGCTAATTATGCATCTTGCTGTGTTCTTACAAAGCTTTGTTTTCGGTTGAAATCCTCGTTTCAGCTTTTTAACTAGAGCGTAAGTGTTGTTAAGTTTAAAATTTTCATCCATTTTACACAGTTCATCATTGAGATGCTTCCTTTTCTTTTTTCTGCAAGTTTTGTTCGCAAATCGTCTAACCTCGTCAAATATGTCTTTCTTGATTCTCGTTGGTTACTCAGTAAATTGTTCGTAAGCTGCATTCTTTTTGTCTATTGCATCTCGGCATTCATCATTGCGACGGACTTAATACTATTTTTGATGTAGAGCCACTGGTTTTTTGGCGTTTCGTGATGGTTGATTATTTTGCCAAAATGTTTCTATAAAGCTGATGTGTATGCGGCTGCGATGGACTCGTATTTCAGCTTCCCGATGTCGAGTTTAAGTGTTTTGTTGGTCCGATGTTTGTTCTTCGGAATGTGGCCTTGACCAAATATTAGTCAGAGTCTCAGTTAGCATGTCTGAAGGTTCTTACATCTAGGATGCTGCAGGCTGCCCTTGTCAATGAAAACGTGGTCTTTCTGAATATACGCCCTCCCATCGGGTCATGCCCAAATTCTCTGGTGGATGCTCCGATGCGGGAAGCATGTTGAGCTTACTATAATGGTTGTTCCTCTATGTATCTCCTTCCCAACATTTGCGTTGAAATCACCTAAAAAAAATCTTGATGTCATTTGAGGGCAGTAAGTCATATTTTAAGGTGACTATAAAACTCATCCTTAGTTGGGTCGTCCTTGTCTTCCGTTGGGGCGTGAAAATTATTGATCCAGATATTACAAAAAGTTATCTTTATGCGAAGTGCACATAATTTTGCGTTGATGGGTTTAAAGTTGGTGATATGCTGTTCAAATGATTTGCTGACTACAAAAGCTACTCCAAACTTACGGCTTCCCGATAGTTTTCCAATTTTAAAGATTGTGTGCGACCTCATGTCTGTTACTTCTCTGCCAAGTCATTTTAATTCTCCAGGTTTGAACAAGGGTCGTACATTCTAGGTTCCGAAAGAGTGCTCAATTTTTCGTTTGTCGCGTCGTTTCTGTTGAATCGGTCCAATCCGAGGCGAGGCTTCAGGTTCCATAACAAGTGTTTTTTTTTTGTAGGGACAGGTTGTTAATCCATCGTCCAACCCCCAACTTGGAGAACCAGGTCTGTGTACTTAACTGCACAGACACGGCTGGACAATTATTTCAGCTGCCGCAAATCCAACTATATCCATTCTTAGCCTACTTCCTGAGACGCACTGGTGTTTTTGGCCATACAGGATGTCTTCTTTCCTCGTCCTTTTTCAAACCGGGCTTGGGACCGTCTTAGGCGAACTTGGTTTCCGTCATAATTCACTCGAATCTTTGGTTTTTTATCCTCTGTAGCTCGTACTATAGCTCTGCACAAAAGTGCCCGGGTCCGTGTCTTCAAAACGATATTTAGTAATATTAAGCGACGCTGATGATTATTTATTGTGGATGGGTAGTTAGCCCTTCGCACAACCCTCTATCTACGAATTTTTCATTTTCGTAGAATGAGTTAACCGAGGTATATCCAAGTAGGTAGTGTGCAGGAATTATATTACATCGTCCGGGATTTGAACTCACGACCTTCGCATTGTAAGACCAACACGCCAACCACTACGCTACACCCTAGCCCTCACAGGTCCGAGGACCTTTATTTCAAAGGCGCTAAGTAAACAAATCAGATATTTTTGAAGCAGTGCTTTTTTGGGCTGCAGGTTTCGGCTCTCAAAAGAAATCGTATTCGAAAATTTTGTAGTAAATTCTAAATTCCCATGTTCCTCCTTCACGACCACTACATCCGACAAACATATACAACAGCTTGAAGCAAGAACGAGACGAACCACTGAAAACTCGACTACCACTCAGTCTTAGCGTTTCGAAAAAATTCTCCCTCCAATAATGGATACGAAGTCGTTTCAAGGTGGATTTTCTCACCAGGAAACCAGGTATTGCGGTAAATTCTCAGCAGATTTGATATCTGACTTTCTCAATCACTCTATCATCACAAGCTTCTGCTTCCAGCCCTCACTCATAGACCAATTAACAATTTTCAATTGCATAACCATGATTTCATTATCAAAATAATTTCTTGCAACACAGATTTTTCATTTTTTTTTTGGTTTTTCTGCATTCACAAAATAAAACAAGCAAACTTTGGCTTTCTAGCGCAAATTGATATAATGTTGGCCGCTAAAAGAATAATTTTATATTTTGGAATTGGAATTTTCATAACAATTCTACAGCTCCCGAAAGCAAGAACCACCAGCGATGATGATTCTTGTTACTCGTTTGCAGGCGGTTCGGTTTATCCAGGCGGAAATTCGAAAGGTGATCATCAATTGCAATACACAAAAGCAGTCAGTAAGTAGAATTTTGTGAAATGAAAACTAATAAGCTCGCTAAGAAAAAATTCAATTCATAAAGTTTCCAAACCGGCACCACATTTCGAAGGAACGGCTGTCGTTAAGGGTGAATTTACCAATCTAGTATTATCCGATTATCTCGGCAAATATGTGGTGTTCTTTTTCTATCCAATGGACTTGTGAGTTTTACATCGTGTCTTTTATATGATTGTTAAAAAAAAATCCTTACAGTACGTTCGTATGTCCAACCGAAATTCTTGCCTTCTCCGATCGCGTCGAAGAATTCAAAAAAATTAACACAGAAGTTATTGCGTGCAGTGTAGATTCACAATTTACACATTTAGCTTGGATCAATACGCCGCGTAAAGAAGGCGGTTTAGGAAAAATTAAGATTCCTCTTTTGAGCGATATTACACATAAAATTTCCAAGGATTATGGCGTTTACTTGGAAGATTTGGGACACACATTGCGAGGACTTTTCATTATCGATCAGCGAGGCATTTTACGTCAAATAACAATGAACGATTTGCCAGTGGGCAGATCGGTTGACGAAACATTGCGTCTAGTCCAAGCATTCCAATATACAGATACGCACGGTGAAGTATGTCCGGCTGGTTGGAAACCGGGCAGTGACACGGTATGGCTTAATTGATTCCATGGTTTTTAGTATGTTATTAACCTTTCACTCTTTTTTTTCCAGATTGTTCCTAATCCTGAAGAGAAAAAGAAATACTTCCAAAAGAACAATTGATTTTTTGTTAGCTCTTTTTTTTTAAACAGTTTTTTCTAACATTTTGAAATAACAATTTTGGTTTTGATACTTATTCTTGTGTTTGTGCTTTAATTAATTCCATTTGCATTCCTTGTCCGCTCTAATCGGTTTTTACTAAGAGCATGTAACAGTGACCAGCTTTAATTGTCTGTCCCTGCGTTTCTTCGAATATTGTAATATCAAATGGCACTAAATTGTGTCCACTACCAATACTTCCGAAAAATGCTGTTGTGAATTTTAGTGTTTAGCAGCGGAATTTTTTTATTTACCTAAAATCTGTCTGCTATGAAAATGAATTGTGATTGAAAACGAGAAAATAAGGTTTTGTAGTTCGTGATGAAAATGAGTGATAAATTTAGTGCCGTTACAAAAAAAAAAGAATAATAAATCAATCTTTTTTCTTCTTAAATTCTTAACGAGTTTTATTCTTTTTCGAATGATCCTCTTGCGATCGAACTTCACCACGTTTTCGTTTATTCAATGGATTTCGCGGATCGAAAACATCATACCAATCGTCCGATTTTGTCGATGCATCCTTAGCCAGAACGGCCGCTTTACTATCTTCGAAGTTTAGTTTATGTGATAGCCAGTCGTCGCCTTTGATCTCTTCCTCGATTACATTATCATCATGGTTTACACTTTCTTTATCGGTTGTCTTCTCCTTCAGTGTGTCAAGTTTATTTCGGAATTTCGATAGCAGCGCCAGTGTGAAATCTTCCCTGTGAATTTCAATCAATTTTTTTTTAATTCGTCTTCCATATGTTAATTTTTCAAATTTACCGTGAAGATCCTTTTCCTTTTTTCTGATCAGTTTTTTTCTTAAGATGCGAATATTTATTTTTTTCAGTAATATATTCCTTTACCAATTCGTTAGATGTTTCTTTCTCGGCGTCCTGTTCCAATTGTTTATCGATTAAATCATCTTTAACTTTTCGTTCTTTTTTATATTCTTTCTTTAACGAAACGATTTCTTGACGGATCTCTTCACTGAAAGTTTGAAATGGCTTTGAATAATTCTGATTAATGTTTAGTGAAGTTTTTGTTACGCTTTTTTATCCCGCTTCTCTTTCTTCTCTCGTTCGACTGTCTTGAAATAGTCATCGTCATCATCTGAACCATCTTCATCCTTCTTTTCAATCTGTTTTTCTTTTTTCGACTTTTTCGAACTTAATTTATTTTTTATTCGTTCGGCCTTTTCACGGGCATCTTCATCATTGCCGGACTGTTCATAGTCTTCAATATCAGACTCGCCTAGGAATTGAATTTTTATTATTTTTACAATATAATAAAAAAAAAATTTAATTGAACAATTTTGTGCAATACCTTTTGTTCTTTGAATTTCTAACGAATCTTTACTTAATAGAGGATCATCGAGAACATCGTGTGTAGATTTAGCTTTACCGGCGTTCTTCTGTACGAAATGATTGGTTTCTTCCTCATCTTCTTCGGCTTCTTCTCCGAATGAAAGTAGTCCGAAATTTCTTTAATAGTTAAATGATTTAAAAAATTTAATTTTTAGTACATGAAGTTGGAAATGAATTTAAAACAGGTGTTGTAATTTGAACGGTTTAGGTGATAATATCATAATTTAACACTTCGCTCCGTGGAAAAACCATATCATTTCGAAAACATTGGATTTCAGGCTGAGCCTACACACTCGATAAAAGAAGATATTTTTTAAAACTTATATATAGGGTATCTGATCAAGTGGTGTAGGGTTGGAGAGGCCTATTATTTGACAGTTGGTCGCCTGACAGATGCCAAATGTTGACATTTGTCATCTATAAGCTAGGGTTGCGACCTAGTGGGTGCGTGTTGATCTACACTACAATACGAAGGTCGTGAGTTCAAATCCCGGTCGATGCATAATTCCAGCATACTGCCTGCTTGGGTATACCTCAATTACTTCAATCTACGGAAATAAAAATTCGTAGAGGCTTGTGCGAAGGGCTAACAACCCTTTCACGATGACAAACAAAACAAATGTTAAGAAACCTGAAGGTCATGAAGCCAAGACCCAATTTGGGCTGTAGTGCCATTGTAGAAGAAGAAGCGCGGGAAATTTACCATGTAACGCTACACAGTCGTTTAGATTTTTTACGAAAATTCGCGTTCAACCGCAATTACGATCCGCAAAATTTCGATTAAATTTTGATCGTAATCATGTGCCTTCTGAGACGTGTGTGCGCACCCTACTCAAAAAATTCTAAGAGACTGGCTCAGTGCAAGACGTGGCGACATCGAAACGATTTCGCCCCGGACGATCGACCGAAAATATCGCCGCAGTCAAGGACAGTGTTGAAAATGACTCAAACACCTCCATTCGTCACCGTGCTCAAGAACTGGACCTCACCATGTCCACACTGCAGCGAATATTGACGACAGATTTGTCTCTGCATGCGTACAAGGTCCAAGTCGATGGACCACGTGCAGCGCCGTACGTTCTCCGATTGGGTCTTGGAAACAAATCATACAGCTCTTGTTGATACGTGCATTATGAGCCAACTTCTTAATAAACGGACCATTTATCTGATCGTTCAATTTAAATTAAATATCAGCGTTAGAGAGACACTTCGCGGCAATACTGAACAACAACGCCAGCATGTCAATAGAATAAATATGGCAAAATATCATCTGTCGCAGAGGAGATGATAGGACAAAAACCCCGGCACAAAAGAAATGATTGGTTCGACAACGAATGCCAAGATGCCTTAGAGCGAAAAAATAAAGCTTACAGGACAAATATAATGATCTTAGACAATTTGCAAACAAAATATGCAGACAAAAAAAACGGAAGTACAATAATGACGAAACTAAAAACATGGACGAACATTTCAAATTACACAACACAAGAGCCGCGTATTCCCTTGTTAAAAGGAGGAAAGAGGCAGACCCACCGAAAACGACCTTCTGCAAGGATGTAGAAGGGAAAATTATAAGTAATGCGGAAGATATAAAACTAAGATGGGCGCAACACTTTGAATACCTTCTTAATCCGAGCCCATCACCCGCACGAACAGCAGCAGGAGACACAATAGCAGGTATAACTGATATAGCAGCTGATGAAGGATCCGCTTTGAGTCCTCTCACAATCGAAGAAGTAAAAACAGCCCTGAGGAGCCACCTAAACAACAAAGCGCCGGGCTCAGTGCCAAATTTCAGCTGAGCTTCTCAAAGCCGGCGACACCTGCATAGCGTATCTCCTACATAGATTAGTCACATATTTTTTTTTAGGCACCGATTATAACATACAGGGTCACCCTAAAATGCATTGCACAGTTATGTCGGTATAGGAAGAGGATGAAATCTTGAAGTGTTATAGGAATTTCGGGGGAGAGAGACGCAAGTGGCGGTGGACATTATTTTTGAAGCGCTGAAGGTTATACTTGCTTGGAAATATGTTAGCAGGCAATGCGTTCCAAAGTTTGGACGTTCGGGGGATATATTTCACTGTACGAGTAGGAATAGGGTTGACGGTAAACTCGTGCGCGCGTTTAGCTTGACGAGTATTTCGGGGAAAACTGTAAAGTGAAGGAATAAGTGATCTAAGTTCCGCACTACATTTACCACGAAAGTAGCGATAGTAAATGCTGAGTACTGCAACGTTCCTACGATGCTCGAGGGAGTCAACAGAACTCGTAATGGTGTCATCTCCAATTAGTCGCGTGTTTTTGGATTCGATCGAGCAGCGCAAGGTGTGTTTTAGGTGCCCCAGCCTATAAATGCGAATTGTACTATAAACGAGGTCGAATGAATGCCTCATAGATGGTTACTAAGTCGTGAGGCGTAAAATATTGTTTGCATTTGGGAAGAATACCTAGGCGTTTTGAGGTATCCAGGGCAACATCAAAGATATGTTTGCTCCAATCAAGATGGTTATCAAATTTTACGCCTAATACGATAAATTCATCTAAAGAGCTAATTGGTACGCCATTAAAGGCAAAATTAGACGACGACGCTGGAACATCACGTTTAAGGGAAAGATGACAGGCCTGTGTCTTAGCAGCGTCGAACTCTACTCTATTTTTCCTGCCCCATTCCAGGATTAAGTCGAGGTCGGAGTCCAGCGAACTAAATAACTCCCTGCGTTTGGAAGCAATAGATTGCTTGTGAGAATCCACAGCAGCGTTAAATTCATAGGTGTCATCTAAAGAACTGTCATCTGCAAAACTATGGGTTGGATTGAGAGTAGAAGACAAAAGGTCGTTGATAAATACTAAGAACAGAGTAGGCGATAGGACAGAACCCTGAGGGACACCAGAATTAGTTGGGAAAGAAGAAGTAGTGCCATCTAATATGACTCGTATAGTGCGTTCGGACAGGAAACTCTCAATCCATCAAATGAGGGTAGCATCGAGGCCAATGACCGTAAGCTTAACAAGGAGACATTCATGCCAAATTCTGTCAAACGCTTTTGCAATGTCAAGAACTTGACCTTCGCCGTATTTGTGCAAGCAAGAGTTCCAACGTCCCGTCAGGTATACCAAGAGATCTCCCATTGACCTTCCAGAACGGAAACCATATTGGCGATCGTGGATAAGCTGTTTATCCTCAAGATAGCGATTGATTTTGCGATTGACAGCAGTTTCCATCACTTTCGAGAGCACTGAAGTGATGGCTATCGGGCGGTAGTTAGCGGATTTCGCTTTGCTTCCTTTTTTGGGAATTGACTGAACATTCGCGACTTTCCACAATCGTGGAAAGCACCCAGAAAAGTAAGATAGATGAAAAAGATTGCGAAATCAATCAATAACGGTACGGTCGCCATTGACGAGTGGTGGTGTTGATGAAGAGATGAAATAATTGCTGACCGTTTTGACAAAAGACCAGAAATATCTTGAGACTTTTGGGCTCTGAAGGATCTTCCGCCGAAGTTTTTGGTCGTGATCAAATTTAACACGTTTAAGGATAGATTTGCAGGTATTTCTTGATGTATTATAACGCTCTCTGTTCGCTGGAGTTGGAAAATTTTGATACATTGTTTCTTAACTTGAATTGCCTCGAGACATTCATTTGTGAACCAAGAGTCCTTCGACGGCCCGATTCTCTATTGACTAGAAGGTATGTAGAGCTTCATACCTTTCAGGATGGTCTCAGTGACAAGTTTACAGGCTTCAACACAGTAATTAGAATCAAAGCACAATTTCCAATTGAAGGCATTGGAGAACTCGTTCAGCGTCCCCTAATTGGCTATTTTAAAATGCCAAACAGTTCTGCGGGGTGCCTTAACTGGCAGCGCATTTAGTGCAACAGTAAATTGTGCACGAATCAAGAAGTGATCCGTATTTCCAATTGACGATGGGGATATTACAGAGAGTGTATTTCTCAGGTTGGTTGGTGAGAAATAGATCAAGAAGATTGGAGAATTGACCTGCAATTTCTGGTAATCGAGTTGGCTCATTTACCAGCTGTGTTAGACCGTTTAACGTTTATGAGCGCAGGAAATACTTCCTGAAGATTGTCCAATTTATAAAAAAAGTGAGAAATTCTGCTGCGAGAACTACCGAGAAATATCTTTTTTGTGTACGTCTTATAGAATCTTGACGAAAATTCTGGAAAAGAGAATTATGCCCTATGCTGACAAAGTAATTGATGAATGCCAAGGCGGATTTAGAGCTGAGCGATCGACCACGGACTTGATATTCTTATTTAAACTAATATAATATTGATGTGCACCAGATATTTGTTGACTTCAAACAAGCATACGACAGTATCGACAGGCGTGTACTGTATAAAATCATGTTGGAGTTTGGAGTCCCACCGAAACTGGTTCGGTTCACAAGAATGACAATGACCGAGTCTCTGTCGCAAGTCAGAGTAGAAAATGATCTGACTTCCAGTTTTAAAACAGACAACGGCCTTAAACAAGGTGACAGCCTCGCACCAATGCCTTTCAACATGACAATTGAATATGTTGTTCGGAAACTTCCCGTTGACAGCAAGGGAACACTATGCTGCAAATCCACATAACTCGTAGATATCCTTGCAAGATCTCTGGAGAGTGCCAAGGAGGTAATTGTAAACCTTGACTCGGTAGCAAGGGAAGTTGGACTACGTATTAATGAAAACAAAATAAAAACTATGACGCAATCTAGGAAAAAGACGCCAATCAGACAAAATATTACAGTAGGAGATTATAACCTAGAAAACGTAGACAACTTCATATACCTGGGGGCGAACCTATCGAAGGATGGAAGCCAACCCATCGAAATCAAAAGAAGGATAATGATGGAAAACAAGACATATTATTCGGTACTTCCAATAATCAAAAACAAGAACGTGCACAGGAAAACAAAACTTAAGCTATATAAAACCATCATAAGACCTGTGCTATGCTACGACAGCGAAACGTGGACTTTAACTCAGGCGTCTGAAAAACTACTTAATGCCTTCGAAAGAAAGGTCCTCAGAAGAATCCTCGGGCCTGTGCGGGAAGTCTCGATCTGGAGAATACGATACAATAGAGAATTGTATTCCATCTTCAACAATCCAGAAGTGTCAACCCTCATAAAATTTAAGAAGTTACAATGGTCTGGTCATGTAAAGCGGATGGATGACGGAAGAATTCCCAATCGCACACTAGAAAGGGAAGTCAATGGACAAAGGCCGGTCGGAAAACCACTGATGCGCTGGGAGGATTCGATTGATGCAGACAGCAATTCACTGCTAAGATTTTCAAACTGGAGGACGCGGTTACTGAACCGAGATGGATGGAGGCAAAGCATTCAAGAGACCAAAGTCCGATTTGGGCTATAGCGCCATCGTAATTAAGTAAGTAATCAAATATCTCGAAAAGTGATTTTAAACGGAGAACACAACAGAGTTAGCATCCTCGATGCGGTTAGGTACTGTAATTTGAAAAAAAATTCCAGTTGTGTTTCTTACAGCACTTGACTGGTAGCAAGCCACGTCAGGGACATGGAGGTTCGTTCCTGCAGTCCCGGTTTTCTAAATATTTACTTACTTGACGCCCTTCTCCTTATTTCTTTTTTTCTCCTTCTTTTCATCCTTTTTCAAGTCGCGCGGTACGATATCATCAAACGGATTACTTAAAATCTCCGCTCCTAAAATCTTTGGCGGATACAACGGTCGCTCGTTATGATCGACAAGTCCTTCTTCCAATTTCAGCATATTAAAAACTGTGTCGCCCGTAACTTTCCCGAAAAGCGTGTGTTTATTCTGTAGTTCCGGTGTTGCGCCCATTGTAAAGAAAAACTGCGACGAATTATCGTCCTTATCGGAATTCGCCATAGCGACAAGGCCACGCCGACTGAATCGCAAACGCGAATGAAATTCATCCTTAAACGGTTCGCCATAGATGGACTCGCCTCCGGAACCATCACCGCTCGGATCACCACCTAGAAGAGAATCAAAACTAGGAATCTTGGCGGAAGGAAAGGACGTTCAAGCAGTTTGTTACCTTGAGCGATAAAGCCCTTTACGACGCGGTGAAATATGGTCGAGTTATAGTATCCTTCCATGCATAGCTGGACGAAATTACGGCAAGCCTTCGGGCATTCGCGTGCCCAAAGTTCGATATCGATGTCGCCAACCGAAGTTTTCAGGAGCACCTGGAGAAGGATTAATTTTGGAAATGGATGTCTTCACTATAAGAGATTCCATGGTGCCAAGCACTTACCTTCCCAGAAGTTGGGGGCTCCTGGATGTATATGCTGCTCATTTTTGATAATTAAATTAAAGAGCGTCCCGGAACGTAATTTTACACGACAATATTTACCAAACCAGCAGTTACTTTTGACAGCCAGAACAGGGTCGAAGTAGGGTTTCAAGTTTCGCAGCCCCAGTTATTCTTTATTTAAAGAATTATGAATTAAAAGTTAGTTTTCGAGTATTTTCGATGATTAAAACTAACTTAAAAATAAATTTATTATAAAACGTGGCAGTGTTGGCTATTCCAATTACCCATTTTAATCAATTATCTTAGAATATAAATAAATAAACCTGAAGTGACACTTGACATTTAAGTTGCGGAGTTTGTTGTGATTGGACGTCAGAAATTCCGGATCCAACTCTATTCTAAAAATTTAACTGTCCTCCATTATTAAAAACCACAAAATGACCGACGAAACAGTAAAATCGAAAGAATATAATCTCGAGGCAGACTCAGAGCTACGTTTTGAACTCGAGACAAAAAATGAAAAAGTTGTTGTCGAGGTTAGTTGGCGCGATTTATCCCAATGACGAAACAATTGAATGATTCATTTTCCCCAGCTTAAATCCGGCTTTGCTGAACTCTTCGGCACCGAACTGGTCAAAGGAAAACCGTACGAATTCACGACCGGCGCGAAAGTAGCGATTTTCACTTACCACGGATGCCAGCTCGAAGTCAAGGGTAAAACAGATGTTTTGTATGTGGCGAAGGAAACACCAATGGTACAGTACATAAATTCACATGCAGCCTTAGAGCAGATGCGGGAAATCGCCGAAGAACGAAACACTCAAGGACCAATCGTTATGGTCGTTGGACCGACAGACGTTGGCAAAAGTACCCTGTGTCGAATTTTCTTGAACTATGCTGTTCGCGTCGGCCGTCGACCGATGTTTGTTGATTTGGACGTAGGACAAGGATTGATCTCGATACCGGGCACAATTGGAGCTCTTCTGGTCGAACGTCCGGCCAATCTGGAAGAGGGTTTCTCGCAGCAAGCACCTCTTGTCTATCATTTCGGACATAAATCGCCGTCCTCTAACGATGCACTCTATCAAATTGTGATTTCGAAGTTGGCGGAAGTTACGCTGGAAGGATTGCAGGCGAATAAGAAAAGTAAGTGCCAACACTATCGAAAAAAAAACTGGTAGATAATATCTGTATTCCACAGCTAAGGCATCCGGAATAATAATAAACACATGCGGATGGGTAAAAGGTGGCGGATACAGGCACCTCTTACATGCAGCTCAGGCATTCGAAGTGGGCGCAATATTCGTCCTGGACCAAGAACGACTCTACAATGAACTGTTGCGCGACATTCCATCCTTTGTTAAAGTTGTCTTGCTGCCAAAAAGCGGTGGTGTAAGTATTGTTTATAATTTATGTAAATGCTACAGCTGAAATCCTGAGTATATTCCTATTTTTTCTTAGGTTGTTGAACGATCTGGTGCTATTCGTGCGGAGTCTCGTGATATTCGAATCAAGGAATACTTCTATGGCCAAAAGTCCCCGCTATATCCGCATTCGTTCGACGTGAAATGGGCCGATTTGAAAATTTTCAAAGTCGGTGCTCCATCGCTACCAGCCTCCTGTATGCCAATTGGAATGAAAGCCGAAGACAATATGACAAAATTAGTAGCGGTGCAACCTAGTCCGAGTCTTTTACATCATATATTAGCTGTAAGCTTTGCAGAAACAATCGACGATGATGTTATTCAGAGCAACGTGGCCGGATTTATTTGCGTGTAAGTTTTCTGTGCGATATTTATCATAAAATGTTGTTTAAGACTCGATTTTCCTTTTTCCACAGAACTCAAGTTGACTGTGATCGACAAGTTATAACGGTTTTATCGCCACAGCCTAGACCTTTGCCAAATTGCATACTGCTTATGTCGGAATTACAGTTCATGGATACCCACTGACGAGTAGTGGTTCGATTGAATAATTATTATGATTTAGATTTGATTAAAATTTGGTTTTTATTACGAAAGTTTTGATTATTTTCTAAAAGTATTTTTAAATATGTAAGAATAGCTGTGTGTTGTTCATTTGTAACTCAATGCTTAGCTGCTGAATCGATAAGGACGAAATTTGACGCCGATTATTTTTGTCCTGGTCTAAAATCTAGGATCGATCCTATTATATATAACGAGATATTTTTATACTCTAGATGAGAGAGTATTATAAGTTTGCTACAAAGTTTGTAACGCTAAGAAATAAGGCTCGGAGAAAAAAAACTAATGATACAGAAGTTCATATAATATAATTATATGTATACTTCGGAATCGGTAGTAACTATTACGCTGATCTTCTGTTTGATCCATGGGCTGCAAACCCGCTGTTACGTTAGGTGGTAGAAGCATTGCTACAATGTCTCCATCATCAGACTGTAGCATGTCAATTGGCTTATGTACAGTGCAGTTATCAATCAGCAACAACGCCTTTGGTGGTAAATTATTTTCAGCAGAAAATTTGCGAACCTGCAATATGTCATAAGCGAAAATTTAAAAATGAAACCCAAAAAATAAGTTTACCTGTTTTATAAATGAATGATGAAACCAGTTGAAGAATAACTGTGAATTCATCCACGACTTCTTCGAATTGGCGTATTCCAATGGGTTTTCAAATCCCTTAAAGCAACGTGGATTTGCGGATTTACCAATCACCAACGGCTTCAACTTGTGCGAACCATCTGCGTTAGCACACAACAAAAATGTGATTCTTTCCTTTGCACTTTTTCGGCCCGGTGCGGTCTTTTCGTTTGCTGTGACAAATGTTTTATTCGGTAAAAAGCGATAAAATAGTCCAGATTCATCTGCGTTATATAGTTGCGAGTCGGAGATGTCCATTTCGTCAAATTTTGCTCGTAAATTATGAATGAAAGTTTTGTAGCGGCACGTTGCCTAGCGAACTTTATTGATCAAATGGCCCCGAGTATGGGCCAGCACTTTCCTTTTATACATTTCTTAACCTAAACTCTATATAAAAAAAATGGTTATACTTAATGGATAAATTCCAACTCTAACTTATGTATAAAAAATGTCTCTATTCTAACTTACTCATAAAAAATTTATGCATACGGCCAATGCATATGACCGATATTTTTCATATAAATCAGCATGCGTCAAATCACAATATTCTAGATTGCAAAGGTCAGCAGTATTGCTGCCTGGCACTAGGCGGTCAACGCCCGCACACAATTTCTCTGTCCCGCGAATGAAATCGGAGACATATATTATATGTGCGATTCATAGTGCATAGAAGTGCGAGCATAGGAAATTCCTATAGTGTGGTAGCTCTATCCTTGACTTTGTGTGATCGAGATATTCTTTTGCATAACACTGAGTGACTTGTTTGTTTACATTAGAACACTCAATGTTACTCTTTCTTTGAAAGATAAAATTTGAGATCAGAGTGATCTTGAAATTTTATCTTGGGTGTGACACGTGATGATTTATAGTTGGTACATGTTTAGTTGTGGCGAGAGTACACTACATCTTTAATTGGTTCGACAAGTGCTCTATTTATCTGGGTTTGGTGATCACAGTACAATTCTCATATTACGGTCTCTCCTAAAATGAATTTTACTGCATTTTTTATGTAATAAAACATAATTTCCCAAAGAAACATTTTCCCTCGGCGGAAAATTATGTAATCCCAATTGATTTTTGTGTAGGGCTATGGCGACCAACGCCAACAAAACAACATGGTCCAAGAACACACCCAAGGAAATAATATTTGAAAAAAACTTTCCGCCATCGTCAAATACAGTGCCGGAAAAAAGTTTGGAAACATGGTCTCTCAACCCATAATCATAGCTCTGAAACAGAATTCCTGGTACTTACACCTATGAAACTTTGTATAGAATAGCTGTATCCCATTTCTTTTTAATCTTTAAAGGGATATTTAATTATGGCAACTCTAAAAAAAATAGTGACAACAGTTTCGAATATGTCTGTAATACTTGCGGAAAAAAGTATGGAAACAAAACGGTTTTTGTTGTCAAAAAGTTAATTAGAACCGTTTACTTTGAAATTGAATGTCATTAGTAGTTATTTGTTGTGCGACTGAATTAAATTTAACTCCAATTAAAGTTTTTTTATGAAACATAATTAAAAATGCCGAAGTGCAAGTTGTACTCAATGGATTTGAAGAAGAAAATCGTTTCTATGTACAATAACGGAACAAAACAAATTCAAATTTCACAAAAACTTGATATACCAAGAGGAACAATTTCGAAAATTATTAAAAACTTTCATCAGCGAGGGACAGTAGAGTGTGCTCCAAAGTCAGGGAGGCCTAGAAAAACAACAGCAACCACCGATCGCATAGTTCAAAGGATGTCTAAACAAAAACCAGGACAAACGGCCACTGAGATCAACGCCGAGTTAAAGAACGGAGGTATTTCAGATGTGACAGATCGGACAATTAGAAATAGATTGATGGAAAGTGGCGTTTTTGGAAGATCTCCACTGAAGAAGCCACTCTTATCAAAAGCCAATATTGCAAAAGACTAACATTTGCAAAAGAACACATTCTTTGGACTCCCAGCAAATGGAATACAGTTCTGTGGAGTGATGAATGTAAATTTCAACTATTTAGAAGCGATGGAAAACATTACGTTAGAAGACCACGGGGTGAAAGGTACAATGCAATGTATCAATTACCAACAGTTAAACATGGCGGAGGATCGGTAATGGTTTGGGCATGTTTTTCACGTTCTGGAGTTGGCCCAATTTTTCGGATAGATGGGATAATGGTTCGGTATCGGTATTTGGAAATATTGCAAAACAATATGCTTCCATATGCTGAAGAAGAAATGCCGTTACGTTGGATTTTCCAACAAGATAACGATCCGAAGCATTCTTCGCGTTTAGTTAAGGGTTGGTTCCAACAGGAAAAAGTGAGTGTTATGGAATGGCCTTCACAATCCCCAGATCTGAATCCAATCGAACACCTATGGGAACATGTAAAGCGTAAAATTCGACACACAAAAATTTCTAATAGGAATGCACTGTATGATGAAATCATTAGAGAATAACAAAATATCCCGGTTTCATTTTGCGAAAAGTTGGTGGACTCAATGGAGAGGAGATGCAAGGCTGTACTAAAAGCAAAAGGGAGAAGCACTAAATGCTAAGAAAAACATGTTATTTCCTTTAAATAAACTCGAATTATATGAAAAAGATATGTGTTTCCATACTTTTTTCCACGAATAATACCAGATAAAATCGAAACTGTCGTCACAATTTTTTTTAGCGTTGTTATAAACAAATTTCGCTTTGAAGATTTATAAGAAATGCGGCACTGCAATTCTGTGCAAAGTTTCATAGGTGTGTGTGCACAAGGAATTTTGTTTCAGAGCTATGATTGTGGGTTGAGAGACCATTTTTCCAAACTTTTTTCCGGCACTGTATAACATCGAATTTATATTGCGGCGTCTTGCGGCTCATGATGTCGTCATCACGCCGCTTACCAAGTCAATCAACGTTCTTGTCTGGTCTTGTCAAAACGCTACCGACAAAACTTTGTTCTTCGTGTTAAAATCTTTTATGTAATTTCAACTCCCACAAACGGAAGTAGAAATACAATATTTTCTGGTGGACGTTTAAGTAATACTGTGTTTATTCCTTTCAACCCCCACAGGGCATTACTAAATATTCGAACTGCCACTCGAAGTACATAGTTGCACTTTTATAATATTTATTTTCTTTTAGTTCAAGTTATTCTGTTTCTAATGAAAGTCCCACCGAGAAAAATGATGAAATTACCGTTTTAGAAGCTCAAAAATTAAATTTAAAAAAAAGTTTCCAGGCAGAAAATTATCAAACATAGTGCCGAGCGCGTTCTAAAATCATTTCATCAATCGGTTTTACTACATAATAAATGCAGTAAAATTCATTTTAGTGCATTTTAGGATATACCGCTTTCTGAGAATTTTGCCGGAGCGGGACTATTCGTAGCTATTGCTTTTATTGCAATCGTTCTGGACTATATCAGTCAAATGGTAGCTGGGTCGTATGACAATGAGGGAATCTATGTACAGTCAAGTCCGGTTATAACGAACTTCAAGGGACCAGGAAGATTGGATGGCATAAAAATACACAATAAGAGTAGTTCTACAAGCAATTCTTATTTCTGTATTCAAATTCAAGAATAGTAAAATAAATAGTATTTTTAATCAATTAATTTATATTATACATATATTGTGAAATTCTCGAGCTGGATCGCTTTTTTCCAAGTCAGTTGCTAGTTAACTTCGCCCGGGAATGAAAAAAAACAACAATTTTTCGTCTTCGTGCCGGATGCCGCATCCTCTGACCGCATATACCTACATATGTAGGGATGGCAAAATCTGCTCTTTTCCAATCGCAGTGATCCACTGCGATTGCTCTTTTTCAATATCTGTGAAAAAGAGCAGCTCTTCCAATAGCAGTGATTTTTCCACCTCTTTTATCCATGCTAGTGCGCAATTAAAAAAAAAGAGACAAAATAGTAATTTTCTGCGAAATCCTGCATCTAACAATCAGGCAGACCCAATCTCTCAGTACCACCAGCTCAGTGCGCATAGTGAACACTTCCCCCATTTCCTCCTGGGAATGAAAAGGTTTTCTTTTACTATCCAATGTACGAAAAAACGATCGAGCGCAATGGAGTCAGGATGGCAAAAATGTCAATCGCATTTCATATACACAAGCCAAATAAAAAAAACACCCGGTCATCGATCGCATCGCATATATACAAGTCAAATAAAAAAAAAACACCCGGTCATAGAAAACCAAACCAAAAGGGTCTACTGTTTACTTTTTTCACACATTACCTCACACAAGCAATTTCATCATGAAGAACGTAAAGCTCTTATCGACATGGTGGACTGCAACATAAATCGGCGAAACTTGCGATAGCCGCAACATGTCCTACCAACCGACCAGATCGAAACTCAGAACAAAAACCGCCAAAAAAACTCTAGCAAAGCGCATCATTGACCACTTCGGACGTTCCACACCTCACCTATCAAATCAGATCCCACCGACCACAATATCGCTAAACAAATCCCTTATCATCGGACGTTCCACACCTCACCTATCAGATCAGATCCCACCGTTCAAAATATCGCTAAACAAATCTCTTATCATCGGACGTTCCACACCTCACCTATCAGATCAGATCCCACCGATCAAAATATCGCTAAACAAATCCCTTATCATCGGACGTTCCACACCTCACCTATCAGATCAGATCTCACCGATCAAAATATCGCTAAACAAATCCCTTATCATCGGACGTTCCACACCTAACCTATCAGATCAGATCCCACCGATCAAAATATCGCTAAACAAATCCCTTATCATCGGACGTTCCACACCTCACCTATCAGATCAGATCCCACCGATCAAAATATCGCTAAACAAATTCCTTATCATCGGACGTTCCACACCTCACCTATCAGATCAGATCCCACCGTTCAAAATATCGCTAAACAAATTTCTTATCATCGGACGTTCCACACCTCACCTATCAGATCAGATCTCACCGATCAAAAATATCGCTAAACAAATCCCTTATCATCGGACGTTCCACACCTCACCTATCAGATCAGATCCCACCGTTCAAAATATCGCTAAACAAATTCCTTATCATCGGACGTTCCACACCTCACCTATCAGATCAGATCCCACCGTTCAAAATATCGCTAAACAAATCCCTTATCATCGGACGTTCCACACCTCACCTATCAGATCAGATCCCACCGTTCAAAATATCGCTAAACAAATTCCTTATCATCGGACGTTCCACACCTCACCTATCAGATCAGATCTCACCGATCAAAATATCGCTAAACAAATCCCTTATCATCGGACGTTCCACACCTCACCTATCAGATCAGATCTCACCGATCATAATATCGCTAAACAAATCCCTTATCATCGGACGTTCCACACCTCACCTATCAGATCAGATCCCACCGTTCAAAATATCGCTAAACAAATCCCTTATCATCGGACGTTCCACACCTCACCTATCAGATCAGATCCCACCGATCAAAATATCGCTAAACAAATTCCTTATCATCGGACGTTCCACACCTCACCTATCAGATCAGATCTCACCGATCAAAAATATCGCTAAACAAATCCCTTATCATCGGACGTTCCACACCTCACCTATCAGATCAGATCCCACCGTTCAAAATATCGCTAAACAAATTCCTTATCATCGGACGTTCCACACCTCACCTATCAGATCAGATCCCACCGTTCAAAATATCGCTAAACAAATCCCTTATCATCGGACGTTCCACACCTCACCTATCAGATCAGATCCCACCGTTCAAAATATCGCTAAACAAATTCCTTATCATCGGACGTTCCACACCTCACCTATCAGATCAGATCTCACCGATCAAAATATCGCTAAACAAATCCCTTATCATCGGACGTTCCACACCTCACCTATCAGATCAGATCCCACTGTTCAAAATATCGCTAAACAAATTCCTTATCATCGGACGTTCCACACCTCACCTATCAGATCAGATCCCACCGTTCAAAATATCGCTAAACAAATCCCTTATCATCGGACTTTCCACACCTCACCTATCAGATCAGATCCCACCGTTCAAAATATCGCTAAACAAATTCCTTATCATCGGACGTTCCACACCTCACCTATCAGATCAGATCTCACCGATCAAAATATCGCTAAACAAATCCCTTATCATCGGACGTTCCACACCTCACCTATCAGATCAGATCCCACCGATCAAAATATCGCTAAACAAATCCCTTATCAAATCGCAATCGTTTCATCTACATAGCTCCAATTCATTCATTCATTAGTCTAAAGCAACATCACTAAGAGCAGGCAGACACTGCTCGTGCTCTCAGTGTCAATATCAATCACCAAACATAGGTTTGGGATAGCTTATATGATTGATAGTCTTTAATATCACAGAGCTGATATATCGCTGATCGCAAGCTGATATATCGCTGATCGCAAGCGATATAACAGCAACGAAAGAGCAGTCGAGAGCAATCGAGAGCAATCGGAATAACAACGTTCAAACGATATAACAGCAACGAAAGAGCAATCGAGAGCAGTCGAGAGCAATCGGAATAACAACGTTCAAGCGATATAACAGCAACGAAAGAGCAATCGAGAGCAATCGGAATAATGACGTTCAAGCTCTTTCTTCGCGCGATTGATATTATTATTATTGATATTATTATTATATTTAGCGGTGGAACTTGGGTAAAATTCGACTTCCATGGGTTTCGGGATCTGATAAGAGCTTTACGTTGTTCATTGTGTGTGTGGTAGTGTCGTGTAAAAAAACAAAACAAAAGACCCTTTTGTTTTGGTTTTCTATGACCGGTTGTTTTTTTTTTTGTTATTTGGCTTTTATTTGTATATGTATATGCCATGCGATCGATGACTGGGTGGTGTTTTTTTGTCTGGCTTGATGCGATTGACTTTTTTGCCATCCTGACTCGATTGCGCTCGATCGTTTTTCGTACATTGGATAGTAAAAGAAAACCTTTTCATTCCCAGGGGGAAATGGGGGAAGTGTTCACTATGCTGAGCTATGAGATTGAGTCTTGCCTGATTGATAGATGTAGGAAAATTACGATTTGCTTAGCGATCGATGTGGAATGCGTGGGGGGACTAATATGCGAGTGCGAACAAAAACTCTGGAATTTGTAGTGATGATCATTGCGGCAATTTTATTGGTGATAGAACGTAAGCAGTGTGCATTTGCTCTGCTCTTCTAATCGCAGCTCTTTTAAATTTTGAATCGCAATATGCGATTGCTCTTTTCAAATAGCAGTGAAAAAATCGCAGGTATGTGAAATAGCATACCATCTCTATACCTATGTTTACCATCTCTCAATCGAAAATTATTAATTTTAATTAAAATTATCTGTCCTTATATATACTTATCTCAACATTCAACATCGAAGTCTTCAGCGAAATATCAGTCATGAGAACTCTCAAAGAGAACTGTCTTAAGTGCAACGTCTTCAAAACCTGCTATATTTCCTGAAGATGCGATAAAACAGCCTTACGGTCTGGTATTTCTAGAAGGTCTTGCTCGAGCACACTCAGCAAACAAAATAATTCATTAAAGACTCGTTAATGAATTACATTAACGAGCGTCGTCAACGATACATTAACGAGTCATCAAACCAACTAAATGGACATTCATTTATGAATTACTTTTAACTCTCCATTAATGAATTGTAAAATGCTTACAAGAAACGAGTATATAAGCAAGTACATAATCGAAGATTGCAATTGCTTCTCTGTTTCTGTTGTTTATGCTTTGAACACACTCTATAGAGTTTTCAAAGAAAAAATCGCGATATGCCTATAGACATGTCGACATCATTTTCGGACTCGCATATCGCACGTGTGATGGGAACTCTGCAGAGTTTGGTTTATATATGGTTTACGTAATTTTATTTTATTCTTTGCTTACATTTACCAATTATTTTTGCTTGCTCGCAAGAAAATTATTGACCCTAATCAGTAATTTACTTGCACGCGTGAAAATCAAGCAAATAAAAACTGCGCGTGTGACGAAATAATACATAGAACATTGACTTTAAGATATTGCATTGATTGTTGCAGTCATCATGAAGGTTATGTGGTACTTATTATTTTAGAATTATGCTTACATATTTCTTTTCTTATACTAAGTGGTTAATGCTCTTTGACAATGTTATTTGTTTTTCAAGCATATTGCAGCTTGGGCATGCAAAACGATCGTTTTTCGATTATAAATTTATGAGCGCTCGTTAAAATGTTTACTGGGCAGTTTGAAAGCAATCATCATACCTGAATCATACTCATCCAATATAACAGCTGGGCTTAAATACAAACAGTTTGGCAAACACTGCACCATTGCTTTGTTTTTGTTTTTGTCGAGATCTAAGAAATACAGCCGGGTTGGACGCAACTTACTGTAGCTGTCAAAAAAAAGATGATTGCCTTCCTGCTCAGGTAGTTCTGCATCGTCGAACGATTAATAAACAATTTTTGATCGGTGTAACATAAAGTAAGAAAAAAACGACATTGAAATTTAGTGAAGCACAAAAAAGGTAGAGTAATGAGGGTGTAGAGTTATTTCTTCTGCTTGGAACAGAACGTGTGTGTGTCGTCATCAAGTTAATATTAGAATTTTTGTTAGTCCGAAATCGCGAGCCGCGATAGTGTAAAAAAAGATTTTTTTTTTGTTGACATACTTTGAATTCCATTAGAAAAGAGAGTTCGGGCAGACAAATCGGGAAAAAAGTACTTGTAATTAATTTAAATAATCACTCTAATTCCTCCTAATTAGTGTAGAAAATGAGTCATACGCTTCTCATCTGTTCTTAAAATTGTCTTATCTTACACTGGGAGCGAACATATTACTCAATAACTTTTTTTTGTATGGTTTCAGAAAAAAAAACAGCTTGAACTATGTCGACGCCCATGAATAATTTGAAGCAAGGCGGCTACAACCCTTACGCACCGCAGCCTTTTGGCGCCGGTTATCCTAATCCGAATGCACCACCAATTGATCAGCAGCCGGGTGGATATACACAACCAGCACAACCGGTGAGATAAATGATATTTAAGTTGTTATTAAATTATTGTGTATCAATTTGTTGTGCGTAATTGAATGGCACGGTTCTATTTAATCATTTCATTGCATAGGCAGCGTTGCTAGTAGAGTAATGCATGTGTGCAATTGCCTGCTAATCAGTACTGATACCGTTGAGTGTCGTAGGCACGTAATCTTACCTGTGGCATGATTATAGTCACATATCAGCGTTGACCTGTTCTTTTCCCATATTAGAAGCGAATGTGCAGGGTGCTTTACTTCCATGCCGAGAAAATAATGGTCGACGATATTTGTATGGTAAATGTCCCAGTGGTGTAGACAAATTTGATCCATTTTATGAGAGATATATAGAATATTGTGGAAAAAGTCAAAATCGTGATTTTACGAAAAGTGTACCTACGTTGAACACCCCGCTCGTAATTTTCAGAAATTCTACCAAATGAACTCAAAATCGATGGCAATTCGTAGCGTTGATTGTATTCTTTATTTTTTATCGAATTAAACGAATTAAAATCAAACGAATTTTAGTAAAAATGAATCGATGAAGAGGCAAAAAATCAAAAAATTAACAGAAAAATGGAAAAAAAACCGAAAAATCATGCCTCTTCTTTTTCCGGATATTCAGAATCGCAATGAATGCAAATGAAGAAGCTGTTTTGAATGTTTGCACACTTCAAATGCACTGCCCGCTCGCACGTATTGCATGCAATCGAATTATTTTTCGTGCATTTGGATGGCATTGATGATGCAAAAATCAGTTTCGGATGGAGAAGAAGAGGAAGAAGAATCATCGTTTGCTTGTTTGGCCGTTGATGTTTTTTTCTGCAGTGGTTGTATTTTTTTTTGGGGGTGTTTTCGATTTGGCCGGTATCGTTTTCTTTTTTGGCGATTTGGACAACCGTTTTTCCTCATTCGCTTTTTTTTCGGCTCGTATGCGCAACGATAAAACCTGTTCTGCTGAAGTCAGAAGAGCATTTTTCATTGCCTTGCAACCACGATTGCTTTTCTGTTTTGGACTTCTGTAATGCAGAGGTTCAACATTTTCCACGGCTGTTCTTAAGCTAGCACTGGTAGTAGATGGTTCAGAAGTGGAAACTTCTCCATTCACCCCTGGTTCATCGTTGAATGTGATCAAACGCTGATTTTCTGGATCAAGCTCTTCTCGGTGTTGGACAATATTTTCTCCACCCATTTCAGCCACCAAAAAATCCGAATCCGTGAAAATTCCAGAGTTGATGGGACAAATTCCTAAAAAATGTGATCGAATAATAGTGAAAATTAGGAAAAGTTGAAAAATTCGAATAAAAAATATTGTTTACCTGTGGCTCTAAGGCCAGCTTTAATATTTGTGGGCGTAAGAGCATCACCCATGCGTTGAGAAACAATTTCTGGAATGTGGTGGGTGGAGTTCAATGGCACGATTCGCATTATTTGTTGTCCATTCCATGCATTTTTTTTATAAGCCGCCTTCAATGGCCCAAAAACGGAGACATCAAGTGGCTGCAAACGATGGATACAGTGAGGGGGAAAGACAGCATTGTAATGGAATGTTCGTTGGCCAAGTCAATGGCCTCAATCGGCAAATGAGAATCATGATTGTCAAGCAACAACAATTGTGGCCTAAGAAATGATGCGTGTGTGTATTTGATGAAATGTCTCATGAACATCACAAATTCTCGTTGCTGCATCCATCCAGATCCATTACAAGCACCAATTGAGCCAGGCATAGCATGATCCAAAAATGTGCATATTTTTTCGCGGAAAGATAAAAAAAGGTGGAAGGACAGTTGAAGCGGCATTTACAGCAGCAGCCATCGTCACTAGAGTGCCACGCTCTTTTGAAGCCATTTGTCCAACGTTCTTAGAACCTTTCCGGGTAACGATTTTACCGATTTTTGTTGGAACGGTTGAAAAACCAGATTCATCCATATTCCAAATGGAATGTGGACCATATTCAGCTTCCTGTGTAACTCGATTCAAATTGACAAAAAAAGAAGCGACGCTTTCACGATTAAAACCAAGGCTTATTTGTTGGGGTGTTCGTAAGGACATGTTAGTATGTCGTTGCAGAAAATTGTCAAACCATTTTTGGCCGGCCACAGAATACTCATTCCAAGTTGCTGGGTATGCAATTTAAATTTTTTTGCAAATTGAAATGCGAGCTGTTTCACTTCAGTAATGCTGAGGCCATGATTCAAGCTACTGCATTTTAATATGTATTCCATCAACGCTTTTTCGTGTATTTTAGAAAATATCTGAAAAATGCGACAAATTAAATAAAAACAAAAAAATCGCAACAAAATCATAAAAACATACAGGCTTGGGCCCCATTGTTGTGCTTGTATCCAGAACTTGCCATATTTCTTCATCAGTTGCGGCTGTAATGTCCTGAATTTCAGACTGAACATTGCTCACATATCGAATTAAACTTGAACGAGGAATATTCAAATCAATCGAAACTGATTTTTTCGATTATTTTTGGACCAATACCCGTTTAATTGCTGCCACTAAAATTGATGGTACAATGATTTCAGTACGTTTGGGACTCATTTTGAACTAAAAATCACAAAAAAATCCATAAATATTAAAAAAAACATAAAAGAATTATGATTGGGCGTAAAGCCCAATCATATGATACTCTAGATGAAATGAGAAGAGTTCAATGTACCGGAAAATATGTCACCTCCAATTCTTTTAAATAATTAATAGTGACTTTTGTATGGGAGAGGAGGAAGGTTTGTAATTTTTGGATATGACACCTAATGTGGCATGCAAAATATTTCGTGCTGAATTTAAAGTTTGCAGCTTTCATTATTTTCAATTGGGACATAGTTTTCCTGAAATTGAGGCATTTGTATGGGAGGTGGCAGGGAAAGTCGAGCGTCTAAGATGATTTTGAAACTGCTTATCATATCATCCTTATCACCACGCTTTGGTTCAATTTCAAATTTGATAGTTCTAATATATTCGAAGGAGAAATGCTTTTCTTGAATTTAAAATACAGATATTTGTATGGGAGGGGGTAGAAGGAGTGAAGAGGAGCTGATAGTTTTTTTAGCATTTATTGAAATTATTAAAAGACAAATTCTGGCAAAATTCTAAGTTTATACTTTTTCTAGTTTTAATGCAAATCGATATAATGCACTTGACAAAAATTATGCATTTATATGGGAGGGGGTAGAAGGAGTGTACGGATCAAAACAAATTTTTTTCTCGTTATTGATATTTCTATTTTTATACTTTATGCAAAATATCAAGTTGATAGCCTTAACAGTTTCGAAGAAAAGTAATTTAATTTAAATTTCAAAATTTCGTGAAATTTGTATGGGAGGGGGTAGAAGGAGTGAGGTGAAGTTGATAATTTTTTCAATTCTAATTGAAACTATAATAAAATTAATTCTGGCAAAAATTCGTTTTTATAACTTTGCTAGTTTCAATGAAAATCGAAAAACTGCATTTTTCAAAATTATGCATTTGTATGGGAGGGGGTAGAAGGAGTGACGGGATGGGATCAATATTCCGCCATATTAATGACATTTATATCTAAATACTTTGACCGAAATTTCAAATTGATAGCTTAAATGGTTTCAAAGGAAAATCAATTTCTGGAAATTTCGGAATTTCGTGAAATTTGTATGGGAGGGGGTAGAAGGAGTAGGGGGATGTGGCCCGTTCACGAACTTAAAGTTTCTTTTTAGCTAAAAATGACACACAAAAAATTTCAGCACGATAGCTCAAAGCGTTCGAGAGTTATGCTGTAGACAGACGGACAGACGGACAGACAGACAGACGGACAGACGGACAGACAGCAACTCGGAATCGAAGTTTTTGAGCGACAACAAATATTTCTGTACCCTTGGCGGCTCTGTGCGAGCATTATTTCTTAGCGTTACAAACGGTAAGGCAAACACAATATACTCTCAGATTTCATCTAGAGTATAAAAAGATTAAAATATCGAAAATGTGAATAACAATCCAACACTCTCCAACACAGGAACATCAACGGTGTCCAACTTAGGAACATCCGCCATTTCGACCGATTAACATGTCAAATAGAATAAATTGAACTAGGACAATTTTCGATTGTAGAATATGACAGAGAATGAAAAAACGAACAAGAAAAATTCATTTACCATGACTGACTGTAGAAATTATTCTCTTTAATTTTCACTTAAAAAATAAAAAAATTCACTTTGAAAAATCGAAATTTCAATATTTTTTTCTGGAGCAACAAAAACCACGTATAAACACGTCTATAAGGTATAGAAAGCAAGCTGACACTGAGAGCTACCGATGACAGAAATTTGAGGGCACTGACAACAAAACTCAGTGTCCACCATTGGGACATTTACCTTACTCTTGATGAAATCTGAGAGTATATTGTGTTTGCCACACCGTTTGTAACGCTAAAAAATAATGCTCGCACAGAGTCGCCAAGAGTATAGGAATATTTTTCGTCGCTAAACATTTTCGAATCCGAGTGGCCGTCTGTCCTTCTGTCTACAACATAACTCTTGAACGCTTTGAGCTATCGAGCTAAATTTTTTATTTATACACTTACTAGAAAAAGTATCCGTACACAATGAAAAGAAAACAACATATTAAGAAATTCATTGTTGAAAAAAGACTTACACTTAATTTTTTTATCACGAATTTTTATTTTTATACATTTGTTCTTCATTTAAAAATAAATTTCACAAAACAAAAACAAAAAATTTCACGTAAATGATTCAGAAAAAGTATCCGTACATAGCAATATTTATTTCAAATTTTCAACTTATTTTATTAAATTTAAGGGTTTAGTAACTTGTGGGATAACGTTTCCGCTGGAGGACCTCCTGAAGTCGATGTGGCATGGATAGGGCTAATTTAAATGTGTCCTGCCTGGTAATTTAACCCCATTCATTGATGTTGACGCTTTTAAGCATTTCTTTGAAAGTTTTGCTATGCTGACGGATCCTGCGTTCCAGTAAATCCCATAAATGTTCGATGGGATTAATGTCTGGGGATTGGGGTGGCGCACGCAACTGATGTTTTGTGTTATATAGCAACTAAAGCTTCACATTGTTTGCCGTATGCTTGAGATCATTATCATGCTGGAACCAGAAATCGTTACCAAGCTCCAACTGTTGACCGCTTTGCTTCATATTGGTTTTCAAAAACTTAGATAAGCGAATTGATCCATTGCTGACTCTACAAAAACAAGTTTGCCAATTCCTTCCGCCGCCATACACCCCCGACCATCACACCACCTCCACCATGTTTGACAGTTGGTATAAGATTTTCCTTTTCGAGGGCAGTACCGCCCTTCCGCCACACTAACTTTCTTTCTTTAATGCCAAATATACAAAACTTGCTTTCGAATAATATATGTTCCCAAAATTCTGCAGACTTGTATATGTATCCATTTGAGAAAGCTATACGTTTCTTTCTGTTGACTTCCGATATGTACGGCTTCCTAGGGGCCACCATTCGGGCGCGATACCTATCTCTCTTGAGTATTTTACGAATTGTATCTTCATGGACATCCTTGTCAAAAGATTTTCTTAAGATTTCACTTATTTCAGAAGTTATTCGAGGATTTTGTTCACTGATTCCACTACATTTCGCTTTTCGCGTACGTAATTTGTTGAGTCGACCACAGCGTGCCATTGACAATGCATCCTGTAGCATTAAATGATTACAGGACGTACTGGACAGAAGAGTGAGTTCTTCCTGTTATGTGACCTATTTTGAGAAAAGATTTGCCTTCTTTTCTATGTTTTACGATAATTTTCCTCTCGCCAACACTAATTTCTTCGGTTTTGTGCGCCATCACAAAATTCTTGTACACCATATGAAAAAACTGCAAAGTAATCTATTCACTTCAAAATCTATCACAAATGAAGAAAGAAGTGACATTGAGTCTAAATATGTCGCCACATAATACGGGAAATCCCCCGTTTTGATCTGTACGGAAACTTTTTCTGGTCGAAAGTGATGCCATATACTCATGTGTTCCAGGAAGTTCCTTAAATTAGTGATCATTATGAAAAAATGTCGATTTTATCTGATTATAAAAGAGTCAAATTAAATGAATATCTCAAATTTTTTAATATAACATCTTTATTTCCTTGCATGTACGGATACTTTTTGTAGCAAGTGTATATTTTTTTATATATAATTTGGGGAACACGTGAGAGCACGGCGACCTTAACCTTCTCGACCTATTGTGCGTTTATTGCCCCTTCACCCTACCATAACTTTATAGCTTTGGCTAATCTAAGTATCTTTAAGGGAGCCATGAAGATTGTGTATTTTCCTTTCTACTACTTCACAGCGAAATAGGATGTGTTCTGTCGTTTCTGAGTCTTTGTGACGAAGGCAGCATATGTCTGTTTCGGCTAAGCCCATATTTTTTGGTTTACTTCACTGTGCCCGTCATTAGGCCGAATATCTCGAAATTACTAATATCACACTTGCTGAACTTTAGAATATCCTCCACTCTGTTTTTTGTGGTAGCATTAGTTTTTTTTTTTTTGAGATTGATAAACCTCGAAGTCTATTGCAGTAGACTTTATGCTCTTGTTCAACCCACTTTCTAAGTATATGGTTGGAGTCTCCTTTTGGTTTTCTGCAGAATAGCTCTGGTCCAATAAAATTTGTTTTTACGCCGTTTTTTCAAGGCTCATTTCCCATATGTCCTGGTACCCAGATTAAGGTTACGTCGTTCCTTTTTCCCAGGTTGATTAGGTTTTGAAGGCCGTCCCAAACTATCCTCGATCCGTGTTTATTGGATGCTAGTGCTTTGAGAACCGCCTGACTATCCGATTGGATATAAATAGATTTGTTGTGTGAGCTCTCCTTATATTTTCCTGGATGCGTAGCTCCATTGCAATTAGTTCAGCTTGGAAGATTATGGTTTCTTTGCTGAGCGGTTTTGAAACCGAGAAGTTAGGTCTCTTAACTCCGGCTCCAGTCCCCTCAGAGGTGCGTGAGTCATCTGTATACCAGATGGTTGAGTCCTCTTCCATTTAGGTAGCATGGATTGCCAGTCCTTGCGTTCTCTGATTATAACTTTGAAGGGGGTTTCAAAGTTGAATTTTGTCGACATAGCGTCCGATAGTGTGGAGGTTAGAACCTCTATTCTTGGGTCTTTTAGGATTTTGAAATGACCTCTAGCATCCCCTGATTTGAATTTGATTTCCCTCTGTATGCGTAACATGATAGCATCCTTTTTTATTTGGAGATGTATCGGAGGGATGTTTAGGAATATTTCCATTGCCGCTGTAGGACAGGTTTTCATTGCTCCTGTGATACCAAGCCAAATTAGCTTTTGGATTTTTTGTAGCGTAAGCTGTGCTTTTTGTTGTAAAATTTTAGTCCACCATATCGCTGATCCTACGAAGCTGCAAAGTGTCGTGTCTTACATAGAGGAGAGCTTTCCTGTGCGAGCGGGTGTCAGACAAGGCTGCATATTATCACCAGCCCTGTTTCTGGTGGTAATAAACGACATCTTGAAAGCTGCACTGGAAGGTGGGGAAGGTAAGGGTCTTCAATGGAGACTATTTACATCTTAAACCACCTTGATTATGCTGATGACGTGTGTTTGCTTTCAGATAACTGTTCGTACTTAGAGTCAAATGTTCGTTAGTTGCATTCTAAATGCAAAGTGGCGGGACTGAAAATGAATGTACGTAAAACCAAGTACATGCACACGGGTTCGAACGCAAGCACACCGATTGCTCTTAATGGACAAGATGTGGAAGAGGTGCAAGATTCTTGTTATCTCGGAAGCATTGTCAGCCGAAAAGGATATTGAGACTCATCTAAATAAAGCTCGTCAGGCCTTCAGTATCCTTTCCCCTTTCTGGAGGTTAAGAGAGATCTCCCTCCGCACGAAGCTGCGAGTTTTTGATGCATGCGTCAAATCTGTGTTATATGGTTGTACTACGTGGAAAGTGACCGTTCGACTTACCAAGAAACTGCAAACTTTCGTGAGCCAATGCCTCCGACGCATTTTAGGAATATTCTGGCCAGACGTGATCTCCAACGACGAACTTTGGAGTACAGCTGGACAAAATAAAATAGGTAATGAGATTCAAAGGCGGAAGTGGAAGTGGATCGGTCACACTTTGAGCAAACGAGAGCGAAACATCGCCAAACAGGCTCTGAATTATAATCCTCAAGGAAGACGTTGGTCGACCATGTAGCACATGGAAGCGAGCAGTTGAGCAGGAGGCCGGAGGAATAAACAAGTCCTGGCAACAGCTAAAGGCCGATGCTCAGGATCGCGCCTTGTGCAAGAGTATTTTTTCTGTCCTATGCCCCTGTAGAGGGTCTTAACAGGAGTTTGTTTGATTGATATCGTGATTATTGGGAGGATGATTGTTCTGTAACACTAGAAGATCATCTTGGGCTGTAATCTCCATTTTCTGCCAAATAAGCTTTTTCAGGTCAAAAATGCCTTTAGTGCTTTGTCATGAGTCCATTCTATATGTTTCTAGCAGTTGAGTTTGCTATCAAGTATAACACCTAAATATTTGACCTCATCTGAAAAGAGTATTGGTGTTTCATTTATTGATGGAGGTATGATGTGGTTTTTTTTTCAATTTGTAAATGGAACTATCTCAGTCTTACTTGGGTTGATGTTAAAGTTCTTAGACTGGCACCAGTTCATTATCACCTCTAAGGCATTATTGAATCATATTTGCCTCTAATGATAATGACGAGGTAATCGGCATATCCTATTGCCTTGTCGAGGAGCTCATTTACTACAAATGGCCAAAGAAGTGGAGAAAGTACTCCTTCTTGGGGACAGCCCCTATAGATTCTGTGCAGTCAACAGTCACCCAGATCCGTGGTTGTCATTCGGCTCTTTAGCATGGCGTATATCCATTTTATCATGGTCGTTTCCAAACTCTTTTTTCTAGCTGCCGCTATTATGGCTTCATGGAGAGTATTGTAAAATGCTCTTTTTATAACTAGGAATGCGTTAAGGGCAATTTCTTTGCAATCTTTTGCCTTTTCGATTCGTCTTAGCAAACCATGAAGGGCTGACTCTGTTGATTTGCCTTTTTGGTAAGCATTTTTATTATTAAGACAGACCTTGTTAGGCCCTGTTCTTATATGAATGTCTACCAACCTCTCCATCGTTTTGACGAAGAAGGAAGTAAAACTTATAGGGCGATATGACTTAGGCAGATCAATTGGTCGATTCCCTGCCTTCGAAACAAATCTCACCCTCGCTCTCCTCCAAATTTGTGGGATGTACTCGTATACCCATACAAAACTGGATTTAAAGATCCTTATCATTATAGGCACTAGGATCTCTAATCCCTTCTGCAGTAATGTAGGGAATATTTTATCTACTCTGGCTGATTTGTAGGGCTTAAAGGTGTTCGCCCATCTGATCATTTCCGGAGTGAAGATTTTACCGCCAATGCTTTTGCTGAACGGAGTTTGACGATACGTCCTTTTCTCTACCTCTTCTTTGTTGTTAATTATCTTGTAGCCTGGGAAATGTATTATCATTAACACTTCAAGAGTTGCCATGCTGCTTTTAGTTGAGGACCCATCAGGCTGGTCTCCCTAATAGTTCGATATCTATCGGGGAGCTTTTGATAACACCTTATGGAGTCTTGGGGCCGTTGGAAGATCATCTATCTCTTTATAAAATCTTTTCCAAGACTATTTTTTTAAATTTTTTTAGAAGTTTATTATATTTAGTAAGGGACTCTCTGTATTCGTCTCAGTTCCCAAAGGTTTTTGCTCTATTGAGCAATTTCCTAGTTTGTTTGCGCTTTGCCGCTAGTTGCTCGTTCCACCAAGGTGTTTGTTTGGCTCTTTTTTGTGTAGAATAGGATAACTTTGTTCGTAAGCATTAAAAATATTGTTTACGAGTTTGTTGGTGATTTGATCAATGCAGTCTGGGCTGCTTATTGATTCCTCTTCGATACCTAGGTTGTACTTTAGGTTTGATTGTAAGGACCTGTGCTATGCTATGGCAGCGAAACGTGGACAAAAATTCATTAACGCCTTTGAGAGAAAGGTCCTCAAAAGAATCCTCGGACCTGTGAGGGAAGACTCGATCTGGAGAACACAATACAATAGAGAATTGCATGCCATCTTCGACCATCCAGAAATATCAACCGTCATAGAATTTAAGAAATCATAATGGTCATGTGGAGCGGATGGATGACAAAAGCATTCCCAAAAGTCAATGGACAAAGACCGGCCGGAAAACCACGGAAGCGCTGGGAGGATTCGATTGACACAGACAGCAAATCACTGCTAACATTTTCAAACTGGAGGACGCCGTCTTCTGAACCGAGATGGATGGAGGCGAAGTACTTTTTTTCAGGAGGTCAAAGTCCGATATGGGCTGTAGCGCCATCGTAAGTTAGGGTGTAGCCTAGTGGGTAGCGTGTTGGTCTTGTAATTCGAAGGTCGTGAGTTTAAATCCCGGTCGGCGCAATATATAATTCCAGCACACTGCCTGCTTGGATATATGTACCTTGGTCATCTCAATCTACAAAAGTGAAAGAGGGTTGTGCGAAGGGCTAACAACCCTTCCGCAATAAATAATGAAAAATATTAAGGAACCCGAATGTCAGGAGGCCAAGGTCCGATTTGGGCTGCAGGGTCATTGTAGAAGAAGGAGAAGAAGAAGCCATCGTAAATAACTATGAGGGACATATGGAGAGCCCAGACGAATAACATGTATGCGGTCAGATTTTCTCGGTGTAGTTGTAATGTTGAGTAGTGTATTCCATGCGTTGTTGAGGGTATATTTCGTAAAAATGTAATTTTAATTAAAATAGAATGTTATTATCTTGCAAGGTGGATTATCAAGAAATTACAAGCATATTGAACTGAAAGCTTTCCTGTTAACTAGTTACGGATGTATTTTTCGTTCGTCTTTTTAAAAGTCATTGCCAATGAAATATTATATCAATAATTAATTTAAATGGAAGTGTCAACAGGTCATATCAATAATTAATTAATAAAAAATAATAATTTTTTATGCGTGTGACTCTAAGCGAATGGTCGAGTTTGTGTGGGAGACGGTGTAAGGATTCCGTTCGGATGCCTACATATCAGTTAATTAAGTTAAGTTGAAGTATTGTAAAATTCTCAAAATGTGGAAAATCTCAAATCTCAACAATAAATAACCCGTAACCGTAATCAAAATATACTTCTAAGGACAATTTTGCTGAGTATTTTGTGCTTTTGAAAAGGAGTTGTTCACTTGTAGTGAGTAGAAAAGAAATTTTGGAACCAAATAATATCTGCGGATGTCTAAGGAAAGTGTACATGACGTATTATGGAAAAGTGTCCGTCTTTATTCAACGGAAAGATCAAATGATTCAGTATATTCGTAGAAATGTGACGAACATTAGAGCGATTTGAATTGAATCTACACATATAAATATAATTGTAGCGTCTGTCTGTTATTGGTTTATAAATGACTATAAGCTAATGTTTTGATTAGACAATAACTTAGCAAAAAGAATAATTTGAAATTTAAAATAAATTATTTTTATCAGAAATTTGAACAATGGTATAAAAGTTATTTGAATCCCCTCACTCCTTCCACCACCTTCCATATAAACTGAAGAAAAAAAAAAAAAGAAAAAAAAAAGAAAAAAAAAAAGAAAGAAAAAGAACAAAAAAAAAGGGAAGAAAAAAAAACAAAAAAAAAAGGCGTTGTCAGTTATAATTTGACTAGTGCAAGGAGGATATATAAAAGGAGTACCTGATAGTCTGTCTCATGTGGGAATATTTTTTGATTCGGAAATTTTCGAAAATTGTGTCCAAGCTTAACTTGGCTTCAAACTTTTACAAAAAAAATACAATAATTTGTATTCTCTCTTAGTTGCTAGTATTCAGTCAGCAATAAACTAATTTTCAGTACAATGGAGTTTGCTGTTTCATTTCAGAAAATTTTGTTTTTTCAATTTTTATTAGTTTTGGTTTGTGTTTAAGCTAAGCACTTTAGCAACGGACAATTTAACGCGGGACAGAGACTTACTTTGGGTTTAAGTATGTCAAACAAGGATAGCGAAACAATTTTTTCGAAAATTTGACAACTGTTTCGAACAATTTATCGTGGGAAAGAGTTAGTTGCAATATTTTTAAGTGTGGCAGACAAAGATAGCGAAACGATTTTTTTCGAAAAATTTCGAGCATTTCGGTAGTAAGGGAGGGAAATACATTCATTCCCATTGTGCTTACAAGGCAAAGCATGCTCATAGTCACTCCTTTTTATATATCCTCCTTGGACTAGTGTTAAAGCGAGCTCCTATAAGCGGGTTACGCGGGTGTACCGGCTAGCGCAACGCTGCATTCACATAATTACCTATGATACATACATGATACATTTCAATGAAATGTCGTGTAAGTATGTTCCATATTTTGCGTTTTAAGATTCAAACATTTAATAGGTACTGATGAAATTAGTGAAATTGTACAGTTTGTATGGGAGGTGATAGAAGGATTGGTTGGGTCTTAGTGATTTTACAAATTTGACAAATAAATATAAACATTATGCAAATGACATTTCTCAAAGTTTAGATCAATAGGATTCATACTATGAAGAAAATCGATTTTTGATAAATTTCTGAAATTGAATCACTTTATATGGGAGAGGGTCGAAGGAGTGATAATGTTAGTTGAGCATTTAGTACAAAATTTGAGCTCGATAAAAATTATACGTACTGAGAAAATCGGTTTATATTATTTCTTAGAAAAGTGGAGTTTGTATGGGAGGTGGTGGAAGAAGTATATAGATTCGAATAATTTTTGCACCATAGATGACATTTAGGATAAAAAAAATATATTGTTGCGAGCTAGGGGGTTCGCCGGATTTCAAAGAAAACACAATTCGTTTAAAAATAATAGATAATTTATTTATTCGCACTTTTATACAATTTCCCGATCACTTCACACTCTTCTGGCAACACCGCTGCTTGTTTATCTATCGCTTTTCTTATGACAACACCGACGCGGGTTTACTATCGCTTTCACTACCGTTCGTGTTCAGATGTCGCTGACTGACTGACTGGCTGCTGACAGCTCCGTGCTTTTTATAGCAAATCTCCCTAGTTCTGGAAGCTTCCGTCAGGCGGTTTTAGGTGTGTGTCTAGACTATTCAAGTTCCGTCGGGTGTTTGCTAGAACGTTCTAGATGGCGTTTTACACAGTAGGGGACACTGTTCTTGTATTTTCCAGAAATATCGGCGGTTTTTGCCAGATCCATAACATTACCCTCTCCTTAGTCCCTGTTCGTCCCGAACAGAGTTGTTCACTTCCTCAATGGCACCATGGTACTTCGTTAGTCGGTCGAGATGTACCACTTTCATTTTAGTACAGGGTTTTCGTTTATTCTATGCATCCTTTGGTTCGGTTGTTATCCTCTGAATGATTTTTCTGGCTTCTCTTTCCTTCTCACGTTCACGTTCTTCCTCCATGCCCTTTCCGCGCTCCTTCTCCTCCTTGGCAGTACGTTTACTTTCTTTTCTAAGTCCCGCATTCCTCCTTTCGCGATCTTCTCGATCACATCGCTTCTCATGCTCGGCCTTGTCACGATTATTCGCATGAGGTACTTGACCGTCACGACTTCTAGCCGTTCGTTCGCGATCCTTATTCGAATGTCTATCTTTGTTTCCATGAACTTTCCCGATGTATTGTTCTTGTTGCAATCGATCTTGCCGACTCGGGGTTTTCGATCGACTCCGGCGTCCTTTATCAAAACCGTGTGTAAGATTTGAACTCTGATGACTAGTTCTTGACCAAGAACTACCTGCCCGATCTCCATCTTCGCATTGGTTAGCAGCGCAGCCGGAACAATAGTTGGTCGCTTTTCGGCAGTCGAGTCTCAAGTGTCCTGCCTGTCCACAATTCCAGCATCGGGGGGCACCAAATCTTTCGCTCCGCTTGGTGTACTCTGCTTTCTGACACACACACTCTTTTACTATTTCCCGGACTCGATAGTTGCTCCGCGAGCTTTGCTTGGCAGCTTCGAACGTCAGCCCATATACTAAGGCTTCGCCAATCGTTTTCTTACCTGCCAGTTTCAACGCCTGTTGCAGCTCTCTGTCCTGTACAGCATTGTTAAATGCGAAAACAGCTGTATCGTTGCGTTGCTCTGTTTGCGCATTAGGAAGTAATAATAGTGTGAGTCGTTCAATATCGCGTGCCAGCTCTTGAAGTGTTTCACCATTCTTTTGGGTTCGGCTGTACAGCTGTATTTTATAGATCTCTTGTATGTGGTCACTGCCGAAATGAAGATCCAATGTCTGGACTAAGTTTGAAAAATCTTGTTGTTGCTCCTGCGGAATCGTTTGAAGAATCTCTGCTGGTGGACCTCTTAGCGCCAATATAAGAGCCGTTCCCCGTTCCAGATCATTCCAATGATTGTTTCTTGCGGCAGCCTCAAATTGGATCTTATAAATCGCCCACGGTGTTTGTCCATCGAAGATTGGAGCTTCGAAACCCTTGTGCGTAACGTGTTCTGCCTTGATGACTCCAGTCGCTTTCACGTTATCGAAGTCCTTTTTTAGGCGTTCGACTTCCTCTACCATCTCGGATATCCTTTCCATAATTTGTTCTTCGAGAATTCGAAGTTTCTTCTCTACGTTTTCTTCTATTGCCTTACCCATGGTGTCTATTTTATTATTCTGCAGCTCCAATTTTTGGTTGAGTTCCTTTGAGGTCTGGTCTAATTTCTGATTAATGTCCGCTGATTGTTGTTTAATGTCCGCAGATTATTGTTTAATGTCCACTGATTGTTGCTCTAATTTCTGATTCATGTCCGCAGATTGTTGATCTAATTTGCTCATCATTTGTTGCATTAACTGTGTTAAGGCATCCAATGTACCAGAACACTCCTCTTTACGAGGTTCTTCGATTTGGAACTCAAAACTATCTGCATCCTCACCCTCAGCCTCAAGTGTCTCGATCATACGGCTGACAAGTTCAGACTTGCTCCCTGTCGTAGATAACTGGCGTCTACTGAGCTCTTCCTTCAGCTCCGTTACTTTTAAGTCTTTTCAATAACGCGGCATTTTCACTACCGATCATTTCCAGTTTTTCCGCGATTCGAATTCACTTAAATTTACGTCACTGCTCACTAAATCACTCGAGATTATTCGATTTCACGAAATTCTCACTGTCCGTTCGAGAATTTTAGTTCCGCGATTTTACTTCGCTAATTAAAGTCACTGTTCACTAGAGCACTCCAGAATATTCGATTTCGCAAAATTCTCACTGTCCGTTCGAGAATTTTAGTTTCACTTTTCCGCTCTCACAAAATTTATCCGTTCGAAAATTTTAATTTCACTCGCGATTTTTAACCCGAATTTATCTTTGAAATCCCACTTCTGACATCAGTTGTTGCGAGCTAGGGGGTTTGCCGGATTTCAAAGAAAACACAATTCGTTTAAAAATAATAGATAATTTATTTATTCGCACTTTTATACAATTTCCCGATCACTTCACACTCTTCTGGCAACACCGCTGCTTGTTTATCTATCGCTTTTCTTATGACAACACCGACGCGGGCTTACTATCGCTTTCACTACCGTTCGTGCTCAGATGTCGCTGACTGACTGACTGGCTGCTGACAGCTCCGTGCTTTTTATAGCAAATCTCCCTAGATCTGGAAGCTTCCGTCAGGCGGTTTTAGTTGTGTGTCTAGACTATTCAAGTTCCGTCGGGTGTTTGCTAGAACGTTCTAGGTGGCGTTTTACACAGTAGGAGACACTGTTCTTGTATTTTCCAGAAATATCGGCGGTTTTTGCCAGATCCATAACAATATTATAAATTTCAAATTATTAGCTTTCATTATGGCTACTAACCAAATTTAATTATTGTAATTACTGAAAATGAATCATTTTGTATGAGAGAGAGTGGAAGGGTGGAGCGATCTGTCCCGTTCACGAATTATTGATCTTACATTACGGCGTGTACAAAATTTGAACTTTCTACCTCAACGCGTTCTCAAGATAGAGAGCGCACAGACGTACGAACGGACATTCGGTTTACAAATTTTTGATTGATAATTGTTAGCTTTTGTATTATTAATTTTTTTCTCCGAGCATTATCTATTTCCGTTACAAACTTTAGAGCAAATTTATATTACTCTTAGCTTTCATCTAGAGTATAAAAATGCGTATTTATATTCCATGATAAGCATAATACGTCGTGTATGAATTTCAAAATTTGAATTGTAAAAATGCATTCAGAAAAAAAATAAAACTTTATTGGTAGTGATGGATAAGAAAATTCAAATGAAATACATGAATTCATTACATATTTTTTACCATATCCGTTTGATAACCCTAGCTGAGAAATATTTGCATTATACGCAAATGAGATCAGTTCCAGTTAAGATGCTAATGTGATCACTTTTAATAAAACCAATGTTATCCTGCAAAAGTTGTATTATAAATAAGTAAAGTTATTCTTGCACCAGTTTGTTTGAAATTTTAAGTTTGTAATAATTGGATTGTTGAGTTGGTGTACAGTACTGTACATGGATTAAAATACGTGAGAAAATTTTACAAAAAAAAAAAATTGTACATACTATTTAAGCTCATTGTTGACAACAGCTGAATCAACTACGGTGTCAGGAGATATAACATAATCAGGTAATAAATGTTGTATTCACAATAGATAAAAACACTGTAGATTTCACTGTCGTTAAATATCAATACAAATATGTAGAATATGCCTGTAAATGCAGGGCCCGACGCAAAATTGCTTTGCACAAACATTTTTTATTTCGCTTGATTTGATTTTTTTATCTCCCAAATAATTTAAGGTAAGCTAGATAAAATCGTTTCCCAGAAATTAGTTTTTAATTTCAAACATTACCGTTCGTTGAAAATACACAAGCTAAGGTGTAGCCTAGTAGGTAGCGTGTTGGTCTTGTAATGCGAAGGTCGTGAGCTCAAATCCCGGTCGACGTAATATATAATTCCAGCACATTGCCTGCTTGGTCACCTCAATCTATGAAAATGGATAATTCGTAGTTAGAGGGTTTTGCAAAGGGCTAACAACTCTTCCACAATAAGTAATGAAAAATGTTAAGGAACCTGAAAATCAGGATGCCTTGGTTCGATTTTGGCTGGAGTGCCATTGTATGTAGAAGTTGTAGAAGAAAATTCACAAACCTATATCTGATCCTGTTGAAGAGATATAATTTCTTGAAATTACTAAAAACACTACAGACAGCTAAGCATCACTATTTTCACCTTTGAAAATATGAAAAACGCAATTAAATTGAAATTATCTTGTAACTTTGTATTTATAATTTTTTTTCTATAACAGGGTTTCGCTCCGCCAGGATATCAACCAGTACCGCAAGGAATGCCATATCATCCAGGACAAGGAGGGCCTGGTTCTTATCCACCAGGGCCAGGTGGTCAGTATCCACCGGGATCAGGTGGTCAGTATCCACCGGGACCAGGTGGTCAGTATCCACCGGGACCAGGTGGTCAACCTGGATCCTTTCAACCTCCAGGACAATATGGGCAAGGCGGATATGGTCCACCACAAGGTCACCAACAGCCACCGGTAGTCAATCAGCCAGGTGCTGGACAAGGTAAGTACCTGCAATTTTTTTCTAATGAACAGTTTGACTGATTTAAGGGAAGATTTGTTTTAATCGTTCTTTACAACTTAGTACATAGACATAAAGGTTATTTAAGGCTATTCGACAGTGTCTACTTTTTTTTAGAGGGGTCTTATATTCAGTTTTGTATTTCAGAAGTAGATATGTGTTCACTTGTGTGTAGCTAAATCCGTTTCCACAATTTTCGACCCTAAGCATTCGGTTCTATTACAATATTTTGCAGAATTTGATAGCTAAAAAAAATGTATAAAAATCTTTTTTTTTTTAGAAATGTCCGCTCGTTGCATTCCAAATACAAAGAAAATAAATGTGCGTAAAATCAAGTACATTAAGTGCACATGGGCTCAAGCACAAGAACGATTAACAGATAAAATGTGGAAGAGCTACCAGATTTTTGTTACCTCTGCGGCATCTACTGCATGGACGGCGGAGCCGAAAAGAATATTGAGGCTCGTATAAATAAAGCTCGTCGGGCCTTCGGTAGCCTTTCCTTTTCTGGAGGTTAAGAGAGATCTCTGTTGGCACGATGCTGCGAGTTTTTGACTCAAATCCGTGTTGATGAGGACATGAACCGTTAGGCTAACCGAAAAACTGGAAACTTTCGTGAACCAAACTTCGACGCATTTCAGACCAGATGTGTTCTCCAACGACGAACTTTGGAGTACAAATCGACAGACTTAAATATGAATTGAGATTCAAAGTCGAAAGTGGCAGTGGATCGGTCACACTTTGAGGAAACCAAAGCAAAACATTTCTAGACGAGTTGTTGATTTTAATCCTTAAGGAAAACGTCGGTATGGTCGACCATGTAGCTTGGATGCGAGAAGTTGAGCATGAGGCCAGGTAAAAATTAGAGACCGACGCTCAAGATCGCATCTTGTGGAAAAGAACTGTTTTTGTCCTATGCCCCTATAAGGGATCTTAACATGTAATTGATTGATTGATTGATACCTATGAAAAGGATGCCTAGCAGAAAGTGCAAAACCTGGGTGTAACCTTGTGGGTAGAGTGTTGATCTACAATGCGGATATCGTGAGTTCAAATCCCGGTCGGCGTATAATTCCAGCACGCTGCTTGCGTGGGTATATCTCAATCTGTGAAAATGAAAAATTCGTAGATATAGGGTTGTTCGAAGGGCTTCCAACATTTCCACAATAACAAATAAATGTTAAGTCCAAAGCTCGATTTTGGCTATAGTGCCATTGAAGAAGAAAGAAAAATCCTATAGTACGTTATATACCTAATGAGCTCTAATAATAATTGTTAAGTCTGTTAAGATAACACTTGCCACAAAAGTTAATATCAAGTTTTATGTTTTAAATCAAAATAATAAGAATCGATTACACAATTTTCTGAATTATGCTTCAATCTATGAGAAAATTATTTGCAGTTAATCGCAATATTATGTATTGACGTTTTTGTATTTGGAAAAATGTTTAGCTTCGGTTCAACGAAATGGATTCGTGTTTTTCTTTCTCATTTAGTCAAATTATTCTAGTGAAGACATTTCACAGCTTTACTTGCCTTACACAGACTGATAATCGCAACGTATTCATAGATTAGTTTGGTCTGATGTCTCTATAGACGCGTTAATCTTGACGCTCAATTCATATTTTAATTAAGCGATTATGCGATTTACTACGTACATAGCTAAAAATTTTGGCTTATTAAGTCGTTATTTTTATCGTTTACTGTAAATGATAAGAACGGATGGTGCTTTTTTTATTACCATGATAAGCAAAAATGCATAATAAGATATAATTTTAAAGTAAATAGTTATATGCCCCGAAATAAAATTATAAAATGTACTACTTGTATGCATTACTTAGTGATACACTGCCGACCAAAAGTTTGAGATCATACTAAAGAAAACGAGGAAATGAAAGAAAACTCAAAAACTTGTTGGTATTTTCAAGTTTAATCATCACAAAATATACAACCTGAGATATAAAACTAATCTAAATATAAACGAATTATCAATCATTTCTTTTTGAACGTAAATTTTTTTAGGTAAAAACAGTTTAAACTGATTTTCATCGAAAAATTCTCCTTTTCATTTTATAACTGTTTTCACCAGTCTCGGCATAAGAGCAATCAATTTATTGACTGTGTCTTGTGGTATATTGTTCCAGCTTTCATTTAAATCCTTCCACATGTCTTCATGTGATGAGGGGCTTCGAACACGAACGTTTCTATCGAGTTCTTCCCATAAAAGTTCGATCGGATTGAGATCGGGCTCTGAGAAGGTCACACCATGGTTTTTAATACACCTTCAGCTTCTTGTTGTTCTTAATAGCCTTTGCATAATTTCAAACTATGTTTAGGGTCGTTATCTTATTAAAAAATGAACCCATCGCAGTTGATTCTCAGCCCGGGGGAATTGCATTTGTTTCGAGAATCGTTGTTTTTTTGTTCTTTTTTCATGATTTCTTGCCAAATCTCCAGTTTTATGCCCAGAGAAATAACCCCAGACCATAACAGAGCCACCGCCTGCTTCACAGATGGCACCACACAATCTGGCAGTATCTTTTCAGCACTACGTCGAAAGAAAATTTTCGTTTTATTCCAAATATTTCGAACTTGGATTCGTCACTTCAAATAAAATTTTTAAAATCTTCTTCTGTTCAATCTCGATTGGTAGGAGCCTACTGCATTCGTTTCTTCTTGTTCTGCAGCCTTAATAGCGGTTTTCGGATGGCAACGCGGCCAAAAAAATTAGCGTCTCTGAGTTGTCTTTTTACAGAAGTAAGTGACACAGGTTTGGATGGAGATTTGTTTACTTCAGCGCGAATTTCTGGCGCTGTTAGGCCTCCATTCCGGTTGCTGGTAACAGTAATGAAATGATCCACCCTAGAAGTGGTTGCTCTCGGCCTTTCTGAGCGTGGACGATTCTGACTACTGCCGGTTTCCTTGCATCGAACGATTGAGCGATGAACACATATCTTCCATAATTTAAACTGGGCGGCAATCACACGTTTAGATTTGCCTTCATTATGTAGAACAATGATGGCAGATCGTGTTTCGAGCTGATTTCCTGTTTATACTCTAGACGAAATCTGATGGTATTATAAGTTTGCCACAAAGTTCGTAACGCCTAGAAATAAGGCTCGGAGAAAAAAAAAATGAATGATACAGAAGTTCATATAATCACTCAAATATCTTAAAACCGGATGTCCATCCGTCCGTCAGTGTCCTCTCTAACTTGAGAACGCGTTGATCTAGAAAGTTCAAATTTTGTACACGTCGTTTTTGATAAAAAATTAAGGACAAATTTGTGAACGGGCCAAATCGCTCCACCACTCCTACCCCCTCCCATACAAAATAACACTATTGCGCAATTTGACAATAAACGGATTTGCTCGAAAAGTATAAAAGCTATAGGTCTTTAATTTGGAACATATAACTTTTATGATGATTTCAATCTACTGTATAAAAAATGCGTTCTCCTTCTCCTTCCACCCCCTCCAATACAAACTGCACTTTTTCATGAAATGCTCAAAACCAATTTACTCAATGCGTATAAAATTTATCGAGCTGGAAATGTGCACTAAATATGTATTTAGAATTATTAGTAAGACCAAAAAAATTGTACGATTAGCTTAACCACTTCGAGCCCCTTCCATACAAAATGACACAATATCACATTAAACGGGTTCGATCGAAAAGCATAAAACCTATTGATCTGAAATTTTAAATATATTATTTTTATAATTATTTCAATCTATTGTATAGAAATTATCTGAGGCCTTCCCTTCTTCGCGCCACCTCCCATACAAACTGCACTTTTCATGAAATACTCTAAACCTATTTACTCGGTACGCATAAAATGTATCGATTTGAAATTGTGCACTAAATATTTATTTAGAATTATTAGTAGGACTAAAAAAAATTAGACGATTGGCTTCACTCCTTCAAACTCCTCCCATATAATCTGACACAATTCAGCAACTTCACAAAAAAATCGATTTTCTTGAAAAGTATGATTGCTACGAAAGTGCGTGAAGAACTTCGACAAAATAGAAAACACGGACGCTATAACAATCATAAATTTTGGTAAAAATAAAACAACAGTTAAATAAGTGACTACCTGAGAGTCATAAAAAATAACGATAACTCTACCTGATTTGCTCATGCTGGGCGTTCATTGATGTTTAGAAACAATGCGTTTATTGCACCCTATTTTGATAATTAAATAAGAGAATTTGCTTTTTGGACTTTCCGTAAGGACTACAAGATAAACAGGTGCAGTTTTTTTGAGTATCATTTTGAAGTGGTCTCAAACCTTTTGCCAGCAGTGTAAGAATTTTTTTTTCTCCGAAAATTCGACATCTCATTTATTACCATTTGAGTTATGAATCACTTTATTGTTATTAATTTAAGATAACAATTTAACTATAAATGCTGTTAATCTTGCTTAAGATATGAGTAAATTAGTTGAATAATATTTATGTACTATGCTTATGGAGTGGCAGTAGTCAATTGAAATATTTTTTTATGAACATAGGTTTCAATTTGCATTGTTTATTAGTGACATTTATGCATGAAAAATTTATATCTTTCCTTGAAACGATGCGATTAGATGAGTGATACCGACATGTGGTTAGATTATATACATCTTGTTGTATTAATAGTGTATCAAAATATTTGGGCTTGAACAATTACTGGTAGATTTAAGTGGTGGGAGCTATCGTCGAATTCACACATCATACACGTAAATATTACGTTATATCACTGATAAGATTAAGCTGAACAAAAACCACCTGCGAAATGTAGCTACTTTTAGTCTAGTTATTGAAACGCCTGTGTTCTGGAGTTTCGGAAACTTGTAAGATAGACGGGAGTCAGTGTATTGCAGCATCAAATTTAACGTCGCGCTCCCCTCTCCCATACAAAATTATTATTTGGGAAACTTTCTTCAAAAGCTAGACAACGTGGAAATTGGAAATTTTAGCAGAATTTCTTTTATAATAATTGTAACAAAAAATAAACCGCCAACAAGTCGGGCGTAAAGTTGTTATTCTTGGGACAAGTTTAAGATGTGTAGCATTCCCTTCAGCGTAAGCAGGTCAAATCGGACATCAAGAAGGCTTTCTCTGCATATATTTCTCAGCTAGAGGCGGCACTGTTGAGAATGAGACCAAACCGTTTTGGTCGCATGTTAGAAAGCGTAGAAATAAACAATTTTTTCCTTCACAACTTAAGTTTGGTGATACTGCCACTACCTCTCCACAAGAAATGTGTGAGCTTTTTGCCAAATACTTTTCCTCTGTGTTTAGCCACTCGAGTAATGATCTGTCTTATGACTTCTTCATCCCACCCCAGGAGTTGATCTCTTGAGATATCCATTAGTGAGAGGGACATTATATCAATCATCAATTCTCTAGATTCAAAAATCGGTGGCGGTCCGGATGGGATCCCGAACCTTTTTTTGAAAGCTCTCTCCTCGGAGCTCTCAGTGCCACTATATATTTTGTTCAATAAGTCTCTTGAAGAAGGCTCGTTTCCTGCATGCTGGAAGTTAGCTAACATAGTACCCATTTTAAAGAAAGGAGATACCGAAAATGTCTTGAATTATCGCCCGATTTCCACCCTGAACTGTTTTGGAAAAGTTTTTGAAAGATTATTTCATAATGTAATATGGGAAAAAACATTATCACTTGATATCACTAGCCCAACATGGATTCATAAAAGGTAGATCTACTTCTACTAATTTTTGTGAATTCACTAATTTCATTGCTTAATCCTTAGATCGTCATAATACTGTCCAAGTCATATATACCGATTTTTCGAAAGCTTTCGACACTGTAAATTGTAAAATTCTAATCTCAAAACTTGAAAGGTACGGTGTCTCTGGCTCTCTCCTGAGCTGGTTCAGTTCGTACCTCGCACGGACCGTCGTCTCCGAATTACGTTCAACGGATACTCCTATACTGAGTTTCTTGCTAACTCTGGTGTCCCGCAGGGATCGATCCTTGGTCCTCTATTATTTACTCTCTTTATAAATGATTTGCCCCAATTTTTATCTTCGAACTGTCTCTTATTTGCTGATGACCTTAAACTGTTCCGGGAAATTTCCTCCGTTTCTGATGGCATGATTCTCCAGGCTGATTTGTCTGGTGTCTCTCGTTGGTGTTCAAACAACGATATCTTTTTGAACATAGAAAAGTGTTTTACTATGGAGTACTCGTATAAGACTACCTCCTCTGTTCTCTCTTACTCTATTAATGGATCCATCCTTACAGCAGTAAACACAATAAAGGATCTAGAAGATCGTTAACTTAAATTCATCAATCATTTCTCCGAGATTACTAATAAGGCATACAGGCTTGCTGGCTTCGTCCTCCGCACGACCTTCCAGTTTAATCGTCCAGGAATAGCTGCTCTCCTATTTTCCACACTCGTCCGCAGTATTTTGGAATATTGTTCCACCGTCTGGAACCACACCATTCTTGTCATGTTCGGACCATCGAATCTGTTCAGCGTAGATTCACTCGAACCCTTTTCTACAGATTAAGGAAGCCTCATATCGACTACAATGGCAGACTTGAAGTACTTCACCTAAAGCCACCGAATTTAAGACGGACCTTCCTCGATGCTTGCTTCCTCTTCAAGCTGTGCAACTACCTGCTCAATACCCACCTCTGTGACGACCTGAACTTTAGACCAGGAATAGTCTCAACAAGGAATTCAGACATCTTCAATCCTCCACGAGCCTCTCTCGATGTATACCATCACTCTCCGGTGCTAAGAATGCAAAGGAACCGTGACCGACTCCAATTTGGTTCTTTAGCTTCTTCTTTTCCATTATTTAAGAATAGAGTTAAATCTATCATATTTAATGTTTAAATTTTTATCTTTACTATTCATTTATTTTTTAGCGTATATTATAAACTACCATCTTCAATGTTTAAATTTTACTCTTTGCTATTCTTTTATTTTCCGCTTTTGTTTAATTGAAATCGTAATCTTTTTGTTCAGGAGCCCAAATAAATATATAAAGTCAATATGCGCCTTAGGATGGATAGGCAAGACTAAGTGAATGAAGGCTCTAGAGCAGAAATGTTCTCAATTATTTAACATTTAACTGCGAGTACGATTAATAGATCAAGCACGTAGTATCAATTTTCAATCGATAATTTATGTAAGTTTGGTTTGTATGAGAGTGGGGCGGAGGGGAGTTCGATTTAAGGGGTGGGTGGATAGATAATTAATTTGTTAAAAATTGTCGAAAAAATACTTTTGTGTGGGAGGGGGTAGAAGTTTTGAAGATATTCAACCGGCTAATGCTAGACTTTTAAGCATATTTATTAAATGAATGTCAAAAATGTTCAAGTTTCTAGCTTGAAATTTCATTAAAAATTTTCGAGTTTTTGCGTTTTTTTAATATTTATGGAACATCTCGTGCAGGTTAGAGCCGCCCTTCGAAGGATAACAGTTCTGGTTCAAATTATTATTTTTTCTTTATTTATATCAAATGGATGTATGCACGTGCAACATTTTAATTTTGTTTAATTTACCAGAGTCCTAGAAAAATTTGTGAATATTTTCGACATTTTGGCTCACGGGGGGCTTAAGAGGAGGGATTTCTCTTAAACCCCTGAACTTCAAAATTTGATCAAAATTAAAGCTCTGCAATCTGACAAAATTACAACTTAATTCCTGTTATGGATTTAGAGATATAACAGTTTGAAATTTTTGAAATGTGCAACATTTTTGAAGTGCTCCTTACTATTTTGTCCAAATGTTAAATTTTTCTGATATTTCGCTGGTTTAGCTTAATATATGTATGTACTAAGTTTTAATTACATAGTTTGAAGAATAGTTGAGATAATAATTTTGTGTTTTTCTTTGTACTAAGTTTGTGTACGGGCTATATCCCCCAACCCTTTCCACCCCCTCACATACAAATTTTGAAATTTTAAGAAATTGATTTTTCGCCGAAGTTATTGAAACTATCGACTTTAAAATTAGGGTAATGTATAATATAATGATGCAAATATCAGTAATGTGAAAAAATAGTGATCCGATCTCTTCACTTCTTCTTCCCAACTTATACAAATGCAAAATTTTGAAAAATTCTTTCAATTCTTCGATTTTTATTGAAACTAGTAAAGTTGAAAAAACAAAATTTTGCCAGAATTATTTTCATTATAATTGCAATCAGTTTAGAAGAAAATTATCAACTTTACCTCAGTCCTTCTACAAATTTTGCAAAATTTCGAAATTTCAGTTAAATTATTTTTCTTCCAAACTGTCAAAACTGTCGACTTAATATTGTGAGCAAAGTATAATAATGCAAATATCATTAACGTTGAAAAATTTCGATTTGATCCGTATACTCCTTCTACCCCCTGCCATACAAATGCATAATTTTGGTAATATCGGTATATCGATTTCAAGTAAACTTTGAAAAAGCAGAAACTTTTAATTTTACCCGAACTTGTGCCTTAATAAATGCTTAAAAAAGTATCAACTTCGCTTCTACCCCCCCTCCCATACAAATATCTGTAATATAAATTCAAAAAAAAAACATTTTTCCTTCGAACATATGGGAGCAATCAACTTTAAAATTGAAACAAAACATTGTGATTAGGATGTTGATTAGCTGTTTCAAAACCAAAACCTTCCACTTCCTCTGCCACCTCTCATACAAATGCCCTAATTTAAGAAAAATAATGTCCGATTTCTTTGAAAATTAAGAAAGTTACAAACCTTAAATTCAGCGCGAAACATTTTGTTTTTCACGTTCCGTGCCATACAAACCTCACCCTGTTCTTTATTCATTATTCACTTTTCGAAGGAATTTGAGGTGACATATTCCGGTACGTTATACTCTTTGCCATTTCATCTAAAGTATCATAATTCTTATTTTTATACTCTAGATGAAATCTGAGAATTTTCGCACAGAGTCGCCAAGGGTACAGAAATATTTGCTGTTGGCAAAAACCTCGATTCCGAGTGACCGTCTGTCTGTCTGTCCGTCTATCTACAATATAACTTTCGAACCCTTTGACCTATCGTGCTGAAATTTGTCATACCTCATTTTTAGCTAGAAAGTAACTTTAAGCTCGTGAACAGGCCACATACCCCCACTCCTACTACCCCCTCCCATACGAATTTCATGAAATTTTGATTTATAATGAAATTGAATTTTCTCCGAAACCATTTCAGCTATTGACTTGAAAATTACGTCATAGTATAATAATGTGAATATCATTAACCTCAAAAAATATTCATCTGACCCCCTTACTACTTTAAAGACCTCCCATACAAATGCACAATTTTCGAAAATGCATTTATTCGATTTTCGTTGCAACTAACGCAGCTAAAAGAACCCGTTTTTGGATTCAAAAATTTAATAGGTGTTGAGAAAATTGGTGTATTGGATTTAGTGAAATTGTGTGGTTTGTATGGGAGGTTGTAGAAGAAGGGGCGAGTCCTTTATGACTTTTTCAGAAATAACTATAAACATCATGCTTTTGATATGTTTTAAATTGCACGTCAGTAGCGTACATATTTTTGAGGAAAATCGAATTTATGTAAAATTGTGTTAGATTGTATGGGAGGGGGTAGAAGCAGTTAAGCTAATCGTCTATTTTTTTTGTTGGTCTTACTAATAATTCTAAATAAGTATTTAGTGCACAATTTCAGCTCGATACATTTTTTACGTACTGAGTAAATTGGTTTAGAGTATTTCATGAAAAAGTACAGTTTGTATGGGAGGTGGTAGAAGGAGAGGGAGAATTCGAATATTTTTTATAGCATAGATTTAAATCATTATACAGGTAATATATTCCAAATTTCAGATCCAAATCTTTTATACCTTTCGAGTAAATTTGTTTATTGTCAAATTACGGAATTGTATCATTTTGCATGGGCGGGGGTAGAAGGGATGAAGCTAATTGTCTAATTTTTTTGATCTTACTAATAATTCTAAATAAATATTTAGTGCACAATTTCAGCTCGATTAATGTTATATGCACTGAGTAAAGTGGTTTAGAGTATTTCATGAACAAATGCAGTTTGTATGGGAGGTGATGGAAGGAGAGGGATGACTTGAATATTTTTGAAACAATAGATGGAGATCATAATAAAAGTAATATATTCCAAATTTCAGATCAATAGCTTTTAAACTTTTTGAGCAAATCCGTTTATTGCCAAATTGCGAAATTGTGTCATTTTGTATGGGAGGAGGTAGAAGGGAGAGCGATTTGGCCCGTTCACGAACTTAAACCTTAATTTTTTGTCAAATATAAAATTTGAACTTTCTAGCTCGACGCGTTCTCAAACTAGACAGGACACGGACGGACGGACATCTGGTTTTGAAATTTTTGAGTGATTATATGAACTTCTGTATCATTCATTTTTTTCTCCGAGCCTTATTTCGTAGCGTTACAAACTTTGTGGCAAGCTTGTAATACTCTCAGATTTCATCTAGAGTACAAAAACGGTGCATTGTATTTCGTAAAACTGTGCAGTTTGCATGGGAGGTGTTTGTTTTTGAGAAACAAATATATTTTTCATGAAAATAGTAAGTAAGAATGAACTTATACTCTCAGATTTCATCTAGAGTATAATTACGTCTTATCATTAAAATGTTATGTGCTCAAAACTAAAATCAAACAAACCAGATTAAGTTTCTTGAATTAGTTAACTGATATAAATGGATCAGTAAATATTGCATTATACTAAAATCATCTTTATTTGAGTTATGTATTTCAGTTGAAACAAGAACGCGATAGATATAAATTACTACGAACGCACTTGTTTATTAAAACATAGAGAAAATACTTTAGTGATTTAAAATCAACTATGAAGAAGATATAGTTGAAACATTGTTGTAGAAGAAATGATAGAAGGATTGAATGGAAAATAACAATTCTTAAAAAAGTAATTGCTGTTTTAATAAGAGCTGAAGTTGGGATTTTTTGAATGATAACTAATAATATATACTTTTTGCTTAGACTTTACTTTTTTGCATAAGAAACGGAAGGTCACTCGGTCAAGACACCGCCAACCAATGATCGACCCTGAAATGGAGTACTAACATGTCCTGGTGACAACTAAAGGTCGATGCTCAGGATCGCGCCTTGTGGAAGAGAACTGTTTCTTCCCTTCACCCCTATATGCAGGAAGGGTTTATTGATTGATTGTGGTCAACCATCTCAAAGGAAAGTGCTCCTTGGAGGATTTTAGAAAGGGAATAGCGATTGTCAGTAAAAAATAAAAATAAATATTGTCTTGGAGGGAAAAACGAGTATAATCTCGAAGCTCTTAGAAGCTGAGAGATTATACATAAAATGGAACTTCTAAAGAATAAAGGTGCAGGACGCCATCCCGTCGTGCTTTAGATGTTTGGGTTTTGACCACCTTGCAAGAGATTGTAAGACCTAGACCATGGTCTGCCATAGATGCTTCAGACCAGGCCATGAGGAGCACTGTAGAAACCGCGGGCTCTCTTCTTCATGCCCAGTGTATGCAAGTAGAGTGGCCAGGGTGAAGGCGCGACATTAGAGTTCGCGATGGCTCTCAAATTCGCACAGTTGAACTGCAAGGGATCGTTGGCAGTGATGTTCGAATTGGAAGTCAAATTGAGGGAAGGGGGCTTCGCCATTGCGTTTCTGGAAGATCCCTATGCACCATATGGCCGCGTATTAGTAGTGGGGAGTTTGTGTCTTTCGGTCCTGCCTACCTGGAGTGTGTATTGAAGATTTGGGAGGGAGCTCGACCCATACCTGGCATACATGGACGCAGTTGTCCAACATGTACGTGGCACGCCATCATTGGGATGGGGGCCAATGTCCTCTCCCTGATGTGGTTCAGTATGATTGCTGACGGAACCTCAAGCCATCGTGGACTGCGTCGTGGAGAGAAGCTTGTCGATTGGGTACTTGCGAATGATATGTGTGTCATGAACGAGCCGAGCAAGTCATACACATTCGACGGACCGAGCGACATTGACGTGACCTTGGCCAAATGTGCAGCGATGATCTTTGAGTCTCGGTGGAGATCCAGTACGGGATGGGGGACTAGCGATCACAGCTTGGTGGCCGTTGGTCTTTCTTACGATACGGCTGTGTGTGAAGGCGATCCCCCACGCAAAATCGCGTGGCGTACCAAGGGAGGCCTATGGTGATCGCCTGAGGGTTGAAGCGGACGGGATTCCTCTGAGCGATTTCGCGCTGCTCGACTTGGATAGTCAAATGTCGACTATCCAAGAGTGGTTGGTACGAGTTACTTACTTACTTACTTACGATGTTGCTACAGCCCAAATCAGACTTTGGCCTCCTGCAGATTTCGAAACGGGTGTGTTTTTTCCGAGGATGAGTTGTTAACACATCGCCCAACCCCCAGCTTGGAGGGCCATATTATTATAGTGCTAGAATTTTTCTGGTTCATTAGCACTCGCGCCTATCAGTTTAGCAAGTGAAGTCCAGATGGACAAGACCAGTACCCGGTGGCTACCACGTGGAGGTATGATGAACACAATTGATGTGTATATGATAGTTACAACAATAGGTGTTGCCTTATGACGCCGATCAGATGCCTACCCTATTTATACACACCCAACCACCTGGTACGAGTTAATGATGGAGAATCCGCAAGGAAAATCCGAAACGTGTCAGGTGCTGGAAAGCAAAATTAGCGGATAAGCGAGACCAAGTTCGGGCTCTGAGGAAAAAATTTCAAAGAGCCCGTTCGAGGGCTCAATTTAATGCGCCCCAGCTTAAACTCGAATACCAGCGAGGTATTTACGAGTATTGTGCGTTGATTACCTCATCCAAGGAGGACGATTGGAGATTGGTTTTGTCCGCGCAAACTCTCGTGATCTCTGGGGTCAAGTCTGTAAAGTCTCCAGGGAAAAGCGATCAGAGACTGAAATATCTGGTATTAATGTTGGAGGCAACATTATGTCAACATGGAATAAGTTTGTTTTACACTATTGGATGAATTCTTTCCGAGCCCTGAGCCGAGAGAACTTCCTCATGATCGAGCAATAGTAGAGGTAGATATCCCCGATATTGACGCTATTTTCAGCAGGGACAGATCCGGAAGGGCGTCTGGGGTCGACGGAATGACAGGCGAGATGTGCAAAATCGTCTGACGTGCCATTCCTGAATACGTAACTTACGTTTTCAACCGATGCTTTCGAGAAAGTATATTTCCTGCAGTTTGAAAGATCGCACGTGTGGTCGTGCTCCTTAAGTATCCAGACAAGGTGAGGAGTAATCCCCGGTCTTTTAGAGGCATATCTCTTCTTCCAGTCCTTGGCAAGGTCTTGGAGAGGATTATGGTTCGTAAATGGAGGAGAAAACCAGCCATCTGGCGTCCAAATGACAATTCGAATCCGTGCCGGGAAAAGCACGGAGGATGCGTGGATGCAAGTGAAAGACTGCGTTACTAGGAGTGCTAGCAAGTAGCATTTGACTATTTGAGCTGGGATGTAGTGATCTTGCGGTTGTCTAGAAATAGCTATTTCTCTGACAGATCAGCATATGTTAAGGAACTGCGCGACGCTGCATGGAATGTTGTGGAGGATGGCTGTCCACTAGGCTCCATCAGTGGCCTATTCATTTGGAACATAATGATGGATGAGCTTCTGTTGCAGCTCGCGGATTCATGCAGGGTCGCAGCATATGCTGACGATCTGTTAATACTGGTGGAGGGAAACTCCAGACTTGAGCGCGAGCGCAAGGGTGAGGCTTTGATGACAACCATTCGGGAAAGGGGGTTGAGGTTTGTCATGGCGATATCGAAGGACAAGACAGTGACAATGATGCTGAAGGGCTCGTTGTCACAAACGCGTCATGCTTCGGTAAAGCTGGAGGGAAGAGGGCTCAGGTATGCGACTAAAGTCAAATACCTGGGCATTAAAGTTTCGGAGCGGTTGGGATTTAAGCCTCATCTGCGAGAGCTCAGGGGACATCTCCTCACCAGTATGACTCAGATCCGCAGGGTGCTGCGCTGCGAGTGGGACCTCTCCAGGCGTTCGATTCGTGTCATGTACAATCTTTTCGTTGCCTGTGCAATGTATGGATTGGTGGTGTGGTACGAATCACTGGCGACTGGTGAAGGCACCAACTCCATTAACTCGTGTTAAAAAGTAGTTTTGAGTGCATGTTTACTTGTATGCCGCGCACGGTTTCCACAGTGGCCATGCAGGTGCTCCGCCATTGGACTTGGAGGTGAAGCGTCGTGCTATCAGGTCCGAAACGGACTCCCGTTGCTGGTTAACTTTGGAAATAGTTAGGGAGAGGAGCCTTCTCGAATGCAAAGAACTCCTCGAACTTAAGGTAAAGTCATTTTGGCAAGCCAGGTGGGATAGCAGTGACAAGAGTAGGGTCACACATCGATTCATTGGGGTCAGAAGCTACGCAAGAGATAACCGAGACTTTGACTTCTGACTTAGTCTTGGTTATCTTTTGACGGGCCACAAAAGTATGAATGAGTTTTTCCACAGGATTGGTCGGAGCGAAACGGAGGGATGCGCGTGCGGAGCTGGCTGCATATATTAGCCGAATATCCAAGATATGCAGACCTCAGCCAGCTTGACGGAATGGGGGTTGTGAGAAGTGGGGAAGAGCTGGACGTAAGGAAGTGCCTCGCGAGTAGAGAAAGTTTTGAACGCCTTAGTTCCTTCGCGCGAGGCACACACAAAAGAAGAAGGGCTGAAGCTGACCGATAAAGGGGTTCGGGGACCAGGCCTGTAGTAGTTCAGAATAGGGCGGACGGAACTACATTTCCCCTATACGCAGGGACGGGATAACGCTAGTTATCATATACTGGGTGAACGACCAAGGTCAATTGCAGTATAACCTTTGGGAAATACCAACCCCACGTTCCCGAAGCGGAGTGCTACCAGTCACGTGTTTGCAAAAGGACCTAAACTGCGAGTCATTGTTTACAATTATGAAACCTGACCGGAGGTTTTCCGGTACCACGGGTGTCGGAGAGCCCATGGAAGGTTGCTTCCACCCCCGGCAATGGAAGATGGCCCTTCGGGTATTATCGTGGCGGCTGTGGTTTACCGCCCACATCGCGGGCAGATCTCCGAGGAGCTCGGCGTGGAGTTGCGTGTTCCAACATGGTGCCATGACCATAAGATTGGCAGAGATTCAGATAGATATTTAGATTTTAGGTCGCGCATCCAGCAGTATGAATTCCAAACTTGCATTTGGTATAGACTGCTACCTTCGGGGGAATTAATGATTTTCGTCACAAAAACAATCCGCGTTGCTAAAGAAAACCGTGAACTTGCGACTTAACGTCAGGCTGTACATGTGAAGCGATTCAGATATGATATGATTGATTGTGGTCGTCACTTGTATTTTCGAGTTCTTCCAGATAGCTCGCAATAACAATTTACGTAAATTTGATCTCAGAGTTCTCAAAGTAATATTTTTAAATGACCATCATTATTAATTAATATAATAAACAAAAAATAATTAAATTCATTATTCATAAATCACTGAATCACTGTAAATAAAACGAGATTCGCATATTATTTTATTATAAAATATTTTTTTCAACATTATCGTAAGATGAAAGACCAGCTACAATAATTGGGCCACTGCACTTTACTGATCTTTCGTTTCATGCAGTTCCCAATATTAAATTGTTCTCGCAATCTTAACTACACACCAGACTTACATATGTTCTGCCTTTTACTGATTTTTCGGTATTTATATATTTATTTGCCCGATAATTCCAATCGGCAGAGTCAACAAGATCGATTTATTATTAAGTGATATCTCATTATTGTTTGCCTATGATTTGCTTATCTTTCGAAATGCGATGAAATTAAATTTTCCGCTTTCATTGTTTTCACAGAATCGTTTTAAGTAATCATAGAAAGGGTCATGAAATACTGAGTGGTCAAGTCCTAAGTCAAGTGATGGAGATTATTTGTTCGGCCTTCATATTGACCACCAACGCCACTACACTCAGACCTGTCTGTCACAGTCCGTCCCACACAATTGATAAAATTTTATAATTTTTGATAAGGTACATACATAGTGGCATGATCAGCTCGATCTTGATTAAGCCATCATGCAGCCGTGAGAGAGAGCTTTATTCTGCTTTGGTTATGTCGTACTATGGGCTTTTGTTGTTCGAGAATAATAGCAGGATTCGGTGTTTTTATCTGGACGAATAAACCGAGTGGTGTAAGAGTTTGCAGCCAGAATCTAGCTGTCGTAATACACTGCTACAGAAATTCGGATCTCAGTTGAAAAGCATGTTCGGTCGGTAGCGGTGTTAGTTTCTCTCGTTTGTGATATCTATAATTACAATTAATTTTAGTCTTAAATTCGTATATAATGACGATAGGACGTCGCGATCAAAACAGGCACAATGAACAAACCGCAAACGATAATAACAATAATAGTAGATTGCCATCGACTGGTATAATTAAGACGTTGTGGTCGTTTATCGGCGATCAGTATGATCGATTGCGATACATAAGTTTTCGCACATCAAGTGTTAAGCATTGTGGCAAAAGACTGAGAAAAAGTTTCCATTTAAATAAATCGCCAAAGAAAAAAGGATATGGAAAATTTCTAACGGACGAAGAGAGGAGGTAAATATTGGTTTACTATTGTTGTGCTTTTTATCTGGAAACAAATAAAAAACAATCGCTTTTGTTTTCTTAAATCTTAAAACGCTTCTCGTTTAAATTAACAAATTAATCCTCGTTTATGATATGAGTGAAAATTCAAGTTAAGAGGTGTAAGATAATGAAGCGAACTTTTCGTCATGTATAAATATTTACGTAGCGCTCACAGTTTTGATGAGCGGTAAATTTAAAAGATGTTGAATAGAACTGTTCTTAGTTTAATCAAGTTCAATTAGATATAAGCGAGATCATAGATTTATTCGACCTTACGGCATGCAACTAAAAATTTTGATTCTTATTTGGCTGTTGCGGTATACATATTCTTAAAATGGAAGATATTTTCATCTATTTTACCTCAATATTAACGCTAGCATAGAAATTGAAACGTTTAGTTTTAATAAAAGCGAACTATTTTACTTCATTCTTTTAATAATAAAGTACTTTGATCGACTTCGAAAAAAAGTTTGCTACCCTAAAATTTGGTTTTTTCACGTTTCATGATTTTAGTCATGAAACGCGAAAAACCAAAATTTCCTAAGGATGCAAAATGAAAATCCGTCTGTCTGTACGCCGTACGTGTATGCTCAGCGCAAATTAACTCCCAAGCCCTTCAAGATAGAAAGTTCATTTTAGGTGGATTGTAAATGGTTGCGGATAGCATGCAGACACCCATTTTGGGGAGTGTAAGGGTTAAGGTGGAGGCGGGAGGAGCGCTAAAACCGAAAACTAAGAATTCAAATACAGTCAAACGTCCATAACTCGAATCACCATTCTCCACAAAAATAGTTCGACTTATAGAGACTTCGAGTTATAGGACAGTTTATCAAAAGCAGCGGATTTAGTAAAAGACCCTACAATTACTACATATGTTCAATTCACATTTTTATTTACTCCATATTAAGTACTACATACTACATAGTTACAGTGGGTTAAAAAAATTAGTAATTTGTGGCTGAAAATTTCCTTTTGCTTTATAATTTTCAATAAAAAGAGATTCCAGTTTATTGAAAGCCTTATTGTGTTCATCAGTTGCGATTTCATTCGTTTGTAAATATAGATTCAAATTTCTCAAGGAATCCGCTATATCATTCGTACCAGGCTGTTGAATAAATTCTTCTTCGGAACCCTCGTCATCACTTTCCAATTAAAGTCTGAGTCACTGATTCAGAATTATAATTCTCAATAATGTCATCATCTGTAAGAAAACCTTCTGTACAAATTTCATTGTCCATCTCAATATAATCATCAAGAGTAGCAATGGAAGTTATATTATTCAAAGTTATCCATCCTTCGTAATCAGTTTGTATCAAGCTCCTTTCCTGATCAATATTATTTAAGAAAATTAAAGGTATGTTATCCTCTTCATCCCATGTAGAATGCTGACCAAATCCAGCCTTTTCAAAGCAATTCGCAATCGTTTGATTTTTGACGTCAATATCCCATGCTTTTGTTATGAGGTTAATGCAATCCAGAAGTGTAATATCTCTAAATGCTTTAATGCTTCTTTTAAGATTCTGCTTCGATAGTGACACTTTAAATTTTGAATTACTCCCTGGTCAAGCGGTTTCAATTTTGAGGTCATATTTCGTGTAAAAAAAGCCAATTCAATAGATTTCAAATTTTCTTTGTAAGTCTTTTGGATGGGCAGGACAATTACCGATGAATAATAAGACTTTTCGTCCAGCGCATAAAAATTGTTTATCTAATTTGCAAATCCATTCTTCAAAAAGTTTTCCGGTCATCCACGCCCTGGAGTTCTTGCTTACTATGTTTGCCTCCATGGCATTTATCGTCCTTGAAAGTCAGTGTCTTATCTGGTAAGCATTTGAAGAATAGTCCTGTCTCGTCTGCATTGAAAATGTCGCGGTTATTATACTTTTTTAATAGATGGGGAAAAACGTCGGTTTTTCATTTATCGCAATCCTCGTCAAGAACATCACTACTTTAACCGCATGCCTTTTTATGACACACACCATGCCTACAATTCAACATACATACGTATGACACACAATTTGGTTAACCTTTTGTTAGTTAAATATTTGTCCATACCTTTGCTTCCATTTATCAAGCCAACCAGTGCTTGCCTTAAGATCGTTTTCTCCAAACCGCTTCACAAATTCTAATGACTTCTCCTTTAAAATTCCTCCAGATATGGGCATGTTTTGGTTTCTTGCGTCTTTAATCCAATTGAAAACTGCATTATTGACATTTTTGAATAGTGGATTTTTAATTCTTTTGCTGCATCCAGCACCAGATTCAACTGATGCGATAATTGTGTCCTTATTTTTTAAAATCGTTGAAACTTTACTCGCCGGAACACGGTATTTAAAAGCTACATCCTTTTTCTTTAATCCACTTTCTATTTCTTGAATTAATTTATACTTTTCGTCAATTGACAAACTTTTTAGAACACGTTTCGACGCCATGAAAAACCGATTTTGTGTTAATATACTTACTACTACTACAATGGCGCTACAGCCCAAATCGGACCTTGGCCTCCTGATTTTCAGGTTCCTTAACATTTTTTTTATATTACTAATTGTGGGTTCTTAGCCCTTCGCACAACCATTTTTCTACGAATTTTTCATTTCGTAGATTGAGGTGACCAAGGTATATCCAAGCAAGCAATGTGCTGGAATTATATATTGCGTCGACCGGGATTTGAACTCACAACCTTCGCATTACAAGATCAACACGTTACCTACTAGGCTACACCCTAGCTTGTGTTAATATACCGTAGTACGTAAACTGAACTCGTGTTCACTTACAAGCACAACTGAAATGTGCACCAACCGGCAACCTCATAAAAGATTTCTTTATAAATAGGGACATCCCCAACTATATAAACCCAAAACAACAAACCACTTACTTTGATGTGAGAAAATGAGGGATTCCCCAAAAAAACAGAAACAAAAATTTTCTCCGCTATCAGGGAACTGAATTTATTGTCGCAAACGTTACAAACAAAAAACTTTTGTAGATGAACATATCCCCTTGATTCATCTTTCGCACATTGAGCTTGCCAATGCGAGAAGATTTCTTTCGATGTTGGCAGCTGTTTCCACACGACGAACATTCAAATCCCCGCAGCAGAGCATGAGATGCTTCCTGCAGTAAAAGATGCGATACCTCCGAAAATGAATAATCACAAAATTCGCATTGTAGTATCGAATTTAAACTGATAACTTTTAATAACGCAATATTTCGTTTATCTCGCATGTAGCTTAACTGAAAAATCGACATACACAATCAATTATACAAATAACTCCTACAAAAATTGATATCAAACCTTTTAAATTATTTCATTTATTTTATGTATTATTAACTAATTTTTCTTTTTAATATATAATTTTGTGAATTTGTGTTAAACAATGTTGAATTGAATTTATTTTAGAAGTTTTTTTCATGTTGAAGATAGATTTGCAGATATTTCTTCGCACGTTATAAAGAGGAATTACAGCTTACAGCTATAAGGTTTCTTCAGCTTTTCCGTTGCGAAACCTCTTACGTTTGGCAGCAACGTTACGAAACCAGTGATCGAAGAAACGAATAAAAAAGACGGCGGCGAGGACGAAGATGAACCCCCCAAAGTTGAACTCAGTCGAAGCTGCTGCTGTGTTGTCATCCGATTCGAAACGCCTCTGAAAATACTCGTCCAACTGTTCGTCCGTTGTACATATTTCCAGATGAATTCGGTTGCAGGAAATTATCGAAACTGTCGACGATGTTTATTTTCTGTCCGGCTTCGTCGTTTAAGTCGATCGTTGTTGAAAAGTTGATGATCGAAAAACTTATGCGAACGTTGTTCTTCGCGTGAATTAAATTGGATCAGATACGAACTGTGGCAATTGCGATATTTCAGCGTGAGTTCTTGAAGCGAGAGCAGCAGATATGTAACAACGTTTTTCGTTAGACGCTGTTCGGTCTTGTTGCCGGATGCACTGAACGTGTCGATGGGTGGAAGTAATCAGTTTGCAAATTTCCTGGCTCAGATTGTCCATGAGAGTTTCATCTTCGCAATGTCCAATGTGGGCCGGAGAAGATGTCGTGCATGCAACGAGCCCAATTCGTCAAGTTTTGGTTTTATTCTGGAAATATGGGATATTTGTTGTTAATGTTGTATGGCGTTGAATTGAAAAGAGATTACCTGGACATTGAATATTGCGCTTCCTCTAATTTGTCTACCGCAATCATCACGAAACTCTAAACTGCACGCTCGTAATATTCCTCCATACAAAATTTACCCCTCCGAATCTTTATCTGTCAGAATTTTCGGTGCGTAAAATTCCTCCATATGAGGAATATTACGAGCGGATAATTTTATCCGCTCGTAATATTCCTCCATACAAAATTTACCCCTCCAAATCTTGGTCAGAATGCTCGTAATATTCCTCCATACAAAATTTACCCATCCAAATCTTTATTTGTCGGAATTATACGCTCGTAAAATTCCTCCATATCTTTATTATTCTTTCCTAGTACGAATCTAATCACGGATTTGTACAACGAGAAATTCGAGAGACTGTCACTTCGAACTGGCGACAATTTTACGTGTTAATCAACAACAATCTGCTGAACATTACCAACGAGGCGAACAAAGAGAAAGAAATTACAACTGTGTTTTTAGAGGATTGATTAAAACATGAAATTACATGTGTTTTTAAAGAAGTGATTAAAACAAATGAGCTAAGATTACATATTTTTTTATTAACAAGTCGAGATAAAAGAAAACAAATTTTGGGGCACTCTAAAAAGTTTCCCTTGCGGCATACAAACGCAAATTTTACACTGAATACTTCCCGTTTGAATGCCATGGGTCCGAATTCATGATCGGAATGTTCTCCATGTCCAGGTCTCTCTACTAAATTTCTTATGGTAGAATCTACTTTGCTGGCAAGTTTGCCTTCTTCACTGCCAGCTGTGTTTGCAACATTTTTATGCCAATTCCATGATAATGATCGATAGCTTCTGGATCGTGTTTTTAATTTTAAAAAACATTTATTGTGAAATGAAAATTTCACCAATTTGGTATGGAATCTTCTCGTCCTCGTCGAATCGACTGACTGGTATTCTTCGCATTCGATCTCTTCGAGATCCGAGTCGCTGTTGGCGTTTACACTACTCTCTGGAGCTGATTGGCTAACAGCATGAATTCTTCGATCATAAAATTCGCAGTAAGCAGTTCGCAAGCTTTAAATGAAACCGGGACACCAGTTTCGGGATGCAAATCGAAATAGATTTTCGGTTTACTGATTTTCAACGCACCATTAGCGAAACGTTTTTCGCGCAAAATTGTGGCCAACGTGTTCAGCTGGCGAACGCAAAGCACGACATCGGCCACGCTGAAACCGTTGTGAATCGGTGGAAAGTCACTTTCGTGGAATTCCTTTTCGGGATTATCGATAATCAATTGTGCATGCTGATAGGCAAATTGCGTGCACGATTTAATGACGGTTCGCGAGAATCGTGTGCTTAGAATTTCTCCGCTAGCCGACATTGTCCAGAATACGGAGAAGGTGAGTTTATCCTCGGCCGGTAGCAACTCGATCTCTCTCGAATAGACAAGAATTATGTAGAACAGTATACTCAACTATGTAGAAAGCAACAACTAAAGATCTAGAGCTTTCCAGTATAGTCCACACATACACACCGAAGGAAGCTTTGAGAACAGTCATGATTACGGGAAGAGATGGTTAAAAGTCCGAAAGCTTTCAGCGAGAGAGTTAGTCAGTAATTTTTATTACGGAGACGTGAACGTTAGTAAAAGCGATAGAAAAGCTCGCGGCTCCCCGAATTATTCGACTTATTGAATACGCGTACCATTTTTTTACTTGAGTTATGGAGAAATGCAAGTTATGGTAGTTCGACTTATGGAAGTGACATTTTATACAATTTGCTCTCTAAATGCTATTGAAACCTGATTTAGTTCGAGTTATAGAGAATTCGAGTTATATGGAAGTTTGACTGTATCTCAACCATGATTCTAGATAGGAAGCTGCAAATCAACATACAGGGTGATTGGTACTCCGTGTGCCACCTTGTAAGGGGTTATTCCTAGGTATATTTTGAGAAAAAAATTGTTCTACGGAGATGGTCAATTTTCAATATCTGCGAAGATACAGGGTGATCAAGAAAAGGGTTTCGGACCTGTACCCTCACTCACACAAAAGGCTATATTTTAAAAACTATTAATTGTAATTCAAAGTGTTATAGCTTGTTTTTTAGGGAATCGAATTACCTTTCATTTGGTGTAATAGTCCGCATTGTAACTGTACCCAATCCTGAGGTATGTGCATCAGAACACAAAATTTTGATACTTTGACCCTCAAAATTCTGGGATCAATGGAGTTTTTCTCAAAAAAACGCATTATAAAAATGTAATTTTAATGTTGTTTTTTTATGTGCTATATTATTGCCTACAAAAGATGCACACATACTTATGACTTAGGTTTTCCCGTTTTCCAGGTAATAAGCGAAAATACATATGGCTTAAAAATGAAATATGCCATAAAGCAACCCTCGTTCTAAAAAAACTGCCTGAAATGTTGTTAAACTGAAATATTCTTATTGTCCTTTAATTGCTATTTAAATTATCGAGGAATGTCCTTTAATTAGTATTTAAATTATCGAGGAATTGAATTAAATTAAAATGAGTTTCAACACAACTAGGTGCAGCACTTTGCCTTTTTTAATGGTGTACCTAACAAAGTGAAAAGCGTATAAAAGCAAATCTTACTTCATATTTTTATCAGTTTTAGTTACATTGTTAAAAGTACAAGGTGTCACTAAAATTTAGAAAATAATTTCGAAATGCCTGAGTACACGGATGAATAATATGCTGGCATCATTTTCATTTATGGAGAGTGTCAGGGAAATACACGAGCGGCGCGATCTTTGTATCATCAGAGATTTCCTAATCGTCGGATACCTGACAGGAGAGTATTCCAAGACGTTTACAGAAGGGTTCGGGAAACAGGCAGCATTAGGACAAGCAGAGTAAATGCAAATCCTGCGCCGATAATCGCTGTTCCAATCGATGAAGGAGTACTACATGCAGTTCAAAATGATCCATCAATCAGTATCCGACGCTTGGCATTGCAGTTAATCGTCTCTACATGGAAAGTTTGGAGTGTCCCAAAAGCAGAGCGTTTACATCCCTACCACCACACACCAGTGCAGGAGCTGTTACCCATTGATTTGCCCAAAAGGATGGAGTCTTGCAATTGGCTCCTTGAACGATAACTAAGTGACGAGAATTTTATGAACAATATTCTTTGGACGGATGGGCCCCAATTCACCAGGGACGGTATCACAAACTTCCACAACTTACACACATGGGCTGAGAGCAATCCACATACAAGAAGAGAGGCATCATTTCAGCACAGATTCAGTGTCAATTTATGGGCAGGTGTGATTGGTGACGATTTCATTGGTCCTATTAGGCTTCCGCCTACCCTAAATATTTCCAATTACTTGCATTTTTTGACAAATGGTCTATAGGAGTTATTGGATGATATGCCACTGCAACGATTGGCTTCCATGTTTTACCAACACGATGGTGCTCCAGCTCATTACGGCCGATAAATCACAGATTGGTTAAATTTCAATTATAGCAATCGCTCGATCGGTAGAAATGGACCGATACACTGGCCTGCAAGATCTCCTGATTGGATTTTTTTTTATGGGGATGGATAAAGGACCTTGTCCACGCAACGAAAGTAGTAACGTTGCAGGATCTAAACACCAGAATCGATGCGGCAGCAACAGAAGTAAGGCAGCAGTTGAGGAGTATGAACACAAAGAGAACGAGCTTTAGCGTGCATTCAAAATGAAGGTGGCCATTTTGAACATTTTTTGTAATTAAGGAAATTTGAAATAAACCATAAAAATCATTCTTAAGTTCTTTTAGTTCAAGCGGAGAGTGTTGATCAACATATTCGTGTTTTTTTTATTAAAGTGCTATATTATTGGAATGATATTTTTTTCTAAACTATGAAACTTATGCAATGCAAGTGTATTCATTTTTTGTAGGCAATAATATGGCACATAAAAAAATAACATTAAAATGACATTTGAATAATGCATTTTTTTGAGAAAAACTACATTGATCCCAGAATTTTGAGGGCCAAAGTATCAAAAATTTGTGTTCGGAAGCAAATACCTCAGGATTGAGTACAGTTACAATGCGGACTATTACACCAAATGAAAAGTAATTCGATTCCCTAAAAAACAAGCTAAAACACTTTGAATTGTGATTATTAGTTTTCGAGATATAGCGTTTTGAGTGAGTGAGGGTACAGGTCCGAAACACTTCTCTTGATCACCCTGTATCTCCGCGGATATTGAAAATTGACCATCTCCGTAGAACAATTTTTTCTCAAAATATATCTAGGAATAACCCCTTACAAGGTGGCACACGGAGTGCCAAACACCGAGGGGTTTGTGGGACAAACTTTAAAAATAGTTTAATTTTTTTATCCATTGCGGTCCGAAAAGGGGGGGAGGGTGCTAAAAACAAATTGTCGAAATTATTTACTATACAAAATTCATACTTTGGGACCATTCAGATGTCATACAGATCTACCAGAATCAGCTTAGCGGGAGGCTAATTATAGTAAGGATCCGGGGGAGGGGATGTAAAAGAAAACTTTAAAAAAAGAATATCTCGACTATCTCTTAACCTACATATGTAATTGAAATTTGGAATATATATTAAGCTATATTTATTTATTTATTTATTCATTTGGTTTAACACAATTAAGATACAATAATCTTTTGTTTGCGTAATAACGGTAAATTAACTATTCAAATTAAGTGGTTCATTTAAAATTAGCTATACTAGAGAAATACGAGAAAAATATAATATTTAGATAGAATAGTAGTGGGGGGAAATGGAGAGCATTTCAAAAATGTCGCACTTTCCAAAATTTCAAACCGTTATATCTCAAAACTGAGTCTTTACTCAGTTTTGATATCTCTATATAAAATTCAAATTTCTTCAGATTGTAAAACTGCATAGTCTTTAATTTTGGTAAAAACTTGAAGTTGGGGGGTGGGAGAGTAAGGGGAGGGAGGTGGTAAGCAAAAATGTCAAAAATGTTAAATGATTTTTTAGGGCCCTGGTGAAAGATACAAGGTTTAAATTTTCCATGAGGATACATCTATTTGATATACATAGAGAAAAAACAATAATTTGTTACACAATTGTTGTGCACCGACCCCATAGGTCTAACGTGCACATGGCGTAACATCTGTAACGAAAAAAACATAAAAACTTTGGATGGATGAGCCCGCAAAACTTGAACCCTGCATCCCCGACCAGGGCCCAAAAAAACCACCCAAAGTCCCCGATACTGCGGCCTACCAAATTTTGGCCGACAATCCATTTCCAGACCCTCTTTCGGACCCCACTGGACATAAAAATCAATCCAGTCCCCTCCGATCGCAGTCCTCGACTACATCCCTTCCCCGGAACTCCCCAAAACCCAGGCAACACAACTCGCCAAAAATGAATCTCCCATTCTCAAGGATCTCGGAGACATGAGCCCATACGTGCGGCGAACGGACAGACAGCGCACAGCCAGACGGACCTTTTCCCTTCCCGTATTTCCAGACCAATCCAGTCAGGGAACACAAAAAAAAACCTCAGAGCACCAAATGCTTTTTCTTTCTTTACCGTGTCACAAAACCTCACTACCCCAGAACAGCAAAGTAAAATCAATTTTCTGGCCCTGGAACCATTATTTCATCAGCTGCGAAATTTCTACCTAGGCATTTGCATAGCAAAATTTCAGAATAAGTTTTGTGGCCCTAGCATTAAATTATCACTTAATTCTCTGGTGACCTGCGTGTGCAGATTAATAAGCAGATAAATAACAATCTCAACAGTGGCTCCATTTGAAAACCAATTTTATGGCCCTGGAACTATTAATCCACCAACGGCAAAATTTCCTATCCCATATAAACAGGCAATCAAAAGGACACTATTTGTTATTTGAAGAATATGGGAAATCCACCCAGCCAAGGCTCCTGCCATACAAGTCTCCTCGCAATGCCGTATAATTGCTGAGACAAACGCCTTTCTGCTGCTGTCCCTTCATTCGCCTCAGACCCTGAACAAGCCATCACCGCCCGAAAAGTAAGGTCAAGCTCATGAATAGACCAAACCAGCAAACAGATAAAATAGAGAACAAAAACGGCACTCCCGAAAGCTATCAATTTAAAATTATGTACAAAAACTTTTAAAAATAGTTCAAGAGAAATTGCGTCAAAAGTTTTGAGATCGCGCATACCCTTCTATCCACTCCCATACAAAAGTATGATTTCGCCAATTTCAATAAATCAACAACAACAACCAACAAATTAAAAGCTACGAACTTTGAATTTTGTACGAGCTCCTCACAAGAGAAATGAAATAAAATTGCATCACAAATTTCACGATTCCCTTACCTCCTCCCATATAAATTTTTGGTTTCGTGATTGTAAAATACACCGAATCTTATAAAAATTCTATGCAACTTCGCCTATGAAACTGACATTCTATACAGAGAGTATTGAACGTGATTTAAGCAATCAATTAAAAAATTATTATCATCCACCCACCCTTACTATCACCCCTCCGCTTCCCTTCATAAAAACCCAAACTTAATAAATAAATAAACGAATGAAATATTGATTATATGTACTGGAGCTGTTGATCGTATTCGCAATTAAGTGTTAAATTTACAGCAGCCCTGCTCTAGAACCCCCTTTCACTTAATCTTCCTTAACCACTCTCAACTGCATATTGACTTTCCACGCATCCTCAACTTGTTCCAAGAATAATAAAGTTGCGCTCGACTTGTTGGCAGTTTTTTATACTCTAGATGAAATCTGAGAGTATATTGCGTTTGCCCTACCGTTTGTAACGTTAAGAAATATTTCTCACACAGAATCGCCAAGGGTACAGAAATATATGTTGTCGCTCAAAAACCTCGTTTCCCGAGTGATCGTCTGTCTACAACATAACTCTCGAAAGCTTCGAGCTATCATGCTGAAATTTGTCAGATGTCATTTTTAGCGAAATAGTTACTAAAAATTTTCCGAAACCATTTCAGCTGTTAGCTTGAAAATCAGGTCAGAGTATAACGATGTGAATATCATTAACGTCAAAAAATATTGATCTGATCCCCTTACTTCTTCTACTCCTATACAAATGAACAATTTTCAAAAATGCATTTATTCGGTTTTCATTGCAACTAGCCAAGCTAAAAGAATCAATTTTTTCCATAATTAATTTTATTACGATTGCAACCAATTTTGGAAAAACTATCAACTTCACTTCACGTTTTCTACCACCTCCCATACAAATTTCAGGAAATTTCGGAACTTCAATTAAATTATTTTTCTGCAAAACCGTCAAAGTTATCAACTTTAAATTTTGAAAAAGGTACTATTACAAATATCATTGATGTCGAAAAATTTGGTTTTGATTCGAATACTCCTTCTACCGCCATCCATACCAATGAACAATTTTGGTAAATGCATTTAATCGATTTTCATTGAAACTAGAAAATGTGCAATCGTAAAATTTTGCTAGAATTTCTCCTTTAATAATTGCAGTAAATGCTAAAAAAATATGAGCTGCGCTTCACTCCTTCTACCACCTCTCATACAAATTTTTGAATTGGAAATTCAAGAAAAGTATTTCTCCTTTGAACATATGACAGCTATCGACTTTAAAATTGTAACAAAGCAATGTGATTAGTGAAACTAAGTTGAGCAGTTGAGCAGGAGGCCAGAGGAATAAACAAGTCCTGGCAACAGCTTAAAGCCGATGCTCAGGACCGCGCCTTGTGGAAGAGAGTTGTTTCTGTCCTATGCCCCTATAGGGGGTCTTAACAGGAATTTGATTGATTGAATGTGATTAGTTAGCTAGGGTGTAGCCTAGTGGGTAGTGTGTTGGTCTTGTAATGCGAAGGTCGTGAGTTCAAATTCTGGTCGCCGCATAATTCCAGCACACTGCCTGCTTGGATATACTTTGGTCACCTCAATCTAAGAAAATGAAAAATTCGTAGAAGGAGGGTTGTGCGAAGGGCTAACAACCCTTCCACAATAAGTGATGAAAAATGTTGAGGAACCTGAATGTCAGGAGGCAAGGTCCGAAATCATCCAAAGCCTTCCACTTTCTCGGCCACCTCCCATACAAATGCCATAAATTCAGACAAAAATTCTTCAATTTCCTCGAAAATTATGAAAGCTATAAACTTTATATTCAGCATCAAACATTTTGCATACTACATTCTGTGTTAAACATAAAGACTACAAACGTTCCCTCTCTGCTTTTACCACCTCCTATACAAAAGTCATTATTCACTATTCGAAAGAATTTGAGATGACATATTTTCTGGTACAATAAACTCTTTCCTATTTCATCTAGAGCATCATATGTTCTGTTATGTTTTGAATTATGTCATAATACAATAACATTACATTTATTACATGTGTGTACATAGGTGTTTTTGAACTGCAGAAACTATAGGAATTGTTCTCTATACGAGCATATAAAGGTGCCTCTCATTTGCTCAGTTGTTCATTATGATTATTATGAGTTACATATGCCATTCTATAATTTAATTCCACGGTGAAATAATAGCGATGTGAGCAATAAATATCACGAGTATAAAAGTGACGAGAAAATTTAGTCAGTCCGTTAAATAACTCAGTTTGTGCTGCATGTCATTTATCGTATTTTTTTTTTAATTTGTATGCAAGTACGGATCATTACTCGTGGAATAATTAATTTTCATTACATCTTGAAAAGTTTAGAAAAATTTTACGAATGTAGACTACTGATGATGGGACTTAGATGTCTGAAAATGTGTCTAATTATTATCAAAATTTATTCCAGCTATTGTCGACGAACTAGCGGACAAGATGTGGAAGAGGTGCAAAACTTGCGTTAGCTCGGATGCATTGTCAGCATTGAGGCTCGTATAAATAAAGGTCGGCAGTGGTTCGGTATCCTTTTCCCTTTCAGGAGGTCCATTCGCACAACGCTAGGATAATTTGACGAAGGCGTCAAGCCCGTGTTGTTATATGGTTTTATATGGATAGTGACCGTTCGACTTATGAAGGAACTGCAAAGGTTCGTGAACCAATGCCTCCGATGCATTTTAGACATATTTTGGCCAGAAGTGATCTTCAACGACGAACTTTGGATGTACTGGAGAGTCAAAAATGACATTGATATCCAAAGGCGGAAGTGGCAGTGGATTGGTCACACTTTGAGAAAGCGAGAGCGAAACATCGCCAAACAAATTCTGGATTACAACGCTCACGGAAGACGTCGGGTCGGTCGAGCATGTAGTTCATAGAAGCGAGCAGTTGGAGCAGGAGTCCAGAGGAATAAACAAATCCTGGCGACAACTATCGTGCAGTGTGGAAGAGAACTGTTTCTGTTCTATATATAGGGCGGGCTTAACAGTAAATTGATTGTCGACGACGTTTGCCTGTGAAATTTATTATTCATATTTCAGAGGTTTTTGTAGGAAATGTAGTGTTTTACGATATTAACATGAAAATTAAGAAGCAAGATTAAAGCCGTTTATTAATCATTCAATTTCCTGTTAAGACTTCCTATAGAAACAGAAAAGATAATCTTAAGGCTGTATGAGCTGCAAAATTCTCAGTTTCGTCAATCAATAAATTAGTTTTGCAAGAGAGCACATTATACTATAGCCAGTAGCTCAAAACTTAACATGAACGCCAGTTCTCAACGTAGGCATGGATGAAATGTGAAATAATTTTTGACTTGACAATCTGCAAAAACAAAAATCTACTAATCCAAATTTGATATTAGGTAATTTATATATGACTATTTTTGTATACTAAGAACAGAATGTTTTATATTTCTTTGCGATTCAACAGCCTTGCTGTGTATTGTATTAATAAAAAAATTCGAATACATTTATCGCATTTTCATTGTTATTGTGATTTTTGTCTAATTTATTTATTTATTTGAGTTTTTATCACTTCTAAATACATACCAAATTGGCTCTTATCTTTAGCCAACAGATAAGAGTTGTTCAAATGTGATTCGATAAAATAAAGCATGCTATTACTAAGATGAAGCAATTTTAAATGTGATATTAGAAAGATTAATTTGTCAGCAATATTTCATTCGAATAATAACTCGTTATTTTGTTTCCATTACGGAAAATATCTTTTACGTTTACATTAATTTTATTTGTTGAGTGGTACATAAATAAATAAAGGATTTTTGCCATTTCATTTAGAAGGAGAAGGGGGGAACTTTAATTATTATGAATTGAAGGTGTTGAGATGAAAATTGTTACACGTACTCTGCTTGAATTTTCTGAATACTGAAGTGCGCTATGGGTCGCTGGATTTCAAGTAAAATAAAAGTACATAGTTCAATTTAAAATAAGTAAACTCAAACTTAATTTATTGCTTTTCAAAAATTACGTGAACACTTTTACTTCACAATATTTCGCTTTAATATTCACGCTATTCACGTTATCGATCACACGACTTTATTGCTTTTCAAATTGCGACTATCAATCACACGACTTAGTCGCTTTCTCAAACGCTTGCCCTTTACATACCACAGCACAATCATTCTAGAAGATTCTCTGCTACTCCCGAACCACGGTTAGTAATGCGTATCTGAATGTGTTTTTTTTTCGCCATTGGTATCCACGATTCACATACCTGATCCTGACATAGAACTGTCAGCCGATATGTGCCTGCGTACTAAATTACACCCCCGCACACAGATTTCAACCACTCTCCCTGCGGGACGGCCGTTAGGTATTACTTCGCGATGCTGGCAACCATTTTATGCGGTGCTCCTCATGCTTTTGCTCTCCTTTCTCTCTCGATTCTCCTTCCTCTGATTCCATCATGTAATCTATGATGAATGGTGGAATATTATTTCTCCATTCTGCGAAGCGATTGCAGTTGAAAACCGCGCGTTCTGTGTCTTCTTCTTGATCTGGACAATTTGAACAAAGATGCGAGGTATCGTGTCCGAACCTATGTAGGTATTTGCGGTAGCCGCCGTTACCTGATAGGAACTCCGTGATATGATAGTTGCAGTCCCATAAACCCGCTTTGTCCAGACCCCAATTGCGGGGATTAGCTTATAGGTCCATTTGTCTTTGTAGTGTTGTCCCACCTGGCTTGCCACATATCTATTGATGTTGCGTTTTCTTCTTCTTTTAGTTTTCTGACAACAGCTGCCTCTTGTTGGATCGCGGATCTTCTTTCGTAGATCCTTAGCATCCCATTGGCGAGAATGTCAATGGGGATAATTCCGGCTATGATATCCGATATTCTTCGGAAACTGCTGATTGCTCTTATCGCGCAGAGTCTATATGTTGATGACATTACGGTTCCACCGTAACAGGGCGAATGAATGAGGAAAGTGTAGAAATTCTAATAGCTTATCTGATCACGATCAGACCAATACGCGGAGGTAAACAAACGCGAGAACTGTCAGATTCTCGATCGCGCACTATATACAGGGTGTTTGGTACTCCGTGCATAACCTTGTAAGGGGTTATTCCTGGATATATTTTGAGCAAAAAATTGTTCTACGGAGATGGTCCATTTTCAATATCCGCGGAGATACAGGGTGACCAAGAAAAGTGTTTCGGACCTGTACCTTCACTCACTCAAAACGATATATCTTGAAAACTAATAATCGCATTTCAAAGTGTTATAGCCTGTTTTTTAGGGAATCAAATTACCTTTCATTTGGTGTAATAGTCCGTATTGTATCTGTACCCAATCCTGAGGTATTTGCTTCAGACCACAAATTTTTGATACTTTGACCCTCAAAATTCTGTGATCAATGTAGTTTTTCTCAAAAAAAAGCATTATAAAAATGTCATTTTAATGTTGTTGTTTTATGTGCCATATTATTGCCTACAAAAGATGCATACATACTTATGACTTAGGTTTTCCCGTTTTCCAGGTAATAAGCGAAAATACATATGGCTTAAAAATAAAATATGCCATAAACCAACCCTCGTTCTAAGAAAACTACCTGAAATGTTGTTAAACTGAAATATTCTTTGTGTCCTTTAATTACTATTTAAATTATCGATGAATGTCCTTTAAGTAGTATTTAAATTATCGAGGAAATGAATTAAATTAAAATGAGTTTCAACACAACGACGCTGTCCGACGCTTGGCATTGCAGTTAAACGTCTTTACGTGGAAAGTTTGGAGTGTCCTCAAAGCAGAGCGGTTGCATTCCTACCAACACACACCAGTGCAGGAGCTGGTACCCATTGATTTGCCCAAAAGGATGGAGTTTTGCAATTGGCTCCTTGAACGACAACTAAGTGACGAGAATTTTATGAACAACATTCTTTGGACTGATGAGTCCCAATTCACCAGGGACGGTATCACAAACTTCCACAACTTACACACATGGGCTAAGAGCAATCCACATACAAGAAGAGAGGCATCATTTCAGCACAGATTCAGTGTCAATTTATGGGCAGGTGTGATTGGCAACGATTTTATTGGTCCTATTAGGCTTCCGCCTACCCTAAATAGTTCCAATTACTTGCAGTTTTTGACAAATGATCTACAAGAGTTATTGGATGATGTGCCACTGCAACGATTGGCTTCCATGTTTTACCAACACTATGGTGCTCCAGCTCATTACGGCCGACAAATCAGAGATTGGTTAAATTCCAATTATAGCAATCGCTGGATCGGTGGAAATGGACCGATACTCTGGCCTGCAAGATCTCCTGATTTAACTATTATGGATTTCTTTGTATGAGGACGGATGAAGGGCCTTGTCTACGCAACGGAAGAAGTAACGTTGCAGGATCTAAACACCAGAATCGATGCGGCAGCAACAGAAGTAAGGCAGCAGTTGAGGAGTATGAACTCAAAGAGCACACAGGCAAAACGAGCTTTAGCGTGCATTCAAAATGAAGGGAGCCATTTTGAACATTTATTGTAATTAAGGAAATTTGAAATAAACCATAAAAACCATTCTTAAGTTCTTTTAGTTCAAGCGGAGAGTGTTGATCAACCTATTCTTGCTTTTTTGACAAAAGTGCTACATTATTGGAATGATAATTTCTTCTAAACTATAAAACTTATGCAATGCAAGTGTATGCATCTTTTGTAGACAATAATATGGCACATAAGAAAACAACATTAAAATGACATTTTTATAATGGGTTTTTTAGAGAAAAACTACATCGATCCTAGAATTTTGACGATCAAACTGTCAAAAATTTGTGTTCTGAAGCAAATATCTCAGAATTGGATACAGTTACAATGCGGACTATTACAGCAAATGAAAGGTAATTTGATTCCCTAAAAAACAAGCTATAACACTTTGAATTGTGATTATTAGTTTTCAAGATATATCGTTTTGAGTGAGTGAGGGTACAGGTCCGAAACACTTTTCTTGGTCACCCTGTATCTCCGTGGATATTGAAAATTGACCATCTCCGTAGAACAATTTTTTGCTCAAAATATATCCAGGAATAACCCCTTACAAGGTTATGCACGGAGTACCAAACACCCTGTATATTACCGACACCCGAAGAGAGAGAAAGATGGGCTTTTCGGCACTGCATTACCATTAAGCCAAAGTTGGGGAAATGCGAGAAATAATACACATAGGCGAGGCGGGAATTAATGCAAGGAAAAAGCCTAACAAGGAAAGGTGAAAGCCCGTATGTAAATGATCAAGGCTTCAAGGCCAAAGGATGCCGTTGAGCATCTCGTCACGAAGCTGGGGAGCAGAAAAATCGTTCTTCTGAATGGAATAGTCAAAGTGGACGGACATAAAAACGAGACCTGAGCAAGTTAAAATAATTAAGTACCACAAGTCGGTGGTTATTTTTGAATTGAGAATTTGACCAAGTGTAGTAAAAAACATAACAGGTCTACGATTGCGTGTAATGCGCAATCTTACGATACTCTAGATGAAATAGAATTTTTTTGTGACCCCAAGAAATTTTGTATGTGGAATGTTAGAAGGGATGATAGCATTGAACTAATTTTTTCCCCCATCATGCTAAAGTAGCTATAAAAATGTTTTATTCAAAATGCTTACTCCAAAAATTGAATGGGAACTGAGAAAATTAGTGAGTTAGATTTAATGAAAATGTGCAGTTTGTATGGGAGGTGGTAGAAAGAGTGGGGGGATTTTAGTGATTTGTTCAGAAATAACTAAGAATATCATAAAATTGATATCTCTTAAATTTTAGACCAGTAACATTCATACTTTTCAAGAAAATAGATTTTTTGTGAAGTTGTGAAACTGTGTCATATTGAATGGGAGGGGATAGAAGCAGTGAAGCTAATCAAATATTTTTTTCTGATCTTAGTGATAATGCTAATTAAGAATTTATTACAAAATATGAGCTCGATAAATGTTATATGTTCTGAGAAAATCGCCTTAGAGCATTTCATGAAAAAGTGATGTTTGTATGGGAGGGGGTGGAAGGAGAGGGAGGACGCCAGTAATTTTTCTACTGTAAATTTAGATCATTATGAAAGTGATATACCCCACAATTCAGCCTAATAGCTTTTATACTTTTTGAGTAAATCTCTTTATTGTCAAATTGCGCAATTGTGTCATTTTGTATGGGACGGGGTAGAAGGGGTGAAGCTAATCGTCTAATTTTTTTTAGCCTTACTAACAAATTCAAATAAATATTTGGTGCACAATTTCAGCCCGCTAAATCTTATACGCACTGAGTGAATTGGCCTAGAGTAATTCATGAAAAGTACAGTTTGTATGGGAGGTGGTAGAAGGAGGGGGAGGACACGCATAATTTTTATACGGTAGATTGATATTATCATAAAAATAACATATTCCGAATTTCAGACCAATAGCTTTTATACTTTTCGAGCAAATCCATTTATTGTCAAATTGCGCAATTGTGTCATTTTGTATGGGAGGGGGTAGAAGGGGTGGAGCGATTTGGCCCGTTCACGAACTTGACCTTACTTTTTTGTCAAAAACGACGTGTACAAAATTTGAACTATCTAGCTCAACGCGTTCTCAAGCCAGAGAGCGCACGGACGGACGGACGGACATCCGGTTTTGAGATTTTTGAGTGATAATATTAACTTCTGTTTCATTCATTTTTTTCTCCGAGCCTTATTTCTTGGCGTTGCAAACCTTAGAGCAAACTTATAATACTCTCAGATTCCATCTAGAATATAAAAATGTGTGACGGACGAGAAATTTCCCTTAAGGAACGTTTGTCCGGGAAAAGTGGAGAAAAAAGGAATAGGAACTGGAAAAGGTGCAGACGTGATGCTCGGGGAGTGGATTTCGTCGACCGAGAACACCAGCATCGACCGATGACAGCAGCAAGGGCCCGAACGAATAAAATACGCAACGTGAAATCTAACAAGTAAATCATTAACTCTTATTTGAATAAAATTGAAATACTAGTGTCTCAGAAACTTTGCTCTACTTTGTAAAATGTGTGTAATCGTTTCAAGTTTAGCTGTGGTCATCGCGAGATAGTTTTTTTCTAGTTTTCTTTTTAAAATCTCCCTCCTGGCTAGTGATTCGGCCCGGAGGTCGAGCGAAGGAACAGCACCTATGAAAGGAATCACTGGTGCCGACGACCAGCCTCCAAGGGTTGACCGGCTAGGTCCGTTCCGCCCCCCTTTTTGGTGTGAGAGAGGTTGTACTTTTTCCCAGCCGGGGAAAATTGTAACAACATCTTTTTTCTTGTTTCCTTTGTCGCTAACGCCGCGGCTCAAACCGGAGCAGTAGAGTAGAGAATCCTTCTGGCATATCCAGGTCCACCGATGTTTGGCAGTATTCGGGGAAGGGCTGCCTGCATTTGTGACGCCTTTTTGCTCGCGGAGTCCACGAGAACTTAAAATTTTAATCTATTATCGAGCATAACTCCTAGATATTTAATTGCTTCCTTGGATCTGATAATTTGATTGCCGACCTGAATGTTCACGTATTCAATTTTCTTTCAACTTGTTATTAGAACAGCCTCCGTTTTGTGGTCAGCTAATTCTAAACCAGCGGACTATAGCCAGTCTCTAATTATTGATACTGCTTCGTTTGTTGCTGATTCTATTTCGTGTATGTGCTTAGCCACGGTAACAGCTATGCCGTCAGCGAACCCGATTAATTTTACTCGTTGCGGCAACGATAATCGAAGAACTCCATCGTATATAATATCCCATATGAGCGGGCCTAGTACAGATCCTTGTGGGACTCCCGCAGTGACACACCTTACCCCCTCATCAGACGAATACCTCTCTGCAATCTTTCCACGCAACAATCCCGATGGGATTTTGAAAATTACGACCTCCTTCGATTCAGCCGGATATCTTCCTTGATTCCACGCCTCGTTAAAGAGTGTAAGACATATATCAGCTGTTAACCATTTAGTGATATTTGGCCTTGCATATTCAAACGATGTTGTGACTCATTCGATGCTACTCGCGCCTCAAAATTTTTACCTCCGTTTACTACAACTGCACAACAATAGAGATTTGCACTCGAGGGTTGATCGCCATGAAGAGAGCCAAAACAAAAACTTTTCATTTATTAACAAAGGGTAGCTATTTGGTATATTTCTATCCGACACAGAACTCGTCATAGTTTTTTTTTGTATTGAATGCGCACAACAAATGCCACAAAATTTCGACGGAAATGCCACAAAAATTTTGGTTTTTCGACTGAATTGTGTGACAAAAGACTTTAATATGTGACTTTTAAGATTAAATTTGTGGCATTTTTTGTCAGAAATTGTTTGACAAAAATTTTACCGAGTGTCAATTGGCGAAAAAACAAATAATGATAGAGCCCTGAGATATGTTAACTACAAATTTCTGTGACAATAAGAAAATATAAATTGTTTGAACATTTTACTTTTCTAATGAAATTTTGCGACAAATTTCTGAACATTATTGTTTTGTGTGAAAAAAATTTGTTGAATACAGTGCAGACGATATTTTAATGGAAGTACGATAGCAATTTGAAAAATTTTTCTTTTCTTCAATTACAACAAAATCACATAATTGTTACGAAATGGTGAGCGCAGGTATGATGCGAACATCTTGTCGCCGGGGAATACACCATCCTTGAAGAGCTAAGATTAACGAAGAAAAAAAGGAGGACGGTAGGGGTTCAGATTGCCTATCGGTACACTCTGAAGATTGTTTCGGCCAAATCATTACTAGAACGTCCTCTGAATCGGGGCCTCCTGGTAATGAGTAAAATGGCGGAACCGGGAGCAAAACTTACCTCCCACACCCTCACCATACCGTGAGGCTCGGAAGACGCACATAATCTGTTAGCGGAATGGACTCTTTCATTTCGTTACAATGGCGCCCAACGTGGGACGTAAATTTGTACTCTTACTCTCTTTCTTTTTTCGCTCTTTCAACACGGCTATCAAGGCTGATGTTTTCTCGCAACCATGGAGGAAACCCAATATTTATTGGCGCAAAAGCGTCCTTCATTTCGTTACACTGGTTTTAACATTCCGGTCTTTTGATGATGTTGCCCCCTGGAACATGCTGCCCGGTGCTCCATTTGCACCTTCGTAGTGTCGGCCCTGGTTCCGGGTCCACATTAATGAGTTCGGCTGGTAGTCTGTCTATACATGGGACTTTCTTTCCTAACAATAATCGAATGACGGAAACTATTTCTTCCTCTTCAAATCAGTACTCATTAAATTATCTGTATAACATATACAAAATGTTCATGCTATTTGCCGGGTTAGATACTATTTCCATACGGTTTTAAAGGGCATAAGAACAAATTACAGCTTGGGTGCAGTCCAGTGGGTAGCGTGTTGGTCTACAATGCGAAGGTCGTGAGTTTAAATCCCGGATGACGCATAATTCAAGCACACTGCTTGCATGGATATACCTTGGTTACATAAATCTACGAAAATGAAAAATTCGTAGATAGAGGGTTGTGCGAAGAGCCAACAACCCTTCCATAATAAATAATGAAAACATAAAGGAACTTAAAGGCCAAGGCCCGATTCGGGCTGTAGCGTCATTGGAGAAGAAGAACCAATTACGAAATATTTTATAAGAACTTTATAATTTGAGTAGACAACGTTGGTGTATATTCAAATGTTATTTTTGTAGATGTGATGTCTTTCTGGGATTCCCAGTCACCGAACATACTTAGATTCGATATTGTTAGGAAGATTATAACTTATTCGTCAGCAATTTTTTTTTTGAATGGGGATTTCAGTCAACCGCTGACTCAATTTGGATTTGCAAATTTTTTGTTTATTTTAAAATGGTTAATTAAATTGCGAAATATCAACCAAATTACGAAATACCATATCAAATTCTATACAGATTATTTTATTCAAACATTTAGATTTGCTTCTATTTATTTACTAGATAATTTTTTATCTCCATAAAATTTCGATGTGATATTTATCGTTTTATCATAGCTTTTCATAGCACCTCTGTTCGCGAATTCATTCGATTTTTGGTTGCGAATTTAAAAGAAACAATAACACGAAATCCGATTTGATGATACAAATTTTGTTTTTCTTTCTCAAATTTATCGAAAATAATATTTACAAAAGCTTATATTCGATTTTTATTTTACAGGTGGCTGGATGAATATGCCCTCCGGGATACAGAATTGTCCTCCTGGATTGGAATACCTAACGACTATCGACCAGCTCTTGGTTAAGCAAAAAGTTGAACTTTTAGAAGCATTCACCGGTTTCGAGACCAACAATAAATTTACGATAAAAAATAGTTTAGGGCAAAAAGTGTTTTGGGCTATCGAAGAGAATGATTGCTGTACGCGTAATATGTGCGGACCAAAACGTCCGTTTGATATGAAAATTTTGGATATTTATAAAAACCAAGTAATGCATTTGAATAGACCGCTTGCATGCGATGCCTGTTGTTTTCCGTGTTGCTTACAATCGATCGAGGTCTCAGCACCGCCAGGTCAGGTAATCGGAACAATCGAGCAGGAATGGTCGATTTGTACGCCACAATTTTCAATAAAAAATCACATTGGTGATGTTGTTTTACGAATAGAAGGTCCGTTTTGTACGTTTACCATGTGTGGCGATGTCGAATTTAAGGTATGAAAATGTTCACATTTGAATTTGGAATTTTATTCGATGTTCATTTTTCAGATTGTTTCTTTGACGGGCGAACAAGTTGGAAAAATTTCAAAACAATGGTCAGGACTTGTTCGAGAAATGTTCACTGATGCCGATTTCTTTGGCATTACATTTCCAATGGATCTTGATGTTCGAATGAAGGCTGTATTGCTGGGAGCGTGCTTCTTAATCGTATGCATTAAATGATCGAATTTAAATTTTATTGATTTTCAACTGTTTCGATTTCAATTTCAGGATGCAATGTTCTTTGAAAAGTCTGGCAATACGGAATCAGATCGCCCCGGAATGTTTTAAGCGACTCTTATATCGGATTTTTAAAATTCTAACCCGCACAAAGAATAAAGTTTTCATAATTTGAAATAATAATAATTATGAAACTTTGTAATTTTCAATGCTTATTGTTAACGCATTTCACTATGCATCGAAGATATTTTTTTATTATTCTATATTTCAGGTTCTAACGCTTATTGTTGTTTTAATGAAATTTTTAGTATCAACTGTTATAAATAAAGTAAATTTAATTAATTTTTCGATGATAACTTTAAACATGATCCGAATGCTTCTTTTATAAAAACGAGTTCGTTATTCAATTCTTAATGATTAAGTTTAAAAATAAGACCTCAATGCATGCACACTGGAATCTCTAAATATCGCAACAAATAGATCAATGTAAAGTTTGTGTTTTGTGTGAACTAGATAGTAAAGAAAAAGTTATTATTTTTAATATAATACATTTTATATCGGGATTAAGGTTCCTGTTAACGAAGATGCAATCCACCCTTAATAGAGTTCAGTCATTATTGAAATGCTTTTAGCGCCCAAAATCACTTGGTGTTACCTGTCTTTTTACTTTTTTTTTATAGTTGTAGCACAAAATATTTACATTTAGTTCGAATCTACAATATTGAGCCTTCGTAATTAGTATACAGGAACCATAAAGAGACTATAATTTCAAATTTGTTTAAGATGATTGCATTTAAGTTAGTAATTTTGTGTACAATTTTTTTTTTAAATTGTTCATACAATTGAACTGAATTATTTAAGATCAAAGAATATAAGCAAACATTGAAATTCGGATTTTAAAGAAGAACATGATTTTTCCTAGTCATTTGGGCAAAAATTCAAAATTCAAAAAAAAAATCTATGTTCATATATTAAGAAAAGTTGAAATATAAAATACATACACATTAATAGTGCAACTTAATGAAAAAACAACTTCTTTCTTATTATTATTAGTGAAAGTAAAGAAAATCGAAATGTGCAGGTTGCATTTTATTCTATTTTCTTACATTGTTTTAAGGAAGAACTGCTTATTGTCTTCACTATATTGATACATTATACTCCAAATATAAAATAAACTAAACGAAAAAATATATTAATTGCTATTAACATAAAAAAACATTTTTCAAGTTCTTATGTTTGAGTTGATAAAACTGCAGATAAGCGAAAAACATACCAACCAATATTTCTAATACGTAAATGATTAATTTCAAAGAAATATATTGTAATTCAAGACCAAAAATTCTTATGGAAAAGAACTTCAAATTTAGATGTTATTAAGAAAAGAAATCAATGAATGGCCAAGCTTTCTATTGGCATATATATGATACATAATATACCGTATTTACAAAAAATAGTGTAACTTGTTGCTAAATCACAAAACGGTCTGCTGCAATTACAAAAGTATTTTTTTTACACATTAATATGTTTTGATTTTTGTATTTTAAATAAAAAGCTGTTTATGGTGAATTAAGAGTCTTTGTATCAATGAAATTCGTGTTAAAAACCCCTCACAGGGGCATAGGACAGAAACAGTTCCCTTCCACAAGGCGCGATCCTGACCATCGGCCTTTAGTTGTCACCAGGACTTGCCCATTCCTCTGACCTCATGTTCAACTGCTCGCTACATGACCGACTAACCCGAAGTGTGCAAATGATCAATTAACATTTAAAAGACAAACAACTACCTAAAATTAAAATAAAATCATTTTCGGGAGATCATCTCACGGAATGGATATCGTTTAAAGACTTATATAACAGTTCAATCCATAATAACAGTAATTTATCAGCTACGCAAAAGTTTCACTATTTAAAGGGTTTACTTGAGGATGATGTGCTTAATCTGCTGAAGCATTTACCTACATCAGAAAATAAATATAAAGAAGCGTGGGAAAAAACTGATTAACTGATATGATAAAAAGGATTATATCGCAAAAAGCCTATTTAAGCGATCCATGCTCATCTCAAATCTAACAAAATCTAACATCGTGTTCTTCTAACGGTATAAAAAAAAATGACTGATACAGCTGATGAATTTATAAGAGGCCTTCGTGCTTTAGATCCTAAGTTAGAATCTAGGGATCCTTGACTTATTTTTATTCTGCTCAATAAAGTTGACGAAACCACAAAACAAAAATGGGCAGAAACAAGTAAAGGAGAACCTCCATCATTTTCTGAATTTCTTCAATTTCTTCAATCTCGATGTGATATCCTTGAGCCATTAAATCAACCTAAAACTGTTCAAGTGAAACCGCATGCTCGAAACTTTCACGTTCAATCAATTAACATATTGTGTCCGAAGTGTAAAAACAATCATCTACTTCATCAGTGCGATATGTTCAAGACTATGCCCCTAGAACTAAAACGTGCATTCGTAAAAAAGAAAAACTCTGTTATAATTGCTTACGTTCAGGTCATACAACAAATACGTGCAGGTCAATACATCGATGCTGTTCTTGCAATAAACGACATCATTCACTAGTTCACGCAAAATCGAATCTTCCAAATCAAGATTTTCTCATGAAACTACACCTATACAAGCTTCAACATCAAGTAATAAATCTATTAAGAGTCATTCAGCACAAGTATCCAATCACTGCACCCATACATTACTACCAACAGCTACAGCACTGGTTCAGGATAGTCAAGAAATTATCGTCCTTGTCGTATTTTATTAGATTTCGGTTCACAAGTTTCGTTCGTAACAAAATCATATACGCAAACTCTAAAGTTACGCCGATCTAACGTTAGGGTTCCAATCAAAGGATTGTCATCATCTAGTACAGGAGTAACAAAAGGTCGAACAACTCTATCTATTTGTTCACGAAATAATCAAAAATTTATTGAGATTTCAGCATATGTTGTTAACAATATTAGTTCTTCTTTACCTAATTTCATAGCCGACAGGGAGGAATTTGTCGAATTTGAACACTTGGAATGGGCAGATCCACAATTTCATCAACCAGGTAAAATTGATATTCTCATTTGTGCAGATTAATTCTTTAACGTTGTCAGAGCAGAACCTATCCACAGCCTTAAAGACAAGGTTTCAGCTATTTCAACAGTATTTGGTTGGGTAATAGCAGGACAAATATCAAATCCACACATACACAAATCGTATCAACTTATTTAGCTCTTGAAGATATTGATCGCAATCTAAGACGTTATTGGGAGCTCGAAGAAGCGTTATCAATCAATCAAATTCCTGTTAAGACCCCCTATAGGGGCATAGGACAGAAATAACTCTCTTCCACAAGGCGCGATCCTAAGCATCGGCCTTAAGCTGTTGCCAGGACTTGTTTATTCCTCTGGCCTTCTGCTCAACTGCTCGCTTCCATGTGTTAAATGGTCGTCCAACCCGACGCCTTCCTTGAGGGTTATAATCCAGAGCCTGTTTTGCGATGTTTCGCTCTGGTTTCCTAAAAGTATGACCGATCCACTGCCACTTTCGCCGTTGAATCTCAATACCTATTTTAGTCTGGCGAGTTGTACTCCAAAGTTCGTCGTTGGAGATTACTTCTGGCCAGAATATTCCTAAGATGCGCCGGAGGCATTGGTTTACGAAAGTCTGTAGTTTCTTGGTAAGTCGAACGGTCACTTTCCACGTAGTACAACCATACAACAACACGGATTTGTCGCATGCGTCAAAAACTCGCAGCTTCGTGCGAAGGGAGATCTCTCTTAACCTCCAGAAAGGGGAAAGGATACCGAAGGCCTGACGAGCTTTATTTAGCCGAGCCTCAACATCCTTTTCGGCTCCGCCGTCCATGCTGACAATGCTTCCGAGATAGCAAAAATCTTGCACCTCTTCCACATCCTGTCCATTAAGAACAATCGGTGTGCTTGCGTTCGAACCCATGTGCATGTACTTGGTTTTACGCACATTTATTTTCAGTCCCGCCTCTTTGCATTTAGAATGCAACGAGCGAACATTTGACTCTAAGTCCGAACGGGTATGTGCAAGTAAACACACGTCATCAGCATAATCAAGGTGACTTAAGATGTTAAATAGTTTTCATTGAAGACCTTTACCTTCCCCACCTTCCAGTGCAGGTTTCGAGATGTCATTTATTACCACCAGAAACAGGGCTGGTGATAATATGCAGCCTTGTCTGACACCCGTTCGCACAGGGAAGCCTCTCGGACAGCTCTCCTCTATGCAAGACGCGACACCTTGCATCTTCGTAGGATTCTTTAATCATAGCTATGACCTTATCTGGAATACCTCTCCTACGCAAAGCATTCCATATGTAATCTCGCTTAACGCTCTCGAAAGCCTTCTCGAAGTCTACAAACATGAGATGTAGTGGCGAACCCATTTCGGCTGACCCTTTACGGAATCCAGCCTGATAAACTTCGAGAGTGCTCTCGACGACATCACTAATCCTATTGAGAATTACCTTAGCCATAATTTTTGATACGGCAGTAAGTAGACATATACCACGCCAATTGCCACAATCCCGAAGGTCGCCCTTCTTCGGAATTTTCACAATGACGCCCTCCTTCCATTCAGTCGGATATCTTCCATCATTCCACACCTTAGTGAAGAGTGGGAGGAGTATATTGGCTGTTATTTCCGGGTCCGCTTTGAGGAGTTCGGTTGGTAGTCCATCTATACCTGGAGCTTTCCTTCCCGCCATTGACCGAATGGCGGAAACTATCTCTTCCTTATCTGGGGGATCGTCCCTAATAGAGGATTGTTGCGGTTGGATGTTTGGAAGTTGTTCTGTTTCCGGAATATCTTCCTCTGACAAGATGTTTAAAATATCAGAGAAGTATTCCTTCCATCGTCGCAACTGGTGTTCACTCATATTAAGGAGAGTTCCGTTGACATCTCTCACCAGGTGATTGGCGGTGAAATTCCTGTTCGTCAACTGTTTCATGATTTTAAATAGTGAACCCATATCCCCAAGGTAAGCCGCAGATTCTGCCTTGTTTGCCAGATCTTCAATGGCCTTTCTCTTGTCGCGTCTAACAGCCTTTTCAAGCTGTATATGAGCATCGCGGTAGTTCTGCCTCAAGTCGGGCGTTCGTTGGTTGACATCGGGTTGAGAGATGATTGCCAATTTGGCTTTTTTCCGATTGCCAACCTTGTCCCATGTGTCTTGCGACATCCAGGGTTTCTCACCGCTTTGCACATATCCCACAGATTCTTCAGCACTAGTTAGAAAAGTGTTTCTGGTTGCCTCCCAATTGGCGTCCAGTGTGCGCATTTCATGTTCACCTAATGTGGATGACTTTTCGCGTAGAATAGTGGTGTATTCGCGTTTTTTGTTGGGATGTCTGAGTTTATTCACATTAAACTTGCGCTTCATTTGAAGAATTTATGGTCGTCTGATAGCTGCTGTACACAATCTCAAGCAGGCAACCATCAAGTGGTGATTGCTCCCCACGTCAGCTCCACGTTTTGCTCGCACATCGAGGAGACATCTTCTCCATCGGCGACTTATAGCCAAATGGTCGATCTGGTTCTGAGTAACACCATCAGGGGAAACCCAAGATGTTTTATGATGATTCTTGTGTGGAAAAAGGGTCCCTCCGATGACCATTTGCCGAGTACTACAAAACTCCACAAATAATTTGCCGTTTTCGGGTCTCTTAATCCAAGGTCGTGACGCGTCGACCCAAGGGTCACCATGTCTCCCCATGACGTGTTCTAGTCCAGTGTTGTCTGATCCAACCTGGGCGTTCATATCTTGGCTATAAAACTCCTCTTTGTCACCAGATGTTGCGGTATTAGTTGGTGCGTAGCACTGCAGAATTGTGACGTTTCTGACACTGGTCCTGAGCCTGACGACGATAATCCTATCCGAGATTGGTTCCCAGCTAATGAGACTGTTTCTCGCTCTCGGCGTAAGGACGAACGCCACGCCATTTCTGGCTTCACTTTCAGGGCCAATGTACAGAATAGTGTTTCCGCTAGGGGTTCGTTCTTCTCCTGATCCTGTCCACCTGACCTCGCTCAAGCCCAAGATTTGGATATTATAGTGCTCCATTTCACGGTCGATCACTGATTGGCGGTGCAAGGACCGAGTAACCCCAGCTCTTCCCCCGTCATTCAATGTTTGAACGTTCCAGAAGCCAATCATAGTCCGTTTTCGAATGCCAAATGTCGTTACCGTAGAATCAGTCCGTATCCGAGGCGATGTATCCGTTTCTCGTATCATTTAGGTCTTAAGATCACGGGTGATAAGCCCATGATAAGCGTTATACACCCTATCATTAACGTAGAACGAATATCTAGCAGAAGAACATTTCTTAAAAACGAATTCTCGCTCTAAAGATGGGAAACACACCGTAGAACTACCATTCAAGAAGCACTCAATCGATGTATTCGGTAATTCACTCAAGAAGGTAGCGAATCGAGTGAAAGCGATGGAACGTCGCTTTCAACATAACCCGTCGTTAAAAACGAACTATTTTTAATTAATGTCTGAATATTTAGCATAAGGTCATATGGTTGCAATACCATCAGATGAAATCAAAACACCTGATCAAGAACATTTATACTTGCCACACCACGCTGAATCAAATATGATAGTTCATCAACGAAAACTCGTATCGTCCTTGTTGGTTCATCCACTACTTCCACCGGTATTTCATTAAATGAATGCTTACTTGTTGGTCCATCTGTGATGACGCGAAACCGAGTCATTGACCAAAAGAACCGTCGTTATCAGACATAACATTCGCTATCGCAAAGAAGGTCACGGTTCTGACGTAACTCATTCAGGGGGGCATAAACAATCTGCCATAACCCAACGTTGTTGCACTAACAGAATTTCGATGTCGAGCTGCATGCCTGTCGTTTGGTCATCTGATCTCTGTAAACAATGACAGGCGTTATGCCCGAGCTCGAAATTATAAAATTTTGTATACAAAAACAAGGACAGAAGCCCCATGCGCATACTATGTATGTATACCAGCATGTGCGGCTAAGAATGAGTCGTAAGAACGTAAGTGCATCTTGCAATGCGAAAGACAACAAAATTGTGTGAGAAGAAGAGGAAGACATGAAACGACGGTCAAGGTACTTATGGTTTCGCGTTACCACATCCAACATTTTGTTGGGAGGAAGATGCACTGACGATGAGAGTTCAACACTCGAGCTTCGAAATTCGCCTACTAGGCAAATCTTGAAGCGCATGCACTTTGAAATTGATAGTAACTAGCTCATCCGAGGGAAAGATTGTATATTGAAAAAATAGGTAGCCTCAGCAAAAATAAGGTATAAAATGAAGGCACCGATCTAGAATCGTGGTCTTCTCGATTAGTCTTCAGTGCTTTCCTAGCGCTCTAAAGAAGATTTATAAGTTTTGAAAAACCAGAAAATAAAAAGCGACAAAATAAAAAAACTGCAGAATGGAGGTATTATTTTAACCATCATTTTACTTTTTCAGGTACCACCCGAAAACCCTGATCCGCCCCTGGTACTACAAGGCTAAGAGTGCGACTGATGATTAGGTAGCCCCTGTCTGCAACGACACCCGAACCGCCCCTGGCTCCCTAGAGCCAAGTGAGCGACAGGCCCTTGGGCCCGAAGTTCCGGTGAACTCATTTGAATCCAGTACTCGCAATTGGGACCCTACATAAAGTAGACCCATACCGCCACTTTCTCGATGTCTATGAGGCTACATTGGGTAGACTCATTGCACATCCCTGTCATATATTCTCAGAGACTCTGTGCGATTGTGAATCTACATAGGTTATGAGGCTACATTGGGTAGATTCATAATCTCTCTTTCTCAGACCTATTCAACCTTCTTCGTGACTGTGAGCCTACATTGGGTAGTCTCACAGATCACCGTCTCCCGACTTATGAGTTTGCATTGGGCAAACTTATGACTCAAAACTTACGTACTCGCTGCTTTTTAATTTGAAGTCTAAAAACATCTTCTTTTTATGGGTTTACAGTGAGTAAACCTATAACTCATTTTACGTAGCGTTACACCATCAATCCAAAGGGATCTATTCTCTATTTGTCTCCAATTTCGAAAACATAATTACGTATTTTCAATCGATATCGAAAAGATGTATCAGCAAATTTGGATCGCTGATCGTCATCAGGATTTCCAACGAGTCGTTTGGAGGCAAGATCCAAATAAGCCTGTGCAACATTATCGGTTACGAACTGTAACGTATGGTACATCAGATGCTCCACACCTCGCTATTCGAACATTACAACAATCCGCCATAGATTATCAACACGAATACTCTGAAGCTGCTGTTGTAATCCTAAGAAATTTTTATGTAGATGATGTATTGTCTGGAGCAGATAGTGTCGAAGATATAATTAAAATAAGCAGACAACTCATCGCTTTATTAGCCAAGGGAGGTTTTAATTTACGGAAATGGAGTTCCAACTGCTGGAGCCCACTCAATATACTGCCAAGAGAGAGTTTGGAGTGCTCACCCTTAGATTTTGAGAGGAATTCAACTAAAGTTTTAGGCCTAAGGTGGAATCACGTACCAGATCATTTTACGTTCAGAGTCTTACTGCCAAACAATGTAACTTGCACAAAACGCCACATACTTTCTGATGCGTCTAGAATATTCGACCTCTTCGGATTCTTGGCACCATCGACAGTTCTATTAAAAATACTTCTCCAAGAACTCTGGCTGCGGAACCTTGATTGGGACCAGAAGATACCCAAGGATATATCTTATCGCTTTTTTGAGGTTCGCAATCAACTCTCGTGTATAAATAATATAAAAATTTCACGTAAATTAATTTACTCGGACAATCTTGAATATCACGATTTCTGTGACGCTTCCGAAAAGGCGTATGATCAGATCAGTATTTACAGATTTTTGGTGACTAATGCATAATAAGGTATTGTATAGACTTATTCAGTAACATTTTTGCTGGTTTCTAGTCGATAGTTATTCGATAGTGCCCATCACTACGTCAGCCTACGATGCTGGTGGAATTTTCTGGCTGCAAGGTTGACAAAGGCAAAGACTCCTGGATATTTGTTTGGTTAGGCCATTTTATTAAATTTGGATGAGAGGACCTGAGCTATTTGCCCACCCATTTTAGCTTTATTTTCTATATGGGTGTTGGTTGAGTGAATTATGATTCGGCGGAGTCGAAATCCTCAACACCATCTTTTACGTGTTTTGCCGTTTGTGGGAGAAATTATCATGCGAAGTGTGGTCTTACTAATATTTTTGCCGAGAGGCTTAATTCTACTCCAGGGCTTTATTGATACTGTACTGATTGTAGGAGCCTCTCACTATCCTCTATATCATTTAAGATGTCTAGCATTGGTGAAGAAATGGCGAAAATTAAGGCGCAACTTGATAGTGTAACTGGTGCGTTTGTAACAGTAAACAACTTTTTTAATTCAGTTAAGAAGACTAACACGTTAGTAGATTGTTCGACTAGTACAGACAATCCAACTTTGGTTGATGCTTTGACTTGTTGTGCGATTATGCCTTGCAATAAGCACATTTCTACTGACACCACTAACGATAATAACGTGCTGAATTGTGTTACTGATAGTCTTGCATTTCATCCACGTCCTACCCGCAAAAAGACTCGAGTGAATAAATCTTCATCTCCTAATATTAGCCAAGCTTCTGCTAAAGCATCCGCTAATAATAATTCTGCGCGCTCGAAGTCTACATCTCCTAATATTGGCCAACCCTCTTCGAAGGCATCCGTTAATAAAAATTTTGCACCCTTGAAATCTACCCAAGTTTTCTCGAATAGTTCTCAAACGCCTCTTACTGATGCTAATTCCAAGGGTCTTCTTCTTCTATACTAACACAGCCACATCTGCTTACTATTGCTCCTCGTCCAAAAGCCATTTTCGTTTCTAGACTTGATCCCCGAACATCCCCGGATGATGTCATAAGCTATTTGCTTTCAAAAAAATTTATTTCAATTCATCAAAAATTAGTTAAATGTGATAAAATTAGTAAAGAAACTAGTTCCATTGCCTCCTTTAAAATTGTTTTCACTAATACTGATCTCTTCAATCAGTTGTTAAATATTGATTCGTGGCCTTCTGGAGTATTTCTTAAAGAATTTATATCTCGTCGTAATAATGCTTCTGGTTCTGGTCCAAAAAACTTAGACAACTGTCCCTTTACTATCAAAACGTAAATGGACTGCGCACCAAAACCCAGGCGTTATTTGCCTCGTCTCAGAATTCTTCCTATGATGTTATTGCTCTAACTGAAACGAGGCTAAATTGTAGTTTCTCTGACTGTGAACTTTTTAGTTCAGACTTTGAAGTCTTTCGTAGGGATCGCTATGTTTCCGATCTGAGATTGAAGGGTGGTGGAATGTTATTAGCAGTCCTAAGCTGCATTAATTGTGTAGTTGTTCCTGTCCCGAACCCTCATGGTCTGGAGATCTTATGTGTGTTTAATAATAAGGATATTTATGTCTTTTTGACATATATTCCTCCGTCGAGTCCTTGTATTTTATACGAAAGAACAGTTGACTGTATAACTTTTATTCATAATAGTATGAATATCTCTGACGAACTCATTTTACTGGGTGATTTTAATATTCCAAGTCTTTCTTGGTCTCTCTCTGACGATGATTCTACTCTCTTAGTTTCTGATTCTTCGTCCTCGCTTGAATGTTTTTTTGTAGATAGTATAACTGCACTTGGTCTCCATCAACTTAGCCTTGTTCGGAATTCTTATGGAAGACAGCTTGACCTAATTTTTTATTCTGACTACTGTGCATGTTCCGTGGATGAGAGCTTAACTTCAATTACTATCATTGATGTCTTGCACCCTCCTTTTAATATTTTTGTTATGATTGACGAGGAGCATATTGTTAGCCCTAGTGAGAAGGAGCTTTAATTTTAATAAAGCAGATTTTTCTCAGTTGAACTACCTTATATCTAACTTCAACATTAATGAAATTCTTGACAATCCTGATTTTGAAGGTGCTGTAGTTAAGTTTTATTATGTTCTGTATCAATTTTTTGTTGCTACAGTTCCTTTTACCTATCGCAGGTACATCTCATCGTCGTACCCTTGGTATACTAGCGAGTTGCGTGTAATTCGCAATGCTCGTAATGCGGCCTGGAAGAGGTATACTAGGACGAAGAATGATACTGATTTTTGTCTGTATGAGGAATATTATGACCTTTTTAAGGATTTATCTACTCGCTTATATTCTGAGTATTTAATTAAAATGCAGTCGGATATTATTAGTAATCCCCTGAAGTTTTGGAAATTCGTTAATTGTAAGCGTAAATCAGATGGTTATCCAGCTTCTTTTCAATTCCTGGGCAATGATAGTAATGATCAGGCTACTATTTGTAATTTTTTCGCCACATTCTTCAGTGGATCTTTTACTAGTAGTAGCTTTTCCCCTGATATGGCGTATTTTGATGACATTAGAGAAACTACTTCGACTACTTTGTCTGATCTACCAATTTTCTATAATGTTATAGTATATATAAAGAAGTGTCTTCTCCTGGCCCAGATGGTGTTCCTGCTGTTATCCTTAAGCGTTGTTGTCTCTCTCTTGCTGAACCACTCTCTCACCTCTTTCAAAGATCCCTAATAACGGGGATTTTTCCTAATGTGTGGAAGTCGTCCTTCATCATACCTACTCATAAAAGCGGTGCAAAATCTGCTGTTGAAAATTATCGGCCAATAGCTAAACTGTCGGCTATTCCTAAACTATTTGAGTCTATAGTGTATGAGTGCATGTCGTTTCACTGTAAATCAATAATTTCGAGTAAACAACATGGTTTTGTTAGGAATAGATCCACTGTTACTAATCTGATGGAGTTTACGAATAAATCTATCTTGGCTATTGAGGATGGTAAGCAGGTGGATTGTGTATACACTGATCTTAGTAAGGCCTTTGATAAATTGCCCCATTCAATAATTTTGTTAAAACTAAGATTGTTGGGTTTTCCGACATGGTTTATAAATTGGATTAAGTCTTATCTATTTGATAGAACCTACCAGGTTATCTTTCGTGATTATACGTCTAAGCCATTTACTGCGCTTTCTGGGGTCCCTCAAGGAAGTCATTTGGGACCACTTCTATTTATCCTGGCCATTAACGATGTAGCCTCTGTTTTTAGATATTCGGAAGTACTCATCTATGCTGATGACATTAAAATCTTTAGGTCTATTAGTTCTAACTCAGATAATCTTCTTCAGGAGGATTTGTTAAATTTTAGTATCTGGTGTCGCAATAATGGCCTTCGATTGAATTTGGATTATTGACTTAGGCGTTACATTTGACCAAAAGATTGATTTTGGCTTGCATATAAATAAGATTGTACAAAAGGGTAATTCTATGCTGGGTTTTACCACTCGCTTATCCAAGGAATTTAACAATTCCTTTGTTAGATTGAGTCTGTATAACACCTTTGTCAGATTTCATCTTGAGTAAGCTTCTCAAGTTTGGTCTCCCTATTATGATGTGCATATTGGCAGAATTGAATCTATTCAGCGCAAATTTGTGAGAATTGCATTATGTCACCTTAATTGGAATGACAGAGTTCGTCTTCCTCCTTATATTGACCGGCTTCAGTTGCTAAATATGTCATCACTCTCGAGACGACGTGAAGTTGCTGACATAGTTTTTGCTCATCAACTTCTCACTGGGGTGGTTGATTCCTCCTCACTTTTGGGTTTGATGCAATTTGCTGTTGGTCAATTTTTACCGAGGCATCCTAGATTGTTCAAGATTTGCTTTCACCGGACTAACTATGGTATGAGTGAACCGATCTCGCGTCTTGCAAGAAAAGTTAACGAGAATATTGATGTATTTGACTTCTCTATAGATAAAGTATGTTTAAGACGCAGACTTAACGCTAGTTGACACTAATTTATGTTAGTTTTTGTATATTTACTGTACTCTATTTATTTATGTGTTGGTTTAGGGATATTGACGTTTGTTTTGTCCCTTCACTAAATGATGAGCCAAAGGATAAAATGATTTTCATCTTTATACTTGGAATCGATTTTATGGCCATTCCTTGCATTAAGGAAACCTGAGAGTGATATATTAATCACTAGCATCTAAGACTGAAGGACGTGGTTACATGCAGGGCTCGCTTTTGGCTCTAGCACTATCGTAAGTAAGGTTTGAAAATTATTTTAATTAATTGGACTAATAAAAAATGTTTTCAATCTCTTCTGTTTTAATTTCACAGATATGGATAAATTTTTTTTTAATTGATTGTTAATAATGATTCTATAACTCTTTGTGAAATTTTCTTAAAAGTGCAGAAGAAATTACACTCCTCATTGTTAGTACTATTTTCTTACTTTTCACATGGACTGTAACACAATGTTATTGTACTCCCACATAACCCATCTTGCTGAAGAAATTCGAAAAAGCTCATTTCATTTTCCACTGAACTTAAAAAAAAAAAAACAGCAAAAAGCTTCATACGGATGGCGCATGTCCCTTGCGTCCGTAATTCGTTTAATGAGAGTGGGCTACCCTTTACTAAGAGCCCCCTTGGCCAACATTCGTCAGTCGATGGGAAAAATTTCAACTATTTAACTCGTGAAAAAAAAACACGATCCAATAATTACGGTGCAAAATTTTCTACAAAATATTTTTCGGTTGGTTCCATTTTTCGCCTGTCGCGTCGAAAAGAAACCCCAAAAGCAGTGTCGGAGCTGCCCGCTTTCCGCTCAGTTCAGTGACGAAAAATTCGGGAAGAAATCTCGGTTAGCATAGTTGGGCACGACGGAGTCTTGCGATTTCGATTTTTCACCGACCGACCGTTTGCCAATGTGCAGAAAGGGATCAATTCTGCGGCGACAGTGAATCGATAAAAGCGGAAGCATTGGATTTCGACGATTCCGTTGCATAAGGAGCGCTCCAAGATCGAATCCAAGGACTCGTTTCGAAAAAAAAAACGAACAATAGGATCCACCTTTATTGTAAGGACTCGACCGAAGGAGGCACCACATACAACGTAGTCGTCGACATTTTGCGTGCCTGAGCGCAGCACCACTGAACCGAAGGAGAGTGAACGAGACAGGGCGCATATCTTCCAACCGTATAAAAAATGTAAGTAGAAATATCGAATCGATACGGCATGCGACGAGGGTTGGTGTGTCGTCTTCTCGGATGGTGGTCGCCACCGTGGCGGTGCGGTGGTGGTGTGGCGTTGATGGTCGGTCACTTGTGACATGGGAAATTATTGCACTACGTGAACTTACATCGAGTCCTCTCGCCCAGAAGCTTTTAAACGTTTTATTTCGGAGAAAATCGTTAGAAATAAGTCAGCAAGACGAGCTGACGTCGACGGAATTGGTGGAGCGCTTGTAACCTACTGACGTACTAAACTACTGAGTGGACGAGATGTCCTTTTTACAGGGGAGCACTCAAGTGCTCCGCTGCGAGCTCATGTAATATCCCGATTTCACACTTTAAGAGGACGACCTTCCGCGATTCCGCCTGATTACGAAGAACTTGAAATTCATTTCATCGACGCAAACCCGGACCATTAATTGATTCGTCCCACTTTGGGTTAATATGCCATAAAACTTATCGCACTCGACGAATTCCAGTCCTGTGTAATGCAACCCCTTTTGAACTTTGACATTCGGTCTGCAGGTGATCCTGAACGGACTGGGTGGTCCTTTTACAGGTTAAAAAAGGATATCTCTGTTATTTTATTTTTCGTTTTTTTTTTGAATAACCGTGATAATTCGCTGGAAGTAAGCAACAAGCATGGACTTCAGTGTTTCGTCGGCAGGATTTTCATTATTTTTCTGCTGATATGGAAGTTGAATGAGTTGGTGAAAAATTGGGCTGGTATGCAATTCTTGGCTTGATAGAGGGAGTGTCTGATGTCAGTGTGTTGAGTTGAACTTAAGAAAAATTTAAATAGTTATTATACATCTTTATTTAAGAGTACAACGAAAAGAATCGATTTATTAGGGTGGTCAATTTAAGGTTGTGGCAAAGTTACATTAAATAAAATTTCTTTACTTTGGATTGCAATATCAATACAATAACAATTTCGTTTCTAGTTTAATATTATTATGAAATAACTAATCGTGAAATATATCGACATCACTATTTGAGATCCCTGAAATCGAAAACAGTAGGTTTCTGTCTGTTTGTCTCAAAGATAATTAATTGGAAACTGTGCTTTGATTCCAATGACTGCGATGAAGTTTGTAGACTTGTCACCGAAATTATCCTGAATTGTATGAAGCTCTACATACCTTCCAATCATAAGAGGGACTCTTTGTTCAATAAAGAATGTCTTGATGCAATTCAGACCAAGAAACAAGCATTTCAAACCTTTAAAGGCAATAAAACACCTGCCAACAGAGAACTCTTTAATGCGTCAAGAAATGCCTACAAGCCCATATTCAAGGGTGTTAAATTTGAGCTTAACCAAAAACTTCGACGGAAGATCTTTCAGTGCCCTCGAGATCTTACTGGTCATTTGTCAAAACGGTCAACAACAATTTCATTTCATCTTCAATACCAGCTCTTGTTGATGGTGACCGTGCCGTAATTGATTCTGTCGAAAAAGCTAACTTACTAGCAGTAAGTTTCGCTAGAAACTCACGCCTTCCACCTTCAAACCAATCGCCTCCCTCTCTAAATAATTCTGGTTTCTCACTGCCTAAATTACATTTTCATACGAGACTTATTTCTAGGATCCTTGAAGAGCTTAATGTCCACAAATCTGCTGCTCCGGACGGTATTCCTCCCCATGCTCCTCTTCTCTACTCTTCTGGGTGCTTTCCACGTATGTGGAAAGATGTGAATGTTCAGCCAATTTCCAAGAAAGGAAGCAAAGCGAACTCCGCCAACCACCGTCCGATAGCCATTACTTCAGTGCTCTCGAAAGTAATGGAAACTGCTGTCAGTCGCAAAATCGTTGAATATCTCGAGGATAACCAGCTAATCCTTGATCGTCAGTATGAGTTCCGTTCTAGAAGGTCGACGGGAGATCTTTTGGTCTACCTGACAGAACGTTGGAACTCATGCATACATAAACACGGCGAAGGTCAAGTTCTTGCACTTGACATTGCAAAAGCTTTTGACTGAGTTTGGCATGAATGTATCATAGTTAAGCTTATGCCCATAGGTTTTAATGCTACCCTTGTTCAATGGATTGAGAGTTTTCATCCTGAATGCACTATACGAGTAGTACTAGATGGCATTGCTTCTTCCTCTTTTCCAATAGATTCCGGTGTCCCTCAAGGCTCTGTTTTATCTTCAACTCTTTTCTTAGTTTTCATCAACGACCTTCTGTCGTTCACTCTCAACCCAATCCATAGTTTTGCGGATGACAGTACTTTAGATAACACCTATGAATTTAACTCTGCTGCGGAATCACACAAGCATTCTAAAGCTTCCAATCGCATGGAGTTATTCCGTTCGCTGAACTCGGAAGGAAAAATAGAGTAGAGTTCAACGCCTCCAAAACACAGACCTACCATCTATCCCTCAAACGTGAGATTCCAGTGCTATCTCAAAATGTGACCTTTGGTGACGCACAACTTTGTATGTACTTCGGATAACTTCACACTTCTAGGCGTTAAAACTAATGACCACCTGAATTGGGCCCAGCACATCTTTGATGTTGCTCTCGACGTCTCTAAATGTCTAGGTATTGTCCGAAAGTGTAAAAAGTATTTCACGCCGAACGAACTCGCAGCCATCTAAAAGGCATACATTAGACCAAGTTTAGAGTGAAATTCGCACGTTTGGGCTGTGGCACCCAAATCACACCTCGAGTGACTCGACAGTATTTAAAAACATGCGTTCCGACTGATTGGAGATGAGACCATCACGTCTTCTATCGATTCTCTCGAGCATCGCAGAAATGTTGCAGTACTCAGCATTTACTATCGCTACTAAATGCAGTGTGGACTCAACCCTCTACTCTATAATTTCCCCGAGATACACGTCAAGCTGAACGCGCACACGAGTACACCGTTAAATCCTTGCCTTCTCGTACAGTGAAATATAGGCAGTCACTCATTTTCCGAACATCAAGACTTTGAAACACGTTCCCAGCCAAAGTATTTCCCAACGAGTACAACCTGCAGTGCTTCAAAAGGAATGTACACCATCACTTTCGTCTTTCTCCATCCAAATTAAATTGGCCCAACTTTAATTTTTTTTTCGTCAATTCCTATACGGACACAGCTGTGCTTAGCCCTATAGGGTGACCTCCTTTATTCGGTTCATTAAAAAAAAAAATCGAGTACACCACATCCGAAAGGGTGGGAGACAAAAGATCAGGCATATCGCCACCGCACCGGAATTACCTGGTATTATTTTTGGGTATAATGGTCAACCGGAAGCTCAAGTTTTGAAAGTTTAAATTTATACATACAGTGGAGGAAAAAAAAAATCAAACTTCCTGTGTCGTATACTAATTTTATATTTCCGTTAAAAAAAAATGCACCATAATTATCAATAAATAAAAAACAATCAAAATGAGTTTACTTTTATGGGAAATGGTTAAAAAGCCATTCTAATTAAATTTATGTGTATCAGTCTGAATGTAATTTTTTTTTTTAGTTTAATAGTTGGCAGTACGCCACCTTTGTTGGAAATTACTGCAAAAATGCGGTCCGGCATGGAATTTATCAAGTCCTGAAGGGTTTCGATGGAAATGGTGTTCCAAGCTTCTTGAATTGCTGGCTTTAACTCAAAAACGATGTTGAATTGACGACCCTGCTTATAAACTTCTTCTTCTTCTACAATGGCGCTACAGCCCAAATCGGACCTTGGCCTCCTGATATTCTGCTTTCTTAAAATTTTTTTTTACTTATTGTGGAAGGGTTGTTAGCCCTTCCCACAATCCTCATTCTACGATTTTTTTCATTTTCGTAGATTGAGGTGACGAAGGCATATCCAAGCAGGCAATGTGCTGGAATTATATATTGCGCCGACCGGGATTTGAATCCACGACCTTCGCATTACAAGATCAGCACGCTACCTACTAGGCTACACCCTAGCTTGTAAGCTTGACGCGAGAGAATTCCTCACAAATTCTCGATCGGGCTTAAGTCGGAACTGCAAGCGGGCTATTCCATAACGTCAGTCTAAGGTGTCACGCGAACGATGGATTGACGCATTATCTTGTTGGAAGATGAATTGTTCTTCCATACGGTCTTCGGAAAAGGTCATTTACACTTCATCCAGGAGATCAGTGTAGTTTTTCGAGTTCATCTTCGACGAAATGCTACAAAGTGGGGCTTTCCCTTTATAACAAAATGCTGCCCACGTCATTATTGTACCCCCACCGAAATGCCTACTTAAGCGAACTTCCTTATCTTTTCTCAAGTCATGCCAATAAAAGTGGAAGCCGTCTGGGCCGTCCAAATTAAATTTTTTTTTCATCGCTAAAAGCTACATTACGCTACTCCTCCTTCCATGACATGTATTTTCTAGCCAACATTAAACGTGCTTGCTTATGTCTTTCTGTTAGTCTCGGTTTGGCCAGTCTTTTTGTCCACTTAAGGTATTATGAATCATGTAGAATTTGGGGAACACGTCTAGTGGTTACAGGAAAACCTAATTCACTTTTAATTTTCGACGCAACCAGTTTTTCCTTCGCCGCTTTTTGAACCATAACATTTTTTAACTTTTCAGTTATCTTCGGATTTGGTCCTGGATGCTTTTTTTGCCCATATTGACTTCCTAATTTAATGAAGTTATTTACCATGGAGCCCGAAATTTTTCTGTTTGACATTCCCAATTTGGACAGTACTTCAATTTTTGTTTTTTCTCTTTCTGAAAGTTTCAGTCCTCTAGGCATAATGGTTTTTATTGTTATTTTTACTGAAATTATTTTAAAACTTAATAATTAACATGTTAAAACAATTTATGTTACAATTTCACTCACTAATAACTGAAAATCCGGCACTGGCTTTATTACTATTTCCACCGAATTACGACACTCAACTGAATTTTTCCTCAACTTTTACAGTTTATTACCTAGTCCTGCCATAAGTTCTGTCACATAATTTCTCACATTGGCAAAAACTTTATTTTATGAGTGACATTTCAATATCGGCCAGTTTTATAAACGTCATAATGTTGTTGACAGTTGATGGTCATTTAAAGTGTGTTCGTTAACGTGTGAAGATGGAATGGGGTGTAATAGAAAACCGAACTGCAGTGATTGCACTACATAAGTGTGGAAAATCCGCGAGTGAAATTTTCAAGTTGTTGTGCCCGTTAAAAATAACGCAAAGATTTGTGTATCGTGCGATCCAGAGATATAACGCGATCCAGACTATTGAAGATCGACCTCGTTCTGGACGTCCGCGTGATGTACGTTCTTCTGCTGCCATCAAAGCGGTCGAGAGTCGAATTCGTCGAAATCCGCTTAGTAAACAACGAATCATGGCTCGAGAGATGAACATCTCCACCCGAAGTATGTCTCGCATCATAAAATCTGACCTCGGGATGAGTGCCTTTCGACGATCAACGGGACATTTGCTGACTGAGCAGTTGAAGCAAATTAGGAGCACCAGATCGAAAGAGCTCCTTCGGCGGTACGGCAACAACAAACATCGAGAAATTTTATTTACCGATGAAAAAATTTTTACGGTGGAGGAACATTTCAACCGCCAAAATGATAAGGTGTATGCCCACAGCTCCGCAGAAGCCCGAGAAGTTGCCACTAGGGTAAAGCGAGGACATCATCCAGCATCAGTCATGGTATGGTGGGGTGTCAGCTGCGAAGGGGTCACCGAGCTTCATTTTTGCGAAAAAGGCGTAAAAACCGCAGCGAAAAATTTTCAAACGGACATCCTGGAGGGATGTGTGAAGCCGCTGAACTCTACGCTATTCAACAATCGACATTGGGTTTTCCAGCAAGATTCTGCGCCAGCCCACAAAGCTCGAACCACACAAGCGTGGTTGGAAACCAATATTCCACAGTTTATAAGGGCGACGGAATGGCCTTCTGGGAGCCCAGATTTGAATCCCCTGGACTACAAACTGTGGGCGGAGTTAGAGTCCATGGTGTGCACGAGACGACACCCAAATATCGAGAGCCTTAAGCGATCTTTGACAGAAGCAGTAGCTAATTTTCCGCTAGAAACAGTGCGTACTGCTATCGATGACTGGCCCAACAGATTAAAGAGCTGTGTTAAGGCTAAATGCGGCCACTTTGAATAATTTGTTGCTTATTTTACTTCCATTAGTATGCCAAAATAAAATATATTTTCCTTTGTCAAAAACTCTTTTTCATTTATACAAAAATTGCCCATATACGTGTGACAGAACTTATGGCACGACTAGGTATAATGAGTCATATGGCGCATTATTAGAAACGAGTGCAAACATGTTGAACGAATGAAATGTTTCTGTGTAAATGGATTGGTGGCTTTATAGCTATTTCCATCACTGTATTATTATAATTGTATTGTCTGTCTGTTATTTTTTAATAAATGGCTATAAGTTAGTGTTTTGCTTTATTTTGACAATAACTAAGCATAAACACACGTTTTTAAAATTCTTCTCTGCTCGTCTGTTTGTCCGTTTGTCTGTCCGGCTTTCACGTAAAAACGGTTGAGCAGATTGTAGTGGAACTTTCAGAGTTTGTTAGGTATGCTTCCAGATGTAATCTGCGTTTGGTTTTATTTCAATACCCCACGCCTTCTACTCCTTCCATACAAAATGACTCATTTCAAAAATACATAATAATCAAATTTTCTTGAAAACCATAGGAGCGAATAATTTCAAATTTAGAATATATTATTTTTATCATAAATGTTATCTATGGTATACAAATTATTCGAATCCCCCACTCCCTCCACCATCTCCCAGACAAACTAAAATTTTTTTTTTTAATATTATAATTCAATTTGCTTAGTACGTTTAATATTTATCGAGCTTAAATTTTGTACTAAGTCCTTAGCATTATAACTAATATCGAGCAAAACTAAACCGATTAGCATCTCCTTTTCTACCCCCTCTAATACAAAGTGGCTCAATATCACAACTTTTTAAAAATTAGATTTTCTTGTAAAGTAGGAATGTTACTGATTTGCAATTTAAAATATATCAATTACATGATAATTACAGTTGTTTCTCAAAAAATTATCAAAAACCCTCACTCCTTCTACTATCTTCTATACAAACTGTACAATTTCACTAAATTCAATACACTAATTTTCTCAGTACCTATTCAATATTTGAATCTTAAATTTAGTACAAAACATTTGTATAGCATGATGTGAAAAAAAAATTACTTCAATGCTGTTACCCCTTTTACCACTCCGCATACAAAATTGCTTAAGATGACAAAAATTTCATCTATATTATCGTATGATTGGGCTTCACGCGCAATCGTGGTCCTGTTAAGTTTTTAAGCTTAATGCTATTTTATTTAGACTTGTTTTAGAATTAACACAAAACCTTCAACTATTTACATTTCCTTAAGGCTCTTCAATACGTATATCATCTCAAATCACCCCGTTCATTCTCAAAAATTGCTTATTATTGCGATTTTTACGCGGACGAAGTCGCGGGAGATCGCTAGTGAACAATAAATATTGAATATTAATTTTTTTTTTAACATATTTAATGATTTTGTATGACAACAACAACATTTTATTCTTACTTGGAGCACTCTTTCGTTTTAACACACGGCAGTCGAGATAAGTGACCTTTTGTTTGTATTGAAACTCGATTCGGCGTATTTTTACTATTTTCAAAAATAAATTCTCTTTGCAATTTTTTCATCATGTTTTCTTAAATTTTTACAATCGATACTTTGTTTGGCAGTTCATACTTTGGTTGTGAGTACTTCCGTTGTCGAAGAGTTATGAAATAATTCGGACTTCATATGAGGCACTAATCTAATGTAACGTTCAACTTTTCTGTTCGTTATATCTATAGTTTGGGACGATTTGACTATGTTTTTCCTTACGCTAATAATGTATTTGGTTGCTCCCTAGAACGCTATATTCTATGTCGCTGCTTGATATTTCTTTTTAAGATAATTCATTCCCAAAGGCCTGAGCATCTTTTCTAATGAAATGCGTTCGCCAGATCTTCCAGGACTCATCAACTATTAATACCTAAGTTTTCATCTCTAGTTCAGCGGCGGCTCGGGACTTGTCCAATAGTTGAAGCGCTCAGAAAATGGGTTGTTTCAGTAATATAATAATATGTCCTTAAATTAGCTTTTGTGTCATTTAAAAAATGTATATATTTAATTGAAATAACTGCAGATAAATGCTCTTGCAATAAAAATGGAAGCGGTTCAACTGTCGATTTTATAAAGTAGCTAGTAGATCTATCATTCAATCAAATTTAGTTTCATTGTAGTAATTTCACTATTTTGAATGCTAGCTTTCGCATTAAAATTTTATATTTATTGCGTTGACACTTAATAATTTGTTTGCCTGCAAATTTATGTACTAGCAATACTTTCAATATATGAAACAGCTAGCTTCATAAATTAAAAAACTAAATCGGAAAACAAATTAATATATAAACTTTTCGTTACTTTTTTGCTGAGCTTAGCAAGCTCTCAAAATTAAGAACGGCCACTGTTTCGTCTCGTCTCATCGAGCCTGAAACTACCCTACAACCGAAATGACTCGAAGATGTCGCATTGAGTCCCACAGTACTCTGCAACGAAAATTACAAATAACGACAATAATACAATAGTTAGGCGATGAAATTTGCGCCACAGATCGACACCCAGGAGACAAAATAATTTGTTAAAGAATTGTTGATGAATTATATTAACGAGCGATTTGATCGTCAACGAGCGTCGTTAACGATACATTAATGATTCATCAAGCGGACTAAATGGACATTCTTTAATGACTAACTTTTAATGATTCATTAATGAATTGTAAAACGCTTACGCTTCTTTGCTGGGAATCTTTGAACGAGCTGGGTGAATAAGTTTTTCAGTCGCCTCAGTTGGGGATATCAATCGTTTGCTGGCTCGCACATGTTAGTCCAAGCGCTTTAAATTTTTTTTTCTTCAAACCTATTCCCCTGGAAGGCATAAGGTAAAAATACAGAAGCGTATCGCTGATATGAGAATGATCTGAAACAATAATTGAATATGCAAAATTTAATAGTATTAGGAATGCTACATTTAATTAATAAAAAATGCTCTGGCAGGTGAGGCGCCGCCTCATATGTCTCACCTGACAAACCTCTACAGCTCCAGTTTTACAGAGGGAATTCGTCGTTTATGTCATTCAATAGCGGAATCAACTACCAGTCGAAATTCGTATATCAGGAAAGAATGGTAATTTTTGCAGGAGGCTCAGAGTATTCTTGGGAGGTTGAAATCCTTAAATCCTTATCCTTATCTTAATTGTGTTAAACCAAATAAATAAACTAAACCAATATAACCGAACTGCAAAACACATAGTTTTAATGAGAATTGGCATTGACATCATATCCAAGCTAGCGAAGCGAAATGTACTTCAAAATTCTGAATCATTTCACTTGAGCCTCATGTAATAAATAATGCAAATATAATCCAATTGAAAACAATTATTATGAATTGCATGTAATAAAAATATGAATGCATTTCTAATCGATTGCAAGAAATGTATAGAAGTAACGAATTTCTTACACCTCTACATAGAGCGTCTGCTATGGCTTGCAGAAACATTTCAACCAATCAAATTTGTAGTTATGTCCAATTAAATCGATAAATCTGTTTCTAATTTCTAGTATAGAACTAATTTCACTCCATTTTTCTAATAATTAGGCGTTATGATCGAATTGAAAAAAAAAATTTTTTAGGTTAGCCCCTATGCAAATATTTTGTAAAAATAAAATCCCTTATCTGTATGATGTACTTGTAACATACATATATGCGCAGCGTACAATAACCTCAAACTCTTTTGTTTTAATGTGACACTGGAACTAAAGGGATCACCCTTTTGTACTGAGGTATAGTTCCGGTGAGATGGGACGGATTTAGATTTTTGAGAATTAAGGAGATATAAACGGAAGAGGCTATAAAGCAATAAAATTTCTGCCCCGGTAGGGGCATAGGAAAGAAACAGCACTCTTCCACAAGGCGAGATCCTGATCATCGGACTTTAGCTTTTGCTAGGACTTATTTATTCCTTTGACCTCCTGCTCAACTGCTGGATTAAGCCCTATAAATCAGCCGGAGTAGACAAAATATTCCCCGCATTATTGCAGAAGGGGTTAGAGATCTTCATGCCATTAATGATAAGGATCTTTAAATCCAGTTTTGTATGGGGATACATCCCAAAAATCTGGAGGAAAGCGAGACTAGTATTTGTACCGAAGGCAGGGAACCGTCCCAGCGAACAGTCAAAGTCATGTCACCCTATAAGTCTTACCTCCTTCTTTGTCAAAACGATGGAGAAATTAGTGGACATGCACATAAGAGCGGGGCCTAACAAGGTCTGTCTTAATAAGAACCAACATGCCCACAAAAAAGGCAAATCAATAGAGTCAGCTCTTCATAGTTTGGTAAGACAAATCGAAAAGGCAAAAGATTATAAAGAAATTGCCCTTTGCGCATTCCTAGATATAGAAGGAGCATTTGACAATACTCCCCATGAAGCCATAATAGCGGCGGCTAGGAAAAAGGGTTTGGAAACGGTCACGATTAGATGGATACACGCCATGCTGAAGAGCCGAATGACAACCACGGATCTAGGTGATAACACATTGACTGCACAGACCTATAGAGGATGTCCCCAAGGTGGGGTCCTATCCCCACTTCTTTGGTCAATTGTAGTAGATGAGCTTCTGGACCGTCTAACAGACCAGGGATACGAGGCAGTAGGATATGCTGATGACTTCGTCATTATCGTTAGAGGCAAATATGATTCAATAATATCGGAAAGAATACAATCAGCCTTAGAGGTGATAATGAATTGGTGTCAGTCTAAGAAATTAAACATTAATCGAAGTAAGACTGAGATAGTACCATTTACAAATAGAAAGAAATGCCACATTGAACCTCCTTCAATAAATGGAACATCAATACCCTTTTCAGATGATGTAAAATATCTAGGTGTTATACTGGATAGTAAACTCAACTGGAACAAACATCTAGAATGGACTCATGCCAAAGCACTAAAGGCATTTTGGGCTTGCAAAAGCTTATTCAGCAGAAAATGGGGATTAAGGCCCAAAATGATTTACTGGTGTTACAGAACAGTCATTCTCCCAATAGTCACATACGGATCAACGATATGGTGGACTAAAATTTTACAACGGAAAGCAAAGCTTACGCTACAAAAAATCCAAATGCTAGCTTGTCTTGGTATCACAGGAGCAATGAAAACCTGTCCGACAGCGGCAGTGGAAATGTTCCTTAACATCCCACCGATACATATCCAAATAAAAAAGGAAGCTATCAAAGGAGTGTTACGCATACAGGAGAAAACAATTATAAATCAGGGGATTTTAGAAGTCATCTTAAAATCCTAAAGGACCCAAAAATAGAGGCTATAACTTCCACACTTTTGTTCGCGATGCCGACAAAATTCAACTTTGAAACCCCCTTTAAAATTATAATCAGAGAACGCAAAGACTGCCAATCAATGCTACCGGAAATAGTAGAGGGATCAACCATCTGGTATACAGATGGCTCTCGCACCTCTGAGGGGACAGGAGCCGGAGTCAAAGGTCCTAACTTGTCGGTGTCAAAACCACTTAGTAAGGAAGTCACAATCTTCCAGGCCGAACTAATTGCAATGGAGCTATGCATCCAAGAAAATATAAAGAGAGCTCATCGCAATAAATTCATTTATATCCTATCGGATAGTCAGGCGGTTCTCAAAGCTCTAGCATTTAATAAACACGGATCGAAAATAGTATGGGAATGCCTTCAAAACCTAATCATTCTGGGGAAAAGGGATGATGTAACCCTAATGTGGATACCAGGACATATGGGAATTGAGGGAATTGAAGAGGCTGATCTCCTTGCTAAAAACGGCGCAGAAACAAACTTTATTGGTCCAGAGCCATTCTGCGGAAAACCAAAAGGGTACTCCAACCCCATACTCAAAAAGTGGGTAGAACAAGAACATAAAATCTACTGGAATAGACTTCCAGGCTTGTCAATTTCAAAAAAACTGATCCTACCACAAAAAAACAAAGTGGAGGATATACTAAAATTCAGCAAGAAGGATATTAGTACTCTAATCGGCCTAACGACCGGGCACAGTGGAGTAAACCACCACCTCAAAAATATGGGCTTAGCTGAAACCGACATTTGTCGCCTTTATCTCGAGGACTCAGAAACGACAGTACACATCCTATGTCACTGTGAAGCAGTAGCTAGGAAAAGACACAGTCATCTTGGAAAGGGTTTCCTTTCTACGGAGGAACTAGCCAATACGGCTCAAATTAGCTAAAGCTATTGAATTATAATAGGGTGAAGGGGCTATAAACGCACAATAGGCCAAGAAGGTCGCAGTGCTCTCACGTGTTCCCCTAATAGTAATAATAATAATAATACAATCCAGAGCCTGTTTCGCTCTGGCTTCCTCAAGGTGTGACCAATCTACTGCCACTTCCGCCTTAGAATCTCAATGCATATTTTAAACTGTCCAGTTGTACTCCAAAGTTCGCCGTTGGAGATCACTTCTGCCCAAAATATCCCCAAAATGCGTCGGAGGCATTGATTCACGAAACTTTGCTGTTCTTGGTAAGTCGAACGGTCACTCACCACGTAACACAGATTTGACGTATGCGTCAAATACTTGCAGCTTCATGCGAGGAGAGATCTCTCTTAACCTCCAAAAAGGGGAAAGGGTACTGAAGACCTGACGAACTTTATTTAGACGAGCCTCAATATCCCGGCTACATCGTTCATGCTAACAATGCTTCCGAGATAACACAAATCTTGCAACGAGTGAACATTTGACTCTAAGCCCGATCGGTTATGTGCAAGCAAACACACGTCATCAGCATAATCAAGGTGACTTAAGATGTTATATAGTCTCCATTGAAGACCTCCATTTTCCTCATTTTTCAGTACAGCTTTCAAGATGTCATTTATTACCACAGAAACTGGAGTGGTATGCAGCCTTGTCTGACATCCGTTCGCACAGAAAAGCTCTCCTCTATGTAAGACGCGACACCTTGCATCTTCGTAGGATTCTTTAATCATAGCTATGGAATAGAATACCTCTCCTACACAAAGCATTCCATAAGTAATCTCGCTTAACGCTGAGCCTTCTCGAAGTCCACAAACATGAGATGTAGTGGCGAACCTGTTTCGACGGACTGCTCCAATATTATCCGTAGGGTATATGTGTGGTCGGTAAAGACGACCCTTTACAGAATCCAGCCTGATAAGCTTCGAGAGTGCTCTCCACGAAATCACTAATCCTATTAAGAATTACCTTAGCCATGATTTTCGACAGTAAGTAGACATATACCACGCCAATTGCCACAATCCCGAAGGGCGCCCTTCTTCCGGATTTTCACAATTATGGTCTCTTTCCATTCAGTCCGATACCTTCCTTCATTCCACGCCTCAGTAAAGAGTGGGAGGAGTATACCGGCTGTTATTTCCGGGTCCGCTTTGAGGAGGTTTGTAGTCCGTCTGCACTTGGAGCTTTCCTTCCCGCAATTGACCGAATTGCGGAAACTATTTCTTCCTTATCTTTAGGATCGTCCCTATAGATTATGAGTACTTGTTGAATATTATATAAGTAGTGATATATGTAAGGCAGGCGGAGATGAAATTCAAAATATTTAGTGCTGAATCAATAGTGAAGCTTTACTGAAACTCAAATTCGGTTTTTCCGTTAGTCTGTACCGCTTTACTTCAAACATTTTTTTTAGTATTTAAAGAAGGGGAATGGAACTTATATAGCTAGGGTGTAGCCTAGTGGGTAGCGTGTTGGTCTACAATGCGAAGGTCGTGAGTTCAAATCCCGGTCGACGCATAATTCCAGCACACTACTTGCTTGGGTATACTTTAGTCATTCAATATACCAAAATGAAAATTCGTAGATAGAGGGTTGTGCGAAGAGCTAACAACCCTTTCACAATGACAAATAAAAAATGTTAAGGAACCTGAAAGTCAGGAGGCCAAGGTCCGATTTGGGCTGTAGTGACATTGTAATAATAGTAATAATAGCGAAACTTATATGCAAGAATTATAAATTTGAATACAACTGAGTTCCAATTAATTATGTGAAAAACAAGATGAGTTTCGTTATTTTACACACATATTTGATTGAATTTCGACGACAGGCGATACTACCCAGCAAAAAATTTAACGAGCGCTCGCAAGTAACGATCTTAAAACGAGCATGAAGTGCAACAAAACAAATAAACAGCATGATAATCTAAAGTAAACCAAACAAAAGGGGTCGGTCAACGTCGATCTTGTTATATACCAGCAGTTTTCATTTCCCCATACGCATAAACAGAGCCAAAAATTATTTCGTGTCGATATCTCTTACGGTAAAAAGCCTGGAGTTTGCAGAGGAGCCTGCGTGTGCTTATGTTGCAAGTTCTTTAATTAAAGCTAATCTTTCATAAAAAATTTCATTTATGGAACGTTAAAAATATTCATTAAAGCATGAAAATAAAAATCATTAACGACACATTAATGGTTCATTGATTACGATTATATACTCGTTTTTTTGTAAGCTATTCACAATTCACTAATGAATTGTTAAAAGTAATTCATTAACGAATGTCCATTTAGTCTGATTGCTGAATCGTTAATGACTCGTTAACGATCAATATCGCTAATATAATTTATTAACGATTCTTTATCGAATTAATTTGTTTGCTGGGTAGTTATTATGAATCGACGTTGCCAGAAAAAGAATTCACTGTTACTTGGTAAAGGGTATTAGAAGAAATGGACATAACGAGGAAGTCCGTATTAGCAGCGTGGTTCATATTTTTATAAAACTCATAATTTTCGTCATTCCCGCCCTTCCACCTAAATATTTACATACGAGATATGATTAAACCATACATTTATTTCATTGCTTCCGAGAAGTGATATCTGTTCAACCATTCTTCACCAAAACTCATAATGGAGAGTAGACTTTTACCTTAATTGGCACAAATGGAATTGATTTTTTTTGTAAATTAAATCGAAATGAATAGCGGCGATAAGTTCTGGCACCTATCACTTCATAATTAATCATTTTCACAAATATTTATTATTCGAGTATTACTTGAATTTTATTTGCATAAGATTTATCTAAAATCAGGCGAGGTGAATTAATCACTGTACACTGATAGTGATAGTGATAGATACAAAGCGAAGGATAAGCACTTTCAACCCCATGTGTGTCATCGTTACAATATAGGATCGATATGAGTTTCAGATCGGGGAAGAAAATTAAATGGTAATATGCTAGAACAATTACTTAGGGTACTTTATGTAAGGATAATAATAAAACTTTAATCTTACCTACAGTGTAGAAGGGTAAAAGTGAAAAAAAAACCAATCTGGTTTCTGAAGCAATAATTAACTTTCTGTTTGATAATTCATGAGTCAGCTTTGATATATTTTTTTTTATCGCACCAAGTTGAACTTAGGGGTCACCTTTTAATACTATAGCGTACAGTCCAATCGGTTTAGGAAAGGATGAAACAAAATGAAAATTAACAAAATAAACAATTAATTGAATAAGGACGGACACGATCAAAGAAATCGGTGAATGTTGCCTTTAAATTGCGAGCTGTTATAATCATTAGGAAAAGTGGCCGCGGGTAGTGCATTCCACATTTTCGATGTTCGAGGTATGAATGACTGCCTAAATTTCACCATAAGTGATTTGGGTAGCTCAACCGTATACTCATGAGCACGTTCAGCAGCACGAGTATTGCGCGTGAACTTATATAAGGTGGGGGATAAGACGACTAATTTCATGGCTACAGCGGCCATGGAAATATCTGTAGTAGATGGTGAGTACTTCGACATTTCTGCGATGTTCAAGGGAGTCTAAGGATGCTGTTATGGCATCATCTGCAATAAGTCGAAGCGCAAAACGCTGAATTCGATCCAGCATCTTTAGATGAGTTTTGGGTGCTACAGCCCAGATATGCGAATTGTACTCGAGTCGGAGCTTGATGTATGATTTGTACCATGGTTGCAAGATCGGATGGTGTAAAATATTTCTTGCACCTTCGGAGAAAGCCTAAGCACCTGGAGGCGTCTAAGGCTACATTGTGGATGTGCTGTTTTTTATTAATGTGCATACCCAGCAGGTAGAAATTCTCCGAATGGGCAAGTGTCACACCATCAAAGATGAGGTCCGGTACCGACATGTCATATTTAAGAGAAAGATGACAGGCTTGTGTTTTAGTGGTATTAAACTCTACTCGATTCGCTCTGCTCCATATAAATATAATTGAAGTGTCTGTTTGCTATTTGATTATAAATGGCTACAGAATAGTTTCTAACTAACATAACATTTATTTATTTACAAACCAGGGTGTGTCCTAATGGGTAGCGTGTTGGTCTACAATGCGAAGGTCGGGCGTTCAAATCCCGATCTACGCATAATTTATGTACACTACTTGCGTGGATTTATCTTGGCCACCTTAATCTACAAAAATCAAAATTCGTAGATAGATGGTTATGGGAACGGGTAACAACCCTTTCACAATAACAACTAAAAGGTTATTGAAATTTAAGGTCAGGAGGCCAAAGCTCGATTTGGCCTGTAGTGCCATTGAAGGAGAAAAATTAATATTTAGAAAATAACTATTCACAAAAACGCAAATTTTGATATTTTTGTCTGCCTGTTTGTTCGGATTTCATTCAAAAACGGCTGAACTGATTCTAATGAAACTTTCACAGTTTGTGAGATATGCTCGAACCGATAATCTGCTTTTGGTTTTATTTCGATATCTCAAATAGCCTCGATGCATTTTATGACATAATTAAATGCATGCTTGATTGATGATATCTTGTTTTACGAAAATGAAGTTTTTGCAGGTTTTCGACTCGAAGAATGTTCGCGTAAGCCTTAATCTACCTTTAATTTTAATCTTGAAAATACAGTAGAGACCCGATTATCCGCGAAATTGGGTGGCAAGGGCACCGTGGATATCCCGAAAACGTCTAAATCAGTAAATGAACAGTAAACAAAAAACAATACTATACTGTTAACAAAAAGTGTTCATTTACGCCTTGCTTTTGCTTCCGAAAAATTTTTTCATTTTGAAAGGAAAGATTTCCGGATTCTATGGCACTACCTTAAAAAAAAACCGCTCGCTCTGTATTAAACTGCTGTCATTATTGAAAATATTGCCTAAGGGGTCACTGGATTTGAAGTAAAAATAAAAATATAAGTTAATTCAACCGCAAAGCTTTATTTAGTTTAACTTACTCGCTTTACACTTATCACTTGACTTTTTCGCTTGCCAACCTATACTCCTTCGCTTGCTAAACATAGACGGACTCGTCGACTGCTCCCAAACAAGACTGATTGTTCATCAAAAACGCTCGTCTTTATACTCTAGATGAAATCTGAGAGTATATTGTGCTTGCCTTACCATTTGTAACGCTAAGAAATAACGCTCGCACAGAGCCGCCAAAGGTACAGAAATATTTGTTGTCGCTCAAAAACTTCGATTCCGAGTGACCGTCTGTCTGTCTGTGCGTCTGTCTACAGCATAACTCTCGAAAGCTTTGAGCTATAGTGCTAAAAATTGTTGTGTGTCATTTTTAGCAAAAAAATAAGGTTAAGTTCGTGAACGGGCCAAATCGCTTCACCCCTTCTACCCCCTCCCATACAAAATGACACAATTACGCAATTTGATAATAAACAGATTTGCTCGGAAAGTATAAAAGTTCTTGAACTGAAATTTGGAGCATATTACTTTTATAATGACTTCAATCTACCGTATAAAAATTATGTGTGTCCTCCTTCTCCTTCCACCACCTCCCGTACAAACTGCACTTTTTCATGAAATGCTCTAAACCAATTTACTCAGTGCGTATAAAATTTAGCAAGCTGAAATTGTGCAAAACATATTTATTTAGAATTATTAGTAAGACCAATAAAAATTAGATGATTAGCTTCACCCCTTCTACCCCCTCCCATACAATCTGACACAATTTCACAACTTTACAAAAAGCGTATTTTCCTGTAAAATATGAATGCTATTGATCTAAAATTTAAGACATGTCAAATACAAACTACACAATTTGGATAAATCCAATAACCTATTAAATTTTTTAATCCTAAATTTTGTGTAAAACATTTTGATAGCAACTTTAGCGTAATTTAAATTTTTAATTAAATCCGTATTTAAATAAATCAATTGTCCGTCGAAAGTGCTGTTTCGTCGCGAATCGATACGTGCACTGGGGTCATCGCGTCGGCAACTGTGAATTCCCTCTAACCTTATCAGCTCAAGCTAGATGCCGGCTAGCAGACCAGGACTACGGGGGTCATACCGCCGTCGGATTTCCTAGTCTAGTCTCCTTTTCCAGCTAAGTGTCGACTAACGGACCGGGGTATTCAATGTGTTGGTGTTCCCGTGCATAGGCCTAGTATTTGCGCGGGTCTTGCAATTGCGGACCCCGGGCCGTTAATTATTTTTCGTTTGTGTTGTTGGTTGTGCTGCTTGGTTTATTTATATATAACTTTTTTTTTTCTCTCTTTATTTTGGTTTTGGAGTTTTTGCTTCACACACCTGGATAAAACTTTTAATCCAAGGGCATACCTTGTATTTTTGTTACATTTATAGAAGCCCGGCATTGAATGCAGCTAAAACAGCTAATGAGCTGGATGATTTGTCAGAATCCATTTACACTGCTCACCCTGACGCTGAAATCGTTATCGCGGGCGATTCCAATGTTCACAATACTGCCTGGCTTAAATATTCTTCCTGCACGGACCAAGAGGGACGTGATACTGAGCTCTTTGCATCGTTAAACGGTCTAACACAGCTGGTTAAGGAGCCTACTCGTTTACCAGAAATTGCAGGTCAATTCTCTAATTTACTTGATATATTTCTCACCAATCAACCTGAGAAATACTCTCTCTCTGTAATATCCCCATCGCCAATTGGAAATACGGATCACTTCTTGATTCGTGCGCAATTTCCTGTTGTACCACTGAAACCGCTGCCACTTAAGGCACCCCGAAGAACTGTTTGGCATTTTAAAAGAGCAAATTGGGGGTCGCTAAACGAGTTCTTCAATGCCTTCAATTGGAAATTGTGCTTCGATTCTAATGACTGCGATGAAGCCTGTAAACTTGTCACCGAGACCATCCTGAAAGGTATGAAGCTCTACATACCTTCAAGTCCAAAGAGAGTCCGGCCGTCGAAGGTCTCTTGGCTCACTAATGAATGTCTTGCTGTAATTCAGGCTAAGAAACAATCGTTTCAAAATTTTCAAAATTTTCCAACTCCAGCGAACAGAGAGCGTTATAATACTTCAAGAAATACCTGCAAATCTATCCTTGAACGTGTTAAATTTGATCACGACCAAAAATTTCGGCGGAAGATCCTTCAGAGTCCAAAAGGCTCAAGATCTTTCTGGTCTTTTGTCAAAACGGTCAACAATAATTTCATCTCTTCATCAACACCACCACTTGTTGATGGCGACCGTACTGTTATTGATCCGGTTGAGAAAGCGAACCTATTGGCAGTAAATTTCACGAGAAATTCTACACTACCATTTTCAAACCAAACCCCTCCTATTGTAACACCATCAGGTTTTTCGCTGCCTCCGCTACATTTTCGCACGCGTCTCATTTTCAGGATCCTGCAGAAGCTCAATGTTCACAAGTCCGCTGGTCCTGATGGCATTCCCTCTATTACCCTTAAAATATGTGCTTCCTCTCTGGCTAAACCCCTTCGCAATCTTTTTCATCTACTTTACTCTTCTGGGTGCTTTCCACGACTGTGGAAAGTCGCGAATGTTCAGCCAATTCCCAAGAATGGAAGCAAAGCGAACCCCGCTAACTACCGCCCGACAGCCATTACTTCAGTGCTCTCGAAAGTGATGGAAACTGCTGTCAATCGCAAAATCGTTCAATATCTTGAGGATAAACAGCTTATCCACGATCGCCAATACGGTTTCCGTTCTGGAAGGTCAACGGGAGATCTCTTGGTATACCTGACGGAACGTTGGAACTCTTGCTTTCGGCGAAGGTCAAGTTCTTGCTCTTGACATTGCAAAAGCTTTTGACAGAGTTTGGCATGATTGTCTCCTTGTTAAGCTAACGGCCATTGGTCTCGATGGCTCCCTCATTCGATGGATTGAGAGTTTCCTGACCGAACGCACTATACGAGTCGTATTAGATGGCGTTACTTCTTCCTCTTTTCCAACTAATTCTGGTATCCCTCAGGGTTCTGTCCTATCGCCTACTCTGTTCTTAGTATTTATCAACGACCTTTTGTCTTCTACTCGCAATCCAATCCATAGTTTTGCAGATGACAGTACTTTAGATAACACCTTTGAATTTAACTCTGCTGTGGATTTTCACAATCAATCTGTTGCTTCCAAACGCCTGGAGTTATTCGGTTCGTTGAACTCCGACCTCGGCTTAATCCTGGAATGGGGCAGGAAAAATAGAGTAGAGTTCGACGCTGCTAAAACACAGGCCTGTCATATTTCCCTTAAACGTGATGTTCCAGCGGCGTCGTCTAATTTAGCTTTTAATGGCGTACCAATTTGCTCTGTAGATGAGTTTATCATATTAGGCGTAAAATTAAATAACCATCTTGATTGGAGCAAACATGTCTTTGATGTTGCCCTTGATATCTCCAAACGCCTAGGTATCCTTCGCAAATGTAAAGAATATTTTACACCTCACGACTTAGCTACCATCTACAAGGCTTACATTCGACCTCGTTTAGAGTACAATTCGCATTTATGGGCTGGGGCACCCAAAACACACCTTGCGCTGATCAATCGAATCCAAAAACATTCGTTCCGACTAATTGGAGACGACACCATTACGGATTGTATTGACTCCCTCGAACATCGTAGGAACGTTGGAGCACTCGGCATCTACTATCGCTACTTTCATGATAAATGTAGTGCGGAACTTAAATCACTCATTCCTTCACTTTTCATTTTTCCCCGAAATACTCGTCAAGCTAAACGCGCACACGAGTTTACCGTCAACCCTATTCCTACTCGTACAGTGAAATATAGACAGTCATTCATCTCCCGAACGTCCAGACTTTGGAACGCGTTGCCTTCTAGCATATTTCCAAGCAAGTATAGCCTTCAGTGCTTCAAAAATAATGTCCATCGCCATTTCCGTGTCTCTCCCCCAAAATTCCCATAACACTACCAAATTTCATCCTCTATCTATACCGACATAACTGTGTAATGCATTAAAGGGTGACCCCCTAAGTTATAATCGGTGCCAGAAAAAAAAATGGGAAAAAATTAATTCAATGTCGTCAACCCCTGTACCACTTCCCCTACAAAATTTCTTGAAATCAAAAAATTTCTCTTTCATCTAGAGTATCGCACGATTGGGCTTTATGCCCAATCGTAGTCCTGTTATGTTTTTATGTTGCTCTTGTCGTCCGAATCACTCCCCTTTGTAGTACGACTTTTCCTTCTCGAGCGCTGTGAATTCCTTCTATAAGGCATTACCTTGTCGGCCGAGTCTTTTCCCTGTCGTACGAGCCCATACGTGTGGTTGTTGATGCTTCTGGTAAAGAACTCGCAGGTGTTCAGAATTATTTCTTTCTCGTTCGAATGATCGCTGTCGAGCGCTTCTCCACATCGCTCGTGTAATTTGTTATTGGTTGGTTGAATATTTACGGTCTTTAGACAATAATCGCGGATTTCAGAGTGCACGTGTTCTTTCATTACTATTTGCACAGACTTTAAACATTCCGATCAAATCCATGCAGGTGTTCCTTATAGTGTTCGGACATATAACAATATGGTAATTTTGTCACAGCATTGTTGGGAAATTTATCACCAGTAATTAAAAAAAATATCGGTTGCATTCCTGTCACAAATTTGTCGTTTTTCAACATACATATATTTTTTCTTCAATTAACTCTGCCCAATCTTTGTCGAAAATATTTTTGGCAAAAATGCCTCAAACTTCGACAACAATCGTAATTTTTTTGTGACATTTTCCATTTGTCCAAATTTATTGACATTTTCGCTGATATTGATTGATGCAATAGCACGGTGCCCTTACGGTCTCTAGAATATTGAAGAATTTTCAAATTGTACTCGTATTTCCTTCAATCTGCAAATGCAAAAAAAAAAGGTATGAAGCGCAGGCTGCATGTACATACATACATAGGTAGAAATCTTGTGGATGAGCATATTTATAGTGCAAGTCATTTTAAATTTCAATATGTACATAGTATATGTATACCCGCAGTAAGACCAGAACTGACCCACGCACTACTGAAATCATTAATGGGAAGAGAATTGCATTACTCGGGGCTATAAATCAGCCCGGAACTTTTATCATATCCCTGTTCCTAGATTTATTAACGCCACCATGATCACTTAATGGAGCCGTTTTAGTTATTTGAGCAGTACTAATAACTCTAAGCGATATTCCGCAAACTGTGTTCTGTGCGCCCCATTGACGATAAAGATGGAAAGCCCGTACACATGCCTCTATCCGCACAAAACCAGTAGGACGAACCACCAAACTGCGAATCAATAGACGACCTAGAGCGCATGTCCTACATGTGCAGTGAACAACATTTGCTCTCGGTGACGAACGTTGAGTGAATTTTATCTTTAATTTTTCAATTTTTCAATGAGCTTTTCTTAGAATTCCTTTTCCGATTTGTCATTGATGGTTGTAACATTATGCTCCCTCGTCCTCACTCCACCTTCGGCAGGGCCTAATCAATACATTCTCCTAGATATTTACATCATATTTAGATGCGGATAATAGCTGGCACGGGTAATAGACGGTCGTCATGGAGTTTCTACTGAATGTTTCATTCATAAATTCGCAATTTATTGTGGGCGCTATTAATTACATCACGCTCTGTACCCTTAAAGTCACATTCAAATTTATAACGAATTGAAAGTTTCTGTATTTTTCTATTTCGAGAGAAATTCGTCCAGAAAATTCCATAATAACACTTGTTTGAGAGCCGTCGAATTTCTATGTATGGGTATACTCTTGTATTTGCGACAACTATGAAAAATCCTTCAATAACTTTAAAATACTTTAAATCGTGAAATGTGGAGATATCTCGTGTCGGTTTTTAATTATTCTCTCAAAGTAAGTGTCTTATGCAGAATACAATAATTGTTTAAATAACCAATAGAATCATAAAGCTGCTTCAATATTTGTGATTTTCGGTTCCTTTCGCCCGTTTTGAAAAAGCATTTTGAAAATAGTCCTTTCTTGATCCTCTTAATTATTTTAGGGGAAAGACATTCTGAAACTTTTTATTCAAAACAGTGAAAATGCTGTTCATATGATGGTGTAACTGATACTTTATTGAATATGTTTATGACAAACACACTTGAGCTTATTTTTTAGCATAACTAACTTTGAATTGAACGCAATATGGCATACTCTCACATTTCATCTAGAGTATGATTATGCAAGTTTGCTAGAGAACCAGCCTGATTGGTCACATTTACTAGATGACAGGACTACGATTGCGTGTAACGCACAATCAAGCGATACTCTAGATGAAATATAAATTTTTGTGATCTTCAGAAATTTTGTATGGGGAGTGGTAAAAGGGGTGAACTAATTATTTTTACATCATGATGTAAATACGTTTATACTCCGGACAAAATCTGAGAGTACTATAAGTTTGCTCATAATACGCTAAGAAATAAGGCTCGGAGAAAAAAATGGATTGAACAGAAGTTTGTCTCATTGTTCATGAATTTCAAAACCAGATGTCCGTCCGTCCGTTCGCTATCTGTAGAATTTCTATTCATCATTTTTTGTAAAAATGTAAAGATTGTTCATAGGCCAAATCGCTCTAACCCTTCTACCCCCTCCCATACAAATTGACACAATTTCGCAACTTAATATTAAGCAAAAGCTATTGATTTGAAATTTGGAGCATATTATTCTTACGATGATTTCAATCTACGGTATAAAAAGCATTTGAATTCCCCAAGTCCTATCACTACCTCCCATACAAACAAAATTTTTTATTACTGCAATGCAATGGCGCTACAGCCCATATCGAGCCTTGGCCTCCCGGGTGCACCGCCTCCAGTTGTCTCGGTCCAACGACCGCGTCCTCCAGTTTGAAAAATCGAGAAGCGATCTGCAGTCTGCGTCGACTGAGTCCTCCCATCGCTTTCGTGGCTTCCCCTGCGGTCGGTTACCTTGAGCTTTGCCCTTGAGCACTCGTTTTGGGATTCGTTCCTCGTGCATTCGTTCCACGAGGCCAGCCCATTGTTTGATCACTATAGATGCTGGTGGGTCGTCGTAGTTGATACAGCTGCATGGTTGTATCGAATTCGCCAATCATCTCCTTCCTTAACTACTCCGTACACCTTCCGAAGAATTTTTCGCTCAAACGTGTCGATTAACTTCTCCAAAACCCGCGTCAAGGTCCATTATGGGGAGGACCGCATAAAATGCTTTATTAGCTGCCGTGATTCTTCTTTGAATTTCCTGTCGCTCATTGCCGTCCTTTGTGAGAAGGGCTCCCAGGTATACGAATTCATCCACTTGCTCGAAGTTGTATTCGCCTATAGTAATGTTCTGCCTCTCTGGGACAGTCCTTCGTGTCTGAGTCATGTATTTAGTTTTCGCTTCATTGACCCTGAGCCCTACTTCACCCGCTGCCGACTCCAACTCCTGGAATACCTCCTTAACGCCAAGTATTGATCGGGCCAGAATATCCACATCGTCTGCGTACGCCACCAACTGTGCGGATTTTACGACTAGCGTACCTCTGGTGTCCACTGAGGTTACTGAAGTTGCCTTCCTGACGACATACTCGAGCACCAAGTTAAAGAGCGTGGGGGCGAGACCATCTCCTTGTTTGAGATCTGACTCCATTGGAAAGCTGTGAGTCAACTCGTTTTGGATTTTTACTTGGCACTCATTGTTTTCCATCGTGGCTTTTATTAACCGAACTAGTTTCGGTGGGACACCTAGTTCAATCGTTATTCTGTACAGAGCATTACGGTCGACACTATCGTATGCTTGGCAAAAATCGACGAACAGCTGGTGCACATTAATATCATATTCCTAGCATTTTTCTAGCACCTGTTTTACTGAGAATAGCTGGTCCGTTGTCGATCGTCCAGATCTGATGCCACATTGATATTCTCCGATAATGTTGTTAGCGTATTCACTGAGTCTTCGTTCGATAATTTTAGTCAAAATTTTGTAACACGTAGATAGCATTGAAATTCCTCTGTAATTTTCGCAACGCAAACGGTCACCCTTTTTGTATACCGGACATATAATGCTTTTCCGCCAGTCGTCGGGTAATTTTTCAGTTGTCCAGATTTTACCAATTAATCTAAATATTCGACTGGTGAGCTCTGTTCCACCTTCTTTCAAGAGCTCTGCAGGGATTCCGTCAATTCCGGGCGCCTTGTTCGATCTTAAATTATGTAAGGCTGTCTCTACTTCATCATAAGTTAGTGCAATAGGCAGATGATCTCCATCTCGATCTTCCGGAATTATAAAAGGTTCAGTCTGTGATGTCGTTCTATTTAACAGTGTTCGGAAGTACTGAACCCATCGTGCATTGATTTCGGTAGCGTCGCTTATGATGTTGCCTTCTTCGTCCTTACAGAGGGTAGTTTGCGGTTTGTAACCTTATCTCATTTGTTTCACGGTATTAAATGCTGCTCGCACGTCATTTTTCTTCAGGTTTTCGTCCAGTGATAAAATTTTGTCATTGTTTATTTTGCGTTGTTTTCGTCTGCAGATCTTCTTGGCGTTTCGCCTGAGCCGTTGATAGTTGTCCTCTCTAGCTCGTGTTCGTCTTTCGAGAAACAGTCGATAGGCTTCGTTTTTCTTGGTGATGGCTTCTTGGCATTCCTCATCGAAGCAGTCATTTCGTTTTCTCCGCTCTAAATGTCCTAAAGTGTATTCTGCTGCGCGGTGAATACTATCCTTAATGTTCTGCCACATTTGGTCAATACTTTCCTCAGGCTCAGCCTGAGGTAATGCCTCAATATGTGCTTTAATTGTGGTCTTATTTTCCACTTTCGTTGTGTCGTCCTTCAGTTTTTGCATATTGAGCTTCGGGGCCCAGCTCCTTTTAGTGTGGCCCTTGTTAGCTATGCGACAGCGGTATTTAGCTCGAACAAGAAAATGGTCCGAGTCACAGTTCGCGCCACATAGAGTCCTGACATCTAGAATGCTGGAGGCAGCCCTTTTTTCGATGAGAACGTGGTCAATTTGGTTGAAGGTGTGCCCATCTGGTGACGCCCTCGTCATTTTGTGAATATTTTTATGCGGGAAGCAGGTGGAGCTTCTGACTAGGTTCTTACTGCTGGCGAAGTCAATAAGTCTTTGGCCATTATCATTCGTTGCATTATGGAGGCTATACCCTCCTGATACGCCCCTATGAAAAAGTTCGTTGCCAATTTTACTGTTGAAGTCTCCTATAGGAATTTTGATGTCATTGGAGGGCAGCCCGTCAAAAGTGCTGTCAAGTCGGGCATAGAACTCGTCTTTAGTGACATCATCTTTCTCCTCTGCAGGAGCATGGCAGTTAATGAACCAAACGCTGAAGAACTTCAACTTGAAGCGTATTAAGCAGATTCGTTCGTTGATCGGTATAAATTTCGTTACGAGTTGTTTGAACGCATTATCTACCACAAAGGCGACACCGAATTCTCTGCTTCCTATTTTTTCCCGCTGGTAAAAATCGTGTGAGATCTGCTATCGTTAATTTCGTTTCCGAGCCATTTCGTTTCTTGGAGAGCGAGGATGCTGATGTTGTTACGAGACATCTCCTGAAGAAGTTCCCGCAGTGCACCCGTTCGATGTAGTGAACGCTTATTTCAAGATCCAAAAGAATAGTCCATTTTCCGTTGCGTAGTCGTTGCCGTTTGATCCGTCCAATCCGAGGCTGTAGTCCGGGTTCCTGGACACGCGAGTTTTTTCCGGGGAGACGTTGTCAGCGTTACGCCCAACCCCCAACCTGGAGGGCCAGTCTGGATGGCAGTTCCGATTAGAGGCGCGGAACACTCGTGGGCTTTTCACAGAATTCATGCTACGTCATGTACCAGATCACGATTACGCTCTGTGACCCTTACTACCATTCGACCACATTACTACGTATAGAATTTATCGAGGTGAAAATGTGCACTAAATACTTATTGAGATTCATTAGTAAGACCTAAAAAATAGGCGATTAGCTTCTTTCCTTCTACCCCCTCCCCTGCAATATGACAATATTTCACAACTTTACAAAAAAATCGATTTTCTTGAAAAGCATGAATGCTAAGACATGTCAACTGCATGACATTTACAGGCATTTCTGAAAAAAAATCATTAAAAACTCCCCTCTCCTTCTACCATATACTTATTTTCTTAGTACATAGGCATTAAATTCTTGAAGTTTAAATTTTGAATAAAGATTTTGATAGCTATTCTAGCATGATGAGAAAATAATTTGGGGTGGGTGGATGCTAATAATTTTTTAAATGATTGCTTGAAACAGACGTTGAACAATTTCTGTATAGAATGTTAGTTTCTTAGACGAAGTAAATTCTAAGAAATTCTAGGTGTATTTGATATTCTTGAAGCCATACGTTTGTATAGGAGGGGGTAGATGAGTTGAGGGGATCGTAAAATTTGTAATGCAGCATTATTTCGTTTCTCTTGAAAGGTGTTCGTAGAAAATTTCAAGTTTATATTTTAGCTTTTAATTTTTTGGTAATTAGTTGATTTATTGAAATCGGTCGAAATCATACTTTTGTATAGGAGAGGGTAGAAGTACAAGAGGGCTTTCTTTTGATGCAACTTTGTTTTAAATATTTTTTTTAGTGTTTGTGCAAAATTTCAAGTTGGTGGCTTTCAACGGTTTTGTTATAATTGTTCGAAATGGTCGAAAAAATACTTTTGTACGGAAGGGAGTACAAGTTTTGAAGGTATCCGACCAGATAGTATCCTAAACTTATGGAACACATCGTGCAAATTAGGGCCGCCTTACGGTGGATAACACTTCTGGTTCAAATTGATTTTTTTTCTTTATGTATATCAAAAGAAAAGAAGGTACGTACAAAATTTGAACTTTGTATCTTTTACTAGAGTCCTAAGAAAATTTGTGAAAATTTTCGACATTTTGGCCCACTACCTCCCTCCCCTTACACCCCTCAACTCAAAAATTTAACCAAAATTAAAGTCATAGAGTTCTGTAACCTGAAAAAATTCAGTTTAATACGTGTATTAGATTTTGAAATGTAACGGTTTGAAATTTTGAATTGTGCAATATTTTTGAAGTGCTCCCCATTTTCCCCTTCTTACTATTTAATTTTGTCCAAATGGTATATTTTTCTGATATTTCGCTGGTATAGCTTAATATATGTACTAAGTTTTAATTACGTAGCTTGAGAAACAGTCGAGATATCAATTTTGAAGTATTTTTCTATACACCCCCACCCCCCTCCCCCTCTCCCTGACCACTCCCTACTGGCATACATCGAGTTGTTTATGGTGAACCTTCATGCCGCCATATTGATCCTAAAATATGATTTTTTTTGCGATGCTACAATCGTTTGAAAAATCAACTCGGCCTACAATTTGTTTTAGCCGTCACCCCAATGGATAAAAAAATGGAATTATTTTTATAGTTTGTCCTACAAAGCCCCTCCTCTTTTGTGTGGATTTTCAGTCTTCTAGCTAGAACCATGGTTGATATATTCGAATTTATTCTAGCTCTTCCCCCGCCCCCTCCTTAACCCCGACACCCACGAAATTGGTGTCCGTCTGAGATCAGCTTTCATCTATCTTCCTTCTTCTACAATGGCGCTACAGCCCAAATTGGACCTTGGCCTCCTGATATTCAGGATCCTTAACATTTTTCATTACTTATTGTGGAAGGGTTGTTAGCCCCTCCCACAACCCTCTTTTCTATGAATTTCTAATTTTCTTAGATTGAGGTGACCAAGGTATATCCAAGAAGGCAATGTACCGGAATTATATATTGCGCCGACCGGGATTTGAACTCACGACCTTCGCATTACAAGACCAACACACTACCTACTAGGCTATACCCTAGCTTTCATTTATAAGCCACCCAAAAATAAACTTTCTATCTTGAAGAGTTCGGGAGTTAATGTGCGCTGACGTACGACGGACGGCTTACAGACAGTCGGATTTTTTTCTTGCATTTTTAGACCATGAAACCAAAAGAAAAAACATAACAGAATTATGATTGGGCGTAAAGTCCAATCATATGATACTCTAGATGATATAGGAAAGATTTTATTGTACCGGAAAATATGTCATTTCAAATTCTTTCGAATAGTAAATATTAACTTTTGTATGGGAGATGGTAAAAGCAGGGCGGGGAGGTTTGTAATTTTTGTATATAACACCGAACGTAGTATACAAAATGTTTCATGCTGAATTTAAAGTTTGTAGCTTTCATAATTTTCGAGGAAATTGAACAATTTTTGTCTGGATTTATGGCATTTGTATGGGAGGTGACAGAGCAAGCTGGAGGTTTTAGATGATTTGTAATCTGCTTATCACTATTCTAATCGCATTGCTTTTTTACAATTTTAAAGTCGATAGCTCTCATATGTTCGAAGAAGAAATACTTTTCTTGAGTTTCCAATACAATAATTTGTATGGGAGGTGATAGAAGAAGTGAAGCGAAGTTATATATATATATTTTTTTAGCATTTATTGCAATTATTAAGGGATAAAAAAAATTTTTTTCAACTCATTTTCAAAAGCGCACCATATTCTCAAAATTTTTTGCTACCATTCTAGCTATCACCATACACAAAGTGTGTTTGTTCTAATGTTTGTAGACTCCAAAGGGTACAAATATGTTTGTCAACGCTCAAAAATTTCGAATTCGAATGCCCGTCTGTGTTCATGATAAATCTTAAGCCCTTTAAGCAATCGACATGACATTTTTATACTCTAGATAAAATCTGAGAGTGTTATAAGTTGTCTCTGAAATAAAGCGCGGAGAAAAACATTATGCCACTGAAGTTAATGTAATCGCTGAAAAATCTCAAAAGTGGATGTCCGTACTTCTGTCCGTCTGTCCAACTATCCGTCTGTCCGTGCACTCTCTTAAGATCAAAAGTTCAAACTTTATACACGCCATTTTTAAAAAAGACAAAGTAAAATCGCTCCAACCCTTCTACCGCCTCCTATAAAATAAACTGCCAACAAGTCGGGCGAAACTTTATTATTCTTGGGACAAGTTGCGGATGAGGGAAAGGTCAATATGCAGGTTAGAGTGGTTAGGGAAGACTAAGTGAAAGGGAGTTCTTGGGCAGGACTGTTAACAATATTTCATTCGTGTCTGTAAGTTTGGGTTTTTATGATGGGAGGAGTAGGGGTAATAGTAAGGGTGGGTGGATGTTAATAGCTTTTTAATTAATTACTTGAATCACGTCCAATATTCTCTGTATAGAATGTGTTTCATAGACGAAGTTGCATAGAATTTTCATAAAATTCGGTGTATTTTACATTCATGAAACCGAACATTTGTATGGGAGGGGGTAGAGAATATAGGGGAATCGTAAAACTTGATACGCAGTTTTATTTCGCGTCTCTTGTAAGGTGCTTGTATAGAATTTCAAGTTCGTAGCTTTTAGTTTGTTGGTTATTAGTTGATTTAATAAAATTGGTCGAAATCATAGTTTTGTATGGGAGGGGGTAGAAGCGCAAGCGCGATTTCAAAACTTTTAAAGCAACTTCATTTGAATTATTTTTATAAGTTTTTATGCCAAATTTGAAATTGATAGCTTTTAAGAGTTAGCTGATAACTGATTTCTTAAAAATGCTCGAAAAAATAATTTTGTATGGGAGGGGGTAGAGGAGGTAGGGGAATCGTCAAACTTGTGATGCAATTTTCTTTTATTTTTGTTGTTAGATGCTCGTACGTAATTTAAAGTTCATAGCTTTTAATTTGTTGGTTATTAGTTGATTTAATGAAATTAGTCGAAATCATACTTTTGTATGGGAGGGGGTAGAAGGGCAAGCGCGATTTTAAAACTTTGAACGCAATTTCATTTTAATTATTTTTGTAAGTTGTTTTGCAAAATTTGAATTTGATAGCTTTTAATGGTTAGGTGATAATTGATTTCTTGAAAATGGTCGAAAAAATAATTTTGTATGGGAGGGAGTAGAAGTTTTAAAGGTTTTCGACCAGTTAATATTTCGTATATTTAGGGATTTTTTTAAATGCATTTCGCAAATTTTCAAGTTTCTACCTTAAAATTTCACTCAAAAATTTCAGTTTATGTGTTTTTTTCAATGCACATGAAACACCTTGTGCACGTTAGACCGGGGGAGTCGGTTTATAATAAATATGGATCAAGTTAATATTATTTTTCTATGTACATTAAATATAGGTATTCACATGCAAAATTTTAACTTTTTATCTTTCACTAGAGCCCTAAAAAAATCACTCAAAATTTTCGACATTTTTGCTTATCACCTCCCTCCCCTTACACCTCCCAGCTTAAAATTTTTACCAAAATTAACCATTATGTAGTTCTACAATTTGACAAATTTTTGATTTAATATCTGTACTATTTTTTGAGATATAAGGATTTGTAATTTTGAAAAGTGCGCCATTTTTAAAATGTTCCCCATTTCCCCCCACTACTATTATTTCAACATGTTATATTTTTTTTGTATTTGTTTAGTATAGCTTAATATAGGTTTTAAGTTTCAATTACATAACTTAAAAGATAGTTGAGATATTAATTTTTAAGTGTTTTTCTTTGCAACCCCCCCTGACCCTCCCCCTTACAATAATTAGCCGCTTTCTGAGCTGATTCCGATGGAACTATATGCCTTTACCTTGACGGTCTCTAAATATGATTTTTTTACGTTAAGTAATTTCGAAGATATAATCATTTGAAAAAAAAATTCGTCCGACAATTGGTTCTTAGCCCCCCCTTTTCGCACCCCAATGGATAAAAAAATTAAATTATTTTTAAAAGTTGTCCCACAAACCCTTCTATATGTGTGTTGAGTTTAAGCTTCCTAGCTGTTACCATGGTTGAGATATTTGAATTCGTATTTTTCGGTTTAAGCGCTCCCCCTGCCTCCCCCTGAACCCGTACACTCCCCAAAATGGGTATTCGCCTGAGATCCGCAACTATCTAAAATTCCTCCAAAAATGAACTTTCTATCTTGAAGGGTTTGGGAGTTAATGTGCGCTGAGCGTACACGTCGGCGTACGGCGGACGGCGTACGGCGTACGGCGGACGGCGTACAGACAGACGGATTTTTTTTTTTGCTTTTTTAGGCTAATTTAGTCATGAAACGCGAAAAAAAAAAATTTCAGGGTAGCAAACTTTTTTTTTTTTTTGTGTCGATCACAATACTTTATTATTATAATAATAAAGTAAAATTACTTATTTTCAAAAATTAACAATAATAACATTTTTTTGGAAACTATAGAAGCTACTAATTTGAAATTTACAATATATTATTTTTATTATAAATGAGATACTAATTATTCGAATCCCCTGACTCCTTCCACCACCACCCATATAAACAGCACTTTTTCATGAAATACTATAAACCAATTTTCTCAGTACGTATAACATTAATTGAGCTCAAATTTCGTACAAAATATTTAATGAGCATTGTCTATATAATAATGAAAAACTGTGCATATATTTGAAGTCACGTGAAGTAGGTGACTAAGTTTAACTCATTTTGTATGGGAGATGAAAAAAGGCGAGGTGCAATTTCTTTTCCAATCATTATAATTGCTATCAAAATTCATTACAATAAATTTGAGTAGCATACTCGTACATATGTATTGAAAAAACGGTCTTTTGTATTTCGTGAAATTGTTCAGTATGTGTGGAAGGTGGTGGAATGAATGGGGGAGCTAATTTTTTTTGTTTAAATAAATGAAAATGGTATGGTTGAAATTTAAGATTAGTGGCACTTATATCTTCCAAGAAAATCGACTTAATAAAGTTGTGAAACTGTTTCACTTTGTATGGGAGGGGGTAAAAGTAGTGAAGTTATTTGGCCCGTTCACGAACTTGAACTCATTTCGCACTTGGTATATTACTTTTAAACGGGGTTACTAGCGAAGATTTGTCCAAGAACTCCTTAGCAGAATGTTGACTTCTGTTGTAACGCTAACATCGAATGAAAGCGTATTCCTCTTCGCTTGTTAGACACGTTTCTGAACCTTTGCGCGACTTCTTAGACCTTCCTGATATCCATCCTTGAATCGTTTATCGTGGAACTTTAAAAGACCTGACTTCTTCCTTATTTTTCCTTTCCTGAGAGTTGCGACCGTCACCATCAATAGGGAAAGAATGGGCATGTAGAGCAAAATGGATTGAGCATGAATTAAAGATGAAACATCAGAGGTCATTTTAAAAAGGATTTCATTTTTCTAAGTTCCTAAGTTCCACTAACATTCACAAGGTAATGAAGTGGGTGCCCGTCATTGGGGTAATCACTTCTGGGTAATTTACCTTACCGAATATGTAAATTAACACGAACATAAGCAAACGAACAAATATACCATTCATTAATTCCCTAAAAAAAGTTAAGCCCTCGGTCTGGTCCGGAACACACCAATCGATAAGAACAAACTTATAAATACTCTCAGATTCCAGTTACAGAATAAAAATCCCATGAAAAACATGATCAGAAGGTGGTATAAATTATTATAATTACTCGGTATAGCGAACGATTATTGCCGAACATATGTACCTATATAATACATGGAAATCCAGAAAATGTTAATTAAGGAAACGTTAATTAAATTACAAATTTCTGTAAAAATTTCACGATTAACACGTTTTTTTTTTGTTCTTTTAGGGCAACAGATGCAAACCCTGGAGCACCGGGTGCGCCTGCCGGTGAAGGGGGTTCGGATGAAATTGTCGGAGGTCCACGAAACCCACAGCAGATAGCGGCACAGAAAAGATTACAACAAACACAGGCTCAAGTAGATGAGGTCAGTTAATATGGTTTTCTTTTTTTCCTCCATCCTTGTTATGACGGGCATTATTCTTATTTCTGAAAGGAAATGAATTTAGGATTTTCTCATATATTTTTAGGTTGTGGATATTATGAAAACAAATGTAGAAAAGGTCCTTGAAAGAGATCAAAAGCTTTCGGAACTGGACGATCGAGCCGATGCCTTACAGCAAGGAGCATCACAATTTGAACAGCAAGCTGGGAAATTAAAAAGGAAATTCTGGTTACAAAATCTTAAGGTAGGAAATGTTTTTCATTTTTAATTGTATTTTTACGGATTGTGTCAACAAGGATTTATTTTCGGATGTTCGGTTTTCAATCCTTGGAAGATTTGCCTTTACCTTTTTCGAACATGTTAATCGCTATATGTAGGGCTTGAAAATCCTGCGGTGAAAAGGATTGGATGTTTTTTTTTTATAGATTTTAGGTTTCGGAATTCGAATTGAAAAATTGTTTCCGTAACGCATGCAGTATCGATAACGTTTTTCATGGAAATAACGTTTTCGCTAAGGTAGGGTCGAGTGCAGATGTTTTCACAGAGGAGCACATTTAACATTGAGTTTTTAGCTCCTCCGGTATCTCAAAAATTCTGGGGTACCTATGTATATCTTATTATACCGATCGGTCATTTTGTGTGATTGCAAAACATGATTTTACGTATTATTTTAATAATAAACTATTGTGAACGACTTGGAAAAAAAAATTTGCTACCCTGAAATTTTGTTTTATCGCATATCATGACTAAATAAACTGCCAACAAGTCGGGCGAAACTTTATTATTCTTGGGACAAGTTGCGGATGCGTGGAAGACTAAGTGTGGTTTCTTGGGCAGGGCAGTTATCAATTTAACACTTTCTGGAAACGTTCAAAAGCTCCAGTATATATAATCAATATTTCGTTCGTTTATTTATGCAAGTTTGAGTTTTGTGAGGGGAGGGGTGAGGGGTGATAGTAAGGGTCGGTGGATGTTAATAGTTTTTTAAATGATTGCTTGAATCACGTCCAATATTCCTTCTATAGAATGTCAGTTCCATAGACGAAGTTGCATAAAATTTTCATAAGATTCTATGTATTTTACATTCACGAAACCAAACATTTGTATGGGAGGGGGTAAAGGAGGTAGGGGAATCGTAAAAATTGTGACGCAATTCTATTTCCTTTCTTATGTAGTGTGCTCATACAAAATTTGAAATTCGTAGCTTTTAATTTGTTGATTATTAGTTGATTTAATGACATAGGTCGAAATGATACTTTTGTATGGGAGGGGGTAGAAGGGCAAGCGCGATTGCAAAACTTTTAAAGGAATTTCATTTCAATTACTTTTGTAAGTTTTCATGCAAAATTTGAAATGGATAGCTTTTAAGAGTTAGCTGATAACTGATTTCTTAAAAATGCTCGAAAAAATAATTTTGGTTGGGAGGGGGTAGAAGAGGTGGAGGAATTGCAAAATTTGAGAAGCAATTTTCTTTTTTTTCTCTTGTAAGGTACTCGTGAAAAATTTCAAGTTCGTACCTTTTAATTTGTTGGTTATTAATTGATTTAATGAAATTCGTCGAAATCATACTTTTGTATGGGAGGGGGTAGAAGGGCAATTGCGATTTCAAAACTTTTAAAATAATTTAATTTAAAATATTTTTATAAGTTCTAATGCAAAATTTCAAATTGATAGCTTTTAATAGTTAGGTGATAATTAATTTCTTAGAAATGGTCGAAAAAATAATTTTGTATGGGAGGGGGTGGAAGTTTTGAAAGTATTCGACCAGTTAATATTTCATACTTTTAGGGATTTTTTTTAAATGTATTTCCCAAACTTTCAAGTTTCTACCTTAAAATTACATCCAAAAATTTTCAGTTTTCGTGTTTTTTTCGCTGCACATGAAACACCTTGTGCCCATTAGACCGGGGTGGTCGGTTCGTAACAATTGTGGATCAAATTATTATTTTTTTTCTATGTATATTAAATATATGTATCCACATGCAAATTCAGAGTTTCTATCTTTGACCAGAGTCCTAAAAAAATCACTCAAAATTTTCGACATTTTTGCTTGCCACCTCCCTCCCTTTACACCTCCAAACTTAAAATTTTTACCAAAATTAACTATTGTGTAGTTCTACAATCTGACAAATTTTCGATTTGATATCTATACTTTTTTTTGAGATATAAGGATTTGTAATTTTGAAAAGGTCGCCATTTTTGAAATGCTCCATATTTCCCCCCACTACTATTATTTCAACATATTATAATTTTTTTGTATTTTCCTAGTATAGCTTAATATTAGTTTCAAGTTTCAATTAAATAGCTTAAGAGATAGTTAAGATATTCATTTTTAAGTGTTTTCCTTTGCACCCCCCGTGACCCTCCTCCTTACAATAATTAGCCACTCTATAAGCTGATTCCGATGGAACTATACACCGCCTTGATGGTCCCAAAATATGAATTTTTTACGATAAGTAATTTCGAAGATATAATCATTTGAAAAAACAATTCGGCCGACAATTAGTTTTTAGCCCCCCTTTTCGGACACCAATGGATAAAAAAATTAAATTATTTTTGAAGTTTGTCCCATAACTTTTTCTATATGTCTACTGATTTTCAACTTTCTATCTGCATTCGTGAGAGAGATATTAGCAAGTGTATTTTTCGACTTTTTCCCTCCCCCCGCCTCCCCCTTCCGCCTAACACCCTCCAAAATTTAGAAAATAGAGCTCACTTACCCAACCAACAATTCGCCCAAAAACGAACATTCTACCTTTAACGGTTTCGGAGATATGAGTCCATATGTACGGCGTATGGCGGACGGCGTACGGCGGGGCGGATTTTTTTTTTTGCATTTTTAGGCTAATTTAGTCATGAAACGCGAAAAAACCAAATTTCAGGGAAGCAAACTTTTTTTTTTCTTGTGTCGATCATAATACTTTATTATTATAATAATAAAGTAAAATGCACAACAATAAAATCCGACTGCCTGTACGCCGTACGCCGACGTGTACGCTCAGCGCATATTAACACCCAAACCCTTCAAGATAAAAAGTTCAGTTTTGGGGGGATTCGAGATAGTTGCGGATCTCATTCGGACACCCATTTTGGGGTGTGTAAGGGTTCAGGAGGAGGGAGAGCTAAAACCGAAAACTAAGAATTTAAATATCTCAACCATGGTTCTAGCTAGGAAGCTGAAAATCAACATACACATAGAGGGGCTTGTGGGAAAAAACTTTAAAAATAATTTAATTTTTATTTATCCAAAAAGGGGAGCTAAAAGTAAATTGTCCACCTAATTTTTTTTTTAAATGATTATATCTTCTATTACTTACCATAAAAAATGGTATACAGACCAACTAAAATCAGCTTTAAAGGAGACTAATTGTTGTAAGGGTGATGGTCAGGAGAGGGGGGGGGTGCAAAGAAAAACACTTAAAAATGAATATCTCAACTATCTCTTAAGCTATGTAATTGAAACTTAAAACATATATTAATCCATACTAGCGAAATACGAAAAAAATGTAACATGTTAAAATAGTAGCAGTGTGGGGAAATGGGCAGCATTTCAAAAACGGTGCACTTTCCAAAATTTCAAACCATTATCTATCAAAAGGCAACCAGAAACACTTTTCTAACTAGTGCTGAAGTATCTGTGGGATATGTACAAAGCGGTGAGAAACCCTGGATGTCGCAAGACACTTGGGACAAGGTTGGCAATCGGAAAAAAGCCAAATTGGCAATCATCTCTCAACCCAATGTCAACCAACGAACGCCCGATCTGAGACAGAACTACCGCGATGCTCATATACAGCTTAAAAAGGCTCTTAGACGCGACAAGAGAAAGGCAATTGAAGATCTGGCAAACAAGGCAGAATCTGCGGCTTACCTTGGGGATATGGGTTCACTATTCAAAATCATGACACAGTTGACGAACAGGAATTGCACCGCCAACCACCTGGTGAGAGATGTTAACGGAACTCTTCTTAATATGAGTGAACACCAGTTGCAGCGATGGAAGGAATACTTCTCTGATATCTTAAACATCTTGGCAGAGGAAAATATTCCAGAAACAGAACAACTACCAAAGATCCAACCGCAACAATTCTCTTTTAGGGACGATCCCCCAGACATGGAAGAGATAGTTTCCGCCATTCGGTCAATGGCGGGAAGGAAAGCTCCTGGTATAGACTGACTACCAGCCGAACTCCTCAAAACGGACCCGGAAATAACAGCCGATATACTCCTCTCACTCTTTACTGAGGTGTGGAATGAATAAATATATATGGCTAAATGGAAGGAGGGCGTCATTGTAAAAATTCCGAAGAAGGGCGACCTTCGGGATTGTGGCAATTGGCGTGGTATGTGTCTACTTACTGCCGTATCAAAAATTATGGCTAAGGTAATTCTCAATAGGATTAGTGATGTCATCGAGCACTCTCGAAGTTTATCAGGCTGGATTCCGTAGAGGATTGTCTTGTACCGACCATACAAATACCCTACGGATAATATTAGAGCAGTCAGCCGAAATAGGTTCGCCAGTACATCTCATGTTTGTGGACTTCGAGAAGGCTTTCGACAGCGTTAAGCGAGATTACATATGGAATGCTTTGCGTAGGAGAGGTATTCCAGATAATATCATAGCTATAATTAAAGAATCCTGCGAAGATGCAAGGTGTCGCGTCTTGCATAGAGGAGAGCTGTCCAAGAGCAGCGCTGTGCGAACGGGTGTCAGACAAGGCTGCATATTATCACCAGCCCTGTTGCCGCTGGCAATAAATGACATCTTGAAAGCTGAGCTGGAAGGTGGGGAAGGTAAAGATCTTCAATGGAGACTATATAACATCTTAAGTCACTTTGATTATGCTGATGACGTTTGTTTGCTTGCACATAGCCGTTCGGACTTAGGGTCAAATGTTCGGTCGTTGCATTCTAAATGCAAAGAGGCGGGACTGAAAATAAATATGCGTAAAACCAAGTATATGCACATGGGTTCGAACGCAAGCACACCGATTGTTCTTAATGGACAGGATGTGGAAGAGGTGCAAGATTTTTGCTATCTCGGAAGCATTGTCAGCATGGACGGCGGTGCCGTAAAGGATGTTGAGACTCGGTTAAATAAAGCTCATCAGGCCTTCGGTATCCTTTCCCCTTTCTGGAGGTTAAGAGAGATCTCCCTTCGCACGAAGCTGCCGGTTTTTGACGAAAACCGTGTTGTTATATGGTTGTACTACGTGGAAAGTGACCGTTCGACTTACCAAGAAATTACAGACTTTCATGAACCAATGCCTCCGACGCATTTTAGGAATATTCTGGCCAGAAGTGATCTCCAACGACGAACTTTGGAGTACAACTGGCCAGACCAAAATAGGTATTGAGATTCAAACGCGGAAGTGGCAGTGGATCGGTCATACTTTGAGGAAACCAGAGCGAAACATCGCCAATCAGGCTCTGGATTATAATCCTCAAGAAAGACGTCGGGTTGGTCGACTATGTAACTCATGGAAGCGAGCAGTTGAGTAAGAGGCCAGAGGAATAAACAAGTCCTGGCAACAGCTTAAGGCCGATGCTCAGGAACGCGTCTTGTGGAAGAGAGTTCTTTCTGTCCTATGCCCCTATAGGAACAGGAATTTGATTTTATTTGATTGATCTTTCACCAGAGTCTTAAAACAATTACTCAAAATTTCCGACATTTGTGCTTATATCCTCCCTCCCCTTACACCCCTCAACTTAAAACCACAAGACTGTGTAGTTCTTTAATCAGATGAATTTTTGATTTGATATCTGTACTCTGTTTTGAGATATGTATAACGGTTTGAAATTTTGGAAAGTGCACCATTTTTAATATGATCCCCATTTCCACCCACTACTGCTATGAACAAATTTTATATTTTTCTTGTATTTCGCTAGTATAGCTTTACAATTGTTTCAAGTTTTAATTACATGGCTTAAGAGATAGTTGAGATATTAATTTTTAAGTGTTTTTTTAGCACTCCCCCCCCCCCCCCCCCTTGACTCTCACCCTTAGAGTAATTAGCCCCTTCTAAGGTGATTTTGGTGGATCTGCATGCCGCCTTTATCGTCCCAAAATATGAATTTTTCATGCTAAGTAATTTCAAAGATATAATCATTTAAAAAAAAAAATTCATCCAACAATTTGTTCTTAGGCGCCCCCCCTCCTTTCGGACGCCAATGGATAAAAAAATTAAATTATTTTTAAGGTTTGTCCCACAACCCTCTCTATACCTATGTTGATTTTCAGCTTCCTATCTGCATTTATAGGGGAGATATGAGCAAGTGTAGTTTTGAACTCTTTCCCTTCCCCGCCTCCTCCTTCTACCTGATACTCACCAAAATTTAAGTAATGCAGCTCACTTATCCACCCAAAAACTAACACTCTACCTTTAACGATCTCGGAGATATGAGTCCATAATTTAGTCACGAAAAAAACAAAATTTCAGAGTACCAAATTTTTTTTTTCTGCATCGATCACAGTACTTTATTATTAGAATAATAAAGTAAAATTAGACGATTAGTTTCGCTCCTATACAATTTGACACAATTTCACAACTTCACAAAAAGTTAAGTTTCCTGAAAAGTATGAATGCTACTGATCTGCAATTTAAAATGTCTCAATTGAATGATGTTTACAGTTATTTCTGAAAAGTCATTTAGAACGCCCACCTCCCATACGAACTGCACAATTTCACTAAATCCAATACACTAATTTTCTCAGTGCCTTTTTGAATCATAAATTTTGTATAAAACATTTTGATGGCAACTCAAGCGTGATTTGAAAAAATCAGTTCAATGTCGTCACCCCCTCCACCACTTCCCCTACAAAATTACACAATTTCGCAATTTGACAATGAATCGATTTACTCGAAAAGTGTGAATACTATTGATCTGAAAATTTGAATGTAATACTTTTATGATGATAATTTAAATCTACTATATACAAATTATTTGTGTCCTGCCCATCCTTCCACCTCCTCCCATACAAACTGCACTTTTTCATGAAATGCTCTAGACCAATTTACTCAGTGCGTATAAAATTTGTCGAACTGAAATTGTGCACCAAATATTTATTTAGAATTACCAGTAAAACCAAAAAAAATTAAATGATTAGTTTTACTCCTTCTACCCCCTCCCATACAAAAAGACATAATTTCGTAATTTGACAATAAACGGATTTGATCGAAATATAAATGCTATTGATCTGAAATTTAGAATATATTATTTTCATGGTAATTGCAATCTACTGTATAAAAGTTATTTGAGTCCTCCCCTTCCTTGCACCACCTCCCATAAAAATTTCACTTTTTCATGAAATACTATAAACAAATTTACTCAGTGCGTATAAAATTCATCGAGCTAAAATACTGCACTAAATATTTATTTAGAATTATTAGTAAGACTAAAAAAAAATTAGACGATTAGTTTCACTCCTTCTATTCCCTCCCATACAATCTCACACAATTTCACAACTTCACAAAAAGTCGATTTTCCTGAAAAGTATGAATGATACTGATCTGCAGTTTAAAACATATCAAAAACATGATGTTTCTAGCTATTTCTGCAAAATTCATTAAGAACTCGCCCCTGCTTCTAACACCACCCATACAAACTGCACAATTTCACGAAATCCAATATACTAATTTTCTCAGTACTTATTAAATTTTTGAATCCTAAATTTTGTATAAAACATTTCGATGGCAACTTTAGCGTGATTTGAAAAAATCAGTTCAATGTCATCACCCCCTCCACCACTTCTCCTACAAAATTTCTTAAAACCAAAAAAATTCTCTTTCATCTAGAGTATCGCACGATTGGGATTTACGCCCAATCGTAGTCCTCTTATGTTTTTTATTTATTGTTCCGTGTAAGCGGGTGTATTGTCTAGTTTTACTCCAATAGTTTGGTATTACGTTTGTTAACGAACCCTCGTAAAATCGATGTCGATTAAAATGTATATAAATAATAGCTTCATAATAATTTCACTCCAAAGCGTTTTTTACCAACAATATTTTCTTAATTTTCCAGATGATGATAATAATGGGTATAATCGGATTGGTAATACTTGCTATAATTGTAGGTAAGTGAATCGTTTAAATTATCAATAATCAAACGACATCTGCGACACACTAGAAGTTTTCTGGAATTCACTTAACAATAATTGTTGCTATTTTATATATAAATATTTAACAAAACTACTACAATTATTTATTTATGAAGATAATTACAAATATCACTACGTAAACATTTTTGCAAATCACCTACTCGTTATTTATAGTGTTGGCTAAAAACCTAGTCACAATTTTTTTTATTATAATAGATTAACAAACAAACAAGTAAATAAAACAACAGAAAAAAACGTATACAAAATATAATTAATAAAATTATATAATTATTGTTATTGCAATCAATTTGATAATATTTTATCCCATTTATAGCTAACTTCATGTAGGGTGGCTAAGACAATAGAAAAACAGAAATGCGCAAGCAAAAATCATTTAAAAAAAAAAAACCTAACAAATACTTAAAAAAAATATCATCAGTAATCGCCTAAATTAAGTCCATACCAAGGTTCGACATATTATTCGTTAAATAGAAATCCTATAAATATTCGTATGGTATCTATATTTTCATTAAAATTATTATTATAAATTTATAATTTTTTTATTTTATTGAATTGATTTTAATTAATTTATTATTAAAAATTTAGTCAATTAGATTTATTCAATGTCGTGATTTTTTTTTTTAATTTTATTTTACTTGGTTTCCTCATAGTGCTTTTATAATTTTATTTTAATTCGTTAATTATTCGCAGCCTTACTTTTTTAATATCTTGTCATGTACATATTTAAAATTAACGATTTATTTTTATTATATTATTTGTTACTGTTATTTTAATTAGGTAAAGTGCTTTAGTTTTAAGCAATTTGTTGTGTTGCGTAAATATTTTATTAATAGAAATTTAAAGTAAATATTTATTGAATATTCAAATAAACATAAAAGTAATGTATTGGAAACTGAAAATAAATAAATCTGATGTCTTCTTTAAATCTATTTTTAGTTTTATCCTATTATTTCAAACGAAACACTTTCTTCTTGTATCACTGAGGTTAATCTTTGAAATTAAAGATTTAAAGTGTACTAATGTAGTTTAAAATAATTTATTAATTTTAAATATAATTGAAAGCTTTCTGTGAATCGTACGATAAGCATTAAGTTCATTTTGTTTCATTCAATTCATTAAATTCATCAATAATTTTAGTTTTATAATTGGTTCCAAATAACTTAAATTTTTTGTTTACAGGGAAAAAAGAAGAATAGAAAAAATTGATAAATGAAGGTACAAGAAAGTAATACTTAGCTTTATAAGGTATTGCTAGACGGATGATATCGAATTAAGAATGTCAAAGATTTAGCCTCAGGTTCATTTTATCTCTATAAACTATATTTTCCATTATTATTATCCACGATTTCATTTTAAACATACTTTAAAATGTTTCAATTATGTTATGTGTTGTTAAGAGAGTTTATTGAAATTTTGGCCGATTGATTCAACAATTACTATGTTAGGTTAGGTTAGTGTTGCGGCCTTCGCCCCCATAGACCCCTTAGGATCTGTAGTGAAACCCCTTGAATTTGAGGAAAACTTAGTGAAGCATCCAGTGGCGTTACGAGTTCCTTGTTGGCTCAAAGGTTTCCGTTGCCGTCAGCAGGTTCCGCATACTGCAGCTCGAGATCTGCTTGAAGTCGGGGAAGAACGGTGCGTCGAGGATTTTAAGCCTTCTTCTGGCAAGAGCCGGGCAGTTACACAACACGTTCTCCACCGTCTCCCTCTCTCCTGGCTGTTAGTAATTTCTGCAGAGATCATGTGCTACCAAATCCATATTTTAAGCATGTGATCCAATAAGGCAATGACCGGTAACCATACCAACTACTGTCGCACATTAATTTCGTCGTCTTACAAGTTGTGGTACTTTTCCACCTGGCTTCGGCTAGATTTTCCATTTGCGCGTCTATAAAGTCATTGGCAATATATATGGGTGGTGGTAAATTTCTACGGGATATAGTTCAAGGTTAGTACCTCTTTTTGCCAGCTGGTCCGCTTCTTCATTACCTGTTATGGAACCCTTTTGGTCTAAAGATTCTGTAGTGCGCGATGACAGCTGAATACTGCATTAGACTTGATAGTACAGAATTGCAGTGACTTCAAGGCATCCTGACTATCTGTATAAGCATTCATTTTTCCTATACCGGCGATTTCGGCTGCCTTCTGGATTGCCAGAATTTCCTCCTGAAAAATACTGCAGTCATTTGGCAACCTGAAGAATGAGCCCGTTGGAAGGTCAGTTGAGTAGACTTCTGCACCCACTACTCCTTCCGTTTTAGATCCGTCAGTGAAAAGATTTATTGTCCCAATATGGCACCCAGTTCTTCTTTCCCAGTGTTCCCTATTTAGTATACGTATCCAGAATCTGCTATCAAACCCAGGCTTTGTGACCATGGAATCTGTGGTTATTGCAGGTAGGCTTATGTTACTATGTCCGTGAGTGGCCTCCTTGGGCGCGAACAGGTCGACAAGCGGCCTGGAGATTAAGACATTCAGTGAATTTGAGGATGTGGTCTTAAGAGCGTCAGTGATTCCCACACATGCTTGCTTTTGTGTTTTTGTATTTTTCCAATCATTGCCGGTATGTTACTTTATTAAGTGTCAATATGCCGTGCAGCGGAATCGGCCTTACTATAGCCGTGAAGATCCAGTGCATTATATTCAGATTAAAATCACACTTTCTACCGAACATTCTCTTGCATGAGTAGAACGCGATGCTGGCCTTAATTACTCGCTCCTCAATATTTTGTTTCCATGTTAGCTTACTGTCTAAGATTATTTCCGGATACTTTGCATGTTTGGACAGAGTTAGTTCCTTGCTTCCTATTTTCGGTAACCGAATCTACTGAGTATTCTATTTCCTAGTCAAGAGCACAAGCTCCGCTTTTTGTTAAGCCCGGTGCTATTTTCACAAACAGTTTTTTGAGAACTTCGTCCTTGAGTTCGGATATTATGCTTATGTGCTTACCAGATACTTAGTATCACTACACAACATTTACCCTCGAACTTCTCAGGTCTTTGAGTCAGTACCCACAAAAGTGGAGATAAAACCCCTTCTTGTGGCGTTGTTCTACTGGTGCATTTGCTGGATTGTGCTTTGCACCATTCCGACGCTATAGATCTGTCTCTAAGCAATGTTTCGATCCATGCGATAGTAGTTTTATAAACCTGAGCCGCGCAGAGATCCTCCACAATAGCTTTCGTCGTTACATTGTTGAAAGTTCCCTCTATGTCTAGGAAGGTGCCTGGAGTGTACTCCTTATGCTGTAAGGATTTTTCAATGCATAGCACCACCTCATGAATGAATTTCTCGATTTCCCTTTTAGGTACGCATGCTGCACTTGTGAGAGATACTCTGAGTCTATAGTATTTCCGATGGATACATCTAGTACCCTTTTCAGCGTTTTCAGAAAAAAGGACGTAAGACGTGTGGGTCGGTAGTCCTTAGAGATGACGTGACTACCCTTACTCGCTTTTGGTATGAATCCACTCGAGCTTCCATATTAAGGACACGTAGTTTAATTTGGTACATCCTCTTCCACATTTTGGATCATGGCTGGTATAATTCCATCTCGTCTCGGCGACTTGACCTTAGTCTGTCTATTGCGAGAAGTCCTGGAACGCTCTTCAGTTGTGTGTTGCTTGCTTCTGTGATGGTGATGTGGGGGTCCCGGCAGCCGGAGAAGTGAATGCTTAAAAGCGCCTCAAGCGTTCCCTTGCTATCCTTTGTCCAGCTTCCATCCGCGTTCCTGAGTATGGCTGACGAAGCAGGGTTCTTTGATATAAATTTCCTAAGTCCAAAGGCTTGCCCTATCTGGCTGCTGAATTTTCTCAAGCTTTCTCTTTTACAGACCTTTAAGGAACTCCTATATTAATCTCATGCTTCTGTTTGGCCATTGTGCTTTGTGGTTTGCACTTTTTTACGTATTTCGCCCAGCTCTCTATTCCACCATGGTGGTTGAGACTTTTTAGGTAGGTTTTTCAAAGGGCATGGCTTTTTAAAGGCATGTTTCGAAGTGTTAGTTGGGAACGTTGTGGTGTGATCCAGCTTACGTGTATTCCAAATAGAGTCCGGCCTTCTATTGTCTAATTTGCTGACTATATCAGAGTACAGATTCCAGTACGCTTTTGCCGGCTTTTATTTGGAGTAAACGCATATTGAACTCATATTTGTGGTCGGAGAGTAATGGTTTTTCAAGGACTTTTCAATTAACTTAATCGGTTCGAGTTCGTATAGAGTGTTAGATCGAGAACGCTTTCGCCAGTGAGACCATTATAAATTGGCACGCTCCCGCAGTTGCCGATTAGAAGGTTAGTATTTAGTATGAAGAGTAGCAATGATGTCCTTACCTCTCCATATTGTGTGGGGAGAGTTCGCGTTCCGCCAGTTACCAGGTTGAGCTTCGTCCGTGCTGCCTGCTTCCTTAGTATCCGCAGCTATTCTGTTAGAGATGACATGTCATGTGCCATGTAAATTAATGCGATTAACAATGGCGGCTGTTGATTTTTTCCTTTAATCAGTGCAACTGTAATTAGGCATTAGAAAGATATCAAGGTTCTTTTTGGCCATAATGGCCGTACGTTTCTTACCTTCCTCTTGAGAAGCCAGTAGTTTATAGTTTTGTGACGTCAGGTCCTTGATCCTTCCCGTTTTTGGCGACCCATTGCTCTTGTATTAGTGCTCCACCCAAATTTTGCTCCTCCAGTGTGAGCAGTAGTACAGCCGAAGCTAATCTACTGCGATGCATGTTAATCTGAATCACTCTCAGCACCTTGAGGAGCTAGGATCAGATTCGCTATTGAGTAACATCAGGGTTTATTATCTCATTTCTGCTCTCCTCATCCATATAGATGGGAATCTTTTGCGCAGCGGAAGTCAGAGTTTCTGTCCTCAGAACACTTTCTACTTCGTAGGCCTCCAGAGTGTTTTTGTTCCCGTATTCGGGGTTTCACTTTTTAAGTATACATAGACTCCTCGTTGAACCAACTCGCTCCATAAAACGACGGCATGGGTTGATCAACATTAGTTTCTATGTGCCTAACGATTTCTAGTAGACTCATCTCCACAAGTTTCCACTTTTCGGGAGTCATTCCTCTGAATGGGTCACTATGGTCGACAAGAGCTACTGTGAGATGTTTTTAGCGACATCCGCCATCGACCTCTTCTGAGTTCCTGATGAGGTTGCCCTAATCTTTGGAATTGTGTGGCTAAGCTTGGTCTTTTTAGACTGCGCTCGTAGTTGATTCTCCTCTTCTGATCTCTGGCTCATATGTCTTTTCGTTTCTACACTTTTGTGTGCGTTTTCTTCGACCTTGTTGCAAAATCTCGGGTCTTTGATTCAATGCCCTTTTTTCGTTTGAGCGCCACTATGCTTTTTTCTATGATTGAGCCTATGATAGATCCCTTCTCTCCTTTGGAGTGAGCTTCTTCTTGATGCCAAGTTCCATTTCGTATCTAAGCGCGCCTTTATATTGTGCGAGCAGCCTTCGATTCTCCCGCGAGGGTTTGAACCATGGTGGCTTAGGCACCCTGGTATCCTCTCTCAGCTTGGGTGACCGCAGCCGCTCCTCTTCTACTTCTGTTAGAGTTCTGGCACTTTCCTGATCCGAATTAAAGTTGGAAGTATCCAAAGCGCTTTCAGAGGTTTTGCGTGTATTTGCTCATTAGTTATACCTCCGAGTCGCTGATCCGGTTGTGTTAGCAGTAGTACCACCATCCATACGATATGCGTCAATCATCGCGGGGATTGTTTGTTTATAGCCGCTGGCGACTAAAGAGGTTTTGACACTCCCCGAGCCATCGCCGGTAGTCGCACCCACCCGCGATTTTTTTCTCTTACTTTCTTCCAGTAGAGTTTCCTGGTTGGCTTTCTTTTTAGTCTACCAGTTCGGAAAATACTTAACAACTCTAACACCTTTACCCAACGTTCCCTGCATTGCAAGCTTGAAACATTTTGGCTTAAGTGTGCGGTGTCCGAAAGAATTCGTCTACCAACTACGGTCAGCAAACCTTGCAAGTTGGCGTTTCCTAGATGCTCCCCCGAGGATGGTCTCTGCATGGCCAGGGGCAGTCCATTCTTCGCTTAGCCTTGCCGCTCGAATACGATCGACTGCCCCTTCGACACCCCTGCAACAATTACTATGTATCTGCTTGTATTTCTTTACATCAACCAATCTAGAGGATATTTCTAGCCCTCTATTTAATTTCATTAATAGCTCTAGAAAACTCTCACAGGTATATTTTTCCGACATCACTGTACCTGGAGAAATAGGTATTTTCTGAGCATAGGCCCAGTAATTATCGAATCCGAATGCTCTAGCCATTTTCAACAAAGTGTCATTGCCTTAAACAATAACTTTTGCCATTCTTCAACACCTCCTCTCATTGATGGTAACCGTACTCTGATTGATCCTGTAAATAATGGTAATCTTTTTGCATCGAGTTTCCCGAGAAACTGGTTTTAGACTGCTCCCTTTTCACTTTCGTATACGGCTTATATCCAAGATTTTTCAAGAGTTCAAAATCAAGTCTGCTGGTCCTATCCACAAAGACTCTTAAAAAATGTTCTTCCTGGCCAAGCCTCTGCGCAACCTTTTCCATCTACTCATTTTGGTGCTTTCCATAACTGTGGAAAGTTGCAGAACTTTAGCCAATCACCAAGCGAGCCCGGCTAACTATCGCCCGATAGTTATTACTTCAGTGCTCTCGAAATTAATGGAAACTGCTGCCAATCGTAAAATTGTCCAGAACAATCACCTCATTGATGATCGCCAATACGGATTCCAATCGGAAACGTTTGCGGGGGACCTCTAAGTTTAGCTGACCAAACGTTATCCATAAATATGGCGAAGGTCAAATCCTTACCTTAGATATCGCAAAGGCTTTTCACAGAGTTTGGCATGATTCCCTTTTAGTTAAGCTAAAAGCTATGGGCTTTAAAGCTTCTCCTATCCAGAGGATTAACAGTTTCCTTTTCAATCGCTCTATACGAGTTTTATTAGATCCGGCGATGACGATGTCCCTCAAGACTCAGTCTAACCTTTTACCCTATTCCTTATATTTTTCAACGATCTTCTGTCGTCAACTCTCAATCCAATACAATTTTGCTGATGACAGTGCTCTTGATAACGTCTACGAATTTAATTCTCGTGCGGATTCACACAGGCATTCTGTAGCTTCCAAACGCAGCGAGTTATTTGGTTCGCTCAACTCTGACTTCAAGTTAATCCTGGATTGGAGCAGGAAAAACGGAGAAGAGCTCAAAGCTATTTACCCCTCAAGCGTGATGTTCCGGAGTCGTCCTCCAATGTACGCTTTGGCAGCGTACAACTTTGCTCTCCTTACGCCTTCCGATCTGACTAACATGCACAAAGCATTCATTCGACCTCGCTTATAGTACAGTTCACACATTTGGACTGGGGCGCCCAAAACACATCTCGCGTTGCTCGATCGTATCCAAAAACATGCGTTTCGGCTGATTTGAGACGAAACCATCACGGCTTCTATAGACTATCTGGAGTACCGCAGAAATGTGTCAGTACTCAACATTTATTATCGCTACATCCACGATAAATGCAGTTTGGAACTACGCGAACTAATTTCCCCTCTTTCCACTTTTCCGCGTCATACTCATCAAGCTAAATGCGCACACGAGTATACCGTCAAACCTTCTATCTTTCGCACATTGAAACATAGGCAATCTTTTATTTCCCGAAATACAAAACTGTGGAACGTGTTACCAGTGGGTGTTTTTCCTAAAGAGAATAACCCGCAATGCTTCAAGAGTAACGTCTACCGACACTTTTGTCTCTCCCCTCCCAATCTCCTTTAGTGTCCGTTATACTCCTCCCTACTAATGTATATTCAACTGTGCATAGTATTAAAGGGTGACTCTCTAAGTTGTTTTCGGAACTCTAAACAAAAAAAAGACGATATGAATCTGCAAATTCCAGTTTTCTTTGTTTATTTCGCACAACATAACATTAATTGAAACATTAAATAATTCAAACAAGGCCTACCTACTCTTCTCGAACTTTTCTTTACAATTTCTCAAAACTAAAACTGAAATTTTAAATTTGATTTCAAATTTTGTGTTTCCTAAAAAAATGAGCATGATGCGTGTTAAAATGCCCTAAATGTTATGATTATACGAACAAAAATGATTGATTTTTGAAATTTTACTAATGTTTGCCTTTTCCATTTATTGATGTTTGTGCGTGAGAAACTTTGGTGTGCTTTGTATGCAACGTGCAGTTATCGCTTTGGCACAGGACGATGAAAATAAACAACAATCAGTTACATTATTATTAATACAAATAAATTAACCCACCAAGAAACAATTTCAACTGTCATTTTATTGTTTTGTAATTTTATGAATTATGTATTTTTACGATTTTAAAAATAAAATCAAAATAACCTTTTCTTAACATTTTTTTTTGCGAACACTATTTGCATGATTATTACAGACTTGGCGAAAAATTTGTTCGCTATGAAATTTTGTTCCAAATTGAAAATAATGGATAAATCAGAAATAATGAAACATTGATGTGTTGATGTTATGTAAAATTAAATTATGTTTAGTTATTCGTAAATTTCTTAAATATTATGTTGGGATGTTTCTTCACTCTGTTGGTTCAATGCAAATAAATGTTAGAACAAAAATACAAAGAAATCCCGTTTTAATGTTCAACCTCTGAAATTATAATGTTGTGGTTTGGCAAATATTTTCACAGTGCATTTCGAATGGAAAGAAAAGATTTCCGGATTTTACACTGTTACGATTTATTATTCGTGACGCTTCGGTCTCTGCTGAGACATTTATCAAACTGATAAGGGTCTCAGCAGAGACCGAAACGTCACGAATAATAAAGCGTAACAGTGTAAAATCCAGAAATCTTTTCTTTCAATTATAATGTTGTGTTATTTCATTTTTCTTCTGTTAACTGGCAATATGAATTTGTATGTCGAATTATTTCAAATGTAGCCTGATCTTGTCAAGATATTAATCGCGTATACCGACGAACACACAATCCTTATAAATTACATACATTACAATTTTTCTGTACGAAACTATACTAAATAAACTGCCAACAAGTCGGGCGAAACTTTATTATTCTTGGGACATGTTGAGGATGAGTGGTTAGGAAAGACTAAGTGAAAGGGAGTTCTTGGGCAGGGCTGTTGTCCACTTAATAACATTTCTTTCGTTTCTGCAAGTTTGGGTTTTTATGAGGGGAGGAGGAGGGGTAATAGTAAGGGTGGGTGGATACTAATAGCTTTTTAATTGATTGCTTGAAACACGTCCAATATTCTCTGTATAGAATGTATTTCATAGACGAAGTTGCATAGAATTTTCATAAAATTCGGTGTATTTTACATTCACGAAACCGAACATTTGTATGGGAGGGGGTAGAGAAGGTGGGGGAATCATAAAATTTGATATGCAGTTTTATTTCGTTTCTCTTGTAAGGTGCTTGTACAAAATTTCAAATTCGTAGCTTTTAGTTTGTTGGTTATTAGTTGATTTTATGAAATTGGTCGAAATCATAGTTTTGTATGGAAGGAGTTAGAAGGGCAAGCGGGATTTCAAAACTTTTGACGCAATTTTATTTCAACTATTTTTAAAAGTTTTTGTGCAAAATTTCAAATTGATGGCTTTTAATAGTTAGGTGATAATTGATTTCTTGAAAATTTTGTATAGGAGGGGGTAGAAATTTTAAAGGTTTTCGACCAGTTAATATTTCGTATATGTAGGGATTTTTTTAAAATGCATTTTGCAAATTTTCAAGTTTCTACCTTCAAATTTCACTCAAAAATTTTCAGTTTATGTGTTTTTTTCAATGCACATGAAACACCTTGTGCACGTTAGACCAGGGGGGTCGGTTTATAACAATTACGAATCAAGTTATTATTATTTTTCTATGTACATCAAATAGACGTAGCCACATGCAAAATTTAAACTTTGTATCTTTCTCCGGAGCCCTAAAAAATCACTCAAAATTTTCGACATTTTTGCTTATCACCTCCCTCCTCTTACACCTCCCAACTTAAAATTTTTACCAAAATTAACAACTATGTAGTTCTACAATCTGACAAATTTTCGATTAGATAACTGTACTCGTTTTCGAGATATAAGGATTTGTAATTTTGGAAAGTGTGCCATTTTTGAAATGCTCCCCATTTCCCCCCACTACTATTATTTCAACATGTTATTTTTTTTTGTATTTTCCTCAAATATATTTCAAGTTTCAATTACATAGCTTAAGAGATAGTTGAGATATTCATTTTTAAGTGTTTTTCTTTGCACTCCCCCTCCCTGACCTTCCCCCTTACAATAATTAGCCACTTACTAAGCTGATTCCGGTGGAACTATATGCCATCTTAATGATCCCAAAATATGAATTTTTTACGATAAGTCATTTACGGAGATACAATCATTTGAACAAACAATTCGGCCGACAGTTTGTTTTTAGCTCCCCTTTTTCGGACACCAATGGATAAAAAAATTAAACTGTTTTTAAAGTTTTTGCCACAACCCTCTCTATATCTCTACAGATTTTCAACTTCCTTTCTGCATTCGTGATGGAGATATTAGCAAGTGTAGTTTTTGACTTTTTCCCTCCCCCCGCCTCCCCCTTCCATCTAACCCCTTCCAAAATTTAGAAAACAGAGCTCACTTATCCAATCAACAATCCACCCAAAAACGAACATTCTACCTTTAACGGTCTCGTAGATATGAGTCCATATGTACGGCGTACGGCGGGAAGGATTTTTTTTGCATTTTTAAGCTAATTTAGTCATAAAACGCGAAAAAAAAAATTTTAGGGTAGCAAATTTTTTTTTTCTGTGTCGATAACAATACTTTATTATTAGAATAGTAAAGTAAAACTATCAATGCTTGTTTGTTGAAGTAAATGTTCACTGTTCTACTATTATAAAGTATTGGGTGAATGCAAAACTTCGTGCGGAGGTGCAATAGATGGCGTTAGAAGCGGCGTAAAGTGTTGTCATTAAAACTGCCATCTACGTAAGACAGATCGTTGGAAAGGTGACGTGTGCAGCTTTCATTTGAAACAAAATAATTTTTGTAGATACAAACTGCTTCGAAAAAGATTACTTTCAAAATGAGTGTCGATAAGGTTCATTTACGTCATGTTATGCTTTACGAATTTCGGTTCGCTCAGGTTGACCGTCACATATAGATGACGATGTTGCGCGTACATTAGTTCAGAATACTCCGCGAATTTCAACAGAGGAAGTTGCTACAGCACTTAACGCTGACCGATCAACCGCTTTTCGACGTTTAAAAAACATGGGACGAGTGCGCTGACATCGGAATTTGTGTGCACGTATATTTGTTGGTGATTGTAGGAATGTTCAAATTCCTGTTAAGACCCCCTATAGGGACATACACAAGGCGCTATCCTGAACATCGGCATTAAGCTGTTGCCAGGACTTGTTTATTCCTCTGGCCTCCTGCTCAACTGCTCGCTTCCATGCGTTACATGGTCGACCAACCCGACGTCTTAATTGAGGATTATAATCCAGTTCCTGTTTGGCGATGTTTCGCTCTGGTTTCCTCAAAGTATGACCGATCCACTGCTACCTCCGCCTTTGAATCTCAATACCTATTTTGGTTTGGCCAGTTGTACTCCAAATTTCGTCGTTGGAGATCACTTCTGGCCAGAATATTCCCAAAATGCGTCGGAGGCATTGGTTCACGAAAGTCTGTAGTTTCTTGGTAAGTCGGTCACTTTCCACGTAGTACAACCATATACAAACACGGATTTGACGCATGCGTCAAAAACTCGCAGCTTCGTGCGAAGGGAGATCTCTCTTAACCTCCATAAAGGGGAAAGGATACCGAAGGCCTGACGAGCTTTATTTAGCCGAGCCTCAAAATCCTTTTCGGCTCCGCCGTCCATGCTGACAATGCTTCCGAGATAGCAAAAATCTTCCACCTCTTCCACATCCTGTCCGTTAAGAACAATCGGTTTGCTTGCGTTCGAACCCAAGTGCATGTACTTGGTTTTACGCACATTTATTTTCAGTCCCGCCTCTTTGCATTTAGAATGCAACGAGCGAACATTTGACTCGAAGTCCGAACGGTTATGTGCAAGCAAACACACGTCGTCAGCATAATCAAGGTGACTTAAGATGTTAAATAGTCTCTATTGAAGAACTTTACCTTCCCCACATTCCAGTGCACCTTTCAAGATGTCATTTATTACCACCAGAAACAGGGCTGGTGATAATATGCAGCCTTGTCTGACAGCCGTTCGTACAGGGAAGCTCTCGGATAGCTCTCCTCTATGCAAGACGCGACACCTTGCATCTTCATAGCTATGACCTTATCTGGAATACCTCTCCTACGCAAAGCATTCCATATGTAATATCGCTTAACGCTGTAGAAAACCTTCTCGAAGTCCACAAACATGAGATGTAGTGGCGAACCATTTCGGCTGATTGCTCTAATATTATCCGTAGGGTATTTGTGGGTCGGTACAAGACGACCCTTTACGGAATCCAGCCTGATAAACTTCAAGAGTGCTCTCGACGAAATCACTAATCCTATTGAGAATTACCTTAGTCATAATTTTTGATACGGCAGTAAGTAGACAAATACCACGCCAATTGCCACAATCCCGAAGGTCGCCCTTCTTCGGGATTTTCACAATGACGCCCTCCTTCCATTCAGTCGGATATCTTCGTTCATTCCACACCTCAGTAAAGAGTTGGAGGAGTATATCGGCAGTTATTTCCGGATCCGCTTTGAGGAGTTCGGTTGGTAGTCCGTCTATACCTGGAGCTTTCCTTCCCGCCATTGACCGGGGATCGTCCTTAATAGAATATTGTTGCAGTTGGATGTTTGATGGCTGTTCTGTTTCTGGGATATCTTCCTCTGACAATTTGCTTAAAATATCAGAGAAGTATTCCTTCCATCGCCGCAACTGGTGTTCACTCATATTAAGGAGAGTTCCGTTAACATCTCTCACCAGGTGGTTGGCGGTGAAATTCCTGTTCGTCAACTGTTTCACGATTTTGAATAGTGAACCCATATCCCCAAGGTAAGCCGCAGATTCTGCCTTTTTTGCCAGATCTTCAATGGCCTTTCGCTTGTCGCGTCTAACAGCCTTTTTAAGCTGTATATGAGCATCGCGTTAGTTCTGCCTCAAATCGGGCGTTCGCTGGTTAACATCGGGTTGAGAGATGATTGCCAATTTGGCTTTTTTTCGATTGCCAATCTTGTCCCATGTGTCTGCGACATCCAGGGTTTCTCACCGCTTCGCACATATCCCACAGATTCTTCAGCACTAGTTAGAAAAGTGTTTCTGATTGCCTCCCAATTGGCGTCCAGTGTGAGCATTTCATATTATGTAGGAATGTGCGTGATCGGAACTTGCGCGCACGTGTAATTGTTGTTGCTGCTTCCGAGAATAATAGAAGTTTGCGAAGAGCCACTTGGGCTTACATCTAACAATATTATATGTTCCATTGTCTTGTAGTTCCGGAGATAACAACAACAGAATTTCCAATTCTATTACGTTCTCTAAATCAAAACAAAATCAAAAAATTTACAGACGCGAAGAACGCTGGCTATGGTACTATATTAAATCTTAATACTTTATATTAAATATAATAACAGATCTAAATTTTATATACCAAACATCGAAATACTTTATTGAACTCAATTTTTCTTTGTGGCGCTTTTCCATAAAAGCTACAACACAACGCGTTACAACTGCTATTTTTCTTTCGATGAATGATTCCTTTTTTGATCCTCACATACACGTTATTATCTTTCTTCCCCACAGAATTACCCAATGTTACATGTTCAATGTGTCTTTAACTAAATATTTTTACTTTCAAACCAGCATGACGTTATTTTCAAATTATATTTGGAACAAAATTTACAAACAAATTTCCCTCTAATAAATTATATGAATGTTAAGAATTTAAAAAAAAAACACACGAAGGAAGACAACAGACAAAACATTTTAAACTTTGAAAATAAAAACTTGTTTGTATACAAACAAAAAACAATTCAATTCTCATAAAATCAATTCTAGATTTTCTGTAATAATTTTTGTTTAGACAAACTCTTCAGTTTATTGAAATTATGTTCAACTCAATTTTTACGTTTGTTAATTTTTAGATATTTTCTTTTATTCAAAAATGAAGTATATTTATATCAGAAAACTTAACGAACAATATCAAAAGTAGACGAACATCAAAAAACAAATCTCCATTAATCTTAAAACTCGGTTTATAAATGAATTAATTTATAGACTTCCACCAAAATACTAACAGTCGTAATAAACAATTGTAATATAATAGAAATTGTTGTTTTATGATGTAAACAACAATTAACAGCATACAAAATAAATATACCTGAATATACAAAAAACCACGTACCCACGAAAACAAAGCTTTACATCTAATTTATTTTTTTGATGATTTTATTTTAAAAACGTAAATTACAGCCAGATACAACGTGTTGCGTAGACATGAACTTTAGTTGATTTTTTTCGAATATTTTTTCTAGAGCCTAAGCAGATTAAATCATCTACATTTGCGGTGGTCATGATTTTATTTTTGAAAGTGTCGAAATTAAACGTTTCCAGCATTGAATATTGCTAGTTACAGAAGAACGTGTCAATTGAAATTTCTGATACCGACATTTTGATGATCTAATCTGATAAGGTCCCTACTCAGATATGTTCTTAAAAATGGACAGAGCAATAGAACACTGGGGTATATTTTCCACTCCTGTTCACAATACAGATTGATTCAAATGTTGTTCAATAATAGTAGCTCAGTTTGAAATCTATTTATAATAACATATCATGAAAAATATGACAAATTTTATGAACAAACCAACAGTATACAGAAATATAATAACAAAAATAATAATATACAAATATTATTGCCTTTAACCACTGTGTCAATGTGTTGTAGATAAACTATAAATAAATAAAAAAAAAAGTGTTTGTTAATTCTCTAGCTGCCTAGACGTTATTTATATTTCTATAAAATCGATACTGATAATTTCATTTCGTTTCAATTTTTTCCTCTTTATACATATCAATCCGAAAACAACTTTAGCTAAGTTTATGCCCGCGGAGAATCCTCAACCCCCTGTTATGATGGCTCCAGCTGTTATTCCGCAACAACCCGTACAACCTGTTGCTGCACCAGCAGCATTTGTTCAACCATCTTTCGACAACGGAAAGTTTGTAGTATAAATTACATAAAATCATGTTTAACTAAAATATAATTGTTTAAATATTTCAACAAACCAAAAAAAAAAAAATTATTAACAAATTTAATCTTAAAATGTATTGAAAATTATTAAAAAAAAAAACCAATAATTATGAATTTCATTCAATTAGTATAAGATATTGAAAACAAATGTTTTTGTGGGGACAAAGCATTAAAAAGATACATAAAATTATTCAAACAATTTCTTTTTTTTTTAAATTTATTAATAAACTTTAGGAAATTTGATTTATTAATTTAAAGAATTTAATAAATATATAAATATAACAAATCAATACTTAAAATAAATTAAAATTATTAATAGTAAAATATACGCCTATAAATCGAATATTCAACATAAGGCCATGTTCCAAGAATTAAATGTAATAAACAAAAAAAACAAAAAAAAATATATATAAGAAATATAATTGTTTATGTTTAGAAAGAATTCTCGATATCCTTTGTAGATAGTTAAACAGCTTTTTAGCAATACTTTTCAAAAATAAAAATTTTCAATTTATGCATTTTCAAAAAGAAATTTGATTTACATAGAAATAGCAAACTTAAACAAAAGTCAAGCATTTAATACACCTTAAAACGCTTTTTTCATCTGCAACTCAGCCGGATCCATGTCACTCTCAGGAGATAAAACTAGCGTACAATGACGTAGTCGAAATTTATATCTTTGACTGTTGGATTCGATGATTGTGGCACAATAAAATGATAATGCCATACAAAAATTTTAACTCTTAGAGCTCTCAGAACGAAATATTATATTGAGATAATCTTGAACGTGAACGATTTCGTAAGATCCTTCTTTTAAATCCATCAATCCTTGAAATTCTTAACCCATGCTATTTTTACCCAAACGAAACCGTGATCCTAATTTCTTCTATCCAAACGCTGGCAAAAGTCTTAGGCCCTATCTTCAATATTTCGCAAACTTATTAAATACAATAGATCGAGTTCAAACGGAATTTTCAATCATAAATGTGAAGAATGAAAAAAAATAAAACACCAACTAAATTACTACGTAATAACAAAGAAAAAAGTTGTGCGTATTTAACAAACAAAACAAATTCAAATTTAATTTTTAGTCTTATTTACTAAGCAAATTCAACGATTATTAAAAGTAAAATTATTATAAAATTAGCAATTATCAATATAATATTATTACACACATAAATATTTACACTAACAAAAACATACTACTAAATAGAGATGACATTATTTCAAATGAATTTCAAGCTTGTAACTATTTCCAGAAAAAAAAAATTAGGGAAAACTTAAAAAAACAGAACATAATAATTGAAATGTATTAATGTATTATCACCAGTTAAGATAAAAAATATACAACAATAACTCAAAACTATAAATTCAAAAAAAAAAAAAATAGTTTTGAAAAAACAAACGATATATTGTCAAACTTTTGTTATTGTTAATTAATTGTTTAATTTAAGTAATAACTGTAAAAATTACTTAAAGTTGTTTAAAAATAATGCGAGAAGATTTTACAAAAAAAAAGTATGTTATATTCAAGTACAATAAAATGAACAAATGTAAGTAAGAAAAAAACTCGTTTAAATATATCCAATCAGGAAATACAAAAAAATTAAAACGAATAAATGGTTTCGGTTTTACCTCCTGAAAAAAAAACAAACAAACAAATATCCAAATTAAAACTATCAATACGTTAACAAAAACGAGTTTGTTGTAACGGCTAAAATAAATTTCCATCTAAATTTATCAATTGGAGCTTATCCCTATACCTTCCTATCTATAAAAAAAAACATCCCTAATCCGCAGGCGAAACTGCTTTTCCATTATTTATCTCTGTGAAAATCGGGATTAAAAATTATTAAACTATTCAAAATGAAAACATTATTAAATTTCCATAAAATATATTAAATTGAATGTATAGAAAAAAATTATTGTAATTATATACTTATTAAAGATTTGAATGCAAATAAAATACGTTATGGAGTACCAACGCAAAAACAAAAATACTTATATATATACAATTTTGTTTTTCTCTTTTTGATTTTTGAATTACGTATATATAATTATATACATAGGTATATACGATATATGTATATGGTATATAAAAATATTTGATTATTATTGAGAATTATTAAAAAAAAATTAAAGGAAACATTGAAAAAAATATATATACATAAAAAATGGGAAATAAATTGTGTGTATGCTGAATATAAGATCAATGTACTATGTATAAAGTACACACTATATGTAAGAAACATATAAATGATAATAAATAAATAATAAACTAACATATTGCACTAAAAAGTAATGAAAAAAGTTGTTTTGTTTCATAAATTACGGACCTGCTATTATTTTGCATGGATTTTTGTTTTAATTGGATGGATTGTCAGCATGAACAGCAGAACCGAAAAAAAATATTTTCAGGGCTTCGGTATCCTTTTCTCTTTCTTGACGTCAAAAGAAATTTTCCTTTCGCTCTAAGCTGCGAGTGTTTGACACAATTGCAAACTTACATGAACCATCCACACATTGTGTCACTCTATGAAAAAGAAAGAACAAGAGAGTAAGATCAACCTCTCAATGTGAGTACTTTTATTTTCATCGCTAGATTAGAAGATTTAAAGAAATAAAACCACCAGTTTAATAAGTTCCTTTTAATTTAACCGAAAAATTTTATTTAATTGTCTTTCCACTTTTCACTTTTTCGCTCACAACGTATCGCTTCCCAATCTTAATTTCTTTCACTGTCTAATTATCAACTGAATCGTCGATCGCTACAAACTGGACTGACGAAAAATGCTCACCTATTCATGTTGATTTTGGCGGCCGAATCATTCCCCTTGTCGTGTGAATCTTTTTCTTCTCGGCCGCTTGCTTTTATAAAGCATTTCATCATTGCTCGAATCTTTTCCCTTTCGTACGACCCCATACTTGTGGTTGCTGTTGCTTTCTATAAAGCAGGGTTACTCAAACTATTTTGATCGCGAAACACTCAGAAGTTTTTCTAAAGATGATGGAGCCCATTACATTTTTAAACAATAGCTCCCTCAAAATTTAATGACAATAAACGAATTAAATATTGTTTTTTTACATCAAACTTTATTGAATAAAACATAACAGAATTATATCATATGATACTCTAGGTGCAATGGGAAAGAGTTTAATGTACCGGAAAGAATTTGAAATGACACATTTAATCATCTCAAATTCTTTCGAATAGAATAATAGAAGCAGAGAGGGGAGGTTAGTAATTTTTGTGTATGACACCGAACGTGGCATACAAAATGTTTCGTGCTGAATTTAATGTTTATCATCATTATCATCAATGGCGCGACAGCCCAAATCGGGCCCTGGTCTCCTGAAGTCGTCGCCTCCAATCATCTCGATCCAAAGACCGCGTCCTTCAGCTGCTAATTATACTTTAGATGAAATCTGAGAGTGTTATAAGTTTGCCACAAAGTTTGTAACGCTAAGAAATAAGGCTCGGAGAAAAAAATTAATGATACAGAAGTTAATACATAGAATCACTCAAAAATCTCAAAACCGGATGTCCGTCCATGTCCTCTTTAGCTTGATCTAGAAAGTTCAAATTTTATAAACGACATTTTTGACAAAAAAGTAAGGACAAGTTCGTGAACGGGCCAAATCGCTCCACCCCTTCTACCCCCTCCTATACAAAATGACTTCTACTTCTACAATGGCGCTACTTCCCGAACCGGACCTTGGCCTCCTAATATTCAGGTTCCTTAACATTTTTCATTACTTATTGTGGAAGGGTTGTTAGCCCTTCGCACAACCCTCTTTCTACGAATTTTTCATTTTCTTAGATTGAGGTGACCAAGGTATATCCAAGCAGGCAATGTGCCGGAATTATATATTGCGCCGACCGGGATTTGAACTCACGACCTTCGCATTACAAGACCAACACACTACCTACTAGGCTATACCCTAGCTACAAAATGAGACAATTACACATTTTGTCAATAAACGACTTTTCTCGAAAAGTATTAAATCAATAATATTGATCTGAAATTTGGAATATAATGCTATTTTGAGGATTTCATTCTACTATATAAGAATTATTTGTGTCCTCCCCCTCCTTCCACCGCCTCCCATACAAACTGCACTTTTTCATGAAATGCTCTAAGCCAATTTACTTAGTGCGTATAAAATTTATCGATTTGAAATTTTGCTCTAAATATTCATTTAGGATTATTAGTAAGACCAAAAAAAATTAGACGATTAGCTTTTCCCCCTCTACCCCCACGCATACAAAATAATACAATTTCGCAATTCGACAATAAACGGCTTTTCTCGACAAGTATATAGGGTGGGTCATCCATTGGTTTCTTTTTAAATCATAGGTTATTTTGACACTGAAAGCTGTTTCCCGCTCGAAATCTTGACAGAAAGTAAGTATCATACTTCCGCGGAACGAAATAAGTCGCTTTACAGCTGAACAACGTTGGGAAATATTGAAAACTTATTTCCAAAGTGAGTGAGGTGTAGCCCAAACAGTGCGTTTTTTGTCGTTTGGCGATGTCAAGCTGCGATTTGACACCTTTGTACTTTTTTTTCTAGGAAACCGTGAAGGACCGATGTTATGCCAACAATCCAGAAACGAATCAAGCACTTAAGGTCAATATCATCCAAGCAATCCGTGAGCTACAGCCCGAAACCATCGACATCTTGGAAAATTGAAGTGACAGAATGCGCTACTGCGAAGCCAGCCGAGGCAGCCACTTCGGTCAAGTATTCCATCATTAATGGGAATGTTTGTTCTTACTAATGAAGTCATAATAGATGGAAAAAAATTTAATTTTGTTCATTTTATTGCATTTTTAAAAAGAAACTTGTATTTGGCCCATAAATGCTATTGATCTGAAATTTGGAATGTACTACTTTCATGGTGATTTCAATCTACTGTGTAAAAATTGTTTGAGTCCTTCCCTTCCTTCCACCACCTCCCATACAAACTGCAATTTTTCATGAAATACTCTAAACAAATTTACTCAGTACGTATAAAATTGATTGAGCTGAAATTGTGCACTAAATATCTATTTAGAATTATTAGTAAAACCGAAAAAATTCGGCGATTAGCTTCACTCCTTCTACCCCTCCCATACAATTTGACACAATTCAACAACTTTACAAAAAGTCGATTTCACTGAGAAGTATGAATGATACTGATATGCAATTTAAAATATGTCAAATAAATGATGTTTACAGTTATTTATGAAAAAGTCAATAGTAACTCCACCCTCCTTCTACCACCTCCCATACAAACTGCACAATTTCACTAAATTCAATACACTAATTTTCTCAGTACCTATTAAATTTTTGAATCTTCAATTTTGTATAAAATATTTTGATAGCAACCTTATCGTGATGTAAAAAAATTAGTTCAATGTTGTCACCCCCTCTACCACTTCCGCTACAAAATTTCTTAAAATAAGAAAATTTCTCTTTCATCTTGAGTATCGCACGGTTGGGCTTTACGCCCAATCGTAGTCCTGTTATGTTTTTTAATATGGCTTTGCTGTCTTCATCAACCGAGTCCTCCTATCGCTTGCGTGGTTTGCCTACTGGCCGGTTACCACTCGCTTTGCCTTTAAGAGCACGTTTGGGGATTCTTCTGTCTTCCATTCGCTCTACATGGCCAGCCCACTGCAGTTTACGTAGCTTGATGAACGTTAAAGCTTCTGGCTCGTCGTAGAGTTGATACAACTCATGGTTGTATCTTATACGCCTGTTCCTTCCTTCACAGGTCCCAAAGTTCCGCGGAGGGCCTTTCTTTCGAATGAGTTAACTGCTTTTCCGGAAGTTCGCGTTAATGTCCACGTCTCGCTGCCATAACAGAGCACAGGTCATATAATAGTTTTATAAATCCGCAGCTTATTGTTCCTGTGCACCTTCTTGGATTTCATTATTGGAAGTACCGTCAAGATTGACAAATACCTCCTTAGCGCTAGGGAAGGATAGCTAGGGTGTAGCCTAGTAGGTAGCGTGTTGGTCTTGTAATGCGAGGTCGTGAGTTCAAATCCCGGTCGACGCAATACATAATTCCAGCACATTGCCTGCTTGGATATGCCTTGGTCACCTCAATCTACGAAAATGAAAAATTCGTAGAAAGAGGGTTGTGCGAAGGGCTAACAACCCTTCCACAATAAGTAATAGAAAATGTTAAGGAGCCTGAATATCAGGAGGCCAAGGTTCGATTTGGGCTGTAGCGCCATTGTAGAATGTAGACTAGGGAAGGATCTTTCTAGGATGTTAATGTCGTCAGCGTATGCTACTAGTTGGGCGAACTTGAATAGTAGTGTCCCGTTGGTGTCGACTGGGATTTTTCGGACGACATACTCTAGTGCCAAGTTGAAAAGCATAGGGGGCTAGACCATCTCCCTGCTTTAAACTACATTCCGTTCAAAAGCTGGTTATGGAATCGGTTTGTATTCTCACTTGGGATTCAGTATTCGTCATTGTGAGTCTTGTTAGTTGGACTAATTTTGGGGGAATTCCAAAGTCAAGCATGATTCGGTACAGTACGCTCCTGTCGATACTGTCGTATGCTTGTTTAAAATCTACGAAGATTTGGTGCACGTCTGTGTTATATTCCCAGCATTTCTCAAGCACCTGTTTCACCGAGAATATCTGGTCTGTTGTAGATCGTCTGGTTCTGAATCTACCTTGGTATTCGCCAATTATTTCATTAGTATAGGGCTTAAGACGACGTTTAATTATTTTTGTCAGTATTTTATAGGACGTACACAACAATGATATACCTCTGTAGTTCTCACAGCAGAGTTTGTCTCCTTTCTTGTAAATTGGACATATAATGCTTTTTCGCCAGTCGTCGGGTATGACTTCATCCGTCCAAATTTTGCAAATCATGTTGTGCAGTATTTCAGCGACACAGTTTCCACCGTTTTTCAGAAGTTCAACTGGTATTTCGTCAATTTCCGGAGTTTCTTTTCGTTTTTGGTCACATAGGGCTGCTTTGATTTCAGCAAGCGTGGGTGGTGCCGATGAAGGTTCTTCTTCATCAGTTGAGGCATCAATTGAAATGTTGTCTGTCGTGATAGATACTAATGGGGTGGGATTGAGAAGATGTTCAGAGTAGGAAGCCCATCTCCTTTTGATTTCTTGTGCGTCGCTGATAATGTTGCCCTCTGCGTCTTTGCAGAGACTGGTCTTTGGTTTATATCCTTTTTTTAATGTTTATAGTTTTCATTATTTTCAAAGAAATTTGTCGTAGTTTTCTTGAAATTGGGGTATTTGTATGTGAGGTGACGGAGGAAGTGGAGGATCTCAGATGATTTTGAAACTGCTTATCAACATCCATATCAGCAGGCTTTGTTTCAATTTCAAAGTCGAAGGCTCTCATATGTTCGGAGGAGAAATGCTTTTCTTGAATTTATAAAACAGATATTTATATGGGAGGGGGCAGAAGGAGCACGCGGATCGAATCAAAATTTATCGTCGTCAATGATATTTTTATTATTAGACTTTCCACAAAACTTCGATAGCTTTGACAGTTTCGAAGAAAATTAATTTAATTGAAATTTAAAAATTTCGTATAGGAGGGGGTAGAAGGAGTGATGTGAAGTTGATAATTTTCTCAAAAGAGATTGAAATTACAATAAAATTAGTTTTGGTAAAAATTCATCGGCTTTACTAGTTTCAACGAAAATCGAAAAAAATAATTTTCAAAAATTGTGCATTTGAATGGGAAGGAGTAGAAGGAGTGAGGGAATCACATCAATATTTTGTGATGTTAATGATATTTACATCGTTATACTTTTACCCGAATTGCAAGCGATAGCTTAAATAGTTTCGAGGAAAAATAAATTTCCTTACATTACGAAATTTCATGAAATGTGTATGGGATGGGATAGAAAGAGGGGAGATATAGCCCGTTCACGAACTTAAACTTTATTTTTTGCTAAAAATAACACACAACAAATTTCAACATGATAGCTCAAAGCGATCGAGAGTTATGTTGTAGATAGACGGACAAACGGTTACTCGGAGTCGAGGTTTTTGAGCGACAAAAAATATTTCTGTACCTTTGGTGGCTCTGTGCGAGCATTATTTCTTAGGCTACCGACACACGATGCGAGTTAATATATATTAACTTCCTATTTTGATATAAGTAGGCCGAATTATGTATAGGATAATGACACTAGTAATATCGAAAAGCGAGATGATATATATTAACTCGATCGTGTGTCGGTAGCCTTAGCGTTATAAACTGTAAGGCAATACTCTCAGATTGCATCTAGAGTATAAGAACAAGTTATCGTAAATGCGCATGTGCGTTTATGCATACAAAAACTTAACAGAATTATGATTCATCATCACATGATACTGAAATAGGAAAGAATTTATTGTATCGCAAAATATGTCATCTCAAATTCTTTTGAATAGTGAATAGTGACTTTTGTATGGGAGGTGGCAAATTTGAGGGGAGGTTTGGAATTTTTCTATATAACACCGAACATAGTATAGAAAATGTTCCACGCTGAATTTAAAGTTTAATTTTCGAGGAAATTTAACAATTTTTGTCTGAATATATGGCATCCGCATGGGAGGTGGCAGAGAAAGTTGAAGGTTTCGGATGATTTTGAATTTGCTTATCAATATCCTAATAACATTGCTTTGTTACAATTTTAAAGTCGATAGCTCTCATATGTTCAGAGAAACACTTTTCTTGAGTTTCCAATGCAAAAATTTGTATAGGAGGTGATAGAAGGAGTGAAGCGAAGCTAATATTTTTTTTTAGCATTTATTGCAATTATTAATTGACAAAATCCGGGAAAATTTAAAGTTTGTACTTTTTCTTGTTTCAATGAAAATCGATTATGTGTCTTTACCGAAATTGTGCTTTTGTGTGGGAGGGGGTAGAAGGAGTATTCGAATCAAAACCAAATTTTTCGACATCAATGATATTTGTAATAGTAAACTTTTCTCAACATTTAAAGTTGACAGCTCTGACGGTTTTGGAGAAAAATAATTTAATTGAAATTCTGAAATTTGTATGGAAGGTGGTAGAAAAAGTGAGGTGAATTCGATAGTTTTTCCAAAATTGGTTGCAACTGCAATAAAATTAAAAGCAAGGGGGAGGAAGTTTATAATTTATGTATATGGCACCGAATATTGTATGCAAAATGTTTCACGCTGAATTTAAAGTTTGTAGCTTTCATAATTTTCAAGGAAATTGAACATTATTTCTCTGATATTTGTATGGGAGGTGGGAGAGAAAGTTGAAGGTTTTGAATGATTTTAAAACTGCACATCAGTATCCTTACCGGCATCCGTATCACCATGCTTTTTTCCAATTTTAAGGTCGATAGCTCTCATATGTTCGAGAGAAATGCTTTTCTTCTTCAATTTCTAATATAGAAATTTGCCTGGGAGGAGGTAGAAGGAGCGAAGAAAAGTTATTTTTCCAGCATACATTGCAATTATTAAGAACCATATTCTGGCAAAATTTTAAGTTTTTACTTTTTCTAGATTTAGTGGGAATCTATACATATAATGCATTTACCAAAATTATGCATTTGTATGGGAGGGGGTAGGAGTACACGGATCAAAACAAAATTTTTCGATGTTAATGATATTTACATACATTGTTGTACTTTGCTCAAAATTCCAAATCAATCGCTTTGACAGTTTCGAAGAAAAATAATTTAATTGATATTTCGAAATTTCGTAAATCTTGTGCAGGAGGGCGGAATGAGTGATGTGAAGTTGATAATTTTCTCAAAACTGATCGCAATTATAAAAATAATTTAGGCAAAAATTCGTCCCTTTAGCTTTTTTATTGTAGCATTTGTATGGGAGGGGTGTAAGGGGATCGGATCAATATTTCAAGAAATTTGTATGGGAGGGTGTACAAGCATTGAGGAGATGTTGACCATTCCCGAACTTAAGATTTCTTTTTTGCTAAAAAATAGCATACAAATTTTTCAGCACGATAGCTCAAAGCGTTCGAGAGTTATGCTGTGAACAGATGGACAGACAGACAGACGGTCACTCGGAATCGAGGTTTTCGAGCGACAACAAATATTTCCGTACCCTCGGCGACTCTGCGAGAGCATTATTTCTTAGCGTTACAAACGGTACTGCAAACACAATATACTCTCAGATTTCATCTAGAGTATAAACAAATGAAACAAAGTTACATGCTACGATATTTTTACCGTTCGAACTATCCAACAGGTCGAAACTAGTCGAATGGAACTTAGTAGCTACCATTTGAGCGAAATAGTCGAAACTACTGACTCGAAACACCTTACATGCGAAGTAAAGCGAAGTTGGAAAAATAAAGTTTTTTGGGGCTATCTTCACTGTGATTCCTACTCCTTTTTACCGGCCGACGGGTCCTTGCGCTGGAAAGCTTGAATATTGCTTTGCGGATCGTGTTCGGTTTCTTAAAGCTGGAAGCACATTCGGCCCCAAGCGCAGCTGGTATCATCCATCTGACCTTCCGCTTTCATCATGTTTTCATACCACTATTCGTTACAAATTCTGAAGAGTTTGAGATCACATTTTTTCTAATGCATTAATATGTTCCCACCGTATCAGGGTAATTATATATGTAATTCAGTTACTTTTAAACAGACTTAATTTCGTAATAAAACATAAAAGAATTATGATTGGGCGTAAAGCCCAATCATATGATACTCTAGATGAAATGAGAAAGAGTTCAATGTACCGGAAAATATGTCACCTCCAATTCTTTTAAATAATTAATAGTGACTTTTGTATGGGAGGTGGTAGAAGGAGAGGAGGAAGGTTTGTAATTTTTGGATATGACACCTAATGTGGCATGCAAAATATTTCGTGCTGAATTTAAAGTTTGCAGCTTTCATTATTTTCAATTGGGACATAGTTTTCCTGAAATTGAGGTGGCAGGGAAAGTCGAGCGTCTAAGATGATTTTGAAACTGCTTATCATATCATCCTTATCACCACGCTTTGGTTCAATTTCAAATTTGATAGTTCTAATATATTCGAAGGAGAAATGCTTTTCTTGAATTTAAAATACAGATATTTGTATGGGAGGGGGTAGAAGGAGTGAAGAGGAGCTGATAGTTTTTTTAGCATTTATTGAAATTATTAAAAGACAAATTCTGGCAAAATTCTAAGTTTATACTTTTTCTAGTTTTAATGCAAATCGATATAATGCACTTGACAAAAATTATGCATTTATATGGGAGGGGGTAGAAGGAGTGTACGGATCAAAACAAATTTTTTTCTCGTTATTGATATTTCTATTTTTATACTTTATGCAAAATATCAAGTTGATAGCCTTAACAGTTTCGAAGAAAAGTAATTTAATTTAAATTTCAAAATTTCGTGAAATTTGTATGGGAGGGGGTAGAAGGAGTGAGGTGAAGTTGATAATTTTTTCAATTCTAATTGAAACTATAATAAAATTAATTCTGGCAAAAATTCGTTTTTATAACTTTGCTAGTTTCAATGAAAATCGAAAAACTGCATTTTTCAAAATTATGCATTTGTATGGGAGGGGGTAGAAGGAGTGACGGGATGGGATCAATATTCCGCCATATTAATGACATTTATATCTAAATACTTTGACCGAAATTTCAAATTGATAGCTTAAATGGTTTCAAAGGAAAATCAATTTCTGGAAATTTCGGAATTTCGTGAAATTTGTATGGGAGGGGGTAGAAGGAGTAGGGGGATGTGGCCCGTTCACGAACTTAAAGTTTCTTTTTAGCTAAAAATGACACACAAAAAATTTCAGCACGATAGCTCAAAGCGTTCGAGAGTTATGCTGTAGACAGACGGACAGACGGACAGACAGACAGACGGACAGACAGACAGACGGACAGACGGACAGACAGCAACTCGGAATCGAAGTTTTTGAGCGACAACAAATATTTCTGTACCCTTGGCGGCTCTGTGCGAGCATTATTTCTTAGCGTTACAAACGGTAAGGCAAACACAATATACTCTCAGATTTCATCTAGAGTATAAAAAAACCATTTGATATAATTAACTCACTGTATTTATTGAAATATTTCTCAAATTTTTTTTTTAATTTTAATTTATTATTATCGTAATTCTAAAAACTTATCCACGAAAATCGGGATCATTATGTTCATCGTCATCATCTTCGTCATCTTCATCATCTGCAAAAAAATTTTAAACACAAAAAGAATTGCAAATTTCTTTCTAAATTTCCCTTAAAAACCACCCACCGTGATCACGTCTTCTTCGAACATAAGCTTTCTTTGCTGGCACAGCCGGCTGATCTGAATCGCCGTGTAACAAAGAATTCCGATAAATAACCAACGGTTGCCATTCTTCACTTCGACTCGACGGCATACCGGGCGAAACTCTACGATCCAGGAAGCTCAGAACGACTTTTTTATCCTGTTTCAGAAGTTTATTTGTAAATTCATTCAATATTTCCAAGAATAGAAGTCGTGATGGTGCTGCAATAGGATCATCGGGCACTTCCGAGACAGAAAATAAAATTCCAGCACGATGAAGAGCGATAATAGCTTCTCGGTTTTTAATTGCATCCAGACCAAACGATAGAGCGAATCGTTTTGCAAGTTCTTTTAGATCGAGGAATTCTTGTGAACCTTTCGAAACGGCACCATCGTCAGCCATATCTTGTAATTCTTTGAACACACTGACAAGACTGAGACACATTGTCATTGCACAGTTAATTTTGTTTATTTCACGTGCTTTTCCCAGTGTTGTTTTGATAATATCGCCGTATTCATTGTAGCACTGTATAAGATATTAGTATTGTTTATATTTTTTTTATGCAACTCCATAACTTACCCTCAGATAATGTTTGAAAATGTCAGAAGAAGCCTTAGTTGGAATGATATTATAAACAATAAGTTTACAATATGCGGCCAAGAAATTTCGTTTTTTATGGAGCTCCTCTATTCGTGTTTCATCGTGGCCCTCTGAAAATTTAAAATATTAGCTATAAGCATCTTAATTCGATTTCTTTTTTGCTTCGGACCTTCTTGTTGCAGCGCGAATACGTATAGTTGTACAAAATCATTCAATATCAATTGCTGATCAATTGACGGTTTGTACTCCAATTTCTGTACCCCCGTATTTTCATTCGTAGACAATTGATCCGAAAAAATAATCAGTAAATCGCAAATAGACATGTACGCCTGAAAGGGTTATTTTAAAGTTTTGTGCATTACAAAATAAATTCAACACCATACCGCTTCTTGGATCAAGGTAGTTGGACCAGATCTCACAAGTTCACAGCACGCGTTTATGTACTTATGAAGATTATTACGCAGCTCAATAGATGTTTCCTCCAGAGTGGATGTTTCGCAATTATTCTCGATATGATACAGGCCCCAATTAATTGAGAAGAAGCATGCTTCAATGCTATATACTAGCGCTTCATGGGGAAGACCCCTGTCAGGATTGACACGAGACTGACATTCATCGATATCTTGATAAATCGAATCAAATAAATTCCACGGATTTAAATTATGACATGAATACAAGATCGAAACATTTTTCAATGAAATTATAATTTGATAGATTTCATCTTCGTTCGGCATTTCTTCCCCGGCTATTAAATTTCGCCATTCGTCGATTGCTTCTTTGTATCTGTTAACGCTCTGATCGATCATGTTCGAGCGCGCGACATCGCATCGAGTATACGTGGCACTACCTTCGGAACAAAGATATTCCAGCGTCTTAGCACAAGTCTCTAACACATCGCGGTCTGTATGTTTAATCATAATATTACTCATCATATCCAAAAGAGCCTGGAGATTAGATTCTTGTCGCGAAGTTGTGTATATATCAAGATCAAAGAATTGCGGAATTGATAGTAAATTTGTCAGTTTTTCAGCGTCTGCTTGATATTTTTGCAACATTGGCGGCACGGTCACAATGAAATGTTCTGTCAATTTGATTTTATCATCCTGAACTTGTTTCACTTCCTTTGCGGTTAGAGTCAATTTTCGATTATTACCACGACCAACTGGAGCTTCTCCGGTAGCCGATTGTCTTATACTGCTTACCATTATTTCAATTAAAGTCGATTCTTGTTTATTGTCCAGTTGCTCTTCGGTTGGTCCGGGCTCTTCCAGTAGAAGATCTGTCATACATTCCCAATCCTTTACCATTGGATTATTGTCAATAAATGAATCGACCAAATAAGCTCCATGCTCATGAAGTTCTGATTCGATAAAGAACTGAACAAGATCTCGTATCAATGGAGTATTCGGCAAACGTCGCTTGCCTCGCTTAGTTTTAATCATTTCTACATCCTCGGTTAGATTAAAAAGTCGAACATTTAAAAATTCGGCTGCAGCCTGTGCTACACCGCGATTCGATGAGTAGACTAATTCATATACAATTTCGCAATCCTTATCGGTCAGAATATCTGGATGAATCCTATAAGATCAAAAGTATTAGTTTCTCAAATTATCACACGGCTACTATATACTACTTCAAAATACTAATGACCAATTTCACGGCGTGTACAGCCACTTCGAATTCCTTATCCAAAGTCATTGCAACAATACGATCCTTAAACTTTGATGTGAACAGCTCCAGCTTACCCTTAAGTTCCTCGGATGCGTACAGCGGTAAAAGAGCTTGAAGGCATCGCAAACGAACATCTCCGACTTTATCGTGAAGCGTCCAACCGATGTACTTGAGATACGAATCATCCAGAAAGTTCTGAGAAAAGCTCTGCATCCAAACACCGATTTCAGTCATACAAATTGCACGAATGTCCGGCAATGTGTCTCTAAGAAAAATTATGAAGTCAGACGAAATAAACAAAGAGTAATTCTTTCGCTAAACCTGTAACGATGAACGAAAACTGATTTAAACATGTAAGTCAACATGTTTTTAATTTCATCCATGTTTTCCTCCAGTTCAGTTCTTTTCGCCATTAATGAATCCAGACGATCTGTGGCTCTTTTATCTCGACTCTAAATAAAAAGGGAAAGAAATTAATGTAACTAAAACTCTTTGCACCATCACTTTCTACCTTAAGATGTTCAGCTTCGTACTGTCTGGCCGCATTATCGAAATTTATTGAAACCAATAGAGCAACATCGACTAATGCTGTCATTAATTTCATCGCTGAAAACAATATTCAATAAGAAATAATTCAATTAATTTATTTTGCATCATTATTTCAAACCTGCTAGTGTCGCAGTATGTCGGAATGCTCGTACTTGTGAATCAGATAGGCCAGTCAACAACGAAATTACATTGTCCATTAAAAATTGATCGTATATAATTGAATACTGACACTGCTTAACTAGACTTTGAACGAAATCGCAAAAATTCATCTTAAATTTTTTCCATTGGATTCCAGACATGATTAAGGGATATTCTCCGCTTTCCTGAAATACATAATTTATTTTTTTCTTCTTCTTAAGAAACTGCACGTTTTAAACAAACTTCGTCAAACTCTTCAGTCATCTTTCGAATAATAGCTGTATGTTCCATCGACTGTTGCATTTCTGCAGTGATTTTCCCTTTACAACCGCTCGCGTTAATAAAAAACTGCATAAGAGCAATCAACGCAGTGTCACGGTCAAGCTTATAACTTTCGATCCAATCGTCAACGATGCTCTATAATTTGAAATAAATAATCGGTTAATAATGATTCTTAATGCGATATACTTAACTCGCATAATACTTACAGCAATTGCCGATTTTGAGTGTCTAACAATAAAATAAAGGCTAGTCTCGTCAGTGGTAACGTCACGCTCTCGATCAATACGTTCCTGTTCTTTTCCATGATCTTTCTCTTTCTCGGTTCTGGGATGGCGCTCTACTGCTGGCTTACGACCAGGTTTTCGTTTCTTTACAACGGGTACCTCTTCGTCTTCTTCGTCATCAATAATCGGAGGTTTATCGCGAATTCCGCCACGAGCTCGTAGTCGAGTCATTCGTTTTGGTGACCCTACAATATCGAGGCCGTCCGAAAAACTTTCATTTAGGTGATCCCTAGCAAAAAAGAAATTTATTAAAATTAAATTTTTTTTTTTTTGATTAACGCTTATTCAGTGTGTAACTGTAGGTTTAATGAAAAATTTATCAAGAAAATTTCTGATTTTGTAATGTCGTATTCTTTTGTCGCCCTATCGGACTTGCGTGAGGCTCCAGTTGGAAAATTTCAAAGTTTTTTTTAAGTACTGACGAGAATACAGATACAACGTTACGCTGTTTAGGAAGGCAGCCGGAGAATACTTTTTATGTTTTTTAAAGTCGCATATGGCTTGCACTTGAAATTCCCATGTTGCAAACTTAAATTTTCTCAATTTCTTTATTGCTAAATTTCTATTGCTGTTTATATTAGAGTTTCATGCTTGGTTGGGATTGCCACCTGTCTCCGCGCTGCGTGAATCGCTAAATTCGTTTTAATTCGTTAGTTCATTACACTCATTTCTATTGACTTACCTCGAATCATTTGCGATATCAGCTTGGCTTGGCAGAGGGGTATTTCCTGAACGTTAGCAGGTGACAGAAATTAATTCCAATCTCCGATCGCCGCGTTATGACTTCTCCAAAAAACCTTTTTTTCTGTATTGCCAAGCTGGGATTCCGGTCTTACACATTTGGAAGGGCGGGAGCCCAACTATTAAGCTCTATAAAGCATTACAAATTCATAATTTCTTTAGCCTAAATCATAATATCGAAAAAAGTTGCGCTCGCTAACATTACATCTTATTGGATCTTCTACTGCGTTCCCATTTATTTAATTGGAGCGGACATCGGCTACAATATTTTACATATTATCCTTAGTCAATTGCTGACGAAAAAGACCAGCTTCTGAGTATTATCTAGGATTCACTTTCACTTATGCTCCTTTTATTTCTTGTGATCATCACTCACTATTCGTCGATACCATGCACTTTTATTGTGCTTAGAGTTGTACATTTGTAAGCCATTAATTATTCGTAATTCTGATGAAATTTGAGTGTTGATTCGACTCGCTGCCAAAACTGAAGACCGACAATTTTTAACACTATACTCGAATGTACGTCCATACAATGCACTTTTTCGTTCAACGTTGCGCATGCGTCACGCGCATGCAGCAACGCAAGAGAATGGTGTCTCAAGCGCATGCGTTTTTTCTTGAGATTTAATGACGCATGGATTAGCCCAAGGCTATCCGGCCGATATGGAGATCACGTACGCTATTGAGATCGATTTGCTATTACGCGGTATTTATTCTTTGCAATCGAGTAGCTATCAAAATAAGCTAACAAAATAAAATGAAAAGCAAAGAAAATATTCTCAATTTTATTGAGAATTATAGAACATTTGATGTTCTGTGGAAGAGCGACTTAGCTACGTACACATGTTACGTCATTTCCGTGCGCTAAGCGCATGCCTTCTAGAAAAAGAGTGAATGCATTAAGCTGAACGCTAGGGTATAGCTTAGTGGGAAGCGTGTTGGTCTTCAATGCGAAGGTCGTGAGTTCACATCCCGGTCGATGCATAATCGCAGCACACTGCTTGCTTGGATATACCTTGGTTACCTCAATATACGAAATTGAAAAATTCGTAGATAGAATAATGAACAAGAAATAATGAAAATATTAAGGAGCCTGAGGGTCAGGAGGCTAAGGCCTGATTTGGGCAGTAGTGCCATTGTAGAAGATTCAACTGAACGACACACAACTTTTCTTCTAGAACGCATGCCCTTAACGCACGAAAATAACACAAAGTATTTAGCTAAATTGAAATTCAATAAAAAAAATTTTAGTTTTTGTGTTACAAGCAAATCGCTCTAAATAACGCGCGTGATCCCCATATCAGTCGGGTAGGCATCCGTTATTGAATGCGACATCAAATTTCAAGAAAAAGCAGATGCACTTGGGGCACCATTCTCATGCGTTGCTGCATGCGCGAAATTAAACGAAAAAGCTCATTGTGTGATCGTAGTTTTATATGCGTTTACGCAAATGTAGCATGTGCGTCTATCAACTTAACGCATGCGCTTTTATTGTAGAAGGCATGTGCTTAGCGCACGATAATGAGGAATCTTGTGGATTTAGATTTACAATTACAAAAGTTCGATTTCAGAGCGTGCCAAATGCAAGTATCTCGTTCAGTTTTCTGCGCTATTTTGTGGTTTTTCGTTGCATGAAGAAAAAACTCGGCCCGACGGAAAATAAAACCTTGGCTCGAAGAAGTTCACCATGAAGGACGCGAAAGGAACAACATGGGTAGGAATGTCTACCCAAGTGTCGGTAGAAACTGCGACTGCCGGCTCGGGAAATAATGACACCGCGTGGAAGTGATCACGTTACTGATCCAGCCATTGCAGCAGAAATCACTACTGCTTCGATTTATGGCGACAATAGCCGCGAGAATACGCTCCTTGGCGGCATATTCGATAGCGATGTATTGCTGGAAGACATCAATCAGACTGGGGATGACGTTTTAAGTGACGAGGAGACTTTGAATCATTAAAGTCAATCGTCCTTGAATCTCGGCCGTCGTTGAAGAAAATGGATGCAAAGATGACCGACTCTGGCACACAAGCAAAAAAGCCGTGTTCACTATCGCACGTAGACGATATCGGGATAGAGCGAGACTACGCTGAAGAGAGGTGGCCGAAACTGCGGCTAGTGCCACTTCTTCTTCAATGGTAGTATGTGCTGACTCTGCACCGATGCCTGATCCTCCGGGCATCATGAAGAACAGTAGCGAGTCGAAGCGAAAGCCGAAGAAGTCTGTAACCGCAAGCACCCGCGTGACCTAAAGGCGGTTACTCCATCACCATCTGAATCAGAAATCGCTAAACCAAAGGAGTGACTGGACGACAGTGCAAAGATTCCGGTTGCGAAGGAAGCCAAATCCGTAGATCGGTCTGACAATGCCGTGGCTGCGGATAGTCTTAAAATGGCGCTCGTAGATTTGGCAGATCCCGGCATAAAAATCGCCGAAGAGAATCAGTTCGCTTTAGAGGAGGAGGTCACAAACCAACTGAACGAACACATGGATCCAGGAGGCGTTCCCAAAATCAGGTTTGACTAGAGCGAATGGGTACACGGTATTTTAAGAATATCATGTTCAGACCAAGGACGATCGAGTGACTTCCCCATAAAAGCAGTAAGTGGAATGAAGCCGCCTTAGGACGACGCAAGGCTGACCATAGTCCAAAAGGACAATGTTTCCCGTCTGATCGACGCCAGCGTCACATTGAAAGACCGGAACCTCGCGATTCCTGCAGCGGATCAGAAATCAGAACGACCTTGATACGAGATGTTTGAACATCCGTCAGATGACAAAGCCCGTCATATGACCGAAGTGCAGTACTTCCATTAGGAAGATGAAGGATTTAGTGCACTTCGGAATGTACCGGATCCACTTTACCTGGGAAGAACGCGTAGCGGTCGCCAAAGCGGTGACTGTGAGTCTGCAGGCCATATACGTCAGGGTAAGTGCGACTTGGCACTCATCCAAGAGCCGTGGGTGAGTAATGGCAACAAAATACTGGGAAAGAGTGCCAGTATGTTTAACGTGTTCCACGGCACTGTAGCAGGTAAGCCGCGTATAGTAACGTGTCACTGACGTTTTAGAAAGCACGCTCGAAGACTTCGCCCTATAACCGAGGACATTTGCAGAAGCTGTAATTAAAAGGATGAGAGTTTAGAGCATTTTTTCTCCCATTGCTCATGCCTCCGAACAATTCGAAAACAAATTCTCGGAGAATATTTCTTTGCCGAATGATCTCCGGTCTCTTGAACCGATGAATCTCATTAGTTTCGCCGGTTGAGCAGACTGGCTAAATGGTATGTAAGTCCACATGATAAGAACACAGAGGCGTACAGTGGGCCGGCCCACTGGTGGCGTACATTGGTGTCCAACCTCCCCACGAACCTTATCTAACCTAACAATTGTTAGCATTTCGCACACTCCTCTATAACGAATTTTCAGAGATTGTGGTGCCCAGGATATACCCACGCTGGTAGTGTGCTGACCGAAATATGCACGTACTGATGCAACCTACTAGGCCTAACCAAGGATTACAGAAAGTGTTTACTTACTGCATTTTTTTTAATTTATGGGGTTTCTGGTTCTTCATAAAATGAGATGAATATAGGGAGACCATTGCTAGCTAATAAACAAGTTTCCACTATTTCATTACGTCGCCTAGTTTTGGCGGTTTTGTGCAATTAAATTGAGGTTAAATCATACCTAAGCAAAACAATTATATCGGTTAGTGTTTTCAAATCCACTGTTTTCAATTACCTTTCATCCTCGTAATCCGGAGGGGGATCATCCATTCGGATTCTTTTACCGCCTCGCCGATGCATCATCTTCTGTTACATACAAATTACTCCAATGCAAATTTCTGAAGCTGTCAAAGGGACGGACGCCCTGAAACTATCAGCTTCAAAATCACGAAAAAACACAAAAAACCCTCGCAATTACAACGCAAAAACACACGACACAAAATCTACGTAACACTTTTAAGATAAATTCAAGTCTTTTAATGAGAAATCATGGAAGATTTCACAACAAAAATAAAACCAAAACACCGCGTCAAAATTTTACCTGCGGACGTTTCTCTTTGCGGACGAAGATGTAAACAAGCGTGATTTTAGTCGAATTCAGCAAATACACAAACCTTTTGTGCACTGGAAAAATATTCGCAATAGAGATAATTGCGAACGGTCTTTCAGATCAGAAAATAATTTAAACATAATTCAGAAACAAATCATTGGGCATAAAGCCCAATCATATGATACTCTAGATGAAATGAGAAAGAGTTCAATATACCGGAACATATGTCACCTCTAATTCTTTTGAATAAATAATTAGTAGTGACTTTTGTATAGGAGGTGGTAGAAGCAGAGGAGGAAGGTTTGTAATTTTTGGATATGACACCTAATGTGGCATGCAAAATATTTCGTGCTGAATTTAAAGTTTGTAGCTTTCATTATTTTCAATTGGACATAGTTTTCCTGAAATTGGGACATTTGTATGGGAGGTGGCAGAGGAAGTGGAGGGGCTTAGAAGATTTTGAAACTGCTTATCGACATCATTATCGCCAGGCTTTGTTTCAATTTCAAAATCGATAGCTCTCATGTGTTCGAAGAAGAAATGCTTTCCTTGAATTTATAATACAGATATTTATATGGGAGGAGGTAGAAGGAGTGAAGAGGAGCTGATAATTTTAGCATTTATTGCAATTATTAAAAAACAAATTCTGGCAAAATTTTAAGTTTATACTTTTTCTAGTTTTAATTGAAATCGATATAATGCACTTAACAAAAATTATGCATTTGTATGGGAGGGGGTAGAAGGAGTGTACGGATCAAAACACACTTTTTTCTCGTTATTGATATTTCTATTTTTATACTTTCTACAAAATATCAAGCTGATAGCTTTTACAGTTTCGAAGAAAAATAATTTAATTAAAATTTCGAAATTTCGTGGAAATTGTATGGGAGGGAATAGAAGGAGTGAGGTGAAGTTGATAATTTTTTTAACGCTAATTGCAATTATAATAAAATTAATTCTGGCGAAAATTCGTTTTTATAACTTTGCTAGTTTCAATGAAAATCGAAAAAATAAATTTTTCAACATTATGCATTTGTATGGCAGGGGGTAGGAGTGACGAGATCGGATCAATATTCAGTCATATTAATGAATTTCAAGTCGATAGCTTAAATAGTTTCAAAGAAAAATCAATTTCTAAAAATTTCGGAATTTCGTGAAATTTGTATGGGAGGGTGTAGAAGGAGTGGGGGGATGTGGGGGGATGTGGCCCGTTCACGAACTTAAAGTTACTTTTTTGCTAAAAATGACACACAACAAATGTCAGCAACAATTTAGTGTATATGGTATAGTGATGTTATTGTGTGGTGTTATGTAAATCTTTCATTACAATTCAAAATGGGTGAAGGCACCGTCGTCGGTATAATCGTGTTTACAGGCGGCTAGTGGTCCGGGGTCTGCAGTGTGCTGTTAATATAGGTATATATGTATATATTGTATGTATACACTCACTCAAAACGCTATACCTTGAAAATTAATAATCACAATTCAAAGTGTTATAGCTTGTTTTTTAGGGAATCGAATTACCTTTCATTTGGTGTAATAATCCGCATTGTAACTGTACCCAATCCTGAGGTATTTGCATCACAACACAAATTTTTGACACTTTGACCCTCAAAATGCTGGGGTCATTGTAGTTTTTCTCAAAAAAACGCATTATAAAATTGTCATTTTAATGTTGGTTTTTTATGTGCCATATTATTGCCTACAAAAGATGTATACGCTTGCATTGCATAAGTTTCATAGTTTAGAAAAACTATCATTCCAATAGTATAGCACTTTTATCAAAAAACAAGAATATGTTGATCAACACTCTCCGCTTTGAATCGCGATTATTAGTTTTCAAGATATAGCGTTTTGAGTGAGTGAGGGTACAGGTACGAAACACTTTTCTTGATCACCCTGCATCTCCGCGGATATTGAAAATTGACTATCTTCGTAGAACAATTTTTTTCTCAAAATATATCTAGGAATAACCCCTTACAAGGTGGCACACGGAGTACCAAACACCCTGTATACAATTATTTTTCAATACAATTTCTCATACTGTATTTATAATTTTGTCCACTCTATAATTAGGATAATGAATCCAAATCGGAATATATTAAAAACCCTTAACAGGTAAGACGCTTTTTTTCCTACTAATATGCTCTACACATTTCAACGTATCGTTTCAATAGACTGGCTTAACTTACAAAGTATTGAAAGCTGAAAAAATAGATGTTTTTCCAAAAAACGCAGGCGTGTATTTATTATTTTGACCACCAGTGTGTATATCAAATCCACTAAACGTCAAAAACTTTCTTTTCAAATCAGGTGCCACTCTCTTTTTACTGCAGTCCACAATTCGAACTTATTTCTGGGTTTATGTACATAAACCAGATCCTTGACTTGCTTCCACAAGTTCTCAATAGGATTACAGTCCGGTGAGTGCGCTGGCCAATCGAGAACCGACATTTTTTTGCGCCGCAACCACTCCTTCACTATTTTCGCAGTGTGTGTGCTTCGGATCATTATCGTGTTGAAATGTCCATCGAAGTGGCATGTCTTCCTCTGCAAATGGCAGCATTATGTCCTTTAGTATGTCCAAATAACTTTCTTTGGTCGTAATCCCGTCAATCAACTGAATTGGGCCTAGACAATACCAAGAAAATGCTGCCCACACCATTATGCTACCTCCCCCATGCTTAACGGTCTTTTTGGTATATTGTGGATCAAATGGTTTTTTGGGAGGACGCCTAACATATTCATTTCCGTCCGATCCGAAGATGTTGAACTTGCACTCGTCACTCCAGAGAATATTTCGCCATTTTCTCGTGCCTTCTTCTCCGCTCCAATCTAAATTTAGTCGGTTCCGTATGTTTTTTTCACTTAGGAGAGGCACTTTTCTTGGTGATCGGGCTGGTAAGTCTGCGTCCAATAATCTTCTACGAATTATTCTAGCACTGACTTTAGCATTTGTTTCCCGCAAAATCACGACTGAAGACGCGAAAGGGTTCCTTTTAGAGACGCGCACAATTTTTCGATACAACAATGATGGAGTGGTTTGGTCGGCCGCGATTTTCTTTATCATTCTTCTCCTTCATGGCATTCTATATACATACATATATATATATATATTTATTTAAAAATTTGGGAATAGCAAAAAGCACGTTTATTGGCCTAGTGTAACCAGCTAAGATTTCGAGGTTGTTTTTATTAAATTGGCTCCTTCCATAGCCAGTGTGAACGAACATACCATAACAATAATTCAACTCATTTTTACTTCTAGAAATTCCTTTATGCTCGATGTATCATCGCACTCATTTTCTAAATCTTCACAATTTTTATAATAAATTCTTACAAAAAAAAATATATTTTACTTCTATCTATCTATATTAATAATAAATAAAGCGTATAAATACTACATCACAGACGATCAATAGCAAATTCATTTGCCTGACGCATAGCCAATTCAAGCTGCTCATCGAAAATTGCCGAATGAATTTTTTTCGCTTTCATATTACAAACAGCTTTGGGATCCTGACCTTTCGGTGGCGATACCTGAGCATTAAAGACAACTGCCAATTTCTCCAACCATTCTTGAGCAGAGAAATTATTTGTTATTTTATCCTATTGAGAAAATGTTAGTCGTTAGTTCGCCATACATGAGAAATAAATGAAAGCATTAATTAACCTTTGGAACACAACATCGGGCCTTAATCATCTTATCGGTTAATGAGACAACCAAAATTGGACGATCGGTACATAATTTCGTTGCCTTTTGTAGTGAAATGTCCTCCATTAGTGACGAACAGTCTAGAAAATGAACAATGTATGGCGATTTTTCAATTGGATTCTGCTGTAAAATGTTTCCCATTTCGATTTGAATGAATTCCCTTTGGAATAAATAATAAATTATATAATATATTTTTTCTTTCCATTGTTACTTACTTAACCGTAGTCCTTGAAGTATCCCGTAGACTTTTCAATAATTTACTTATTCTATCTAAACACTCCAACTTAATCAAATATGGCAAATCTATTTCACTATTCACTATTTCATTGCGTAGTTTCTGCAAACGTATTTCTAGTGCATCAATTTTTTGTATTCCCGCATGCATTGTATCTTCGATATTCGCAATTGTTGAAATCATTTGCTCACCTTGTTTGCGTATCTGAAAATTTATTTGATACAACAGTTAACAGAAAAAAAATAATAATAATCTTTTTACTTGAATAGCAACGTCGCCTGCAACTGCTACAAATAAATACTTAGAGCGGCCGGTTGGCTTAAAATTTGTAATGGAAAACTCTTCGAGTTCACCAGTTTTTAGGACGTGTGTTCCACAGCATAATTCTTTCGAGGATAATCCTGAACTGGAATCTATCATAGTTAATAGTCTTAGTCCAGTTTCAGGGTAAATTTCACCGGGCACCATAACAATATCTTTTGTGTTAAGTACATCATGGGCTGATATCTTCTTAACATTCATCGGCAGATCATTTTTAATAGCATTTCTAGCAAGAAACTGAAATGTATACACAAATGTAAACTTTTATTGAATTATACCGTATTAGAGCTTCCACATTGGCGATATCTCCTTTAAGAATTTTATTTCCAAGTACTCCCAATTCTAATTTCAAACAACTTGAAGTTACACTACTTGAAACTTGATACGTAACACTTTTATAAATATTACGAATACTGGCATTCAATAAATGTGTTGCTTGAGAAGAAAAGCGGACTGATTAGTATTTGATAGCAACAAAATAAATCGAAAACTTACCACTGTGATGGAGAATATTTTTTGTTCTTCGAATCTGATCGACGACAAGTTGCACATCATCATTGAAATTTATTTCGAAATTACAATTGACCTTATTAAAATTTCCTGAGTGTATAACACAACCATTAACAAAGTCGACAGTCTTAACATCAAAATGATTATTGCTATTGTTAGCAACTTTAACAATAGAACCGCAATCCGATTGCTGACCGCCGGATTCGTAGTAAAAATTACTCTTTTCCGTTATAATACTAAACGCATCATTACTATCGCCCCGAATCGATTGCACTACTTTTCCGTTTTGCATCAATCCGATCACTTTTGTCTTAACCGGCTGTACTTCATACTTTTTTGTACTTTTATTATAACTGTAATTATACTTATAGTAATCGATTGTATCATTTAAATTACTGGTGAAATTCGTTACAGCTTGCGATGCACTATCAAATAGCCCAGCCGAATAAAATGTGCCTTTTGTTCGATCCTTTGCTTTTGCGATTTCTACCAAATATCCATCCCTATCCATTTTCAATTCTTCGATGTCGGCCAGTTTTTCAATAGCCTCTTCGTCTAAACCGTAAGTATCACGAAGCTTAAATATAAAATCGCCAGGCATTACTTGATTAGTGAATTTTCCTTTCATGCATTGCAAATCCTTATAAGCCGGAACAAATCCTGGCGAATCGAAAAGATCAATGTCTTCGAGTTTTTTATTTACTGATAGGATCTCGTAAATATCCTTAGCACACGTTTTTCGTAAAGCGGTAAACATCTCATTTTCATGTGATATAATTTCAAGCACATCGGACAATTTTATTTGCATCTCCGGATAGGTAGGTCCTAGAATGTCTACCACCTTCGGAATCACTTCGTTTAGTAAGTTGTTTTTTCGAAAAACATTTTCTGACAGTAATAAAGACTTTCGTATTATGCGTCGTAGTTTATGGCTAAAAGGTTATATTTCTTAAGATTTGTCATTTCTTATTTGGAGAAAAAAAAAAGAGTTGCACTCACTTTTGATCCGGGAGCATTCCGTCCGCTAAGCATGCAGTTATCATACGAGAATGATCACCCAGAACTCTATAAGCAGTATATAATGAATATTTGTCACTGTTCAATGAGAACTCGTTGCAATAAGATGGCAAATTTGTTACCTAAGAAAAAACGTCAATCGATTCATGACAATTTTTGAAAATATAAGTAGTTACTTTTTGAATAATATTGAATAATGGCATGAATAAGTCGGTCTCGTAGTTTGTAGATTTTCCCTGCAATAACGCTGTTAGTCGTTCCATCCCCATTCCGGTATCAATGTGTTTCTCGGGTAGCGAAATAATGCTGCCATCTGCATTTCTAAATATTAGTAAAATGTTAATAATTTCGAATATATAATTAATAAAATTACACATCTCATTCCGCGAAAATCCGTTGTCACTCACAAAGACAAAATTATACTCAAAACAGAATGAGATTCATGGATAAAAACATTTAAAAATAAATCTGAAACAGAAATGGGATGGTGGAAGAATTAGCTGAAAACGTTCGTATAGTCAGACAAGACCATCGACTGTCTACGATCGTCAATTGTTTGTGACCTTGAACTGCTCGCGTGCACAAATTCATGCACGCGCACGCCCATGCGGAACAGCGGAGAATCTTTTAGAATGTGTGTGATGTGGTATAAAAAGAGCGAGCGTTCGTGAAAGGGGCACACCCAAAATTTGAAAGGTGATTAAGTCATTATTATTCTGGCCAGAAGTGATCTCTAACGACGAACTTTGGAGTACAACTGACAGACCAAAATAAGCGTTGAGATTCAAAGGCAGAAGTGGCAGTGGATCGGTCACACTTTGAGGAAACCAGAACGAAACATCGCTAAACAGGCTCTGGATTATAATCCTCAAGGAAGACGTCGGGTTGATCGACCTTGTAGCACATGGAAGCGAGCAGGAGGCCAGAGGAATAAACAAGTCCTGGCAACAGCTTAAGGCCGATGCTTAGGATCGCGCATTGTGGAAGAATTGTTGTTTCTGTCCTATGCCCCTATAGGGGGTCTTAACAGGAATTTGATTGATTGATGTTGGCTTTTTCTCTGCCAAGAACTTAGGAAAAAGAGCGGAAACAATATCGTAAATTTTTTTTTCGCAAATACATTTTATGGGCGAAGATACCCGAACCAGAGATTTTATTAGGAAGACGTGCTGAATGTGTACCGCGAACGAAATTTTCACGATGTGGACATGAGAAAACTGTAAAGTGTTATCTGCGCAGAATCTGTAGATTTACAAAAAAAATTTGTTCATACATCTGCAAATGGATAGTACCTATGCTCATATGGCTGATCCGGCCCTGAAAACAACTTAAACTTACCTGTTATATTCAATAAATACTAAATTCCACAGTTCTGTTAAATCTTCCCTATCAGCATTGACATATTTGGCTCTTATTGCCGGTTGTGAATTTGGTAAATGATCGATGTGAATTTCAGTGCAAGGACCACACGGTCCTGTCGCTCCCATTTCCCAAAAATTGGCAGAACTACCGAATGGTAATATCCTATCATCTGGAACTCTGAAATAAAGAGGCGAATTAGAATTCTCAATTCTAACATTTAAGTATCACAAGTACCCGAGACTTCTCCAGATTTCACGGCATTCAATATCTGGTGATAAGCGCAACAAGTTATCTCCTCCAAAATAGGTAACGTACAATCGAGAAGGATCTATTCCAAAAGGACCACGTATCAAATTCCAAGCCATTTCGCAGGCTTCTCGCTAGATTGAACCAAGAAAATTAGTTATATCGAGAAATTGGGTGGAACGGATGATAGGTAGATACCTTAAAATAGTTCCCAAACGACCAATTCCCTAACATCTCGAAGAAGGTGTGATGATAGCCGTCCTTGCCCACAACTGAAAGGTCGTTATGTTTACCTCCCACTCGGACACACTTCTGTGAGTTTGCTACTCGGCTGGCTGGCGGTTGAATTCTTCCCAAAAACACAGATTTGAACTGAAACATGGCAATCAAAACAATACACTGGCGAGATGCAAATCAGAAACACTGGACATACCTGATTCATTCCTGCATTGACGAATGCCACAGTTGGATCGCAAAAGGGGACGACCGGGCTTGACCGAATGAACTTGTGCCCATTTTCCTGAATGAAAAAGTCCAGGAAAGTTTTTCGAATTTCATCCGAGCTTGGCGTTCTTCGGGAACTGCTTAACGCTCGCGAACGGTGAATATGTTTATAGACGTTTCGGTAAATCATTTTAGCGCACAAGACATTATCGATAGTGTTCTAGGTTAGACTCGATTCATCTGCTGATATTTTTGATAGCAAAAAACAACTAAATATGCCAAACACTTTCAGCTGACCGATAAAAATGGGGTTATAATTACGAGATTCAAGTGGGAGATGAATGAAAACCGGTTGAAATGTTTGAATTTCCCTGTTTACTTACATATATGGGAATGTAGAACATGAATGGAGCGTAATTTGGAGAACAAAATGTCGGCCAGCAGTAATCATTACCAGGACCTACATACATATGTTATTGCCGAATTATAAATCAAAGGAAAAAAGTCCACAAGAAAACTCAAGTTTTATATAACCAACAACAAAAATGCAAAATATAACGATAGTGGTCCTAAATTTGAAAAGGTAAGCGAGTCTTGAACTTAAAACGAAACAAAGAACACTTATCTGGATGTGTGATTGTCCGGAAACGTTGTGGAAGTTGAACAGCTTGCTGCCGGCTCTATGATCTTTGTCGGATGTGGTAGGGGCATTGGTATTCTTGTAATCTGAACTGGTCATGTTTTAGGCAGATTTCAAGAAATTAATGGGTACAAGGGGATTTATCCCTAAAGTGATTCGCAAGTGTACCTAGTACCTTAATGGTGACTTTTATAAAGTACTACGCTAGAGAGGTAAACCTTGGAAATAAAAAACCCCAAATCAACAGCAAACAGCAGCTAACAGCTAATATGCGAACTCTGGATACCAGGCCACTCCAGTTTCAATTAGCCTTCTCCTAGTAATACGGAGCTGTGTCAGGGGTGACTCTACTTTCTCGCGCTACTCGTAGGACTCAAATGGATAATCTAAGTTTAACCAAAAGGGCTGATGCCATCCCTAAAGCATCACAAACAGCGGCTGGTGCCGTAAACGAAGAGGGAAATAAAATAAGAAAGCCTCCACAAAAAGTACGTGAAGAGACTACAGAGGCCAATCCTCCGGTCATGACAAAGTAAAAAAGACCGCCACTCAAAGTGGATAGAAAAACCCCTAGTAAGCCTCTAGTGGACGAGCAACTTTTATCAGCAGAGCTGAAACAGTTAACGCTCAAAGAAAATAAAAAGAAGCTAAGCGGAGCTGCCCCCACAGTATTCGTACCAAGGCAAAACAGCAAACGAATCGTACGATCTTGCTTGCCAGCCAATGGAAAAAACCTTATCGCCAGCACAGAATAAGGCAATGAAAAAAGACAGAACCTCATCTACAACGCCATCTGTAGGAAGTGATAACAAAAGGCCTAAGACCTTAAGTAAAAGCGTCGTGCATAGACCTGCTGCAGAGGCTCAGCCCTCCACGTTGAGTACTAGCTGCAGAGACGCGGTTAAAGGGATCGGAATCGGTATTATACATAACGAACATCCTCACAAGATCCTTACATCGGAGCAGCTAGCTGCAACACAGAAATCGATCTTGATATAGATACCTAAAGCGGCTGAAGAGGGGATAAATCCACAATTTGGTGGACTCAGTCTTAAGCCGGGATGGATGTTGATCATTTGTCTTGATGAGCAAGCCGCAGCATAGCTGGGAAAAACAGTAGGGAGCATCAAGCCGGATGAAGCCACGAACATCAGGGCATCCGGGAGGAGAATATTCCGCGGTTAGAAATAATCACGGGATTTTTTCCTGAAACAGACACGTCAGAGGAGATAACTACCCTCATTGATGTCCAAAATTCTGGGTTGTGCGCCTCAATTGGAAGATGCTTAGCAGGACACAAACACCATTATAACCTTCTCCATCGACGGTCAATCGATGGAGAAGCTTAAACTAAAGGGACACAGAGTCTGCCATAAATTTTCAATCGTGACTCTCCGCCAAAAGGTCAAAGAGCTTAAAAGCGGCAAGCCGCAGCTTAATAAAGATGGCCTTAACTTTAAATAAATTTAGAGTTATTCAAGCAAATCTCCATCGTGCAGCAGCGGCCATGGACACAATAACATGGAGATTCGCAAAAGAGGAATTCCATATAGCCCCATCACAGAAACTAAGAGCCGCGAAACTGGGGGGAGAAATTTCTTTGACCGACAGGCGGAGTTCAGTAAGCGACAATGAGCGAGTAAGTGCTGTGATCGACAGGCGGAATTCAGTAAGCGAGTAAGTCCTGTGATCGATGGGCAGAATTAGCGAGTACGTTGCGTGATCGAAAGTGAAGATTGGTAAGCGAATGAGCCGTGTTATTGACGGCAGAGATTAGCAGTCGAGTCGTGGTAAGGTCGTGATCGAGATTTAAAAGTCGAATGCGAAAGAGTCGAAAGGTGGAAAACGAAAGAGTCGGAGATAGGAAAGCGACAATTGGTGAATTGAAAAACTGATAAACAAAGCTTTGCGGTTAAGCTAAAATGAATTAGTTTTATTTACTCGAAATCCACCGATCCCTCGCGCTCTCAAATCCCGACACCGACACACATTGGATTGCTCATCGAATATTCAAGGTCTTCAACCAAAAATAATTCTTCGCCGAGATCGACTCCAAACAACAACTACTGAAACCTCGACGGAGACCGACCATGGTTGAAGAGATCGACTCCCGGCGGCAGCTATTGAAGCCTTGATGGAGGCCGGCGATGGTTGAACAGATCGACTTCCAGCGAGTACCTCGTAGTGCTGGGAATAAAAAGGGCAAGTGCTTGTGTTAACAACTCAGAACTGCTCTTCATGGTTGTGAGTTGCTAGTTGATAGTTGTGAGTCGAGAAATAGTCAGTTAGAGACTAAGATGCGAGAGAGCAGCCAAAGTTTGGAAAGCGAGAGTTGAAGTTTGGGAAAGCGACACGGCGAATGATCAAAAAGTGTTTGCGAGAGTGATTAAAAACTGATAAAATAAAGTTTTGCGGTTATTTTAAATAGAAAGCGACTTGTTTTATTTTTAAGGAACAACTACACAATTAATGCAGCTACGGGCTTCTAATAACACTCCACCACCTTTCAATCTCAGATCGGAAACATAGCGATCTCTACGAAAGACATGGAGGCCTGAACTGACCAGCTCAGTCAGAAAAGCTACAATTTAGTCCCATTTCAGTTAGAGCAATAACATCGTAACAAGAATTTTGGGTTGACGCAAGTACCACCTAGGTTTTAGTGTACAGTCCATTTACGTGTTGATAGTAAAGAGACAATTGCCTTAGTTTTCTGGACCAGAACCAGGTGATCTATTACAACGAGAAATAAATTCTTTAACAAATGCTCCAGACGGCCATGAATTATTATAATGAAGTATGAAATTTTGTCGTACGCCCGAGAATGCATTTGATAGAATAATTATCACTGCGTAAAGCTGAAGAAGTAGGAAATTATTACATTCACCAAATATTGAGTATTACAATGGTCATGAATGAGAATGGAAAAAATCCCATACACATAGCTGAAAGGAAAAACCACGCAATGAATCAAAACAATGTAAAAAAATACTAATATAAAAAATTACAATTTTAATCTATAATCACACAAGACTCATCAGATGAAGAAGAACGGTTATTCTCCTCATCCATTTTCAAATTAATATCTAAAGATCGTTCGAATTCATCAGCGCCGGCAATACTCTTCTCAAAGAAATAACTTACATTGGCAAAACTGGAATTTTTCGTTATAGCCGATTCACGAATTAAAAATCGATCAATTAAATTTTCTCTACTTTTAACATTTTCCCTACTACTGAAACCATTCACATTAATATCATCCTGTGCTAAACTAAAACTAGAATTAAACGATCCATGCTCATCGCTCAATAGCATTCGTTTTGTTGGTTTTATAGGCGAAATCGATTGAAAGCCACGTTTCTTTTTCGGTAATAAATCTAAATCGTCAAAACTTCGATCAACATATTTTGTTTTGTCATATTTCAAACGTTTTCCTTCGAACTTTACAAGTTCTGATCGTTTCGAAATTATTCCTTGAATGATTTCTGAAAAATTGAAATCGTTATCGTCGCGATCGTCGTCCAAATCGGAAGGACACAAAGCTTTCGGTGTTGAGCAATTATTCGGAAATTGTAAAGTTCGTTTTTTCGATTGTGTCGGTGTGCATTTTTCTATTAAAAATTTATCCATTAATTGATTTTGCAGTTTTTGTGGTTTCTTTCGCTTTTTCAATGTTTTCTCGATTTCTTCGGTAGCTTCGAGGAAATCGCTCATATTATTGAGCGAGTCGTTAGCTGGTTTCGTAATTTTACTACTGACTTTCTTTTTCTCGGTGGTTTTCTTTTTTGAAGCTTTTGGTTTTTTCTGTTTCGATATAAAATTCTCGACAAGTGATGGATATGCTTTTTCGGTTAAATCGACTGGTTCAATAGTACTCCAAAGCGATTCCATTCCGTTTGGATTTTCGCTAAAATACGATTTTATTTGATCGTCTGGTATAAGTCCGTCGAACAGTTTTTCTTCATCTTTCCAGATAATTTCGTAACTGGGTACGCCTAAAAATTATTTAGTATAAATTTCTGAGCACTTGAAATCAACGTCTGCACAAACCTTTCGGAGTACGTTTCTTCTTAATGAAATCAGGATATAAAAATCCTTTCGATGGTTGATTTCTATTTCCATGTCCAAAATGAAATATTTGCCATCGGGTTAAAAGTGGTATGAATTTTTGGAAGCTATAAATTTCAGACCATTGCAGCATATCGCTGAATATTTTGATGAATTTGACCAAGTTTGGTTGCTTCCATTGTAAATTGATGTTTGGAATGTTTTCAGGATGTATTAAAAATTCATCGATGATTTCTTGAGAAGGAAAATCTTGTAACGTTAAAGCCTTTTTTCGAATCGCTAGCTCGGCTTTTAAAGCTAATCGTTCTTCTCTGAAAGAAAATTTTAAGTTAGGCAGCCGGATTGATTTAAAGCAAATATAAATAATACCTCCATAACGAAGAGTCACAACCATTTGTCGTTCTGCATACACTACATCCGCACTTCGTATGAGATAGAGTTTTACCCAGATGGCCACAATTACTGCAGACATTTTTATCATCTACTCTCATTTCTAATTCGGTATATTTGCGATCATTCGCACGCCAGGATTTTATTCTGGGAAATTGAATTTTTTCATTAGCTTTTTTCTTCATGAATTTTAATAACATTTAAAATGATTTTTTAAGTTCTTTTAAATGCAATTTGGTTTCTGAGCGCATATAAGGTATTAAAAACTTTGAAGGTACGAATTTATTTATTAATCGATTTAAATCCAAAGATTTATTTAAGGTTGCTGTTATCAAGCCCCGCAGGGGGGTAGTTGTATGATGAGGTTTTACCAATTCCTGCAACTATCTTTGGAGACTAGCGACTCCACGGACTATCTCCCTGTGGGATAACGGTAGTAGAATTCTCCCACAACCAGTGCTGCTTGCCGTAATAATGGTAAATGGACACTCACTGGATCATGGGCTTATCACTTTTGGCATTAGAAAACGAACTATGATTGGCTTCTGGAACGTTCGAACATTGAATGACGGAGGAAGGATTAGGGTCACTCGGTCCTTGAACCGCCAATCAGTGATCGACCGTGAAATGGAGCACTATAACATCCAAATCTTGGGCTTGAGCGAGGTCAGGATCAGGAGAAGAACGAAACCCGAGCGGAAACAGCATTCTGTACGTTGGTCCTGAGAGTGAATCCAAAAATGGCGTGTCAATCGTCCTTACTCCGAGAGCGAGAAACAGTCTCGTCAGCTGGGAACCAATCTCGGATAGGATTATCGTCGTCAGGCTCAGGACCAGTGTCAGAAACGTCATAATTCTATAGTGCTACGCACTAACTAATACCGCAACACCTGGTAACAAAGAGGAGTTTTATAGCCAATTGAGTGCCACTTTCGAGCGTGTTCCAAGAGGTCTCATCAGCTGGGAACCAATCTCGGATAGGATTATCGTCGTCAGGCTCAGGACCAGTATCAGAAACGTCACAATTCTACAGTGCTACGCACTAACTAATACCGCAACACCTGGCAACAAAGAGGAGTTTTATAGCCAACTGAGTGCCATATTCGAGCGTGTTCCATTATCTCAGGAGATATGAACGCCCAGGTTGGCTCTGACGACTTTGGACTAGAACACGTCATGGGGAAGTATGGTGAACCCTGGGTCGACGCGTGGCGACCTTGGATTAAGAGATCCGAAAACGGTGAATCATTTGTGGAGTTTTGTAGTACTCGGTAAATGGTCATCGGAGGGGCCCTTTTTCCACACAAGAATCACCATAAAACATCTTGGGTTTCCTCTGGTGGTGTTACTTAGAACCAGATCAACCAATTGGCTATAAATCGCCGATGGAGAGGATGGCTCCTCGATGTGCGAGCAAAGCGTGGAGCTGACGTGGAGAGCGATCACTACTTGATGGTTGCCTGCTTGAGATTGTGTACCGCAGCTATCCGATGACCACAAATTCATCAAATGAAGCGCAAGCTTAATGTGGATAAACTCCGAGACCCCAACAAAAAGCGCGAGTACACCACCATTCTACGCGAAAAGTCATCCACATTGGGCGAATATAAAATGCGCACACTGGACGCCAATTGGGAGGCAACCAGAAACACGTTTCTAGCTAGTGCTAAAGAATCTGTATGATGTATGCAAAGCGGTGAGAAACCCTGGATGTCGCACATGGGGCAAGGTTTGCGATCGGAAAAAAGCCAGCTTACGTTGGGGTACGTATGGGTTCACTATTTAAAATCATGAATCAGTTGGCGAACAGGTATCTCACCGTCAACCATCTGGTGAAAGATGTCAACGGAACTCTCCTCAATATGATTGAACACCAGTTACGACGATGGAAGGACTACTTCTCTGATATTTTAAACATCTTGTCAAAGGAAGATATTCCAGAAGGGTTTCGACAGCGTGAAGCGGGACTACATATGGAATTCTTTGCGTAGGAGAGGTATTCCAGATAAGGTCATAGCTATGATTAAAGAATGTTTCGAAGATGCAAGGTGTCGCGTCTTGCATAGAGAAGAGCTGTCCGAGTGCTTCCCTGTGCGAACGGGTGTCAGACAAGGCTGCATATTATCACCAGCCCTGTTTCCGGTGGTAATAAATGACATCTTGAAAGGTGCACTGGAAGGTGGGGAAGGTAAAGGTCTTCAATGGAGACTATTTAACATCTTAAGTCACCTTGATTATGCTGATGGCGTGTGTTTGCTTGCACATAACCGTTCGGGCTTAGAGTCAAATGTTCGCTCGTTGCACTCTAAATGCAAAGAGGCGGGACTGAAAATAAATATGCGTAAAACCAAGTACATTCACATGGGTTCGAACGCAAGCACACCGATTGTTCTTAACGGACAAGATGTGGAAGATGTGCAAGATTTTTGTTATATCGGAAGCATTGTCAGCATGGACGGCGGAGCCAAAAAGGATATTGAGGCTCGTCTAAATAAAGCTCGTCGGACCATCGGTATCCTTTTCCCTTTCTGGAAGTTAAGAGAGATCTCCCTTCGCACTAGAGAGACCTGAAACCTTTATCATGTTTGATAAAGATCTCAGCAGAGACCGAAACGTCACGAATAATAAAGCGTAACAGTGTAGAATCCGGAAATCTTTTCTTTCAACCAGTACTTACCTATCTAAAATTTCAACATTTTTGTATTTAGTAAATAACTTAACAACTGCATCTTTTCCAACGCCTCCTACACCATCGGGACAATAATCACAGCCGCATAATAAAGCCATAACAACAATTTTATTTTGACCGAAATCTGCAAAATATTCAAATGATTCATTATCAACTGAAAAAAAAAACAAAAGACGAACCCATTGACTGGCAAACTTTCTCCATATCATAAATATCAACAGCTCCGCCCTGCGCTGATGAAGTTCCTTGCGAGGATACCGAGAAATTGCGGAAAACCTTTCTCGCTCCGTAAGCAAAACAATCCGAATCTTGACTAATGACACCATCGACTAGCTAAAACCGATAAAATGGATTTATATTTAAATTGTACAAATTGTATTTCCTATTTCACCCCCTTCATGTTCAAATAAGCGCAAAAGGCTTCGGCTTCGCCCGGTGCATGCAGACACTCGAGACCCATACTTATTAGCAAATTCTCGCATTGCTTCAGGACGTGATTGAATCGGGTCCTTCCCTTCTTATTTTTCACTGGAGCCCTGAAATTATAAAAAATGTGTAACTACAGAATGAAGTTTGGTGAAGTATTTTCTACTTTTTGCTTGATTCCTTGCGCGGTCTCACGCCACGGAACTGTAGTTCGTTTCTTTTCGAAATCGTGGCCTGTTTCATTTCTGGCGCTTTTCCATCGAGCACAAAAACAGGTATGACACCAGCGAGTAGAAGGTAACACGTCCGGAAGAATAGATTCCTGAAAATTTTACAACCGTGAAAATAACAAGGACTTTTGTATTATCTATGTAATTCCACTTACTTTAAATATTGCCGAGGATGGATGAAATAGTCAACAACATTGAGACTCTCGCAAACCCATCCTGCAAGATCGATGGCAACAATTTTACCTTGGAGTTCGTAAATTGGTTTTCTTTCACAATACGGCGTCAAAATTTGCCATAAATCTTTTACACCCATTTCATTTATTTATTAAAGGTTCGTAACACTATGCAATTGGCGGTTTACTTTCTTGTCAAAAAATCAAAATAAACAAGCGGTTGATGAGGACGTTCAATGAAGATGAAACATGTGTAGCTCTAAGTAAGGTTTGAATATGTGGTAAATGGATTTAAACGTCGAATTTCGTTTTGAAATTTCGTATTGTGGAAATAAATCCGAAAATCGTTATCTTATACATGATACGTGCGGGTAACTGAGAACAGGTGCATACAACTCTCAACTTATTAATATTATTTATTTTGAATAGTTTACCTCGATTAAATTAGCTTGTCACGTAAATTGTGACTAAATTTTTCAACACTTGGTTGATCAACGTTCACGCACCAACAGAAGACAAGGACGATGTAACTAAAGACGAATTTTATGCCACCCTAGAGACAACCTATGACTCACTGCCCTCGAATGACCTAAAAATTGTCTTAGGGGATTTTAATGCAAAAGTCGGAAAGGAGGAGGCTCATAGAGGAACAACAGGAGGGCACAGTCTCCATGACATAACAAACGACAATGGCCAACGTCTTATTGATTTCGCAAGCAGCAAAAATATCATAGTAAGCTCTACGTGCTTCCCACATCGCGATATTCACAAACGAACGTGGGCATCACCAGATGGTCACACCTTCAACCAAATAGACCACGTTCTTATTGAGAAAAGGGCTGCTTCCAGCATACTTGATGTACGAACTCTCCGCGGTGCGAATTGTGACTCTGATCACTATCTAGTCAGAGCTAAGTATCGATGCAAAATAGCTTGTCGTGGGTATTCGAAAACGAGTAGAGCTCGCAAATTTAATGTCGACATGCTTAACGACGAAACGGTGGCGCAGGCTTACATGCTAGCATGTAATAAACACCTGACACCAATATATGAAAATATCCAAAATATGCCAGTGGATAATGCGTGGATGAAAATACGAGACGGCATCAAATCCTCCGCGGAAGAGGTATTAGGATATCAAGCACGGCGAAAAAGCAATGATTGGTTCGACCAAGAATGTCGCGACGCAATAGATAGAAAGAACGAGGCTTACAAAATTTTTACTGAACGACCAACACGAGCCAAAAAAGAAAAATATGACGAGCTTAGGCGATATGCGAAAAAGACCTGCAGACGAAAACAAAGGAAGTACCATAATGACAAGATACAAAAAATGGACGACGACATGAGAAAAAATAATACGCGGGACGCATACGCCATAGTAAAAGACTTGAAAAAGGGATATAAACCAAAAACCAGTCTCTGCAAAGACGCAGAGGGCAATATCATCAGCGACACAGAAGAAATCAAAAGGAGATGGGCTTCATACTTCGAACATCTTTTGAATCCCATCCCAGTAGCACCGATAACGACAGACAACATTTCAATTCAAGCCTCAACTGACGAAGATGAACCATCATCGACACCACCCACGCTTCCTGAAATCAAAGCAGCCCTATGTGACCAAAAACGAAACAAAGCGCCGGGAATTGACGAAATACCAGTTGAACTTCTGAAAAACGGTGGAAACTGTGTCGCTGAAATACTGCACAGCATGATATGCAAAATTTGGACAGAGGAAATCATACCCGACGACTGGCGAAAAAGCATTATATGTCCAATTTACAAGAAAGGAGACAAACTCTGCTGTGAGAACTACAGAGGTATATCATTGTTGTGTACGTCCTATAAAATACTGACAAAAATAATTGAACGTCGTCTTAAGCCCTATACAAATCAAATAATTGGCGAATACCAAGGCGGATTCAGAACCGGACGATCTACAACAGACCAGATATTCTCGGTGAAACAGGTGCTTGAGAAATGCTGGGAATATAACACAGATGTGCACCAAATATTCGTAGATTTTAAACAAGCATACGACAGTATCGACAGGAGCGTACTGTACCAAATCATGCTTGACTTTGGAATTCCTCCAAAACTAGTCCGACTAACAAGACTCACAATGACGAACACTGAATCCCAAGTGAGAATACAAACCGATTCCACAACCAGCTTTCGAACGGAATGTGGTTTAAAGCAGGGAGATGGTCTAGCTCCTATGCTTTTCAACTTGGCACTAGAGTATGTCATCCGAAAAATCCCAGTCGACACCAACGGGACACTACTATTCAAGTCCACCCAACTAGTAGCATACGCTGACGACATTAACATTCTAGCAAGATCCTTCCCTAGTGCTAAGGAGGTATTTGTCAATCTTGACTCCGCCGCAAAAGAAGTCGGGTTGCGCATTAATGAAAACAAAACAAAAGTAATGACGCAAACAAGAAGGAGAACGCCAATCAGACAAAACATAACAATTGCGGAATATAATTTGGAGAGTGTGGACAACTTCATATATCTTGGGGCTAATCTAGCAAAGGACGGTAATGAAACAGACGAAATCAAACGACGGATAATACTAGCAAATAAGACGTATTATTCGGTACTTCCAATAATGAAATCCAAGAAAGTGCACAGGAACAATAAGCTGCGGATTTATAAAACTATTATACGACCTGTGCTCTGTTATGGCAGCAAAACGTGGACATTAACGCGAACTTCCGAAAAAGCAGTTAACGCATTCGAAAGAAAGGTCCTCCGAAGAATTTTGGGACCTGTGAAGGAAGGAACGGAATGGCGAATAAGATACAACCATGAGTTGTATCAACTCTACGACGAGCCAGAAGCTTCAACGTTCATCAAGTTACGTAAACTGCAGTGGGCTGGCCATGTAGAGCGAATGGAAGACAGAAGAATCCCCAAACGTGCTCTTAAAGGCAAAGCGAGTGGTAACCGGCCAGTAGGCAAACCACGCAAGCGATGGGAAGACTCGGTTGATGAAGACAGCAAAGCCATTCTAAAAATTAGCAGCTGGAGGACGCGGTCTTTGGATCGAGACAATTGGAGGCGACGACTTCAGGAGGCCAGGGCCCGATTTGGGCTGTCGCGCCATTGATGATGATGAACTGAGAACAGGTGCATACAACTCTCAACTTATTAATATTATTTATTTTGAATAGTTTACCTCGATTAAATTAGCTTGTCACGTAAATTGTGAAACTTGAATTCGGAGGTCTTGAACGAACAGTTTACCTCGATTAAATCAGCTTGTCACGTAAATTGTGAAAATTGAATTCGCAGGTTTCAAATTGTGTCATTTCTGAATTTACATTAAAGGGTGACCTCTTAAGTTGTGTTCGGCGTCGTAAAAAAGGAACTGCTATTTATTCTATAATTCCGCAGCTTTCAGACAAGAGTTAGTCATTGAGCGACACCTATCGGTGGAAGAACGCGAACCGGTACAAGAAAGCGATAGTAAAACACGCGACAGTGTTCTGAAAAAGGCGAAGTGATCGGGAAATTGTATAAAAGTGCGAATAAATAAATTATCCTTTATTTTTAATCGAATTGTGTTTTTCTTGAAATCCGGTGAACCTCTAGCTCGCAACAATACTAACAACTTTCTATAAGAGCTCCTGCCCTCAGATGTCCACCAAGGATAGTAAGAACGTGATCTAGTGGAATAATGACCTTGATATTCTGAAAAAACGTGAAAGCTCTTTAACAAGCTAGGTTGTAGCCTAGTGGGTAGCGTGTTGGTTTACAATGTGAAGGTCGTGAGTTCAAATCCCGGTCAACGCATAATTCCAGCATACTGCCTGCTTGGATATTCTTTGGTTACCTCAATCTACGAAAAAAAAAATTAAAAATTCGCAGAGAGAGGGTTGTGCGAAGAGCTAACAACCCTTCCACAATAAGTAATAAAAATGTTAAGGAACCTGAAAATCAGAAGGCCCAGGCCCGATTTGGGCTGTAGTGCCATTGAAGAAGAAGAAGCTGATGATTCCTGGACGGAACCTAGCTGTGAGTCCCTTTAACTTTTAATGCAAAAGCTTTTCCCCGAACGCTTTGAGCCCCCACCAAAAAGTTCAGGTGTCGATCGGGCTTTAGCTAGCTTGGAACTAGTGGATGACGCCAGAAATATTTCAGTACATGGTTGACATATACGAAGCATCCCACATACCGAAATTATGGCAAGTAGTTAAGGTGGTTTTCATACCTAAACCGGATACAGCCTCCCATAATATCCCAAGGCATTCCGACCCATCAGGTTAACTTCATTCCTTCTGAAAAGATTGGTGGACATCTACCGAGCAAGTCTGTCCCTCTTGGTCAGGTGCCCGTAGCAGCACGCCTATCTGAAAGGTAGGTCCATTTTAATCGCTTTACATGTGACGGTAGCCGCCGTAGAGTAAGCTTTTCATCATAAAGAGGTTTCACTCACTTTTCTAGAGGTGGAAGGCGCATTTAGCCACTTCAACATTTATACCATACTTGATGCCTTGCGCAGCCATAGTGTGGCACCTCTCTTAACTGCATGGACATGTAAGCTTCTTCGCTCACAAAATATCGGTGCATGGGTAGGCAAGAAAAGGCTCAGTTTACAAAGGTACGACACAAGGAAGCACAATATCGTCTCTCCTGTGGGTCCTAACCGTAAATAAACCTTTTTCAATTTTAAATCGGAACGACTACGCCACAATAGCACATGCAGACGATCTAGTGTCCAGCTGTCTAACAGTTGTAGAGCGAATTGCATAAAAAAGTCAAATTTACCAGTTAGCATGATGGCAAATGCTAACTGGTAAATTTGACTAAGTTTTTATGCAGTTCGCTCTACAACTGTTAGACAGCTGGACACTAGATAAAGGACTTACTATCAACCCTCAAAAATAGAGCCGGTCCCCTTCTCTAGAAAGTTATTATCTACCAACCATTTGGAGTATCACTAGAGTCCTCTCGAGCCAGGTTAAATATTTCAGTCTCATTTTAGATAGCAAATTATCCTGAAAAGCCAACATTCAAGAACGAGGCGAAAAAGGCCTTCTTCGCTTGCAAAAAAACATTCAGCTTGAGATGGGGCTTTTAACCGCACCTCATCCACTGGATGTATACTAGTATTGTTAGACCAATTATTTGGTTTGGTGGCCAGCCGTGGTACTAAAAATCAACTTAGTACTTTTACCACTTATCCAACGGAAGGCACGATTATGTATAACACGTGCCCTTAGAAACACCAACTGCAGCCCTGGAGGAAATTCTCTCACTATCTCCGCTTGATCTTTTATAAGACAAACAGCAGACCTAGCTGCCATTAAATTAAAGCCTTTAATTCGTGGTCTGCACCACAAATTGGTCATGGCAAAATTTTAAACGTCATTAGAGGCGTAACTTCTCTTTTAGACTGCGAGTATAATTGCATTTATCAACCACAGTTTGAGAAACAGAAGTTTCACAAAAGTTCCCTGAACGAAACGAATGGACAACAAACGCGATACTCAGCGCTTGTGCAGGCTCTCATCTCTATACGAACGGATCTAAAACTAATCAGGGGATAGGTGCACGTTGGGTTCGAACGCAAGCACACCGATTGTTCTTAACGTACAAGATGTGGAAGAAGTGCAAGATTTTTGCTATCTCGGAAGCACTGTCAGCATGGACAGCGGAGCCGAAAAGGATGTTGAGGCTCGGCTAAATAAAGCTCGTCAGTCCTTCGGTATCCTTTCTCCTTTCTGGAGGTTAAGATAGATCTCCCTTTACACGAAGCTGCGAGTTTTTGACGCATGCGTCAAATCCGTATTATTATATGGTTATACTACGTGGAAAGTGACCGTGACTTACCAAGAAACTACAGACTTTCGTGAACCAATGACTCCGACGCATTTTAGGAATATTCTGGCCAGAAGTGATCTCCAACGACGAACTATGGGGTACAACTGGCCAGACTAAAATGGGTATTGGGATTCAAAGGCGGGAGTGGTGGTGGATCGGTCATACTTTGAGGAAACCAAAGCGAAACATCGCCAAGCAGGCTCTGGATTGTAATCCTCAATTAAGACGTCGAGTTGGTCAACCATGTAACACATGGAAGCGAGCAGTTGAGCAGGAGGCCAAAGGAATAAACAAGTCCTGGCAACAGCTTAAGGCCGATGCTCAGGATCGCGCCTTGTGGAAGAGAGTTGTTTCTGTCCTATGCCCCTATAGCGGGTCTTAACAGGAATTTGATTGATTGATCTACTCCCACGACATCCACATTTGTTTCCATCTTCCAGAACACGCGACTGTGTTCCAAGCGGAAGTATTAGCCATTAATGAGTGCCCAAATATTCTTTTAGACATGCAGAATAGTCTCGGAAATTGTTACATTTTCTCGGACAGCAGCGCGAAGTATTTTTAATTTGGAGGCAAAGATCTGCAAACATTAACACCATTAGGAAGTCAGTCAATGTAGCACCAACAACACCGAAGACTAGCTTCAAACCAAACATTTAGATTTTTTTTTTTACGAGATGGCGGCAGCTAGGTAACTGTAGAACGACCAAATATCCATTTCATAATCTGCAATAGGAAGAGTACAATGGACCCAACTAGATGGTCCCAGTGCAGTGTGGTTCTTTTTTCGCGACCACCCTCCTACTACTAAAACCTAATATGACTCTAGTTATGTTCCGAAATCGAGCAGAGAATAAGAATCAACAATTCTTCATTGCATACATCATGACTGTTTAATAGTGGATACTGTACTGTTATCGTGAAAGTCTATAGAAGTCACCATGGTTTCATCTCCAATCAGTCAACATATTCCACATAATTTTCTGTAATACTCGTTCGACACTTTTAAATTACTCCAAAATAAAACTAGATAGGCAAAAAAAAATCACTCATAATTTGAAAATTTCATTTATTTGCACCCAGAAATATTCAAATACATGAAAAAGCAGTAAAACCAAGTAATTTTAAGTACGTGTACAGTTACAGTGTAAATGTACTTAGTCCAGCGTTCGTAAAAAATTTAATAGTAACGTGAATAAACAAAAATTGCGAATAAATGTCTTCTCGTCGAATGAAAAGCATTTTGTATTATTTAATTATAACGTAAAATTTCGTATAAGTGATGTAAGTCAACATTATTATTTTCTTCTATGGTAATGATTGTTGTATTTTTTTTTTCTTTTTTTTGAATTTATATATTTATATATTTTTTCTTAATCATTTTATTTTATTCGGTCCGTATGTTTGTTGTCGTCTTTTCATTGCATAATTGTATATTTGTCGTCAGATAAAAGCTGTGAAAAGTAATAAAATTGTAAAATGGCAAATTGGTTCGATTATGAAGAGAGTACAAGAGTAAAATAAAAGGTGAACGTCGATTAGACCGCTTTGTATGAGCTGCAAGCGCCGCATTAAATCTAGATGAAATCTGAGAGTATTATAAGTTTGCTCTAAGGTTTGTAACGCTAAGAAATAACGCTTGGAGAAAAAAATGAATGATACAGAAGTTAATGTTATCACTCAAAAATCTCAAAACCGGATGTCCGTCTGTCCGTCCGTCTGTTCGCTCTCTAGCTTGCGGACGCGTTGAGCTAGATTGTTCAAATTTTTTACACGTCGTTTTTGACAAAAAAGTAAGGTCAAGTTCGTGAACGGGCCAAATCGCTCCACCCCTTCTACCCCCTCCAATACAAAATGACACAATTGCGCAATTTGACAATTAAAGGATTTGCTCAAAAAGTATAAAAGCTATTGGCCTGAAATTTGGAATATATAACTTTTATGATAATATAAATCTACCGTATAAAAATGATTCGTGTCCTCCTCCTCCTTCTACCACCTCCCATACAAACTGTACTTGTCATGAATTACTCTAAGCCAATTTCCTCAGTGCGTATAAAATTTAGAGAGCTGAAATTGTGCACCAAATATTTAATTAAAATTGTTAGTAAGGCGAAAAAAAATTAGACGATTAGCTTCACTCCTTCTACCCCCTCCCATACAAAATGACGCAAATTCGCAATTTACCAATAAATTAATTTACTCGAAAAGTATAAAAGCTATTAGTCTGAGTTTTGGGATATATTACTTTCATAATGATTTAAATCTACAGTAGAAAAATTATATGCGTCCTCCCTCTCCTTCCACCACCTCCCATACAAACTACACTTTTTCATGAAATGACGATTTTCTCAGAACATATAACATTTATAGAGCTCACATTTTGTAATAAATACTTAATTAGTATTATCACTAAGATCAGAAAAAAATATTTTATTAGCTTCACTGCTTCTACCCCCTCCCATACAATATGACACAGTTCCACATCTTCACAAAAAATCGATTTTCTTGAAAAGTATGAATGGCACTAGTCTTAAATTTAAGGGCTGTCAATTTTATAATATTCCTAGTTATTTCTGAAAAAATCACTAAAATCCCCCCACTCTTTCAACCACCTCCCATACAAACTGTACATTTTCACTAAATCTAACTCACTAATTTTCTCAGTTCCCATTCAATTTTTGGAGCTTACATTTTGTGTAAAACATTTTTATAGCTACTTTTGCATGATGGGGAAAAAACTATTTCAATGCTATCACCCCTTCTAACACTCCCCATCCAAAATTTCTTGTGATGACATCTAGAGTATCGTAAGATTGCGCTTTATGTGCAATCATAGCCCTATTATGTTTTTTGTGGAAAGATTGTTAGACCTTCGCACAACCCTCTATCTTCGAATTTTTCATTTGACCAAGGTCACTGCCAAACAGGCAGTGTTCTGGAATTATGCGTCGACCGGGATTTGAGCTCACGACCCACTAGCGATGAAGACATGAATTCCAACGTTGTCAGATGATGCATAAAATTTTAAGTAGTTTTTTATTATTTAATTTTATAAATCGCCTTACTTCGCATAGACAGCAGATTCCGCATTTGTATAAACAACGGTGGCTTCTTGACTTCTACCGGAACTTACAGATAAGTGAATATTTTTTAAGTTTTAGAAATTGTAATTTGTCTTAGTTTTACCTTCTCCAGTAAATTGACAATAATCCAAACCAGGGATTATGTCAAAAAGTCGCCATAATTGATCCTGATTTATAATAATACTACACAGAACTTCCAAAGAAGTTTGCTGGTTGATAGTCGCTTGCATTTTATGAAATTCGGACATTTCATTTTGTGGTCGCTTCATGCTATTGTTGAGTGAATCGTCACTGCGACCTAATCTGTTATTATCGATTGAACCTGATGAAGATTTTGACGATGATTTCGGATCGGCAAATACCGCTTTTTATTTCGGTGAGCAATTTTCAAATACCAAGGCGGCATGATAGAATCTAAAGAAAACATTTTTCAGCTGTTCTTCATTCATAGTTGCAAGAAAACCTGAATTACCTCTTAAATTTTACATATGCGAAGCCTTTCGACTGACCCGACACACGATCACGGATGATGGAAATGTTATCGATCGGTCCGTAAGTCGAGAACTCTTCACGCAGCTCTTCCTCGGTCGCGGACTTTGATATGACCAAAAACAGCCTGTAATACTTTTCCGATTCGTTTTCGGTTCTGTTCTTCGATCCAGATTGCCGACTACGAGGCAAGAAAGCGTGAACAAGTGCAATACTTAAAATAGATTAAACACAAATCAATCAGCTACTTACTTCGAAGCCACAACGACTTTAATGGAGCGATCGCAGTTCCCAATCGCCGTCCCGTTCAAATCCTCCAGCGCTTTGGCCGCGTCCGAGGTTTTGTTGAATTTCACGTACGCTATGCCCTTATTCTCGCCCGAGTTCTTGTCCTTCAGCAGCCAAATGTCTTCGATTTCGCCATATTTACCGAAGGCCTCACGAAACTCGTCCTCGGTGTTGTTACGATTGTGGATCACAAAAAGACGCGACATTGGTGGATCGTCAAAGGACGACCCTCTTTCGTCGCGATTTGAGTAGTAGCGAGCCTCGGCCATTTTCTTGTTATCTGCGCACTTCTGCAAAATATCGTGTTTACGTGAAGTGGATTATTTTAAACTTGGCATTTAATAAAAAAAATGAAGCCCGTAAGAAAGATGCTTGTGTGATCGTTTTACTTTTACTTTTTTTTATCCCCCTCGAAAATTCCACCACGCTGCCTGCTTGGGTATACCTTGGTCACCTCAAGAGAGAGGGTTGTGCGAAGGTCTAACAACCTATCCACAATAAATAATGAAAAATGTTAAGGAACCGGAAGGTCAGGAGGCCAAGGCCCGATTTGGGCTGTAGCGCCATTGTAAATGTAGAACCTTCGAAGCCGGCATGTTCAGATGGGCTTAAGTCACAGTAGAGCAGCCACTTTACAACAAAACCTCTTAAGATACTCAGATGTTGCACTTGTCCTAGAACCATGACTGAGTGGCTCTAACCACCTTTTAGGCTGATGTAACAAAACTGTTACAGTCCTTCATGGATCCAAAACATGTAAGCTACGAACATGTATTATTGCAAAGAAAGCACTAAATTTGACATTAATCCCACAATTTAGCAGTCCAGACCAGACTCAGACGATCTGGGAGAGGCCCCTTAACGGAACACCGCGGCTTGTTGAGCTCGGATGGAAGCAAGGGATGTTGCAACGACTGTCTTGTGCCAGCTTGTCCAGTCTAACACAGGGGACTTGGTAATAGGTCATGATGCCAATGCTCATCATACCTACCGGTATAGCACAGACTGTAATAATTGCGGTAAGTCAATTCTAGAATTTCTTAGCATGAACAATCTAAATGTTTGTAATGTCGGTAATAATTCCACCTTCATCAATAAGTAAGAAGCGAGGTTATCGACCTGACTCTTGCAACTAATTTTAAATCACTAGTGGTCCTTAACTGGCGGGTTCTGAAAGAACCATTCTTGTTAGACCACTTGTGTATAAGAATTGGAATAGCCGGATCACAACCGGAACACAAAACAGGTTTAACAGGAATCTTGCAAGAATAGATTGGGTTAAATATCAGGAGCTAATAAACCGTAAACTAGCGGCAATACTTCTCCACCCAATAAAAACACCAGATTCCTTAGATAGATGAGTTGGTATGCTAACAAATATGTAATACTAACAACCTCCTATAAGAGCTCCTGCCCTCAGATGTCCGCCAAGGATAGTAAGAACGTGATCTAGTGGAATAATGACCTTGATATTCTGGAAAAACGTGAAAGCTCTTTAACAAGCTAGGGTGTAGCCTAGTGGGTAGCGTGTTGGTTTACAATGTGAAGGTCGTGAGTTCAAATCCCGGTCAACGCATAATTCCAGCATATTGCCTGCTTGGATATTTCTTGGTTACCTCAATCTACGAAAAAAAAATTAAAAATTCGCAGAGAGAGGGTTGTGCGAAGAGCTAACAACCCTTCCACAATAAGTAATAAAAATGTTAAGGAACCTGAAAATCAGGAGGCCCAGGCCCGATTTGGGCTGTAGTGCCATTGAAGAAGAAGAAGCTGATGATTCCTGGACGGAATCTAGCTGTGAGTCCCTTTAACTTTTAATGCAAAAGCTTTTCCCCGAACGCTTTGAGCCCCCACCAAAAAGTTCAGGTGTCGATCGGGCTTTAGCTAGCTTGGAACTAGTGGATGACGCCAGAAATATTTCAGTACATGGTTGACATATACGAAGCATCCCACATATCGAAATTATGGCAAGAAGTTAAGGTGGTTTTCATACCTAAACCGGATACAGCCTCCCATAATATCCCAAGGCATTCCGACCCATCAGGTTAACTTCATTCCTTCTGAAAAGATTGGTGGACATCTACCTGCGAGCAAGTCTGTCCCTCTCGGTCAGGTGCCCGTAGCAGCACACCTATCTGAAAGGTATGTCCATTTTAATCGCTTTACATGTGACGGTAGCCGCCGTAGAGTAAGCTTTTCATCATAAAGAGGTTTCACTCACTTTTCTAGAGGTGGAAGGCGCATTTAGCCACTTCAACATTTATACCATACTTGATGCCTTGCGCAGCCATAGTGTGTCACCTCTCTTAACTGCATGGACATGTAAGCTTCTTCGCTCACAAAATATCGGTGCATGGATAGGCAAGAAAAGGCTCGGTTTACAAAGGTACGACACAAGGAAGCACAATATCGTCTCTCCTGTGGGTCCTAACCGTAAATAAACCTTTTTCAATTTTAAATCGGAACGGCTACGCCACAATAGCACATGCAGACGATCTAGTGTCCAGCTGTCTAACAGTTGTAGAGCGAATTGCATAAAAAAGTCAAATTTACCAGTTAGCATGATGGCAAATGCTAAGTGGTAAATTTGACTAAGTTTTTATGCAGTTCGCTCTACAACTGTTAGACAGCTGGACACTAGATAAAGGACTTACTATCAACCCTCAAAAATAGAGCCGGTCCCCTTCTCTAGAAAGTTTTTATCCACCAACCATTCGGGGTATCACTAGGGTCCTCTCGAGCCAGGTTAAATATTTCAGTCTCATTTTAGATAGCAAATTATCCTGAAAAGCCAACATTCAAGAACGAGGCGAAAAAGGCCTTCTTCGCTTGCAAAAAAACATTCAGCTTGAGATGGGGCTTTTAACCGCACCTCATCCACTGGATGTATACTAGTATTGTTAGACCAATTATTTGGTTTGGTGGCCAGCCGTGGTACTAAAAATCAACTTAGTACTTTTACCACTTATCCAACGGAAGGCACGATTATGTATAACACGTGCCCTTAGAAACACCAACTGCAGCCCTGGAGGAAATTCTCTCACTATCTCCGCTTGATCTTTTATAAGACAAACAGCAGACCTAGCTGCCATTAAATTAAAGCCTTTAATTCGTGGTCTGCACCACAAATTGGTCATGGCAAAATTTTAAACGTCATTAGAGGCGTAACTTCTCTTTTAGACTGCGAGTATAATTGCATTTATCAACCACAGTTTGAGAAACAGAAGTTTCACAAAAGTTCCCTGAACGAAACGAATGGACAACAAACGCGATACTCAGCGCTTGTGCAGGCTCTCATCTCTATACGAACGGATCTAAAACTAATCAGGGGATAGGTGCACGTTGGGTTCGAACGCAAGCACACCGATTGTTCTTAACGTACAAGATGTAGAAGAGGTGCAAGATTTTTGCTATCTCGGAAGCATTGTCAGCATGGACGGCGGAGCCGAAAAGGATGGTGAGACTCGGCTAAATAAAGCTCGTCAGGCCTTCGGTATCCTTTCCCCTTTCTGGAGGTTAAGATAGATCTCCCTTCGCACAAAGCTGCGAGTTTTTGACGCATGCGTCAAATCCGTGTTGTTATATGGTTGTACTACGTGGAAAGTGACCGTTCGACTTACCAAGAAACGACAGACTTTCGTGAAGCAATGACTCCGACGCATTTTAGGAGTATTCTGGCCAGAAATAATCTCCAACGACGAACTATGGAGTACAACTGGCCAGACTAAAATAGGTATTGAGATTCAAAGGCGGGAATGGTGGTGGATCGGTCATACTTTGAGGAAATCAAAGGGAAACATCGCCAAACAGGCTCTGGATTATAATCCTTAATTAAGACGTCGAGTTGGTCGACTATGTAACATGGAAGCGAGCAGTTCAGCAGGAGGCCAGAGGAATAAACAAATCAGGATCGCACCTTGTGGAAGACAGTTGTTTCCGTCCTATGCCCCTATAGGAGGTCTTAATAGGAATTTGATTGATTGATGAACTCCCACGACATCCACATTTATTTCCATCTTCCAGAACACGCGACTGTGTTCCAAGCGGAAGTATTAGCCATTAATGAGTGCCCAAATATTCTTTTAGACATGCAGAGTAGTCTCGGAAATTGTTACATTTTCTCGGACAGCAGCGCGGAGTATTTAATTTGGAGGCAAAGATCTGCAAACATTAACACCATTAGGAAGTCAGTCAATGTAGCACCAACAACACCGAAGACTAGCTTCAAACCAAACATTTTAGATTTTTTTTTTTGACGAGATGGCGGCAGCTAGGTAACTGTAGAACGATCAAATCCTTCTGGAATGAACCGAATAAAAACATCACAGTTCAGCTGTTAAAACGTCCAAACTATTGTCGGCCTGACCACAGGTCATTGCCTGCTTAAGCTCTAAGAATTGCGGATCGCGAGTGACAGCCTTTGCAGAGGTTGCGAGGAAGACGAAGAATCTATCGAACATTATCTTTGTCACTGTCCCCAAATCTTCAACAGTCGTCTCCTTTCTTTAGGCTCGAGATTCTTCTTAGAACTAGGCGACCTCAGAGGCGTCCAACATTCGAGGCTGCTACGGTTCGCAAATCGCAAATCCTTCCAATTGCTTACCACAAGAGGAGTAACATCCATTTCATAATCTGCAATAGGAAGAGTACAATGGACCCAACTAGATGGTCCCAGTGCTGTGTGGTTCTTTTTTCGCGACCACCCTCCTACTACCAAAACCTAATATGACTCTAGTTATTTATGTTCCGAAATCGAGCAGAGAATAAGAATCAACAATTCTTCACTGCATACATCATGACTGTTTGATAGTGGATGCTGTACTGTTATCGTGAAAGTCTATAGAAGTCACCATGGTTTCATCTCCAATCAGTCAACATATTCCACATAATTTTCTGTAATACTCGTTCGACACTTTTAAATTACTCCAAAATAAAACTAGATAGGCAAAAAAAAATCACTCATAATTTGAAAATTTTATTTATTTGCACCCAGAAATATTCAAATACATGAAAAAGCAGTAAAACCAAGTAATTTTAAGTACGTGTACAGTTACAGTGTAAATGTACTTAGTCCAGCGTTCGTAAAAAATTTAATAGTAACGTGAATAAACAAAAATTGCGAATAAATGTCTTCTCGTCGAATGAAAAGCATTTTGTATTATTTAATTATAACGTAAAATTTCGTATAAGTGATGTAAGTCAACATTATTATTTTCTTCTATGGTAATGATTGTTGTATTTTTTTTTTCTTTTTTTTGAATTTATATATTTATATATTTTTTCTTAATCATTTTATTTTATTCGGTCCGTATGTTTGTTGTCGTCTTTTCATTGCATAATTGTATATTTGTCGTCAGATAAAAGCTGTGAAAAGTAATAAAATTGTAAAATGGCAAATTGGTTCGTTTATGAAGAGAAATGTACAAGAGTAAAATTAAAGGTGAACGTCGATTAGACCGCTTTGTACGAGCTGCAGGCGCCGCATTAAATTTAAACTTCGACTACTATGCAACGCACAAATCGTAACTCAAGTGTATAAAAATATATGCGATGCTTGCGGGACACGTACGATTCAGCCTAGTCAGCAATCACCCAGAAGAAAGGAATAAATTCAAACTTATAATGGATGATGAACGATTAATACTAGAGGTTAGTTGATTAATTTCAAACCAAAACAAATCAATAGTTATTAATCGAAACCACCAAAAAACCAACAACTACATCTCCCAGCTAAGTATGATTTAGATAAGTCGAAACTACATTTAATACAACCGTAACAAATCTTAAATAGTCCCTCGGTAATGTTTGGTTGAACTGGGCCACAGCATCCAAAATGTTCCACCTAAGGTAACATTGACAAAAACTATTCTAGATTGCTCCGCTTCTCGTTTCCATTAATTTTTTGTTTGAACAGCTTAAGCCCAATCGTTTTAACTAACAGTTTAACCCAATTTTATATTCGTTATTTCCATACCGTCATTATTGCTTTGAAAAAAAATGAATACCTATAATCACACGATACTTACTTAATCGTCGCGACGCATGCGTTTGCGACCTTCTCCAGTTTGCTCTTGTGCTTCTAAGACCTAATCGCGCAAAAATTAGATTAATATGTACAACCAGGAACATTAAAATCACACTAGACAAACCAACCTTAATGCGAACACCGCATATTTCTGCTCCGTTTAAAACATCAATTGCTCGCTGTGCGCTATCCTCACTTGCATATTTCACATATCCACAATTTTTGTGCGGTAACAAATAAACATCGATGAGATATCCGAAAGTCGAAAATACATTCTTCAAAACCGGAAGTGGTATATTCTAAGAAAGTAAAGAAATAATTATGTTTTTAGAATAACATTCATGCGAGATCATTTCTACCGATGCCAGAACAATAAAACAACGTTTAACACAAATTGAATCGGAGTTTGCTAACGGAGCTGATGGGGGCAAATCAACGCTGCACATTGAGTCTCTTCTTCCTGAAAAAAACAACACATTTTTAATTAAATGATTTGCGATTGAAGGTGGAATGTTTATTTATTACGTACTTTCGTAAGACAAATCAACACGACTATCCATTGAAAGCTTAACAATCAAACGTTCACCAGGCGGATATTCCAAACCATGCAGTTTTTCTCTGTAATTAAAGATTTGTGTTGATTCTTAGTTTTTAAGAACTGGTCACAGCTTAGGCTGCCATTTTTTACAGTTTTTTTTTCAGTAACATAGTCCTGGTCAAATGGGAGGGATAGAAATGAAAAAAAATATGGAAGTTTGGGTGGATTTATTCGGATGTGAATTGATATTGTGCTTAAGACATTGAATGCTGAATTCGTCCAAACAGTGTAATGGTGAGTGGCACCGTAATACATTTGCAATAACAGCATATGTAGTATTCTAAATGCAGAGTACACCAACATTTCTACGGTGCTCGAGGGTATCAATAAGGGCGGTGATGGTTTCATCACCTATCAGTCGGAAAGTACATATACTGGGCGCAAAACTAGGGGTACAATGAGAAAGAGAGTAGATAAGAGATCCTTGGGGAACACCAAGTTAATTGAGAAAGTAGAGGAAGAAACGTAATCCAAAACTTATTTTTAAGCACCAAACTGGACTTAGGGGTCACACTTTAATACATAAAAGAAAAGACATACGAATAATTAATTAAGGACGGACAGGATATAAGAATTCAGTGAATATGACTCTTGAATTCGCACCGTTAGATGAGTTTTGGGTGCCGTAGCCGAGATGTGCGGGTTGCACTCGAGTCGGAGCCTGATGTGTGAATTGTAGACGCTGCAAGATTAGCTATGGGATTGCCGTTTGGTCAAGATTGATAATTGAGTTGAGCTTTCCGTGTCTGATCATAGTGAAATGTCGTTGGCGCTACAGCCCCAAAACCTTGGCCTCCTATATGCTTCGTCTCCAATTTTATCGGTCCAATGACCGCGTCCTGTTTAAAATATCAGAAGCGATTTGCTGTCATCGTCGATTGAATCCTCCCAGCGGTGTATTGGATTTCCAACTGGCCTTTTTCGTTCCGCCTTTCCTTTTTGTACACGTTTGGGTATTCTTCTGTCCTACATTCGCTGTATGTGACCAGCCCACTGTAGTTTTCGAAGCTTAAGAATGGCATTTATAAAATTTAAGTATCATCATCATCAATGGCGCGACAGCCCAAATCGGGCCCTGGCCTCCTGAAGTCGTCGCCTCCAATCGTCTCGATCCAAAGACCGCGTCCTCCAGCTGCTAATTTTTAGAATGGCTTTGCTGTCTTCATCAAACGAGTCTTCCCATCGCTTGCGTGGTTTGCCTACTGGCCGGTTACCACTCGCTTTGCCTTTAAGAGCACGTTTGGGGATTCTTCTGTCTTCCATTCGCTCTACATGGCCAGCCCACTGCAGTTTACGTAACTTGATGAACGTTGAAGCTTCTGGTTCGTCGTAGAGTTGATACAACTCATGGTTGTATCTTATTCGCCATTCCGTTCCTTCCTTCACAGGTCCCAAAATTCTTCGGAGGACCTTTCTTTCGAATGCGTTAACTGCTTTTTCGGAAGTTCGCGTTAATGTCCACGTCTCGCTGCCATAACAGAGCACAGGTCGTATAATAGTTTTATAAATCCGCAGCTTATTGTTCCTGTGCACTTTCTTGGATTTCATTATTGGAAGTACCGAATAATACGTCTTATTTGCTAGTATTATCCGTCGTTTGATTTCGTCTGTTTCATTACCGTCCTTTGCTAGATTAGCCCCAAGATATATGAAGTTGTCCACACTCTCCAAATTATATTCCGCAATTGTTATGTTTTGTCTGATTGGCGTTCTCCTTCTTGTTTGCGTCATTACTTTTGTTTTGCTTTCATTAATGCGCAACCCGACTTCTTTTGCGGCGGAGTCAAGATTGACAAATACCTCCTTAGCACTAGGGAAGGATCTTGCTAGAATGTTAATGTCGTCAGCGTATGCTACTAGTTGGGTGGACTTGAATAGTAGTGTCCCGTTGGTGTCGACTGGGATTTTTCGGACGACATACTCTAGTGCCAAGTTGAAAAGCATAGGAGCTAGACCATCACCCTGCTTTAAACCACATTCCGTTGGAAAGCTGGTTGTGGAATCGGTTTGTATTCTCACTTGGGATTCAGTGTTCGTCATTGTGAGTCTTGTTAGTCGGACTAGTTTTGGAGGAATTCCAAAGTCAAGCATGATTTGGTACAGTACGCTCCTGTCGATACTGTCATATGCTTGTTTAAAATCTACGAATATTTGGTGCACGTCTGTGTTATATTCCCAGCATTTCTCAAGCACCTGTTTCACCGAGAATATCTGGTCTGTTGTAGATCGTCCGGTTCTGAATCCGCCTTGGTATTCGCCAATTATTTGATTAGTATAGGGCTTAAGACGACGTTCAATTATTTTTGTCAGTATTTTATAGGACGTACACAACAATGGTATACCTCTGTAGTTCTCACAGCAGAGTTTGTCTCCTTTAAGTATGGCAGCACCTTAATCGTGGCCGGCGAAACTTCAATCAAATTTCGACATACATTCAGTAGTCCGCCATTTAATTTTCGATTTTTTTAAACGATGGTGTTATCAAATGGGATTCCCCCATGGCAGATGGTGAAAATATTGTTACATGCCAACACTATGCCGCTCATCGAATATTCGAGATCTTCAATCACTATTCTCGACAACAATAACACTGCGCTAATAAAAGAGTACCTGCAAGTTATTTTTCGCGAACGAAAGCAACAAAAATTACACGCGCGCATAAATTCCGTCCAAGTTACATGCCATCTCACATTGGACTACTCATCGACGGTCGGCATGAGTCAGCGAACAGGTCGTATGATCGATGAGAAAGCGAATACGTGACTGGGTATAAAAAGGGCGAACGTTCGTGAAAAGAGTCAGCCGATGTTCAGAAGTGAAAGAATCGAAGTTGGTAAATTGACTAAGTTGTGTAATCGACAGCGCGAATATTAAGGCAATATAGTTGACAAGGAAAGTGTTAAAGTGATAATAATAAGGTGTAAAGTAAAGTTTGTGATCATTTCAAATCAAAAGCGACCTAGTTTTATTTTTACTTGAAATCCAACTACCCCTAGCGCACTTCAATATTTTTTGCATTTTCGGAAAAAAGCCTAGGCATTTGGAGACATCTGAAGCTACAGTTTAAATGTGCTGGCGCCAGTTAAGCGTATTATTAATTTGCATACTTAGAATTTGAAAATTTCCGAAATGACCAATTGTCACACTAAGGAAAGGTCATGCACGTACATGTGTTTTTGTATTATTGAACACTATTTTATTCGCACTGCTCCATTCCAGAATTGTATCGAGGTCGGAGTTTGATGAAAATAAATAACTCATTGCTGTTAGGGGGCGCAGAAGACTGATGGGTTTCAGCAAATGAATTCATGTTTAAAGGTCAAAACTATGAATTATCACATGACACTATGCCAATATTCCGATAAAACTAAATGCCGAGACACATTGGACTACTCATCGACATGAAAAAATACGTCGCACCGACGACGGTCAGGAAGAACACCGGCAAGTTGTTAAGAAAGGACAAGCGTTCGTCAAAAGAATCAGTGGAGATCAGATCATCGCGTGGTAAAGTCGCGATAGAGATGGGGTCGAAGTTCGGAAGGCGAAAGAGTGGAAGCTCGGAAGCGAAAACTTCTAAGTTGCGATATAGTGAACAAAAATTGTATAGCGAACTTAGAAAAAGAGAAATAAAAAGCGACCCCTTTATAATCAATGACGGTACAGCCCAAGTCGGGTCTTGGCCTCCTGTACGTTTCGTCTCCAATTTTCTCAGTTCAGTGACCGCGTCATTCATGTTGAAAATTTCAGAAGCGATTTGCTGTCTTCGTCGATTGAATCCCCCCAAGTTTTCTTGGTTTTCCGACTGACCTTATTCCTTCCGCCTTTTCTTTTTGTACACGTTTGGGTATTCTTCTGTCCTTCATTCGCTGTGCATGGCCAGCCCACTGTAGCTTTCGAAATTTGATGAGAGTAGAGACTTGTTGGTCCTCAAAAATGGTACACAATTCCTGATTTTATCGAACTCTCCTTTCGCCTTGTTCTCTCACCGGTCCGAGGATTCGTCGTAATACCTTCCTCTCGAAGGCATTAATAGTTTTTTTCTGATGCCTGTATTAACGTTCTCGTTTCAATTCCATACCATAGTTCAGGTCTTATAGTTTTGTAGATTCGTAGCTACGTTTTTCTATGGACGTCTTTATAGTTTATTAATGGAAGTACCGAGCAGTATGCCTTGTTTACTACCTTTACGCTTCTTTTGATTTCATTGCCGTCTTTGGAGAGACTGGCTTCAAGATATATGAGTTGTCCACGTTTTCTATGCTATAGTCTGCTATCGTTGATGTGTTCCTTCGTGATTGCAACATAACTTCGATTTGTTTTCGTTTATGCGTAGTCCTACTTCTCGTGCTGCCGTGTCAAGATTGACGAAGACTTCCTTGGCGCCCAGTTGTGATCGCGCCGTTATGCTTATATCGTGTGCGTAAGCTAATATCTGTGATGATTTAAACAGTAGCGTCCCTCTGAAATCAACTGGGAGCCAGCCCAGAATGCTTGGAAGCTTGTTATCAAGTCGTTCCGGATCCCTAAGCCATGTCAGTCGGACGAGTTTGGCCGGTATTCTTAATTCCAGCATTGTTGTTGTACAGTACAGTCCTATCGATACTGTCGTATGTTTGCTTAAACTCTACGAATGTTTGATGCATATCAATGTTATATTTCTAGCACTTGTTTCACTGTGAATATTTGATCCGTAGTTTTTTTTGTTTTCGGCATAGGGCTTAATTCGGGACTCTCTATGATTTTTGTCAAGATTTTTATAAGATGTTGACAGCAATAAAATCCCTCTACAGCAGCAGTGTCGTGTCAGGATTGAGAGTCGTTAATAAAAATTAATAAAGTAGAAGATACAAATTTATAGAAAACGCAGACGACGAAACACAATCCAATACAACTTGTACGGTGCGCTTCGAAAGAAAATTCTTAATACATATTAAAAAAGATGTAACGAAGACAAATACTGCGAGCTTTGAGAGATTTGTGCCAAACTCTTAAAGATAACCCTTAATTCCTCGAGTAAGGAAGGCGTCAAAGCCTGCCGCCTTTCATTTGGCGAGTACTTGACTCTCGATTTAGCGATTCTACAATGTCACTCCTGACCTTCAGGTTCTTCAACATTTTTCTTTGTTTTTTGTGGAAAGATTGTTAGACCTTCGCACAACCCTCTATCTTCGAATTTTTCATTTGACCAAGGTCACTGCCAAGCAGGCAGTGTTCTGGAATTTTGCGTCGACCGGGATTTGAACTCATAACCTTCACATTCTAGACCACTACCCACTAGCGATGAAGACATGAATTCCAACGTTGTCAGATGATCCATAAAATTTTAAGTAGTTTTTTATTATTTAATTTTATAAATCGCCTTACTTTGCATAGACAGCAGATTCCGCATTTGTATAAACAACGGTGGCTTCTTGACTTCTACCGGAACCTACAGATAAGTGAATATTTTTTAAATTTTAGAAATTGTAATTTGTCTTAGTTTTACCTTCTCCAGTAAATTGACAATAATCCAAACCAGGGATTATGTCAAAAAGTCGCCATAATTGATCCTGATTTATAATAATACTACACAGAACTTCCAAAGAAGTTTGCTGGTTGATAGTCGCTTGCATTTTATGAAATTCGGACATTTCATTTTGTGGTCGCTTCATGCTATTGTTGAGTGAATCGTCACTGCGACCTAATCTGTTATTATCGATTGAACCTGATGAAGATTTTGACGATGATTTCGGATCGGCAAATACCGCTTTGTATTTCGGTGAGCAATTTTCAAATGCCAAGGCGGCATGATAGAATCTAAAGAAAACATTTTTCAGCTGTTCTTCATTCATAGTTGCAAGAAAACCTGAATTACCTCTTAAATTTTACATATGCGAAGCCTTTCGACTGACCCGACACACGATCACGGATGATGGAAATGTTATCGATCGGTCCGTAAGTCGAGAACTCTTCACGCAGCTCTTCCTCGGTCGCGGACTTTGATATGACCAAAAACAGCCTGTAATACTTTTCCGATTCGTTTTCGGTTCTGTTCTTCGATCCAGATTGCCGACTACGAGGCAAGAAAGCGTGAACAAGTGCAATACTTAAAATAGATTAAACACAAATCAATCAGCTACTTACTTCGAAGCCACAACGACTTTAATGGAGCGATCGCAGTTCCCAATCGCCGTCCCGTTCAAATCCTCCAGCGCTTTGGCCGCGTCCGAGGTTTTGTTGAATTTCACGTACGCTATGCCCTTATTCTCGCCCGAGTTCTTGTCCTTCAGCAGCCAAATGTCTTCGATTTCGCCATATTTACCGAAGGCCTCACGAAACTCGTCCTCGGTGTTGTTACGATTGTGGATCACAAAAAGACGCGACATTGGTGGATCGTCAAAGGACGAACCTCTTTCGTCGCGATTTGAGTAGTAGCGAGCCTCGGCCATTTTCTTGTTATCTGCGCACTTCTGCAAAATATCGTGTTTACGTGAAGTGGATTATTTTAAACTTGGCATTTAATAAAAAAAATGAAGCCCGTAAGAAAGATGCTTGTGTGATCGTTTTACTTTTACTTTTTTTTATCCCCCTCGAAAATTGTAAGTTGTCAAGATTTTCAGGTAGTTTGAGTGTGGTGTGGTAAGTGCGGGAAAAAAAATTATGTTCCATCAATTGGGTTTGGTTGCAATGTGTGTTCAGTTCAGCGTTGCCAACCGTTCCATAATTATGGATTTGTAACATAATTTCGATATTTTCAAAATTGTAACATGTATCATAATTGGTTCACTATGGTACTGTGAAATACCATAATTTTGAAATTTTGTTTTTACTCATTAACAAAAAATATAAATCGTTTACGCCTGTGTTCATTCACACACTGAAGACTGAAATCTCTGCTTACGCTCAAAGATTTACAGTATATCTGTTATATTGTGTCATTTGTGCATTGGTTTTGCTATCCACTGTCTGATGGCTGTAGAACTTACTCTAAGTGTAATTGCACAACCGCATAGCACTCTAACTCTTATCTTTCGATAATCGCTTCCTTTTTTCGGTATGGTGATGGTGACTCTTGTGTCTTGTTGCAACTGCAGATACTCCATGGGACACTAGAGGCACTTTACAAAGATGAAGCCCGATATTTTTTTAGTGAAATTTAGGTGTCGACCTTTTTTTCGATTTGTTCTTAACATCAAGAACTGTGTGAAGTATTTAATACTTAACTAAACAGTTGCAAACAAAAAATTTTAAGGATCAATTTATCTTAGGGTGAATGAAATTGGCAACAGAAAACCACTAAACTAACCACTCCACGAATAGTGAATTGGGGATGTTCAATTCCCAGGTTTCGATTGTGACATTTATGCCAGACTCGGACACAGTGTGTCTCCTTCTTGCATGGAGTGACTCTAGTTGCAACTTGCTAACGATATACGAATATGGTGTTTTTTTCGTCGTTAGAAACTATGAATTCTTCGAAAAACAAGTTATTTATATATTGCGAGTTTATAATTTTGGAGATTGAAGCTGGTAATTATTAGGGTCTTGAATTAATTCGTAGCGTTTTGCAAAAGGTGGCGTTACTCAAGTATCCGTAGTCACATATACAAAAGCAAATATTCTCCATAAAGCTACTGTCATGGCGCATCTAGTCCACTGAACGACATTTCTTTATCGAGTTTATAACATTTTGTTGTGCGTGATCAAACATATCAACGTTCTTGCCCGAAAATCTGTTTTTCCGGGGAGTGCAGAAAGTGGTTTGCTCGGTTCAAAAATGGAAATTTTGGCTTGGAAGATAAGGAGCGTCCCGGACAGCCGAAAAAGTTTGAAGATGAAGAATTGCTGATAATGCTCGATGAAGACCCGTGTCAAACCATCACTGGGGACCTTTACAGACGTTAACTGATGCGTTTGAGCAAAGAATTAAAAGAAAAGCGCCCCCAATTTAAGGATCGACATGACAAGGTGATTTTGCTACTCGACAATGCCAGACCCCATATTGCAAAAGTGGTGAAAACTTATTTGGAAACGCTGAAATGGGAAGTTTTATCCCACCCGCCATATACACCAGACATCGCTCCATCAGATTTCCACTTATTCCGGTTCATGGCGAATGGCTTGTCAGAGCGGCACTTCAACAGCTACGAAAGTACCAAGAATTGGACCGATTCATTCATCGAATCTAAAGACGAAGAATTCTTTCGACGTGGTATTCGTGCTTTGCCAGAAACATGGGAAAAGGTAGTAGAAAACGATGGACAATACTTTCAATAATACCAATGTAAGAATATTTTCAGAATAAACCATCAAACTTTGCAAAAAACACTACGAATTAATTCCAACCCCTAATATTAATTTTCCTTAAATATCGCTCCGCGTTACTGTTTTATTTCAAATTTTCCCGTCGTTGGAATTTTTTGAAAGATTCACGCTCCTAGCCGGAAATTTCGATTGGTTGTTGTGTTTCGTTTCAATTTCGAGGATTCTAGCTGGTAATTATTTTGAAACTTATTATGCTGCTATTTTATTTTAGTTCTTCCGTCGTTTAATTAGAATTTGTAGAGACTATAAGCGATATATATTTTATTTTACAAGTAAGTACTTTCAACACAAATAACATAATTTTTCTTTAAAAATTCCATAACAACAAGCAGCAGAGTTGGCAACGCTGGTTCAGTTCCGAATATTATCTGAGCTTTTAACACGCTTGCCGCAACGACTATGATGCAAGTTCAGTCTTAAAAAAAACATAACAGGGCTACGATTGGGCGTAAAACGCAATCTTAAGATTCTCTAGATGAAATAGAATTTTTTGTGATCCCAAGAGGGGAGTGTTAGAAGGGGTGATAGCATTGAACTAATTTTTTCCCCATCATGCTAAAGTAGCTATAAAAATGTTTTATACTAAATGCTTACTCAAAAAATTGAATAGGAGCTGAGAAAATTAGTGTGTTAGATTTAGTGAAAATATGCAGTTTGTATGGGAGGTGGTAGAAACGGTGGGAGGATTTTAGTGATTTTTTCAGAAATAACTAAGAATATCATAAAATTGACATCTCTTAAATTTTAGACTATTAACATTCATACTTTTCAAGAAAATAGATTTTTTATGAAGTTGTGAAACTGTGTCATATTGTATAGGAGGGGGTAGAAGCAGTGAAGGGAGTCAAATATTTTTTTCTGATCTTAGTGATAATGCTAACTAAGTATTTATCACAAAATGTAAGCTCGATAAATGTTATATGTTCTGAGAAAATCGGCTTAGAGCATTTCATGAAAAAGTGTAGTTTGTATGGGAGGGGGTGGAAGGAGAGGGAGGACGCAAATAATTTTATACTGTAGATTGAAATCATTATGAAAGTAATATATCCCGAAATTCAGACTAAAGGATCTTATACTTTTCGAGCAAATCCATTTATTGTCGAATTGCGAAATTGTGTCATTTTGTATGGGAGGGGGTAGAAGGGGTGGAGCAATTTGGCCCGTTCACGAACTCGACCTTACTTTTTTTGTCAAAAACGACGTGTACAAAATTTGAACAATCTAGCTTAACGCGTTCTCAAGCTAGAGAGCGAACAGACAGACGGACAGACGAACAGACGGACACGGACAGACGGACGGACGGACAGACGGACGGACGGACAGACGGACATCCGGTCTTGAGATTTCTGAGTGATAATATTAACTTCTGTATCATTCATTTTTTCTCCAAGCCTTATTTCTTAGCGTTACAAACCCTAGAGCAAACTTATAATACTCTCAGATTTCATCTAGAGTATAATTATAAGCCATTTATTATACTCTAGATGAAATCTGAGAGTATTATAAGTTTGCTCTAAAGTTTGTAACGCTAAGAAATAAGGCTCGTAGAAAAAAATGAATGATACAGAAGTTAATATTATCACTCAAAAATCTCAAAACCGGATGTCCGTTCGCTCTCTAGCTTGAGAACGCGTTGAGCTAGAAAGTTCCAATTTCGTACACGTCATTTTTGACAAAAAAGTAAGGTCAAGCTCGTGAACGGGCCAAATCGCTCCACCCCTTCTAACTCCTCCCATACAAAATGACACAATTTCGCAATTTGACAATAAACGGATTTGCTCGAACAGTATAAAAGATATTAGTATAAAATTTGGAATATATTACTTTTATGATGATTTCAATCTACCGTAAAAAAATTATGCGTGTGCTCCCCCTCCTTCCACCTCCTCCCATACAAACTGTACTTTTTCATGAAATACTCTGAGCCAATTTACTCATTGCGTATAAAATTTAGCGAGTTGAAATTGTGCACTAAATATTTATTTAAAATTGTTTGTAAGGCCAAAAAAAAAAGACGATTAGCTTCACCCCTTCTACCTCCTCCCATACAATCTGACACAACTTCACAACTTTAGTCGACTTTCCTGGAAAGTATGAATGCAACTGATTTGCAATTTAAAACATGTCAAAAACATGATGTTTGTAGCTATTTCTGAAAAAATCTTTAAAAACTCGCCCCTCGTTCTACCACCTCCCACACAAACTGCGCAATTTCACTAAATCCAATTCATTAATTTTTTCAGTACCACCTATTAAATTTTTGAATTCTAAATTTTGTATCAAACATTTTTATAGCAACTCCAGCGTGATGAGAAAAGTTAGTTCAATGTCGTGAATCACTGTACCACTTCCCCTACAATATTTCTTGAAATCAAAAAATTTCTCTTTCATTTAGAGTATCGCCCAATCGTAGTCCTGTTATGTTTTTTTAATATAAATCATAATCCCTTCCAAGCTCAAATTATAAAATTGTTTAATTCAAAAATTAAAAAATTAAAATTAAAAAAATATCAATCAGAGCTTATTTAAAATGTTATTTCTCTAAATTTAATCATTATTTTATGTATTTAAGAATTAGAGTACGTATTTAATTCGCCAGCAGATTGGTAAGATGAGATCATGAGTCTCAAATACTTGACAATTTTTATCGAAGATGATATAATTTCGACCTGCAAAATGATGAAATAACAAATAAATACATAAAAAAAAAGAAAAAAATAGTTCTTGAATAACTGGAAGAGAGTTCAGTTTCACCATTAATTTTTTCAGTTCCGCCGTCAGGTCAAATCAGAAAAAAAAAACAATAAGAGAGCCTTTTAATTGAAAAGAATTAACTCAATCTTCATTTCATAACTTTGGTTCAACAATTATTATATCATTTAGATAATATTCGATAAACTTTTTATGTTATTTTTTAACGTTTCGTTCTTTTCGAAAAAATGTTAGAAACTTTTGGGTTCAGTTCTAAACCCTGGCACGCCATGTGATGTTGTTCATCGTCGTAAAATTCAGGGCAAGCAATGTGATGAAATATTCACACTCTAATGATACGTCCAGCCGATGCCTCATTTTCGTGCGCTAAGTGCATGCCTTCTTTCTTTCTTTCGCATGTATTAAGTTGAATAATGCATATGCAACATTTGCGTAAACGCATATAAAAATACGTCCACATGATGTGCTTTTTCGTTCAATTTCGCGCATGCTCCGAGCAGCAACGCAAGAGAATGGTGCCTCAAGCATATGTTTTTTTTCTTGAAATGTGATGACTCATGCATTTGATGAATCATAGTTCTATCATTATACATTGCACCGAGAATTTGTAAATAAAAGGCAAAATATTTAATTAATTGTCAATAATTATTTTGTCGCCTTCAAAGTTATCCCCATTAGATGCAACATACATATGCCAGCGTTTTTTCCAGTCCTCGAAACGCTTTTCATAGGCAATTTTTGGTATGGTCTTCAGCTCCTTCAGTCAATTTTGTTTTATGTCCTTTTTTCCTCCATTCCGATGATTGTTGACTGGTTTACATTGTTGACGGATTTGTCAAACTCATATACCCATGTCTCATTACCAGTTATGATGCGCTCCATGAATGAGGGGTCGGCATTTACACGATCAAGCATGTCCAAGGAAACCTGTTCACGTTTTTTAGAAAATTTAGCTTTATTGGAACGAGTCGAGGAAGGACGTGTTTCATAGTCAAACTATCCACCGAAATCGAACGAATGGACTCGCGAGAGATGTGGAGCTCTCCTGCTATTTGCCTAACGCTGGAATGACGCTTTTGAGCACCATTTTCTTCACTTTTGGAATGTTTTTGCCAGTTGAAGAGGTTGGAGGTCGTCCAGAACGAGGCATGTCTTCAACGATCTCTCGACCAATCTTAAAGGCATTGTACCACTCATAGGGTCGTGCTTTTGATATTATTGACTCACCGTAAACCTTTTCCAACATTCACAATGATTCCGCACACGAAATTTGGTTGGAAACACAAAATTCGAGACAAACTCTTTGTTCCATAATTTTATCCATTTTAAAAATCACGGTGGACTACTGAGGTGTACCGATTCAATCAGCTGCTGTAAACAAACGATTTATAGACCACGATAATAATTAAGGACAGTCCAGACCTACTTACCAAAAAAATTTTTTTTTTGAAATATTATTTCTCAGGGTAGTTTTAATTACAAAATCTCGTAACTGTATGATCACAATATACGCTCTTCATATCCTCGTCGCATTCCGCTGTTATTTCTTGTTCTAGTGCTCTTGCTCTATTATTAGTGCGTTCCACATTCATTTTACCATTGGCTTTGAAATAAAACTTAATCGCAAAGTAATGAAAGTATTAGTATTTTCAGTTTATAATAATTTTTTATGTTTTAAAACAACGAGGAAATGATTTAACCACCTAAATTAAAAGCATTAGGTAGCTGTAATTGATATGCAAAATTTGGACAGAGGAAATCATACCCGACGACTGGCGAAAAAGCATTATATGTCCAATTTACAAGAAAGGAGACAAACTCTGCTGTGAGAACTACAGAGGTATATCATTGTTGTGTACGTCCTATAAAATACTGACAAAAATAATCGAACGTCGTCTTAAGCCCTATACTAATCAAATAATTGGCGAATACCAAGGCGGATTCAGAACCGGACGATCTACAACAGACCAGATATTCTCGGTGAAACAGGTGCTTGAGAAATGCTGGGAATATAACACAGACGTGCACCAAATATTCGTAGATTTTAAAGAAGCATACGACAGTATCCACAGGAGCGTACTGTACCAAATCATGCTTGACTTTGGAATTCCTCCAAAACTAGTCCGACTAACAAGACTCACAATGACGAACACTGAATCCCAAGTGAGAATACAAACCGATTCCACAACCAGCTTTCGAACGGAATGTGGTTTAAAGCAGGGAGATGGTCTAGCTCCTATGCTTTTCAACTTGGCACTAGAGTATGTCGTCCGAAAAATCCCAGTCGACACCAACGGGACACTACTATTCAAGTCCACCCAACTAGTAGCATACGCTGACGACATTAACATTCTAGCAAGATCCTTCCCTAGTGCTAATGAATAGAATGAAATAAATTGTAGTGCAAAGATCAGATTATTTACCATAATTTAATTAATTTGGTTCTTTCTCTTCGTATTTCATTAGCTCGGAGTCCTCTTTCACTGGATTGAAGCATCGTTGTTATGAAGACTTCTTCTTCTTCAAATGCTTCTTTATAAAATGATAAATTATTATTTCCTTTCCATTCATTTCAAAAATGCCACATTAATAGTTTTTTAACATCTTTAGTTTTATGTGTTTTATTGCAACACCTTTTTCAATAGCGGTCGGAAAAGTACCCTCTCTAAATTTTTTTCTTTTCTTAAGTGAACTTTTTGGTAAACCCGAATAAAAATTAAAAAATTGTTCCCCCTGAACCAGTGATGCCAGTGAAGCCACGTTGCAATAATGGGTGCCCCTACAGAACTGCGGCTACGGAATATTGAACCACCCCCATATAGTCCAGATCTGGCTCCTTCCGATTACTATTTGTTCTCAAAACTGTAGAAAGAGCTTCGAGGAAGAAAATTTACCAACGATGAAGAGGTGAAGTCGGCAATTTCTTTTTTAAATATTGTAAGGGTTTTTCAAAACAAAATAATCGAGATACGGAGGTAGTATTTTGAACATGTGACAAAAGATTGATTATTTGTGACCAAAGAGATAATTTCAGGTTTTCAGATAAAATCCAATTTAAATCAGAAGATGAAATTTCAAAGTTCCGGTTATATATTTTAATGTTTAAATTTATATCTATCGATATTTTAACGACCATTTCACAGCATAAAGTTTCAAGCTCTTGAATTGTAAAAAAGGTGATGCTATGAGTTGCTTTAAATGTGTAAAAATTCGTCATTTCTAGCTTTGTTTTGAAATATTTTTCAAAGTCAGCGAAGCTACCGATATAATCGCTCTGAAGAAAGACATCGCAAAGTTCTTCATTTCGCATAAAATGTCTCTCTTTGTGAAGAACTGGATCAGTAAAACAGGTGGCGAAGTACTGAGAATGACGGAAGGTTTGGGAATATTGATGGAACAGCATTAGACACTAACTTCATGTATTTCAATGCAGGACCAATTTCAGAAACTTCAAAGTCATCCTCGTGAAAATTAAGTTCGCAGACAGATGAAGATTTGGTAGGTTGCCATTTTGCCCTGGGAATGACATTAAGCCACAAATTTCGTCTAACCTCATTTTTTGGAAATGAAAATCTGGAACGACGATCAACTTTAACGTCTTTCTTCGCTTTATCGTAATTACTACGACATCCCGGAACATAGTAATGACGAGGCATTTTTATAATAGAAAAAAGTAAAGAAACTTAAATTAATTGTAAAATTTCTTAGCCGATTATAGTTTCTGGTCAGTAAATATCTGCATAAAAATATGTTAGTTAAAAACTGAATCACAACTTCATCTTTAAAAAGGAAACGATTCAAACAAAAACCATATTTCCAAGGAAATTTTAAATTTAATAATTCACCAGACAATATCTGATTTTTTCGCAAGTTAGAGCTACAGCTATTTTTAAGTATTTGCTTTGGAAAGTACAGCTCCTATTGATTCTAAATCTATTTTATATTGTTCGCTATTGTTTTTAAAAACTGGGAAGGAAAACCAAATGAAAAATATACTTTCGCAAAAATTATGTGCACCCTGGTAATCGAAAAAACCTTTCAAAAATATAAAATCTAGCAACTTTTATTACCTTGGTCAAATAAACATTTTAGCTCTAAAATATAAATTGCAGTTTTCAGACTAAAACCTTATCATAAAAATTACAATTTAATTTTTGGAAATATCACTTACTTACTTCATAAATAACCGATAAATACACGATAATTTACTTTTATTGTCGTTTCCGAGATTTCCTTCATATCTCCAGAGTGTACAGTTTTCCCTTAGTCTACTTCCAAAGCAATTACTTAATGCAAGATTGGAAAAACTAATTTTTCATGCAAAACGATAAACCGTCTGGACTAATGGTAAAAGTCAACGCAACAAAAATTTAATGTTCACGGAAGCACCCGCCAAATCTATCAAAATATATCGCCTACAACATTTCTGTTTAAATTTACTTGCCTTACATTTCATATATCCTGTGCGAATCCTGTATTGGTGCGAAGACGTCCGAATCACCCTTTAAAATATCATAAAATATTATAAAATACAACCATAACCACACTTTTTCTTTTTCTTTTCACCTCACTTGAACAATAACATTACCGTCGTGCGATTGCGAAGAAGCAACGTATTTTTAATACTGAAATTTTAGTAAGAAATTAATTAGTTTTATTATTATATTTAGTATAATTACGAGAAAAACACTACCGCAAGCGTGTAGTCTGCTTGAAATCGCACCAGACTGACATTTCCGTAGCGAATTTCTCAGACTACACAATACATACACAAAATGTTTGTGCATGGCCTGGAAGTATAGGTGGTCTTGGACAGAATGACTACACAGTCTACACATATTTTCACTAACACTTCGGTGGTTTTCATAGCTGATCAATTTTAGAACGCTCGATTTTTCGACTAAAATTTTTAGAACGCACGATTTTTGTACTAATTAAGCCATATTCCAGACTCCTAAGAGCTGCTCAGTTATACAGTGACTCTACTCTAGTCCTGTCTGTCGGGCTGAAAAATGGGAATTCATCAAATCATCTTCAACGAAAAGGTTATCAATTGTGTGTAATATTGTGCTAAGCGCGTACAAGAGTGGCTAAGAATTCCTCCCACCCCCATGCTACCCGGCAAAAATCGCGCACCCACGTCCACCAGAATTATTTTCGTCACACGCCCTAATTCTAATTCTATATCATCGTTTTCAGGCTTACAGACTGGTAAGTATAGGTGGCCTTGGCTATGCCCTAAAGTTTAAGTTTCAAATAATAGTACCACTACCGCTACTGCACTCCTGTAGTTTGTGGGGCTTTGCACGTCTCCGACTTAGCCATCAACGAATAAAAACCGTTAAGAAACGTTACAATTCCGTTGGGCACAATCCTTTCAAATTCGTATTCACCTGATTCACATATATCCCCGCCCCAATTTTAATTCTCCTGTATCCTTTTTAGTTAAGCTCGGAAAATCCACTCAGTTTATTCGCCGCTATATGAAAAAGTTGTTTTTCAAATTTGATAAAGTTCAGTGTGCTGTGCGAGCTTTCTCGCATCAATCGCGCAGTAGAAACGCAGCCATCGAGTAGCCATCTTGAATATTGAGTTTCATTTGGTTCGTGGGAGAAGGGGGCTGAAAAGTTTTATTTTCCGCAAATAAAAAAAAAGTTGTTTTCCACTAAAAACGCGAAATCGTTGGTCAAAATATAAACTGAGAAATCGAATTAGCGAATAAAACAAGTACCGAGCGAATCGCGTGCACGCAGTGTTTCGTCGCCGACCGGAGAAAGGAAATTTTTCGCCAGGAAAAGAGGTGAGTGCCAGAAACACCCCGTAGGTGAAAAGGTTCGGGGAAAAATAAAATCGAAACTCGACGAGGAATGTTTTCGTCGTTCTTTCGAGTACGATTTTTCAGTTGGGCTTGGAGGTTCGCGCGACTCAAATTTTTTTTTCCATCCGCACGCTTGGATCCTTTTCGGGAATGGAAGGGGCAGTGCAGAATATGCGGGAGGAAAATTCCCGACTCAGTTTCCTCCCTTCGATCTTTTGGGGCCTTTCGCTCGCATTTCGGCCCGTTTTTTTCTCGCTCGTCTAATTGTCCGTCGAATGGGGTTACTGTGTCATCGCGGCTGCAGCAGTTGCAGTCCCCGCTGCTGCCTCCGTCGTCGTTTAATCTCTCAGGTGTCCCCCCGCACAGAGTTTTTGTCCCACGGGGCGGCGGCGGAGGATGAGTGAGCTCCACACCAGTGCGAGAGCATGAACTAGGAGGAGAAGTCGCTCTTCTGCTCTAACCTATATTTTTCATAGCGCGTTTCAGCGACGACATCACCTCACTTGACAGCCTCACGACGGACTAATCGCAAACGTCGGGCACGAGACAAATGTTTAGTGCTCTGAGTCCGTCGGCAGTCGTGTATTTCCTCCTGTTTTTTAATTTTTCGCTTCTGTCTTGTGACTTTTACGCTTCGACATATCAACAATCGAACAGCATCCCCAAGAAACCAACGAATTACAACAAAACCGTGTAACTAGATTTGCCAATCTCGCACTCGACTTCACGAAAGTAGGGCACCAAGGAAGGTGGAAATTCGTGGTGTTTTTTTTCCATTCTTCCAGTTTCGTCTTCTCCCGTTTCGCGTTATCGCACTTGAAGAAATTGTGTCATTCGATAAAAAAAAAATGTTTTGACTACCAAAAAAATCATTGCTGCATCATAAAACTAGAGAAAACCGAAGCGAAAAAAAAACTACAAAACGGTTGAATTAATCGATCAGGTGAGGTGGATGCATTATATTTAATTTTTGCCAAATAAAAGAAAAATACCGCCTATCGAAAGCTTGCTGTCCAGTGTGTTAGTGCTCGCAGCTCAGATCGCTGCTGCCTACATAAAGTCCGAAAGATGCAGTTACACCTGCGCCTATTTGGTTTCTAAGACCGCTGAGATGCCGAAACCATAATCGTTCCTGGTTGAGTGCTTAAGCTACTTTCCGCAGTTCTCTCGAAGAATGTCACAGATACGTCGATCAGTTTTTACTCAATCAATGCGTTTTATTATTTTTATTTTAATTCTCATTTTATTTTTCTGTTTTCATGGTCATAAAACAATTTGTTCCATAAATTCGGGGATTTCTATGATTAAAAACGATAGAAAAATAATCGCTATCTGATTGCTGGTATCTAGAGGCCCATTTTCAATGAATGACGGTTTTGTTATTCGAGATTTGAACTAAATTAAATCTTAGGATAGTGAAACGCGATTTTATTTTATTATTTTTTTGTTAATTGTAAAGCACATCATGGGATAAAGACAGTTCTTCTTCAATGCCAGTATTGCCATAGCGGTGATTATGCATCTTGACTTTCAGGATCTGCTTGTAGCAATTTTCGTATATTTTGTAAGATTTAATTAATTTCGATAATAAAAAAAAAACAACAGAATTATGATTGGGCGTAAAGCTCAATCATATGATACTCTAGATGAAATAGGAAAGAGTTTATTGTACCGAAAAATATGTCACCTTAAATTCTTTCCAAAAGTGAATTGTGGCTTTTGTATGGGAGGTGGTAAAAGCAGAGGGGGGAGGTTTGTAATTTTTGTATATAACACCGAACGTAGTATACAAAATGTTTCATGCTGAATTTAAAGTTTGTAGCTTTCATAATTTTTGGAGGAAATTGAACAATTTTTGTCTGAATTTATGGCATTTATATGGGGGGTGGCAGAAAAGTGGGAGATTTTGGATGATTTTGCTTGTCAACATCCTAATCACATCGGTTTGTTACAATTTTAAAGACGATAGATCTCATATGATCGAAATACTTTTCTTGAATTTCCATTACAAAAATTTGTATGGTAGGTGGTAGAAGGAGTGAGGCGAAGCTCATATTTTTTTTAAGCAATTTAAAAATTATTATTGCAATTATTAAGGTTCAAATTGTCGCAGAATTTTAAGTTTGTACTTTTTCTAGTTTCAATGAAAATCGATTAAAAGCATTTGCCAAAATTGTGCATTTGTAAGGGAGGAGGTAGAAGGAGTATTCGAATCGAAGCCAAATTTTTCGACATCAATGATATTTGCAATAGTGTACTTTTCTCAAAATTTAAAGTTGATAGCTTTGACGGTTTTGAACAAAAATAATTTCATTTAAATTCCGAAATTTCGTGAAATTTGTATGAGAGGGGTAGAAGGAGGTAGGTGATGTTGATAGTTTTTCCAAAATTGGTTGCAACTGTTATAAAATTAATTATGACAAAAATTGGTTCTTTTAGCTTTGATAGTTGCAATGAAAACCGAATAAATGAGCTTTTTAAAATTGTATGGTAGGAGAGGGGAGGTAGAAGGAGATTAGAGTTTGACGTAAATGATATTCGCATCATTATACAGGGTGTTTGATACTCCGTGCACCACCTTGTAAGGGGTTATTCCTAGATATATTTTGAGAAAAAATTGTTCTACGGAGATGGTCAATTTTCAATATCCGCGGAGATACAGGGTGATCAAGAAAAATGTTTCTGACCTGTACCCTCACTCACTCAAAACGCTATATCTTTAAAAAGTAGTCCCATACGAGACAGCCTATCAGGCACTCCATTTTATATATCCTCTTTGGGGGAGATGAACCAGTTAAATTATGCAGAACCCAAATGCTTCGCTTCAAGATAAATCCAAGATGTTTAATTTATCTTTCACCTGTCAACTGGTTGATGCCGAACTCCTATGCAATAGATCATGTTATCTGAATAACGCAGCATAACTACCAATAGATGTCTCTGCGAAGTGCTGCAACGACAACATTTTTAAATCTTCTTTTCTACAAAAGTAAAATAATTGTGCAGTGCAGTAAAATAATTTTAGTTTGGATTTCGGGATTTTTGAGCAATTTATTTCATTGGTAAATGGAACCAGCTTCAGTGAGAATATTTTACACTAATATTTTAATTATTGAAAAACATATTGTTCAAGAAAACCCAAAACTTCTGCTTGATTGATTCTGTAAATTATTACATTATTAAAAGCGGAGATGACACACTGGATAAGTTCGTAGAAATGTTTTCGCTTGCTTAAATCAGAGGAAGGGTAGGGATGACAAAAACTGCTCTTTTCCAATTGCACTGATCAACTGCAATTGCTCTTTTTCCAATATCTGTGAAAAAGAGCAGCTCTTCTAATTTTCTACTCTCTTCTCCATGCTAGTGCAGGATGGCAAAAACTGCTATTGCAATGATAAATATCTTCGAAAAGAGCTGCTATTTCATTTTTTTTTAATTTAGCAGTGATACAAATTTAAACAAAAAAACGAAGTGAATTAAACGGGAGAACACAGAAAACTGAAATGAAATCAAATCCGAAAAACTGAAAGTATTTTTTTACATGTCGGTTAAAATAACACAACTCAATAAAAAAAAAACTGCTATATTCTGCGAAATCCTGCATCGAACAATCAGGCAGATCCAATCTCATGCTGGGTACCACCAGTTCAATGCGCATAGTGAACATTTCAATGGTTTTCTTTTACTATCCAAAGTACGAAAAAACGATTGAGCGCAATCGAGTCAGGATGGGAAAAAATGTCAATCGCATCGCATGTACACAAACCAAATAAAAAAAAACACCCGGTGATAAAAACCGAACCAAAAGGGTTTATTGTTTTCTTTTTTTCACACGATATTACTTATACAAACATTTTTATCAATAATGAATGTAAAGCTCTTATCGACGCGGTGGACTGGCGGTCAAAATAATAAATACACCCTGCGTTTTTTGGAAAATATCTATTTTTCAGCTTTCAATACCTTGTAAGTTAAGCCAGTTTATTGAAACGATACGTTGAAATGTGTAGAACATTTAGTAGGAAAAAAAGCGTCTCACCTGTTAAGGGTTTTTAATATATTCCGATTTGGATTCATTATCCTAATTATAGCGTGGACAAAATAATAAATACAGTATGAGAAATTGTACTGAAAAATTTAATTCTTTTCAAGAGAAGTTTTCAGTTTTATTTTTTTTTATAATTTCTACTTAGTAATTTATTGCGTGACCCTTATTTTTAAGAATTTCTTTGCAACGAGCCGGCATCGAATCCACTAAACGTTCACAACTTTCTTTTGAAATCAGGTGTCACTCTCTTTTTATGTACATAAACCTTATCCTTGACTTGCTTCCACAAGTTCTCAATAGGATTAAAGTCCGGTGACTGCGCTGGCCAATCGAGAACCGACTTTTTTTTTTGCGCCGCAACCACTCCTTCACTATTTTTGCAGTGTGCTTCGGATCATTATCGTGTTGAAATGTCCATCGAAGTGGCATGTCTTCCTCTGCAAATGGCAGCATTATGTCCTTTAGTATGTCCAAATAACTTTCTTTGGCCATAATCCCGTCAATCAACTGAATTGGGCCTACACCATACTAAGAAAATGCTGCCCACAACGTTATGCTACCTCCCCATGCTTAACGGTCTTTTTGGTATATTGTGGATCAATTGGTTTGTTGGGAGGACGCCTAACATATTCATTTCCGTCCGATCCGAAGATTTTGAACTTGAACTCGTCACTCCAGAGAATATTTCGCCATTTTCTCGTGCCTTCTTCTCCGCTCCAATCTAAATTTAGTCGGTTCCGTATGTTTTTTTCACTTAGGAGAGGCACTTTTCTTGGTGATCGGGCTGGTAAGTCTGCGTCCAATAATCTTCTACGAATTATTCTAGCACTGACTTAAGCATTTGTTTCCCGCTAAATCACGACCGATCATTCTTCTCCTTCATGGCAATCTGGACCATTCCCAAAGAGCGAGCAGTGAGAAATTTGTGCAATCTGTCGAAGAGAGTAGCCGTCGTCCCTTCATCATCATCAATGGCACGACAGCCCAAATCGGGCCTTGGCCTCCTGAAGTCGTCGCCTCCAATCGTCTCGACCCAAAGACCGCGTCCTCCAGCTGCTAATTTTTAAGATGGCTTTACTATCTTCATCAACCGAGTCTTCCCATCGCTTTCGTGGCTTGCCTACTGGCCGGTTACCACTCGCTTTGCCTTTCAGAGCACGTTTGGGGATTCTTCTATCTTCCATTCGCTCTACGTCGTCCCTTAATCGTTGCATTTCGATCCTCTTTTCTGCGGACCAGTGCTTATTTCGGCCCATGTTTGAACTTAAGAATTATTACAAAATCAGATAATTTGAACTTGTTAGAAAAGTTTTGACTTAACTTACTCAAAAGAAAATAAATTTGAAAAAAAATTAAAAAGTAGCCCGAAACTATTTATTTAAAAACACTGTATTTATTATTTTGTCCAATGTGAAAGTGGTCCTTTGACTATCAAATTCAAATTGACATGTCCGCATAAAACATATGAACAGGCTTGCTACTTAAAACAATGGCTTCCCAATCTAATGGTTCATTGCAGTTGATTACGTCACTTGAAAAGCATTGCCAGCTGAAAAAATAGATGTTTTACAAGAAACTTAGGGGTGTATTTATTATTTTGACCACCAGTGTATATTGGTGGAATTTGCAATAGCCGAAACTCACATGTCCCACCTCACTCTGACGAGATCGTAACTCAGAAAAAATCCACCGATTAAAGCTCGTTAAACAAATCGCAGTCGCACTTCACCTACGGCCTGTTCATTCATTACTATACTTCCTCGGTGTAAAGTAATAGCAATGAGCACGAGCAGTGCGTAGATATAGGCTTGGGATCTCTTATGTTATTGGTAGTCTTTGATATCACTGAGCAGAGCAGTGAACAGTTCCTGGATATGACTGAGCACGAGAAGTAAACAGATACAAAGAAAGACGATAGAATATATCAAATGTCCCAAGCGGCAATCGAGCAACAAAAGAGCTTCCATATGAACGACGTTCATATGAAAGCTACTTCGTTGCTCGAACGGTGAGCTTAGAGCTGAAGCAAGCTGATTGGTGCTCTATGAACAGGTCGGTCGGTGAAGTGCGACTGCGATTTGTTTAGCGAGCTTTGATCTGATCGGTGGATTTTATGATCTGATAGGTGGGGTGGGATGTGTGAAGTGGTTAATGAGGTGCGTTTTCGTTGGTAAGCGGTGATTCGTTTGTCGAGCTTTGTTCTGAACTACGATCTCCTCAGGGTGAGGTGGGCTGTGTGAGTTGCGCGATTAATGTGCGAGTGCGAATAAAAACTCTGGGATTTCTAGCGATGATCATTGCGGTCATTTTATTGGCGTTAGACCGTAAGCAATATGCATTTGCTCTGCTCTTCTAATCGCAGCTCTTTTAAATTTTCAATCGCAATATGCGATTGCTGTTTCAAAATAGCAGTGAAAAAGTCGCAGGTATGTAAAATAGCATACCATCTCTACCATAGGGCGTCCCAAAGCGGATTCAAGCAATAACCGAAATTTGGAAAAGGCGATTTCTCGAAAAGGCATTTTGGAATTTGACGTAGAGGGGATCTCGACACATGAAATACTGAGTTACTCACATTTTGAGGGTATTTAGAACATTAAAATATATGGAATTAGCTTTTGACAATAAATTCAAAACTCTTCTCATAATTAACATTTTTTGATTTAAATTTTTGGTGAAAATTAAATTTGTAGACGAGTGTAATTTTTTCAAAAAAGCATATTTTGTTAAACCACCAGGAACTCCAAGGTTCAATTATTGTGACAAAAAAAATTATCATGGTGTTATTTCAAGACTTCGCCTGTATCGAGGTAATAATCTATTACATCGTTTCTATAGGTTTTTGGAAACACTTGCTGGGAACCCCACAGCGACATTATAGGACTTAAGAACAAATAATATTTTTGCATCAGTAAATGAGTAAAAAAATCCTACAAATTACATTAATCGTGTGTCTTAAGTGCGAGAGGACAATTCTAGCTTAAAATTAATCTGTAAGCAATTTTTATTCATGATTTTAAGAATTTCAAAAGTTTTAAGACACATTTCTCACATTTCATAACTTTTTACAACATTACATCAAAAGTTAGCACTTTTAAGATTTCTATTATTTTTTATGATAAGTTAAACCTTTTAACATTTTAACAACTGCACTGAAGATGATTTTCTTTGAAAAAAAGCAATAAATTTTTTTTTGATGCCCATTTTCATAAGAGAGGCTTCGATAATTTTAACGTGTTGTGGCATCGTGTATTTATGTATGGTTAAAATTTGTAATAGCTGTAGATGTCAGATGCCACTATCAAACAGTTTCTTTTTTTACTTTGGATCTTATTCACCACTCTCATGGTGAAATATCCCTTGGCCCACCTATTACTTGATAAAATTATACAGATACCTAATCCTAAATTTTTAATTACCTTATAATAATCCTTCAAAACGTTTATGATAATATTATATGTATGTCTCGGGTATTATTTACTGAGGAGATATGGGTTGCTATTCTCGAACTTTACGCCTACGTAATCCGGCAAAAACCATTCGTAAGTCTTAACCGTATTTCCAAATTTTTTATTCGTAACCTTGCAAATAGCTGCACTTTTGCATGATTTTGAAACTATCAAACCGAAAACATAGCTACAAAAAAAAGTGATTTTAGATACGAATGGTTTCGAGAATACCGTAGGTCATTTTTAACTTTACGTCTTCGAATTTTTCACCCGCAATTTCACCTATACGCGAAGCTACTATTGAATTTCGAGAATAGGGCCCCTGGTCTGTCTCTTACTTGTATCTTGCTTTTTTTATATACAGTAAAACAATTGACAGAAGATGCAAGTCAGTAGTTTTGTTTATATGGAAAAAATTATGCCAGTCTTTTGGGTGAAATCTTAATTTCTGCTTCAAATGTAAGTGCGAGAAACGATATCGTTTCTTCAAACAGTCCTATTCATTTTGGTTTGCACAGTTGTAAGTTAACCAAGAGTCTGTAGTTTCATTTATTTATTAGCAATGATAGTTTGAAGATCTTCCAATGGCATCCTGGTCACGAAGTGGCTATATTCAGGTGGTACAGAGAATTAGAAAGGGGAAATTTCTCCCTGGAGTACAATGAAAGGGCGGGAAGGCCCCGAACGTCAGTTACGGAAAAAAACATTACTGCTGTGAAGAAAATGCTTGACGAAAACAGACGAATGACCTACCAGCAGAGAGAGGATACCTTATACCTAAGAAGAAAAAACTGTGTTGTTTCTGGATGCCGCATAGACTGACTGAAGACCAAATGCCACAACGTGTGATTTAGTGCCGGAGGATGCTAAAAATGTTTGACAAGGGACAATCTCGGTATGTGAATAGCATCGTGACAGGTGATAAAATTTGGTTATAATGAGCCGATTAAGTCTCAGACAAAATTTGGGTATTTGATGATGAGGACACATCCGTAATTGTGAGAAATTCTCGATCAGTTAAAAAGAAAACGATAGCTGTATTTCTCAAATCGACTGTTACAACGAGTGTACCGTACTTCCTAGCGAAACTAGCCGGAGCTGGTTTAAGGATTGGTTTCGTAGGATGGAGAAGTGTATTAACTGTTGGTTGAAGCTTATGGTAAACATGCTCCAACCCAAGAAAAAAAAATTGTGCGTAACATATATGGAAAGAACGCTTTGCTGTGCATTTGGTGGCATAGTAGAGGAGCTGTATATCACGAACTGCTGAAAGCTGGTGAAACAATTTCTGGCGATCGATACCGAAAACAATTGATAAAGTTGAAGGAAAAACGACCAGAATACGCTCAAAGACACGATGAAGTCATTTTCCTACATTGCAATGCTCGGCCGGATGTTGCGAAATGTGTTAAAAACTATTTGGAAAACATCAAATGAAACGTTCTACCCCACCTGCCGGACTAAGCCGCACCACTTGTTTCGATCGATACGGACTTTCAGAAAAGCACTTACATTCTTACGAAGAAGTGAAAATTTGGCTTTATGAATGTTTGTCCTCCGAAAACAAAAAGTTCTTCTGGTGCGGAACCCATTCTTTTTCAAAAAGATGGGGAAAAAAGTCATATGTAGCTAACGATGGCCAAAACTTTGATCAATAAGGTAATTCATTTTGTAACAGAGTTAAACGCTCACATGTGGCGAAAAAATTATTAGCGGAAACACCTATTAGTTCAACCTGTTCTTCCAGAGAGAGAGAGGGAAAGAGAGAGAGAGAGAGAGAGAGAGAGAGAGAGAGAGAGAGAGAGATCGCGAGCGCAAAGGATGACAAATGGTCGGTATTTTGAGTTTTCTGAGGATTCCAAAATAAATTTATCTGTAATTAATTTTTTCTCCTTATTATATATGATGTTATGAGAGCAAAAGTCGCCTAACCCCAATATGTTTCTATTGGGTATGGCTCTCGAGCCAGACGTGTCTTAGATAATGTTTTTGACTAGTTATCGAAGAAGTGCATATTACTCATAGCAACGTGCTTGATAAGCGCTTTAACCGGAAACCAACTAGCCCTGATCTGTTATAAAACAAAACTTTTCTCTTTTAAACGTCGAACTTAATTAATTTATTCATTTTTTTCTCTTCCCTTAGAATAAATTTTTAACCGTAGACAAATAATTCGTATCGGCAGCACACTGAATTTGGATTATCATCTTTTAAAAGCGGCCAAGATGACTGCTCCCAATGGAACATCTCAAATAGAGGCATCGCTTTCTGCTCCGAAATACGGCACTCTGATCCCGAACCGAATTTTCGTGGGTGGCATAAGGTACGTCATAACTATTTTCAACTATGCATTTACATTTAACTTAAATATTAATGAAAATCGATCGATTTATTTCGTTTTACAGTAGCGACACCACAGAATCGGAGCTATGTCGGGTATTCTCAGCATACGGCAATGTTAAATCAACGAAAATAATCGTTGATAGGGCTGGTGTGAGCAAGGGCTACGGATTTGTTACGTTTGAAACGGAACAAGAGGCACAGCGTTTACAAAGTGATGTAAGTATAAAATTAATTCATGCATAAAGCCCGTAATCAATAAAGTATTTCTTATTAACAATCAAATAAATTTTATCTTATTCAGGAATATGTTGATATACATTTATAACACAAAAATAAATGTGTGAGAAATCATAAATAAAAAACAAAACAAAACAAAAATATCGCAACACTCAGGGAAGATTACGTTTTGTTTGTTCAGTTTTATTTTTGAAACTTTGTTCGATCAAAACTTTTCTGATTTGTTTGTTTTATTTGAATTACTTTTTACTATTATTATATTCATTCAATGAATTTTGTTCATGACGAAAAAAAAGAATCGTTACGCACCTACGCTGCAAGGTTTTTCTATCCATTAATTTTTTTTTCCAAGATTTTACTTGTAGAGAAATCTGCAAACATAAATATTTTATTTGGTCAGTGTATATATTAAATTTTTTTTTATACTGTACAATATGACTCCGTTATTATGAAATTGCGGTTTTGTTTATTGTTATTGAAAAAGTTTTGATATATATGTAGTATTAATAAAAATGTTAGACTAAAATTCGCATCCGCGCGATATTTTTTGCTTCATTGAAATCTATTTACCGGTTAGCACTTATGTGGGGCTAATAATTGAATAATTAAATGTTCTTTTATAATAACGAGGGCACATTGTACATTAGACGAGCCATATTTCTAGATAAAATTTCGTTCAATTATTGGTTACATTGTCCAGCGCACAAAAATTTCTGAGTGATTGACAAGTTTAATATTGATTCGTTCAATTTTGTTCACAGCGTTTTAGTTTTCGAATTGTTTTGTTCTATTTTCTGATGGAAATATCATTAAAAAGCCTTTTTTACATATTTTTTACTTAATACATTTGACACCGATTTTTTTTTTCAATAAGAATAAAGAATAGTTTGCTTAAATGTTGTAGGGAAAAGTATTAAAAGAACTAATTTCTTTATTCCTACAGGGTGAGTGTGTCGTTTTGCGTGACAGGAAGTTAAATATAGCACCAGCTATAAAGAAACAGGTAAATTTTAAATTAAATGTTATGTTTTATTTGAAGTGTAATAATTAATGGTTTTTTGTTTCAGTCGATTTGTGCAACGAACGGTGCTGTATATTATGCTGCAACGCCTCCGGCTCCTATAAGCAATATGCCTATTGATCAGTTTGCAGCGGTTTACCCACCAGGTAAATATTTTTAGTGTTTAAATTTTAAAAAAGAAATAAGTCAGTACTCTATTGAACATACAAAATCTTTTAGCGTTTAGTCAGTACTCTATTGAACATACAAAATCTTTTAGCGTTCTCCGATTTTTATTGATAATTCAAAATTTGATTTTAGCTCACTGAACTCTCGAAATATTTGTTAATGTGCAAATATTGCGGAGAGTCAATTAGTTACGATGGGGCTACATTCCAAATCGGGCATCCATCCTTCTCAGTTCAGTGACCGCGTCCTCCAATTGAAACTCTACGTCAACAGAATCCTCCCAGCGGTTTCGTGCTTTTCCAACTGGTATTTTTATACTCTAGATGAAATCTGAGAGTATTATAAGTTTGCCACAAAGTTTGTAACGCCAAGAAAAAAGGCTCGGAGAAAAAAATGAATGATACAGAAATTCATATAATCACTCAAAAATCTCAAAACCGGATGTCCGTCCGTCGGTCCGTCCGTCCGTCGGTCCGTCCGTCCGTCTGTCTGTCTGCCCGTCTGTCCGTCCGTGTCCTCTCTAGCTTGAGAACGCGTTGAGCTAGAAAGTTCAAATTTTGTATACGTCGTTTTGAACAAAAAAGTAAGGTCAAGTTCGTGAACGAGCCAAATCGCTCCACCCCTTCTACCCCCTCCCATACAAAATGACACAATTTCGCAATCTGACTATAAACGGATTTCCTTGAAAAGTACAAATGACATTGATCTGAAATTTGGAATGTAATACTTTTATGATGATTCCAATCTACTCTATAAAAATAATTTGTGTCTTCCCCCTCCTTCCACCACCTCCCATACAACCTGCACTTTTCCATGAAATGCTCTAAACCAATTTACTCAGTGCGTATAATAGTTATCAAGCTGAAATTGTGTACAAAATATTTTTTTAAAATTATTATTAAGACCAAAAAAATGAGACGATTAGCTGTACCCCTTCTACCCCCTCCCATACAAAATGACACAATTTCGTAATTTCACAATAAACAGATTTGCTCGAAAAATATAAATGCTATTGATCTGAAATTTGAATATATTACTTTTATGATGATATAAATCTACTGTACAAAAATTATTTGAGTCCTCCCCTTCCTTCCACCACCTCCCATACAAACTGCACTTTTTCATGAAATCCTCTAAGCCAATTTACTCAGTGCGTATAAAATTGACCGAGCTGAAATTGTGCACTAAATATTTATTTAGAATTATTAGTAAAACCAAAAAAAAATTAGGCGATTAGCTTTACCCCTTCTACCCCCTCCCATACAAAATGATACAATTTCACAACTTGATAAAAAGTCGATTTTCATGAAAAGTATGAATACTACTGATCTGCAATTTAAGACAAGTCAAAAGCATGATATTTATAGTTATTTCTGAAAAGTCATTAAAAACTCGCCCTTCCTATTACCTCCCATACAAACTGCACTACTTCACTACATCCAATACACTAATTTTCTCAGTACCTATTAAATTTTTAAATCCTAAATTTTGTATAAAACATTTTGATAGCAACCTTACCGTCATGTGAAAAAATTAGTTCAATGTCGTCACCCCCTCTACCACTACCCTACAAAATTTCTTAAGATACAAAAATTTCTCTTTCATCTAGAGTATCGCACGATTGGGCTTTATGCCCAATCGTACTCCTGTTATATTTTCCTATTATAGCTGAATTTTATGAGTGTTGACACTTCTGGATTTTCAAAGGAGGCGTACAATTCTCTATTGTATCGTATTCTCTAGATCGAGCTTTCCCACACAGGTCCGAGGATTCTTCTGAGGAACTTCCTTTCAAAGGTTTCAATTTTTTGTCGGACGCCTTTGTTGATTTCCATATTTCGTTCGCTGCCATGTGGTGATAATTTTGTTGGAGCCGTTACATGTTGTAGACTATTGCAAACATATTTCTGAACGCGGTACCGTAATGTTTAAATCAAAAAGGTTGGAGTACTCGTAAATGTGCTAGTGTAGATGACCGAGTATTATACCTAGATACACTACTGGTATATAATACCTGCTATTGCAAACGTAGTTTAGCATACTATACGTGGTATGGTTTGACATAAGCTGTTCGTGGATTGAAATCTGACTGAAACGGCACACCATATTTCTTACAAAATTTTCAAAATTATACGCAATTTCTGCATTAAAATATTTGCCACACCAATTAAATCGCTATTTTGCATGGCAGCGCTAAGCTTTGTTGATAAAGTCAACCATTTTTCAGATTTTAAAATCAAAATTTTGACATTATTATGAGTATAAATAAGTTTCCGCCGTTTTCTATCAAAAATTAGGAATGTATTGTGAAAGAACGGTACAATTGCTTAGATATTTACCAAAATTCAATCACAGCGGTGAAAATAGACGTGCTATATTCTGTAATTGAATCTTCCTTTCGTGGATACCATGAAAAATTGGCGAATTTAGTTCACGAAAGCCGTCGATACCACGCAAATATCACGATGTATACCACGTATATGCATGGTATTGGGTAATGCACTGGTCGTATTGATGATATCAGTATCAGCAGTGTATTGTGGTGCTATATAAGCCTTGGCCCAACTCCCCATGGTACTAATAGTTTTGCATTAAACTTGTACCTTGTATTGCAAGATCATGAAAAATTCAAATAAAAAGAGATTTCTAATGAACAATTCTGTTTGCTAACAATAAACTCTCCTCAAGAATTCACCTTTTTATTGTATTAAGTGTTTGTAAAAAAACGGTACTTAATTATTAATTGAAAAACTGCCCAACAGCTAACAGTTGTCTTCTCATTTACAAAATTGGCTTAATGAAACTTATTATCTAGAACGACTAAAAACAGGATTATTTAAGAGATTGTGTAATGTATTTTTTTTATTAAACATTTTGCATTTTTATTATTTTTGTATTTAATTACGAACAATAACTTGTTTCGCATGTGTTTTGTGCAGCTGCTGCGCATGATGCCACTGTATAATTAAAATGCAATGGGAAAACGTTGGTTTTCATATCTTGATTAAGAACCATCCAACATAAAAAATTTCATTAAAATATAATTCATTGTTTATATGAATTGGAATATTTTGAAACATCTGAAATTTTGCTAAACGGTGCACTTTTGACATTTTCATTGCCCAAAAATAACCACCAAGTAGCACGCGATAAATATATATTCTAGTTCGGAACTTTATGAAGAGAAAGAGCATCGTACGAAATCGGTATAAACTCATTGCGTTATCTCAACCACCATCTTAGATAAATACATAACATATTTTTGCTTCGGTAGCTGTTGGAAGTGAGTTTGAAATTTTACTAACCATGAGGGGAGGGGGCCTATTGTTTTTGGAAATTACCACCAACCGGAAACGGACGATATTAGCAAAAACAATAAAAAATAAAGAAAATCTATTGTTTGCTTGATCGAAAAATGACAAATTTACATACAAGTTTTTCGTGCTTTTAGCGACTTTTCGATAGGATGCATGGCTGTGGAGATAAATGTTTTCTTTTTTTCATTCGCATTGCATTCCCGTATCATGATTTGACAGCCCCCGTGATACCCAAAACTCGAAGAAATTCATGCCGTATGAACCAATTTTATAGTACCGAAAGTTCAGAAGTGTGCATGCCGATATAAACAAAAGCGAGAGATAATCAATTAGCATAGATATCTAATTTGCTTACACTTGATGAAAATTATTATACCTATATATGTATATATTTTCCCCCAAGGGTCTTCTCTTTGCGGAATAAAAAGTATCAATAGTAAATAGAAAATAGATTTCTTTGTCTTCGGTTTATGTTTATGTTAGATCTTCTAAATTTTCCGCAGTTTGAAGATTGATCTTATTGATCTTCGTCTGATCTGCTCGCGATAAGAAAGCGAAATTTCATTCTGATGTACGAAACCATTTACCTACAGAGAAATAAACACTGATAGCCAGACATCAATGAAACACCTGTGAATTCTCAGTTACCGCTCAGCGCTGATCGGTGAAAGGAACTTCATACGTACTTAGACAATATACTTCATCGATTAATGGTAATGAAACATTCATCAATACTGTTGCGAGCTAGGGGTTCGCCGGGATTTCAAGTAAAACACAATTAAATAAAAAAAATAAGTGATAATTTATTTATTCGCACTCTAATTTAATTTCCCGATCACTTCGCACTTTATGACAACACCGCCGCGTGTTTTACTCTCGCACTTTATGACAACACCGTCGCGTGTTTTACTATCGCTGTTCTGGTTCGCGTCTTCCATAGATGTCGCTGAATGACTAACTCCCGTCTGACAGCTTCGTGCTTTTATACAATTTTCCCCAATTCTCGAACCTTCCGTGGTGTATGTCGTCGGGTGTGTGTCTCAACTATACTGGAAGGTTCTAGATCTTTAATTATGGCTTTTTACATATTAGGGGATACTGCTCTACATAATTCTTGCAAATTCGAGAAAGATCAAATTGCGTGGTTGCCAGATCTATAACAATACTTATTAATGAACGCTAAGTGCGACAAACATGTTCTTATCTCTTTCGCTCTCACTGATTTCGTTATTAAAACATGAGATAGTACCTACAATGCACCAGTCAGTGCGATAAAGAGATTACGATGTGGTTCACTGCTGGTTAGAAGGAAAAGGAAATTCTCATGTATTCACAGGTAGGAGAGATATAGGTGAATTTTCTCCAGACTGATAATCTGTTTTCACCAGAAGGTTTTGAAACCGTTCATCGACTCTTCAGAGGTATTTCATCGATGTTTGATAGCCAAATAGAAATAATGCTCGCCAAGGATGCAGAAATATTTATTGTCAATCAAACACTTCGATTCCGAGTGACCGTCTGTCCGTCTGTCTACAAAAGTTCACGTGGTAGTACCCACCCGCTACGCGGTTGAGAGCATTTCTGTTATCTAAAAAATAATGCCCGCCAAGATTATAGAAATATTTATTGTCAAACGAACACCTCGATTCCGAGTGACCGTTTCCGTCTGTCTACAATACAACTCGATTTTTTTATGGCATTTTCAGTGAAATATAAACTTTAAGTTCGTGAACGAATGATACTCCCACTCCTAAAATGCGTCTGAAGCATTGTTCCACGAAAGTTTGCAGTTTCATGTGAAGCCTAACTATCACTTTGATTGCGCTATTTTTAATTAAAAATCCATTCCACCGACATCAAGGTATTTTATTTACACACCAAACAAAACCAGGATCTATTTATCCTTAACCACTATAATTCTGTGCATGAAAAGTAAAAGGTCGGATGTCGTATTTACTAAAAGTAGAAGTACAGGAATTTTTTTGATTTCGTTCCGTGAGTTATATCGAACATCCGACTTTCGCATTTTGTGGACTCCTGACCTCATTCTCTGTCTGTCTTTACTGGATAATTCGAAAAATCAAGGAGCTAAGTTAAAGCTCTTCTATTCCTGTCTTCTTGTTGTTTAAGTGTTTTTTGCTAAGTCTTACACTTACACGTTTTTAAATAAGTTACCAAATGTCTGTAATTTAATTCACGTCGAAAGGTCAAATAACTGTTCCGTAATTTGAAATTTATGAAGTGAATGGATTCAAATCTTAAATTTCAAATTAAAATGTAGATACTACTTCGCGATGAGTTAAACTAGAAAACCTCGGTAACTAATGTGAGAACGCGAGTTATGTTATTAATTTCCCTTAATAAAAAAAATATATTTTTAAAGTTCCCTTCCTAGGAACTGGTTTCAATTATAACACAAGTTTTACTTTAATTAAACTTATTTATTAAAACTAATTTTTTCTTTACACGAGCTTACAAAAATAGTTTAAGTGTTTAAGAAATCACGACAAGTAACTTTAATTCAAAATATCCAACTGACTAACTAACTCTGAATCTGACCAAAAATATATCCAACTTACTGATGGAACTGCACGGGTTTATATAGTAGTTTCTTATCTCTAGAAGTGCAGCTGAATCGTCCAAATTTATTATTATTTAGTCCGGTTTTTGCAAGTATGCTGCGACAAAAACTAAATATGAAAACAGACTTGACGCCGCACCAGATATGCGAGTTCAATTGTCGAACGTAACGCCAAATTTTAAGGGGATCATAGAATTAAGGAACCAAGGACATCTTTCTCAATTAAGTTTATATTTATATTTTATTTACGTATGTATCTACCTACATATTTTTGTTTTTATTACTACTATTATTTATTTCTATGATGATTTTTTTGTTTATTGATTAAAGTTTGAAGTACAAAAAGAATATTTGTTTCATTAAATATGTCATTAAATTTTTGGGAGCTATTGTTAAAAAAATACAGGGTTCATGATCTTTGGAAAAACTTCTGAGGGCTCCGCGATCAAAATTATTATGGTATCCCTGTTCTAGTGCATCAAACGCCCAAACATAATTTTGTTATATTCCTATCTTTTTTTCACATCTAAAACCCATAAAATATGCTTTAATTTCCCTAATTTAAAATCAAACCCAATCATTTTCAGGTATCAAGGTTTATCCTATCTGTATTTTATTTGATATAAGGAGAAAATCGTTATGTTATGCTGTGCTATTTTCATACTCTAGATGAAATATGAGAGTATATTGTGCTGGCCTTACTGTTTGTAACGCTAAGAAATAATGCTCGCGAATAGTCGCCAAACGTTCAGAAATATTTGTTGTCGCTCAAAAATCACGATTCCGAGTAACCGTCTGTCTACAATATAGCTCTCGAAAGCTTCAACCTATCGTGCTGAAATTTGCCATACAGCTGCGAAAAAATAATAGCACCAACGTCACCAACAATCTTTCCAAAGGCATTGTAATTCTATTTGTTAGTTTAAACAACTAATGAACACATTTTTAAAAGTAAAAAAGTTTTTTAAAAGTTGTGTAATAAAAATATTTAAGATTATGTTTACCGTTTGAAAGCTATTTAAACAAATCTTGTAAAAACATAAAAATAAGGCGAAAAAAAAATTGCACCACAATTCCAAAGTGCACTTAAGGTTAAAAAAATAGAAAAAATGAATTAGTTTTATTAGTTTGCGATAGTTATCTGTTCCAGCTGATGACGTCCTCCAGTTTTAATATTTAGTTGCGTGACCTTTATTGGCAATAACGGCTGCACAACGTTTTGGCATTGAATCAATCAAGCTCTGGCATCGACTTAGCGGAATTTCGCTCCTTAATCACATTTCAAAGTGATTCGTTGCTGGTTGGCTTGGCAGCGGCAACTGCTTTTTTTACATCAGCTCACAAATTCTCAATAGGGTTGAGATCTGGTGACTGCGCAGGCCACTCCATGACGTTCACTGAATGCTCTCTGAACCATTTCTTCGCTTTCTTGTTGGTGTGTTAGGGGTCGTTGTCTAGTTGAAAGATCCACAGCAAAGACATCTCGTACTGTGCATAAGGTAGCATAATTTTTTCTATTATTTCACCGTAAACGTGTTGGCCCATAATTGTTTTTACCCAATGTATTGGGCCTATGCCATAATGCGAAAAGCGAGCCCACACCATTACATTTGACTTGATGTTTAATGGTTTTACATGTGTATTGAGGATTGTATTCTGCATTCGGAGGGCATCTGACGTATGAACGAGAGCCTTTTCCACCATACTGAACAATTTTGCTCTCGTCTGACCATAAGATGTTCCTCCATTTTTCAACTGGCCATTTCAGATGTTCTTTTGCAAACTCAATACGTTTGGCTACATGCTTTGCACTTAGGAGTGGAACTTTTCTTGGGCTACAGGCTTTTAAATTATGATGTCTTAAACGATTACAAACTGTTTGCACCGTTGCAGCTATATTGAGATCCTTTTTCAGTTCAGTTGCTGGCTTAAAAGGCTGCTCTGGCGGATCAGCCGATTTTCAAGCAACTTCGATATGGCGCGTTTACGTCCACGTGTTTTAGCTTTTTCTTGGAAATTTATGGCATTGCGTATCATTTTGTTTGAACATCCAACAAAATGACGCACTTCGCTATAAGTTTTGCCCTCTGAAATAAGTTTTCGAATAAAGTCTCTTTTTTCAGCACTACAATGCTTTCCGCGTCCCATTTACTATTAAATTTGTGTAAAAACTAACAAAAACCGAATAAGAACACTTTAAATTGTACAGGGATCAAATTAATAAACTCAATTAATGTGCTCTTCAACAGAATTGTCAGCGGTGCTATTATTTTTTTCCTTCTATTTTGCATTTTTCTCTGAAAATCGGTTAAATTGAAAAGAACCGTTATCATTATGAACAAAAAAACTGTTTTTTGCGGAAAGTGAACTTGTTGTGTGATATATTTATCAGCAATGTACAAACAATTTTCGACACGAAATGTTTTTTTTTTAACAAATAGAAAAAATGTCGTGGTGGTGCTATTTTATTTTTCGGCACTGTATGTCATTTTTAGCAAAAAGAGTAACTTTAAGTTCGTGAACGGGCCACATCCCCCCACTTCTACCATACAAATTTCATGAAATTTCGAAATTTATAGAAATTGATTTTTCTCCGAAAGCATTTCAGCTATTGCCTTGAAAATTAGGTCATAGTATAATGACTTAAATATCATTACCGTCAAAAAATATTGATCCGATTCCCTTACTCCTTCTACCTCCTCCCATACAAATGCACAATTTTCAAAAAATACATTTATTCGGTTTTCATTGCAACTAGCAAAGCTAAAACAACCAATTTTTGTCATAATTAATATTATGACGATTGCAACCAATTTTGAAAAAATTGTCAAATTCACCTCACTCCCATACAAATTTCACGAAAATTCGGAATTTCAATTAAATTATTTTTCTTCAAAACAAAAGCTATCAATACAAATACCATTGATGTCGAAAAATTTGATTTTGATTCGAATACTCCTCTCCCATACAAATGCTCAATTTTGGTAAATGCATTTAATCGATTTTCATTGAAATTGGAAAAGGTACAAACTTACAACAACTTACAAAACCAACCCGACGTCTTCCTTGAGGATTATAATCCAGAGCCTGTTTTGCGATATTTTGCTCTGGTTTCCTCAAAGTATGACCGATCCACTGCCACTTCCGCCGTTGAATCTCAATACCTATTTTAGTCTGGCCAGTTGTACTCCAAAGTTCGTCGTTGGAGATCACTTCTGGCCAGAATATTCCTAAAATGCGCCGAAGGCATTGGTTTACGAAAGTCTGTAGTTTCTTGGTAAGTCGAACGGTCACTTTCCACGTAGTACAACCATACAACAACACAGAATTGACGCATGCGTCAAAAACTCGCAGCTTCGTGCGAAGGGAGATCTCTCTTAACCTCCAGAAACGGGAAAGGATACCGAAGGCCTGACGAGCTTTATTTAGCCGAGCCTCAACATCCTTTTCGGCTCCGCCGTCCATGCTGACAATGCTTCCAAGATAGCAAAAATCTTGCACCTCTTCCACAGTCTATCCGTTAAGAACAATCGGTGTGCTTGCGTTCGAACCCATGTGCATGTACTTGGTTTTACGCACATTTATTTTCAGTCCCGCCTCTTTGCATTTAGAATGCAACGAGCGAACATTTGACTCTAAGTCCGAACGGTTATGTGCAAGCAAACACACGTCATCAGCATAATTAAGGTGACTTAAGATGTTAAATAGTCTCCATTGAAGACCTTTACCTTCCCCACCTTCCAGTGCAGCTTTCAAGATGTCATTTATTACCACCAGAAACAGGGCTGGTGATATGCAGCCTTGTCGGGCACCCGTTCGCACAGGGAAGCTCTCGGATAGGTCTCCTCTATGCAAGACGCGACACCTTGCATCTTCGTAGGACTCTTTAATCATAGCTATGACCTTATCTGGAATACCTCTCCTACGCAAAGCATTCCATATGTAATCTCGCTTAACGCTATCGAAAGCCTTCTCGAAGTCTACAAACATGACATGTAGTGGCGCCCATTTCGTCTGACTGCTCTAATATTATCCGTAGGGTATTTGTGTGGTCGGTACAAGACGACCCTTTACGGAATCCAGCCTGATAAACTTCGAGAGTGCTCTCGACGACATCACTAATCCTATTGAGAATTACCTTAGCCATAATTTTTGATACGGCAGTAAGTAGACATATACCACGCCAATTGCCACAATTCCGAAGGTCGCCCTTCTTCGGAATTTTCACAATGACGCCCTCCTTCCATTCAGTCGGATAGCTTCCTTCACTCCACACCTTAGTGAAGAGTGGGAGCAGTATATCGGCTGTGATTTCCGGGTCCGCTTTGAAGAGTTCGGTTGGTAGTCCGTCTATACCTGGAGCTTTCCTTCCCGCCATTGACCGAATGGCGGAAACTATCTCTCGAAAATTATGAAAGCTACAAACTTTAAAATTAGCATGAAACATTTTGTATACTGTGTTTGGTGTTACATACAAAAATTACAAACCCTCCCCCTTTGCTTTTACCACCTCATACAAAAGTCACTATTCGAAAGAATCTGAGATAACATTGCCGCTAAAATAAACTAGCTCTGTTATGTTTATTTAACGCACTGATTATGATAATTGTGACAATTTAGTATTCGCTTGTCTCCAAACCTGTAGCTCTATGTTCTCCAAGCAAGACAATTTATAAAATATGATTTTTTTTTTAAATTGGTCATAACAATTTATATTTTTTTCATCAGCAGGTGTGCCAACATTATACCCACCTTCGATGCCGTACCAGCCGTTTTACCAATATTACAGTGTGCCAATGGTAAACTTTCATCTAATATAAATTAATTACTCATACCGAATATTATTTCGTACTATTTGCAGAATGTTCCCACCATTTGGCCTCAGAACTATCAAGGTAATTAGATAGTAGACTGGAATTAAACGTTTGTTACTTTAATGTTAAGAATTTGTGTAAAAAATGTTTATACATGTATGTAGAGCTAAGGACATTGTAATTAAGGAGAAAACGCAGCAATTCGTTTTCCGAGTTATGATTTTTTCTAAGCAATATTAATTTTTCTAACCTGCTTCTTTGCGAATAGATTTTATGGTTTCTTAACGAGCTTTAAAAGTTTCACGTTATTCGTTTATTGAGTTTTCTTCTTTTGGCATTTATTTCAATCTTTGATTTTTAACAATTACAATATTTTTTTTCTTACCTTATTGTTTGTAGATTAGCTGAATTCCCTCCAAAAACTTTTTTGAAAACAATACGCGCCTGCAGTTTCATTTGGTATTTGTAGATTCTTAAAAAAAAACAATATCATGTTTATCCAATATATTTTATTTTCAATTTTAGGTATTTATCCTTGTTAAGGTAGCTGAAGGGTCTTCTAAATTTAACAAAAAACCTAAAAATAAAAGTATATATAAAACGACTTTGTTGTGGGTATAATGAGGCTACACCAAAGATTGTTTGATTGTTACACACAAAGAGCAGGATTTTCTGTAAGATACACACTTAGACAAAAATACAAAAAAAACAAAATAACGAAATGAAGCATATTTAATATTTAAGATTATTTATCAATACAAAAAAAAACCTAAATACAAAAGAAATCACTTCGTTAATAGTAATCTAGACTAAATAAAGAAAATAAATAATTATAAAATAAAAACAACCCTAGATGGAAATAAGAATGTATAACATTTAAGTAATATATATTAAAAAAAAAAATAGTAGAATGGAAGAAAATAATATATTTGTAAACGAAATAGAAATAGTTAGTTAAAAAACGGCGCGAGAATAATAAGAGCGAGCAATATTCGTAATTCAGCAATATAATTAAAAGGTATGATTTTAACTCGGATCGGTAAACGCGAAAAGCGAGAGAATGTTTTATTCGGTAAAAATCTAAAATCTATTAAAAATATTAATAAAATAAAAGAATTTAAAATCAAAATTGTAATTAATACGTTCGTATGTTAAAAACACGGATCGGTGAATGATGTTATTGTTGGTATAAAAAAAAAGTCGAACGATATTAAAAAAAAACCAATAAAAAACAGTGCATTTCTTTTGAGATGCCTCTTTTTTTTATATATATACATTATATATAATTAATTATATACAGAAAAGTCATTAAACTCATACAAAACTCTCAAAATATTAATTATTTATATAAACTTATATATATACATATATTATAACAGAAAAAAAATAAAAAAAAGATTGTTGAACGTAATAAAGCAATACAATGCATACATATATGTATATAAGTATATTATATACATAAAATAAAAAAAAACAAGTCGTGATATTTTGAAAATTTAGAAAGAAATATAACAAAATACGTTGTTGACGATTACGTTAGAAAATAAAAGTATATATTATTTATTTAGAGAAATATATAAAAGAAAAAAAAACAATGAAAGAAGTAAACAAAATAACAAAACATGTAGTTTATATAGGCTATAAAATAAACTTCTAGACTAATATATAAAATATATAATATATATTTACCTATCTATTTATCGAAAAATATAAAATAAAATACAAAATATAGTGATAATTTAACTTAAACTATTATTAAATCTATTAAAAACAAAAATATGAAGAAGGAAAATGTAAAAGGCAGAACCTAATTAAACCTACCATTAAGTTAAATAATTGAAAAGAAAAAACAAATTACGATTTATAATTGAAAATTATAATTTCTTATTATCTAGTTTAAATTTTATTTTTGCCTTCTAAAGGTGTTCAATCTAATCATGCGGAAAAAAATTGTTTTCATTTTATATATATATCTATTTTTTTAGTGCTCGTTTGTAACGATATGTTTCATTTTCTATTATGTTTATTATGCCTACTATTTTTAAAATAGTTTTTCTATGAATTTATTATTTCTATAAATGACAATAATATTTCTATAATTTGGTAAAAAAAAAATCTAGAAAACTGTCTTCAGATGATGTTTGTAGCACGTTTGCCCAAGCTGTTGAATTTTGAAGTATAAATTAGTTATTTACAAAATTTTTATTATTTTTCGGTTCTAATTTAATTTTTTTTATATACATATGGTGGAAAATTTGTTTGGATGAAAAAAATGTAATTCGGAGATAATAATATTCGATGAATCTATTTATTTTTTAAGAATATTTTCACTTTTATAATATTTCACTAAATCATTGTACAACACCAACATATGAATGGTATTCATCATCATCAATTATTACATACTAACACGATATATACGAGTTATAAAATCTGATTTCTATATGGTGTTGATTTTTTTGGGGGTATACTGAACTCGCAATTTTTTCGCAAATTCTTTTCTTTTACGCCGTGTGCATAAATCTAAACAAAAAATTGTGGTTTAACTCGAGAGTTGGCTCGGTAGCCATTGTTATATTGCCTTTTAGTGCTTCAAAACTGAACTGTCAATATTTGTTGTATTGGTCAAATCCCACTACAAATGGTTGTGCATGTATGTGGTAGTGTATAGAGTTACTCTATGAAGAAGAAAGAACAAGGCACCTGAAAGAGTTAGGCCAACCTGTCAGATTGGGCGCTTTCTAAGCCCTCTAAAGTGAAAGCCGTGTAAGCCAATCCAACAACAAGCTTTTGTATGGAGCAGACACAGCGGTCTTCGTAAGAACTGCGTTTATTTTTAAATGCAGTAAAGATAGTTAAGCTTTCTAAGGTACTTTATTAATAGTGCTCGGCGTGTAATTATTACACGTTGATACCAGTGCAATAGATTTTTAATTGAAAAAAGCGCAATCGCAGTCAATTCTCGGTTTCTGCCATCGAAGAGAATCTGTCATTAATACTATGCAGAGCTCCCCGGTTAATTTTCACACCGAAAACTGTAGAATTTTAATTATTACGAAAAAGTGTACACTCGCGTAATATTTCTGAGTTCAATTTGTTTTAATTATGCTTTTTTCTTTTCGGTAAATCGTGTTTTTACGACAAGATTATACAAAAATTATACAGGTGGTTTTTTGAAATGGAAAAATCCTTGACGTTATACACACTGGAGTCATTCAAGATGGCCGCTACGTCAGTTGTGCCCAGCTTGAGATGTAGAAAGCTTTAGCGCTTTTTATTTTCATATGTATGCCGGCAACGTGTCCATTTAACTTTTTAGTAAATTTATTTCGCAAATATCTTATTTGCAGAATTTTTAAGTGATAAAAAATTGATTTGGTAGGTTTCGCTTACTAATGAACGGTTTGCAATCACATTTGATTATTTATCGCATGCTGGAAAATAGGTGGACGCCTTTTCAAATTTAAGGGAAAATTTGGTATTGCCTTGACCGAACTCTATTTACCAGCTGTCTTGTTCTTTCTTCTCCATAGAGTAACTCTAGTAACGTATACCAGCAGTGTATCATAGGTTTTGCACTCCATCTTTATATGTTCGATACAAATCAACCAAACCTAGCAACTTTTGTGTCTACTGACTAGAACAAGGCACTGATCCGCAGAGCATTAAAAATTACCTGAAAAGACATCCACTTCGATGAACGTTCCATATTTTTCTTCTTAGGTTAAAATTGTTTTTCTATATCGTGAATATTTTGTTTCATATCGCGCCCTTGGAAACATAATTTTTTTTTGTATGAAATATTTTTTTTAATTTAATACTCCATTAAATTTTAACTGTGGACAAGATTAATTTTCTACACTTCCATTAAAATTGCTAAGACTTGTTGAAGACTGCAGTTTCATCTGTAAATCATTAATAGGGGCCGTATCATGAAATCTCAACAGCCAGCGTAAAAATGCGCCTTCACTAAAGTGATTGATCCATCGCTTTCGCTTATTTTTACGCCTCATGAAAGTATTAGTATTTTCTATTTTAGGTACGAAATTTTTGGTTCTACACAATATAAAACTTGCCCGTTCTATGTTGAAATAAAGCGAAATGTTCAATTCGACACCTAAATAGGGGTCGAATGAGTAGTGGATTTTTTTCGCCTTTGTTCGCATTTGTCGTTCATTATATCGTGCTTTGTCCGACTCGAGGCGGAAAATGGTTGGTTTTGGTGATCGCAAGATTGCGATAGCGAAAGTGCAGAAAATGTTCATGATAAGGGTCCAGTACTTTCGGAAAATTCGTGTTAACAGCACGTCCTTGCATATGAGGCTTTTGTTTGCGAAACGTGACCTGATCGATTTTTGTGAAATTGAGTTAACTACAAATTATTTAGGTAAATCAACCCAGAATTCCAATGGTGCAGGTTATTTTGTTCAGAAACCCATCACAACTTTACAATTTTATGAAAAGAGAATTGGGTTTCATATAACAAACAGGACAGAAAATAAAAGTTTTTCGCGTTTCCGAAACAAACGACTCTAACCGCTCAGATGCCTGGTTTTTTCAAAATCGATTGGTCGTTTCATTTTTGTTTTGCTGTTTTGATTATTATGTTATCAACTGTAAACATCTCGTGCGAGCATTTTCCCTGCTTTTTTGCGTGTAAGAAGTAATATGATATATCAACCGTAGTTTTGGGAATCGATTACAAACTTTTCAATAAAGTACGCAAGTTTATCGTGTTGTTGTGTCCAAGCACGATCGGCCGGGTTTTGAAAACTGTAACGTAATAACATAAGCTCCAGACGTACAGCACTTAAAAATCTCGAGGCTAGTACAATCCGCGAGATTTAACACTGTTTAAGTTAAAATGTGCACTTTTAGCGAATCATTCTTGTGAACCTAAAATCATTTCCAATTAAAAAAATGTGCATGGTGTAATTTAAAATCTTCGAATTCTTTTTCACCGGGGGGAGTACAACCTAAATCGGGCCTTGGCCTCCTGATATCAGGTTCCTTAACATCTATTCCTTTTTGTGGAAGAGTAAGAGCTTCGCAGACTGAGATATACCCATTATAAAGGGTATCCCATTAAGACCGCCTATTTTGAATTTAGCCCCATTTTTTTGTGTCGGTCGTGCATTGTTCATGTTTGACAGTTGTATTGTTTGCACATTGAGGTTTAGTGATGGAGAATTACATGGATGCATAACACACACATTGGATCTTAAAGCAACAACAAGTGAATGGTGATTTTTAGAAGACAATTAATTTCGAACTTGATGGCTATGTCAACAAGCAGAGTTGTCACATTTGGGGAGCTGAGAATCCAAGAGTTGAACGTCCCATACATCCACCGCGAGTCGCTGTTTGGTGCGCATTTTGGGTTGAGGGAATGATCGGACCGTTCTTCTTCGAGAATGCGGACGGCAGCAATGCAGTCACCGCCAACGGCGCTCATTACCGTGAGATGATAAGTAACTTCTTCTGGCCTCAAATTACTGAAATGGATCTAGAAGAAATATGCTTTCAACAGGACGAAATTGGAAGGGAGAGTTATATCGCGCCGCGGCGATGTGCATTGGCCACCAAGATCATGCGATTTGACGCATTTGGATTTTTTTTTTAAATCAAAGGTGTATGCAAATAACCCAAAAGCGATTCCTGAATTAAAAGTCGCAATTTGTCGCGCCATTGATGAAACTGATCCCGTACTATGCCAAAATGTTATCGAAAATTTGGTCACGAGGCGGCTATTTACCAGATATTCTGTTCCATATATAACCTCCATGTCTACACTCTTTACTAAAGTAAAACATTAGAGCTTTTGAAATAAACACTGGGTTTTTTTTTTTAAATTTCACATCCTTTTACATCGACGGGGATTTGAACTCCCGACTTTCCCATTGTAAACAATCACGCTACTTACACCCAGGCTTTCTTAGAATGAAATCTATTTAATTTTTAAATTTCAAATTGTGTCTTGATTAATTTTGCTTTAAATAACTTAAACTGAAAAACTTTAGATCGGTGTTGATGCTTTCGTGGTTTGATTTCAGAACGACAATTAAGTAAAGTACTTAAAATGGTATTCTGGAGAGTAAGTTTCGTTCTTCAACTTCTTCATCGCGAAATTTCATTTATTTGTTTGTCAAAGGCTTTATTCGAATGGTTTACGGTTCTTCATAACCAGTGGAAACTCTCTGTGGAATATTTCTCTTCGAAAAGTCGTCAAATTGCATTTTATGAGTACATCATTGATCAAATAGTGGCGAGTTATTATTTCGACTGAATTTCCATGTGAATATATAGAACTCAGTTACAATCAATTTAAGTTGATTTATGAGCCACTGGTTTTGTGTGAGGGGTTCTGACCTTTCTATTTCCCTCATGTGTAGTGGTTTTTTTTCCAGCAAGACGACTAGTATTTAGATTTTGACGATAGGATATCTAGATAGGTTATATTCTGAGATTGAAAGATAAACTTTATAAAATTGAGAATTGCTGCGAGACTCTCTCGCTTTCTTTGTAGATTCTTGGCTCTATCAAATATCAACGTGGTATATGGCAATAGGCCCACCAGAGACCGCAGTGATTGGAGCAAAACCCAGCAAACACAAACGCCTTAAATCTGTTACTCTTGCAGTACAGAGAGCTCTTCGCATATAGCTCAGAAGGAAAGGCTCATTTATGTATTTCTCGTACATAAAAATACATGTAAGATCTCTTTATGTGTGCACTTATATTTTGATAAGAAATATTTAGTTGGGGGCTTGGGCTTGTTGGAATACCAACTTCTTTATGTTTAAGTGCCAAGCTGCGGCAAACCATTTTTTGCTTATCTCCTGGAGATACAGTCCCTGGAGTTATGTCTTGAATACTTGTGGATAGATATAGAGACAATGATCTGTCGAATCTCTTGGTGCAATTATATATTAAAGTCTGGTAAAGTGTGGTAGCAAAACGACGAGCTTGGCAAAACTACTAGTTCAACCAATCAGAGACTACATTAATGCTCTCTTTTTTCTTTTAGTCGTAGACAATCAGAATGGTCACAGATATATATTTTTATTTTTAGGTGATATAGGTTAAAGGGTAAAAACCGAAAAGCTTAAAATTAACAAAATTATTTAAAATTACTCATATTTCATATCGTATCTCATTACTGGGACCACCAATTAAGTAAAAATGTATTTGGTTAAAATATTCGTTTAGTTTAACACATAAACATATTTTCGGAAACAACATTTTCATTAATTTTTCAGTACAATTTATTCATTTTGCGCGCTATATGTTACCTTTAGGTATAACCGAAATTTTGTTTAATTACGGAATTATTTAATTTCCCCTTATTTAATTTTAATATTAGGCAACAGCTTTTAAAATATAGAAATGACGGGTTTTTTTTTTACATCAATTGAAGACAGTTTTTTATAAATCTTGTATTAAATGATCGTTCCCTTTGCAGATATATATTTCAGTTGGCTTGAAACTATTTTCTATTTAAGGTATGAACAAAATGGAAACCGACTGATTTGCTCAAATTGAAAAAAAAAACCATCTTACAAAAAAAAAAAAACAAGTTTTTACTGCCAAGCGAGTGAAGAAAAAAAATACGTGGATACTGGGAAAAAAAAATCCACAAAAAAATAAATTTATAACAAAAAAGAATACAATGAACATGGGAGAAAATAGCAAATGAAAAGACTTTAATTTTACATATTAAATTTAAGATATTTATTAATTATTTATTATAATATTCAGTTGAAACTATTGGACGAAGGTAATGATGGGTTTAGTCAATTATGTTATTGTTAAAATTTAATTTTACACTATTATGATTCATAATAATTATTATTATATAAATATATGTGCAAGATATATTAATCACAAAAAAAAAACAAAGCAAATAAGTAATATCCTGTTATTGAGAGATTTCGTTTGGTTTCACCATTTTTTTTTTTATCATTCAATGTTTTCCACATTATTTGATTACACAAATTTTAGATCATTTGTTTTATTTACCAATCGTAAAAAAAATTAAAGTAAAACAATACAAAAAGTAGGAATGTTTTAAATAATGTTTCCTTTTATTTTTAATCATTTTTGTTTAAAATTTACATTGAATATATATAAAAAAAAATGAAATTATTAAAATACTAAATAAATCTTAAAAAAAAAACACATTTCAAACTAAATCCAACATTAATTCAATCGAAATTTCTCAAAGACATGTCTACTCTAGAAAAAATATAAGGTTGTGTCAAATTAGTTATAAAATAAAATGAAATTAGTTTAAATTATTAAATCAATAAAAAAAAATATATATATATTAAATGTGTGTTGAAAAACGAAAAACACTGTTGTATCTATAATTAATGAAATTCAATCTAATTATTGAATGAATTATATAAATGAAGAAAACAATACACAAATACAAAACGAATTGAAATAGACAGGTGCTATGTTTTTAGGACAAAATAAAAGTGCATTTTGTTGCCTTTTTTTCGAATAAAATAAATCTCACATTGTCTAGGAACGTAGTACTTTCTTATCAATTAGACGAAAAAAAAAAAACATTTAATTAATAAATACAATTAAAATCCACACACATAAATATAATTGTTATAATTCTAAAAATGTGATCAACAATATAACACATCTGTTGACAGAAGTGAATTAACATTAATTTAAGAATTATATTCAACAAAAAAATAAATAAATATATTTTGTAAATGTAACAATAAATCATGCAACGAAAAATAATCGGTAAAATAATAAAATCAAACATTTAAAATAAAATCATTAAAAACAAAAACACATTAAAATTATCAACAAAAAAAAAAATCTTTTATTAAAAACTTCAAATATAAAGAAAAAAATATTGTTAATAATATTAATAAAAAAAAGATATATTAAAAAAATCACAACAAATAAAAATAATCAAATAAAACATAATTTAAAACAAAAATGTCAAAATGCATTTTCATATTATTAAAGTAACTAAATTACGAGAAATTAATATATATGTATATAAAAAAAAAGAAAGTAAAAAAAGAAGAAAATGTACCTTAATCATTTCCCTTCAGAGAGTATAACAAATATTAATCGAAAAAATATCGTTATTTACTGTTAAGTAATTCATGAATTTTTGCAACTACAATGCGAAAACAGAAACATTTTTGTTAAAAGCATTGACTTCGCCTTAATTCTCTTTAGTTAAATGAATTTTTTTTAGTGTTGAGAATTTCGCTTGATAACGACAGTTTTTTTTATTGTTATTTTATTTTATTTTTTTAATTTTTAGCTTACACAATTGTTGAATCTATTGGTCAAAATTTTGGCAATTGCCTTTAAATTAGTAAATATTGTGTTAACATTCTAGGAATGTATTTCGTGCATTGGTGCTTATAAATAACAAAGTATGAGATTCTCACCTAGGAAATATAGATATTGTGTTCAATTTTAATAATCAGGCAAAACCAAGTTTACTTTAATATAACTTTTTTGTTTCTTCGACTTATTCCCGTTAAACAACGACATGGTAGCGGCAATCTCGAATTTAATCGCATATACAGGGAGCGGCGCCAAAATCCGGACAAATTAAAGAGTCTTTCGAGACATAATTTTTATTGCATAAATAGAGAAGTTTAAAATTATTGTTTTTTTTTTTTTAAACTAAATAATTAGGTCATAAAAATGCATTTACATCACGGTCCATTTTGGCGAATGCCGTTTCAATAGCGGCTCTCAATGATGCGACGTTTGGATATCTGGACTCGTTTGTGACACTTTCAACCACGCTCCATACATATAAGTCCAAAGGATTTTAATCTGGGTTGCTGGGAATTCTTTGAACCAAAATATGTCGTCGTTGTCCGACTACCAAATGATTTGTGTGCGCGAGCCTACTGTCCTGCTGGAAGCAGCGGAGGTCCTCCTCGACGATTCGACGCAGTTTTTAGATTCACATTTACTATGTTTATACAGAGAAGAGAATTAAGATTGCATTTATAATGGCAGTTCCTGAGCCCATCAAAGTAGAAATGATAGTAATTATTATCAGTAATTTGCTGTGTAATTTCAAACCTATTGCAAATTTCATTAATTTGTGTTGGGAATTGCATAAAAATGGTACTTCATAAAATGAATTCATATGTTGGGATAGTAGGCTGTCAGTTCACTTACTGTTTATGCGATATTTTTAGTTCGCAATTGAAGTTTCATTCAGAATCTAGATTATGAGTGAACTTTGAGTTTCAATCACTGTTTATACGCTGTTTTACTTCGCGATCGAAGTTTCACTCGTGAAGTTTGGTGTCCGTATAAACATAGTAACCGAAAACCGACGATAATTTTCGAATCGACTGCCCTGGATCCTTAAAAATCAGCCCCTGAGCCCGTTGAATGATTTCGGGCGTCCTTACAACGCGCTCCTTCGAGTGAGTTTTCATTGCCGGTGTTGCAAACCTGACTCGTTATACTTCGCGACGACATCATGTACAGTCGATCGAACGATTTCTGTCGGTGAGCGTCCAGCGCGAATATTTTTTCTTCGATTATACTCCGCACTTGGTTTCAATATTGCGACTGTTTCGAGATTATGAACGTTTTTTACATGCGTCAAGCTATTTGAACGCGACCCTTTGAAGTATTATAGAATGGCGGGAAATTCGAATTAAGTTTTGTCCTGATTTTTGCGATGCTTCCTGTATAATCTAGGGGTTAGATTAATATCGTTTGCTTAGAATCAGACATTTGTATTTCTCATTAAGTTCAAATGTAATTCTGGGCAAAAGATACGCAGATTTGGCCGAAAAAATAAAAGAGATAGCTTATTGGATTTTCAATTTACATCAGTGGCGTATCCCGGGGTGGCATGACGTATCTAGAATCGACCTTCTAGTTTCGGATGTTTTAAAGCTTGTTTGTTTAGGTATCACCAATCTCGATCGAGTAGAAAGCTTAATTAGAAAATTATGTGTTTTCTCCTAAATTGCAAATTATTTTAGGGTTTTCCTGTTTTGATTTAGTTTTCTGGATTAAATATGAGCCAAAGTCGCACGATTAGGTGAAAAAATTAACTAATATCGCTTATGATCAAAAACGTACCCGGAATTTATCAATGAAACGAAATCGGTTCAATTATTCATCGATATTTATTTTATCCCCTTCAAAGTAATTTCCATCGCAAGTAGTGATGTCAAAAAAGTGACTATTCGTTACACGAGTACTCGTTACCGACCAAAATCCGAAGTAACGAGTACCGACGCAGTTTTATATTCATTACTTAAGTAATGAAACGAGCTCCCGAAAAAGTAACTGAACTGTCCAAGTATTTCGTTATTCGAGCTTTCCACATGCAAAAAAAGTACCTATACCCGAAGTAACGTTTAGTTGCTTTTTTCGTTACATCACAGGAGGGAAACCTACACTTGTGCATAACGTGGTACCGTCATTCCAAAGCAAGAACGAGAAGGAATACTCTTACTCTACCTTACAGCAAAGTTTACTGAGAAAGAGAATTGTTTTTCGTTTCGTTCCTTTCAATACCAAGAATGTCGAGTAGGTTTGTGGCGCTCGGCTAAACACTGGCTTTTCAAATAAACGAGAACCTAGTAACGAATAAAATGCAACGATTACTTTTCTTAAAGTAACGAATAGTTACTGGTACCGAAAAGTAACGAAAGTTGACGCAAGCAATATCTACACATATTCCAATTTTCGAAATACTTTATAGGCCGATTTTGGAACCGCCTTCAGCTCTTTCTGCGAATCCTCCTATGTCGTCTCAATCGCCTTAAAACGCTTTCCGCGAAATGGTAACTCGAGTCGACGACCATTCTCCTTCGAATGCTTCAGTACGATCACATAATACTCCTTATTTACTGTTTGGCATGGCGGAAGAAATTCGGAGTATAGCACACCACGGCAATCAAAGAAAACGGTCTACAAAAACTTGATTTTGGGTCGACTTTGTTGTGTTTTTTTTTTGGGTTTTGGCCCTGAAAAGCGCCATTGCGATGATTCGTTTCGATGTCATATTCATAGACCATATCTCGTCGCCGGTAATGATGCCTTCGATAACATTTTGGCCCAAAGAAAGCATTTTTTTAGTGACAGCAATGCGATGCTGTTTCTGCAAAAAATTCAGCACTCGGCAAAAGCCACGCTTGAATTCGTATCATGCCTAAAACATCGTGCATACCGCACCGATCCGAACGACACACCCAGATCGGCTGCTATCTCCCTATCAGAATTTCCTTAACTTTGTCGATGTTTTCGTCAGTCACAGAGGTGGATGGACGACCGGAACGAGGCAAATGATCAACCACAGTACGGCCTGCTTCAAATTCATTGTACCACTCGTATGCTTGTATTTTCGACACTGTCGAGTCCTCGTAGGCTACTGTTAACATTTTCAACGCTTCCGCGCATGATATTTTGTTAGAAACAAAAATTTCAGGCAGAATCTTTGCTCAACTAAAGAGCGAAATTCGCAGACTACACTAAGCAATGCTTACAAAGCTATTACGCACAAACTACTTAAAAGATTGCGCTCAAAGCTTTCTACATCTCATGCTAGACACAACTGACGTAGTGGCCATCTTGAATGACGTCATGGGTTTTTCGATTTCAAAAGACCACCTGTATAATTTTTGTATGATCTTGTCGTAAAAACATGATTTATCGAAAACAACACAAAAGCATAATTAAAGAAATCGAACTCGGAAATATTACGCGAGTGTATGCTTTTTTGTAATAACTAAAATTCTACAGTTTTCCGTGTGAAAATTAATCGGGGAATGTTTCTAACAGGCTCATCACGAGTTAATGATGTTTACCAAACAATCTTTAATGTAATTTTAGATGCAATGCTTACACCATGCGTCCTGAAAGTCAAGAAATAGAAATGTAAAATGTTTATTTTTTCCCCTTTCATTATGAACTGAATTTTTTCAATGTTTTATGACATTTTTTCAGTATATACTGCTAGCTTTAACTACAATTATTTGGAATATTTGAATTTGCGGCATTTATACCCAAATTTACTTGCAGTCCAATATAAACATCATACTCGATCGTGTCGATTGTAAGGATCCGATGACACGAGGCTTAGAAATAGCGGTGTCGATATCGATTTGGTTTTTTTGGAATCAATATATTTAACTTTTCTTCATCATCGTGTAAATCGTTGAAAATTATTGTTCTACTACTCCTTGCTCAACTGATGGGTATGTATTTTTGTTCGTCGGTTCTATTGATGCGTATGAATATGCCGGTCGAATATCGCGGCATTATAACCAAAGTATTAGACCACTTACATTTTAATTCCTTTCATCGAATGAACTTATTGCTTCAATTTAAATAATTTAGTAGCCTAGTGGGTAGCGTGGTGGTCTACAATACGAAGGTCGTGAGTTCAAATTCCAGTCGATGTATAATTCCAGGACACTGCTTGCGTTTGTATATATATCTGAGCCACCTCAATCTGCCAAAACTAAATTTCGTAGGTAGAGGGTTGTGCAAAGGGCTAACCCTTCCACAATAGCGAAAAAAAAAATTTGGGTCGTCGTGCCATGGAAGAAGATGAATCTGTCTCACTCAATTTGAGAAGCGAAATCGTATCACTCTGAAAGATTTGTGGAAATTCAATACTCGGATGTTCATAATTCGGAAGGACATTAATTTGTTCGTATCGTGCACAATACAAATTTGGCCATCGACAATTGTACACCGCCTTCTGCAACGTATAACTGTTTTATATAAATTAAAATAGAATAAGAAAAACCACGTTTTTCAATTCATATTAGGCCAGTTTTAGCAGAGACTATGAATAATATAAGATACCCCAAGCCTAGGGAATAAATTATAATCATTTCTATTGCGTTGAGAGCGACGAAAAGGTTTTAAACACCCATAGCGAGGGCCGCCGATTGAGTCGATTGGCTCTTGGTTTTGGGCGCGCTGGTAGAAGCCAATGAGCGGGGATCTGTGCTTTGGGTGTTTAAAATCTTTTCCTCGCTCTCAACGCAATAGAAATGGTTATAATTTTTTTTATGAGCAAACCCAGTGTATTTTTTAAATATTGTTTGTTTTATAAATTTGAAAAAAAGTGAATTACATTGTCTTCTTTTGCCCAAGAGTTCGCTGCATTGATTTATTATCCAAGAGGCGATATATTTTTTTTATGTATAGAAGGAAATATTGGAAAAAATCACAAATTTTCATGCAATAGGCTTTGAACTTGTTCTAGTAATACAGAAATCTTATCAACTAAAACCACTCACAATGGAGGCTCTTTTCTGTCTGTTAGAGAAACAAAGTCCTGTTAGAAACGCTATCAAATTTTCGGGTTAAATCCTGGACAATACCTATCCGTATCTTTAAGAAAGTTTTGCAAAATAAGCTTCTTTTGCCAACAATGATTCAGCCTAACCCAAGAATTCTTGTGTTGTTTCCCATTTCGCTGCGTCATTAGATGTAGATTGGTGTGGAATGGGCAAAGCCTTTCGAGTGCTTGGCGTACTGTGATCACCATTGGGTCTGGTGCGCAGATCATCTATACACATCTCCTCTAGAATACCGACCATGTAAACATGGCGCTGCACCTGTTATGAGAACGAGTTAATTGTGAAAAACACTAATTAGCCCATTATTTCCTTAAATTTTAAAAAAATTTAACTTTCCAGGAAACCGAAATAAGCAAAAACTATCCTCTCACTGCACAACACGACATTATTAATTATACTCTAAAAATAAATAATAAACTAATTGCGTTAAGGGTTTACATACATCTACGACGCCTGAAACTACGGTTATGTTTTAGAATTTTTTTTCGTGCATAAAACTTTATTTCGTTGATTAAAAAAAAAATTTGTGTAGCTAGGGTGTAGCTTAGTGGGTAGCGTGTTGGTCTACAATTCGAAGATCGTGAATTCAAATCCCGGTCGACGCATAATTCTAACACACTACCTGCTTGGGTATAGCCTAGTTTCCTCAATCTACGAAAATGAAAATTCGTAGATAGAGGGTTGTGCGAAGAGCTAACAACCCTTCCACAATAAGTAATGGAAATGTTATGGAACCTGAAAGTCAGGACGCCAAGGTCAGATTTGGGCTGTAGTGTCATTGTAATAGTAGTAGATAAAACTTGTACTTATCTATCCGGAATTTAAAAATTCAATGTTTTTGGATCATAGCGGTCTCTGAAATAAAAATGGCGAGTTTTCGTCCTAAAATTGTTCAGTATTTATGTTCAAAAACAAAAACTATGCCAGGTATCGAAAAAGCGGATCGATAAGTACTAGATTATTGTGTGTATTGTGTAACATAACTGTAGAAAACAAGATGCTGATCAGTCCAATAGTCGCGGAGATTTTTCCGGTATCGATTTTGAAAACACTATTTCGAGAAAAACGCGTTTTAAGTTTTGAGCACAATTTACACTGAAATAACTAGTTTATTTCAAACTTCCTTTTTTCCACGTTCCGTTTCCAGATACTGTGAGTCATCAATCTCTCATGGCTTCTCTCTTTTGACTGATAGTTTTTTTTACCTAATAGATCAAAAATGGCAGAAGAAGCCTCATGAATATTATTTTAACTATGATGTTGTAAGTAGTTTGTGCCACTAGAGGAGGCAAGTCCATTATGCCGCAAAATTTTTTTGAATCTTCTAATAATTTCGTAAGTACTTGCAAACAACGGAGAAGCCTGAATTAAAACAGGATCATACGACGTACTCAATAGTTTCCGTTTCAGGCACAAACACCCCGTGTCTATTTCTCATTTCATCTTGTCCCGCTTGATATGGACTTTTTGGTGGCTGCGTTTTCTTTTTCACATCTGAGTTCCCCAGAGTGATGTTTATCTCGTGAAGACTTTCGTCGCTGCATTTTCGTATTATTTTGGCAATAACAGCAATCAATTTCGGGATGACTGTTCGTCTCGACGAACAGCTAACGACTAAGGTTCTGTGAATTTTACCTGTGAAATGCGTATACCTGAACATCCGGTCGTTGCTCGCCCGGTCGGTTACACAACGCTATAACTTCGTCATTACTTCGAATTTCTTTACTAAATTTTCAGGAAGACACTCAAAGGATAGTACTTTTTGAAAAATTGATTTTTTTTTAACTATCCAGGTGTATGTAACCCCTTAACCCTGACTCTAGCTAGAATATTAGAAAAAGCCCGCCAGATTTCAAAATTGCACCAATATCAGCGACATTTGCGTCGAAAAAAAAAACTAAAACAGTACTAAATGCATTATCACCCACACTAAAGTATCGGTCTTCGAACTCGAAAATAAAAAGCGCCCAATCTGACAAGGTGGCCCAACTATTTTACCAGGTCTTGTTCTTTCTTCTACATATAGTAACTTTAATCTGGGACCAGATGTTTACATCATCGAGACCTATTGTCGTCGGATTAAATCTCGGATACAGGTCGTGACCCAAACAAACGGTGTAAACTCACTCAGTGATAGAAGAAACGAAACCAAACCCAATGTGTAATCTACATCTACATTACACGGAAACATTAATTGGTTAGTAGTTAGTTTCATTCAATTTTTTTATTCTATTTTTTAATACTGTTGAAATAAACATATTTTTTCGATAATAAATAAATTAACATAATATTTTATATGTGATAACACTTCGAAAAATTGTACTAATAAAGTAATAAAACTATAAAAACAAATACTTTAAAACGAATAAAAACGACAGCTAAAATATTAAAATCAACTCTAAATTACCTATACTTATACCTATCTAACAAATAATAATAATAAAAATGAAAATAATAAATTAAAACAAAACAAAAAACATTTTTTTTTCTTACTAACTGTTCTATGGCTCACAAAGTCAAAATAAAATCAATATTAAATAGGTCTAAGTCTTACAATATTAATTATACATAAACTATATAAATGTATAGTGATTTAAGTCATATATAAATATATACATACAAGTAAATAACAGGAAGAAATATGCGAGTAAATTTAGTATAATAATAAAAAAAAAACAATATAAATAAAAACACATATTTAGTCAATTTGTCACTTACAAAAATAAAAATATATGAAAACAAAAAGCACAATATTGTAGTTAGGTGTAAATGATCTTGAATCTAAAGTGATATATATACTTTATCACTTCACTTTCATCGTGTTTTAAAGATGATGTATAAATCTCTTATAAGAAATTTCGCAGCTTGGATAAGAACAAAAACGAAGCAAAACCAGAAAACCTTATTGAAATAACATAAAACAACATTTTAGTAGCCAACGAATGAAAAATAGGTATGTTTAAATTCGTTTATGATTTGTACTTTGCGTTATGTAATTCTCGCGGATACTTTATGTACAAATATGCATGTGATGGAATTCTGGCGGCATTTGAGTTTTAAAGTTAATTTAATGCTATTATTCTAAAAGAGATAGCATGATCGTCATTGTTGAGGTTTGTTTTCAAACTTATATTCTGAATGCTAAAAAAAAACAAATTGAATAATTTATATTATTAAAAAATGTAAATATCGAGGAATTGTAATCGAAAACTGGCGAATCATTGATGTACTTAAATAATCAGAGAATAGTTTGGATCTGTGTTTTTCAAAATTTTTCCATATCCAAGGCGCCAGGATTCAAGGGTGGTGCCTAAAGGAAGTTGAAAGCAATTTATACTCAAACTTTCTAGGTATTATTTCGAATTTTATAAATTTCAGGTATTAAATACAACGTATTTACCACTAATACTAAGCAATACATCGCCTAGCTCAGCAGTCAGCAAAAATTTCACAGTTGACGTCGATAGATCTGCAGATGATAAATATCCCAAGCTCCCTGATAAAAAAAATTATTCACTATTAAACCTGTCGACAGGTATTTCACTTGGAAAATCGGGTACATTTGATAAAAATTTGCACAAAGCTTCATTTTAATACTCTACGTAGATGAAATCTGAGAGTATTATAAGTTTGCTCTAAAGTTTGTGACGCTGAGAAGTAAGGCTCGGAGAAAAAATAAAAGCATTTGATAGAAGTTTGTTCCATCGCTGAAAAATTTCAAAACCGGATGACCGTCTGTTCGCTCTCTGGCTTGAGAACGCGTTTAGCTAGAAAGTTCACATTCTATAAACGTCGTTTTTGACAAAAAAGTATGGTTAAGTTTGTGAACGGGCCAAATCGCTCCATCCCTTCTGCCTCCTTCCATACAAAATGACACAATTTCGCAATTTGACAATAAACCGATTTACTCGAAAAGTATAAAAGCTTTTGATCTGAAATTTGGAATATATAATTCTTATGATGATTTCAATGTACAGAATAAAAATTGTTCGGATCGCCTAGCTCCTTCCACCACTTCCCATACAAACTACACTTTTGTATAAAATACTTAAATCAATTGAAAGGTTAACAAAAACCTTTGTCAAAAAAAAATAGATTTGCCAGAAACCTGAAAATACTTAGGTAAATTCTTGACATAGGTCGTTCTTGGTACTTCTTCATCTCTCAAAACTATAGATGTTCCATGGGACAATAGAGGCGCTTTACCATAGTTTGGCAAAGGTGAAGCCCGATATTTGAAGCGAAATTTAAAAAGGTGTCAACTTTACGTACGTTATTAACACCTAGAATAGTGCACAGTTTTTAATACTTAACTAAAAAAAGTCACAAAAACAAATTTGGAAGTTAAAATTTATGCTAGGGTTGATCAAATTGGCAAAGGAAAATGGTGAAATGGGGAAGGTGAATTCGCAGGTGTCGATTATGACATTTCTGCCAAACTCTGATGCAGTGTGTCTCCTTCTTGCATGGAGTGACTCCACTCAAAACTAGGATCATTGTTGTCCACATTTGCGCTGGCATACTGTTAGTTTCATTGCATACCAGTAGAAAAATCTTTTTTGTGACAAAGTTCGTTTTTGTTATTAACCCTTCAATTTACTCAGTACGTATAAAATTTATCGAGCTCAAATTGTGAACTAAATGTTTACTTAAAATTATTAGTAAGGCCGAAAAAAATTAGCCGGCTAGCTGTACTCCATCTACCCCCTCCCATACAAATGACACGATTGCAAAACTTTGTAAAAACTCTATTTTCTAAAAAAGTATGGATGGTGCTAGTCTGCAAATTGGCATATCTCAATTGCATAATGTGTATAGTTATTTAAAAAAAAATCATTAAGAACTCCCCACAAACTGCATAATTTCACTAAACATAATACACTGATTTTCTCTTCACCTATTAAACTTTTGAAGCTTAAATTTTGTTTAAGACATTTTGACAACAAACCTAGAATGATGTGAAAAAATTAATTTAATCCCATCACCCCTTCTACCACTCCCCATACACAATTTCTAAAAATTACAAAAAATTCTCTTTCGTCTAGAGTATCGCATGATTAGGCTTACGACCAATCGTAGTCCTGTTATGTTTACATTATAAATTTGTACAGTTTCTATCTGAGGGTTTTACGTAAACACAACTGCCACGAGGGTTTAGTTCCATGGTTGCCTTTAACAACATGGAATGTTTTTATAACGACAATCATGAACGACCCTGGTGGTATCACTTTATACATATTGCAGTTCGGCATTCATGGTGGATGCGATACCTATTTAACATTTCTGCCAGTCTATGGGTTATGACTAGTGACGTAAAGTTTCGTTACTTTTCGGTATCAGTGACTAATCGTTACTTTAAGGAAAGTAATCGTTACATTTTATTCGTTACTAGGTACTCGTTTATTTGAAATGACCGCTATATCATGTTGCAGGGATGGGTAAGCCAGTTTTGCAAATCATAAATTCAAATAAAAGGAATCGCCTCTAGTACCCCATGCAGTAGCTATGTGCAACAAAAAATCGCTTATGAATCGCTCTTAATTTCGTTGGCCTAGTACGTGTATCAACACAATGATGCCAAATCCGATTTTTTTATTATCCCTCTTCTAAATAGAAAATCCCTTCATGCACTAACGTAAATAAAACGACAATGTGAAGGAAATAACTTTTATTCAATCGAAATTTTCTTCAACGAAAATCCCTCAAATTGATATAAAAAAATCTCTTTATCACCACAAACATTAAACAACCTGGTATCACTGATTGCACAACCCTAACATTAGTAATGACTGCCTGCTCTGCCGCTCGAGCTGAGCGCCACAGCTCTATTCGTCGAAATTCTTGTTGTTGAAAGAAACGAAACGAAAAAAAAACATCATTTTCTCAGTAAACTTTGCTGTAAGGTAGAGTAAGAGTATTCCTTCTCGTTCTTGCTTTAGAATGGCGGTATGGCGTTATATACAAGTGTAGGTTTTCTTCCTGTGATGTAACGAAAAAGCAACTAAACGTTACTTTCGATGTGGGCACTTTTAAGCATGTGAAACGAATACTCGAGTAACGAAACGTTTTGATAGTTCAGTTACTTTTTCGGGAGCTCATTTCGTAACGAACATAATTCTGCGTAGGTACTCGTTACTTCGGATTTCGGTCAGTAACGAGTACTCGTGTCACGAATAGCTACCTTTTTGGCATCACTAGTTATGACGCGTGATTGTGCAACGCAACTTCACGCTAAGAAACGAGGAACAAGCTCCAAGTTTTGCTGTCTGCAATGTAGACATGTAGACATAACCAACACCACTACACGAGCCCCGAATGGACCTCAACCATGGCATTAACGAACTGACCTTTTCGTGTCATATCAGTCTCTCTCTTTCACTCGGTGCTTTTCTTCTGTATGATCGACTCTATGTTAAGGTTGTTCTGATCCTTCTGCTTTGCTCGGATTTTGGTCCTCGCTGCTATACCAAACCCCTGCATTTCGCTCACACAGGTTTGCTACTTTCTGCTGCTTCAGAATCGTCGTCTTATTGTTTTGCATCTGATTTCACTCCTTTTGGGTTTTGGCTACTTCACCGTCAGGCTCTGGTGTTTTGCTCACCGCCGTTCGCTACTTTCTTTCGCTCCACGTGTGTGCTCATAAGCTAGTTTCTTCATACTTTCTTCCCCCGGTGCTCACCTATTACTGATAAAATCGTATCTTCTTTGCTTGCACTTACATTTCATCTCATTTACATCACTTTTGTATTCATTTAATACTCCTTTTTAAGCTCATGGGGCTGCACAGTTTAGGGCATACTTACTAGTCACCATGTAAAGATGGGCAATTCATAAGTGAGTCAATCAAAATGTGCCAGCCAATGATGCGACTCACTACGAAAGAGTTGGATCGCATCAATTGTGTCGGTAACAATTTATCCACCACACAATACGATGATGCGCATCGCTTATGACATGGGAACTGTGCGAAGTGTGTTTTTGCGCTGCGACACAGTGCCGGTGTGTGCGAGTGGTGTGAGTGAGTCGACGAAATCGATTGTGTGCTGTGATCGGATGATGTAATAATTCGATGTGCTCCTTTTGATTGGTACAATAACAATACAGTCTACCAATTAAAATAACTCTGTATATTGCCTGGGTTAATAGGTTTTTGATGAGAGACCTCTGAATTTTGACGTCATTACCTCCGAAAAAGAGGGAGAGAAAAGTACTGACGGACTCGTTCGCGACATGTCCCGCCGAGTCCGCGACACCTCTTATCTCTCATTCATGTACATGGCGTTCTTAAAGCTTTTGTTCGCGTCGTATTCAACTTGGACGGCGGGTGCGTGGGTCATGGCCGGCAGTTCTTACAATTTCGTTTGCTCTTTGAGAAAATGAAATGGAAAGATCAGATTAAATGTTCACTGTAAGCTTGAAGCTAGGGTGTAGCCTAGTAGGTAGCGTGTTGGTCTTGTAATGCGAAGGTCGTGGGTTCAAATCCCGGTCGGCGCAATATATAATTCCAGCTCATGCCTGCTTGGATATGCCTTGGTCACCTCAGTCTACGAAAATGAAAAATTCGTAGATAGAGGGTTGTACGAACGTCTAACAACCCTTCCACAATAAATAATGAAAAAATGTTAAGGAACCTGGAGATCAGGAGGCCAAGGTCTGATTTGGGCTGTAGCGCCATTGTAGAAGTAGAAGCTTGAGGAAGAGGAAACACACGTATCTGGTAGAGGAAACACACGCGTGTTTTCGAAACCAAGCCGTGTTTTTTTTTTGTGAGCAATTGTGTTGGGCTGTTGATGTGCGGAGTGAAGGAATGCACAGCAAGTTTGAGTTATTCTATGAAGAAGAAAGAGTAAGGCATTACTGAAAGTTTGGTAAGTGGGCGTTTTATATATGCTACGTACATGTGTTGCTGAAATCTTGTAAGTTACTCTTTTGAAGCACTCTTTTAGATCGTCTCAATTAAGTGAGCGAGTTGAAATGAGTTGACACAACGGAATTAGTCGGATTTTCCATCGCTAGCACCATGACTCACGAAATACCTTGTAGAACGGTAATTGCGAAGCGTTTGCCCACCTACAGCCTTGCTAAGCACGCTCCTATAAGATTGTCGTAAGTACAAACGATTCGCACATCCTTTCATGCAAACTGATATGACATGGTTCGACACCAACCTCGAAGCACCAGATAACTCTTGGTGAGGCTGCGCAGGTTTTACTTCGCACACGATTGAGGCAGTTTGCTGAGCCACCACCACCCTCTGCGGTAGAGCGTTCTGCATTGCTTGATAATGATTGAACAGATCGGGTTCATGAAGTTTCAAAGCTCCAAAAGCATAATTCTGGAAAAGGCGATCCTTTCTAAACCAGTAGCTACTCCCCTGTGGAAATACACAAAATGTTACCACACTAAGCGTGACTCTGAGAAGAGGGGGCGGGGGCTGCACTTCGAAAATTTCGCGCGGAGCGCAGCTGCTCTTAATTACATCACCGCTTACATGCCCGTGGTAATACTCGCCAAGCTGCACGAAGACACTCTGAAGCCCTGGTCATGAAGAACGTTGACATTTAAACAGTCCTTCTTTTCTCGAATGTCAATAATGTGTATTTTGAATGAAATACAATCTCAGCAAATTAAAAATGACTACCATCCCACTCATCCACTTTAGATAAATGTTTCGAAACTTGGAGTTCAGTGGGCCTCAATCATGATTTCAATTATAGTGCCGCAGGAAAAAAAACAAAAAACTAAATGACGCCAGGAAACAACTTACGTTACCGAATTATAGTTCCTCGAAAATTCATATTTATTTATTACTTTTGTCTTCAGCTTTACAATTCCTGGCCCTTATAAGAAAAATTATTAGTAAAAAAAAAAATTGGATTTATTATCAACCTAAAATAATGGGTTATAATAAAATAAAATGGTTTCAACCGTTAAATTGTTGAATATTTTTTAAGGTAAAGAATTGTTTTTGGAGTATAGAACATTGTTAATGATTCTAATTCTGATAAAAAAAGTATAACAATGATATACAAAATTAATTAGTAATTAAATATTTATAAATCTAATAAAAAAAAAACGAAAATAAATTTAAAACAAAGTAAAATGTTGTGATGAAATTTTTCAAGCTCAGCCGATTTCAATGCTTATTATTTTTCGTTTTTATGATAAGTTTTTTAATTTTAATTTCTAATGCGTAGCACATTGGCAATAGTATAGTTCTTCTTGAATTGGGAAGAAGTCGGTATCGATTCAAGTTGCTGCGGACTTAGTCGTTTCAATAATGACTATTTCATGTTAAAAATAAATAATTTTTTTTATAAATATTCTTTGCATCTACTAATCTAACTTTCTCACAGAAGTGTATCTAAAAACTTCTTACGACACGGTAAAGGTTCAACATTGTGGTTTTACAGATGACAGTAATTTAGACCACACCTACGAATTTGTCTCTGCTGCGCAATCAAACAAGCATCCTTTTGCTTCCAATCGCAGGAAGTTCACTGAACTCGAATCTCAACTAAATCCTGAGACGGGGCAGGAAAAATACAGTAAAGTTCAAAGCATAGAAAAACAAAAATTTGTCATTTGTCCCTCAAACGTGATGTTCCAGCGTTGTCTCACAATGAAACCTTTGGTGGTGCACAACTTTTGAGTTCGGAAAATTTCACACTTCTAGGCGTCAAAATTAATGACCTCCTGATTTGGGCCCAGTACATCTTTAATGTTGCTCTTGACACCTCCAAACGTCTAGGTGTTCTTCGAATGTACATAAAATATTTCATGCCCATCGACATAGCACCCATTTATAAGGCTTAAATTAGACCACGTTTTGAGTACAACTTGCATCTTTGGGCATGGGCACCCAAAACTACCGTGTTGCTCGATCGTATTGAAAAACATGCGACTGATTGGAGACGAAACCGTCTCAACTTCTATAGATCCTTTCGAGCAAATGATGGAGTATCCAGCACTTTCATGACAAATTAAGTACGGAACTAAGCGCACTAATTCCTCCACTGTATACTTTTCACTGGAATAGATGTCAACCAGAACGCGCATACCAGTGCACGGTCAAGTCTTGGCCTTCTTGTAAAGTGATATACCACTGTGCCCAAAAACTAGTCGGAATTTTTTTTATAAATCAAAAAATCTTTATTTATTCTTTCAAATCAATTTCGTCCCCTTCAAAATAGTCCCCTCTCGATATAATACACTTATGCCAACGCTTTTTCCAGTCCTCGAACCGGAAGTCTTCTTCCGGTATAGCCTTCAGAGCGCGAGCCGATTCTCGTTGAATGTCTTCAATCGACTCAAAACGGTTTCCTCGGAGTGGTCTTTTGAGTTTTGGAAATAGCCAGAAGTCACACGGAGCCAAATCAGGTGAATAAGGTGGTTGCGGAACGATATTGGTTGCATTTTTGGCGAAAAAGTCACGAAGAATCAGTGCAGTGTGAGATGGCGCATTATCGTGGTGCAAGAACCAAGAGTTGTCTTTCCATAAATCCGGCCTCTTTTTACGAATAGCTTCACGCAAACGACGCATAACACTCAAATAGTATTCCTTGTTGACAGTTTGACCGGGCGGAAGGAATTCATAATGCACTACACCACGAAAATCGAAGAAAACAGTCAACATCACCTTGATTTTTGAGCGACTTTGACGCGGTCTTTTCGGTCTTGCCTCACCTTTGGCACGATATTCACTCGATTGGTCGGTTGTTTCGGGGTCGTAAGCGTAAATCCAAGTCTCATCTCCCGTAATAATGCGTTTATAAACCGCCTGATAGTCAGAGAGCATTGTTTAACACACATCAACACGACGCTGTTTTTCAAGAAAATTCAGCATTTTTGGTACCAATCGAGACTTGACACGTTTGACGCCCAAAACATCTTTCAAAATGGAATTAATTGATCCTTTTGATACGCCAATTTCATCAGCAATGTCTCTTATAGTTAATCGACGGTTTGCAAGCACTAATTCTTTTACTTTTTGGATGTGAGCATCGTCAGTTGAGGTCGATGGTCGACCAAGGCGCTCTTCGTGCGTTCTCTACCTTCTTTGAACAATTTATACCAATCATATGTTATTGATTTTGGTAGAGCTCGGTCCCCGTAAGCCTTCTCCAACATTTTCAACGTTTCTGCAGCATTTATTCCATTCAGGAAACAAAATTTGATCGAACTTCTTTGTTGAATAATTTCAGACATTGTAAAAATCGCCAAATTCACTTTTGGTGTCGCACAAAAACAAGCGTAACTCAAACACTAATGAATATTTTCACATATAATTTGGCATGGAAGTCAGTAACAGTTGTACTAACTTAAAAAAAATATATTGAGCCAAAATATTTACCAGCGTAATTTAAATCGAAAAATTCCGACTAGTTTTTGGACACAGTAGTATAGGCATTCATTCTTTTGGAACGGTTTGCCAGTTAGTTTGTTTCCCTCCTAGTACAACCTGCGGTGCTTCAAGAACAATGTTCACCGTCACTTTCATTGCTCTCAATCTCAAAAAGCCTCATTCCAATTCCTATTCAGACTTATCTGTGCATTGCATTAAAGGGTGACCCCTAAATTAAATACTGTCCATACTTTGAACAGGATCATGACCAGCGCCTCTAAAACGGAATAACGAAATTGTGCAACCTTAGAAAACAGTCTGTACACACCGATAGCTTTCGCATTACGCATACTAAAATTTGAAAAAAATTACTTTCGAAAGAAATTACTACTTTGCGCATTATCCAAGGCACAAGGTATTAAGCGTGCAGAATTCAGCCCGATCAACCACATTTTTCAATTCATTTTCAACGTATTGTTTAAAATACTCCTATTTCTCATTGGCATTTTTTATATGAAAAAATATGCGTCCCTTATTAGTTTAAAGTCGCTTTTGCATAAAACTACGCTGAATGGTGGAAGAGAGTTATTAACGCCCACCGAAACTAAAGAAGAAATTCAACAACTGAAATAAAAAAAGTAGGATTAAAAAAAAAATAAGGAGAAAGAGCTTCCACCTTTCGGATTAAAATAATCGGTTCAATGGACATTAAACTGAAAAAGTTTGACAATTGATCAAACCATCTACCATCTTTCATATTCACTGTCCTTTTGACAAATTTGCAAAATCCCATGTGTTTAATTTCTAAGAACGGAAGGAACCTCGTCCATTTAACTGGACATCACACACTAAAGGTAACTTCTAGTAATAACCTCTATGAATGCTTAAGATAAACGAAAGTTTTTTTTTTGGAACAATACCGCAACAAGTGTTACTTTTGTGAAAGTAAAGTTAATGAAACTATTGCCAATGTGTTCGTTATTAATTTGAATATATTTTTTTTTGTAATCTAAACAAAACTGGGATTCAGTTAACTACATTCCCAATTTAAAATTATTTAATTTCTATTCTATAATAAAATCCAAAAACTTATTATCCTAAACAATTATTCAAATTTAACTCGTAATAATGTAGAAACAATTAAAAATATTTTGCTAAATTTCTCTCTTCTAAACTCAAATAAACAGCATTCCTAGCTAACCTTTTATTCCGATATTTTAAAAATAAATGAATAAATAGATTTTATTGCTATTTAACAGCAAAAGTATACAAAAATCTGTAAATAATAATAACAAAAAAAAAAAAAAAGAACTAAATATCCAACGAAATACAAAAACCTACGAATCAGCCTCTAAATCCTATGTCAGTTAATTTTAACTCAAATATTTTATCTCTAGCAAAAACCGAATCATAAACCCACAAGAAAAAGAAAATTTAAACTATAATTAGAAACTCTCCTAGAATTTCAAACATCTCTAACTGTGTTCTATATAAGAATCTAAAAAAAAAAATGTAACATACAAAAATCAAAAATAATAGGAAATAATTCTCTTCGTAAATATGTATAAATAAAAATAAGCAAATAAGAAAAACAAAAAACATATAATAAATAATTTTAGATAAGTACTCGTAACTCAAGCAATGTACAACTATATAAAATGAAAACAAAATAAAATTCAAATGAAAACTTACGACTAAAATTCGCCATTACTTAATTGTAAAATGTATGTATGAAAAGGAATTATGAATACAACATCTTGGATAGCAACACATGCATACATAATATAATAAAATAATAAACACAAATTGAAATAATATAAAAGAAAACATAAAACTTTCAATTAAGTAAGAATACAAATTCAAAATTATATATAAAATCTAATTTTATCTAGAAAATAAAAAAAAATAAAAATATATAAAATAATAAAATTTATTATACAACAAGGGCCATGCTGTAAAATAATAACAACTGTAACAAAATAAACATTGAAAAAAAACAACAAAAAATATATATTATCTATACTAAAGTAAAAAAACACATGAAAGGCTGTAATTTTAAGGAGAAAAATAACTAAATTAGTAAGAATAATATAAATAATAATAATTGTAATCGTAATATAAAAAAGAAATAAAATTAAATACAACAAACAACATAAAATGAATTTTATTTGAATAATTTGAGGTTTTCCGCCGATGCTTCTTACATATGAGCAGTTGAGAGCAAAAGTGGTGTAAGTCAATTACATTATTATTCTAATAATAAAGTATTGTGATCGACACAGAAAAAAAAATAAATTTACTACTCTGAAATTTAGTTTTTTCGTGTTTCATGACTAAATTAGCCTATAAACCAAAAAAAAAAACATCCGTCCGTACGCCGTCCGCTGTACATATAGAGATATGAATCTCCTAGACCGTTAAGGGTAGAATGTTTGTTTTTAGGTGGATTATTGATTGGGTAAGTGAGCTCTAATATCTAAATTTTGGGGAGTATCAGGTGGAAGGGAGAGGAGGGGGAGGAAAAGAGTCAAAAACTACACTTGCTAATCAAATTCAAACTTATGTTGTGCGTATTCAACTTTCATGTCAATTTTATGTGATGACTACCAACCGAACTCCTCAAAGCGGACCCGGAAATTACAGCCGATATACTCCCTCCACTCTTTACTGAGGTGTGGAATGAAGGAAGGTATCCAACTGAATGGAAGGAGGGCGTCATTGTGAAAATTCCGAAGAAAGGCGACCTTGGGGATTGTGACAATTGGCGTGGTATATGTCTACTTACTACCGTATCGAAAATTATGGCTAAGGTAATTCTCAATAGGATTAGTGATGTCGTGGAGAGCGCTCTCGAAGTTTATCAGGCTGGATTCCATAAAGTGTTATCTTGTACCGACCACACAAATAACCTACGGATAATATTGGAGCATTCCGCCGAAATGGGTTCGCCACTACATCTCCTGTTTGTGGAATTCGAGAAGGCTTTCGAGAGCTTAAGTGAGATTACATATGGAATGCTTTGCGTAGGAGAGGTATTCCAGATAAGGTCATAGTTATGATTAAAACGAAGATGCAAGATGCCGCGTCTTGCATAGAGAAGAGCTGTCCGAGAGCTTTCCTGTGCGAACTGGTGTCAGACAAGGCTGCATATTATTACCAATCCTGTTTCTGGTGGTAATAAATGACGTAAATGCGTAAAACTAGGTACATGCACAGGGGTTCGAACGCAAGCACACCGATTGTTCTTAACGGACAATATGTGAAAAATTTTTGTTATCTCGGAAGCAGTGTGCTGTTGCAGACGTGTGAGCTGGAGCGTTGTCGTGATGAAACAGCACTTTTTTCTTCGCCAAATGCGGCCGTTTTTCTTTGATTGCAGCATTCAGTCGATCCAATAACTGACCGTCGAAAGATTCTTGGTTCAATAAAGAATGTCTTGATGCTATTCAAACCAAAAAACAAGCTTTTCAAACATTTAGAGGCAATAAAACACCTGCCAACAGAGAACTTTTCAATGCGTCAAGAAATGCCTGCAATTCCATACTTAACCGAGTTAAATTTGAGCATGACCAAAAACTTCGACGGAAGATCCTCCAGTGCCCTAAGGGCTCGAGGTCTTACTGGTCATTTGTGAAAGCGGTCAATAACAATTTCATTTCTTCTTCTATACCACCTCTAGTTGTTGGCGACCGTACCGTGGTTGATCCTAGCGAAAAAGCCAATTTACTAGCAGCAAGTTTCGCAAGAAACTCTCTACCTCCACCTTCAAACCAAACGCCGCATTGCCCTTAAAAAATGCGCCTCTTCTTTGGCTAAACCTCTTCGCAATCTTTTCTATCTTTCTTACTCTTCTGGGTGCTTTCCACGTATGTGGAAAGTTGCAAATGTTCAGCCCATTTCCAAGAAAGGAAGCAAAGCGAACCCCGCTAATTACCGCCCAATAGCCATTACTTCAGTGCTCTCGAAAGTAATGGAAACTGTTGTCAATCGTAAAATCGTCAAATATCTGGAGGATAAACAACTCATCCATGATCGCCAGTATGGGTTCCGTTCTGGACGGTCGACGGGGGATCTTTTAGTCTACTTAACAGAACGTTGGAACTCATGCTTACATAAATATGGCGAAGGTCAAGTTCTCGCACTTGACATTGCAAAAGCTTTTGACAGAGTTTGGCACGATTGTCTCTTAGTGAAACTTAGGGCCATCGGCCTTAATGATACCCTTGTTCAATGGATTGAGAGTTATCTCTCAGAACGCGCTATACGAGTAGTATTAGATGGCGTTACTTCTTCCTCTTACCCAATTGATTCCGGCGTCCCTCAAGGTTCTGTTTTATCTCCGACTCTTTTCTTAATTTTCATAAACGACCTTCTGTCGTCCAATCTCAATCCAATCCATAGTTTTGCAGATGACAGTACCTTAGACAACACCTATGAATTTAGCTCTGCTGCTGAATCAAACCAACATACTATTGCCTCCAATCGCAGAGAGTTATTCAATTCGCTGAACTCGGATCTCAGCTTAATCCTGGAATGGGGCAGGAAAAATAGAGTAGAGTTCAACGCATCCAAAACACAGGCCTGTCATCTATCCCTCAAACATGATCTTCCAGTATTGTCTCACAATGTAACCTTTGATGGTGCACAGCTTACCACTTCGGAGAATTTCACACTGTTAGGCGTCAAAATTAATGAACACCTGAATTGGGCCCAGCATATCTTTGATATTGCCCTTGACGCCTCAAAACGCCTAGGTGTTCTCCGGAAATGCAAAAAATATTTCACACATATGGACATAGCAACCATCTATAAGGCTTACATTAGACCACGATTAGAGTATAACTCGCATGTTTGGGCTGGGGCACCCAAAACACACCTCGCGTTGCTTGATCGTATTCAAAAACATGCGTTCCGACTAATTGGAGACGAAACCATCACGTCTTCCATAGATTCTCTTGAGCATCGCAGAAATGTCGGAGTACTCAGCATTTACTATCGTTACTTCCATGGTAGATGCAGTACTGAGCTAAGCGCACTCATTCCTCCACTGCATACTTTTCTCCGAAATACTCGTCAAGGTGAACGCGCACACGAGTACACGGTTAATTCCTTGCCTTCCCGTACAGTGAAATATAGGCAGTCTTTCATTTCCCGAACGTCAAGACTTTGGAGCGATTTACCAGCTAGTTTGTTTCCCAACAAGTACAACCTGCAGTGCTTCAAGAACAATGTCCACCGTCATTTTCGTCTCTCTCCACCTTAATACCTCCACTTCCTATACCGACATAACTGTGCATCGAATTAAAGGGTGACCCCCTAAGTTATACTCGGTGCCATAAAAAAAAAAAAAATAAAAATAATATGCTCCCGTTATTGTTTTTCCTTTCTCCAAGTAGTCGGTGAAAATTATTCCTTTGGATCCCAAAATACTGTCGCCATAGCCTTTCCAGCCGATGGAACGGTTTTTCTTCGGTGCGCTTGAAACGGCTTCCATCCATTGTTTTGACTGTTGTTTGGTTTCTGGAGTGTAGTGGTGGATCCATGTTTCATCAACAGTTATGAATCGACGAAGAAATTCATTTGGATTACGGTGAAACAGTTGCAAATTGTGCTGTGAAGTTGTCACACGATTGCGTTTTTGATCGATTGTGAGCAAACGCGGCACCCATCTTGCGGATAGCTTCCGCAGGTTCAAATGATTTTTCAAAATATTCCAAACACGGTCATATGAGATGCTTATTGCCTTAGCTATCTCACGCACTTTCACTCGACGATCTCCTAGCACGAGATCATGGATTTTGGCGATCACTTCTGGCATGGTGACCTCATTTGGACGACCTGGACTTTGTATGGTTTCTGTGCTCATACGACCAAGCTTGAATTCTGAAAAACACTTGTAAATCATTGCAATTGATGATGTGAGTCCCCATAATGGTTATCTAATTTTTCTTTGGTTACTTTAGCTGTTTTCACTTTTAAAAATTTATGTTTAATCAACATACGAAATTCGTTTTTATCCATTTTTGAAAAATATTAAAAGTTGACTTGCTTAGACAGCAGTTTCACAAAAACTAAAAATGGTAATCTATTTAAGGATGAAGCAGGTAAAAAAAATACTGAATTCCTTACCTACCCCCTCCTTCTTCATTTTTACACGTCATTATCGATCCGCCCTCGTAATCAGAGTAAATTCTCGATTATCTGCGCAATTGAGTGAGACGACAACCGCGAATAAGGGAATGCCACGGATCAGCGGCATAATGGAGGGATATTTCAGTTTTTAGTTAAATACATTTTCTACTTTTACTTCTACTATGGCACTACAGCCCAAATCGGACCTTGTCCTCCTGACATTCAGGTTTCTTAATATTTTTCATTATTTATTGTAGAAGGGTTGTTAGACCTTCGCAAAACCCTCTTTCTACGAATTTTTCATTTTCGTAGATTGAGGTGACCAAGGTATATCCAAGCAGGCAATGTGATGGAATTATATATTGCGTCGACCGGGATTTGAGCTCACGACCTTTGCATTACAAGACTAACACGCTACCCACTAGGCTATACCCTAGGTGATAAATACATTTTGAGTATTCACTTATTCTTTTCATTTAGTTAGTTTCCTCCTCTTTTACCCCATGGAATTTTGCTGGATGTGTTGATATTTTTATTATAAACTATTAATTCAGCAAATATTTTATTATGATAATTTATTATTTTTATTTATCACATATAATTAATTAAACAACACAATATTTGATATTTTAATTGAACACTGCAATATATATTTTTGTTACAAATTTATTATTAATAATTACTTATTTTTCTTTTTGTATATTTTATTTATGAATATTAATAGCAACGTTTTATTTTTAATGTCTAACTAGCAATCAATTTATTTTTCATCTCTTTTTTATTTTCGACTGATTTCATATCTATAAAATTTTTAATTTTCGAAAACAAAAGTTACTAATTCGAAAATTTCTCGTTAATAAAAATCAAAGTGATTTTTATCAACAAGTGAATTTAATAATGTGTTGGAGCACCACATACCCCCCTCCTAGAGAAGGTTATGAACCTTCTTGATACATCTATTAATTAAACAAGTTTTGTCCGTGGAGCGAAATGTTTGAATTTCCGATTTACCGAAAGTTATTTTCTTGTGAATCATCGCTAGATTGATTTGTTCAGAAGAGCTTTTGTAACATGGTTTAAGCCTATCAATTGACACTGTTGTTGGTTTCTCTTTTACTTTGACTACAAAATATTTTTTGTGTCTTTGAAGAACTTCAAAGGGTCCTTCATAAGGAGTTTGTAAGCCAGTTCGAACTGTATCGGTTCTAATAAAAACATGGCTGCAAGTTTGGAGGTCTTTAAAAATGAAAGGGGTTTCATGATTATGTCTTGAAGGAGGCTGAGGCTTGATGTTATTAATGCGATCTCGAAGAATTTCAACAAATTCGCTTGCGGATGCATTTTGATTTTCAACGGTTTGATTAACAAAATCATAAGGAAGTCTGATATTTTGACCATAAAGTAATTCGGCTGGAGTCGCGTTAGCATCATCGCGAACTATCGTACGCAAACCAAGAAGGATTAAAGGAAGTCTGTCCGACCAACTGTCATTTGGTTTGCATAATATTGCTTCCTTAAAAACCCTATGCCATCTCTCAAGCATTCCATTAGCTTTTGGGTTGTAAGCTGTCGTTCTACAACGTTTGAAACCAATCATTTTTCCTAATTCAGTAAACAATCGTGACTCGAATTGAGCGCCTTGATCTGTAATGATTGAAACTGGAGCTCCATAACGTGGTATGTACTCTTTGAAAATAGTATTAGCGACTGTTTTTGCATGAATATCATGAATTGGATATGCTTCTGGCCATCTAGTGAAGTGATCAATGACTGTTAGACAGTATCTATAGCCGTTTGAAATTGGAAGAGGACCAACCAGATCGATATGAATAGTATTGAATTTTTCTGAAATTGGTTCAAAGTGGCCAAGCGGACTTTTGACATGTCGTGAAACTTTAGCTTTTTGACAAACAATGCATTCTCTAGTCCAGTTACGGCTGTCTTTATTGATTGAGGGCCAAATAAATTTACTCCTCATTAGTTTTACAGTAGCCTTAATTCCTGGATGAGACAAATCGTGAACTTTACGAAAGACATTGAAGCGTAAATTTGTAGGAATATACGGCCTTAATTGTTGTCTAGATGAGTCGCACCAAAGGGGATTAGTTGTGTTTTCAATTGAAACAGGAATGAAGTTAAGGCTGGGTATAGTTTTGGCTTTGGTTAATTCAAAATCTGTTGCTTGAGCATTAGCAATTTCTGCATAATCTATGGTTGTAGGAAGATTAAGTATCTCGATTCTTGATAACGTATCAGCAACTATGTTGTCTTTTCCAGAAACATGTCGAATATCCGATGTAAATTGGCTGATAAAATCAAGATGTCTTAGTTGTCGAGGTGAAGCTTTTTCCGGATTTTGTTTTAACGCGAAAATTAACGGCTTATGGTCAGTAAACAAGATAAAGTTTCTGCCTTCAAGCATGTATTTAATATGTTTTATTGATACATAGGCCGCTAATAACTCTCTGTCGTAAGCACTATATTTCCTTTGAGCGGAGGATAATTTTTAGAGAAAAAGGCTAAAGGTTTCCAGTCTTCAGAATGTCGCTGTTGAAGTACAGCTCCTATAGCAGTGTCCGATGCATCTACTGCTAAAGATAATGTTGAAAATGACGATGGAAAAACTAGTGTAGTGGCATGAGCCAGTTGTTCTTTGCAACTGTTGAAGGCTTCGATAGAAGTTTTCGACCACTGAAGTTCTGTCTTGTCATTTTTCTTTTTACTGCCATTAGTGAAGCTGTCCAATGTGGATTGTGCTTCAGCAGCGTGTGGAATGAAACGTCGATAAAAGTTGAGCATCCCAAGGAAACGCCTAATATCTTTAACTGTAGTTGGTCGAGGATAATTTAAAATAGCTTCAACTCGAGAAGCGATTGGTTTGAATCCAAATTCGTCAATCGTATGACCAAGGAAATCAACCGATGATTTAAGGAATGAGCATTTATTTTGATTAATTATAAAATTATGTGAGTTTAGTCGCTCGAATAACATATCTAAATGTTTTAGATGTTCACTTTCTGACTTTGAAGCGATTAGGATGTCGTCAATATAGACGAAACAGAAATCAAAATCCTTCAAAATGGAAAAGATAAAGCGTTGGAAAGTTTGCGCTGCATTACGCAATCCAAAAGTCATTCTCATAAATTCGTATAACCCAAAAGGTGTTGTAATCGCTGTTTTTGGGATGTCCTCTTCCCGGATGGGTATCTGGTGATACGCTTTTTCAAGATCAATAGTTGAAAAAATTTTACATCCTTCTAATTGTTGGCTAAAGTCTTGAATGTGAGGGATTGGATAGGTATCAGGTGTGGTTATCGCATTAAGAGCTCGATAATCTCCACAAGGTCTCCAAGTACCATCACTTTTCTTAACCATATGCAGAGGTGATGCCCATGGGCTATCAGAAGGTCTGCAAATACCGCGTTCAATCATTCGATCAAACTCGGCTCGAGCAATTTTTAACTTAATTGGATCTAGACGACGTGGTCTAGCAAAAACGGGGCGATCTTCAGTAACGATAAAATGTTGTACTGTGCTCGATTTTAAGTTACTGTAGTTTAAAGATCGACGAACGTTTTCATATTTTGATAAAATTTGCTTAACTTTAGTATTTAAAATTGAGGTCGATAAAATAGCTAGGGAAGAAGATGGTCCCTTGACTAAAGTGCCGGTTGTAGAGATAATTCGCGAAAGTGGGTCAATGAGAGATTTTTGACGAATATCTACAATTAAACCATGGAATTTAAGAAAGTCCGCACCAAGGATAGGTTTTTCTACGTCAGCTACAATGAATTTCCATCTAAAAACTCTTCGTAACTGAAGGGAAATTTCAATTTCCTTGAACCCATAAGTTTTAATGTTGGTTGAATTAGCCGCTGTTAATACTAATGAGTTGTCACAAGTTAAATCAGCAAACGCTGTGACTGGAAGGGCTGAAATGTCAGCACCGGTATCGATGAGAAAACTAAAATTCGATAATTTGTCAAAAATAAATAGACGACTTGAAGTAGTTAAATTTTCGGTTGTCGTCATTACCGACAATTTACTTAGTTTTTTGTTGACTTAAAGGAACATGGTTGTCGACATTTAGTCGCTTTAACACCAAACTTTTGATGATAATAACATAAATCGGTATTATCACGAGATTTACTTCGTGATCGCGAACGATTCCTAAAATATGAACGACCTTGTCTGGCAAAATGGTTTTGCCTTTCAAACAAGGTTTCAATTTGTTTAGTCAATAATGACATTTGATGAAGGATTGTGTTCTCGAATGCTAAACGATCAGTTCCTCTATTGTTGTCATTAGAATGTGATACGCCTGAAACATTGAAAGAGAAACCAAGGGAACTTTCAAAAACACGATCTGCCAGAATACTTAATTCATTCAATGGCACATTTGCAACGGCTAAAATTGATTGTACACTTTGAGGAAGTTTAGTCAACCAAAGTCTCTTTAAAAGAGAATCACCAACTGAATTTCCAGCTAGTGATTTCATTTTAGCTAATAAAGTAGATGGTTTATCATCACCAATATCAAGGCCATTTAATAATTTATGAAGTTTACGATCTTCAGATTCACCAAATCTAGCGATGATCGTTGCCTTTAAATCGGAATAAGGTGTTTCTGAAGAAGTATTTGCGATGATATCTAAAACCTTATCACATTCATCCTGGGTCAACATGCTTATCGTGTGAGTAAATTTCGTAGTTTCGGACGATATGCCTGCTGACCTGAACTGAATTTCCAAGGCATTGAACCATGCCACTGGATTTCTTTTCCAAAAAGATATTTTTTGTACAGCAACAGATGACATATTAAAATCACCTAATCCCTGAAATGGATTAGGTGCGTCCAAATTAGGAAAAGGTGGAGTATGTGGCGCAATTCCATTATTATTTTCCATATTGAAATGAAAAAATATTTGAAAATTTTGACGAAGAATGAAAACTTTCGAAAAATCGAATTGATGAGACAGAACAACTTGAGTATTAATATGAAAAATATCTAAAATAACTTAATAACTTATAATAAATACTACGTATCTGCAATAATCTTGTCTTCTATTATTTTTGAGTTGACTGTTGTATCGGTTCCTTGTATTTCACTATGGATTCGTTTAATTCCAGTTAATTCTTTATAATTATATATTTATTATTCTTGTTTCTTTGCTGTTGCCGCTATTGCTGTTGCTGATGCCGCTGTTGCTGATGCTGCTATTGCTGTTGCCGCTGTTGCAGTTGCCGTTGTTGTTGTTGTTGCTATTGCTGTTGCTGCTGCTGTTAGTGTTACTATTGCCACTGTTGCTGTTGCCGTTGTTGCTGTTTATGATTCTTCTTAATTACAAAGAGCATCAAAAAGTTCCTTCAAAAAATTTGGATCTCGGCCGATGTTTTAGATAATTATGCCTGGGCTTCTCTATTTTCTTGTTATTATGGTGAAATACGACGATGTTGATGCGAATCTGTATATTTCGACTATCGATCCAATGTTTATGTGCAATCGAATAAACTTATGCTCTTTATATTTATCAGGCGTGTCGCCTGTCGGGGTCACCAATTATTTGCTGGATGTGTTGATATTTTTATTATAAACTATTAATTCAGCAAATATTTTATTATGATAATTTATTATTTTTATTTATCACATATAATTAATTAAACAACACAATATTTGATATTTTAATTGAACACTGCAATATATATTTTTGTTACAAATTTATTATTAATAATTACTTATTTTTCTTTTTGTATATTTTATTTATGAATATTAATAGCAACGTTTTATTTTTAATGTCTAACTAGCAATCAATTTATTTTTCATCTCTTTTTTATTTTCGACTGATTTCATATCTATAAAATTTTTAATTTTCGAAAACAAAAGTTACTAATTCGAAAATTTCTCGTTAATAAAAATCAAAGTGATTTTTATCAACAAGTGAATTTAATAATGTGTTGGAGCACCACAGAATGACGAATTTTACAAGACCACAAAATTTCATGGGCCTTTGGGTGCACGTTTCCAGGTGATGAATTTACGGATTATATTCAAATACGGATTGCCGCAAAAATCTTGCTGATTGTAGTTTTATTTCGCTTCTCTTGTATGGTGCTTGTATAAAATTTCAAGTTCGTGGCTTTTAGTTTGTTGGTTATTAGTTGATTTACTGAAATTGGTCGAAATCATAGTTTTGTATGGGAGGGGGTAGAAGGGCAAGCGCGATTGCAAAACTTTTAAAGTAATATCATTTCAATTATTTTTATAAGTTTTTGTGCAAAATTTGAAATTGATAGCTCTTAAGAGTTAGCTATTAACTGATTTCTTAAAAATGCTCGAAAAAATAATTTTGTATGGGAAGGGGTAGAAGAGGTAGGGGAATCGCAAAATTTGTGACGCAATTTTCTTTTTTTTCTCTTTCAAGTTCGTAGCTTTTAATTTGTTGGGTAGCAGTTGTTTTATTGAAATTGGTCGACATCATACTTTTGTATGGGAGGGGGTAGAACGGCAAAGTGTGATCTCAAAAATTTTGACGCAGTTCCATTTCAACTATTTTCAAATGATTTTGTGCAAAATTTCAAATTGATACCTTTTACTAATTAGGTGATAATTAATTTCTTAAAAGTGGTCGAAAAAATCATTTTGTATGGGAGGGAGTAGAAGCTTTCAAGGTATTCGACCAGTTAACATTTCATTCTTTTAAAAAAATTTTTTAAATGCATTTCGCAAATTTCCATTTGCTACCTTCAAATTTCATTCAAAAATTTTCAGTTTATGTGGTTTTTTCATTGCACATGAAACACCTTGTGCACGGTAGACCAGGGGAGTCGGTGCAGAACAATTGTGGAATTTTTATTATTTTTTCTGTATGTACAACATATAGATGTATCCACATGGAAAAATTTAGATTTTGTATCTTTCACCAGAGCCCTTAAAAAATCACTCAAAATTTTCGATATTTTTGGTTACCACCTCCCGACGTAAAATTTTTACCAAATTTAAAAAATACTTAGTTCTAAAATTTGACAAAATTTGAATTATAACGGTTTGAAATTTTGGAAAGTGCATCATTTTTGAAATGCTCCCCATTTCCCCCACTACTATTTTGTCCAAATGATATATTTTTCTCGTATTTCTCTAGTATAGCTTAATATAGGTTCTAAGATTCAATTACATAGCTTGATAATTAGCCGAGATATTGATTCTTAAGTGTTTTTCTTTGCACCCCCCTGACCATCCCCCTTACAATAATTAGCTTTTATCTAAACTGATTCTAGTGGATCTATATGAAACCTTAATAGTCTCAAAATATCAATTTTTTATGGTAAGTAATTTCGAAGATATAATCATTTGAAAAAAAAATTCGGCTGACAATTGGTTCTTAGCCCCCCCTTTTCGCACCCCAATGGATAAAAAAATTAAATTATTTTTAAAAGTTGTCCCACAAACCCCTCTATATGTATGTTGAGTTTAAGCTTCCTAGCTGTTACCATGGTTGAGATATTTGAATTCGTATTTTTCGGTTTAAGTGCTGAGGCCATCTAGTTGGGCCCATTGTACTCCCCCTATAGTTATGAGTTGGAAGTCACTCCTCTTGCTCTAAACACTTGGTTCGGTTTGCGAACCTTAACAGGCTTGAATGTTGGACGCCTCTGAGGTCGTCTAGTTCTGAGAAGAATCTAGAGCCTAAACAAAGGAGACGACTGTTGGAGATTTGCGGACAGTGACAAAGATAATGTTCGATAGATTCTTCGTCTTCTTCGCAACCTCTGCACAAGCTGTCGCTCGCGATTCGCATCCTAAATGCGTGCAGCCTTAGCAAGCAATGGCCTGTGGTCAGGCCGACAATAGTTCGGATACTGTAGCGACTGGTACATATGTAACTTTTGAATAAGACCGGTCTTGTGGTATGCAAAATTTTTTCGTGCTGAATTTAAAGTTTGTAGAATTCATAATTTTCGAGGAAATTAGACATTGTTTTTGCAGGGGAAGTGGAAAGTTTTTGATAATTTTGAAACTGCTTATCAACATCCTTATCACCATGCTTTGTCGCAATTTTAAAGTCGATTGCTCGAAGGAGAAATGCTTTCTTTGAATTTGTAATATAAATATTTGCATGAGAGGGGGTGGAAGGAGTGACGCGAAGTTGATATTTTTTAGCATTTATCGCAATTATTAAGGGACAAATTCTGGTAAAATTTTAAGTTTTTATTTTTCTAGTTTTAATGGAAATTGATATAATGTAATTACGAAAATGCTAAACTATAGCCTAATGATTAGCATGTTGGTCTTGTAATGCGAAGGTCGTGAGTTCAAATCCCGGTCGGCGCAATATATAAATTCAGCATATTGCCTGCTTGGATATACCTTGGTCACCTCAATCTACGAAAATGAAAAATTCGTAGATAGAGGGTTGTGTGAAGGGCTAACAACCCGTCCACAATAGGTAATGAAAAAATGTTAAGGAACCTGAATGTCAGGAGGCCAAGGTCCGATTTGTGCTGTAGTGCCATTGTAGAAGTAGAAGAATTACGAAAATGATGCATTTCAATTGGAGGGGTTAGAAGAAGTATGCGGATCAAAACAAAATTTTTCGTCATGATATTTGCATAACTATACTTTGCTCAAAATTTTATAGCCTTTACAGTTAATTTAAATTTCGAAATGTTTTGAAATTTGTATGGGAAATGGTAGAAGGACTGAGGTAAAGTCGATAATTTTTTCGAAATTGATTGCAATTATAATAGAAATAATTGTGGCAAAAATTCATCCTTTTAGCTTTGCTAGTTTCAATGAAAATCTAAAAAATTCCTTTTCAAAATTGTACATTTATATGGGAGGAGGTGGAAGGAGTGATGGGATCAAACCAATGTTTTTTCGCGTTAATAATATTCACATGATTATACTTTGATCTAGTTTTCAAGTCGATAGTTTAAATAGTTGCGGAGAAAAATTATTTATTTAAAATTTCGAAATTTGTATGGGAGGGAGTAGAAGGAGTGGGAGGATGTGGCCCGTTCACCTAAAATTTTCTTTTTTGCTAAATGACATAAAATGAATTTCAGCACGATAGCTCAAAGCGTTCGAAAGTTATGTTGTAGACAGACGTTAACTCGGAATCGAAATTTTTGAGCGACAGCAAATATTTATGTTCCCTTGGTGAAAAAAAAGGTTTCGAAAGTTATTGACAATTTAGCTTTCAAGTATTACTTAGATTTTTTTTCAAATAATCGAAAACATTAAGTATTTTTCTTTCTTTATATTTATTTATTTATTTGTTTTTCGTTGTGTGTTGCGTTTACTAAAATCGATACTAACGCAATTAAATCTTGACAAAATTCCTGGAAAAGAGAATTAAGCCTATGGTGAGAAAGTAATTGGGGAATACCAAGGTGGACCAAAAGTACTGAGGCTTCCTCCACTATGGCGTAGCAGGCAATGAATAATAGCACACCACACTACACCAGTCATATCGTGGGCTCCTTACGCAGTGAACAAATAAGCCAGACAATTAAAAAATCTGAAATTTGTCCTCTCCATAAAATAACAATAATCCGGCATACCATAATTATCACCTAACTTTTCATAACTGATGTGCTACACACCTGTTCAAAATGATCCGTGAGCCTTATAATCAGAAAAATATAATTACCAGTTCATTTAAAGTTTCTAATGTAATTATACATGGGTGGGCTTATAATGTATGCCCACGTCTACACAGGTTCTATGTCGCACTGCAGCCGCTGCGCTTTATGCAGGAGTGTATTTCAGATATAATAAAAAAAACTCAGACTGTTCTTTAGTTTATTCCCCACTGTCGAACTGGAACATTGCAAGTGTTCAATTTAGGTGAAATACTATCTATACAACATATATATCTGGTAATGTTATACGAAGATCTGGATAAACTTCGAGAAGAAAATGAGGCTCGAATCCAAATAGTTCGAAGAGTAGCTTATTTATGTGGCATTAACATAGGCAAGCAAAGTTTTTTCAGGAATCTTCTTAATGGGTAAGCTTTAATGTATGTGAATATTTTTATGCTCTAGATGAAATTTAAAAGTTAAATACTTGTGTTAACTATAACGTTTAAGAAATAAGACACAGATTTATCAAGGATAAAGGGATATTTTTTGTCGCTCACGAACCTCGAATACGACTGTCCGTTTGACTATTTACTAATTAACATTTTGATCTGTTCCAATCACTGTTCGAACTTAAAATTGAATTCCAAATGTAAAGGAGTAGGACTGAAAATAAATGTACCGAAAATCAGGTATACGTAAATGGGGAAGAGGTGCAAATTTGTGCTGCCTTGAAACTGAAAAGGATGCTTATTAATAAAAGTTATCCGGCCTTCGACGTTATTTTTTCTTTCTGGAGGATAAAAGAGGTCTCCCTTCGCATGAAGCTGCGAGTGATTAACGCATGTGTCAAGTGGTGGAACTATACCGAAGGTGACTGATAAGTTTACCTAGAAACTGCAAACTTTCGTGCACCAATGACTGCGACGCATTCCAGAGATATCCTGAACAAACGTATCTCAAATGACGAACTTTGAAGTACAGCTGGACACACTAGGATTCAAAGGCGTTAATGGTAGTGGATCGCTCACACATTGAGGAAACCAGTGAAAAATCTCCAAACAAGTTCTGGATTATAACCCTCATAAAAGACGTCGGGTTGGTCGATTACGTAGCGCATGGAAACAGATAAACTTTTGAAACTAAATAGAAAATATTTACTTTAAATACAACAATTTCCACTTTTCTAATTTATTTCCAGACTGGCTGTATTTTTAATCATACTGGCCAGTACAAGCGTTGTTGGTAGTATTTTTTTCATACATGAACATTTTTCCAGTATTTTGAAAATAACGGAAGTATTTATTTAAATATGAAAATGATTGAAATTTGAATTTGAAATATTTTTTATTTAGAGTCTTTGTTTGGGTCTCGAAACGACTATATCGACTGTAAAATTACTCCTGTTTATTATTCTCCAAAAACGTTTTCATAAAATGATTAGATCCGTTGTGGAATGCAAACTTTTGAACGAAGTGATAGTTCTCGATAATGGTAAGGGCAACGAGAATTATGCGAATTCCTCAAATAAATTGTAACTAAATTACAGATATTGGCTTTAACAGAAGACTTCGGCAAGAAGCTAAGGACGCAATTGAAGAATCCTGGAGAAAATCTGCCATTCAGGTGCGATTTTACTTCGTAACGGTCCTGGCAATCATGAGTTTTTACTTTTTCTATGCGTTTCTAACGAATAGTTACAACCATATTATTGGCACACCGAATTACGTGAATATTTTTCGTAAGTATGACCTTTTTAATAGTACCGCGCTGAATTTAAGACTTTCTGAACTGCCTTGAAAAATCTAAAGCGTTCAAGACGATGTATCCTGGTTTTGAAGAGGCAAAAAACCATTCACCTTACTATGAGTTATTCATGCTAATAGACAGTTCGGCAGTTTATGTTGCTGGAATGAGTTCGTAGCTAAATGTCATAGTTTGAAAAATTATTTTGAATAAAAAGATCTCTTTTAGTTGCAATCTCTTTCGATGGAATGTACGTTTATTTAACTTATCATGCAGCGGCATTATTCGAAGTCTTGAACAAAATGATTGTTTTTTCAACGTCCCATGAAGTACCATCAACAATCAGAATTGCGTACATTCGAGAATGTGTTACGTACTACAATAAAATTATAAGGTTTGGTTCAAAAAGTACCTAAAGGCATTAAACGCAGAAATAAAACGATTCTGTTATTCAGGTATTGCGATGAAATCAGTAGTTTATATTCAATTATAAATCTCGCACAGCTTATCATCAGTCTTGCTGTTCTTGGCGTTGGTTTGTTCCAAGCAAGTGTAGGATTGGTGAGTATTCCGAAGTGCTCTTAAAGTTGTATTAACTTTTGTCGATCCCTTTAATAGGAGAATGATACAATGCAATTTATTAAAATGGTTTTATATAATTCTGCAGCCGTTAGCGAGTTGACCATATTTTGTTTTGATGGACAAAATCTCACCAGCGAGGTAAGGACAGAAATTTATAGTGTGAAAGGCGACTCGAAATTTAAACTTTACGGTTGTGATAGTAAAGGGTGTCCCATTAAGACCGCTTATTTACCGCCTATTTTGAATTAAGTTCCATTTTTTTGTGTCGGTCGTGCAGTATTTGTCGGATATTCTATTCCATACATAACCTCCATGTCTACACTCTATACTAAAATAAAAACATAACAGAATTATGATTGGGCTTAAAGCCCAATCATAAGATACTCTAGATGAGATGGAAATGACTTTAATATATCGGAAAATATATCATCTCAAATTCTTTCGAGACATTTGCATGGGAGGTGGTAGAAGTAGAGGGGGAGGTTTGCATTTTTCGTATATGACACCGAACATGGCATGCAAACTGTTTTTTGCTGAATTTAAAGTTTTTAGTTTTCATTATTTTTAAAGAAATTGGCCATAGTTTTCCTGAAATTGGGGCTTTTGTATGGGAGGTGGCGGAGGAAGTGGAGCGTTTAAGATGATTTTGAAACTGCTTATCATCATCCTTATCACCATGCTTTGATTCAATTTCAAAGTTGATAGCTCTCATATACTTGAAGGAGAAATGCTTTTCTTGAATGTATAATACAGATATTTGTATTGGAGGTGGTAGAAGGAGTGAAGCGGAGCTGATAATTTTTTTGACACTTCTTTCAATTATTAAGAAACAAATTCTGGCAAAATTTGAAGTTTGTACTTTTTCTAGTTTGAATGGAAAACGATAAAATGCATTTAACAAAAATTATACATTTGTATGGGAGGGAGTAGAAGGAGTATACAGATCAAAACAAATTTTTTTTCACATTATTAATATTTCTATTTGTATACCTTATACAAAATAACAAGTTGATAGCCTTAACAGTTTGGAAGAAAAATAATTTAATTTAAATTTCAAAATTTCGTGAAATTTGTATGGGAGGGGGTAGAAGGAGTGAGGTGAAGTTGATAATTATTTTTAAAATAAATTGCAATTATAGTAGAATTAATTCTGACAAAATTTCGTCTTTTCAGTTTTACTAGTTTCAATGAAAATCGAAAATATGTATTTTTCAAAATTGTACATTTGTATGGGAGGGGGTAGAAGGGGTAAGGGGATCGGGTCAATATTCTGTGATATTAATGACATTTATATCATAATACTTTGACCTAAATTTCAAGTCGATAGCTTAAATAGTTTCAAAGAAAAATCAATTTCTTAATATCTCGAAATTTCATGAAATTTGTATGGGAGGGGGTACAAGGAGTGGGGGGATGTGGCCCATTCACGAACTTAAAGTTACTTTTTTGCTAAAAATGACACACAAAAATGTTTAGCACTATAGCTCAAAGCTTTCGAGAGTTACGAGGTTCGTTTGATAAGTCCCTGGCCCAAGCAAGAAAAAAGCATTTTTTCCGGAAAATTTTTTTTTTATTTTTCAACATAATCTCCCTGGAGGTTAATACATTTGGTCCAACGTTTCTCAAGTCCTTTCATACCGTTCAAAAAGAAATTTTTGTCACAGTCTGCAAAAAATTGGGAAACGGCGTCTTTCACCTCTTGGTTCGATGAAAATTTTTGTCCACCGAGGTGAGTTTTCAATTTGGGGAACAAAAAAAAGTCACATGGGGCCAAGTCGGGCGAATAAGGTGGGTGGTCAACGATCTCATACCGCAAATCGTGTAATTTGGACATGGAAACCGCGCAGGTGTGGACAGGGGCGTTGTCGTGGTGGACGTGCTCCATCGTTGACGATTCGCGTGACACGTCAACTTAGAATGGCTGCCAAAAACAAACTGTTACCTACAGAAACCTGAAAAAATTCATGAGACCGTTCGAAAGTGCCATCTACCTAGCGACAGCAAAAACTTTTTCGTGAAACCACGTTTTGTCATTTGGGCCAGGGACTTATCAAACGACCCTCGTATGCTGTAGACAGACGCACAGACGGACAGACAGACAGACAGACAGACAGACAGACGGTCACTCGGAATCGAGGTTTTTGAGCGACAACAAATATTTCTGTACCCTTGGCGGCTCTGTGCGAGCGTTATTTCTTAGCGTTACAAACGGTAAGGCAAACACAATATACTCTCAGATTTCATCTAGAGTATAAACATTAGAGCTTTTCAAATAAGCACGGCTTTTTTTTTAATTTCAAAATAGGCGGTCTTAATGAGACACCCTTTAAGAATATGTTTAGATTTTAAAGGCGAAATGCAAAAAATCACCTTTAAATACAAATGTTAAAAAAAACTTTGAAAATTCCTAGACGAGTATTTGTAACGAAATTTAGAAAAAATAATCATGTCATCAGTTGTTCGGAATTATCAAATATTATGATGATGTATGTATTTCAGAGCGAACACGTACCTATCGCATGGTATTCGTGCAATTGGTATGACGAGTCCAGAGAGTTTAAAACACTTGTTTACATGATGATCATCAGATCGCGGAAGCCCTATTACCTTTCTGCCTGGAAATTCACCACTATGACTCTGCCAACTTTTATGGCCGTACGATTATTTTAGTAATTGGCGTAGAAATTTATAAAATTTGTTCTTTTTTAGATTGCTAAGACAAGTGGATCTTATTTTATGCTATTACGAAACGTGTCTCAGGGAAAAAGCAGTAATTTTAAAAAAAGTATACGTTTTTCAAAGATATGAAAGAGTTTGGTGAAATTTTTACAATGCATTTTGAATTGGAAAGAATGATTTCCGGACTTTTACACTGTTTTCTTTATTATGCATGAGGTTTCGGTCTCTGCTAAGACCTCTATAAATCACCACACTGTTTGATAAATGTCTTAGCAGAGACCGAGACATGGCGAATAATACAACAAACAGTATAAGATCCGGAAATCTTTACTTTTAATTGATACGAAAGAGTTTTAAAGAATTCTACATAGTTTTTGTAGCCGTGATAGAAAATATTTGGATTATATTCTTCTGAAAACTTAAATTTATTTTTATTTTTTATGTATTTTAAAAAAATATATTTGTCTTAGACTTCACAAAAAATTATAATTTAAGAGAATTGTTGGTTACTTAAGAAAATTTAAAATATTGTTACGGAGTCGTCGGCTTTCAAAGTAAAATAAAAAATAGTGCACTAGCTTAAAGCTTAAACTTTATTCTTTCGTTTTAAAATAGTGAGACCACTTTTTAATTTCACTATCACGCTGCACCATCGCTAATTGTATAGTAATCATTGTCGATGATATGAACTTAATTGCTGCCGAACGTTTTCTCTTCCGCACACGCTCATCATTGCCAGTGCCTCTCCGCTGTTTAACATAGAATTTGCGCATATGTGAACAGTTTAGAGGTCGCAAACAGTTCAAGATCGGAAACAGTCAAAAAGCAATTTAGTGAGTGTGTCAACAATTAAGGTTGCAAAAACGTTGCAGATCACAAAGAGTCGACCAGAGTTAGAGGGTTCCTTTCTAATGCAAAATCTAATCCAAATTAAATTTCTTTTCTTAATTTTTTTTTAATATAGGGTTATTCTATAAGAGGTGTTATTTTGAATAGCCCGCTATTTCGGTAGATGTCACTTTTGGAGCTATCGTTTTTTGACATTTGACAAGTAGAAACTACGCCATTAATAAAAATGGAACGATACACGCTTCAACAACGCATTGAAATTATTAAAATTCACTATAAAAATGGTGAAAATTTGGCAGAGACGGTTCGTAGGGTTATCCAATAAGAGGTGTTATTTTGATATTTAAAGAAAAATGGGATTTTTTGAGATAAATGATCGGATGTTTATTTCATTGTAAAGAGGAAGGTATGCCGTTAATAATGGAAAACAACATCAGCCAAATGGTCCGGCGGGGTCATTGGACCTTACTTTTTCGAAAATGAGGCTGGAGCAACAGTTACGGTGAATGGATTGCGCTATCGAGAGATGATTAATGATTTTTATGGCCGGAATTGATATTGATCTGGACAATGTTTATTTTCAACAAGACGGCGCTACGTGTCACACAAGCACCGAAACCATTGATATTTTACGGGAAAAGTTTCCGGACCGCGTTATCTCTCGAAGAGGTGATCGCAATTGGCCACCGAGATCTTGTAATTTAACACCTTGCGACTTCTTCCTTTGGGGCTACGTGAAAGATAAGGTCTACGCCAAAGCGTCGATTGAAGACCTCACAGATGGAATTCGTGAGACCATCGAGGACATAGGGCAGCCACTTTGCGATTTGGTTATGAAAAATATCATGGAAAGGATACGGTCCTGTAAGCGTGGTCGAGGTGGCCATTTGGCTGATGTTGTTTTCCATTATTAACGGCATACCTTCCTCTTTACAATGAAATAAACATCCGATCATTTATCTCAAAAAAATGCCATTTTTCTTTGAGTATAAAAATAACACCTCTCATAGAATAACCCTATAGAATGACCTGTGTTATAGGCAATTTCGGCATTTAAGTATGTGCGATGCACAAACACAGTCAAGGAGGGAAGGAATGGGATTGGAAAGGTAGAGGAAGGGGAGTGAGAACGAGCGTGCAGAAGCTGGTATATTTTTCAGTTGTACTCGCTGCTACTGACAAATATTTGCAGATGTTATGGGGAATGAATGATAGAAAGTGAAAAGAAAACATCTACTGAGTATATAGACCTTTTTGAAGTGCAACTGTTTCCCTTTTTACACCGTTTGCCCATTTTATTTCGAATAATTTTTCATGGCCAGTAGCAACTGAAAATCCGTGCTTAAAAAAATCCCGCTGTCTGGAGCGGGAATCGAACCCACGACCTATTGATTGTGAAGCACGCACGCTGCTCACTATGCCACGGAAGCCCATTGCCAATTATCGGATCTTTATTCATTGAGATGCTCCTATATCTTGGTCCACTATTTCGCGAATGTTGACTTCGTCAAGTTGGCGTGTTTATTAGCATTAATGAATCCTACCGATCATCGCCCATTATAGTTCGTAAATTATTGTAAAATAATTTCAATTGACTAAGCAAGCGTTCGCAAGAAGATGTCGAAACGGATGAAGTTGTCTTCTGGTTCGTTCTTTATATCATCGTTCAATAAGTTTGTAGGATGACATATAGATGGCGCCACTATTGACAAATTCATATGTTTTTTTAGGAAGTACCAACCTTCAAACGATACGTGTCAAAATTTCATGATAATCTGACGTTTAAGTCAGAAGTTACAGCGATGTAAGTAAAGCTATTCTAGTAATTTTCAATACAATGGAAAAATCTGAATTTCGTGTGTTGACAAAGGCATTGCTTTTTAATGGAAAAAATACCGTTCGACCAAAGCATTGCCTTGACAAGTGTTATGCGGACTCTACTCTATCGAGACAAATTGTACAGAAAAGGTTTGATGATTTGAAACGCGACCGTACAAACACCCATGATACAGAACGCTCTGGTCGACCAAATTCAACAGTTTTTGTAGGAAACATAAAAAAAATCCACAAAATAGTTTTGGCCGATCGTAAATTGAAGGTACGAGAGATATCTGCCACCTTAAAGATATCAGCAATACACTTCAGAGCAGTAGCGGCTCGTCAGGTGAAGCGCGTGAGGCGGCGCCTCATCTGCCAAAGCATTTTCGAACAAGTGAATCTAACATTCCTTATACGATTATATTTTGCATATACAATTATCGTTTTAGATCATTCTCATATCAGCTCTTAATAGCTGGGAAATGGGCTTTAAGAAAAAAAAACTTAAAAGCACTAAGACAGAAATGTGCGAGCCTGCAAACGATCGAGGCGACTGGAAAGTTTGCTCACCCAGCTCATTCAAACATTGCTGCCTGCACACACATTACTGCGGTTTAATCCAACGATGTCGAAGTCATAAAAAGTGAAAGATCTGAGGCGCAGATTCCATCTCCTAACCATTGTAATCAGTTCAATCGGTGCTATTTTTATTGCAAGAGCATTTATCTGCAGTTATTGCATTAAAATATTTTTTGTTTAAATGATTCATGAGCTTATTTGAGAACATATTATAGCATTACTGATACTCCTACCCATCCTCCTCCTACTGATACTCCTACCCATCCTCCTCCTACTGATACTCCTACCCCTCCTCCCAAAAAAAATTCTGAGCCTGAACTCTATCGGACAAGTCATGAGCCACCACTGCTTCAGAGTCAAAGCGGCAGTCAGCTAAGTGGCGAGAAGCCGGTGAAAGCCATCCGAAGCGGTCGAAAACGCAAACGTTAGCAGGGGAAGGTTCTGGCCTCCGTTTTTTGGGAAGCTCATGGTATAATATTTATTGACTACCTTCAAAATGGTGAGAAGAGCAAGAAACGAACCCAAATGAAGAAGAAAAAAGTGCTCTTTCACCAAGCCAATTCACCATGTCACAAGTCGATGGTAACGATGACGAAGAGATTTGCCTCCAATGAGGATGTGATTGCCAAAACTGAAGCCTATTTTGAGACCGAAAATAAATCGTTCTACCAAAAAGCATCAAAATATTACAGCGGCGCTGGAATGACTGTATCACTCTAGAAGGAAACTATGTTGAAGAATAAAGTCGAATTTTGCCTAAAAGTTGATGTTTTATTAGTCATCCTACGAAATTATTGAACGATATGTTAATCACAATGGAGTGTACTAATTTTGTTGTGCATTTCTTTCTATCGGTCGGTTAAACGGCTGGAGCACTACGACAATTTGCTCCGCCCTTACAAGAATGGGTAAGGTAAGCACAATTAAAATTATCCTTAGTTCTTCGCGGTAAAATGTGAAGAATGAAAATTTAGCAGTAGTTTTCTGGTTTTACTCCGTATGAAATCTGAGGGATTGTCTGTCTTCTACTAGGTGTGGCGGTTAGTAATTCTTAATTTTTTCTTTAAAAATACACGTTAACATTGGAAGAAAGATAAATAAATATTTATTCGCTAGTTACAGATTATGCTCATCTCTGAAATGGTGTCTTTGACCGCTTTCGCTGTGTGCTGTCGGGCATTGTTGTGCTGCAAAATTACTTTTCCGTGTTGTGTATCCCATTCTGCTCGCTTTTCGAGCAATGCAAGGTTCAAATTGATCATTTGTTGACGGTAGTGTACGGTATCAACTTTTTCACTTGGTTTCAGAAACTCCTGGTTTACGACACCCTTCTGATCCTCCAAATGCACAGCATAGTCTTCCTTCCAAATCGATTCGGTCTAGTGGACGATGTTGAAGATTGTCCTGAGCTAACCCATGATTTTTTCCGTTTTGAGTTCTCAAAATGTATCCATTTTTCGTCTCCAATCACAATCCGATGCAAAAAAAAATCCAACAAATAAAAACAGCTCCAAAAAAAAATATTTGCTCTCAAAGGTCTTCCCTGGTCAGATAAGGATCAAAAACGACATCAACTACTTTCGATGGAGTCACTTGAACATAAGCGATTTATTCTTAGTGCTGCAATCGTAGATAAACTAATTTCAGGTGAAATCCACTCGCCGCCCTTGTTAGGAGCTCTTTCCTTCAAAATGCCTTATCGATTCTTGAGAGACTACGTACTTCTCGACATTCTATTCCAGCGAACTAATTACGGCTAGCACGATAACTACCGATAACTTCCATTATACGGGCTTTTAACGTTGATTATAGCAATATTTACGACAATATGATGTTTCACTGTAATCGTTGTAACATAGTATAATTTGTAAGTACACATATAATGATTAATTCTTAAATTCTCTTGTAAGTTTTTTAAGAAAGTGAAAAAAGTTCTGAATTGTTTGCATAAAGATGTATTCCCATTGTCATACGACCTTCGACGTTTCAAACTCAACGTCCACCGACATTTTAGGCTTTCCCCCCCTTTTAATCCCGACTAACCTTAACTCCTAACTCCTTTTTTTCCCTTACCGACATGACTGTGTAATTTACATTAAAGGGTGACCCCCTAAGTTGTGTTCGGCTACTTAAGAAAAAACACCAAGATATTTTTTTTAAAGTGTCTTCCATAATGACGAATGAATCAGATCATCACCAAAATCGAAAATTCCATCCCTTGTAAAATAACATGGTCTTAATTCCATAACTAACACCTGAAGTGATAAACTTTTTATTATGGATGTCACGTCCTACATTAAAAATGCTTCGTAAATAACAAATTTATACAAATTAGTTTTCACAAAGTTTCCGACATAATTATACAGGGCAAGTTTTCAATTTAATTTCTCGAATCAATTTAACAGAAAACTAAAATTTGTCCTCAGTTTATTTTCTGCAGTCGAGTTTAAACTATTGGAGTAGTTCGAGATAGAGAAATATTGAGATATTGGTAGCTATCTGAAAATGTTGTACGGCGATATGGATACAATTCGTAAAGAAAATGAGCGTCGAATTCAAACCATTCGAAGAATTACCTATTTATGTGGAATTAATATAGGGAAGCAAACTTCTTTAAAGAATGTTATGAATGCGTAAGTATGAATAATTTGAATTTTCAAAGAAAATAAACATTCCTAAGCCGATACGAGTATAATTTGAAATACTTTTTTTTTTTAAGTTCAAACTCGAAATAAAATTTAAGTCTGTTTGCTTGCAGAATATTTATTTTTCATTTAAAAACATTCATTTGGGAATTCGCTTCTTTTCTGATTTTTTGCAAAGTGCACATTTGAAATTGAAAAGTGTAAAAATTCGCAAGGACACAAAAGAAAAAGACACATGATAGGATTCTTAAAATAAAATTTCAGATCGAATAAACAATATGGCTTAAATTTTATTTTTTTTTAACTTTATACTTAATACTTTACTTTTTACTTAATACTTTTCTATATGTAATTTAAGAGTAGTAAAAATTTGATTCTAAAAGTCTTGTGACGCTAAGATATAAGCTTTAGAGAAAAATAAAACATGGCTACGATTGTGCGTAAAGCCCAATCATAGGATACTTTAGATGAAATAAACATTTTTGTGATCTTAAGAAATTTTGTATGGGGATAGTGGGGGATAGAAGGGGTGACAAAATTGAACTTTTTTCACATCATGCTATAAGCATGCTCTATACAAAATTTAAGCTTCAAAATTTGAATAGGTACTGAGAAAATTAGTGCATTGAATTTAGTGAAATAGTGCAGTATGGGAGTTGGTAGGAACAACTGGCAGTGGTAACCGACTCGCTTTGCCTTTCAGAGCACGTTTGTGGATTCCTCTGTCTTCCATTCGCTCTACATGGCCAGCTCACTGCAGTTTACGTAGCTTGATGAACGTTGAAGCTTCTGGCTCGTCGTAGAGTTGATACAAGTCATGGTTGTATCTTATTCGCCATTCCGTTCCTTCCTTCACAGGTCCCAAAATTCTTCGGAGGACCTTTTTTTCAAATGCGTTAACTGCTTTTTCGGAAGTTCGCGTTAATATCCACGTCTCGCTGCCATAACAGAGCACAGGTCGTATAATAGTTTTATATATCCTCAGAATATTGTTCCTGTGCATTTTCTTGGATTTCATTATTGGAAGTACCGAATAATACGTCTTATTTACTAGTATTATCCGTTGTTTGATTTCGTCTGTTTCATTACCGCTCTTTGTTAGATTAGCCCCAAGATATATGAAATTGTCCACACTCTCCAAATTATATTCCGCAATTGTTATATTTTGTCTGATAGGCGCTCTCCTTCTTATTTGCGTCATTACTTTTGTGTTTCTTTCATTAATGCGCAGCCCGACTTCTTTTGCGGCGGAGTCAAGATTGACAAATACCTCCTTAGCACTAGGGAAGGATCTTGCTAGGATGTTAATGTCGTCAGCGTATGCTACTAGTTGGGTGGACTTGAATAGTAGTGTCCCGTTGGTGTCGACTGGGATTTTTCGGACGACATACTCTGGTGCCAAGTTGAATAGCATGGGGGCTAGACCATCACCCTGCTTTAAACCACATTCCGTTCGAAAGCTGGTTGTGGAATCGGTTTGTATTCTCACCTGGGATTCAGTGTTCGTCATTGTGAGTCTTGTTAGTCCGACTAGGAATTCCAAAGTCAAGCATGATTTGGTACAGTAGCGTACTGTACCAATCATTTTTATACTCTAGATGGAATCTGAGAGTATTATAAGTTTGCTATAACGTTTGTAACGCCAAGAAATAAGGCTCGGAGAAAAAAAAATGAATGATACAGAAGTTAATATTATCACTCAAAAATCTCAAAACCTACTCTATACTCTACATTGAAATCATTATAAAAGTAATATATCCCAAAATTCAGACTAATAGCTTTTATAATTTTCGAGCAAATCTATTTATTGTCGAATTGCGAAATTGTGTCATTTTGTATGGGAGGGGGTAGAAGGGGTGAAGCTAATCGTCTCATTTTTTTGGCCTTACTAACAAATTTAAATAAAAATTTGGTGCACAATTTCAGCCTGCTAAATTTTATACGCACTGAGTAAATTGGCTTAGAGTAATTCATGACATGTACAGTTTGTATGGAAGCTGGTAGAAGGAAGGAGAGGACACGCATAATTTTTATACGGTAGATTGATATTATCATAAAAGTAATATATTCCAAATTTCAGGCCAATAGCTTTTATACTTTTCGAGCAAATCCGTTTATTGTCAAATTGCGCAATTGTGTCATTTTGTTTGGGAGGGAGTAGAAGGAGTGGAGGGATTTGGCCCGTTCACGAACTTGACCTTACTTTTTTGTCAAAAACGACGTGTACGAAATTTGAGCTTTCTAGCTCAACGCGTTAACAAGCTAGAGAGCGAACGGACGGTCGGACGGACATCCGGTTTTGAGATTTTTGAGTGATAATATTAACTTCTGTACCATTCATTTTTTTCTCCGAGCCTTATTTCTTGGCGTTACAAACTTTAGAGCAAACTTATCGTACTCTCAGATTTCATCTAGAGTATAAAAAACAAAGACAACAACTTTTCATAACAAACTTAAAGAGAAATTCATAAAAACACATAAAAACATAAAAAATTGAATGGACAAAAGTCTACGGCAGTCAGTGCTGACTGACTTATACACGAAAAATTTCTAACTGAACCTAACGGCATTTCTTCAAAATTTGTTTATTTGCTCTTACTGCCATTCAGTACATGTGCAGCTGCAATTCTGTTATTCCGAAAAAGCAGTTAACGCATTCGAAAGAAAGGTCCTCCGAAGAATTTTAGGATGTGTTAAGGAAGGAACGGAATGGCAAATAAGATACAACCATGAGTTGTATCAACTCTACGGCGAGCCAGAAGCTTCAACGTTCATCAAGCTACGGAAACTGCAGTGGGCTGGCCATGTAGAGCGAATGGAAGGCAGAAGAATCCCCAAACGTGCTCTTAAAGGCAAAGCGAGTGGTAACCAGCCAGTAGGCAAACCACGCAAGCGATGGGAAGACTCGGTAGATGAAGACAGCGAAGCCATATTAAATAAACTGCCAACAAGTCGGGCGTAACTTTATTATTTTTGGGGCAAGTTAAAGATATATGGAAAGTCAATATGCAAGTTAAAGTGGTTATGGAAGGCTAAGTGGAACCCCCTTCCACAAGTGGAACCCCATTTAGGGCAGGGATGATGCCAATTCAACACTTAGTTGCGAATACGATCAATAGCTCCAGTATATGTAATCAATATTTCATTCGTTTATGCAAGTTTGGGTTTTTATGAGGAAGGGGGAGGGGTGATATTAAGGGTGGGTGAATGTCAATAATTTTTCAATTGATTACTTCAATTACGTCCAATATTTTCTGCATAGAATGTCAGTTTCATAGACGAAGTTGCATAGAATTTTCATAAAATTCGGTGTATTTTACAATCACGAAACCAATCATTTGTATGAGAGGGGGTAGGGGAGGTAAGGGAAATGTAAAATTTGTGATGCAGTTTTATTTCTTTTCTTTTGTAAAGTGCTCGTACAAAATTTCAAGTTCGTAGCTTTCAATTTGTTGGTTAGCAGTTGATTTATTGAAATTGGTTGAAATCATACTTTTGTATGGGAGGGGGTAGAAGGGCAAGTGTGATCTCAAAACTTTTGAAGCAGTTCCATTTTAACTATTTTCGAAAGTTTTTGTGCAAAATTCCAAATTGATAGCTTTTAATTTTTAGGTGATAATTGATTTTTTAAAAATTGTCGAAAAAATAATTTTGTATAGGAGGGGGTAGAAGTTTGGGAGCTATTCGACCAGTTAATATTTCATTCTTTTAGAAATTTTGCAAATTTTCAAGTTTCTACCTTAAAATTTCATTCAAAAATATTCAGTTTATGTGTTTTTTCATTGCATATGAAACACCTTGTGCACGTTAGACCAGGAGGGTCGGTGCATAATAATTGCAGAATTTTTATTATTTTTTCGGTATGTATAATAAATAGAAGTATCCACATGGAAAATTTAAACTTTGTATCTCTTACCAGAGCCAGAAAAAATCAATCAAAATTTTCGACATTTTTGCTTACCACCTCCCTCCCCTTACACCTCCCAACGTAAAACTTTTACCAAAATTCAAAACTATGTAGTTCTACAATTTGACAAAATTTGAATTTGATATCTGCACTCAGTTTTGAGATATAATGGTTTGAAATTTTGGAAAGTGCAATGCTCCCCATTTTCCCCCACTACTATTTTGTCCAAATGTTATATTTTTTTCGTATTTGTCTATATAGCTTAATATAAGTACCAAGTTTCAATTAAATAGCTCAACAAATATCCGAGATATTGATTTTCAAGTGTTTTTCCTTGCACCCCCCCCCTGACCCTCGCCTTACAATAATTAGCCTCTATGTAAGCTGATTCCAGTGGATCTATGTGCCACCTTGATGGTCTAAAAATATAAATGTTTCATGCTAAATAATTTCGAAGATATAATCATTTGAAAAAAAAATTCGGCCGACAATTGGTTTTTAGCCCCCCTCTTTTTGCACCCCAATGGATAAAAAAATTAGATTAATTTTAAAAGTTGTCCCATAAACCCTTTTATATGTATATCGATTTTTAGCTTCTTATCTGTAACCATGTTTAAGATATTTGAATTCTTAGTTTTCGGTTTAAGTGCTCCCCCGCCTCCCCCTGAACCCTTACACCCCTCAAAATGGGTGTCCGCCTGAGATCCTATCTATCTATCTATCTACAATCCCTCTAAAAATGAACTTTCTATCTTGAAGGGTTTGCGAGTTAATGTGCGCTGAGCGTACACACCGGCGTACGGCGGACGGCGTACAGACAGACGAATTTTTTTTTTTGCATTTTGAGGCTATTTAGTCATGAAAATAATAAAGTAAAATTAGCAGCTGGAGGACGCGGTCTCTGGATTGAGACGATTGGAGGTGACGACTTCAGGAGGCCAGGGCCCGATTGATGATGATGATGATGATGAAAAACCGCAAAATGTGTTCTTGAAGTGTTGCAATGTGACCGATAGCTGCTTAGTTTTTATTTCTGGTCAGGCCATTCCTCTGTTGGGGTCCTTACATGATACTCGCGCAGGTCTCGATTCCGAATCACTTCGATTGTTTCGTTGAACATCTTCCAGTTCTTGTTCACTCGATTCAAATTTCTTAATGTCCCGCACGTCCGCAATCCCAACATTATAATGGAGATGCATGTATTTATGTATCGCTGCTTTGTTAGCTCCACTCTACAGTTTTCACCCGTTCTAGCCATGTTTCCTTGATCTTGACAATTCTTTCGCAAAACTGGTCTAGATGTACCTTCTGAGCACTTGTCACTTGTCTCTGACAAAATTTTTTCACTGAGTCCAACTGTAACTTTCGGGATCCCCCAATAATTTGGCGGCACTTGTTTGGCAGCACATCCATCAGCAGTCTTTTCTCGTCCATACGAACCTGTCCACTCGATCGCTGCCGTTCGTCAATAGTCGTCTCCAAGTCTTTTCCCTTTCGTTGTTGCTGTTGAACATTCCAATCGATATTCGGAATTATTTCGTTCTTGTTCGGTTCTTTTCCTGTCGGTCGGGTCTCGTGTAGTTTGCTAGTCGATGGAACGCTCAAGATCGTGCACGTGTTGATCTTTGGATCTTTGAGTACGATGAGAAGAATGCAATTTAGATGTTCTTTATGGCTGATGATCGCGCGTATTAATTTGATGATAAGCAAGTAGAGAGAGTAGAGTACAGCGGAAGACAGCAGATATTTGACTAGGGCTAGCATGCAACAATATAATATCTAGTTGATATTATTTATTTACAGACTCGCTGTATTTCTCATTATAATGTCCAGCTTATGCGTTTTGGGTCACATTTGTTTCATAGTAGCAAATACGTCCAGTATTTTCAACATGACTAAGGTTCTTTTTACATAGTTATACTTTAATAAAAACATATTTTTACAAGAAATTTCAAAAAATTCGCAGAGTATCTGTACATGTCTCCAAACGGTTATCTCAATTATAAAACTGGTTTTGTATTTAATAGCACAAAAACGTTTTCATTATTTGATTAAAACAGTAGTAGAATGCGAAATAATGAACGATACGACAATTCTTGATAAAGGTAAAACAATTGCATAAATAACTTTCAAACCATAAACATTGACATTCAATTACAGATAATTATTTTACTAAAAGTCTTCAGCAGGAAGCTAAGAGTGCACTTGACGAGTCTTGGCGAAAATCATCTTATCAGATTCGGTTTTATGTTACTGCATGTACGGCAATAATTACCTTCTATTTTTTGAATGCACTTATAACAAATACTTACAATCATATCATTGGAACGCCGAATTATGCAAATATTTTCAGTTAGTATAATTTAATAGATGCCTAGAACAGTATTGAAACATTTTTTAATTTAAAGCGTTTACCACGAGATATCCTGGGTTTGAAGAGTTAAAAAACCATTCACCATACTATGAATTTTTCATGCTAGTCGATACTTGTGCAGATTATATAGCTGGAATGAGTTCGTTTCTAATCGTCATATTATTCGATGTTATAATGAGTAAAAATGGTTTCTTTTTCAGTTGCCGCAAGTTTTGATGGATTCTACGTTTATATAACATATCACGGAGTGGCTCAGCTCAAAATCTTAAAGAAAATGATCGTTTATTCGACATCGGATAAAGTAGCACCAAATATCAGAATTCCGTACATTCGAGAATGTGTTACGTATTACAATAAAATAATAAGGTTTGTGTCGAAAAATAAATTTAAAGTAAAATTAAGAGTGTATATTTTTAGATATTGCGAAGAAGTCAATGATTTATATTCAATCGTTAATCTTACACAGCTTTTAATCAGTTTAATTGTTCTCGGCGTTGTATTGTATCAAGCAAGTGTAGGATTGGTGAGTGTTTTTTCTCAAGATTCCTAAAATTAGTACTGAGTTTGTTTGATCCTTTTATTAGGAAAATGATCCAAAAATATTTATAAACATGGTTTTGTATATATCAGCTGGCGGTTTTGAGTTGGTTATATTTTGTTTCGATGGGCAAAATCTCACCACAGAGGTATGATTTTTTTAATTAAAAGAAGAATGCTAAGATATTAGGCAAAAAGGTAATTGCAAATTTTATTTATTACAGAGTGAAACAGTAATTGAAGCCTGGTACTCGTGTAAATGGTACGACGAGTCCAGGGAATTTAAAAAAATTATTTACATGATGATGATCAGATCTAAACCCTTCTACATTTCAGCATGGGGATTTACAACTATGACTTTGCCTACTTTTATGGCAGTAAGATTATTCACAAATTTGCTGTAAATCATTTTATAGAGCTTACATATTTTTAGATCGTTAAAACCAGTGGATCGTATTTTATGATTTTACGCAATGTTTCTCAATAAAATAAGGATTTTGCATGGAATAGATGACTGAAGAAGTTTAAAACAGTTTTTATAGTCACATTAGTAAAATATATTTAAATCATTCGATTGTTTAGTGGAAGAAATTTAGAGGCTTAATAAAGAGATTTGTAGACACACTTGACAAGCATAAAAGTAAATATTGTTATAGATCTGGCAATGATCTCTCTCAAATCTGCCAGAACTATTTAGAATATTCTTCCAACATGTAGAGGGCCATAGTAAAAACTTCTAGTAACTTCTCAAAGACACAAACAATGACACCCGACGCCATCTACTAACTTCCAGAATAGTCCAGACCCAGCAGAAAAACATACACCAGAGAAGGTTCGAGAATCGGATAAATCAATTATAAATAGCCAGAGGTCTACGACAAGGGATGATTCTCTCAGTGACAGTTTCATGGAAAACACCTATCGGTGTAAGTAAGCGAAAGCGATAGATCGGCGGTGTTACTGGGTTGTGCGAATTAAGTTTTTAGAGCGAATTTAGTGAAGTGATCGGGAAATTGTGTATAAAGTGCAATAAATAAATTATCCTTATATTTTAAAACTAATTGAGTTTTCTTTGAAATCTGGCGAACCCCTAGCTCGCAACAATTGGTGTCAGAAGTGGGATTTCAAGGATAAATTCGGGTTAAAAATCGCGAGTGAAATTAAAAATTCTCGGAACGGATAATTTTATGAGAGCGGAAAAGTGAAACTAAAATTCTCGAACGGACAGTGAGAATTTTGTGAAATCGAATATTCTCGAGTGCTCTAGTGAACAGTGACTTTAATTAGCGAAGTAAAATCGCGGAACTAAAATTCTCGAACGGACAGTGAGAGTTTTGTGAAATCGAATATTCTCGAGTGCTTTAGTGAGCAGTGACTTTAATTAGTGGAGAAAATTTAAGTGAATTCGGATCGCGGAAAAACTTAAAATAATCGGTAGTGAAAATGCCGCGTTATTTAAAGGACTTAAAATTAGCGGAGCTGAAGGAAGAGCTCAGTAGACGCGAGTTACCTACGACAGGGAGCAAGTCTGAACTTGTCAGCCGTATGATCGAGACACTCCAGGCTGAGGGTGAGGATGCAGATAGTTTCGAGTTCCAAATCAAAGAAGCTCGTGGAGATGAGTGTTCTGGTGCAACGGATGCTCTAACACAGTTAATGCAGCAAATGATGAACAAATTAGATCAACAATCAGCTGTGACAACGGACATGAATCGGAAATTAGAACAACAATCAGTAGATATTAAACAACAATCTGCGGACATTAAACAACAATCAACGGACATTAATCAGAAACTAGAGAAATTAGACCAGACTTCAAAGGACCTTAACCAAAAATTGGAGCTGCAAAATGATAAAATAGACACCATGGGTAAGGCCATAGAAGAAAACGTTGAGAAGAAACTTCGAATCTTCGAAGAACAAATTACGGAAAAGACATCCGGAATTGCAGAAGAAGTCGAACGCCTAAAAAGAGACTTCGATAACGTGAAGGCGACTGGCGTCATCAAGACAGAACATGTTGCGCACAAGGGTCTCAAGGCTCCAATCTTCGATGGACAAACACCGTGGGCTATTTATAAGACCCAATTTGAGGCCGCCGCAAGAAACAACCATTGGAATGATCTAGAACGGGGAACAGCTCTTATATTGGCGCTGAGAGGTCCACCAGCAGAAGTTCTTCAAACGATTCCGCAGGAGCAACAACAAGATTTTTCAACGTTAGTCCAGACATTGGATCTTCATTATGGCAGTGACCACATGCGAGAGATCTACAAAACGCAACTTTACAACCGAACTCAAAAGAACGGTGAAACACTTCAAGAGCTGGCACGCGATATTGAACGACTCACACTATTATCGCTGCCCAATGCGCAAACAGAGCAACGCAACGATACAGCTGTTTTCGCATTTAACAATGCTGTACAGGACAGAGAGCTGCAACAGGCGTTAAAACTGGCAGGTAAGAAAACGATTGGCGAAGCCTTAGTATATGGGCTGACGTTCGAAGCTGCCAAGCAAAGCTCGCGGAGTAACTATCGAGTTCGAGAAATAGTAGAAGAATGTGTGTGCCAGAAAGCCGAGTACACCAAGCGGAGCGAAGGATCTGGTGCTCCCCGATGCTGGAATTGTGGACAGGCAGGACACTTAAGACGCGACTGCCGCAAACCCAGAAAAGCGATCAACTACTGTTCCGGCTGCGCTGCTAAACAAAGAGGAGGAAGAGGCGAACCGTCACGAGAGCACGCTTCGCCTAATGACAGTCCGGGAAACGAATAAAGGCCAACTTCATGGGGCAGAAGTTGGCTGGTAGAATCGACGCCCCCGGAACCATCATCGCAGTTTCTCGACTACATCGTTGTGAAAACGACTTATGTATGAGTGGTCGAGTCGACAAATTAAACTGCATCATAACAGTCGACACAGGCGCAACACGGTCAGCGCTAAGATCTGACCTCGTAGATCGTACTTGGCTTCACAACACCAAGAAGTACGCACTTCGCACTGCTACAGGAGAAACTACAACGGTCCATGGAGAAATAGCTCGTGACATACAACTTGGGGATTTAACCTTCTCGCATGTATTCGTGGTAGCTGACATTACCGATGAGTGTATCCTTGGAATGGATTTTCTGAAACCACACGGTATCCAGCTGGACTTAGGACAACGAATAATGAAGTGGCGGAATATTGAAATCCCGATGGAAATAACATCCTCCAAAACAACAAAGCTGCGAGTTGTATTATGCGAAGATGCGGACATACCAAAGTCATCTGAGAATGTTATTTGGGCAGAGCTCGATGGTGATCCCGGGAACCACCGATTCTACCTCATAGAACCGGAAACGACACCTGCATTACGAAGTCTGATACTAGGAAAAACGCTCGTAAAAAGGAATGAGAAAATGATGGTACCAATAAGAGTCCTGAACGTTGCGGACAGCACTACCAGCGTAAAGAAAGGAGATGTAATTGGCAGCTGTGAACCAATATCGGCGGTGACGAGTATCGACAAGGCAGAACCACATGACGTACCCACTAAAAATAAGCCAAGAAGGAAGGACAATGTAACATCAACACTTCTTCAGTAAAGCAACCTTAGAGGAGAACAACACAAGCAAGCAGTAGATCTAATCGAAGGATTTAGCGACGTCTTTTCCACCGGTGATGACGACTATGGCAGAACAAACTTAGTGAAACATCGTATAGATACCGGAAGTGCTACACCGATAGGTCAACCTCCAAGAAGAGTACCATTAGCGAAACAAGGAGAAGTCAATTCAATGGTCAAAACTATGGAGCATCAGGGAATCATCGAAGAATCAGAGAGCCCGTGGATATCGCCAGTAGTGCTGGTAAAGAAGAAGGACGGCAGTACCCGTTTTTGTGTGGACTACAGGCGACTGAATGATGTTACGAAAAAGGATAGCTATCCACTACCTAGAATCGACGATATCATGGACACCCTGACTGATGCTAAATGGTTCTCAACGTTGGATCTGAAGAGTGGTTACTGGCAAGTGGAGATAGATGAAAAAGATAGAGAGAAGATAGCATTCTCTGTCGGCAGTGGACTGTGGCAATTCATCGTAATGCCATTTGGCTTGTGCAATGCTCCAGCTACGTTTGAAAGACTAATGGAACATTCAAGGAACATCTGAAAAATCTACAGGAAGTCTTCCAGCGGCTGCGAGCGGCAAAATTAAAGCTGAGTCTGAAAAAGTGCACTTTGTTTAGCGCAGAAGTCAAGTACTTGGGTCACATCGTTTCAGCTGATGGCGTAAAGACAGATCCGGAGAAGATACTGGCGGTGAAAAATTGGCCTACTCCGAGTGATAAACACCAGTTGCGCAGCTTCCTAGGCTTAGCGACATATTACCGACGATTTGTAAAAGACTTTGCTAACACGGCGAAATGTCTGCATCAGTTAACAGAAAAAGGGAAGCCATTTACATGGAGTCAACAGTGCCAGGAAGCATTCGAGAGGATAAAAGACCAACTCTGCGACTCCCCAGTTCTGGCGTATCCAAAACCAGGTCATGGTTTCATCATAGACACTGACGCCAGCAATGTCGGTATCGGAGCAGTACTATCACAAGAGATCGATGGGCAGGAGAGAGTGCTATCTTACTACAGCCGAGTACTCTCAAAATCAGAAAGGAACTATTGCGTAACTCGCCGAGAGCTACTAGCCATAGTAGAAGCAACAAAACATTTTCACAAATATCTCTATGGTCAAAAGTTCCTTCTTCGAACGGATCACGCATCGCTTAAATGGCTACTTCAGTTTAAGAACCCCGAAGGCCAAGTAGCCAGATGGATCGAAAGGCTCGAATCCTACGATTTCGAGATTGTTCATCGAAGAGGAAGAATCCACGGTAATGCCGATGCGCTTTCACGTCGTCCTTGTCCACCGAACTGCAAGCATTATCACCGTGTAGAAGGAAAAGAAGCCGGAGAAACCATTCAGAGGATAACGACCGAACCAAAGACTGGATGGAATCAGCAAGAACTGGAAGACGCCCAGCGTAAAGATCCAGATATTTCTCCGATCATGGCATGGAAGGACGAAAAGAAACGGCCTGAGTGGAAAGACATCTCACAATTCAGCGAAACCTTTAAGTGTTATTGGGCACAATGGAGCTCCCTTCACCTAGACGGCGGATTATTAAAACGAAAATGGGAAAACGCTGACGGAACATCATATCACATGCAAACCATCGTCCCGCATTGTAAAATCGAGGAGGTTTTGAAGGAATATCATGGAGGTATCTCTGGTGGGCATTTGGGTGTAAATAGAACCTTGGCAAAGATACGAGAAAGGTTCTATTGGATCCGAGATGATGTCGAAAATTGGTGCCGTAAATGTACTACGTGTGCATCAAGTCAGGGCCCACACCGCAGATCAAAGGGAGAAATGCAACAATACAACGTGGGACTCCCATTTGAGAGAATTGCTGTAGATAGTGCTGGACCATTTCCGGAATCAGAAAATGGTAATCGCTACATTCTAGTGGTCATTGATTATTTCAGCAAGTGGCCTGAAGCCTACGCAATTCCAAACCAAGAAGCAGTAACCGTCGCCGAACAAATTGTTACCAACTGGGTGAGCAGATTTGGAGCTCCACGTGAACTACACTCCGATCAAGGGCGCAATTTTGAATCTCAAATATTCAAACACGTGTGCCAAATGCTGGGAATAAACAAAACCAGGACAACTCCATTACATCCACAGTCCGATGGAATGGTGGAACGTTTCAATAGGACATTGAACTCAAACCTATCCAAACTCGTCAGCGGGAGGCAACAGGACTGGGATCAGCACATCCCTCTATTTTTAATGGCCTACAGAACATCGGTGCATTCAACAACAGGAGAAACCCCGTCCCGAGTCATTTTCGGAAGGAATATTCGAGTCCCTGCGGAATTAATGTTTGGAGTGCCACCAGACCAACCAACGAATGCCAAAGATTACGTCTCGGATCTTCGATGTCGACTAAACACAATTTATAAACTACAGCGCAACTGGGAAGGCCCTTACCAGATCATCAACCGGTTAAACGATGTCGTCTATCGGATTCAATTACATCAAAAACCCCGTACAAAAATGAAAGTGGTACATCTCGACCGACTAACAAAGTACCACGGTGCCATTGCGGAAATGAACGACTCTGTTCGGGACGAACAGGGACTAAGGAGAGGGTAATGTTATAGATCTGGCAATGATCTCTCTCAAATCTGCCAGAACTATTTAGAATATTCTTCCAACATGTAGAGGGCCATAGTAAAAACTTCTAGTAACTTCTCAAAGACACAAACAATGACACCCGACGCCATCTAGTAACTTCCAGAATAGTCCAGACCCAGCAGAAAAACATACACCAGAGAAGGTTCGAGAATCGGATAAATCAATTATAAATAGCCAGAGCTCTACGACAAGGGATGATTCTCTCAGTGACAGTTTCATGGAAAACACCTATCGGTGTAAGTAAGCGAAAGCGATAGATCGGCGGTGTTACTGGGTTGTGCGAATTAAGTTTTTAGAGCGAATTTAGTGAAGTGATCGGGAAATTGTGTATAAAGTGCAATAAATAAATTATCCTTATATTTTAAAACGAATTGAGTTTTCTTTGAAATCTGGCGAACCCCTAGCTCGCAACAATATTTATTATTCCGACATGTTTTGTTATAAATATATTATTTCTCTTTTGTAAGTTTTTAGCTTTGAATTGGAGGTCACGTAAGTATTATAGTTGATATCGAATCTCAGGCATTAGTAGGACAATGCATTAGGTCGATTAAAGCTTAGGAGTCGGATCTACGGATTTCAAAAAACCCAGTTTTGGCACTATGCAATAATTGATTTCTTGAATTGCCATATTACATCGCTTACTTTAGGACCACCGGATTTATGCCATAGAAATGCTCAATTTTGAAAAATTCATTTTTACGATTTTCATTCAAACTAGTAAAGCTGAAAAGACGAATTTTATCAGAATCAATTATATTAGAATTGCAATCAGTTTTGAAAAAATTATAAACTCAACTACCGCCCGCTCCTCCTAGATGAATTTCACGAAATTTTGAAATTTAAATTAAATTATTTTTCTTCGAATCTGTAAAAGCTATCGACTTGTAGTTTTGTGGAAAGTATAATAATAAAAATATCATTGACGATGGAAAATTTTGTTTTGATCCGTATACTCTTTCTACTCCCGAACTTAAAATTTTGCCAGAATTTGTCCTTTTATAATTGCAATAAATTCTAAAAAATATATCAGCTTCGCTTCACTCCTTCTACTCCCTCCCATACAAATATCTATATTATAAATTCAAGAAAAATATTTCTCCTTCGAATATATGAGAGCGATCGATTTTGAAATTGAAATATAGCATGATGATAAGGATGTTGATAAGCAGTTTCAAAATCGTCTATAACCTTACGCTTCCTCTGCCACCTCACATACAAATGCCAGAATTTTAGGAAATTATGCCCAATTTTAATACGAAATGAACATGCGGGGTCCATTCCACGTACAGAATTTTTGATGGGAGCCTCCAGATCTGAACAGCACTTCCTGCCGGCTGCTCAGGAGCATGGGTAGAGAACTCGACCTGGAAGATGCCCCTTTCTAGATGGTGCCGACGAAAATACATGTGTGTACTCTAGTGCGTAAATCTCGAGTAGGCTAAAGAAGCCCCCAAGGCGATACGACGCGAAGGACGAAGTGGATGAAGTTACTGGTCATAGCGAGCACCGAGGTATCACGGTGGACCTTAGCACTTCATTGTCTCCTTATAAAAATTGAGAGGAGAAACCAGAAACTATAGTCTGTATTTGTATGAGAGCTTGAAAAAAAAAAATATGGAAAAAAAACTTAAAGAAATAACAATGAAGGAAAAAAAATTGAGATATTTGTGTTTTACGATTTATTTTACTAAGCCCTAATACAATTGAAGCTACTGCTATTGCTGAATGTTGGGTACCTGATTCCGTCCTGCATTGGGGCCCAGGATTCTCGTTCTTGTGGCTACGGTTTATTGTTGATTGTGTGGCGGAGAGCAAAATATTTAAAGAGTTTGATCTATTTTCATAGCACAGTAAGAACAAATAAAAAGAAAAGTAATGAAAAAAACATAACAGGAGTACGATTGGGCATAAAGCCCAACCGATACACTAGATGAAAGAGAAATTTTTGTATCTTAAGAAATTTTGTAGGGGAAGTGGTAGAGGGGGTGACGACATTGAACTAATTTTTTCACATGACGGTAAGGTTGCTATCAAAATGTTTTATACAAAATTTAGGATTTAAAAATTTAATAGGTACTGAGAAAATTAGTGTATTGGATGTAGTGAAGTAGTGCAGTTTGTATGGGAGGTGATAGAAGGAGGGGCGAGTTTTTAATGACTTTTCAGAAATAACTATAAATATCATGCTTTTGACATGTCTTAAATTGCAGATCAGTAGTATTCATACTTTTCATGAAAATCGACTTTTTATAAAGTTGTGAAATTGTGTCATTTTGTATGGGAGGGGGTAGAAGGGGTAAAGCTAATCGCCTAATTTTTTTTTTGGTTTTACTAATAATTCTAAATAAATATTTAGTGCACAATTTCAGCTCGGTCAATTTTATACGCACTGAGTAAATTGGCTTAGAGCATTTCATGAAAAAGTGCAGTTTGTATGGGAGGTGGTGGAAGGAAGGAGAGGACTCAAATAACTTTTCTACAGTAGATTTATATCATCATAAAAGCAATATATTCCAAATTTCAGATCAATAGCATTCATATTTTTCGAGCAAATCCGTTTATTGTCAGATTGCGAAATTGTGTCATTTTGTATGGGAGGGGGTAGTAGGGGTGGAGCGATTTGGCTCGTTCACGAACTTGACCTTACTTTTTTGTTAAAAACGACGTATACAAAATTTGAACTTTCTAGCTCAACGCGTTCTCAAGCTAGAGAGGACACGGACGGATTATAATAATAAAAATCATGGTAAGATTAAAATAATGAAATTCAGACGAAGTTGAAGTGCATAGGAAAAAAAATATTTGTAAAAAAATTCCAGAATATTAGAAAGCATAACAGGACTACGATTGGACGTAAAGCCCAATCGTGCGGTATTCTAGATGAAAGAGAAATTATTTGATTTCAAGAAATTTTGTAGAGGAAGTGAAGTGGTACATGGGTTGACGACATTGAACTAATTTTTTCTTATCACGCTAAAGTTGCTATCAAAATGTTTTACACAAAATTTAGAATTCGAAAATTTAATAGGTACTGAGAAAATTAGTATATTGAATTTAGTGAAATTGTGCAGTTTGTATGTAAGGAGGGGCGAGTTCTTAATGACTTTATCAGAAATAACTATAACCATCATGCTTTTGATAAGTTTTAAATTGTAGATCAGTAGCATTCATACTTTTCAGGAAAATTCACTTTTTGTATGGTTGTGAAATTATGTCAGATTGTATGGGATAAAGCTAATAGTCTAATTTGTTTGGCCTTATTAATAATTTTAAATAAATATTAGGTGTACAATTTCAGCTCGATAAATTTTATACGCACTAAGTAAATTGGTTCAGAGTATTTCATGAAAAAGTACAGTTTGTCTGGGAAGTGGTGCAAGGAAGGAGAGGATCTTTGCCCTAGGTATACAAAGTTGTCTACGTTTTCTAAGTTATAGTTTCCTACTGTAACATTTTGTCTGATTGGCGTCTCTTTTCATTGTTTGTGTCATAACTTTTGTTTTGTTTTCGTTAATACGTACGTCCAAGTTTCCAAATCCTTCTTTAGCACTCTCCAGAGATATTGCAAGGATACCTACGAAGGAAGATGAAATTGCCGACTTCACCTCTTCATCGTTGGTAAATTCTCTTCCCCGAAGTTCTTTCTTCAGTTTTGGGAACAAATAGTAGTAATCGGAAGGGGTCAAATCTGGACTTTCTGTAGGGCAGCCATTGCAACGTGGCTCTTGTGTACAGGTGTGTGTTGTCGTGCAAAAGCAGCACACCTCGAGTCCACATTCCTCTTTTTCAGTATGAAAAAATTGAAAGCGTCTCAATTTCTTTGGATCAAAATGGGAACAAAAGGCGAATTGAAAAAATTGAAAGCGTCTCAATTTCTTTGGATCAAAATGGAGACAAATGTCAAATTGGTTTTGATATAGGCTAAACTATCGTTAGCGCCAGCTAGTGAATAATAGGGTATTATCAATGTATACATTATCGTTGAAAAGTTGTTGAGTCCGTCGCCCGAAAAGTAAAGAAAAACAAAAGAAAATATATACACCATATTTTTTTTTGTTTGTTTTTCAAAATTTTCCCGCCTTCGATGCAAGCATCTGATCATCGAAAAGGTTTGCCAACCCTGAGCCTTTCGACATAACAACAGTGACACGCGGCAAAAAGAAGTGCCGTTAGTTTTGTTGCCGGCGGAGGACGAAAAAAAAAAGACCGCGTGGAGTCGAGCGGTGCGATACTTTCGGGGAGGCAGGTTGTGTTTTTTCTCTGGCGGATGAGGCGGCGAACAAAAGAAAAAGTGTAAATTTGTCGGATTTCGGAAGTGGTTGTCTCTTTAAAAAAATCTTTGGCCTGAAATCAATCGTGTCTAAAAGTAATTACGACGGAAAAGAAAAAAGGCAGCAAACTACAATCGCGGAACGCCGCGGATATTTTTTGTCGGTTCGGAACAAGAAGTGGTTTCGGCTATAATTTAAAAAAAAAAAAAAAAAAAAATTGTGTTACCCGCGCGAGAAGAAAAAAACAAGAAAAGAAAAAGGCAAGGAGAAAAAAAAAGAAGGCAGAATTCTTCAGTGAAAGTTTAGTGATTTAATCGAAAGAAAATTTGGATCAAGTCGGTCTTGGGATGATCAAGAATCGAGTTCGTCGCGCATGCAGGTTAAAAAAAAAAAAAAATTTTTTTTACTTAGAAAAAAAAAATCTGAAAAAAAAAAGATCGTTTTGGGTCTTCGGTGCATGTAGTTGAGTGGTAGAAAACGCGCATTTTAAGTCTTATTTTGCTCGTGGCGTTTTCCCGAACAAATCGCATTCGTCTTTCTTAAAAAAAAAAATTTAACTAAGAATTAAATGAAATAAACGAAATGAAACAGAATAACTCAACTAATTAAAAATAGAATAAATTAACTAAGTATAAATTAGGATGAATTAAACGAAATGAATGAGAATAAATTAACTAAGTAAAAATAAACAATAAGCAAAAAAAAAAAAAAAATAACTAAAATTAGGATGAATTAAACGAAATGAATAAGAATAACTCAACTAATTATAAATATATAAAAAAATAGAATAAATTAACTAAGAATTAAATGAAATAAACGAAATGAATAAGAATAAATTAACTAATATATAATAACTAAAAATAAACCAAAAAATAGAGTAATTAACTAAAAATTAGGATGAATTAAACGAAATGAATGAGAATAAATTAACTAAGTAAAAATAAACAATAAGCAATAAAAAAAAAAATAACTAAAAATTAGGATGAATTAAATGAAATGAATAAGAATAACTCAACTAATTATAAATATATAAAAAAATAGAATAAATTAACTAAGAATTAAATGAAATAAACGAAATGAATAAGAATAAATTAACTAATATATAATAACTAAAAATAAACCGAAAAATAGAGTAATTAACTAAAAATTAGGATGAATTAAACGAAATGAATGAGAATAAATTAACTAAGTAAAAATAAACAATAAGCAATAAAAAAAAAAATAACTAAAAATTAGGATGAATTAAATGAAATGAATAAGAATAACTCAACTAATTATAAATACATAGAAAAATAGAATAAATTAACTAAGAATTAGATGAATTAAACGAAATGAATAAGGATAAATTAACTAATTAAAAATAAAATAAATAAATAGAATAAATAACTAAAAATTAGGACGAAATAAAAAAATTAATAAAAAAAAAAAAATGAAATGAAATGCACCCACTGGAGAAAAAAAAAAAGAATAAATAGAGAATGGATCCACACTCAAATGGCAGAATGAACAAAGATTTAAAATCGACCGGACCAAATCGAACCTATCGTTAAGGGGTGAGTTTGTTTTTTTTTTCTCTTTATTTGATTTTTGTTTTTTTTTTCTTTTCTTGGCAAACAGTTATATTGTTGTTGTGTAAAGATGATTAAAGGCTAAAGAGCCATTTTGAATGAACCCGAGCGTTTAGCTCATTAGCCCCGAACCTCGACATGGGGCCACGACAAAAATGATTTCTTTTTTTTTCAAGGAAAGTCGTGGCTGAGGTAGGGAGGCAGAGAGGGCGCTAGAAACCACCTTAGCGCCCTAACACAAATCGCGAAGTCGGCAACTCCATCGCTTCATGGTCTTTCACGACCACTGGGGAAAATTATCCCAATTTTCACCCTAACCCGGAGTAAGCCGACACGAAATTTTTGTTATACAGGCCATGGGTTTTATGGTCTGATTAAGGAACAAGTACCCCCCCACACTGCCGTAGCTAGTCCCGGCCGCCAGCAAGCGTGTCGCTTCCGTTCCTTAGTCAGCCACCAATTCGGAAGTAGGAGGAATTGGCCCTTTCTTGTCCCGAACCTGGACGTTTTTCGTTTCCTTTTTGAATTATTTTGACCTTTTAAGTCAAATTAATTCTCTCCTCGGCCTAAACCATAACAAAATGGCGCCTAACGTGGGGCTAGCCAGATCTACGCTAGGAGCACATAGCGTAGCCCGTCAACACGCGCGAGTCGGAAAAATTCCGTGCAAAATCGTTGATGAGCAAAAGGACTAAATTTCGTCGTTCTGCGACAGAATTTTCGCCTGAACGGCAATCACAGTCCATGTGCCAAGCTTTTTTGAGTTTCGTCGGCTAACCATCGGATTGGTTTTGTATGTAGACAGTGTGGAACTGACCTATTGACGAACCGTTTGGCAACCCTTAGGCGCCACTCTGTTCCATAGGAAAGGGAAACATTGTCTGCATGCAAAATTGGTTCTATGTTAGTCGACAGGTTTTAGTCTCTCGAATCATTCCACTCTTAGTTCGTGAGCACCCATCTGAGAGCTGGGCATGCCTTGTCTTGGCGGGCGTGTCGTCAGACAGAAGGGAAGAATGTTTGCGAATCATTGGTGAGTTTGGTGATAGAGATTATTGCCGAAGCTTCAGAAAAAGTTCCTTAATTCCTTAACCTTCCTTTTAGAGTTCCTATAACGTAGAGTTTTTTTTTGAACTAACGTAGAGTTTTTTTTTGATGGTACAAACTTTTACAAGTCTTCGGAGGAAAAATTTTGATGATTTTCTTTTGCGGATTTTGATGTTTTTTTTTTGCTTTTCTTCCCAAACAATTTTGATACATTTTATCGCGATCCAGTTTTTCCAGTGAGTCGGAAAGAGCATGATCGGCTTCGCGATTTGCTGCAGTTGAGGGGAGGGGAAAAGTGCGAACACGTGAGGGTTCATTCATTTTTTTTTCAGAATTCTTTAAAAAATTTTTTTTTGTAAAGTCAATTATATATATACAAACACTGAAACGTTCGTTATTCGTTCATTCATGCATGCCATCACATTCGTATTAACAATAACACAATTACTTTACGCTTACTTTTCGAATTTTTTTTTGTTCGGAATAGCATTCATTCGTTTAGTCTTAACGGGTTTTTTTTTATACATACATACATTCGTAAACCAATGGTTTTTTTTTTTGAGACAATCATACTTTCAGTTATCTGATCGCTCAATTTGTTTATCCAGTCATTCTTATACATTCACAAGTTTCCCCTATAATTTTATTAGTAGTTCGTTCAATCGTTCAGTCAGATTTTTATCCGTCTGGATGCATTGGCGATTAACTTCAATCATTCAATTATTACGTCTATTAAATATTTCCACTTGATCATTTATTATTAACGTCCTTTTTGAATTATTTTGACCTTTTAAGTCAAATTAATTCTCTCCTCGGCCTAAACCATAACAAAGTAACAATAGAAATTCAATCAAATCTATTTTATAATTGATAACTAAATAAAATTACTTTTATAAATTCATGATTCTACACCTCCTCCATACGGTTTGAGTAATTTAAGTTCCAATAGTAAAAAACCTAAGCCTAATAATGTAGTCAAACTAATCATTTCATCTAAGTTCGAAAGGGTTCTTGCAATTCTTTTTGTTAATTACATCTAACATTTAATCTTGAACATGGATTCGATTTTCGAGAATTAAGACTGGAAATTGCTGGTTATACTTTTTTTTGGCACTTGGCTAGATATTGTAGCGTAAAATATAGCAGATTGTGAGACCTTACATCTCTAACCTAACTAAAAAAAAATTGTTCAGCCTAGCATTAGCGAAAAAATCGCAAAATACGGGCAAGATTTACTAAAGGATTATTTGGAAAAAAGCTTAGCACATAAAAACCAATAAAAGTGTTGCCAGTACATTATTTATATTTATTCTATAGAATGGATCGAACTTTGCAATGGATCGAACTTTGCAATGGATCGAACTTTGCAATGGATCGAGCTTTGCAATGGGTCGAGTTTGGAATGGGTCGAGCTTTGGAAATTGACATGTGCAAATCGAACTGTGGAAAATGACATTTGTCATCCGCTTTGCCAGGATTGGAAGAGGTAAAATTCAAATTGGGCTTGGAAATTGCAAATAAGAAGGAAATTATCGATGAGAAACAGTTGCAATTGAATAGAGATAGCTACGTTTATTTATCTAGATACGTTTAAGCCGGATAATATGATGCAAAGACGAGGATTCCAAAAAAGTAAGACAATTTAATTTTCAATCCAAAACCCAAAAACCAAAACATTTCATTGCCTTTTTTGCAATGTTTTTTTAGATACCTATGTCATACGAGAATCACTATTTGTTTGCCGTGATAAAGCACGAAACGTTGTTAATATTATTATATACATGTGCGAATGCAGGATCGAACCGAACATATTATTCGGAAAAGGATATTCGAAACCCAACGAGCTAAAAATAAATTGAGGTGGCAAAAACTTAAGGTATGCTAATCTCAACAGAAATTTTGCTATTTTTTGGATGCTACATTTTCTTTCAGATGACAATAAAATAGTTGTTATCACTTCGTAGTTCCAGATACTATCGCAGTTTAAAGTTGCCTAACGTTGGGGTATATTCAAATATTTGGGAAAATGCGGCAGGGAGACAGACAGACGTTCGAAACTTTTGTATAATTGGACAGACGGTTACTTGAAATCGATAAAGTTCTGTCGATGTCATTCAGGCCACAAAACAAGCCTTTGAAACCATTGAAAACAATAAAACACCTTTCAACAGAGAACTCTTCAATACGCCAAGAAATGCCTGCGAATCCATACTTCATCGTATTAAATTTGAGCAGGAGCAAAAACTTCGACGGAAGATCCTTCAGTGCCCCAAATGCTTCAGATCTTACTGGTCATTCGTCGAAATGGACAACAACAATTTCATATCTTGATGACAACCATACCATTATTATTAAGCTAAGTTCCTACCAGTAAGATTTGCTAGAAACTCACGCCTTCCAAGTTCAAACCAATCCCCTTTCGCTCTGAATAATTATGGTTTCTCACCGCTAACACTACATTTTCGCACGAGACATATTTCTACGATACTCCAAGAGCTCAATATCCACAAATCTACTGGTCTGGATGGTATTCCTCCATTATCCTTTAAAAGTGCTCCTCTTTTTTAGATAAACTTTTTCGCAATCTCTTCTATCATTCCTGTTCTTCTGAATGCTTTCCACGTACGTATGTAGAAAGTGGCGAATGTTGAGGTAATTCCCAACAAAGGAAGCAGAGGAAATCCCGCCAACTACCGTTCTACAATGCGAGGTCGTGAGCTCAAATCCCGGTCGACGCATAATTCAAGGCATGCTGTTTACATGGATATACGAGAGCGGATAGATAATGACGTGTAAAAATGAAGAAAACAAAATTTCTTCGGCAAAAATTAATTTTGTTTTTCAACATAGTCCCCTTTTAGCTCGACACACTTAGTCCAGCGTTTTTTTTCCAATTTTTGGATCCATTCCAAATAATAAGATTTCTCTAACCCTTCAAAATATGCGTTGGTTTCAATGATGACATCACTATTCGTGGTGAATCTCTTTCCAGCAAGCAATTTTTTCAAGTCTGGAAGCAAGAAAAAGTCACACGGGGCCAAATCTGGAGAATACGTTGGGCGAGGAAGCGATTCGTAGCGTAATTCCAATAATTTTGCTACTGCAACAGCAGACGTGTGAGCTGCAGCGTTGTCGTGATGAAACAGCACTTTTTTCTTCGCCAAATGCGGCCGTTTTTCCTTGATTGCAGCATTCAGTCAATCCAACAACTGAGTATAATATGCTCCTGTTATTGTTTTTCCTTTCTCCAAGTAGTCGGTGAAAATTATTCCTTTGGAACCCCAAAATACTGTCGCCATAACCTTTCCAGCAGATGGAACGGTTTTTGTCTTCTTCAGTGGGCTTGAACCGGCTTCCATCCATTGTTTTGACTGTTGTTTGGTTTCTGGAGTGTAGGGGTGGATGCATGTTTCATCAAGAATTATGAATCGACGAAGAAATTCATTTGGATCACGCTGAAATAGTTGCAAATTGTGCTGTGAAGTTGCCACACGATTGCGTTTTTGGTCGATTGTGAGCAAACGCGGCACCCATCTTGCGGATAGCTTCCACAGGTCCAAATGATTTTTCAAAATATTCCAAACACGGTCATATGAGATGCTTATTGCCTTAGCTATCTCACGCACTTTCACTCGACGATCTCCTAGCACGAGATCATGGATTTTGTCGATTATTTCTGGAATGGTGACCTCATTTGGACGACCTGGATTTTGTATGGTCTCTGTGCTCATACGACCACGCTTGAATTCTGAAAACTACTTGTAAATCATTGCAATTGATGGTGCAGAGTCCAAATAATGTTTATCTAATTTTTCTTCGGTTACTTTAGCTGTTTTCCCTTTTAAAAAGTTATGTTTAACAAACAACACGAAATTCCTTTATATCCATTTTTTGAACTTTATTAAAAGTTGACTTGCTTAGACAGCAGTTTCACAAAAACTAAAAAAGGTATCAGGCCAAGCCCTCCGCCCTCGTACCTTGGTTACCTTAATTTACGAAAATGAAAAGTTCGTACATAGAGGGTTGTGCGAAGGGAAACAACTCTTCCGCAGTAAATAATGAAAATGTTAAGGAGACTGAAGATCAGGAGGCCAAGGCCCGATTTGGGCTATAGCGCCATTGAAGAGAATCTCTACAAAAGTAAATAATGCGAATTGCAAAAGTGGTGAGGTTTTCAAATAATTTAATTGAAAACCATTTGTAATTTGTCGTAGTTGTAGTGATAATTGAGAAATGCTTAAAGTTTTACACAAATCCTTAAATTTTATGATCCTTCCCTTCTATTCTCTTCGCTTAATTTTGTTAATTTGTCATTTAAATTCGTTTTTATCATTCGTACCTGTTGCTCTTGAGTCGGTTTAAACCCTATTTTTTTTAAATTCTCGACAAAAGAGTGGGTTTTGATAATTTTGAGCCGCAAGGGTCATACTAATAAAATCTTGATAAAACTCCTGGAAAAGAGAATTAAGACTTATGCTGGAAAAGTAAGTGAACTCTAATCCGCCTTTCTCAGTTAACAGGTGCTGAATAAGTGCTGGGAATATAGCATTGATGTATTGTACAATATATATTTGTAAACTTAAAATAGACATACGATACTATTGATAGGCACGCACGATACGTTTTTCGTTCTATTCCCACTATTTCCCCAAACTATGGTTTAGTTCATGGTAATTAGTATTGTGAACGCGCCATGTCGTACACCCAAAAATATGTAAATTTGAAAAAAATATTGTCATTACTCAACCTGCACGCTGCCATCTTATGCGCGTAGAAAATAAAAGATACACATCAATAAATCGATGGATGACGCACACTAAATGTGCTAGTCAGTTGGAAAACTACGGAGGCGTTGGGAGGATTCTATCGACGCAGACAGAAAATCTGCTAAGATTTTCAAATTGGGGGACGTGGTTACTGAGCCGAGAAGAATAGAGGCATAGTAAACAGGTTGCCAACACCCGATCCAAAATGTAGTATTATCGCAAGGTAAAATAATGTAGCTAATATGAAGGAATCCAATTCAAACAGATTTTTTTCCACACAATGGAAAATTTTTTCCAGATATTTTCGAAAGGTAAGATTGTAGGGAAACTACAGCATTCTTATTTTATTATGGCTTGGTATTACGTTTATACAAATTTGAATTTAAGAACTTGATGAGCTACTGACATTGTCGTTAAAGTTCACAACACCTTGACGTGAGAATAAGAAGCGTTTTGTTAACCCAAAATATCATTATTGATGCCCTTCTTGCATTGAGATAAATTTTCAACAAAGAATTAAACATCATATCACAGGAACAATGATCTTTTATGCAGATATTCTTAGCATATATATTTTTAATATACATCCAATATATCTATAAAAAACATCGTTTTAAGTAATTTATTTCATAATAATTTTTTTTCTTTTTTTTATGGCTTTATTACAAACATAAAACAAAACAAAAATGATGATTATGGTATCCATAAAAATATTAAAATTTAAAAACGAAAACAAATCCTGAATTGCAACAATAAAAAGTCTGCGTACACATATTTCTTTTCAAAATAAAACAATTGTTTTTCCTCGTTAATAGCTTGTGGGATATCCTCGTCTCTTTATTACTTCCCACAACCGTTTTTGCATGGAATCTACCAGCTTCTTAGTGAACTCTGGGGTTATTGAATTCCTTTCCTGGATCAGGACTTCCTTGAGCATTACCTTCGACGTTATTGTGTGCGCTCGAATCCTTTGTTCCAAGTGATGCCACAAATGCTCTATTGGATTAAGGTCAGGAGATTGGGGCGGTTTACGAAGCTAATTTTGGGCATTATACATCAACCAGAATCTTACTACCTCCGCAGTGTGCTTAGGGTCGTTGTCTTGTTGGAAGTAAAAGTTGTCGCTTAAGCCCAAATGTTCTGCACTTTTCTTCAAATTGCGCTTGAGAATATTAAGGTAGTCTATTTTATTCATAATACTTTCAATAAATTCAATTTTTCCAACTCCTCCACTAGCCTTACACCCCCATATCATAACACTGCCACCACCGTGCTTTACTGTTGGACAGAGATTTTTTACGTCGAAGGCCGCGCCAGTTTTCCTCCATACAATCTTCCGACCTTTGATTCCAAAAATACAAAATTTACTTTCATCTGAGAAAATAACTTGTTTCCAAAATTCTTTTAGTTTATTTATGTGTTCCTTAGCAAACGCCAGCCGCTTGAGTCTATTTACTGTTGTTATAAATTGCTTTCTACGGGCAACGCGTCCGTGATACCCATATTTCCTGAGAATTTTGCGAACACCATCATCAGAAATAGACTTGCGGTACTTTGTTTTGATATCCTTTGCCATATCAGCTGCATTTAATCTAGGATTAGCTTTCATCGTTCGGAGCAAACTCCGAGTTTGCTGAGGGCTCAACTTTGGAGGACGGCCAGATCTGGGTTTTGAAACCAAAACTCCTGTGTTTTCGAAGTTGTTTACGACTCGTTGGACAGATGAATGACTTCTGCTGACTATTGCACCTATTTCACAATATGACGTAACTTTTTTCCACAAATTCACGATAATTTTCCTTTCCTTTATTAGGCATCTCTTACTTAACGTTTTTTAGCAATTATTTTTAACGCAAACCTTAGATAAAAACACGTTTATCAACTTTTCTACACAAACTTTATTGTTATTAATGATTTAACTGCAACTCAGAGACTTTGACTTCCCTTTATACGCTTTGAACGCAGACTTTTAATTCCTGGAATTTCAGACTATTTTTCACTTCCGAATTTTTCCGTTGTTTTAGAGTACAGTAATTCTCATTATTGTTTTGTTTTATGTTCATAATGAAGTAATGAAAAAAATGAAAAAAAATATTTCGGAATAAAATGTTAGAAACGATGTTTTTTATAGATATGTCGGATGTGTTGGGTATGTACGCAAACTTTTTCTGCCGAGTGTATATATTTTTAATATTTTTGAAACTTATATCCTCTGACTTTTTATCATACCGATACAGAAAAGAAGATCTCACATACCTTTAATCAAACTCAGAAGAGTAAATTTCTGATAGCTTGTACGGAAGGTTCAAAAACTGTCCAAAAATAGGAGGATTAACAGTCACACTTAACTCCACTGTTATTTCTTAACTAACATCGGAGCTGGATAACTGCCCACTGTCCTGTTATTTATGAGCTTAGTTCTATCATACTGACAGACAGCTGTGATGTAAACTTCGTTCATTGTGGGCTCTTCCAACTCCTCCTATAGTATAGTTCTCACTTTAACCACAGTCCGAAGTGTGCACCCAAGGTCAAAGAATGTCAATGTGATACCATATTATTTTACTCTGATATTTAAATCCCACTAAATTTTTCTTTTAGAAGTGGTGGCTTCCTCCAGTATGGCGTAGCAGACATAATTATGGTACAGTTATATCGGGGGTTCCTAAATGGGCCTTTCGCAGTGAATAAATAAGCCAGACCATTAAAAAATTTGAAATTTTTATTCTTCATAAAATAACAATATTCTGGCATTCTATAATTATCACCTAGAGTGACAAGCTTTTCATAACTGATGTGAACCTTAAACTATAATCTACAACAAATTTGTTATTAGTTCATTTAAAGTTTCTAATATAATTATATAGGGGTAGATTTATATTGTATGGTCACGCCTACAAAGGTTCCTTGCCGCACTGCAGCCGCTGCGTTTTATTCAGGAGTGAATTTCAGATATAATAAAAAAAAACTCAGACTGTTCTCTAGTTTATTCCCTGCTGTCGGGCTGGAACATTGCAAGTGATCAATTTAGGTGATATAATATCTATACAACATATATCTGGTAATGTTATACGAAGATCTGGATCAACTTCGAGAAGAAAATGAGGCTCGAATCCAAATAGTTCGAAGAGTTGCTTATTTATGTGGCGTTAACATGGGGAAGCAAAGTTTTATAAGGAATCTTGCTAATGGGTAAGTTTTAATATATGTGAATATTTTTATACTCTAGATGTAATCTGAATGTAACATACTCTACATTGTGTTTGCTATAACGTCCAGAAATAAGGCTTTCACAAATTTGTCAAGGATACAGGAATATTTATTTGTTTGTCTATCTACTAATTAACACATATATCTGTTCCTATCACTGTTCGGATTTAACTGAAAATAAATGTACCGAAAATCAGGTACACGCACATGGTTTCAATCACGAGTAACTACATGTGAAAGAGGTGCAAATTTTTGTTACCTTGAAGTCGAAAAGGATGTTTAGGCTAATATAAGACTAATTAGGGAGAGATTTCCCTTCGCATGAAGCTGCGTCAAGCCCATTTTCATATATGGTTTATATGGAAGGTGACTATCTAGAAACTGTAAACTTTCGTGCACCAATAACTTCGCCGCATTGCAGAGATATTCTGGCCAAATGTCATCTCCAATGACAAATTTTAAAGTACAACTGGACAGACTAGGATTCAAAGGCGGCAGTGGCAGAGGATCGGTCACACATTGAGGAAACAAGATCTGGATTATAAATCTCATGAAAGACGTCGGGAATGAGAACAGTGCGAATTCTGGAAATATTTCCTTTGAAACTAAATAGAAAATATTTATTTTAAATACAACACTTTTCCATTTTCCTAATTTATTTCCAGACTGTCTGTATTTTTAATCATACTGGCCAGTACAAGCGTTGTTGGTAGTGTTTTTTTCATACATGAACATTTTTCCAGTATTTTGAAAATAACGGAAGTATTTATTTAAATATGAAAATGATTGAAATTTAAATTTGAAATATTTTTTATTTAGAGTCTTTGTTTGGGTCTCGAAACGACTATATCGACTGTAAAATTACTCCTGTTTATTATTCTCCAAAAACGTTTTCATAAAATGATTAGATCCGTTGTGGAATGCAAACTTTTGAACGAAGTAATAGTTCTCGATAATGGTAAGGGCAACGAGAATTATGCGAATTCCTCAAATAAATTGTAACTAAATTACAGATATTCGCTTTAACAGAAGACTTCGGCAAGAAGCTAAGGACGCAATTGAAGAATCCTGGAGAAAATCTGCCATTCAGGTGCGATTTTACTTCGTAACGGTCCTGGCAATAATGAGTTTTTACTTTTTCTATGCGTTTCTAACGAATAGTTACAACCATATTATTGGCACACCGAATTACGTGAATATTTTTCGTAAGTATGACCTTTTTAATAGTACCGCGCTGAATTTAAGACTTTCTGAACTGCCTTTAAAAATCTAAAGCGTTCAAGACGATGTATCCTGGTTTTGAAGAGGCAAAAAACCATTCACCTTACTATGAGTTATTCATGCTAATAGACAGTTCGGCAGTTTATGTTGCTGGAATGAGTTCGTAGCTAAATGTCATAGTTTGAAAAATTATTTTGAATAAAAAGATCTCTTTTAGTTGCAATCTCTTTCGATGGAATGTACGTTTATTTAACTTATCATGCAGCGGCATTATTCGAAGTCTTGAACAAAATGATTGTTTTTTCAACGTCCCATGAAGTACCATCAACAATCAGAATTGCGTACATTCGAGAATGTGTTACGTACTACAATAAAGTTATAAGGTTTGGCTCAAAAAGTACCTAAATACATTAAACGCAAAAATAAAACAATTCTGTTATTCAGGTATTGCGATGAAATCAATAGTTTATTTTCAATTATAAATCTCGCACAACTTATCATCAGTCTTGCTGTTCTCGGCGTTGGTTTGTTCCAAGCTAGTGTAGGATTGGTGAGTTTTCCGAAGTGCTCTTAAAGTTGTATTAACTTTTGTCGATTCCGTTAATAGGAAAATGATACAATGCAATTTATTAAGATGATTTTATATAATTCTGCAGCCGTTAGCGAGTTGACCATATTTTGTTTTGGTGGACAAAATCTCACCAGCGAGGTAAGGACAGAAATTTATAGTGTGATTGAAGGGACAATAAGGCATTAAGATTAGAAAGGCGACATGGATGTAACCTAGTAGGAAGTGTGTTGGTTTATAATGCGGTCGACGAATAATTCCAGCACACTTCCTGCTTGGATATAGCTTGGTCAGCTCAATTTACGAAAATGAAAAATTCGTAGATAGAGGGTTGTGCGAAAGGCTAACAACCTTTCCACAATAAGTAATGAAAATGTTAAGGAACCTGATGGTCAGGAGGCCAAGATCTGATTTGCGCTGTTTGTAGAAGAAGACGACTCGAAATTTAAACTTTACGGTTGTAATAGAAGAATTATGTTTAGATTTTAAAGGCGAACTGTAAAAAATCACCTTTAAATACAAATGTTAAAAAAAACTTTGAAAATTTCTAGACGAGTAGTGTAGCGAAATTTGGAAAAAATAATTATGTGCGAGTTGTTCGGAATTATCAAATATTATGCTGAGATATGTATTTCAGAGTGAAAAGGTACCAATCTCATGGTATTCGTGCAATTGGTATGACGAGTCCAGAGAGTTGAAAACACTCGTTTACATGATGATCATCAGATCGCGAAAGCCCTATTACCTTTCTGCCTGGAAATTCACCACTATGACTCTGCCAACTTTTATGGCCGTACGATTATTTTAGAAATTGACGTAGAAATTTATAAAATTTGTTCTTTTTTAGATTGCTAAGACAAGTGGATCTTATTTTATGCTATTACGAAACGTGTCTCAGGGGAAAAGGCAGTAATTTAAAAAAAGTAAAAACCTACGTTTTTTTTAAGGAGTTTTAAAAGATTTTACATATTTTGTAGCCACAATGGAACATATTTGGATTATATTCTTCTGGAAGCTAAAATTTATTCTATTTATTTTGCAAAATATTTGTCTTAGACTTCACATAAAATTATAATTTAAGAGAATTGTTGATTACTTAAAAAAAAAATCAAAATATTGTTATTTATTCAAAATTATTGTCACGGAGTCGTAGGATTCCAAGTAAAATAAAAAGTAGTGCACTTGTAATTAACAAAAAGAAAAATACTTGCATGACCAGAAACTGAGGCAAAAAATTTTGAGATATCCTAAGGGCAGCAAAAGTTTCTGGTCTCTCGCTCGTTCCATCAGAGGTAGTTCTGCATCATCAATTTCCTTTAATCTACAACAATGAGGTTATTACGGATCCTAACATGAAGGCAAACATCTTAGCGGCTCAATTTGCTGCCAATTCTTCTTTACCACTAGCGAATTCTAGCCTTCCAACGAATACTGCGCTAAATTCCTCCGTAGCACAAATTATCATTCGTCCGCGTAACATATACCGAGCTCTTAAGAATCTAAATGCTAACAAATCGTCCGGTCCAGATGGAATCCCTGCCCTTGTCCTTAAAAATTGTTGCGCTTCTCTTCATGGAAGCTTGAGAATGTTCAGCCAGTCCCAAAAAAAAAGAAAACGCATCAATCCCGGTAATTATCGTCCAATAGCAATAACCTCAATTCTATCGAAGGTTATGAAAACAATCATCAAAAATAGAGTAATAGGATATCTCAACATCAATGATATTATTGACGACAAATAGTATGGATTCCGCAGAAAACGTTCCACAGGAGACCTTTGAACCACCGTCACTGAACGTTTGAACAAGAGTATTCACCAGTTTGGTGAATCTTGTATTATCGCTCTCGATATTTCCAAGGCTTTTGACAGAGTATGGCATAGCGCCCTTTTGATCAAACTTAAAGCTATTGTTTTGGGCGACTACCTTATTTCCTGGATCGAAAATTTTTTAGCCAATCTTTTAATGCGTGTGGTGGTGGATGGTGTGGTTTCCCCTTCTTATAAAATTAACGCTGGTGTCCCTCAGGGTTCGGTTCTTTCTCCCACTCTTTTTCTAATATTTATTAATGACTTGCTATCTTCAACTTTCAATCCTACACATAGCTTCGCTGATGACAGCACATTAGACTTCTCCTATCACTTCAACACTGCTTTCTTAGCCCGATGTACTAGCTTAGTAGAACAACGTAGATATATGGTTCAATCATTGAATGACGGCTTGGCTAAAATTCTTATTTGGGGAAATAAGAATCAATTCGAATTTAATGCTTCGAAAACCCAGTGTTATCTTGTGTCCCACAAACGTAACTCTAACCTTGATACAATCGTCTTCGAAGGCCAGCCATTAAACAACTCTTCAAGTGTTAAGATGTTAGGTATCTAAATTACAGATAACTTATATTGGAACGATCATATATTTAACATCGCCAAGGAAATATCTAAATATTTGGGCTACCTAAAACGTTGCAAAAACTCCTTCATCGCTTCTGGGTTACTGACAATTTATAAGGTCTACATTAGACCCCGTCTTGAATTTCCACCTATGGGCGGGAGCTGCAAAACTTCTCTCTCCTATCTGTCTTGGACCATTAAAATTATGTGAGATTCTGACAACACTTCATCGCTCGATTTACTCGAGCATAGACGAATTGTAAGCTGTCTAGTCCTTTTGTATCGCTACCACAATGGAGATTGTTCGGACGAAATCTTTAATCTCTTACCCCCACGTATGCCTTTACCCCGTAATAGTCGAGCTGCTTCACGCGCTCATAAGTATTCTCTCAACCATATCTTCGGTCGCACTGTCAAATTTCGTGATTCATTTTTAAACCGGACTCTTCGAATATGGAACTCGCTGCCCATCTCAGTATTCCCGCATGACTACTACAGTCAACAATTCAAAAGAAATATGTATAGCCACTTCCGTCTCTATCCAATTAATACCCAAAAACCAATATCCTTCCCCCCTCACCGGAGCTGTGCTTCAGTACAAAAGGGAAATCCTCTAGTTCCGGTGCCACATAAAAAAAGCTTTATTCTTTCGTTTTAAAATAGTGAGATCACTTTTTAATTTCCACCATCGCCAATCGTACTGTACAATACTACAGGATCAAGTCCAAACTAAGCACAATTTGAATCGCCTAGCGGCTATAACTGAAATATTTCTTATTTGGATACCGAGATATAGCAGTCTCGCCAGGCCAGGATCTGCAAACATTAACTCCATTAGGAAGTCAGTCGACGTAGCACCAACAGTGTTGAAGACTACATTCAAACAAACTATTTTAGATTCTTTCTTGATGAGATTGCGGCAGCTGGATAGCTGTTATAACGTAGTCACTATAGCGTCCAAACTATTGGCGGCCTGACCACAGGTCATTCAGGCTGCGGGTCGCGAGCGACAGTCTGTGCAGAGGTTGCAACGAAAACGAAGAATCTATCGAATATTATCTTTCTCCAACAGTCGTCTTCTTTGTTTAGGCTCTAGATTCTTCTCAGAACTAGACGACATCAAACATTCGAGCCTGCTTCGGTTCGCAAACCGTACCAAGTGGCTAGCACAAGAGAAGTAATAATCATCTGATAATCAATAGGGAGAGTACAATGGGCCCAGTACAATGTGGTTCTTCAAAACCAATCTCCTACAACCTAAACCTAATCGTGCTGTAATCACTGTCGTGTTTCGGACCTGTACCCTCACTCACTCAAAACGCTATATCTTGAAAACTAATAATCACAATTCAAAGTGTTATAGCTTGTTTTTAAGGGAATCAAATTAAAAAAACAACATTAAAATGACAGTTTTATAATGCGGTTTTTTGAGAAAAACTACATTGATCCCAGAATTTTGAGGGTCAAAGTATCAAAAATTTGTGTTCTGAAGCAAATACCTCAGAATTGGGTACAGTTACAATGCGGACTATTACACCAAATGAAAGGCAATTCGATTCCCTAAAAACCAAATTATTACACTTTGAATTGTGATTATTAGTTTTCAAGATATAGCGTTTTAAGTGAGTGAGGGTACAGGTCCGAAACACTTTTCTTGATCACCCTGTATCTCCGCGGATATTGAAAATTGACCATCTCCGTAGAACAATTTTTTTCTCAAAATATATCTAGGAATAACCCCTTACAAGGTGGCGCACGAAGTACCAAACACCCTGTATATCAAATAGATGTATCGACATGGAAAATTTAAGCTTTGTATCTTTGACCAGAGCCCTAAGAAATAACTAAAAATTTTCGACATTTTTGCTCAGCACCTCCGTCCTCTTAATACCACCCAACGTAAAATTTTTACCAAAATTAAAAACTATGTAGTTCTAAAATCTGACAAAATTTGATATCTGTACTCAATTTTCAGATATAACGGTTTGAGATTTTGGAAAGGCATCATTTTTGAAATGCTCCCCATTTACCCCCACTACTATAATGCCCAAATGTTATATTTATTTCATATCTCGCTAGTATAGCTTAATATATGTTTCAAGTTTCAATTACATAGCTTAAAAGATAGATAAGATATTAATTATTAAGTGTTTTTAATTTTACCCCCCCCCCCTCCCCTGACCCTCGCCCTTACAATAATTAGCCTTCCTCTAAGCTGATTCTGTTCGATATGTATACCACCTTAATGCTCCCGAAATATGAATTTTTATGGCAAGTAATTTCGAAGATATAACCATTTAAATGATGGTTTGGCACCAATATTTTTCAATTTGACACTCGAATATGTTGTTCGGAAACTTCCTGGTGTTACCAAGGGAACACTATGCTAGCTCTGGAGAGTGCTAAAGAAATATTTGTAAGGAGCTTCGTACGTAACGAAAGGCAATCTAAACTCAAGACGCAAACTGGGAAAAAGAATGCAATGATGTGGTATAAATTTATACTACATAGAATTTTGAACTTAAAACCTAAAACTGAGGGTGTAAAATTTTTGTATTTAAAAATATTCAGAACTAATTATTTGATGTTGGTATAAAGATAAAAAAATTTCGCTAATCTTATGTTTTATATTATAGCTTTATTGCATCGTGGCTCTATTAGGAATGGCTCTTCCACAAAATATGTTTATATTATTAGGATTCAATTTAGGCAGTTTTGAAAAACCCATCTATGGAAAAGAATTGGGGTTTAATGATTCAAGGTCGTATTATCATTCCAGTACAAAATAGATCTGATAAGTGTGTCGAAGAAACTTCAAAATCAAAAACTATTTGCTCTGACTTATTTCGATCCTTTAGAAACAAGTACAAACAAAAAATAATCTTAAGTACTATCTAGTGATTTTCGGAATTTGAATAAGTTTTTTAAAGAAAATGAAAAAGCTCGGAATTCTTTGTATCACACCAAGATGAGACCAAAAATTTTGACACAAACGTACAGGTTTTTTTTTTAAAGCGTCTTCCATAATAATGAATGAATGAGATCATCACCAAAATCGAAAATTCCATCCCTTGTAAAATAACATGGACTTTGTTCCATATTTAACACTTGAAAACTTTTAATTATGGACGTCATGTCCTACGTTAAAAATTCGTCATAAATAAAAAATTAGTATTCACAAAGTTTCCGGCATAATTACATAGGGCTAAATTTTCGTTTTAATTTCTCGAATCATTTTAACAGAAAACTAAAATTTATCTTTAGTTTATTTCTGCAGTCGAGTTTCAACTTTTGGAGCGGTCAGCTCGAGACAGAGAAATATTGAAATACTGGTAGCTATCTGAAAATTTTGTACGACGATATGAATACTATTCGCAAAGAAAATGAGTATCGCATTCAAACCATTCGAATAATTACCTATGATATTTATGCGGGATTGATATAGGGAAGCAAAGCTCCTTAAAAAATGTTGTATGAATATTTTGAATTTTTAGCCTTTACGACGAGATATTCTGACTTTGAAGAGTTAGGAAAACCTTGAAAGGATGGCTTCTCGTACTATCGGTTGAAAATATTGATTTGTCTTGGCCAGAATTCGCACATTGTCGAAATCGATTGCATGATCTTCTGTCATTGGTGTGTAATGCAAGGCTCACCAAATTGATTACATTACCGAAGCATTCGATAAAATATGGCAGAGCTAAACTCAAGGCCAATGATTTGTCCAATAGATTTCAAATTTAGTGACCAGCCGTTTAAGACAAGTGGTTATGAACGGGGTGATATCTTCTCCATTTACAATTGCTACTGGTTTCCCTCAAGATACAGTTCCACCTCCAAATCTTTTTTTACATACATTAGTGACCTAATCCGCCATAGCTGGTCCCAAGCCCGGTTGAGAAAGGAGGAAGGAGCATAGAGTTAACCTGAATGGCCAACACCAGTGCGTCTCAGGAAGTAGGCAAAAAGTATGATATAGTTGGACTCGCAGCATAGCTGTGAGAACTCCAGCATGTTATATATAGCTGAAAACTCTCACCCCTTTTCTACCAGGATGTAATAAATAAGTAGGACTGGTCCTTTAGGCCGGGGTTGGGCGAGGCGCCGACAACGCATCACCGAAAAAAAAACACTGTCCAGAAACCTGAAGAACAGCTTCGGAACTTGGATGGACTCAACGGCAACGACCCCGCAAACGAAAAATGGACTACTCTATTGGATCTTGGAATGTTCGATCCTTATTTAGGACAGGCGCTCTGAAAGATTTCCTCGAAGAAGTGGCAAAACACAACATCAACATAACTGCTATCCAAGAAATGAAATGGCTTGGTAACGAAATTATGGACATAAGATCACACACAATCTATCTATCTATCTATCCAAGTGGAAAATTGTCGAGAAGCAGAGAGTTTGCAGTCGCTTTTGTCGTTGACAAAAAATTCAAACAGCAGGTCACGATTTTCAAAGTGAAAGATTGTGTGCAACCGAATAAAGACTATTGAGGCTCATAGAGGAACAACTGGAGGGCTCAGTGTCCATGACATAACTAACGACAATGGCCAACGTCTTATTGATTTCGCAATCAGCAAAAATATCATAGTAAGCTCTACGTGCTGCCCACATCGCGATATTCACAAACGAACGTAGACACACCAGATGACCACACCTTCAATCAAATAAACCACGTTAATATAATGACAAGATACAAAAAATGGACGACTATATGAGACAAAATAAAACGCGGGAGGCATACGCAATTGTAAAAGACCTAAAAAAGGGATATAAGCCAAGAACCAGTCTCTGCAAAGACGCAGAGGGCAACATGATCAGCGACACGCAAGAAATCAAAAAGAGATGGGCTTCCTACTTTGAACATCTTCTCAATCCCACCCCATTAGCACCAATCACGACAGACAACATCTCAATTGAGACCTCAACTGACGAAGAATAACTATTATCGACACTACCCACGCTTGCCGAAATCAAAGCAACCCTATGTGACCAAAAACTAAACAAAGCGCCGGGAAATGACGAGATACCAGTTGGACTTCTGAAAAACGCTGGAAACTGTGTCGTTGAAATACTACACAACATGATATGCAAAATTTGGACAGAGGAAATCATACCCGACGACTGGCGAAAAAGCATTATATGTCCAATTTACAAGAAAGGAGACAAACTCTGCTGTGAGAATTACAAAGGCATATCATTGTTGTATACGTCCTATAAAATACTGACAAAAATAATTGAACGTCGTCTTAAGACCTATACTAATCAAATAATTGACGAATACCAAGGTGGATTCAGAACCGGACGATCTACAACAGACCACATATTCTCGGCGAAACAGGTGGTTGAGAAATGCTGGGAATATAACACAGACATGCACCACATCCTCGTAGATTTTAAATAAGCATACGACAGTATCGACAGGAGGGTACTGTACCATATCATGCTTGATTTTGGAATTCCCTCAAAACTAGTCCGACTGACAAGACTCACAATGACGAACACTGAATCCCAAGTGGGAATGCAAACAGATTCCACAACCAGCTTTCGAACGGAATGTGGTTTAAAGCAGGGAGATTTCAGTTTGGCACTAGAGTACGTCGTCCGGAAAATCCCAGTCAACACCAACGGGACACTACTGTTCAAGTATATATATAATATCATTCGCTGACGACATAAATATCCTAGCAGGATCCTTCCCTAGTGCTAAGAAGATATTTGTCAATCTCGACTCCGCCGCAAAAGAAATCGGGTTGCGCATTAACGAACGTAAAACAAAAGTAATGACGCAAACAAGAAAGAGGATGCCTATCAGACAAAACATAACAATTGCGGAATATAATTTGGAGAATGTAGATAACTTCATATATCTTGGGGCTAATCTAGTAAAGGACGGTAATGAAACAGCCGAAATCAAACGACGGATAATACTTGCAAATAAGACGTATTATTCGGTACTTCCAATAATGAAATCCAAGAAAGTGCACAGGAACAATAAGCTGTGGATGTATAAAACTATTATACGACCTGTGCTCCGTTATGGCAGCGAGACGTGGACATTACCGCGAACTTCCGAAAAAGTAGTTAACGCATTCGAAAGAAACGTCCTCCGAAGAATTTTGGGACCTCTGAAGGAAGGAACGGAATGGCGAATAAGATACAGCCATGAGTTGTGTCAACTCGTCGACGAGCCAGAGGCTTCAACGTTCATCAAGCTACGTAAACTGCAGTGGGCTGGCCATGTAGAGCGAATGGAAGGTAGAAGAATCCCCAAACATGCTCTTAAAGGCAAAGCCAGTGGTAACCGGCCAGTAGGCAAACCACGCAAGCGTTGGGAAGACTCGGTTGATGAAGACAGCAAAGTCATTTTAAAAATTAGCAGCTGGAGGACGCGGTCTTTGAATCGAGACGATTGGCGGCGAAGACTTCTGGAGGCCAGGGCCAGATTGGGCTGTCGCGCCATAGATGATGATGGTGACCTACTTTCATTCACATCCAACGCAATTCAGTTTTGCCGACGAAGGCACTCCTGGCATCTCCCATCATTTTAACACCGTTTCTGCAACTCGACGTAGAATTTAAGAATATGTTGCCATCATTGAATAAAGCCAGCTTCGATGTTCTACAACGAGGCGAAAAGAGCATGGTATAATTCAATTATCGAAACCCCAATGGTGCCTTACATCTTAAAGCGTCTTCAAGACAAGGAATGTGTAATTTTTGACAATTAGATTTTATCTAGATCTCTAAGCCTGATAATTTTAGATATAACCGTCACCGAAAATTTACCACATATGCAGCATTATTAAGGCGAAATCGTAATGTTTCGCTGTACTAAGGCGATCCAAAAAAAGTATTTCCAACTAAAGAATTAAGTTCAACTCCTACCTTTGGGTAGCTGCCGTAAAAACCTCAGTCACCTGTCTCAATCATGTTCAATCTCATCCCGAAAAATTGATAGCAAATCTAGAAGTCAGCCCAACCCTGGACTCATTTGAACACAGACTGCCTTGATCCCTTTTAGCGATATTTTAATGGAGATTGTCCTCGGTGAAACTCCGACCTCCTGCGTTCTCGTTTTTTTACCCTCGCATTACACGTTGCTGCTGCACACAAATTGATAGGAAATCCAAGTCACCCTAACTCTGGACTCACTTGAACGCATACTGCCTTGTTCTCTTTTAGCGATATTTTAATGGAAATTGTTCTGCATCCTCGATTTTTTTACCCTCGCATTACTCGTAGCTGCTGCACGCTCCCAATATACCGCCGCACTGTGATGTTTCGAGATTCGTTCATCCACCGTACGATACGAATTTGGAACGCATTATCATCCCACGTATTTTCGAACAAATATAGGTATAATACCCCCACAGCATCTGGATTTTTCGCTATGAGCTGTCAAAGCTTCGTGGGTGAGTTACGACGATTTCAATATGTTTTCTCGAAAACGATGCACATTTCGATGTTCAAGTCGATCATAGAGGATACTCTGAACATGAATTTTGCCCTTTGGGCCAAGTATACATTTTATAATTTTGCTATCCATTTCGTTTTGGCAATCCATGGATGTTTTTTATGAATAATTGAAAATTGTTTGTATGCAAATATCAATGATGAAAGTTGCATGCAGGATGTAAGTGAGTACGAAATAGTTAATCTCTGTTATCACTGTATACTAGTAGATGATATCACAAAGGCGTTCCCCGACCGCGGTTACATCGATCAAAAGACCGTCCCTGTCGATCGATTGCAACGGCCCATTTTGCATCACCATAATATCACTGGTGTCTGCTCTTAAAAGTTTATGAGAAATGCATGGAAAAAAAATATGAAATATACTCACAGCATGGTGTTATTTCTCGAAAAAGATTTTTAGATCCTTCATAATTTTCCGACCAAAAGTATTTACATCCAGCATTGCGTTTTTTCAATATCACATTGTTATTTAAAATAATTCTTTTAACAATAAATATTACTCTACACTTCTTATCGAAATTAGAAAAATTATAAAATTTATTTTAACTATGTTCTTTTTGCAAGAGAACTGAATCGCATCTTTTACAAACATTCTGATCTTGGCTTATTGAAAATCGTCTGCAGCGTGGACATAAAACATTTTCAATAGCTTTACTTTCTACCTTGACGCTCTTCTCTTTTCCAGGCAAAAGATTTATACTTGATACTTGTAAAATTTCACATAATTCAGATGAGTTCAATTTCTCTTCAAGTTTTGGATGTAAAACCTGCAATGAAATAAATAAATAGCAGAAAGTTAAAATAAAGTACTATAATGTTATAGAAGTAGCATTGAAGTTTGCATTAGAAAATACTTTCAACCGTTAATTAATAATTCAAGTGAATTAAAACACAGTCTCGCAATTTTTGACTACTACAGCCACAAATAATGAATACAAAGATATTGCAGATATAAAACGAAGGTATCTATTTTTCGTATATGTTCGTGCTAAGCGCCAACAAATTATTTCAAATTTATCAAGCTTTTGACTGACAAACTAATAGTTTAGTGTGAATCCGATTATTTGAACAAAACTTTACCACGATTTAGTATTAATTGTTTATTTTTAAAGAAAATGCTTTGTTGGTTTGTTCATGTATGCTCTAAAGTCTGTGAAATTGGAAAAAATTGTTATTTAATTTTGTTTTTGCGAAAATATTTTAGTTTTTGGTGTGATTTTTTTGCATTTCATTGTGAAAATAGTTAATCAGTGGTTATCGCCGAGATGTCTCGATTGCTTCGAACGCTCAATTAGTTCGTGTATTGACGATTACATTTTACAATTTAGTAAAGATTCGGCGGTCTAACACATTTCACGTTTGCCTTTCCAGCTTCGTTCCAGAAAGAGATATTTGAGTATTTCCTATTTTTGTTACAAAAGCTGATTTACTACCTTTAAAGAATCCAAGGTGTCATCTCCACATTCTATAGAGACGTCTAAAGTCCAAGTGTTTATATCTTTTGTGCTTTGATTGAAAGTTTGCTTCAATTCTAATGCAGCATATATCAATTTTTCAGCATCTAAATTTTTCCATTCGTCCTGTGATTGAATTTTTCTTTTATAAAATGGTTCAGAATCTAAAATTAAGTTTGTAAATAATCCATTCAATTAATTGAAAGCAATAGATCTTACCATAATAACTCCAGCTTTCTTCAACAATAAACGGTACAATTGGCCATAATGCTTTGCATAGAATATGATAGCACTTTGTTAAGACATTTTGTACGGTTGCAACATCCTCTTCATTGCCGCAATATAAACGATCTTTGACTGAATTCAAATAAACTGATGATATTTGATTTGCAATGAAATTTTGAATGAGCGATGCAACACGATTATATTCATAAGAATTGTATAAATGTAGAGCCTAAAAATTTATATTTTTTTTACTTGATTCTGTTGAACATCACTTTTCCATTCTAAATATAAAAGGCACAACTACATTTTTTTTTAAATAAGCATACCTCCTTATCAAATTTCCAAAGTTCATTTAAAATATAACTGTCCAAGTAGCTTTTTGCCATCGTTCTATTTTCATGATCAATCTTTTGTCCAATAGATCCATTTAGATATTTCAAGGTATTTCGGATTTTGTTCAAATTATCAGCAGAAGCTTGTAATAAATTGTGGCTGACAATAATCGAAGAATGCTGCGTGCCGTGTGATGCAACCCACCATCTAAAAGAGATCCTGCTGAAAAAAAGGAAAGCAAATCGAAATGCTGAAAATACCTGAGTACGTCTACTCCATATTTTTGAATTATTTGGCTCGGGTGAATGACGTTACCCAGCGACTTGGACATTTTATAACCCTTTTCGTCAACCGTGAAGCCATGAACAAATATAGATCTAAAAATGAAATCATTTTTTTTTTAAATAGCTAATAGCAAATTTTGTGCAAGCTGCAGTTTACTTACTTATACGGTGCACAATTTCTGTAGCCAATGCTTGTCATTAAAGATGATTGAAACCATCCAGTGAACTGATCGAAACCCTCTAAATATAAATCTGCAACTCTATCATTATCTAACGCATACGACCACGATGTTCCCGAATCAAACCAAATATCAAAAATATCCTACAAAAATTCATTTTTATAATACTAATAATAATCAATAAAAATAATAAAACGGCAACCTGTCCAGGCTCAATTTGGTCTGCACTAAGCCCAAGGCTGCTCAAAACATCCGCAGGAATCACATTTTCGACATTTTGTTTCCACCAAAAGTCCATATTTCCAGTCTTATGTAGCAAAGCGCAAATACTGTCTATGGTTTTTCTAAGAAAAAATAACTGAATTATTAATTTTGACTTCAATCAAACAAATTATCGTTTTACTCATTAACGATAGTCCTTTTCGTATCTTTTTCATAGAACACCGGAATCGGAACACCCCATGCCCTCTGACGTGAAATACACCAATATGGTCGTTTCTCAAGTTGTGTAATCAATGCTCGCTTATTGGCTTCTGATGTTGCACGAGGATATATGTTCACTTTATTAATCTTTAAAAAAAATATTATAAAGTAAAATTAAAATATTGCATAAGTCATTCACCTCTTCAATAGCCTTCTTTTTGATTTTTTCAGTATTAATAAACCACTGATCACTAGCACGAATAATAACTGGCTTTTTAGTTCGCCAATCGATTGGATATGAATGTGTAATTTGTCCTGAGTGCAGTAAATCATTTCTTAAATGCCGAATAACTAAATCGTTGCCTTCGTCTAGTGCTGATTTCGAAATAAGAAACGGAGGGGCTTCATCATTGTATTCGCCTTTTTCATTTACAAAACATTTCTAAAAATTTCAATGAAATCAACCATTTGAATGATTTATAGATAGAGGTTCTTACAATTTTAATATTGTGTTGTAAGCTGAATAAAAAGTCATCAGGTCCGTGAGCCGGAGCGGTATGCACCAGTCCTGTACCTTTGCTGTCTTGTACATGTTCAGCCGGAAGAAATGAAAGTGTGGAATTCTTGTCGATTGGATGAAAATATGTTGTTCCATTCAGTTGGTCGCCTGGAACAAAATCAATAGTAAAACTTATTGTTATTAAAATCGTATCTAGCTACCATTTATGCTAGTTATAACTTCAGCAGTTTGATTAATAAGACTTAAAAACTGATCAATTAATTTCGTCGCAATTAAATATAAGCTTTTGTCATCATTATTCAATTTTATCAAACTGTATTCCAAAGATGAATTATAGCAAACTGCTTGATTGGATGGCAATGTCCATGGCGTTGTAGTCCAAATAATTCCGTATAAATCTTGTAAATCTTGCAAAGAGTTTCGGAACTGTCGTAACTCTTCTGGAATTTGTGCCAATTTCAAACGCAACATTATCGATGGGCTTACAAAATTCGAATCATATTCTAGTTCGGCTTCGGCGAGGGCGCTCCTAGAAAAATTAATAAATTATAATTCATTGACATTCGTGAAGTTTTAATCATACCCTGACGATGGTGACCAGAAAACTGGCTTCAAATCACGATAAACTAAACCTTTTTCAAAAAAATTCAAAAATATTTTCAACTCATTTTGAATGTAGTCCGGACGAAATGTTTTATAAAGATTTTTAGGATTATTCCAGTCGGCCATAATGCCCCATGATTGAAACTCTTTCCGTTGCGTTTCGGATGTATCGGTCGCGAACTGACGAGCTAAGAAAAATATTATGATCTTTAATGAATTCAGTCCTTTCATAAAATACTAGCTGTACCCGGCCACGCGTTACTATGGCTTAGTCTGATATGAAATGAATGAGAAAGTAAATAAATATATTCTAGTGGACATAGATTCACCGAGAAAACACATTATTCAATTCAATTTTTTATTTATTTATATTAGGGGAGCACGTGAGAGCACTGCGGCCTTTTTTGGCCTATTGTGCGATTATTGCCCCTATATCCTACCATAACTCAATAGCTTTAGCTACTTTGAGTATTTGTAAGGGAGCCATGTTGGCTAGTTCCTCGGTGGAAATGAAACCTTTCCCCAGAAGATTATGCCTTTTCCTTGCCACTGCTTCACAGTGGCATAGGATATGTATTGTCGTTTCTGAGTCTTCGAGACAGAGACGGCAGATGTCGGTTTCAGCTAAGCCCATATTATTAAGGTGGTGGTTCACTCCACTGTACCCCGTCATTAGGCCAATTAGAGTACTAATATCGCTCTTTCTGAATTTTAGGATATCTTCCTCTTTGTTTTTTTGTCGTATGATTAGTTTTTTTGAGGTTGATAAGCCTGGAAGTCTATTCCAGTAGATTTTGTGTTCTTGTTCAACCCACTTCTTAAGTGTCGAGCTTTGATGCCCTTTTGGTTTTCCGCAGAATGGCTCTGGACCAATAAAGTTTTTTTCCGCGCCATTTTTTGCAAGGCAGCCTCTTCGTTTCCCTCAATTCCCATATGTCCTGGTACCCACATTAAGGTTACTTTGTTCCTTTTCCCCAGGATGATTAAGTCTTGAAGACAGTCCCAAACTAACCTCGATCCGTGTTTATTGGATGTTAGGGCTTTGAGAACCGCCTGATTATCCGATAGGATATAAATTGATTTGTTGCGATGAGCTCTCCTTATATTCTCTTGGATACATAGCTCCATTGCAATTAGTTCAGCCTGGAAGATTGTGGCTTCTTTGCCGAGTGGTTTTGAAACCGAGAAGTTAGGGCCTTTGACTCCGGCTCCTGTCTCCTCAGAGGTGCGCGAACCATCTGTATACCAGATACTTGATCCCTCTTCCATTTCAATTCAATTCAATACCCTGCCTTTCCTTGCTGTGGAATGAAAGGAAAGGAAGAAAAAAGAGGTTTTTCGCAGAAACATTGTTTTATTGCGAAGCTAGTTGATTTACTACATTTTTTGTATGTCCGTTTTCTGCATAAATATAAAGATCAGACAGTTTACCGACTCTGGAACATGCGACTTATAGTTCGCCATGAGAGAAGCAATCATTTTCTAAATTCAAACCGCACTTTTGTGTTGGTCCGAAATTGAAATGAAATAAATAAACTTTGGAGCTCATCGCGTCGTCCTGACAGTCGAAAATTAAAATTCGTAGATATAGGGTTGTGCGAAGTGCTAACAACCCTTTCACAATAAGGTCAGGCAGAGCAGTAAGCAGACTAGGACGAATTGAGCTGCGAGCAGATCAGTGAGGTGCGATTTGGTCGATGCACTGCGATTTGGTCGGTGAGTTGTGATCACAATACACGCAGTATGTTGATTTGAGAAGATATTAGTCTACGTTTCGAAACAATTATGTGTCTACGAAGTATCGCAAACGTGTCGGTCAGTGTAAATTCAAAGGTAATGCCGTCAAAACTCGAAGGTCTCTCACGAAATACATGTTAAGGCAATACAGAGAGTAATTCCAGTGTGCACACTGTAGTTGTGATCAAATAAGTAGTCGGTAAGCACAAAATCACTGGTATTAAAAGAGCTGCTTTTAACAAATAGTGAAAAAAAGCAACAGCAGTTGATCGTTGCGATCTCGCCATCCCTAGGTGGGACCCATTGAGCAATTTTCTGGATTTTTTTTAGAATATTGAAGTGCGCTAGAGGTCGCTGGAATTCAAGTAAAAATAAAACTAATTCACTTCAATTACTTTATTATTCTAATAATAAAGTATTGTGATCGACACAAGAAAAAAAAAAAAATGCTACCCTGAAATTTTTTTTTCGCGTTTCATGACTAAATTAGCCTAAAAATGCAAAAAAAAAATCCGTCCCGCCGTACATATGAACTCATATCTCCTAGACCGTTAAAGGTAGAATGTTCGTTTTTAGGTGGATTGTTGATTGGGTAAGTGAGCTCTATTTTCTAAATTTTAGGGGGTGTTAGGTGGAAGGGGAAGGCGGGGGGAGGGAAAAAGTCGAAAACTACACTTGCTAATATCTCCACCACGAATGCAGATAGAAAGTTGAAAATCAGTAGAGGTATAGAGAAGGTTGCGGGACAAACTTTAAAAATAATTTAATTTTTTTATCCATTGGCGTCCGAAAAGGGGAGGCTAAAAACAAATTGTCGGCCGAATTGTTTTTTTCAAATGGTTATATCTTCGAAATTACTTATAGTAAAAAATTCATATTTTGGGACCGTTAAGGTGGCATATAGTTCCATCGGAATCAGCTAGAGAGTGGTTAATTATTGTAAGGAGGAGGGTCAGGGGAGATTGCAAAGAAAAACACATAAAAATGAATATCTCAACTATCTCTTAAGCTATGTAATTGAAACTTGAAACTTATATTAAGCTATACTAGGAAAATACAAAAAAAATATAACTTGTTGAAATAATAGTAGTGGGGGAAAATGGAGAGCATTTCAAAAATGGCGCACTTTTCAAGATTACAAGTCCTTATATCTCAAAAAAGAGTACAGATATCAAAAATTTGTCAGATTGTAGAACTACATAATGGTTAATTTTGGTAAAAATTTTAAGTTGGGAGCTGTAAGGGGAGGGAAGTGATAAGCAAAAATGTCGAAAATTTTGAGTGATTTTTTTAGGGCTCTGGTGAAAGATACAAAGTTTAAATTTTGCACGTGGATACGTCTATTTGATGTACATAGAAAAATAATAATAACTTGATCCATAATTGTTATAAACCGACCCCCCGGTCTAACATGCACAAGGTGTTTCATGTGCATTGAAAAAAACACATAAACTGAAAATTTTTGAGTACAATTTTAAGGTAGAAACTTGAAAATTTGCGAAATGCATTTAAAAAAAATCCCTAAATATACGAAATATTAACTGATCGAAAAACTTCTACCCCCTCCCATACAAAATTATTTTTTCGACCATTTTTAAGAAATCAATTATCACCTTACTATTAAAAGCTATCAATTTGTAATTTTGCATAAAAACTTACAAAAATAGTTGAAATGAAATTATTTTAAAAGTTTTAAAATCGCGCTTGCTCTTCTACCACCTCCCATACAAAACTATGATTTCGACCAATTTCATTAAATCAACTAATAACCAACAAACTAAAAGCTATGAACTTGAAATTTTATACAAGCACCTTACAAGAGAAGCGAAATAAAAGTACATATCAAATTTTACGATTCCCCTACCTTCTCTACCCCCTCCCATACAAATGTTCGGTTTCGTGAATGTAAAATACACCGAATTTTATGAAAATTCTATGCAACTTCGTCTATGAAACACATTCTATGCAGAGAATATTGGACGTGATTCAAGCAATTAATTAAAAAGCTATTAAAATCCACCCACCCTTACTATTACCTTTGCTCCTCCCCTCATAAAAACCCAAACTTGCAGAAACGAATGAAATATTGTTAAATTGACAACAGCCCTGCCCAAGAACTCCCTTTCACTTAGCCTTCCCTAACCACTCTAACCTGCATATTGACTTTCCACTAATCCGCAACTTGTCCCAAGAATAATAAAGTTTCGCCCGACTTGTTGGCAGTTTATTTTTAATAACCACAAACTTAATTTATCGCTGTTTTTTATAATCACTTTACACTTTTTGTTTGTTTATAAAAAAACTTGCTAAGAGTTTGACCTTGCCAAAATGAGCGCTTTTTATTTTTGTATGTACAAGAAATGAAATAAAACTCAAAAACTTGTTGGTATTTTCAGAAAAAAGTTTAATCATCACAAAATATACAACCTGAAATATAAAACTAATCTAAATGTAAACAAATAATCAATCATCACTCTTTGAACGTACATTTTTACGGTAAAAACAGCTTAAACTGATTTTTCATCGAATAATTCTCCTTTGCATTTTATAACTGTTTTCACTAGTCTCGGTATACGAGCAATAAATTTATTGATTATGTCTTGTGGTATATTGTTTTAGCTTTTATTTAAAGCCTTCCACATGTCTTCATGTGATGAGAAATACCGATCACGATCGTTTCTATCAAGTTTACCCCATAAAAGTTCGATCGGATTGAGATCGGGATTCTGAGGAGGGCACACCATATTGTTTAATAGACCTTCCGCTTTTATTCTAAATAGCTTCTGCATAATTTCGAACTATGTTTAGTGTCGTTATCTTGTTGGAATATGAGCCCATCGCCAATGGTTCTCAGCCATTTGTTCCGAGAATCGTTTTGTATTGTTCTTTTTCTTGATCCCTTTGATTCGTACCAAATCGCCAGTTCTATATCCAGGGAAACAATCCCAGACCGTTGTGCTTCACAAATGGCATCGCACAATCTGGCAGCATCTTTTTTCCGGCACTACGTCAAACTAAAATTCTCCTTTTTATTCCAAATATTTCGAACTTGGATTCTTCACTCCAAAGAACATTTTTAAAATCTTCTTCTGTCCAATATCGTTGGGTAAGAGCATTCGTTTCTTTTTATTCTACGGCCTTAATAGCGGTTTTCGGTCGGCAACGCGGCCAAACAAATTAGCGTCTTTTTACAGTAGTAAGTGACACAGGTTTGGTTCGAGATTTGTTTACTTCAGCGCAAATTTCTGGCGTTATTAGGCATCTATTCCGCTTGCTGGTAACAGCAATGAAATGATCCACGCTAGAGTGGTTACTCTCGGTCTTCCTGAGCGTGGACAATCCTGATTATTGCCGGTTTCCTTGTATTCAACAATTGAACGATGAACAGATGTCTCCGTTAATTTCAACTGGGCGGCAATCAGACGTTCAGATTTGCCTTCATTATGTAGAGCAATGACGGCAGACCGATGCTGATTTCCTGTTTTTCCGTCATTTTTAATACGTATTGACACTAGTAACCACAAAATCCGATTAAATAAGAAAGTGTGTGAATAACTCGTCAAAACAGTGCAACTTAATATGAAACACCTGGTTTTGGATGCTATCACAATCATAAATGTTGGTAAAGTAAAACAACAGTAAAATAGAAGTCATAAAAAATAGCAATGACTCTACCTGACTTGCTCATACTCGGCATTCGTTGAAGTTTGGAAACAATGCGTTTATTGCACCCTCTCTTGATAATTAAACAGAAGAATTTGCTTTTTGGATATTCTGTATGGACTATAGAAGATGTACAGTTGCAATTGGAAATTAATTTTCAAATATTTTTGGAGTATTTATAGATAATACAATTTTTTTGAAGTGGTCTCAACCTTTTGGCTGGCAGTGTATGCGTGTCACTCATCCGCGATCTTATTTCGCAAGTTTCTTCTATTACTGCTATTACACTTTTAAAAACATAACAGAATTGGGGGCGTAAAGCCCAACAATATGATACTCTGAATGAAATGGGAAAAAAGTTTATTGTACCGGAAAATATTTCATCTCAAATTCTTTCGAATAGTGAATAGTGACGTTTGCATGGGAGGTGGTAAAAGCAGAGAGGGGTGGTTTGTAATTTTTGTACATAACACTGAACGTAGCATACAAAATATAACATGCTAAATTTAAAGATTTAGCTTCGTAATTTTTGAAAAAAATTGAACGATTTTTGTCTACCTTCATGGAATTTGTATGGGAGGTGGCAGAGAAAGTGGGATGTTTTGGATGATTTTGAATCTGCTTATCAACATCCAAGTTACATTTGAAGAAAAATAATTCAATTTGAATTCCGAAATTTCGTGAAATTTATATGGGAGGGGGTAGAAAGAGTGAGGTGAAGTTGATAGTTTTTTTTGAAAATTGGTTAAAATTGTAATAAAATTAATTATGACAATATTTGGTTCTTTTAGCTTTGCTAGTTGCAATGAAAACTGAATAAATGCATTTTTGAAAATTGTGTATTTGTAATCGAGCGGCAATATTTCTGTACCCTTGGAAACTCTGTGCGAGCATTATTTCTTAGCGTTGTAACGTTTTGAAATTTATGTTATGGGTTTACCCAATGTAAACCCATAACTAACAGAACTTTGTCTGTTTTTTTTCTCGTTACTTTGATTTAAGATAGGAATTTGCCCGATGCAATTCTTATCGAAACTTTGAAAGATAATTGTAGTGATCTATGAAAATTACTTCTAGGTTATTTTCATAGAATCCGAATCGAAATTGCTCGAAAGCGAAATTCGACTATGAGTCTACCCTGAAGTACAAGATTGACCTAACGTAAGGCCGGGTTATGAGTCTACCCAATGTAGACTCATAGCCAAAAAATAGAAGTTATAAGGGGAGTACGAATGTACTAAGAGACTACCCAGTGTAGTCTCAAAGTCATCATACCAGAGAGGCAGGTTGGACTTTGTTTGTCAACCGCAAAATTGTCGTCACTCGAGTTTTAGGCCCCATAAGGAGGGCCCGTTTACTCATGGCTATGAGAAGCCATGGTATCTCGAGTGAGGTTTAAGGTTCGTTGGGGAGTATGGACTTACCTGACCATCTAGCCCAAAGGGCCAGTCGCACGCTCAAAGCCCGGTAAGGCCGAGGGCGGGTCAGGTTTTAATAGAGACTCTGTAAATTAAGAAAAATGTTAGTTAAAATGTTTTACCTCCATGGTTTATATAAAAACACTCGTTCACCGTTTGAAATTAAACTGTTTATTTGATGATTTTACTTAAAAAAACTTTTGATTCTATTTTACCAGAGCACTTGGTAGGCTTTTTTTTTTCTTAGAAGCTCTCGGGAGGCTTTTAAAGACTAATCGGCTGAAGCGCTTGGTAGGCTTCAAAACAATCAGCTGTATTCTTTAGCACTTGGGAGGCTTGAGAATAATCAGGCCGAACCTGCGTTGAGATCGGCTTTTTATACAAAATTTTCTTAAACTATTACATTAAAAAAAACTCTATTTGCCATTAATGCAAGACAATCGAATTCTTTTCCTAGTAAGCATAATTCGTTTCAATTTTTATTCAAAGGTAACAAATTTAATTTTCCATATTTTTAATAAAATAAAATTTCATTTCATTTTTTTCTTTTTTCTTTCCACAGTACGGAAGAAAATGCCCATTGAGTGCGCTAGCTAACACGCGATCATCACTTTTTTTCCCATAGAACTTTTCTTCGCTTCATATATAATTTTTTTTTTTCTTCCATACATTGCTCGTTGCATTTAATGCACTTGAGTCTTAGTCATTATTATAGCCGCGTATGTCGGTATGTAGATATATATCTGTATACATACTCGTATGAGCCAGAATGGTTCTTTACTCGTCTCAGCGGTATGTCGATATGTATATACTTAATCGCATGTGCTGGGACGTTTGGTTTGTTTTATTATTTTTTTTTTCATTAATATCAGGCTAGAGCGTATTATTCTTTGGTACGCGGCCTGACATTGAAAATTTATTGTTGGTATCGTATTCAGTTTGAGGCAGGTTATTTTTGAATACAAGAAATATCTGAATACGATACCTTAGAACCGTATGACTGATTTTTCTCTCGAGCAATGATGGATTTCCGTATTGCGAAAGTTCTAATGGAAGATGACGCAATTTTCGTGTCATCACAGCGTTACAAACGGTAAGGCAAACACAATATACTCTCAGATTTCATCTAGAGTATAAAAAGGAAAATTTAATTTGGTAGGCTTTACGCACTGAACAGTTTTTTTGAAAATTCTACAAAAAAGTAAGAGTCACCTTGGTCCAACTCTAATACACAGTTGTGTTGTTCTTTCTTCAACTGGGTTTTGCGAAAGCGGTCGAATAATGGACGAATCAGGGACGAAGAGCGGACGAAAAGCAACCGAACAGGAAGATATAAAAAGGCGAGCATTTGCGATGAAAGAGTGAGTCGAGATCGGGTCGTCGCGTGGTAAGTCGATGTAGGAAAGCGAAAGAGACGAGATCGGAAGTGAAAGAGTCGTAAGTTGGAAAACGACTGACGGAGATAAGTAAGTGATAATTAATAATAATAAAAAGCGATAAATAAAGTTTTGCGGTTATTTAAGCTAAAGCGAATTTGTTTCAATTTTACTTGAAATCCAGCGAATTCTAGCGCACTTCAGTATCTTTATTGGTTTTACGGATTGAGAGAACCTTGGTGGGAGTTTCATGAGATTTTTTTATCAATTGTTACTTTTTCTCAAAATTGTGTTGCATGGACGATGATGGCAAAACTCTGGCCCAAGAATTTAAATATTGAAAATATGTTTCGACGATTATCAACTATAAACAAATTATTGACACTTTGTAGATGGTGCGAAAAAAGTAGCCTATGGGCGGTGAAAAGGAAAATCCGCCACTGATGGAAGAACCAAAGATTACAACAGAATTTATTTCTGCTTATTAAGATTCAATGATTTATGATATAATTGTCGGATGTATGAATGTACGTGCAACTTAAATAAAATTATTAGTTTTTCAATAATTACATTTCTTTCGAATCTCCAAAGGCGGCAAGTTCGATTGCCCTCCCATTGCTTTCAGTTCAATCGGAAGACCGTGACAATCCCAGCCGGCTTTGTAGTGGATCTTTTTACCATCGACGACATGTTGCCGTATTGTAATATCTTTTAGGATCTAAAAATATTTGAAATCAAGCGCTACACCCGGACAAAAATTACTGTGACCAAATGTTTACCTTATTGACGGCATGGCCCATATGAAGGTCCCCATTTGCGTAAGGCGGGCCATCGTGCAAAACAAATTCGGGCGCTGAGTTGTGCTCATGCTGGTACTGATAAAGACCCGCAAACGAGCCCTAAATTTAAATAAAAGTTAATTATTTGAGAAATTGATTCGAAAATCGCGCCAACCTGCACCAAACTTCGCTCGAGCTCACTACGCTTTGCAGCCGACAATCGCGATGGAAATTTAGTTTTCGGCAAATTTATTGTATTTGTGTATTTAACAGTTTGTTTGGAGGCATGTTGAGTCGAAGCCAAACGCAAATTTATTTTATGTTTGAGAATAAATCGTCGCAGATAAACAAACATCTCGGATCTCGTAACCACAGCACACACAGTACAGCCGTGTGACGTTTCTCCCGGCATGGTTCTCGGCAAGGCGTATTTTAGTGGTAATTCTTCTGGTACAAAACAGACGAATATTGTCGCATCATATCGTACAACAAATGTCATCAAACAGCCGGTGAGAGGAATGTCGTGTGTTGGGATCAAGGAGGATATATAAAAGGAGTACCTGATAGTCTGTCTCATGTGGGAATATTTTTTGATTCGGAAATTTTCGAAAATTGTGTCCAAGCTTAACTTGGCTTCAAACTTTTACAAAAAAAATACAATAATTTTTATTCTTTCTTGGTTGCTAATATTCAGTCAGCAATAAAGTAATTTTCAATACAATGGTGTTTGCTATTTAATTTCAGAAATTTTTATTTTTTCAATTTTTATTAGTTTTGGTTTGTGTTTAAGCTAAGTACTTTAGCAACGGACAATTTAACGCGGGACAGAGACTTACTTTGGGTTTAAGTATGTCAAACAAGGATAGCGAAACAATTTTTTCGAAAATTTGACAACTGTTTCGAACAATTTATCGTGGGAAAGAGTTAGTTGCAATATTTTTAAGTGTGGCAGACAAAGATAGCGAAACGATTTTTTTCGAAAAATTTCGAGCATTTCGGTAGTAAGGGAGGGAAATACATTCATTCCCATTGTGCTTACAAGGCAAAGCATGCTCATAGTCACTCTTTTTATATATCCTCCTTGGTTGGGATCAAATCGAAGAAATTGTAAGCAAATCGCAATTCCATAAATCAAGCAGCAGTGAATAGCTAAAGTTAAGCAAAATGAAATTGGTAATTAGGACGAGTATGGTGCAGAATAAATTTTAATCGTTCCATTTCAGTACTGTTTAAGTGGTGATCCTGCTAAGCCATGCTACGTAATCAGCTTTAAGGAGCTTCTCATCATGCTGGATTGCGGCCTCACCGCGCAAAGCGTCCTGAATTTCTTGCCGTTGCCCCTGGTCCAAAGCTCCAAGCTGGCGAACTTCGCGAATTGGATTCCCAGTCGCGAGCACGATCCCCAAATGGATGGCGAACTAAAGGAATGTTGCGGTCGTGTTTTTATCGATTCGGCGCCTGAGTTTTGTCCGCCGCTTGATAAAGTGATAGACTTCAGTGAGATCGATGTAATCCTTATTTCGAATTACATGAACATGCTGGCTTTGCCATACATCACCGAATCGACGGGCTTCACCGGAACCGTTTATGCTACCGAACCGACCCTTCAGATCGGCCGCTTCTTCCTTGAAGAGCTCGTCGAGTATATCGAAGCAGCCCCAAAAGCAAATATTGCAACACAATGGAAGGATGTGACGCAAATTTTGCCGCCTCCACTTTGCGATCTTTTCAAGCCGAAGAGTTGGCGTCATATGTTTTCGGCTGCGAACGTACAAAATAGCTTGGCAAGGGTGAAAATGACCGGATACGATGAGAAATTGGTAGGCAGACGGCAAATTGTGTGATTCAAAACCGTATTAAATCGTTTTCCTTTTCTCTTCTAGGATATTTTCGGCGCCCTACAAGTAACACCTGTGAGTTCGGGTTTTTGCTTGGGCTCGAGTAATTGGGTGCTTAGTACGGGACACGAGAAGATCGCCTACGTTAGCGGTTCATCGACCTTAACAACACACCCCCGTCCAATAAACCAATCGGCTCTGAAGCATGCTGACGTTGTGATAATGGCCGGACTAACTCAAGCGCCACATGTTAATCCCGATACGATGCTTGGCGAGCTCTGCATGAACGTTGGTAATTGCTTCATGCGAACGTTTTTCTCTATTGAAATGTATTTACGTGTTCCAATCTTTTCAGCGGTCACCTTACGAAATGGTGGATCAGTTTTAATTCCTTGCTATCCGTCCGGAGTCGTTTACGATTTGTTCGAGTGTCTTTCGAAGAATTTGGACAATGCTGGGCTGTCGTTGATTCCCATGTTCTTTATTTCTCCAGTTGCTGACAGTTCGTTGGCGTATTCCAATATCTTAGCGGAATGGTTGAGTTCTGGAAAGCAGAATAAAGTTTATATCCCCGATGATCCGTTTCCGCATGCCTACTTGGTAAAGAATGCCCGATTGAAGCACTACAAGCGAATCTATTCAGAAGGATTTAGTACAGATTTTCGACAGGTAATTTTCTTTTAATGAGTGATGTCTTTGTTTATGTTGTTCTTCTTTAATGGCACTATAGCCCAAATCGGGCTTTGGCCTCCTGACCATTAGGTTCCTTAACATATATTTGTCATTGTAAATTGGTTATTAGCCCTTCGCCTTCTGTTTACGAATTTCAATTTTTGCAGATTGAGGTGGTCACGCTAATAGTGTGCTGATATTATGGGTCGACAGTAGTTTGAACGAAGGTCGAGCCTTCGCATTGTAGACATCAAGCCTACACCCTAACTCTGTTTGTGTTGTTGGTAAAATTGATTTAGACTTCTGCCTACGAAAAGTTTCAAAAATCCTACGCAGTATGAAATATTAGGGTACTCAAAGAAAACTTAGTAAATCAAAACATCTTTAAAAAACGCGCTTTCTAAAATATCATACCATATGAAATCAACTTTATTTTTTTTACGTCTCCAATCACAACTTGGGTCACTCTTTAATTTAATGTTCACGGTGATGTTGGTGTACGGAGAAACAAGTTTAGAAGTGGTTATAGATCCCTTTTCTGTTTTGAACTGTGAGTATTCGATAATTACGAGTTAAATTGAATCGGTGAGAAGGAGAGCAGTCATCATCAATTTTCTCTTAAGACCACCTATAGGTGCATAGGACAGAAACAGTTCTCTTCCCCAAAGCGCGATCCTGAGCACCGGCCTTTGGTTGTCGCCAGGGCTTGTTTATTCCTCTGGGCTCCTGCTCAACTGCTCGCTTCCATGTGCTACATGGTCAACCAACCCGACGTCTTCCTTGAGGACTATAATCCAGAGCTTGTTTGGCGATGTTTTGCTCTGGATTCCTAAAAGTATGGCCGATCCGCTACCAGTTATGATTTAGTGCCTCAAAACCTATTTTAGTCTGTCCAATTGTACTCCAAAGTTCGTTGTTGGAGTTCACTTCAGTCCAAAATATCCCTAAAATGCGCCAGAGCCATTGGTTCACAAAAGTTTGCACTTTATTGGTCACATTTCATGTAGTACAACCATATAACAACACGGATTTGACGCATGCGTCAAATACTCGCAGCTTCTTCGTGCGAAGGCAGATCTCTCTTAACCTCCATAAAGGGGAATCGAAGGCCTGATGAGCTTTATTTATACGAGCCTCAATATCCTTTTCGGCTCTGCCGTCCATGCTGACAATGCTTCCGAGGCACACAAACAAAAATCTTGCACTTTTTTCACTTCATGTCCGTTAAGAACAATCGGTATGCTTGTTTTCGAACCCATGTGCGTACTTTCGCTACGCAAAGTACTCCGTATGTAATCTCGCTAACGCTGTCGAAAGCCCTCTCGAAGTCCACAACCATGAGATATAGTGGCGAACCCATTTCGGCGGACTGCTCCAATATTATCAGTAAGTTATTTGTATGGTCTGCACAAGACGACCCTTTACGGAATTGACGTCTGGCTTACTTGATTTCAATAAAAATTATTTTAAATTTTACAATTAAATTTGCGCGATATTTAATTAATTTCAATTTCCGGGATTTTGTGTTCCGGAATTCTGTTATGATCTCTGAATTCAGTCTGAGTTCAATTAAACAAATTATGCCCCACATTAAGATGCCATAGTGAGACTTGAAAATTTTGGCGCATGGGTTGGGACCAATTTAAAAAAATCTCATGCCACCATCCTGGAGCGTATGAAAAGGAAATCTTCTTTCCCAAGCTATAGTAGTGAAACAATGCTATCAAAGACGCACTTTGTGAACTATGAAGTCACTCTCTCAGCAATGGATTGATAATCATATCATGAAAAATGACGAGATTGCGAAATTTACTGATGGTTCGAAAATGGAAGACGGAGTAGGTTCTGGCATCTTTTCTGATAGCCTTGATCTGCAAACATCCAGACATCTCTACCAGAATATGCCACGGTTTTCCAATCGGAGGTAATGGCTATTGCGAAAGGAGTGGAACTGACCTTACGTGCAGAAGTAAATGGTAAGCGAGTTAGTTTTTACTCAGACAACCAAGCTGCACTGAAGGTCCGCTTACAGGTGCAATTCAAGATGCCTGAACCATTATATGGACATGTTGGAAAAATTTGAGAAAACCTGCACTTTGCGACTTTATTGGGTTCCGGATCACAAACTGACCAGGAACGGATTTACTGCTGCCACCATTGAGGAAACGGACAATGTTGGCATTGCCTTGAGAGCCATTAAGACAATTAACATAAACAATGTGTGGAGAAGGAAAAATCATAAACGGTTGCAAAGCGACTCGTGTAACACCACGAAGATGCTATGGGGTGGTTTTGATAGAGGAAAATCAATGAAAATATTGATTCTCGACAGAAATTCCCTACGAACACTAGTAGGTGTAGTCACGGACCGCTGTCTTCTTAGGAAACATGCTCGAAGACTTCGCGAGAAATTGCAGATACTGCGGTAAGGAGGATGAGACCGTAAAGCATTTCCTCTGCCATTGTCCATGCTTCCGAACAATTCGAAGGCAAATTCTCGAATAGTACTTCTTCGCCGAGCTGAATGATCTCTGATCCCTTGAACCGATGAAGCTCATTAGTTTCACCGGTAGAGCAGGCTGGCTGAATGATTTGTAGGTTCACATGGTACAGATACAAAGGCATATAATGAGCCCACTGGTGGTCTACGTACATTGGTTTCCAACCTCTCTACAAACCTAACCTAACCTAAGATGCCATTAGGACACGCCTACGGCTTTTTTATATATTTTCGTTGTAGGCAATTTCTGACCTCATGGAGCTTCATCAAGAGACATTTATGCCGAACTCTGTCAAACGCTTTAGCGATGTTAAGAGCAAGTACTTGACTTGACGTGTGATGATTATGCGCAAGTAATCGTTCGGACTTATAACCAAATGTCCACTCCTTGCAATTTAAATCCAAAGAGACTGAACCAAGTTCGATTGTCTTGAACCGACAAGATGTAGAAGAAGTACTAAGATTTTTGTTACCTTGAAAGCATTGTCAGCTTAGACAGTGACGAAATGGTTATTGAGGCTCTTATAAATAAACCTCGTTAGGCACTCGGTATCCTTCATCCTTTCTGAAGATTAACAGAGATCTCCCTTCTACGAATCTGCGAGTATTTCACGCAGACGTCAAATCCGTTTTGTTATGTTGTTGTACAACATGGAAGGTGACCGGAAAACACAAAAAAATTGAAAACTTTCGTGAATTAATGCCTCCGACGTATTTTAGGAATATCCTGGCCAGACCATCTCCAACGAAGAACTCTGGGCTACAACTGGATAGACTAAGGCTAACTGAACATCGCCTAATAACATCTAGATTCTAACCCTCAAAGAAGACATCATGTGGATCAACCATGTATCCCATGGAAACGATTAGTTAAAGAGGTGGCCAGAGAAATAAACAAGTCCTAGCAACAATTGCTTGCCTTGGGAAAGAGAACTGTCGAACGGAGTCTTAATAGTAAATTGATCGTATGAAATTACTGCAAATTTATTTTCAAATTACTGACCGCGAATCTAACGAGAAAACATCTCGATGAATTAAAAGCAAATACCATTTATGATTCGTGATACTGTGCAAATTTATTATTAATAAGAATATGCTTCACGTCTGTTAGAGGAAGTGATTTCTTAACTTAATGCCATGCTAATAACTCAATGCAATAAAATATTTTCAGCCTTGCGTTGTATTTTGTGGTCATCCAAGTCTACGCTTTGGAGATGCTGTGCACTTCATAGAATTATGGGGAAATAACCCTCAACACACAATCATATTTACAGGTAACTATTTTAGCGAAACACTTAAATTTGATTAAACTATAACATTACAATCAATTTTATTTCTAGAACCCGATTTTCCGTACCTTCAAGCTCTTGCACCATTTCAACCGTTAGCCATGAAAGCAATCTACTGTCCAATAGAAACTTCTTTGAATTTCCAGCAAGCCAATAAATTAATAAAAGAACTTAAACCAAATGTACTCGTTATACCCGAAAGTTACACGCAGCCACCGCCTATGGCGCCGCATAAAATTGATTTAGTCATTGATCAAATGCCTGTAAGTTCTATAAAAAAAAAAGTTCAGTTTCTTTTGCAGACCTCAATAACACAAATGATAATTTTCAGGATAAACAAGTGATCACATTTAAAAATGGCGAGGTTATAAAATTACCGTTGAAAAGAAAACGCAATCGTGTTTATCTCGCCTCTGAATTGGCACAAACGCTTGTTCCGAAAGAAGTTACACCCGGAACAACACTATCAACCGTTACCGGGGTATTACAAGTCAAGGACAATTTGCATGACATTCAACTATTTGACGAGCCGACCGATGCTAAATCCAGTATACCATGTCGTGAAAATGTTCTGAAAAAAACTAAATACGAATGGGGAACGCTCGATGTGGATATGTTTATGAAGCAACTTCTGCAAGACGGTATTAGCCATTTGAAAACAAAACAAGGTAGTGATGGATCGCTTACGATTTACATACCGACTGAGAAGACAACGATTCGAATTGATGATAAAAATACGCATATTATTTGCGGCGGAAAGCAAAGCTTACGACTCAAATTGAGAGATTTCCTGTTGAAGTGTATTCAGACATTTTAGCTAGGAATTATATTTATATAAATTTTAAAAATTGTTTTTAATTATTTGATATTAATAACTAATTAATCAAATCAAAAATCAATCTATTTCCCTTCGTTCCGCGCTATGTCATTGGGTAGCAAAAAAAACTTACATGCAACGAAATGGGAGTTTCAATATCAGAAAATTTCTGATTTTTGACGATTTGTTGGCTCACTTCTACACAAACAAAGTGAATAGCGGCCAGGCAGTAAAGTCTTCGAGCATCTCTCTCTGACGTTACATTTCGGAGATTCTTGCAGTTGTGCGGTGAAAAGTAGGCTCGAACCATCAAACTTAGCGTTCCACCTCTTTTTTGACATGGATATGTCTAATATCAGTCGAGATATTAGATATATCCATGTCATATCCAATCAAAAATGTTATGCATCAAAAAATATGTTACAGTAAGTGTATCAGGCGTCTATAATCTCAACTTAGTAGGAAGCAAATAAAATATTCAGTCCACTCACTTTGCATGCACTTGAAGCCGGCCGAAAAATCAACTGAACTATGGCCGCCTGGTATTTCAGGTCGGATATTGTATTGTATTGTATTTGTGCTCTAATTTTTCTCAGGGGAGACCGGTACGGTTTTTCCTCTACTGCGCGATTGAGATTACGAGCGCCTGTTGGTTGGACCTCGTTTTGTGAGACTTTCACTTGTTGGATGCCCAGGTTTTGAGTTGTGTGTTGTGGTTGTCGGATTCTGCGTCATCGATCGCGTTACGAGAAGGAAACCAGAACAGCAGAGGATTCGTGGGGCCGCGCTGCTAAGGATCGCGCGCTTTACAGAAAATAGAGAAAGGAAGGGGTTAATCCTAAATGTGAATCTTGTCTTTCCCACACTTGTTTCTATATTTACCTAGCTAACTAAAAACGAGCGCTCGCAAAGAGTTTTCTAGACATCAAATTGCGTTTATAAAAATTCCATATTTTTATGTGCACTTAAATAAGCATATGCCCGGTCTGAGATCGACTCAGCTACCTGCTTGGACTTTGCAGCAAAACAAGATAAGTTTATCTAGACTCAACCAAAAACGCAGTGCATCGCAAAATTTCTTCCCGTGAGTCCATCTCTCTAACATACGCCCATAATATCACACAAGATTGTCGACCAACTCAAAATTTCCACGACGGTGTCGGCGCCCTTTGCTCTGTCCGGACGACAATGAAAGAAAAAGCGCCCTATTCGTTTCCGTCTAAATTTCGCCAAGCACTTCGATTAAAACTAAAATAGTTCCGACCTATCTACTACAATGGCTCTATAGCCCAAATCGGACCTTGGCCTCCTGATATTCAGGTTCCTTAACATTTTTTCATTACTTATTGTGGAAAGGTTGTTAGCCCTTCGCACAACCCTCTTTCTACGAATTTTTCATTTTCTTAGATTAAGGTGATCAAGGTATGTCCAAGCAGGCAATGTGCCGGAATTATATATTGCGCCGACCGGGATTTGAACTCATAGTATTTCAGGTCGGGTTATTCTGTATACGAAGCGGTTGGATTGCCGGCCGCAATTCTGCACTGATTTTTCTCTGGTGAGGGCGGTACTTTTTTGAGTTACGTCTCTTTCTTGACGAGCAACTGAGTTGACCGAAATTCTTGCTTGCTACTGAGTTGCTACTGAATTATGGGCGTTTTTCAGTCCGGATTTTGTATGGAGAGGAGCCGAATTTGATTGATTAGTAGATTCCAATAAGTCAAGGAACGTGTATGGGCTCCTCAAACGGAACATTCTAGAGAAGGCTATCGAAATAAATTACTCGTGTAACTTATTCGAACGTCTGTAGGCAACTATTGATTACGAAATAGACATCATATACGGTGGTTATCGCAGATTTTTTTCCATCGTATGTCGAGCTCCTAATTACAAGATTTTAGTCAAAGTTTGCGTTTGCTTTCAGATTTAAATGAAGTTGTTTTATTTTCAAAAGCTCTCTCTGAAATTAGTAGGCTATTATAATTTATGTGACATTCAGTATTTGATTCAATTACAATTTTTTGAAATTTTTTTTTTTTTTTGAAATCCAAATTAATAATGGAGCACACCAAATGTTCGCAGCCGGAAAATCTTTTTCAACAAGTGTGTAGTTGTTTCTTTCGAGTGATAAATACCATCGGCGATGATAAATATTTTTCTTCTTCTAGCCGAATACATTACGATCGACCTTAAGCGATTGGATTATGCGCAACTTTAGTATGCCCTCGGACGCTTCAACATTAATAGTATTCATGATTCTAATATTTTTAACGTGGTACATTATCAGTTGGACAGTGAAATTACTACTTTCGCTACTTTGGCCAATTCTCATTATAGCGGGCTTCATTGTAATGGCATATATAAAATTCAATAGAATTATGAAATTAGAACTAATCATAAATTAATGTAATTTTTTAGTTATTGTTGCCGTATATTCGCGACGGCAACTTCTACGATGTTGTGCCGAACATAACCGAAACGGGAAAAGAAGTCTTTTACAAATTAGTAAGTTGTGAATATCTGTGCAAAAATACGAAATGAAACATTATTTTCAGGGGACTATTTTGAGTCAATTTACTAAAAGTATTGGACACTTAGTTAGAGGCCCCGGAAGCTGATAGAAACTAATTAGATTTAGTTTTAAGTAACAAAATAAACTCATAAAAATAAAAATATTGTCGAATTTTTAAAATCTGTGTATAAAATTGAGAAGATTGATGAGAACTTGTGTGTTTTGCTAAATTAACAGTATGCTACTACTCCATAAAACTTGGTCGTGACCATCAAAAATTTTGACCTGTAACTCCGTCTCAAGTTCATTTCAATATTGTGTAACTTTTATTGTGTTTTTATGAATTTTATTTTCTTATTTATTTTTTTGGATATCAAAGTCACGTAAGTTTTGATATTACAAAAAATTTAAAAATCCTCAAAGTTTAAGAGGTGCAATGGTTGGCACTCCTCCAACCTCTATCTTATCACAACTGGCAGTATTTGGGACTGAGTTTCATGTTCCATGTCTTCTTCTGCTTTTTTCTTCGCCAATCCGTATTGCCTCTCTTGTAGCTCATATGTCTTTCTCTGGATGGAAGGACTAGCTTTTTTCACTTCCAATATTTCTTTTTGAATTTCATTTCCAACCCTACATATTTTCAATTAGGTAATTTTTGAAAAGATCGAGCTTTTGTCTTTTTTTTACAGTTCTGTTCCGTTTGGAAGTGAATTTGATGCGTTTAAGACAGTACCTGCGTCAGGTAGAAGGATTTCTACACCACTAATGTCAATCTCGTTATCTTGGATATTTGTGCATATAGCCTCAGATTCAACACTCGAAATTTACATGTGCATAAGGCTCCTTTGAAAAAAAAAACAATGCAAATATCTTTAATTTGCATATATTAGCATGAAAAGCTACATACAGTGTACCAATAATGTCTTCGTACAGCAGCTATTTGAAACTCAAGTGATAAAAAACAATAAATTGTTGCAATAAATTTGAAAAAGTTTTAATGCAGATTTATTCATTAAACATTTTTATTTAATTTAGAAACAAAAACTAGTCCATTTAAATTATTCATTACATAGCTATTAACTAAAAATAAAATAAAGTCGACAATTTGCCTCCAATAATGTCTTCGTACATTTAAGATTTCGCTTGCCCTTCGATCTCTTGGCTGATAATTATCGATCATAATTATTTTCCACTCATAACGGTTTGTAATAACAGTAAACAAACAAACACGTGTGTTTACTATCAAATGTAAATTTTATGAGTTTCGCTCAGTATAAATCAAAATAATGCCTGGTAAATACTTGTCGTTTGAAGAGCGTAAGCTTATAGTGAATTTACACGTACAGGAACAAAAATAATACGCGGAAATAGCCAAACTACTGTCCCGGAGCCGTTCTACTATACAATCTGTAATCGGGCGCTTTAAATATGAAGGCCGCGTAGAGAATAAGCCTAAATAAGGACGCCCTGCAATTCTCACTGATGCAGATCGGCTGCAAATCAAGCGTGTGATTGCCAAGGATCCGTTCATAAGTGCACCAAAAATTAGTGCAGAGCTCCGTCAATCCAATCAAAAGGAAGTTCATCCAGAAACAGTACGAAAATGCGTGATTGATGCCGGATTTAAGTCTCGTACACCTCGCAGAAAGCCACTGGTAAGTGAAGTAAATCGCAAAAAACGTTTGGACTTCGCTCGGCAATACCAAAATGCATCTCTCGAGTTCTGGCGCAATGTTATATTTTCTGATGAGTCCAAATACAACATTTTTGGGTCTGATGGGAGACTTAGAGTGTGGAGAAAGCCAGGGGAAGCTTACAACCCAAAAAACACCATCAAAACTATAAAACACGGCGGCGGCGGCGTAATGGTATGGCTGCCAGCGGCGTTGGAAACTTAGAAATAATTGAAGGAATCATGGATCATCGGGCATATATTGAAATTCTCAAGAGAAATTTGGAGCCAAGTGCTGAAAAATTGGGTTTATCAAAGGAGTTTTACTTTCAACAAGATAATGATCCTAAGCACATGGCTCATAATACTAGGATATTCTTCGCGTACAAAACTCCACATTTGCTTAAGACACCACCTCAAAGTCCTGACCTCAATCCCATTGAGCACATGTGGAACATGCTGGAAAAAAGGATCAGGACTCATCATATTAGCTCGAAACCTCAGTTCAATATGTAATCAAATTTTGCAAGGAAGGCGACAAACGAAGAAAAACGATCCTTTGTCCTGTTTTAGAATCGTTTGCGAGTCATCTTTTCTGGCTAGGCGTTTAAATCACGATTCCAAGATTTTTTTTAACTCAGAGCTGTCAGAAAATTACTTTTCTTCTCTCTTGCACGACGAAGCTTTTATGAAAGCTCCGACTCTAGTACTACATTCTTCATCGTTATAGCCTAAATTATGAGAAAAATGAGAGAATTTAGCTAAATGAGATGATTTAGCTGAGAGCATGATGAGATGATTTAGCTGATAAATGATCACTATTTTGGTAATTTAGCTAAATTAGCGTATGACACATAGCCGTTTAATGATAATTTAGGCCTTAATTATAATTTAGCTGTGCTATGTGTCAATGGTATAAATCTCTCCTTAATAACCTGAAACTGAAATCTAGGAAATTTTGAACGTAAGACCGTTAGAAACAATTAATGATTTTGTACTGCCACTAAATTAATTTTTACTTACTCTTTTTCCGGATCATATGAAAGATTACTTATATCTCTTAAATTTCCACGAATCAGCCTCATTTCGTACACGTCCTCTTCATCGCTACTTTCCAAAAAAAATTTATTATTATATTTTCTTATGTCGTTGCAATCGAAGTAATGTCATGTCAGACGATACAATTCCCTACAAGTTTCTGGTACGCTTTTGCGGTCATTCTATTTACCAAATATTTAAACTCAATCAATATTGATGATTCCAAATTAAACTTGTAACGAGTTGAATTGAACGCGAGAGAAGTAATGCCACCCCAGAAAATAGAACATTTTCAATATTGTTTTTTCCCATCGTTAAGATTGCACGTCCTTGAAACTATCTACCATAACTTACGATTAATTTGAAATTAGTTTTTATTGCATTATTCAAATTCCGAAATTATGTGTTAACATTGGAAGGGGAGAATACCCAATAAATTTAGGAGTACGATGTGGGAAAGATTTGCCGCCGCTGTATTCAGCGGGATTAAGTGCAAATTAGGAGTGTGTTAAACGAATGCATCGAGCGCCCTTGACTGATACATACATATGTACTTACTTTTTCCAGCTTTTTGTTTCGCCTTAGAACCTTTTCTTTCTTATATAAAATACTGTCTTTTACTTTGGCCGAATATTTACTTTATTTTGAAAAAAATTCCTTAACACTTTGCCGCTTGCACTGTTTGTAAACATTTCTTCGCTTGACGCCGGTAGCACTAATTCTATTACTTCGCTTGTCGCCGGCTGTTTTGGGTTATTGGGAGATTATAAATTTCAAGTTTTACTAATCTCATCGGTAGTTCTCACGAGTTTTCAATCCGGTTCCCCTATTTTCATGAAATTTCGAAAATGTATATGTATGTACATATATGTAAATAAATGTAAAAATTTGTTTGTTTTATATATTCCTTTATTTACATTTTTTTTGGTACTTATTTCATATTTCTCCCTTAGATTGTACGAAGCAAAACAATCTCCAAGATGTAATGCAACTCCACACGACTTGCATATCAAATTAGTTGTCTTTCTTTTCTTGTTTTTCGAACATACATGGCACTTTCTTCGTTTTCGTTTATTGGTATCCGAAATGAGTAACAACTGATGTTGCCTCAGGTCACCGGAAAGTCTGTCGATCGCTTCATAATGGAACGCTCGCGATGTAGTAGCGACCTCCAAGTTTTGCTCAAGAGCAGGTACATGATCTTTTATCCAGGAATCAAACACTTTCAATAAAAAATCATGAAATTGGATACTTTTGTGTTCTGTATTGAAATGTTGACATGTCCTGAATGCATTAAATAATGCGCAATTGAAGAGGTTCATGCAAACCTTTTTTGACAATTTCATTGTTTTTCTGTATATGGGATAGTAACTCAGATATTAATCTGTCCGTTCCACTCCCTTCCACAAACTCGAATTTTCTTTTTAAATAAATTTTCCCCAAGTTCTACACTGTTGTAGTAGTTGTCCATGTACAGGTGATGCCACTTTCCATAACAAGATGTCAATAGTTCCATCACTGTTTTTGCTAAAGGCTGTCCAGCTCTGGAATATAATTGAAATGAGGAAATATATCCCGTATTGGAATCACATAGCATCCGAATATGCCATATTTTTCAATTTTTGATGGGTTGTAAACTTTAAAATTCAGTCGGGCACGCCATGGTATCATTACTTCGTCAATCGAGATTTTTGACAGAGTCTAAAATTTTCTTCAAACTTTTTTGAAAAATAATCGATTATCAGTTGCACTTTAAAAAGGCGGTCGGCATTATCCAATTTATCATTGTTATTTGAAAAATGCAGAAATGATAATATTTGTCTAAATCTATTGCGGGAGTTTCTATCAACGGATTCGTTAACCAGTAATCATCTATTTTTGCTTTCTTTACAATTCCCATAAGGATAACAAGCTCCGCTTGTACTCATCCGTGCAATTAGGGTTTGTTCCCTCCTCAAGAAGTTGCGTGAGGGCTTCAATGTTGCAGACGGACGCGGCCAGACGCAGCTTACGCTTCTTCGCTTCGGGAATGCCGTAGGCACGAGCGCTTTGCAGACGTAGCCGAGTCCTACGGCGTCTCATCTCCCTGGGATTGAAGCTGCTGCACCCAGGTATACGGTCAGGATATCATATGGCACCCACTTCAAGGCTCATATCAGGCGGCAAGGTAAACAGTGCCACGCAGCCACTGTCGTTACTATCGTTGCTAGTGTCCTCCACTTCCGGATTGTTTGATAATAATAATAATAATAATTTATTAATTCATCAAAAAAATGATTACTACATTTATCCACAGTTATAATAATATAAATTAATAATATAAGTAATTAATAATAATTAAACAGAATTAGGTAAACAGAAATTTAAACTTTTTACAAAATCAAACATTATTAACATCAAGAAAGCTGACTTTTTACTTGCGGGACACTTATGTGAAAATCCAATTGCGAGAAGAAGTTATTGAAATCTCTTAACATGAATGAAACTGGTTCATAAAACCCATAGTTTGTGCGATGCTGCGGAATTCTACAAAGCTCATAATTTCGTAAAGGGCGATATGGAACATTGAAATTAATCATAGACAACAATTTGTCAGAGTCAATTATACCTGTAATTACTTTAAAACCAAAAACAACTCTGGCATGTATCCGCCTTTTCTCAAGGGAATCCATAGACAGGAGATTTAAACGATCAACATATGGCGGTAACCTGAGTGGATCGGACCAGGGAAGGCCCTGAAGGACAAACCTTAAGAACCGACGTTGAACTGCTTCGATCCTATCTATGTGAATGGAATAAAATGGTGACCAGATAGGACTAGCATATTCTAGGACAGATCGGACAAATGCACAATACAACATTTTCGTTGTAAAGAAATCATTGAATTCTTTCGATTGTCTCCTAACAAAACCGAGGATAGCGTTCGCTTTGCCAGCAATGTGATTCACGTGATCATCAAAGGTAAAATTACAGTTGAATAGTACGCCCAAATCACGTACTTTGTCAGAACGAAGTAAAGAGCATCCATCTACAACATAGTCAAAATTCATTGATATTCTCTTCTTAGAATACGAAACAGCAGTGCACTTATTAATGTTGAGATGTAAATTGTTAAGTAAGCACCAGTCATGAAAACGCGAGATATCACTTTGCAATAATAGACAATCATTGCTGCTGGAGATAATCTTAAAGATTTTCTTGGATAAGCCCTTTGTTCCCTTTTTCTTCTGTGTTGTGCTTGTTAAATTGTCAAACTTTGCGCACGGACAACGTAGTGAATGTACTAGAGTTCGGTGTGGCAGGGATTACAAGAGGAGTGCATTTCAACTGGGCTGCGTTCGTTTTGGATAGCCGCTGTTATTTTTGTGCCCAATTTTATATTGATTTCTATTCTACGAAAAAACATTGGTATTCCCTTTTTGGCCTGACATTTTTTCGAGCAGTTTTTAATACTTTCAGGCCTATTCAACGCTCTTAATTAAGCCTAATTATTGTAGGCTATAAAAATTAGGTGTGACTTTTTCGGGGCACCGACACAAACTATTCCTTAGAGGAAAGACTTTTTTGTCAGGTCATAAAGGGGGTAGTAGCGATTTTTCGTAGAATAGAAATCACTATAAAATTGGGCACAAAAATAATTGCAGCTCCCCGAAACGAACGCAGCCTAATTGGAACGCACTCTACTGTAGTACATTCGCTCAGTTGTCCGAAATTTGATGCCTGATTACAACGCAACCAAGGAGGATATACATATGTGTAATAAGGAGTGACTATGAGCATGTTTTGCCGTGTAAGAAAATGGGAATGAAAGTATTTCCCTCCCTTACTAGCGAAATGCGGTATTGATTTGCTATTGTTCAAATCAAATTTATGAATTCTAAAATAAAATATTGCTCTCTTGCCGATCAACCATCATCAAATTAAAGCGATTTATGTATAAATTCGAGTGACCGGCTACTGCGCCTTGTTGCGTTTCGTCCCAGGCCCAAGGAGGATATTTAAAATGGAGTGCCTGATAGGCTGTTTCATGTGGGAATACTTTTTGATTCAGAAATTTTTGGAAATTGTATCAAAGCTTAACTTGGATTCAAACTTTTACAAAAAAAAAAAAAAAATACCATAATTTGTATTCTCTCTTGGTTGCTAATATTCAGTCAGCAATAAAATAATTTTCAGTAGAATGGAGTTTGCTATTTTATTTCAGAAATCTTGAGTTTTTAAATTTTTATGTTTAAGACAATTTAACGCGGGACAGAGATAGTTACTTTGGGTTTAAGTATGCCAAACAAGAATAGCGGAACAATTCTTTCGAAAATTTGACGATTGTTTCGAATAATTTAACCTGGGAAAGAGTTAGTTGTAATATTTTTAAGTGTGCCAAACAAAGATAGCGAAACAATTTTTTTCGAAAAATTTCGAGCATTTCGCTAGTAAGGGAGGAAAATACTTTCATTCCCATTTTCTTACATGGCAAAACATGCTCATAGTCACTCCTTATTATACATATATCCTCCTTGGTTGCGTTATAATCAGGCATCAAATTTCGGACAACTAAGCGAATGTACCACAGTAGAGTGCGTTCCAATTAGGCTGCGTTCGTTTCGAAGAGCTGCAATTATGTTTGTGCCCAATTTTATAGTGATTTCCATTCTACGAAAAATCGCTGCTACCCTCTCTATGACCTGACAAAAAAGTCGTTCCTCTAAGGAATAGTTTGTGCCGGTACCCCGAAAAAGTCACACCTAATTTTCATAGCCTACAATAATTAGGCTTAATTAAGAGCGTTGAATAGGCCTGAAAGTAATAAAAACTGCTCGAAAAAAATTTCAGGACAAAAAGGGGACACCAACGTTTTTTCGTAGAATAGAAATCACTATAAAAATGGGCACACAAATTACAGCGGCTTTCCAAAACGAACGCAGCCCAGTTCAAATGCACTCCTCTTGTAATCCCTGCCGCATCGAACTCTAGTACATTCACTACGCTGTCCGTGCGCAAAGTTTGACAATTTAACAAGCACAACACAGAAGAAAAAGAAAACAAGAAGCTTATCCAAGGTTTCACCTCCGTAAAAATGGCCGCGAACAATCCGGAAGTGGAGGACGCTAGCAACGATAGTAACGACAGTGGCTGCGTGGCACTGTTCACTTTGCCGCTTGATGTGAGCCTTGAAGTGGGTGCCATACGATATCCTGACCGTATACCTGGGTGCAGCAGCTTCAACCCCAGGGAGATGAGACGCCGTAGGACTCGGCTACGTTTGCAAAGTGCTCGTGCCTACGGCATTCCCGAAGCGAAGGAGCGTAAGCTGCGTCTGGCCGCGTCCGTTTGCAACATTGAAGCCCTCACGCGACTTCTTGAGGAGGGAACAAACCCTAATTGCACGGATGAGTACAATCGGAGCCCTCTGCACTTAGCAGCTTGTCGCGGATACACGACCATCGTCTCGGAACTTCTGATGTACGGGGCGAGTCCCAATGTTGTCGATTCGCTTGGAAACACACCGCTACATCTGGCTGTCATCTCGGCCTCTTCCAACAGTTTCAACCGAGTCGTAAGGATTCTGCTTCATAGCGGCGCAAGCGTTCATATCACCGATCGTAACGGAAAGAATCCACTCGAACTGGCCGAAAGTAAGTTGCGACTGATGCGATCACGGTACATAAATCCAACGCCCGAACTATCGAAGGTCATCGAAGATATGTGTCTCTTGATTGCATTGATTCTCAAACATTTCTGCATGGAAAGGCACGACATTGAAGATTTCGCCGCGCTCGAAAAACGCTTACAGAACATGATTGCGAAAAATCAAGTTGCGTCTGAAGCGGACACGCTACTGGCAAGCATTGAACGCTTGTCCATTTCGAAATAAGTTCAAACATTTTGTGTGTTTACTATAATTTAGTGATTTCTATTGTTAAGGTGACATTTTCCCCACTTTATAGTTCTTGTAATTTATACACTTGGAATAAAATATAATTATTTGTATTGGTGAAATAAATCGTTTTTTTTTATCCTTTATATCTTTTCGGGCGAATGCTTGTTGTTATTACGACGCAGCCCACTTCGGATTTTTCCAACTTTCCGACCATCACAATATGCCAGAAGGTAGCACCTAACTGTGGTAGATATCTGTAAAATAATAAATTAATCACATTTGTTGTGATGTGGATATTGGCTTCTATTTTATGAAAACTTACTCAACCAGCGAATCTTCCACTGCATAATCTTTTATGTTGTAGACACCCGGTTTTACTGGACATTCCAATTTCGGTTCGATTGCGTTCAAGAAGGAACTGGACACATTTTTGGCCTGATTCGAAGCAATAACTTGACAAATGCTTTTCGTAGCGAAATTATTCATAAATGTGTCGCAATTCCCTAAACGCGCATCTTCGATGCACTTGTCTAGGCGAACGTGTACTGGAAATTGTATCTTTATTATGCTTTATATTCGTGTGTGCAATCATGTTTTAATCAGAGTGCGAATAAAAGGTAAAATGAGTAAATGAGTACATTTTTATAAAAGCCAAGCCAAAGCGAGAGTATGAACAGCTAGTGGAACAGTTATCGTAATATGCGGACTCCAAGCACCTGGTGACCTTTCCTTGGTAATACAATGCGATCTGGCTTTTCTTTTGGCTTGCTGGCTTTTTGGAAAAGGGCCAACGTCGCTTCAAAAGAAAGAAAAGCGATTCAGTGGATTAGCCATATGCCTGCTGCAAGAGTATATCAGCATCAGCCACATTCCTATGCCTGGACCATATGGACCCAAGTTATTTCAAAAAGATAGAAGGAGTCCGAAATGAATTCTACGGGCCAGCAGCATGCGGAGGTATAAAATCTCTACATTCAGAATGAAAAACACTCATAAACTGCAAAAGCCTGGAGTACGGCCAAGATGAACAGATGACTACCATATTTACTACGTAAGCCAATTTAAGATAGGAGAAGCGGAAGACTACAAACAACCCACTAACAACACACTAACACTACTCTCCTGACAGAGTTTGGACAATGCATGTACAGCGATTGTCCGAGTTATAATAGATGATAAGAATATTACAACTAAATTCAATACAAAATAATCATTATTCCAATTTCATTGCATGCAATATTTCATTTATCTATCTAAATCAAACCTAAATTCAAACCATTAAAATAAACTGCAGACTTGCATAAAGAAAATCCTAAAATTCAAATCATTGAATAAAACACTGACTCATGTGATCAGTTGCATTCATTGTGAAATTAAATAAAATTCTGACTCATGTAAACAAAGGGATCATCATTCGGATTCATTGTGAAATTGCAGACTTGCAAATAGTATATAAGAACTTAGAGTTGAAGTTCAAGCCTCAGTTTAGGTCAGAGCGAAAGAAGACTGAGTGCGAAAACGGGCTATGTTAACCATAGATCAAAAAATTTTTCGCATAAAAAACTCTTACCTCCCAAATGAACGATTTTGATTGGTTCGCTCCATGTTTATACCTCCCAAAACTTTAAACAGCTGATTACTAAGCAATATTTTACACGTAGATTGTTCGGATATGTGCGTGGAGATTGCACGCATATTGGTGAGCTCAGTTCGAGAAGTTCTTTCCCGTTTGCCAACTGTTTTACGTATAATTAAACTGTGGTTTAGGTTTTACCTTCAATTCAGTAAGAGAGCTAATTAAAATTAACTCGTGAAAATTTACTAAAATAATAAAAGAATTATCAAAGTTAAAATTGGTATTTTTTTTATTTAAAAGTAAATTTAACTCGCGGGAAATTTGGTCCGAAAATTGAATTTTCTCAATTCTTTTTCTTTTATGAAGTAAACACAATTATAATGAATTGTTATTTTTGAAAGTTATATTTATTTTCGATTGTAATGAGTGAATCTATACAAAAACTTGTAATTGAACGCAAGTTTCTGCTTATATCTATACATTTGAAAAGAGTCAAACTCAAGCAAGCAACAAGTTTGACTGTTTTTGGCATCCTTATGTTGCCTTCTTATACTTCCAAATTCACGCTGAACTGTTATTATTGCGTTGTCCAAACTCTATTAGGAGAGTAGTGTTAGTGTGTATACAGTAATACAGACTAAAATTTCGACTAGAAAAATGAACATATTCGACATCACGCCGCGACAAAAGAAAGTTCGCAAACCTTCGTAATCACATCTACCCGAACAACTTTTGAAATATGATGGATCATTCCTCACTTCGAAAGTTCACCAAAGACAAAATTCTAGTAACTTTTCATAGACCGCAACAATATTATATAATTATATATTTATATAAATATATATCCTCCTTGAGCAGATCGCTTAAGTAGGTACCTAGTTCGAATGTAGTCCAAGCAATGATATTGAGAAACGGATCCTTACGTTGCTCAATTTTATTCCTTGTTTCTTTCCAAAAATTCTTAACACATTGTAAGAGGAAATTGTTAAAATCGATAGCAGTCAGCGAAAAAAAAAAGTCGGGTTAAACTCTGAGAAAAGCATTTGCTATGTTAAATACAAGAACGGTTTCACAATTTCACACACGAATATTTTTAGGCAATCATAGTTTTCGTTATGTTTCCGAAATCATCAGGCTTCAATTCTTTTAAAAATAATAATTGTCAAAAAAAAATTATTAGCCAAATTATTACCATTAAAATCACTAATTACAATACCTTGAAACCCTACCGGATATTCCTGCTGAATATTAATAACTCCGCTTAAGAAAAAACCATTTCGATGTTTTTGAATAATTTCGAATTGTTCGATTCTAAGCGGCAAATTTTCTTTTCCTTTACATTGAGTGATACTTGTTAAAACCATTTGCATTTTAAGAGCCTTACACATTGTCCAAAGAAATAAAATTGTTAGAAATGTTAAAAATTTAAATTTTAACATTTTACTGGTCTTCTTAGCAAAAAACAAACTAAAAGAATGAAATAGAAAATACGAAAAAAATAAATCAATACAAACAGGAAATAGCTCATTCGATGCGGTTGAGCTCATTTGATTTATGTCGATTAAAATTTTGATTGTTTATTTTATGGGTAATTAGCACGGGTCATATGGAAATATATAATTTCAAACTCAACAAGCACACCAATTAAAAACTTTTTTTCTATAATTTTCACATTTCAAATTTATTTGATCACCAATCAAATCACTTTTCATAAGATTTTATACGTATGTTACATACATGAATGAAATAAATTTGATCAAAGTATAAAATTCTCAAGATAGGTATCTAAACAATGGCAAATACAAATATGATTTTTGTTTCATTGAACAAGCATCGCATTGAGTTCAGAAAAATAGATTTTTTTAAAGTTATCTGTTCTCATCTGGGCAGCCAATCGATGTTCCAACATTAGTTGCAACATAAAGAATTCTGTTCAATATCCACAAGAGAAGCTGTTCAGCTCTGTACATAGTTCCAGTGAACAAGATCGAAAGTGGCTTTTAGTAAAAAAAACTAATTATAAAAAAACCAAAAGAACAAATTATTGATATCAATACCTTAACAATGGCCAGAGCGATATAGAGAATTCGATCGGCTGCAACAACAAAAAATGTGAATGCAACAAGGATTCCCAATGCGGTAATCAACGTAAGAACTTCTATAAGATGTACCGCAACGGCCATTCTGGCATTTGAGTTTCGCTAATTTCTTATGGATTTGAACTAAGATTTAAGAAAAATTAATTGATTGTTGATTTTTTCCGTTGATACAACTTTTTTAACATACTACTGATAAGTCGGATCAGGCAACAGATTTCTTCTATCCAGTTTCTTCCAATTTGGTACCGAGGCGGGCTCTTCAACAATCAATATATCAGGACTTTGACCAAAATATAGTTATATGCAATTCGGATTAATTGACATTTATATTTCGAATTTTTTATTCACTTAAAGCGATAAAAATTGCTGATTCTTTGGTACTTGAGTGAAACCATAAATGATCGTTGCACTAGAGAAATTTATTGTCCTAGCAAAAAAGTAAATGTCATGTTATGGTGATGCAATCCTACTATGATTTCATTTCATTTTTCTTATAAAACTAAGTGACTATTTTCATTAACAAAATTGAACGAAAGTCAGAATTGCAGCATTTTTAGCTAAAACGATTTTCGAATTATACCATAACAGAACTACGATTGCACGTCAGGCTCAATTATGCGATACTCTGGATACAATAGAAATTTTTTGACTTTAATATTATATGAACGGTATTGAACTTATTAATATAAGGAGAGCTCATCGCAATAAATCCATTTATATCCTATCGGATAGTCAGGCGGTTCTCAAAGCTCTAGCATCCGATGAACACGGATCGAAAATAGTATGGGAATGCCTTCAAACCTAATCATCCTGGGGAAAAGGAATGATGTAACCTTAATGTGGGTATCAGGACACATGGGAATTGAGGGAAATGAAGAGGCTGATCGCCTTGCAAGAAACGGCGCAGAAACAAACTTTAATGGTCCAGAGCAATTCTGCGGAAAACCAAAAGGGTACTCCAACCCCATACTCAAAAAGTGGGTAGAACAAGAACACAAAATCTACTGGAATAGTCTTCCAGGCTTGTCAATTTCAAAAAAACTGATCCTAGCACAAAAAAACAAAGCGGAGGATATTCTAAAATTCAGCAAGAAGGATATTAGTACTCTAATCGGCCTAATGACCGGGCACAGAGGAATAAACCACCACCTCAAAAATATGGGCTTAGCTGAAACCGACATTTGTCGCCTTTGTCTCGAGGACTCAGCAACGACAGTACACATCCTGTCACTGTGAAGCAGTAGCTAGGAAAAGACACAGTCATCTTGGAAAGGGTTTCCTTTCTACGGAGGAACTAGCCAATACGGCCCCCGTAAAGATTCTCAAATTAGCTAAAGCTATTGAATTATAATAGGATGAAGGGGCTATAAACGCACAATAGGCCAAGAAAGTCGCAGTGCTCTCACGCGTTCCCCTAATAGTAATAATAATAATAATAATTGAACTTATTTTTCTCATCATGCTTTAGTTGCATTCAAAATGTTTTACACAAAATTTGAGCTTTGATACCTACTGCCAAAAATTAATGCATTATATCTCAAAAGCTGTGCAGTTTCTATGGGAGGTGGTAGAAGGAGTCAATCAATCAAATTCCTGTTAAGACCCTCTATAGGGGCATAGGACAGAAACAACTCTCTTCCACAAGGCGCGGTCCTGAGCATCGGCTTTCAGCTGTTGCCAGGACTTGTTTATTCCTCTGGCCTCCTGCTCAACTGCTCGCTTCCATGTGTTACATGGTCGACCAACCCGACGTCTTCCTTGAGGGTTATAATCCAGAGCCTGTTTTGCGATGTTTTGCTCTGGTTTCCTCAAAGTATGACCGATCCACTGCCACTTTCGCCGTTGAATCTCAATACCTATTTTAGTCTGGCGAGTTGTACTCCAAAGTTCGTCGTTGGAGATTACTTCTGGCCAGAATATTCCTAAAATGCGCCGGAGGCATTGGTTTACGAAAGTCTGTAGTTTCTTGGTAAGTCGAACGGTCACTTTCCACGTAGTACAACCATATAACAACACGGATTTGACGCATGCGTCAAAAACTCGCAGCTTCGTGCGAAGGGAGATCTCTCTTAACCTCCAGAAAGGGGAAAGGATACCGAAGGCCTGACGGGCTTTATTTAGCCGAGCCTCAACGTCCTTTTCGGCTCCGCCGTCCATGCTGACAATGCTTCCGAGATAGCAAAAATCTTGCACCTCTTCCACATCCTGTCCATTAAGAACAATCGGTGTGCTTGCGTTCGAACCCATGTGCATGTACTTGGTTTTACGCACATTTATTTTCAGTCCCGCCTCTTTGCATTTAGAATGCAACGAGCGAACATTTGACTCTAAGTCCGAACGGGTATGTGCAAGCAAACACACGTCATCAGCATAATCAAGGTGACTTAAGATGTTAAATAGTCTCCATTGAAGACCTTTACCTTCCCCACCTTCCAGTGCAGCTTTTAAGATGTCATTTATTACCACCAGAAACAGGGCTGGTGATAATATGCAGCCTTGTCTGACACCCGTTCGCACAGGAAAGCTCTCGGACAGCTCTCCTCTATGCAAGACACGACACCTTGCATCTTCGTAGGATTCTTTAATCATACCTATGACCTTATCTGGAATACCTCTCCTACGCAAAGCATTCCATATGTAATCTCGCTTAACGCTGTCGAAAGCCTTCTCGAAGTCCACAAACATGAGATGTAGTGGCGAACCCATTTCGGCTGACTGCTCTAATATTATCCGTAGGGTATTTGTGTGGTCGGTACAAGACGACCCTTTACGGAATCCAGCCTGATAAACTTCGAGAGTGCTCTCGACGACATCACTAATCCTATTGAGAATTACCTTAGCCATAATTTTTGATACGGCAGTAAGTAGACATATACCACGCCAATTGCCACAATCCCGAAGGTCGCCCTTCTTCGGAATTTTCACAATGACGCCTTCCTTCCATTCAGTCGGATATCTTCCCTCATTCCACACCTTAGTGAAGAGTGGGAGGAGTATATCGGCTGTTATTTCTGGGTCCGCTTTGAGGAGTTCGGTTGGTAGTCCGTCTATACCTGGAGCTTTCCTTCCCGCCATTGACCGAATGGCGGAAACTATCTCTTCCTTATCTGGGGGATCGTCCCTAATAGAGGATTGTTGCGGTTGGATGTTTGGAAGTTGTTCTGTTTCCGGAATATCTTCATCTGACAAAATGTTTAAAGAAGAAGGTAGAAGGAGTATGGAGATTTTAATAGTGGTAGCTTTTATACTTCTCTATAAAATCGAATTATTTATTAATTTGAGCCAGCAGCCTGGCATAATTTAGTAAATGCCGTTATACAAGGTTAACTTCACGGTTGTCTTTAGCAAAACGAATTGCATTTGTGACGACAATCAATAACGTCCCTAGTTTGGTAGCAGTTTATACCTATTTAGAGTTCGACATACTGCTGGATGCGAGACCTATCTAGCATCTTTGTCTATTTGAGGGTCCAGGCGCCTGGTTGTAAACGCATCTCCACGCGGAGAAACGAGGAAGAAGTTTCAAGCTTCGCTGCCCATGATGTGGACATAACCGTCACCACTACGGGTACCTCAACCATGGATGTGCCAATTCACCCAAGCCATGTCGCATCAGCTTCTCACTCTACTTCACCATGTCGTCAGATTTTCCATCATACAACCATTTTCGCCTCAGATTTTGTTGCCATCGATTTACTGCTTTGACGTCTACATCGCGTACTACAGAGCATTTCCAACTCCTCGGTCACTACTCTCTTCCGCATGCCTACCTTGTCCCACCAATATTACCATGTACATACAGTCTGTCAAGAATGAGTTTACACATAGGAAAAAAATTCAATTTTTGATCTTTCTAATTATAAAATACTACTTTTTATTTATGTAAATGATTTTTTTTTTAAATTATAGTTATTTACATTATTTCTAACCGATATATACAAAAAAAAGTACAACTTCAATGCAAAAACATAAAAGAATTATGATTGGGCTTAAAGCCCAATCATATAATACTCTAGATGAGATGGAAATGACTTTAATATACCGGAAAATATGTCATCTCAAATTCTTTCGAATAGTGAATAGAGACTTTTGCATGGGAGGTGGTAGAAGTAGAGGGGGAGGTTTGTATTTTTCGTATATGACACCGGACATGGCATGCAAAATGTTTTTTGCTGAATTTAAAGTTTTTAGTTTTCATTATTTTTAAAGAAATTGGTCATAGTTTTCCTGAAACTGAGGCATTTGCATGGGAGGTGGCAGAGGAAGTGGAGCGTTTAAGATGATTTTGAAACTGCTTATCATCATCCTTATCACCATGCTTTGATTCAATTTCAAAGTTGATAGCTCTCATATACTTGAAGGAGAAATGCTTTTCTTGAATTTATAATAGAGATATTTGTGTGGGAGGTGGTAGAAGGAGTGAAGTGGAGCTGATAATTTATTCTAACAATTATTTCAATTATTGAAAAACGAATTCTTGCAAAATTTTAAGTTTGTACTTTTTCTAGTTTGAATGGAAATCGATGAAGTGCATTTAACTAAAATTCTGCATTTGTATGGGAGGGGGTAGAAGGAGTGTACAGATCAAAACAAATTTTTTCGCATTATTAATATTTCTATTTGTATACTTTGTACAAAATATCAAGTTGGTAGCTTTAACAGTTTCGAAGAAAAATAATTTAATTTAAATTTAAAAATTTCGTGAAATTTGTATGCGAGGGGGTAAAAGGAGTAAGGTGAAGTTGATAATTATTTTTAAAATAAATTGCAATTATAGTAGAATTAATTCTGACAAAATTTCGTTTTTTCAACTTTACTAGTTTCAATGATAATCGAAAATATGTATTTTTCAAAATTGACCTTTTGTATGGGAGGGGGTAGAAGGAGTAAAGGGATCGGGTCAATATTCCGTGATATTAATGACATCTATACCATAATACTTTGACCTAAATTTCAAATCGATAGTTTAAATAGTTTCAAAGAAAATCAATTTCTTAATTTTTCGAAATTTCAAGAAATTTGTATGGGAGGGGGTAGAAGGAGTGGAGGGATTTGGCCCATTCACGAACTTAAAGTTACTTTTTGGCTAAAAATGACACCCAAAAATTTTTAGCACTATAGCTCAAAGCTTTCGAGAGTTATGCTGTAGACAGACGCACAGACGGACAGACAGACAGACAGACAGACAGACAGATAGACAGACAGACAGACGGTCACTCGGAATCGAGGTTTTTGAGCGATAACAAATATTTCTGTACCCTTGGCGGCTCTGTGCGAGCGTTATTTCTTAGCGTTACAAACGGTAAGGCAAACACAATATACTCTCAGATTTCATCTAGAGTATAAAAAGAACGAAAAGAACAACGAAAACAATTATTAAAATTCTGGAAGTGTCAAGAAACTCTTTACACAACTGTTTTTGTTTGCATTACTGCAAGGATGCGGTAAATTTACCGTAATCTTTGCTCTGTATTGTAAAGTTCTATTAATTTCATCATTAGTTGGTTATTAATTTTTGACTAGTACGCATAATTAAGTGAGATATTGTGTTTTAAAATGCCAGGCAAAAAATTATCCTTTGAGCTGGTTCAGCTGATATATTATAGCCACCAATTAGGTAAAAGTGCGCAGGAACTGTCTGAAATGTTTTCTGTAGTACGAAAGACAGTCTATAACGTTATAAATCGTGCTGAAAATGAGGATAGATTGGAGCCAAAGTGTGGAGGTAGCCCAAAACCAAAAATATCTAAACGTATAGAGCGCCTTATGATAAGGAAACTTGATAAAAACACCTGGATTTCGACCAGAACACTCGCTAGGGAACTCAAGCAAGAGTGTGATGTTGCTGTTTCCCATGAAACAGTACGACAGGTCATCCTAAGAAATAAGTTCTCATCAAGAGCTGCACGAAAGAAACCACTGCTTTCTGCACTAAACATCGAAAAGCGTTTTTCCTTCGCTATGATGCACCTTTCTCAACCCGTGGACTTTTGGGACGACGTCAAATTCTGCGATGAGATGAAAATGATGTACTACAATGATGGACCGACTAGAGTGTGGCGCAAGCCTTTAACATCGTTGGAAAATCGAAATATCATTCCGACTCTAAAATTTGGTAAGTTATCTGTTATGATTTGGGGGTGCGCAGAGGAGTAGGAGACTTGACATTCATCGAGTCAACCATGGGCGCCCAACAATATTTGCATATCCTTAAAACATATTTGACAAGCAGTGCGCAGAAATTCGGGTTTATGCATAACAACAAACCAAATTTTAAGTTTTACCAGGACAACGATCCCAAACATAAGGCGCAAATGGTGCGAATGTGGCTCTTATACAACTGCGGAAAAGTAATGGATACGCCAGCCCAGAGTCCTGACTTAAATCCCATCGAGAATTTATGGGCCTACTTAAAGAAACAAGTCGCTAAAAGGCAACCCAAAAACCGCACTGCCTTAAAAACTGCGATTCACGAAGAATGGCAAAAAATACCAACCACGTATGACCTGCAAAAGTTGATTCATTGAAAAATCGGTTGCAATGCGTGGTGGATGCCAAAGGTGGCCATACCAAATAATAAATCTTAAATATTCTGTAAAATAAATATTAAATACAATAATAATTTGTGTAAAGAGTTTCTTGACACTTCAAGAATTGTAATAATTGTTTTCGTTGTTCTTTTCGTTCTTTTTTTGCATTGAAGTTGTACTTTTTTTTCTATATATCGGTTGGAAATAATGTAAATAACTATAATTAAGAAAAAAAAATGCATATACATAAATAAAAAGTAGTATTTTATAATTAGAAAGATCAAAAATTGAATTTTTTTTCCCTATGTGTAAACTCATTCTTGATAGACTGTATATTGACGACTTAATGTAGAACCGCCACTTCAAACTCTTCCCTCCATTTCGATCTCTGAATCACTACTTTCATCCGCGTGTCTACCATGTTTTGCCAATCAACATTTAGCCACTACATCATCATTTCATCTCTTCTCAATTCCCTTGGGTGTCACGACCCACCTCAAGTCTCTACTTTCGTTCTTGCAGCTAACACGGAGGTTACAGGCTTTGCTTTCGTATCGCACAGACATCTTCATTCTTCGGTTCAACGAATCTCTCGTCCAATTCCCACACAACTTCAGCAGTTTCATCGGTAAACGGATATTGCTCTGTAGGTCTATATGTCTGGGGGACAGAACCCGTATTGTATACCAGTGATGCTTTGGGGTCCTCGATACCATCTCCGTGGTACAAGGTCTTAAGCCCTTGGTCCAGTCTTCGTGGGATGATGCCTCCCACTTTAGCCTAAGCCCCTGCATAGTTTTGATACTGATCGATCAGCTGGGTTCGAGAAGTTGCTAAACACCAAAGGCAGTTTACTACGCCGAATCCAGACCATGAAGCGAGCAGTTGAGCAGGAGGCCAGAGGAATAAACAAGTCTTTGCGACAGATTGCTACCAACTTCACACAGTTAACATGATCTATAGAATATGTTATACTATGAAGTTCGTAAGAACTGAGAAACTCTACATATGTGTGTAGACCTCAGATAAGAAAGAACAAAATCCGGCGTTACTCATATACACGGCATTTATGTCAATGAGTATTGAAATCATTGAAATCTTTCCTGCGCAGTTTTTAATGGGCGTGTCAAAACTAAATGAAGAGAACAAAATCAAAATCTCTTGGAGCATTTTTATTTTCGTAAGTTGACTCAAACTCATGTAGAATATAATAATGCAGTTGCTAAAATCTTAAAACTGTAGGGTTTACCGTATCATAAAAAATATTAAAATTTTATTGTCGATAATGTAAAATCACTAACTATTGTATAATTTAATTAATTGTTCTGATAAATAGGAAACGTTTATTACGACTTTCAAAATTTTTAAATTTATGAATTAACATTTTTTTTTACAAAATGACCTGTGTTATAGGCAATTTCGGCCTTTATGTGCAATGCACAAACACAGTCATGGAGGGAAGGAATGGGATTAGGAAGGTAGGGGAAGAGGAGTGAGAACGACCGTAACGAGTGGAGAAGCTGGTATATATTTTTCAGTTGTACTGGCTGCTACTGACAAATATAGGCAGATGTTATGGGGGACAAATATAGGCAGATGTTATGGGAAAGCGAACAATGGAACTGTTTCACTTTTACACCGTTTGCATATTTTATTTCAAATAATTTTTTCTTCGCCAGTAGCAACTGAAAAATTCGTGCTTAAAAAAATCCCGTCTGGAGTGGGACTCGAACCCACGACCTATTGACTGAAAAGCAAGCACGCTGCCCATTACGCCACGGAAGCCTCACATAATAGGACTACAGCTGGGGTGTAAGTCTAGTAGGTAGCGTGTTGATCTACAATGCGAAGGTCGTGAGTTCAAATCCCGGTTGACGCATAATCCCAGCACACTGGCTGCTTGACTATACTTTAGTTACCAAAATCAAAAATTCGAAGATAGAGGATTGTGCGAAGGTCTAACAACCCTTCCACAATAAATAATGAAAAAATGTTAAGCAACCTGAAGGTCAGGAGGCCAAGGCCCAATTTGGGCTGTAGTGCCTTTATAGAAGTAGATAATACGACTACGATTGCTCGTAAGCTCTATTCTAGATGAAAAATAATTTTTTTTTGATATCAAGAATTTTTTATATATTTGGAGGACAGCATTGAACTATTTTACTTTATTATTATAATAATAAAGTATTGTGATCGACACAAGAAAAAAAAAAGTTTGCTACCCTGAAATTTTTTTTTTTTCGCGTTTCATGACTAAATTAGCCTAAAAATGCAAAAAAAAAAATCCGTCCTGCCGTACGCCGTCCGCCGTACATATGGACTCATATCTCCGAGACCGTTAAAGGTAGAATGTTCATTTTTAAGTGAATTATTGGTTGGATGAGTGAGCTCTATTTTCTAAATTTTGGGGGGTGTTAGGTGGAAGGGGAAGGCGGGGGGAGGGAAAAAGTCGAAAACTACACTTGCTAATATCTCCCTCACGAATGCAGATAGAAAGTTGAAAATCAGTACACATATAGAGAGGGTTGTGGGACAAACTCCAAAAATATTTTTTTTTTATCCATTGGCGTCCGAAAAGAGGGGGCTAAGAACAAATTGTCGGCCGAATTGTTTTTTCAAATGATTATATCTTCAAAATTACTTATCGTAAAAAATTCATATTTTGGCACCATCAAGGTGGCATATAGTTTCATCGGAATCAGCTTAGTAAGTGGCTAATTATTGTAAGGGGGAGGGTCACGAGGGGTGCAAAGAAAAACACTTAAAAATGAATATCTCAATTATCTCTTAAGCTATGTAATTGAAACTTGAATCCTAAATTAAACTATACTAGGAAAATACAAAAAAAATATATTACGTTGAAATAATAGTAGTGGAAGGAAATGGGGAGCATTTCAAAAATGGCGCACTTTTCAAAATTACAAATCCTTATATCTCAAAAAATAGTACAGATATCAGATCGAAAATTTGTCAAATTGTAGAACTACATAATAATTAATTTTGATTAAAATTTTAAGTTACGGGGTGTAAAGGGAGGGAGGTGGTAAGCAAAAATGTCGAAAATTTTGAGTGATTTTTTTAGGACTCTGGTCAAAGATAGAAACTTTAAATTTGGCGTGTTGATACATCTATTTGATATACATAGAAAAAAAATAATAATTTGATCCACAATTGTTACGAACCGACCACCCCGGTCTAATGGGCACAAGGTGTTTCATGTGCAGCGAAAAAAACACGAAAACTGAAAATTTTTGGATGTAATTTTAAGGTAGAAACTTGAAAATTTGGGAAATACATTTTAAAAAAATCCCTAAAAGTATGAAATATTAACTGGTCGAATACTTTCAAAACTTCTACCCCCTCCCATACAAAATTATTTTTTCGACCATTTTTAAGAAATTAATTATCACCTAACTATTAAAAGCTATCAATTTGAAATTTTGCATAAGAACTTATAAAAATATTTGAAATCATATTATTTTAAAAGTTTTGAAATCGCACTTGCCCTTCTACCCCCTCCCATACAAAAGTATCATTTCGACCTATTTCATTAAATCAACTAATCACCAACAAATTAAAAGCTACGAATTTGAAATTTTGTACGAGCACACTACATAAGAAAGGAAATAGAATTGCGTCACAATTTTTACGATTTCCCTTCCTGCTCTACCCCCTCCCATACAAATGTTTGGTTTCGTGAATGTAAAATACATAGAATCTTATGAAAATTCTATGCAACTTCGTCTATGAAACTGACATTCTATACAAGGAATATTGGACGTGATTCAAGCAATCAATTAAAAAACTATTAACATCCACCCACTCTTACTATCATAAAAACTCAAACTTGCATAAATAAACGAACAAAATATTGATTATATATACTGGAGCTTTTGAACGTTTCCACAAAGTGTTAAATTGATAACTGCCCTGCCCAAGAACCCCCTTTCACTTAGTCTTCTCTAATCACTCTAACCTGCATATTGACTTTCCACGCATCCGCAACTTGTCCCAAGAATAATAAAGTTTCGCCCGACTTGTTGGCAGTTTATTTGTATATTTATAGATACGGTTTCCATTTATTTGTCTTTTGGTGGTATATGTAGTGACGTCTGTAAGCATTAGTATCGAGCAGAATATTTCTATAATTCCGAAAATCATCTTCATTGTACAGAGCCTTATCTGGAACTTTCATAAATGGTAGCTCATGTATGCCCGGAGTACCCTTATAGGTTTTATCTTTTATTGTTATTTGGGTACCGTTGATTGTGAAAATCGAGTTTCCAATTTTTCATTGCTCATTAGTCATAAGTACTATCAATGAAATTAAGATTATTTGCAAATATATTTAATTATTTTGTAGGTATTTCATCAAATTCTCGCTGGTTCACATATACAATAAGTTCTTGACGACCTGAAGGAGTTGTTACATAAACTGTCGAATAGTATAAGCCCAATTCCTCTGCAATGTCCCATATAGTTTGACGTGAGTCAGACTCCACTAATAAACGCAGCTCGTCATTGTCATAAATGATCCTGGATGACCACATGGCTCAATTTGAAGGGTCATACCTCCTGATCGGAATTTTTCGAACCATCGCTGTGTGGTTCGTTCGCTTACTGTGTCAGCTCCAAATGCCCTGTTGATGTTTCTGGTTGCGTCTCTTGCGTTGCGGCCAAGTTTGAACTCGTAAAGAAAAAGTAACCGTTTGATTCGATCCCATGTTTTTTTTATTTTTTTTTCTTTCCGATCTCAATGAAGTCTAAAACTGAAATGATTCCATGGTCAAATGCAGGAGTACTTATACTTCAATATTCATTACTACCAGAGTCACCTGGTGACAGTTTGAGACATGAAAATCGTAACTAGCTTCACTTCATCGCGAAAGTCGCCATTTCATCTGCAACAATCAAATATATCATAAGAACTATACACTTTTTAACCGCAAATGTTCAAAAAAATTGTTCCGTTTTTTTTCGCATATATGATTCAATTGATGACGTCATGGAATCTAACCCCTCATTGATGACGTCAGAGGGCGTTGACCTCAAACGAACGTTGACATCAAAGGAGGCTCAAGGGGACGTTTACCTCAAAGGGCGCTCAAAGGGGGCGTTGGCCTCAAAGGGGGCTCAAAGAGGGCGTTGACCCTAAAAGAAGGGTTATGGAGCGTAACCCCAATCGCTGACGTTATGGCAACCCCAATTGATGACGTCATGGAGCGTAACCCCAATCGAGACGTTATGGCAACACCAATCGATGACGTCATGGGAGCGTTGACTGCAAAGGGGCGTAACCGCAAACCACTTCCGGTTCAGAACCCCCATACCGCAAACCACCGGTTATCGATATCGATAACCAATAATCAATATCGATGCACTTTATCGATAGTCGGATGCACTTTATCAATATCAATATCGATGCGAGGGGTTAAGAGTTAATCGATAATCAATAATTGATTATTTCACTTCTGCTTCAGAGCACCCATATTCCTACTACTTTTAATGGTTTTACTAAGTAAATAAGTTCAATGGTTTTAAGTGAAAGGTGCGTGCAAGTTCAGGAGAACTCAAGCTTTCTAAAATTAGCTAGTAGAAGTTAGTTAGTTGATATTCGATACATCTTTATTTAAGTTCGAATAATATAATTATATAAAGTGCGTCTAGAGTACTGTTAAACAATTTTTTCAGGAGGATTTTTCTCGAATTAATGTCAATTTCAAGTAACAGAAACTTCCGAATAGGAGATCCTTGCCTGTACTTGCTTATAACAAAAATTTGAGCAATTTTCGAGATTTTCACTCATTTCTTAAGGAAAATTTTAACTCAAAAGTGTGATTAGTGGGCATGTTCCATGAGAGTAGAAAACCACGTGCTAATAGCACGTGCTTTTCATAAACAAATATTAAAGCGCAATCGCCAATTACAAGTCAACATCGTTCAAGTTCAATGAACGTAAACAAGGAACATAGCATTGGATAGGAAGCACGTGGACTTGACTATAAACAAGGACCATTGCGCAAGAATGTCAACTTAAATAGTCTCAGAGCAGTGTTGAAACTGCTCTCGTCAAATTCTTGGTAAAAATCAATAGCAGAGCATTCGAGAAGGTTTCATAGCCGCTAACTTCCGACTTATCTTTCAAGTTTTGCTATCTCCACTGCCTAAACGTCCGCCATATTGCAAGCAAGTTATAACTTTAGAGCAAAGTTCAGTATTTTTTTTTAATTTTACCAGTGAAATCGTGCACAAATATACATAAAACAAGAATGTTCTGTTAAATAGTGAAAATTATAATGTTAATAATTAGGAAGATTAGTGTAAAATAATGTGTTTTAGGTCAATTTTGTGAAATAGAAAAAAAATTAACCAACCTTAGTTTCGAAATGCAAAAATATCGGAATCATTTCGATACCATCCTGTCGGGAATTCTGTAATTTTTTCAGACCGAAATACGATAAATAAAATGAAATTATGAAGAAGCTTAAAAGATTTTTCTTCTCGCTGGGTGTATTTTGTTTTGTCGTTATTTTTCCGCGATGTGCGGATTTTTCCTCACGTTCAGCTGAGGATAATATCAAATACGACTTGTAAGTACTATTATTATTTATTTTCTGTGGTTTTATTTCAATAGAGATGTTCCTAATCGGTTGGTTTTTTTTTGCAGAGTTCACAGATGGGTAGATAAATTAGGGGTAGAATTATGGCATCTAGGCGAATTTATAACGAGACGAAAGGACGTCCAAGAGGTAACCTATTTTTTTGATAGTATCGATTTTTCTTTTTAAATTATTGGGGACTAATCGATGTTGCTGTAGAATTTAGGTTAAATGATTCTTTTACATATGTTAGGCAACTGAAGAAGTTTTTATTCATATTACACGTATAATGCAGATAATGCAGATTAAATTATTACCAATTTATTTCATATTTGCAGAGTTTCAAAGAGGCACAAGTTGTACCCCGAGTAGGAAAGAAAATTGCCGAAAATATGGCAGGTGAAATTAAGTATATGATGGACTCCAAGATCAGTGCAGTAAGGGTAAGTTTCTTATATCGAAAAACTAAAATATTTAAAAATAAAACGTCATATGAAATCTTTATAACGCTCTAGTTATATAGAAGAGTGCTTCTCAACAGAATGATCCCTAAGGGTTCACGAATCGTTTCAGAGGATTGGTTTTAATTAATAAATGATATGACAAAGCAAAGTTTTAATGAGTACATACATACATATGTCTCGTATGTTTACCAGTGGCACTTTTTGCACGTCTATGGAAATAACTTCGAGGTCATACTTTAATACAGTTCAACTAGAACAGAATATCTGTCTGAGGCGAAGGATCCAGTCCTTATCCCAAAATTCATTCTCCAGAGTATTTCCAGGATTTCCCATCCAGTTTTATTTCCTTGCGGAGTTGGATGATTTGAGCGAGGTCTAAATTTTGAATGGAGTAAGCACTTATAACGTTAGGCTATTGCCACAGTCTTAATTTTGCTTCAATGGTAATAACATCCCTTCGCACAACCCTTTATTCACAAAATTTTCATTTTTGCAGATTGAGATAGTCAAGATATACCCTCGCAAGTAGTGTGCTGAAATTATACGTCGATCGGGATTTGAACTTCCGACCTTCGTATTGTAGATCAACACGCTACCCACTAAGTTACACCTAGTCTCAATTAACATTGGTCAAAATCAAAGCCTAGTGGGTAGCGTGTTGGTCTACAATGCGAAGGCCGTGAGTTTAAATCCCGGTTGACGTATAATTCCAACACACTGCCTTCTTGGGTATATCTGGGCTACCTCAAACTGCGAAATTGAGCGTAGATAGATCGAAGCGCGAAGGACTATCAACTCTAACATAATAGCAAAACTAAACAGAATTATAATTAGGCGTCAAATCAAACATACAATACTCTAGATTAAATGGCAAAAGGTTTAATGTACCGGAAAATATATCATCTCAAATTCTTCGTAGAGTAAATAAACACTTTTGTCTGGGAGGGGGTAGATGGAGAGGGGTGAGGTTTGTCATTTTTATGTGTTGAAGTGTCAGTTTTAGTGTTGAAGTGTCAACTAGCGTCTAGTGTTTTTTCCGTGATTTTATTTTTATTTGGTTTTTAATCGTATATTTTGGCTATTTTTTTTATTTTATTTTATTATTATTGGTATCGATTGGTGTTCTCCATAGTTTGCCCGGTTGTTGAGTATATTCTTTGTGATTTTTGCTTGATTACAGGTTCTTGTTAGTTTTATTTTGCGCTTTTTTTTTGTTTTCCTATAATCAGCTGTTCTTTGTCATTTTAATATTCAGCTGTTCCGATAAAGGTTTAAGTATATGGTTGTTCGGGCTGTCAAGTTATATAAAACGCAACCATAATTTTTGTTTGCAATTAGCTTGCATATTACTAGGCGTTAAACCTTACCTATTGTTTTTATTATTAGGCTTTTGATTAATTAATATGGGTTTTTCGTGCAATGCAGAAAAATGTATTGAGTCGAAATCCTCGACACCATCTTTTACGTGTTTTGGCGTTTGTGGGAGAAATTACCATGCGAAGTGTGTTGGTCTCACTAACATTTTTGCCGAGAGGCTTAATTCTACTCCAGGGCTTTATTGGTATTGTACTGATTGCAGGAGCCTCTCACTTTCCTCTATATCATTTAAGATGTCTAGCATTGGTGAAGAAATGGCGAAAATTAAGGCTCAACTTGACAGTGTAACTGGTGCGTTTGTAACAGTAAACAACTTTTTTAATTCAGTTAAAAAGACTAATACGTTAGTAGATTGTTCGACTAGTACAGACAATCCAACTTTGGTTGATGCTTCGACTTCGAGTGATGATTGCAATTCGGTGGAAGTGGATAGCAATATTGATAGTCTTGCATTTCATCCACGTCCTACCCGCAAAAAGACTCGAGTGAATAAATCTACATCTCCTAATATTAGCCAAGCTTCTGCTAAAGTATCCGCTAATAATAATTCTGCGCCCTCGAAATATACATCTTCTATTATTGGCCAACCCTCTTCGAAGGCATCCGTTAGTAAAAACTTTGCACCCTTGAAATCTACCCAAGTTTTCTCGAATAGTTCTCAAACGCCTCTTACTGATGCTAGTTCCACTGGGTCTTCTTCTTCTTCTATACTAACACAGCCACATCTGCTTACTATTGTTCCTCGTCCTAAAGCCATTTTCGTTTCTAGACTTGATCCCCGAACATCCCCGGATGATGTCATAAGCTATTTGCTTTCTAAAAAATTTATTTCAACAGGATCAGCAGTTAAATGTGATAAAATTAGTAAAGAAACCAGTTCCATTGCCTCCTTTAAAATTGTTTTGACTAATACTGATCTTTTCAATCAGTTATTAAATATTGATTCGTGGCCTTCTGGAGTATTTCTTAAAGAATTTATTTCTCGTCGTAATAATGCTCCTGGTTCTGGTCCAAAAAACTTAGACAATTGTCCCTTTACTATCAAAACGTAAATGGACTGCGTACCAAAACCCAGGCGCTATTTGCCTCGTCTCAGAATTCTTCCTATGATGTTATTGCTCTAACTGAAACGGGGCTAAATTGCAGTTTCTCTGACTGTGAACTTTTTAGTTCAGACTTTGAAGTCTTTCGTAGGGATCGCTATGTTTCCGATCTGAGATTGAAGGGTGGTGGAGCGTTATTAGCAGTCCGAAACTGCATTAATTGTGTAGTTGTTCCTGTCCCGAACCCTCACGGTCTGGAGATCTTGTGTGTTAAACTCGTGTTTAATAATAAGGATATTTATGTCTTTTTGACATATATTCCTCCGTCGAGTCCTTGTATTTTATACGAAAGAACAGTTGACTGTATTACTTTTGTTCATAATAGTATGAATATCTCTGACGAACTCATTTTACTGGGTGATTTTAATATTCCAAGTCTTTCTTGGTCTCTCTCTGACGATGATTCTACTCTCTTAGTTTCTGATTCTTCGTCCTCGCTTGAATGTTTTTTTTTGTAGATAGTATAACTGCACTTGGTCTCCATCAACTTAGCCTTGTTCGGAATTCCTATGGAAGACAGCTTGACCTAATTTTTTATTCTGACTACTGTGCATGTTCCGTGGATGAGAGCTTAACTTCAATTACTACCGTTGATGTCTTGCACCCTCCTATTAATATTTTTGTTATGGTTGATGAGGAGCATATTGTTAGCCCTAGTGAGAAGGAGCTTTCTTTTGATTTTAATAAAGCAGATTTTTCTCGGTTGGACTACCTTATATCAAACTTCAACTTTAATGAAATTCTTGACAATCCTGATTTTGAAGGTGCTGTAGTTGAGTTTTATTATGTTCTGTATCAATTTTTTGTTGCTACAGTTCCTTTTACCTATCGCAGGAACATCTCATCGTCGTACCCTTGGTATACTAGCGAGTTGCGCGTAATTCGCAATGCTCGTAATGCTGCCTGGAAGAGGTATACTAGGACGAAGAATGATACTGATTTTTGTCTGTATAAGGAATATTATGACCTTTTTAAGGATTTATCTACTCGCTTATATTCTGAGTATTTAATTAAAATGCAGTCGGATATTATGAGAAATCCCCTGAAGTTTTGGAAATTTGTTAATTGTAAGCGTAAATCAGATAGTTATCCAGCTTCTTTTCAATTCCTGGGCAACGATAGTAATGATCAAGTTACTATTTGTAATTTTTTTGCCACATTCTTCAGTGGATCTTTTAATAGTAGTAGCTTTTCCCCTAATATGGCGTATTTTGATGACTTTAGAGAAACTACTTCGACTACTTTGTCTGATTTACCAATTTTCTATAATGATATAGTCAATCACATCTCCCGCCTTAAAGATGTGTCTTCTCCGGGCCCAGATGGTGTTCCTGCTGTTGTCCTTAAGCGTTGTTGTCTCTCTCTTGCTGAACCACTCTCTCACCTCTTTCAAAGATCCCTAATAACGGGGATTTTTCCAAATGTGTGGAAGTCGTCCTTCATCATACCTACTCATAAAAGCGGTGCAAAATCTGCTGTTGAAAATTATCGGCCAATAGCTAAACTGTCGGCTATTCCTAAACTATTTGAGTCTATAGTGTATGAATGCATGTCGTTTCACTGCAAATCAATAATTTCGAGTAAACAACATGGTTTTGTTAGGAATAGATCCACTGTTACTAATCTGATGGAGTTTACGAATAAATCTATTTTGGCTATTGAGGATGGTAAGCAGGTGGATTGTGTATACACTGATTTTAGTAAGGCCTTTGATAAATTACCCCATTCAATAATTTTGTTAAAACTAAGACTGTTGGGTTTTCCGACATGGTTTATTAATTGGATTAAGTCTTATCTATTTGATAGAACCTACCAGGTTATCTTTCGTGATTGTACGTCTAAGCCATTTACTGCGCATTCTGGGGTCCCTCAAGGAAGTCATTTGGGACCACTTCTATTTATCCTGGCCATTAACGATGTAGCCTCTGTTTTCAAATATTCGGAAGTACTCATCTATGCTGATGACATTAAAATCTTTAGGTCTATTAGTTCTAACTCAGATAATCTTCTTCAGGAGGATTTGTTAAATTTTAGTAACTGGTGTCGCAATAATGGCCTTCGCTTGAATTTGGATAAATGTCATGTAATGTCATTTACTCGGAAATTCTCACCGTTTGTAGTAACTTACAGTCTCAATGACTGTATTTTAGATCGTGTTAACTCAGTTATTGACTTAGGCATTACATTTGACCAAAAGATTGATTTTGGCTTGCATATAAATAAGATTGTGCAAAAGGGTAATTCTATGCTGGGTTTTACCACTCGCTTATCCAAGGAATTTACCAATTCCTTTGTTAGGTTGAGTCTGTATAACACCTTTGTCAGATCTCATCTTGAGTATGCTTCTCAAGTTTGGTCTCCCTATTATGATGTACATATTGCCAGAATTGAATCTATTCAGCGCAAATTTGTAAGAATAGCATTATGTCACCTTAATTGGGATGACAGAGTTCGTCTTCCTCCTTATATTGACCGGCTTCAGTTGCTAAATATGTCATCACTCTCGAGACGACGTGAGGTTGCTGACGTAGTTTTTGCTCATCAACTTCTCACTGGGGTGGTTGATTCCCCCTCACTTTTGGGTTTGATGCAATTTGCTGTTGGTCAATTTTTACCGAGGCATCCTAGGTTGTTGCAGATTTGCTTTCACCGGACTAACTATGGTATGAGTGAACCGATCTCGCGTCTTGCAAGAGAAGTTAACGAGAATATTGATGTATTTGACTTCTCTATAGATAAAGTATGTTTAAAACGCAGACTTAACGCTAGTTGACACTAATTTATGTTAGTTTTTGTATATTTATTTTGTGCTCTGTTTATTAATGTGTTGGTGTAGGGATATTGACGTTTGTTTTGTCCCTTCACTAAATGATGAGCCAAAGGATAAAATGATTTCCATCTTTTATACTTGGAATCCATTTTATGGCAATTCCTTGCATTAAGGAATACTGATAGTGATAAATATTTTTTTTTAGCATTTATTGCAATTTTTAAGGGACAAATTTTGCCAAACTTTAATTTTACACTTTTTCTGATTTCAATGGAAATCAATTAAATGAATTTACCAAAATTGTGCATTTGTATGGGAGGAGGTAGAAGGAGTATTCGAATCAAAACCATTTTTTCGACAGCAATGATATTTGCAATATTATACTTTTCTCAAAATTTAAAGTTTATAGCTTTGGCGGTTTTGAGGAAATTTCGAAATTTCGTGAAATTTTTGTGCGAGGGAGTAGAAAGAGTGCTAAGCAAACAAAATAATTTTATTACATCAACGAGCGATTTGATCGTTAAAGAGCCATTGACAATTCATCAAGCGGACTAAATGGACATTCGTTAATGAATTACTTTTAACGATTCAATAATGAATTATAAAACGCTTACACGAATATATAAGTAAATAATCGTTATTATTAATTTTAATTTTAATTAATTAATGGATATCGTTAATAATTCATAAACTATCTTATATATGAAACATAAACGATTTTTTAAAGAACTTGACATTTAAAGCTAAACAAGGGAAGATCACAATTGCTTCTTGTTATGTTTCTGTTATTTATGACTTTTGAACATTTCACGGACACACACAATCACACTTACGCAAACTTAAATTTCTTAATTTTTTTGCTTTTGCAATATTTTGAGATATCGACACGAAATAATTTTTGGCCCTGTTAAGGCGCATGTTGAAATGAAAACTGCTTGTCTATAACAAGATCAACGTTGTGCGGCCCTTTTGTGTTTGGTTTGCTAATGATCATCACGCAATTTTTTTATTTCGTGGCGTTTCATGCTCGTATTAAGATCGTTATTTGCGAGCGTTCGTTTAATTGCTTGCTGGGTGAGATGAAGTTGATATTTTTTTCAAAAAATTGGTTGCAATTATAATAAATTTAATTTTGGCAAAAATTCGTTCTTTTAGCTTTTTTTTACAGAATAACTTGTACTGTAGGCAATTTCGGCCTTTATGTGCAATGCACAAACATAGTCACGGAGAGAAAAATGGGATCGGGATGGTACGGGAAAGTTAAGTGGAAACGACCGTAACAAGCGGTGAAGCTAGTATATATTTCAGTTGTACTGGCTGATACTGACAAACATTTGCACATGCTTTGGGGGACTGTATATATGTATGTATGGGAGGGGTAGAAAGAGTAGGCTGATCGGATCAATATTTTTTGATGTTGCTGGAGAAAATTCTGCAGCCAGATAGAGCAAACCTAAGAAGCATCTAGACCTAGAAAACTTATATTAAAGAACCCTGCTCCGTCAGTCTTACTCAGGAACACGGAAGGAGGCTGTATAAAGGACAGCAAGAGAACGTTTGAAGCGCTTATACGCACTCACTTCACCGGGACCCCCAAAATACCCTACACAGAAGCAAGTAACACGCCACTGAAGATCGTTCCAGGGCTCCTCATAATAAACAGACTAAGCCATCTTAGTCTATTCCCCTAATATGGAGGAAAGCTCGAGTGGTATTCATAGCAGGCATGGGTCTACTATCGACCTACAAATCTTACGTTCTTTTTTCTGAAAACGCTACAAAGGGTACTAGATGTATACATCAGATAGACCCAAAGCATCTCTCACAAACTTGGCACTTGTACATAAAAGGGAAATCGATATACACAACAATTCACGAGGTGCTGATAGGCATTGAAAAAGCACAAGGAGTACATTCTAGGTACTTTGCTGAATATAGAGGGAGCTTTCAATAATGTAACGACAGAAGCTATTGTAGAGGCTCTTTGCGCTGCTCAGATAAATAAAACAATCACCGAATGGATCGAAAAGTTGCTTAGAAACAGATCTATGACGTCGGAATGGGGCAGAGTAAGGTCCTGCAAACGCGCCAGTACAGAGACACGTTTTATCTCCAATTTTGCTCGTACTGACTCTGAATGGCATACTCAAGGATCTTAGAAGTTCGGGGGTAAATGTTGTGCCTTGTGCTGATGACGTAGTGATACTATAGTATCAGGTAAGGACTCAAGCACAAAATCCGAACTCACGGAAGGAGCTCTCAAAAAACTACACGACTAGGTAAAAAGCACCGGGGTTAATGTAATCCTGCAGAAAACGGAACTGGTGATCTTCACTAGGAAAATCAAAAATTAGGAGTTCAGGTTACAGAAATTAGGAACCACTTTACTGGCTCTGTCATATGATGCAAAGTATCTGGGAATAATCTTAGACAGTAAGCTAACATGGAAAGAAAATATTGATTAGCGATCAACTAAGACCGCGTTAGCTAGGGTGTAGCCTAATGTGTAGCGTGTTGGTCTACAATGTAAAGGTCGCGAGCTCAGATCCCGGTTGACGCATAATTCTTCCACATTGCCTACGTCTGTATATCTGGGTCACCTTAATTGACGAACATGAAAATTCGTAGATAGAAGGTTGTGCGAAAGGCTAACAACCCTACTACAATAACAATTAAAAATGTTAAGGAACCTGAAGGTCAAGAGGCTCAGGCTCGATTTGGGCTACAATTCCATTGAAGAAGAAGAAGAATCCAAGGATATATGTATAATCCGCTTTCTTTAATGGCTCTTTGAACACAATGTTTTGTATTTTGTTGGAATCAGAACCATAAATTATTAAGAATGATAGCATGATACTCGCATTTGAATGGGAGAGGCTCGTGATCAAATCAATCCCGTGATTTGAGATCATATACGCATTGAAGAACATTTAGGACGTGTGAATAATTATAGCTTGTGTTAATTAAAACTACGATTGTGCGTAGAGCCCAATCATACGATACCATAGATGAAATCGAAATTTTTGGGATATTGTGAAATTTTGTATGGGAAGTGGCTGCACTAAACTAATTTGTTTCACATCATGCTAGAGTAGCTATAAAAATGTTTTGTACCAAATTTAAGCTTCAAAAATTGAGTAGGTACTGAGAAACTTAGTGCATTGAATTTAATGAAATTGTGCAATGTGTGTATGGGAGGTGGTAGAAGGAAAGGGGGGTTTTTGGTGATATTTTGAGAAACAGCTATAATCATCATGCAATTGAATATTTTAAATTTCAGGTCTGTATCATTCACGCTTTTTAAGAAAATCGAATTTTTGTAAAGACGTGGAATTGTGTCACATTGTATGGGAGGGGGTAGAAGGAGTGAAGCTACTCGGTTAATTTTTTTCCGATATTAATAATGCTAATTTAGGATAGAGTACGAAATTTGGGCTCAATGAAAGTTATATGTGCTGAGAAAATTAGTTTAGAATATTTCATGAAAAAGTGCAGTTTGTGTGGGAGGTGGTGGAAGGAGTGTGGGGTTTTAAGTTAAAATTTGATTATTGTAAATTATTGAAAATCGTTGATCTTGTATGGGAGGGGTTGAAAGGGTTCACGAACTTTACCTTACTTTTTCGTCAAAAACGACGTGTACAAAATTTAAACTTTCTAGCTCAACGCGTTCTCAAGCTAGAGTGTTCACAGATGGACCGACGGACTTACGGACATCCGGTTATGAGATTTTTTGAGAGATAATATTAACTCTGTGTTATTCATTTTTTCACCGAGCCTGATTTCTTAGCTTTATAAACTTTACAGCAAACTTATAATACTCTCAGATTTCATAAAAATTTAAGAAATGTGAAGGTCAGGAGGCCAAGGCACGATTTAGGCTTTACTGCAATTGAAGAAGAAAATATCCTTTAGTCGTTGGTATCAATGCCCATTCTCTTTATGTGTCCTTTCAGTCGTGAGTGTCCTGTCAGTATTCCTGTTATGATTCGTACCTTATACCAATAACTTTGGAACAGCAGTTTGGCTTTTTAGGCGGAAAGACTTGAGAGGAATTGCATAACCTGTCTAAGTTTTGGAAGTGCAGTTCTATAATGGCTTCCTAATGCTCTCTTGGACCAATCAGCCAGGTTGAGGTTCCTTCTCTTGCAAAGTTCGCCGATTTTTGTCTACGCCTTGATGACCATAGGCACCTAATACAGAAAAAATCTGCTTTTGGAACCGTGCTAATCTTATCCTAAAAAAAGTTTAAATAAAAGAACTTTCATGGTTACAAAAATATCAATTGAGATATCAAGTACTTGAGAGAGAAGAATTTTCGGTTTGAACTTAAATTTTATTACGTATTGTTTTTATTTTCACAGAGAATTATGGATACAGCTGAGAACACAGCCATGTCTCATCAAAACGAAGACGTTGATAGATATTTCGAGTACTATAATGCTAAGGAAATGCTCCAGCCGGGTGAAGTACCACCGACAGAGCCTCCACGAGATCTAGAAGAAATGGGTCTACCACGGATCATGATTCCCCCCAAAGAAATAATCCTAACGCCAAATTCCGAGTTCTTTAACATACCGGTCAATAACAGTGTGAGTTCTGTGCACGTTCCAACTAATGTCTTCGATCGAGGTAGTTTCTTGAATTTGATCTAATATGATCTTCTTCAGAAAAAAGTTTTTTCTTTTCAAATTTTTCAGCCGATGAAGTTATTAAAGCCATCAAGTGGTCAGAAAACTTGGATAGAACATTTCGGGACAACTATCGAATGGACCCGACTTTGTCTTTTCAGTTTTTTGGTAGCTCGACTGGTTTCATGCGTCAATTTCCTGCATCTAAATGGCAACAGGATCCGGTTGATCTCTACGATTGTCGGCTACGTTCATGGTATATAGAAGCAGCGACAAGTCCAAAGGATATTATCATCCTGATGGATGGTTCAGGTTCTATGACTGGGCAGAGGAAAGATATCGCAAGGCATGTTGTCGAAACGATCTTAGATACGTTGGGTACAAATGACTTTGTGAATATCTTCACCTTTGCCGAGGAGATAAAACCGGTGGTGCCATGCTTTGATGATATGTTAGTTCAGGCATGTGTTAAAAATTTCCTAAAAGAAAAAAAAACTCCACCGAACAAATTGAACTAAATATTTTGAAATAATTGCAGGCGACATTAGGAAACATTCGCGAATTTAAATTCAATTTGGAAATTTTCAAGACGGCATCGATAGCTAATTTTTCTGCAGCTCTGACCAAGGCATTCGATATCTTGGAAGTCTATCGAAACGAAAGTATGGGTGCGTCATGTAATCAGGCGATCATGTTGATATCAGATGGAGCTCCATACGCTTACCAGGATATTTTCGAACAATACAATTGGCGCAATTTGCCATACATGCCAGTCCGCGTCTTCACATATTTGATTGGAAAAGAAGTCGCTGATGTTAAGGATATCAAGTGGATGGCTTGTAATAATCAAGGATATTACGTGCACCTTAGTGATCTCGCTGAAGTACGAGAACAAGTTCTAAATTATATTCCGGTAATGGCCAGACCGTTAGTGTTGGGACGACTTGATCATCCTGTGATATGGACACAAGTTTATTCCGATGTTACTGTAAGGAAAACTCATTTCTAAGAATCCTCTGAGTGAATTTGAAATTTTCGCTTATTTCAGGATACGAAAATGACGGACTGGCTTTGGGAAATTAAAGAATGCGAAGAGCAAAAGGAACGTTTTGTTAGTGCACGTAAAAATCGAGAGCTATTTCATTCGCAGGAAGAACAAGATCGACGACGCGAATTAAAACGAAGGAGGGTAAGTGTTTTCGCTTTCTATTTAAGGTTGTTAGAGCAAAACATAGTGTTGCTGCAAGGACGCTACTTTTTTTTTTTCAATAATATAATTCTCAGATATTTCGTTAGTAAAAATAAAATGTATATAATTAATAATTATAATATTATTTTTTACTTTCGAAATACCTAAAAAAAAAAAGCTTCGGACAGCTCTCCTCTATGTAAGACGCGACGTCTTACATCTTCGCAGGATTGTTTGAAGATAAGTAAAGTTATTAGAGGGTTCGTTATCCATAGGATTCCTGGAAGATAAGTAAAGTTTCTTCTCTAAAAATTTCGTCGACAAGGCTAAGCGAATTTTCAGTCGTCTCAGCTGGAAAAATCGTTCGTTCGCAAGCTCGAGCCTTCCCGACCAGCGCTTTTAAGTTTTTTTTCTTTAGCTCATTTTTTTGCTTTTGCTTGTAGGGAAGCAAAAACAATAGAATGCCTGCCTCAAAGACAATTGATGGAAGGCAAACGCTTAAAACAACAAAGCCAAATTTTTTTAAAAATAAATACCTCATTTTTATCCGAGCCTTTCCCAACATTCGCAATGATTCCGCACACGAAATTTGGTTGGAAACGCAAAATTTGAGACAAACTCTTTTTTCCATGTTTTTATCCATTGTAAAAATCGCCGTGGACTCGCATAATTTACTAATCGCTCAAAAACAGGATCGTCTCGATTAATCCAAAAAAATTTTGACAAAATTCGATTGTGGTGCTTCAAAAGACGAATAACAGATCGCGACGGGTGACGAATTATGGACACATGCATAAGAACCCGAAACTAAACAGCAGTCGACTTTATGGATTTTTCAAGACGAGCCAAACCCAACAAAAGTATAATAGTTCGCGCACGAAGCGCTTCGAAGCAAGCAAATGGTTCCGTTTTTATACTCTAGATGAAATCTGAGAGTATTATAAGTTTGCCACAAAGTTTGTAACGCCAAGAAATAAGGCTCGGAGAAAAAAATGAATGACACAGAAGTTCATATAATCACTCAAAAATCTGAAAACCGGATGTCCGTCCGTCCGTCTGTCTGTCTGTCTGTCTGTCTGTCTGTCCGTCCGTCCGTCCGTGTCCTCTCTAGCTTGAGAACGCGTTGAGCTAGAAAGTTCAAATTTTGTATACGTTGTTTTTCACAAAAAAGTAAGGTCAAGTTCGTGAACGAGCCAAATCGCTCCACCCCTTCTACCCCCTCCCATACAAAATGACACAATTTCGCAATCTGACAATAAACGGATTTGCTCGAAAAGTACAAATGACATTGATTTCAAATTTGGAACATAATACTGTTTTGATGATTCCAATCTACTCTATAAAAATAATTTGAGTCTTCCCCCTCCTTTCACCACGTCCCATACAAACTGTACTTTTTCATGAAATGCTCTAAACCAATTTACTCAGTACGTATAATAGTTATTGAGCTGAAATTGTGCACGAAATATTTATTTAAAATTATTAGTAAGACCAACAAAAAAATGAGACGATTAGCTGTACGCCTTCTACCCCCTCCCATACAAAATGACGCAATTTCGTAATTTCACAATAAACGGATTTGCTCGAAAAATATAACTGCTATTTATCTGAAACTTGGAATATATTAGTTTTATGACAATATAAATCTGCTGTACAAAAGTTATTTGAGTCCTCCCTTCCTTCCACCACCTTCCACACAAACTGCACTTTTTCATAAAATGCTATAAGCCAATTTACTCAGTGCGTATAAAATTGATCGAGCTGAAATTGTGCACTAAATATATATTTAGAATTGTTAGTAAAACCAAAAAAAATTTAGACGATTAGCTTTACCCCTTCTACCCCCTTCCACACAATATGACACAATTTCATAATTTCATAATAAACGGATTTGCTTGAAAAATATAAATGCTATTGATCTCAAATTTGGAATATATTACTTTTATGATGACTTCAATATACCGTGTAAAAATTATTTCAGTCCTTCCTCTCCTTCCACCACCTCCCATACAAACTGCACTTTTTCATGAAATACGTTAAACCAATTTGCTCAGTACATATAAAATTTATCGAGCTGAATTGTAAACTAAATATTTATTTAAAAAAACTATTAGTAAGGTGAAAAAAAGTAGACGATTAGCTACACCCCTTCCAACCCCTCCCATACAAAATGACACTATTTCGGAATTCGACAATAAACGGATTTGCTCGAAAAGTACAAATGACATTGATCTGAAATTTGGAATGTAATATTTGTATGACAATTCCAATCTACTCTATAAAAAAAATTTGTGTATTCCCCCCTCCTTCCACCACCTCCCATACAAACTGCACTTTTTCATGAAATGCTCTAAACCAATTTACTCAGTACGTATAATAGTTATCAAGCTGAAATTGTGCACGAAATATTTATTTAAAATTATTAGTAAGACTAAAAAAATGAGACGATTAGCTGTACGCCTTCTACCTCCTCCCATACAAAATGACACAATTTCGTAATTTCACAATAAACGGATTTGCTCGAAAAATATAACTGCTTTTTATCTGAAACTTGGAATATATTACTTTTATGACAATATAAATCTACTGTATAAAAGTTATTTGAGTCCTCCCCTTCCTTCCACCACCTCCCACACAAACTGCACTTTTTCATAAAAGTGCGTATAAAATTGATCGAGCTGAAATTGTGCACTAAATATATATTTAGAATTATTAGTAAAACTAAAAAAAATTTAGACGATTAGCTTTACCCCTTCTACCCCCTCCCATACAAAATGACACAATTTCACAACTTTATAAAAAGCCGATTTTCTTGAAAAGTATAAATGCTACTGATCTGCAATTTAAAACATGTCAAAAGCATAATGTTTATAGTTATTTCTGAAAAGTCATTCAAAACTCGCCCCTCCTTCTATCACCTCCCATACAAACTGCCCTACTTCACCACATCCAATACACTAATTTTCTCAGTACCTATTAAATTCTTAAACCCTAAATTTTGCATAAAACATTTTGATAGCAACCTTAACGTCATGTAAAAAAATTAGTTCAATGGAGTCACCCCCTCTACCACTTCCTCTACAAAAATTTCTCTTTCATCTAGAGTATCGCACGATTGGGCTTTATGCCCAATCGTACATCTATTATGTTTTTTTTTGGGAATAAGCGGACATGTCGCCACCGTGCCATTAGAGCAACGTATCACGGTCAATTCGGAATGGTACACCACTATTTGTTTGCCAGAAGTGTTTGGTGAAATAAGGAAAACCAACCGACGAAGACGAATCATTCTCAACCACGACAATGCAAGCTCCCACACATCGGCTCAAACAAGTGATGTTGAGAGCAGTCAAAACATCGAATTGCTGAGTCATCCATCATACAGTCCAGATTTGGCACCCAATGACTTCTTTTTATTCCCGCACATCACAAAGAAATTGCGAAGTCAACGTTTTCGATGCCTGCAGATGCAGTTGATGCATTCAAAACACATGTTTTGGGGAATGAGGTAGGAGTGGAAAAAGTGCTTCGAAAATTGCTTCAAACGCATGCAAAATTGTGCTGTTTTACATGGAGAATATTTCGAAAAACAATAAAACAATTTTCGATGATAAATATTGGTTTTTGCTTGTCCATCTCAAAACTTAAGTAGTACCCTACGTATGCCACTAAAATCTGTTGGCGAAAAGAATTCTATTTGAGGATAATCAACGGCTTCATACGCCGTTCCCACGTCCTCCAGAGTTCTGTCGTTTACAATGTAAGAATTAAGAAGTCTTACACCCATAAATTTCAATTAGTTATGTGTTATGAATTTCGTTATTTTACACATACAATTGGTCGAGTTTCAGCCACAAGCGATAGCTTTTATTAAGAAGCATCAATATCAATCAAAACTAGAGTATAGCCTAGGGAGTAGCGTGTTGGTCTACAACGCGAAGGTCGTGAGTTCAAATCTCGTTCGACGAATAATTTCAGCACACTGCCTGCTTGGATATACCTTAGTTACCTCAATCTTGTTCGAAGGATTAACAACCCTTTCATAATGAAAATAAAATGTTAAGGAACCTGAAGGTCAGGAGGCCAAGGTCCGATTTAGGCTGGAGTGCCATTGTAGAATACCAAACTTGTTCTTCTTTTGTAATTTTTTCAATATTTTGTACTGACACAGTTAAAATGTATGAGATATCTGGACTCTTATATAAATTATTAATCTTTTGAGCTTGAAATCATTTCGAAAAAGGAAATTTTTAAGTCGTAAATCTGATTCTTAGAATTGAATCTATTTGTTTTACAAAATTCAAAATTCGACTTAATACATTATTTCTTTGGACTAAATTAAATCGAAATCGCAAGAACATTATTCCAATACAACTCTAGTAGAACCATCAATTTGCGATAAATCAGAAATGGAACTACATATTTAAATTTAACATCTTTCGACCATTCAGCTATTCAAATATATATGTATCAAAATAAATATATTTCTTTGGCAAAAATGCAGTAACAGCAAATTTCAAACGTAAACAGCTTAATTAAAAATACATAGGAGTTTAAATAATTCTAACTAAATTTTGATTAAATTATGCATACCTAAATATTTATAATCATTACTTTCATTTTAGAATTTACAACAATCATCCGAGTCAAGCAAGTACAATTTCATGACAACCGTTGCAATGCCAGTTTTTGATCGCCGCGAAAATGCTGTAAGTAGAAAATCACAAAATTTTATTCATAATATTCTCAAAAAAGAAGAAAAACCGAAATAATTAAAAAAAAAAAAATAATAATAAATCTACAATTTATTTCCTTTCAAATTACGATTTTTCTATTTTTATTAATTTTAATTTTAATTTTGTGAATTTAATTTTTTTTGTTTTGGGTCTTAATTAATTATTTGCAATTTAATCGACGTCTCATAATATAGAATATCACCGAAGATGTCTTAATAAATGAAGCGTACTGGGAAAGAATAACACGTGAGGTATTTTAATCGTCATGAGGAAATTAATAAAAATATATAAACGCTAGAATTCGAATTCCTAGATACTCATTAGTATTTAATTAGACTTGGTAAATAATATTGAATTGGTATCGAAGTGCGAGAAAATAAATATTATTGTAGCTGTAATACCAATTTTCTAGAATATGGCAGTGGTGCTTCTGAAAAATTCGTAACATTTGGGTAGAATATCGTAGTACAATTTTATTCAATTTAGTTTTGAGTTAAATAAAATTTATTTTTTTTTCAGTACATACTTCGAAAGTTTCCTAGAATTTAGAGTTCATGAACATAGATAATAGGGTTTTATTTTATAAATAAATTTTACGATAAATATAAACAAGAAATAATTTAACATTATTTCGGTAACAATGTAGAGTATTGACTTTTAAATTGAATTTATTAATCAATATAATTATAGAGCGTTTATTATTATTCAATTCAAACATCCTTAAAATTGGTCTATCGTTCCAACTAAGTTAAAAGCCTTTACCTATTAAATTTGGAAAATTTGTAATATAAAAGTTCTCTTAGATACTATCTACTAAATTTCAAATTTTAGAAACTATTTATTCTGTAGTTAAGCATTATTTTAATATCGGGTTCAGATCAGAATCTTTTTTTAGCTTAGCATTAATCTAAATCCAGATTCAAATTTCGGACATTTGATGAAGATTGGAAATTTATTTATTGTTTTCTTTACGTATCGATTTAATTAAATTAGCGGGTTTTATAATTTATAGTAACTAGGAAAATTTGCGTCATCAAAATATTCGTCAATTAGACGATGAAAATACTTCTAGATCGTATTTATTGTTAATTTTAAGCAGTTATTGTGAAATATCATAACAAGTATTCGCAATAATAAAATAACATTGAATTTTAATAAAAGTTTCAGGTTGATTAATTTATTATTTTAGTGCGTTATAGAAAAAGAAAAACAATTATTTATTGATGCTAGCAGTATTTTTGAATGATTTCATGTAGCTTGAAAATTTGCTTGAGAATGGTATTTAATAATAAATTGTTTTATCATTTTTAAGACTCGCATTGCTAATCTATTGGGCGTCGCTGGCACTGATATACCCATTAAGGATATTAAGAAACTTATGATGCCATTTATGGTGAGTATAAATACTTAAAACTAGCTCTTTGAAAATATTTTTAATTCGTAAGAAAAACATAACAGGGCTACGATTGAGCGTAAAGCCCAATCATGCGATACTCTAGATAAGAGAGAAATTTGTTGATTTTAAGAAATTTTGTAATTTTTTCACATCATGATTGAGTTGCTATCAAAATGTTTTAAACAAAATTTGAGCTTCTAAAATTTATTGGGTTTTGAGAAAAGTAGTGTATTAAATTTAGTGAAATTGTGCAGTTTGTATGGGAGGTGATAGAAGGAGTGAGGGGTTTTCAGTGTTTTTCCAGTAATAACTATGAATATTATGCAATTGACATCTTTCAAATTTCAGATCAATAATATTTATCGATTTTTTTTTTAAATTTTAACTATGATTTTTGTACAAGGTTTTTTCTTGCACGAGAAAATTATTAAACTTTGTAGCTTTATAAAAAATTCCATGTAAATTATTTTTAATCGCCATCTATCTTATTTGCCAAGTTTCGAGTAAAATACATGCCTGCAAAATTTGAACGAAATCGGCCAAGTAGTTCCTGAGAAAAGTATACCTCCATTTGCACTGGAAATGCTCCTGTGAGTGCTCCCCTTAATGCACGCCTTCTCGATAGGATGGAACGTTCCACGATTTCACTCAAACTTTATTGAGTGAAAGTTGTATTTGCGTTTAAGTGAGCGAAAGCTGCTGATTCATAAGAACGGGCGTCTTTCGCGTTGTGAATTTCAAACGCCAAACAACTAGAGTATAAATATGTGCCATCAAGTCGGGCGCAACTTTATTATTTTTGGGATAAGTTGAGGATGCGTCAGAAGTCAATATGCAGGTTAGGGTAGGGGATAGCAAAGACTAAGTGAATGGGTGCTCTGGAGCAGGACTCAATATTTCATTCGTTTATATTTGCAAATTTGGGTTTGAATGGAGGGGGTGAATGTTAATAATATTTTACTTGAATGCTTGAATTACGTTCAAAATTCTAATTCTGTGCATAGATTGTTAGTTGCATACACGAAGTTTCATGGAATTTCTATGAAGTTCGGTGTATTTTAGAATAAGGAGGGGTTAGATGAGTTGAAAGAATCGCAAAATTTGTGGAACAGTATTATTTTGTTTTTGCTTGTCAGGAAAGATCTTCGTACAAAATTTCAAGTTCGTGACTTTTTGGTTATTAGTTGATTTATTAAAATTGGTCGAAATCATACTTTTGTAAGGGACGGGGTAGAAGAGCAAGGGAATCTCAAAACTCTCAAAAGTAGCTATAAAAATGCTTAAAACAAAATGTAGGCTTCAAAAATTGAAGAGCAAATTATGGTATTAGATATTGGGAAATAGTGCAAATTGTATGGGAGGTGGTAGAAGAAGTGGGCCATCTTAGTGTTTGTTTTTCAGAAATAACTGTGAACATTATAGAATTGACTTCTTTTAAATTTCAGACCATTAGCATTCATATTTTTCAAGAAAATCGATTTTTTGTAAAGTTGTGATATTATGTCACATAGTATGGGAGGGGGTAGAAGGAGTGAAGCCAATCAGTTAATGTTTTTGCAATCTTAATAATAATGCCAATTAGATATTAAGTACACAATTTGAGCACGTACTGAGAAAATTGATTTATAGTATTTCATGAAAAAGTGCAGTTTGTGTGGGAGGTGGGGGAAGGAGTAGAGGGATTTGAATAATTATTATAAATACTATAGATTACATTTACGATAAAAGTAATATGCTTCAAATTCCAAATTATTAGCCTTTATAGTTTTGAAGAAAATTTTATTATTGTATGGGATGGGGAGAAGGGGTAGAGCGATTTGGCCTGTTCACGAACTTGACCTTAGATTTTCATCAAAAACGACAAACATTTCAATTTTCTAGCTCAACGCTTTCTCAAGCTAGAGACCGAACAGATGGATGAACGGACAGACGGACATCCGATTTTGAAGTCTAAGTATGTCTAAGGGAGCCATGTTGGCTAGTTCACCAGTTGTAAGGAAACCTTTTCCTAGAAGATTTAATCTTTTCCTTGCTACAGCCTCGCAGTGACATAGGACATGCTCTATCGTTTCTGAGTCTTTGAACCGGCAGATGTCCACTTTGTTTTTTTGTAGTAGGATAAATTTTTTTGAGATTGATAAACCTGAAAGTCTATTCCAGTAGATTCCATGCTCTTGTTCAATCCTCTCTCTAACTATAAGGTTGAAGTATCCTTTTGGTTTTCTGCAAAATTGCTCTGGTCCAATAAAATTCGTTTCTCCACCATTTTTTGCGAGGCGTCCTGAGACCCACATTAGTGTTACTTTGTTTCTTTTTTCCAGGATTATTAGGCTTTGAAGGCAGTCTCAAACAAGCTTCAATCGATGTTTATTGGGTGCTAGAGCTTTGAGAACTGCCTGACTATCCGATAAGATATAGATGTTTTTATTGCGAAGAGCTCTCCTAATATTCTCTTGGATACATAGCTCCATTGCAATAAGTTCGGCTTGAAAGATTGTGGTTTCCTTACCAAGAGGTCTTGAGACCGAGAAGTTAGGACCTATGTCATCGACTCCAGTCCCCTCCGAGGTACGCGAGCCATCTGTGTACCCTCTTCCATTTCAGGTAGCATGAATTGCCATTCCTTGCGTTCTCTGATTATTACTTTGAATGGAGTTTGAAAGTTGAATTTTGTTGGCATAGTGTCGGACAGTGTTGAGGATAGAAACTCAATTCTAAGATTTTTTAAGATTTGGAGGTGGCCTCTAAAATCGTAGATGTATCGGAGGGATGTTTAGGAAATATTTCCGCAGTAGGGCAGGTTTTCATTGCACCTGTGGCACAAAGACACGCTAGTCTTTAAATTAATTTATTATTCTAATAATTTATTCTAAAAAAATTTGCTACCTTGAAATTTTCTTTTATAGCGTTTCATGAATTAGCCTAAAAATGCAAAAAAAAATCGATCCCACCGTTTGCCGTCCGCCGTACATATTGACTCATATCTTTCTGACCATTAAAGGTGTAATGTTCGTTTTTGTGTGGATTGTTAATTGGGTAAGTGAGCTCTATTATCTAAATTTTGGAGAGTGTCAGGTGGGAGGGGGAGGGAAAAAGTCAAAAGCTACACTTGCTAACATCTCCACTACGAATGCAGATAGGAAACTGAAAATCATCATAGGTATAGAAAAAGTTATGGGACATACGGAACATTTCAAAAATGGTGCACTTTCCAAAATTTCAAACAGTTACCAGGGGTGTAAATATGAAACCGGAATTTGATCATAGAGGGCCTCACTGGTCAATGTGGTTATTGTGAATACGCGTCATTGGTACCATTTTCTTTTTTGACATCGGACAAAGATTGTCAACTCATTACACTTCAAGTTTCATAACAGTGAACATGTCGAACTTTGTACCGCGAAACTACGATTTGCAGCTTTAATTTTCTGTTACCATTTGAAGAAAACTGCTGCTGAATCGAATGCTTGTCGATGCTTACGGTGATCATGTTCTTGGTAAATCACAGTGCTTTGAGTGGTTTAAAAAATTCAAAAGTGGAAATTTTGACGTGAGAAACGAAGAACGTGGAAAACCACTGAAAAAGTTTGAAGACAGCAAATTGCAAGCATTGTTGGATGAGAACGATGCTCAAACGCAACAACAACTGGCAGATAAGTTTAACGTAACACGAGCAGTCATACGTTTGAAAGCCATGGGAAAGATCCACAAGATGGGAAAATGGGTCCCACATGATCTCAACGAAAGACAGCAGGAAAACAGAAAAAACACTTCCGAAATGCTGCTCGCCAGATACAAAAGAAAGTGATTTCTCCATCACAATGTGACTGGCGATGAAAAGTGGGTTTATTTTGAGATTCCGAAGCGAAAAAAATCATGGGTAACTCCAGGCCAACCACCGACATCAACTACAAGACCAAATCGCTATGGCCGGAAAACAATGCTCTGCGTTTGGTGGGATCAGAAGGGTGTGATTTATTATGAGCTGTTGAAACCTAGTGAAACCGTTAACACTGAACGCTACCGACAACAAATGATTGCATTGAATCAAGCTTTGAGTGAAAAACGCCCAGAATACCAGCAGAGAAAAAACAAAGTGATTTTGCTTCATGACAATGCACCATCACACAAGAAAGACTGGTCAAGGAAATGATAAGAGTCGTTTTTCCCATGCCGCTTACTCACCAGACTTGGCTCCGTCTGATTACCATTTGTTTGCACCGATGGGACACGCACTTGCTGAGCAGCGCTTCACTTCCTACGAAAATGTACGAATTTGGCTCGATGACTGGTTTTCATCAAAAGACCAACAGTTTTTTTGGCGAGGCATCCACACATTACCAGAGAGATGGGGAAAAGGTGTAGCTAGCGAAGGGCTATACTTTGAATAAAATACTCCTTTTCATTTCCAACCAATAAGTGTTTTTTTTTTGCAAAAAAATTCCGGTTTCATATTTACACCCCTGGTATATCTCAAAAGTGAGTAGATATCAAGTCGAAAATTCGTAGATTATAAAACTACATATAATAGTTTTAAATTTTGGTAAAAATTTTTAGTTGAAAGGGGGGGGGGGGGTGTAAAAGGAGGGAGGTGGTAAGCAAAAATATCAAAAATTTTGAGAGTTTTTTAGGGCTCTGGTAAAAGATACAAATTTTAAATTTTGCATGCATCTACTTGATATACAAAGAAAAAAATAAATTTGTTTCACAATTGTCATGCACCGATCCCCCTGATCTAACGTTTACAAGGTGTTTCATGTACAATAAAAACCACAAAAAATTAAAATTTTTTAAATTTTCGTAATGCATTTAAAAAAATCCCTAAATGTATGTAATATTAACTATTCCAATACGTTCAAAACTTCTCCCTCCTCCCGTACAAACAAAATTATTTTTTTGGCCATTTTTAAGAAATCAATTATCACCCAACTATTTGAAGCTACCAATTTAAAATTTTGCGTAAAAACTTTTAAAAATATTTGAAATGAAATCGAATTAAAAGGTTTGAGATCGCGCTTGCCCTTCTACCCCCTCCCATACAAAAGTATAATTTCGACCAATTTCAATAAATCAACTGCTAACCAACAAATTAAAAGCTGTGAACTTGAATTTTAGTACGAGAAGCGAAATAAAAATGCATCACCAATTTTAAGATTCCCCTACCTCCTCTACTCCCTCCCATTCACATATTTCGTTTCGTGAATGTAAAATACACCGAATCTTAAGAAAATTCTATGCAACTACTATGAAACTGATATTCTTTACAGAGAATATTGGACGTGATTCAAGGAAACAATTAAAAAATTTCTAATATCTACCCACTCTTACTATCACCCCTCACTTCATAAGAACTCAAACTTGCATAAATAAACGAATGGAATATTGATTTTATCGTCCCTACCATGTCAAACTATCCAATTTGAAAAAGTCGTTTTTTTCATATCCATACCCTGTTCTTGCATTGGTCTTGCATTGGAGACGATTCGTCTTGTGGCAAAACCTCAAATCTGTAGCTCCTAAAGGAACCTTAGGGGCTACAGATTCGAGGTTTTCCCACAAGGCGAATCGACGACTTTTTCACATTCGATAGTTTGACATGGTAGGGACGATATGTACTGGAGCTATTGATCGTATCCGCAATTGAGTGTTAAATTCACAACAGCTCTGCCCAAGAACCCCTTTTCATTTCAAACATCGTTTTTGACAAAAATGTAAGGTCAAGTTCTTGAATGGGCCAAATCGCACCACCCCTTCTACCACCTCGCATACAAAAGTCCTCCTCTTCCTTCCACCACCTCCCATACAAACCGCACTTTTTCATAAAAAACTATAAAGAAATTTACTCACAACGTATAAAATTGATCGAACTGAAATTGTGCACTAAATATTTATTTAGAATTATTAGGAAGACCGAAAAAAATGTTAAATTTTTGAATCCTAAATTTTGTATAAAACAATTCGATGGCAACTCTAGCGTGGTGTGAAAAAATTAGTCCAATTTCTTCACCCCCTCCACCACTTCCCCAACAAAATTTCTTTAAACCAAAAACATTCCTTTTTTTTCATCTAAAGTAGAGTTACTCCATGAAGAAAGAACAAAGCACGTGAAAGTGTTAGGACAACCTATTAGATTGGGTGCTTTTTATTTTCATATGTATGCGTGCTACGTATATCCGTGTAACTTTTTAGTGGTTTTATTTCGCAAATATCTTTTATTTTCAGAACTTTTTAGTGATGACAATTTAATTTGGTAGGTTTCACGTACTAATGAACGGTTCGCAACCACATTTGCTTATTTATCGTAAGCTGGAAAATAGGTGGGCGCTTTTTCAAAATTAACGGAAAAGCTGGTCATTACCTTATTACTTTGACCGAACTCTATTACCAGGTGTCTTGTACTTTCTTCTTCATAGAGTAGCTCTAATCTAGAGTATCGGTTTACGCCCAATCGTAGTTTTGTTATGTTTTTTATCTGCAATGAGAGATACTGTCTAATAATTTAATAACTTATACATATTGAAATATTTAAGTAACATTAAATTTTATATTCATACCACAGATTGGAGTTAACGGATATGCCTTTATTGTTACAAATAATGGATACATATTGGTTCATCCTGATCTTCGTCCCATGGTAAGAGTTCGTGAAATATGTTTAAACTAACTAAATGCTAATTAGCTTCAATTAGTTTCAAGATATTCTTAAGCCAGCTTACAACAGCATTGACATGATGGAAGTCGAGCTCTTAGATGATGACCAACTGCCTCGCAATTTCAATCCGGAGCTTATACAGGTACATGAACCTTAATGGCGATTCCACTAATACTTCTAAAAAACCAATAATAATTCTTAGGTGCGAGATTCAATCATAAGACAAGACACTGGAAATAAATGGATGATTACGAAAAATCATTTCGATGACATGGTAACTGAAGTTAAATTGTTAATAAAAATTTCAATGCCTATGAACTGACCTTTTATTACAGAGAAGGGTAGCAAACAAAGTGAAACGGCATTATTACTGGACACCAATTCTCAACACTCCATTTACTCTGGTTGTTACTTACCCCGAACAATATGGTCCGAATCGTTTACAGATTCGTAGCGAAGATGAAATTCATCGTATCCATGTTAAGGGTAGTAACGTTTCGAGTTTCTTTAGTGGACATTGGAAAATCCATCCCGATTGGTTCGAAACTTTTAAACGTTGCTTATACCTTTACAGAACTTGATTTTGATAAATATTTTCAGGCTTTACTGTAAACATAGTAATAAATCATTCACAAATCCAGAAGCCGAATTGTTGTACTTCTTGGAGCGAATGAAAACGCCCGGATGGAAATGGCCACTAAATAGAACTCGGCCGCCACCAGAACATGCTGCCGTATTCTGTAAGTAATTATCCTTAATAGAATTAGTTTAATTTCAAAAAATACAAACAAGAAGAAAACTAAGATTTAAACAATACCGCAAGGAATGAAAATAAATGATTGGATATTCATAATTATAATTTTATAAATCTGCCATACACATAAATTATCGCGCCGCAACAACATCAAATCCATTGAATTCATTTTTATTTAATTCACAAAATCTTTTATCATCATAATCATCATATCATGAGAATTATTATGAATCGCAAATCCACAGCTAACACAAGTTCGGGCCGTATATCACCGAAATCTGATAAGGATTCCTACTATTGTGAGTACAATCGAAGAAGTTAATTTTACAAAAACAAAAGTATGACCACAATTCAAATTAAAGTAACCTACACACGCACTATTTAACTATTTTATTCGAAACAAATTTTTTTATAAAATTTATTCGCTTTCCAAAATGCAAAATTTCAAGTACTTAGAGCGTTCGATTCTCTAATTCCGTGAGATTTTAAAAAAAAAAAAGAAAGTACTTAAAATTTTCGATGGAAACACGTTATATCGAAATGAAGTTCATAAAAAATAATCAATTTAAATATTTAATATACTGCACATCAAATTTGCACCCTCCCTGTACAAACATGATAGGTCCAAATATATAGAAATAGAATTGGATCGAAATTACATAATTAGATAAATGCACGCGCCCTCTGTACCCAAATCACAGCCGAAATCGCAAAAATATACGAAAAAAACCAAAGTAGTTGATTTTATGTACATAAAAATATAATTATTAAAAAAAAAAAAAAAAAATTTTAATAAAGATATCGAATACAATCAAATTTTTATGGCACCTATTGATTTGCACTGATGTTAAAATCTTACAGAATTGAGCGAATAGTGACAAGTGTTCAAATGTTGCAAATAAGATTGCTCTTCATAGAAAAACATTATTTAAAAGTGTAATAAGCAAAAAACTAATGGTTCCATCCAATTACCAATATTATCACTTTATTCCAAAATATTTTTTTTCCTATTCCCTCAAATAAAACTCAATGAACTTCGAATTAAGGTTTACTCCACCCTTACTGCGACTTGGGCTGTGGTGCCATTGAAGAAGTTGATATATCCGAAATAAGGAAAACTGAATGGGCGAAGATTAAATTTTTTTTAGTCATTTAAATTTTTCTGAATACTTGCACTTTTTAACAATTCAAAGAGAATAAAAGAAAGATGTCTTTTATGGTACTAACACTGCATCAATTTGAGGGTGAATTTCTGCATCAAGAAACCCATGTTACTTCTTGGATTCAAAACTTTGCAACCCAACATTTGGGCAAAAATATCCCGAAACATTAGGATTGGATAATACTGAATTTCTATGCATTTGTTGATTATTACTTTACAATCCCTGCATATTGTTATTTCGTTGTCCTGTTTTGGAACAATCACTATGGGAATAGCTGAGGCACTGACTTGTACCGGTTCCAGAATGTCTTCGCGGACTCACCGATTTAATTCATTTTCAACTTTTCTAAGACGATACGAAACGTTGTATGCCTTATGAAAAATTAGCATAACATTTGGCTTTAACACGACTTCAGCCTCAAAACCCACAATCGGATGGTCTAGGGACGGATTTAATATTTTCGAAAAATTTAACTGAATGTCTTGAATAATATTACTTTTACTCACTTGTGCGATATCTTTTTTATTACCAAAATATTGCCTCCAATTTGGAAAAATCTTGTCAATCCAATTCCGACCCATTAGACACTTTTCGGGCTTTCCCTCTACAAAAATAAGCAGTAAATCTAATTTTTTTCCATCTATCGTGACCTTCACATTGATGGTTCCTTTTTCAGGCATTGCGTTGCTTGTAACAGAACAAAGTCTTAAATCTGATTTTATAATTTTGTTATTTGATAAAAATTTGTATGAATCAAACTGATTTTCGTTCATGATGCTCGCTACTGCACCGGTATCGATTATGTATTAAAAAAAAAAGCCACAAAAAATCTAACGATAGTAAATTGTTAACTATGATATAGATGGAATCGCTCTCTCTCTCTCTCTCTCTCGCTCTCTCTCTCTCTCTCTCATTCTGATAGTGTACGAGATTGAGGTGTAATCCCATACTTAATCAGAAGAAATAGATCGGTTTCATCTATAACATAGAGTCAGCTTCAAATACGATTATTTAGTAAATACAGAGTAACTCTAGCATACACCAGCTATAAAAACACCTAAGGTCTTTCTGCTATAATAAGCAATTATTGTCATTAGATATAATTTTGTAAGTTGTTGCGTCGTTTGCATGAAGAAGAATATTGAAGTCAACAATAACGGGCTCACATCTTTAATAAGTAATAGAAATAGGTGTGGCCCAAAATGAATACCTTGAGAAACACCGAAAGTTTTATGTATACGATTACTAAAATACGAGTATGACTTGTGTCCACAGGTTTTCCTGTGGGAACATGCAAGTAACGCTTGTGTACGAGAATACTAAGATTAATAACGTGTTGTGTATCCCACTATGTATGTTGATTAGTATTAGAAATATGTAGCCGACTGTAAAGCAAAAAAGGTGACGGTGGCGTTCTGTAAAATAAAGTGTCATTATTTAAAAACATAACAAAGTGGCGACGAGGATAAAGAGCAAACGAATTAAAAAAGCCGTGCCCAAAGTAAGTCGTGAAAATTTTCGTGTATGAAAAAAAAATTCGCATTATTCAAACATTATTGTTGAGCCGCTGATTTCAGTTCTTGAAATTTTTTTTACGTCTTGGGTAAATAAGAAATGGCAAAAACCCCAATTTTTTCATTTTGTCTGATCTGCAAAAAACTGTAAACGCAAGAAAGTACACAAAAAACAAAACTAATCGTACGTGTTTTTATAGGATATAAAAAGGTATCTGAGCTAAAAACATAACAAAACATGGCGACCTTAATCGGAAGGATTGAGCCTTTTCTGCCGGGAAGCAATTTTCGGGCGTATGAAGACCGATTAGAAGAATTTTTTCTTGTAAATAACGTGAAATAAGACATAAAAACTCAACTTTTCATAACAACTGTCGGCGCAGAAATTGATGAAGTCCTAATGTTGTCCCGTCTCTGCCGAGTTAGAAAAGTTTCGATGAAATAATTAATTTACTTCGGAATCATTTTGATCCAAAATTAAACAAAATAGCCGAAAGATTCCAGTTTAATCCGATGAAGCACGAAATCGGAGAGCCGCTTTCGGAATCTATTGTGCGTTTGAAAGCAGCAGCTCGAACATATCATTTTGGAGATCTTTTGGACGATCCAAAAGCGGCAGAATATAAAATTAAAGCCATCGATGAAATGCTGTCAGGTAGATTCAGTTGCGGTTTAAACAATGAAAAAAATTCAAACAGGATTACTAAGCGACGACTTGCTTGGGTTCGAAAAATATTGTCAGAAAGCATTAAATAATAATCGTCGGAAATGCGTCTCAATATAGCCGTTAAGTCAAAACGAGATGTATTCGAAACCTTAATTCGAGAAAAAAACTCAATTTGCTAATAAGAGCAGTAGCAGTAACAGCAAAGTCAACCAGTCACCGCGCAGGTATGCAGAACAAATTAACTCGTCAGGCAAGTGAAACAGGTGCGGTCGTAGCAACCATAAATATTGCTCAGCAGGAAACTGGACTTGTTTCTTGTGTCACAAGAAGGGTCATACTTCAGTCGTCTGTAGAAGTAAAGGAGAAGTCCAGTACATCAATAGATTCATATTATCAAATCAAGCTGAACAGTGCACTTTTCTGGTAAACGATCACGAAGTACAAAATACCGAATTAAATACAGGATTTAACAAGGATCCTTCAAGTCTGGACAGCACTTTTGCCAACTGCTTAGAAGCTTGGGTATGGGGGAATTCGACCTGAAAGACACTTATCCTAGAGGGTCAGTCGCTACTCAAGCGTGTACTCTAACGCTCTTTATACTGCGAAGGTCAAGAAATGTTGAATTTGTTAATAGATTCGGATTCTTTTTGTCCTTTTCGCCGATTTCAATAATGAAAAGCCTGTGTGAAAGTAGATTATTGATTAATTTTATTTATTTAATGTTTTTTGGCACAGTTTTATATATTTAAAAAAAAAAATAAAAAAGAAGAATTTAGAAAAAGCATGGTTCTTTTTTTTTTTTTTTTACTTTATGTAATTGCTCATCAGTTTTTTTCAATTATCTGCATTGCACTGCAACATTGTGTTGCATATATCATTTGATGTTTGGGCGACATTGTTCTGTTGTAGTGAATAATCGTTCTATTCCTAAATTATTGATCAAACTTAAGAAAATCAGCGATGTTTCGAAAAATAGAGGTAGAAGGAACCAACAAAAAAGAAACCTTCAAAGCATCTAAGCGCTCTGCCATTTAAGCGCTCCACCATTTAAGCGTTCTACCATCTAAGCGCTCTGCCATTTAAGCGCTCCACCATTTAAGCGTTCTACCATCTAAGCGTTCTACCATTTAAGCGTTCTACCATTTCACTAGTGGTCTCGCAGGCCTGGGGTCGTGAGCTCAAAACCTCACGGGGGACAAATTTTTTCTTGTCTTTCTTTTTTTTTTTTTTTTACTTTATGTAATTGCTCATCAGTTTTTTTCAATTATCTGCATTGCAGTGCAACATTGTGTTGCATATATCATTTGATGTTTGGGCGACATTGTTCTGTTGTAGTGAATAATCGTTCTATTCCTAAATTATTGATCAAACTTAAGAAAATCAGCGATGTTTCGAAAAATAGAGGTAGAAGGAACCAACAAAAAAGAAACCTTCAAAGCATCTAAGCGCTCTGCCATTTAAGCGCTCCACCATTTAAGCGTTCTACCATCTAAGCGCTCTACCATTTAAGCGTTCTACCATTTAAGCGTTCTACCATCTAAGCGTTCTACCATTTAAGCGTTCTACCATTTCACTAGTGGTCTCGCAGGCCTGGGGTCGTGAGCTCAAAACCTCACGGGGGACAAATTTTTTCTTGTCTTTCTTTTTTTTTTTTTTTTACTTTATGTAATTGCTCATCAGTTTTTTTCAATTATCTGCATTGCAGTGCAACATTGTGTTGCATATATCATTTGATGTTTGGGCGACATTGTTCTGTTGTAGTGAATAATCGTTCTATTCCTATTCTTGTCTCACATGTCGGTCGGTTTGCTGTTTTAGTCACAGGAAATCACAACAATTACTCTACGGTTTCGTTCGGCGAGTTCGGGAGCTTTTTCTTCTTTTTTCTCTTGCAATTTCCTCAGTTTTAATCCCTAATAGTTTAAAACAATTTTTTTTTTTCTTTTATTGGAATAAACTTACAGTAACTTCAGTGAATAAAAAAAAGAAAAAATCAGGTAAGTACGAAATTTGAAAAAGTTCTTCATTTAAATTTTTTTTCTTAATTTTACTGCGGCGGATGTATATACCACGGCGGATTATAATAATATCCACCGAAAATTAATAATTCACCCCAAATTCCTTCCTTACCCGCTTAGTTGCAATTTTTTCAAATTAAATAAATGAAACAATTTCTTAATTTCCGAAATTGAATAAATGAAAAGGATCTGCTCAATACGCAGATCTGCTCAATAAACATCAGAACACGTTAGATTCGACTGGTTCTCTGCTACAATTGTAGAAAAACTATCAAGTTCGGGGAAAACCCCGGCAACCGAAACGCAGCTCAGTTCAGTTCACGAAATTCAAGAGCTCAATAAATTGTTTATAGCCAAATTTTCTCGGGAAATCGTTCGCTGTATCAGATTGTTCGTTACATCCGAGTTCGCTATAATTGAACTAAAACTCCATACATCTATGTATATGAAGCGTTTTTCGAGACTTTTTAATTCGATCGCTTTATCCGGGCGTTCGTTATAACCATGATTGGTATAACTAGAGTTTCTGTATACTTATGGCACGTTACTGTCAGCCATGGCATGAACTAAATCAAGGAATCACTATATCTGTCGCAGAAAACCACCATTCGAGAAAAAGAAACGATCGAAATTTGTATTGTATGGTTTTACCATTTCTTGTCAGGTAAGAATCTGCAAACATTAACTCCATTAGGAAGTCAGCCGATGTAGCACCAACTTTGCAGAAGACTGGCTTCAAACGAACTATTTTGGGTTCTTTCTTGACGGGATGGCGGCAGCTGGATAGACCAAGTCCTTTTGGGAAGAACCGAATAAAAGCATCATAGCTCAGCTGTTACAACGTAGTGGCTATAGTATCCGAACTATTGTCGGCCTGACCACAGGCTATTGCTTGCTAAGGCTACACGCACTTAGGGTGCGCATCGCGAGCGACAGACAGCTTGTGCAGAGGTTGCGAGGAAGACGAAGAATCTATCGAACATTATCTTTGTCACTGTCCGCAAATCGCCAACAGTCGTCTCCTTTGTTTAGGCTCTAGATTCTTCTCAGAACTAGACGACCTCAGAGGCGTCCAACATTCGAGCCTGTTAAGGTTCGCAAACCGAACCAAGTGGTTAGAGCAAGAGGAGTGACTTCCAACTTATAACAATAGGGGAAGTACAATGGGCCCAACTAGATGGCCTCAGTGCTTGTGGTTCTATGCAACCACCCGCCTACAGCCTAAACCTAAACCTAAGTCCAACAAATCTTATGGAAATGAGGCTAGAAAACTCATCAACACCATCTCGAAACATGGTACAGTGTCAAATGACTTAGCATATATAGTCTCAAACTTATCGTTCATTCCGCAAATAATAAAAAAACTTGAAACAAGGAACTTATCACTTGATGAAAGTTTAAATATAATTAAGGAATTCAAAGAAAAAACGAACCTAATACCAGGCGAAAAGGGAATGGCTCTAAAAAATAAGCTTGAGAACATTTTGTCAAAAAATGAGGGATTGAAATTATTGGAAAAAATAAATCGAATTTTAAAAGGTGGATCGGAACATCTCGATATGGATCCTTTATTGATATGCGCCTATAAATTTGCACCAATTACATCAGTGGAGGTCGAGCGATCATTTTCTATCTTTAAGAATGTTTTGACTGACAGACGTTATAGCTTCACACAAGAAAATTTGGAAATGATTCTAATTATTAATTTTAATGATGTAGAGTAGAACAACATTTGTATGACTTGCAATAACATATTTTGATTTGTATATTTATATATATTTTTTTACAAGAAATAAACTTTTGTTCGTGATAAATTAAGTTGTAACTGTATGGCGTTTAACTGATACATTTTATTTTATTAAATCTCTATACAATACTTTGAGAAATGGCTAAAACAGTTTTGAAAAAATTAATCCGATTCCCCGGATAATTTAATAATTTATGGTTGTGACTCCAACAAAATACAAAACATTGTGTTCAAGGAGCCATTAAAGTAAGTGGATTATATATCCCATATAATGTATTACTAACTACATTCTCAAAAATTGCTTATTAATGCGATTTTTATGCGGACGAAGTCGCGGGCGTTTGCTAGTATGAAAATATATCTTTTTATCACACCAATGCTAAGAATTGTCAGCTTCCGACAGAATTTTGCATGAATGTCTTTTTGTTAAACTCACGATGCATTCTTCCTTTACATCAAATGACTAATAAGCTTGTGGAGGTTACTGTAGAACAGCAGCATTGGATTATTTACAATTTCGCCTAAACTGTCCGGCACTTCCTTTTTCCGGTGCTAATCATCGAAATCGCCTTCAATCTTCAAAAAACAAGAATATTTAATTGTCAATTACAAAACTCGAAAAGTACGAATTACATTCGGTTTGAGATGGGGCCTTAAGCCGCACCTCATCCACTGGATGTATACCAGTATTGTTAGACCAATTATTTGCTATGGTGCGCTGGTGTGGTGGCCGGCGGTGGTACTAAAAACCAACCTAGCACCTTTACAGCTAATTCAACGGATGGCATGTCTGTGAATAATAAGTGCCCTTAAAACCACACCGACTGCAGCCCTGGAGGTAATTCTCTCACTACCTCCACTTGATCCTTTTATAAAACAAGCAGCGGGCCTAGCTGTCATTAGATTAAAAACCACTAAATCGTGGTCAGCGCCACAAATTGGCCATGGAAAAATTCTAAACGTCATTAGAATCGCAAACTCCCTTTTAGACCGCGAGTATGATTGCATGAACCAACCGCAGGTTGAGAAACGGAAGTTTCACATTAAGTTTCCTGAACGAAACGAATGGGCAACAAACACGATACTCAGTGCCTGTTTAGGTACTCATTTCTGTACGGACGGATCTAAAACTAGCCAGGGGAGAGGTGCAGGGATTTATTTCCAAGACCTCGACATCCGAACTTCATTTCATCTTCCAGAACACGCGATAGTGTTCCAAGCAGACGTATTAGCCATTAACGAGTGTCTGGAGACCTTCTGCGTGTAAAGCAGACGTGATAACCGCTACACTATGGAACCTATGGAGATAACGTTTCTTTAATCGCTTTGATTTCGATAAACAAAAACACATATGAGTGTTTAGAAAGTGTAAAATTAAATATATGCAGCAGTCTACTCTAATAAATTAGCTTCGATCTTTTATCAGCTAGCGTTGTCTTTAAATTTACATTTTTTTTAATAAAAGTCAATGATGATATACCTGTGAGTTGATCTCAAACCTAGATACTCGTTTTGATATTTGTACCGCACGAATTAAATATTTATATTTTAATATTTCTATAGTATGAATAAATCAATGTGAAAATATCGACTTTGAAAATACTGCCACTGTTATATTTTTATAGAATGATAAATATGCAAATCTTTAAAAATGTTTTTTAAATATTTTACAAAAATCATTGTAATAGGAATTATTACACTTGACATAAGGTAATTTTATTTAATTTTAAAGTTTTCAGTTAGTGCTTGTCTTCAATATAGTAAATTTCGCTTATTTTTATTTTTCGTTCCCCACATTATGAACTAATAATAGGGAACTTCGGTAATCGTGGAAATTTTCAACATTTGTTTTATGCTGAATTTAAGTGTTCTCAGCAAACAAAATAATTTATTAAAGAATCGTTAATGAATTATATTAACAAGCGATTTGATCGTTAACGTGCGTCGTTAACGAATTACTTTTAACGAAGAAATGAGTATATAGGCTAGAAATGAGTATACAGGGTGTTTGGTACTCCGTGCATAACCTTGTAAGGGGTTATTCCTAGATATATTTTGAGAAAAAAATTGTTCTACGGAGATGGTCAATTTTCAATATCCACGGAGATACAGGGTGACCAAGAAAAGTGTTTTGGACCTGTACCCTCACTCACTCAAAACACTATATCTTGAAAACAAATAATCGCATTTCAAAGTGTTAAAGCTTGTTTTTTAGGGAATCAAATTACCTTTCATTTGGTGTAATAGTTTGAATTCGAACTGTACCCAATCCAGAGGTATTTGCTTCAGACCACAAATTTTTGATACTTTGACACTCAAAATTCTGTGATCAATGTAGTTTTTCTCAAAAAAACGCATTATAAAAATGTCCTTTTAATGTTTTATTTTTTGTGCCATATTATTGCCTTCAAACGATGTATACGCTTGCATTGCATAAATTTCATAGTTTAGAAAAAAATATCATTCCAATAGTATAGCACTTTTATCAAAAAACAAGAATATGTTGATCAACACTCTCCGCTTGAACTAAAAGAACTTAAGAATGGTTTTTATGGTTTATTTCAAATTTCCTTAATTACAATAAATGTTTAAAATGGCTACATTTATTTTGAATGCACGCTAAAGCTCGTTTTGCCAGTGTTCTCTTTGTGTTCATACTCCTCAACTGCTGCCTTACTTCTGTTGCTGCCGCATCGATTCTGGTGTTTAGATCCTGCAACGTTACTACTTCCGTTGCGTAGACAAGGTCCTTCATCCGTCCCCATACAAAGAAATCCATAATAGTTAAATCAGGAGATCTTGCAGGCCAGTGTATCGGTCCATTTCTACCGATCCAGCGATTGCTATAATTGGAATTTAACCAATCTCTGATTTGTCGGCCGTAATGAGCTGGAGCACCATCGTGTTGGTAAAACATGGAAGCAAATCGTTGCAGTGGCACATCATCCAATAACTCTTGTAGATCATTTGTCAAAAACTGCAAGTAATTGGAACTATTTAGGGTAGGCGGAAGCCTAATAGGACCAATAAAATCGTTGCCAATCACATCTGGCCATAAATTGACACTGAATCTGTGCTGAAATGATGCCTCTCTTCTTGTATGTGGATTGCTCTCAGCCCATGTGTGTAAGTTGTGGAAGTTTGTGATACCGTCTCTGGTGAATTGGGACTCATCAGTCCAAAGAATGTTGTTCATAAAATTCTCGTCACTTAGTTGTCGTTCAAGGAGCCAATTGCAAAACTCCATCCTTTTGGGCAAATCAATGGGTACCAGCTCCTGCACTGGTGTGTGGTGGTAGGGATGCAACCGCTCTGCTTTTAGGACACTCCAAACTTTCCACGTAGAGACGTTTAACTGCAATGCCAAGCGTCGGACAGCGTCGTTGTGTTGAAACTCATTTTAATTTAATTCATTTCCTCGATAATTTTAATACTACCTAAAGGACATTCATCGATAATTTAAATAGTAATTAAAGGACACAAAGAATATTTCTGTTTAACAACATTTCAGGTAGTTTTTTTAGAACGAGGGTTGGTTTATGGCATATTTTATTTTTAAGCCATATGTATTTTCGCTTATTACCTGGAAAACGGGAAAACCTAAGTCATAAGTATGTATGCATCTTTTGTAGGCAATAATATGGCACATAAAACAACAACATTAAAATGACATTTTTATAATGCGTTTTCTTGAGAAAAACTACATTGATCACAGAATTTTGAGGGTCAAAGTATCAAAAATGTGTGGTCTGAAGGAAATACCTCAGGATTGGGTACAGGTACAATACGGACTATTACACTAAATGAAAGATAATTTGATTCCCTAAAAAACAAGCTATAACACTTTGAAATGCGATTATTGGTTTTCAAGATATAGCGTTTTGAGTGAGTGAGGGTACAGGTCCGAAGGACTTTTCTTGATCACCCTGTATCTCCGTGGATATTGAAAATTGGTCATCTCCGTAGAACAATTTTTTGCTCAAAATATATCCAGGAATAACCCCTTACAAGGTTATGCACGGAGTACCAAACACCCTGTATAAGCAAGTACATAATCGTTATCAAGGAATCATTAATGTGTCGTTAATGATTTTTATTTTAATTCATTACTGAATATCGTTAATGGTTCATAAACGATATTATTTATGAAACATTAACGATTTATTAAGAACTTGGCTTTTAAAGCTAAACAAGAGATTTTCGAAGATCACAATTGCTTCTTGTTCTGTTTCTGTTGTATATGACCTTGAACATTTCACGAGCACACGCGGATTTCTCTGCAAACCATTGGTTTTTCACCGTTTGCGTTTGCAATATTTTGTGATATCGACACGAAATAATTTTTGGCTGATAATGCGCATGGTGAAATGAAAACTTTTTGTATATAACAAGATCGACGTTGTGCGACCCGTTTTACTTGGTTTTCATAAGATCATGACGCAGTTTATTTGTATTGTATCATTTCATGCTCGTTTTAAGATCGTTATTTGTAAGTGCTGGTTAAATTGTTTGCTGGATTTTTCATGTCCCAAAACGAGTTTTCAACATGATGTTCGCCTGTGTGTCTGTATCTGTGTGTGGACCGACGACAACTCGAGTGAATCTCACCAAAATTGAATTGGAGTGGTCGCAAAAAATCGAGCTCCGTTTCGAACAGAGTGCTGACCGGTAACCGAAGTTATAAGCACATAACCTACAAAAATCACTAAATTTCAATTTGTAATCGAATCGAAAAATATTGTATGACAAAGTTGTAGAGCGGACAAAACAATTGTTTTTTACTCAAACCGTTTTTCGCTATGGTATTCAACTGCGGGGATACAGGAAATTTCCTATCATCATCATCAGCAATGGCGCGACAGCCCAAATCGGACCCAGGCCTCACTGTATCGATCCAAAGACCGCGTCCTCCTGCTGCTAATTATACTCTCGATGAAATCTGAGAATATTATAAGTTTGTAATGCTATAAAAACAGGCTCACAAATAAAAACAAACTGGCAAAAAGTCGGGCGCAACTTTATTGTTCTTGGGACAAGTTGGGGATGCATGGCAAGTCAATATGCAGGTTAGAGTGGTTAAGGAAGACTAAGTGGAACCCCCTTTAGGGCAATGCTGTTGTCAATTCAACACTTAATTGCGAATACGATCAAAAGCTCCAGTACATATAATCAATATTTTATTCGTTTATGCAAGTTTGGGTTTTCATGAGGGGAGGAGGGTGTGGAGTTTAATAACTTTTTTAATTCACTGCTTGAATCACGTTCAATATTCTCTGTATAGAATGTCAGTTTCATAGACGAAGTTGCATGGAATTCATAAAATATGGTGCATTGTACATTCACGAAACGAAACATTTGTTTGGAAGGAGGTAGAGGAGGTAAGGGAATCATAAAATTAGTGATGCAGTTTTATTTCGTTTCTATTTTAAGGTACTCGTACAATTTCAAGTTCACAGCTTTTAATTTGTTGGTTATTAGTTGATTTATTGAAATTGGTCGAAATCGTACTTTTGTATGGTAGGGGGTAGAAAAGAGGAAAATTTCAAATTGATAACTTTTAATAGTTAGGCGATAATTGATTTGAAAGAAAAGATTTCCGGATTCTACACTGTTAAGCTTTATTGCTCGTCACGTTTCGGTCTCTGCTGAGACCTTTATCAAACTGAAACACAGTTTGATAAAGGTCTCAGTAGAGACCGAAACGTCACGAATAATAATTAATTATTATTATTAATTATTATTCGTGACGTTTCGGTCTCTGCTGAGACCTTTATCAAACTGTGTTTCAGCTTATCAAACTCAGAGATTTCCGGATTCTACACTGTTAAGCTTTATTATTCGTGACGTTTCGGTTTCTGCTGAGACCTTTATCAAACTGTGTTTCAGTTTATCAAACTGAAACACAGTTTGATAAAGGTCAGTTTGATAAACTGAAACACAGTTTGATAAAGGTCTCAGCAGAGACCGAAACGTCACGAATAATAAAGCTTAACAGTGTAGAATCCGGAAATCTTTTCTTTCAATTCGAAATGCACTGTGAAAACATTCACTAAACCGGTAATTGATTTCTTAAGTATGGTCGACAAAATAATTTTGTATGGGAGAGAGTAGAAGTTTTAAAGGGATTCGACCAGTTAATATTTCATACTTTCAAATTTTCATGTTTCTACCTTAAGATTTAATTCAAATATTTTCTATTTTTGTGTTTTTTTTCATTGCAAAAGGAACACCTTGTGAACGTTAGACCAGAGTTTGTATAACAATTGTGGAACAAATTTTTTTTTTTCAATGTATATCAAATAGACGTATCCACATGCAAAATTCAAACTTTGTATTTTTTACCAGAGCCCTAAAAAATCACTCAAAATTTTCGAAATTTTTTCTTACCACCTCCCTCCTCTTATACCCCCAAACTTAAAATTTTTACCAAAATTAAAAACTATATAGTTCTACAATGTGCCGAATTTTTGATGTGATAGCTGTACTCAGTATCTCAAAACTTTACTTACTTACTTACGATGGCGCTACAGCCCAAATCGGACCTTGGCCTCCTGAATACTTTGCCTCCATCCATCTCGGTTCAGTGAGCGCTTCCTTCAGTTAGAAAATCTTAGCAGTGATTCGCTGTCTGCGTCAATCGAATCCTCTCAACGCTTCCGTGGTTTTTCGACCGGTCTTTGTCTGTTGACTTCCCCATTTAGTGTGCGTTTGGGAATTCTTCCGTCATCCATCCGCTTTATATGACCAGCCCATTTGGGCAACTTCTTAAATTTTATGAGGGTTGACACTTCTGGATTGACGAAGATGGCATACAATTCTCTATTGTATCGTATTCTCCAGATCGAGTCTTCCCTCACAGTTCCGAGGATTCTTCTGAGGACCTTTCTTTCAAAGGCGTTAAGTAGCTTTTCGGACGCCAGAATTAAAGTCTACGTTTCGCTGCCATAGCATAGCACAAGTCTTATGATGGTTTTGTATTGCTTAAGTTTTGTTTGCCTGTCTACGTTCTTGTTTTTAATTATTGGAAGGAAGTACCGAATAATACGTGTTATTTGACATCATTATCCTTCTTTTAATTTCGATGGATTCGCTTCCATCCTTCGATAGGTTCGCCCCTAGGTATATAAAGTTGTCTACGTTTTCTAGGTTATAGTCTCCTACTGTAATATTTTGTATGATTAGCGTCTTTTTCCTCGTTTACGTTAAAATTTTTGTTTTGTTTTCATTAATACGTAATCCAACTTTGAGATATAATGGTTTGAAATTTTGAAAAGTGCACCATTTTTTAAATGCTCCCCATTTCCCCCCCCCCCCACTACTACTATATCCAAACTTTATATATTTTTTTTTATTTTGCTAGTAAACTTTATATATGTTTTAAGTTTTGCGTAGCTTAAGAGATAGTTGAGATATTCATTTTTAAGTGTTTTTATTTGCACTCCTCCTGATCCTCCCCCTTAGAACAATTAGCCTCTTTCTAAGCTGATTCTAGTTCATCTGTATGCCACCTTAATGGACTCAATGTATAAATTTGTTATAGTAAGTAATTTCGAAGATATAATCATTTGAAAAAAAAAATCGGCCGATAATTGGTTTCTGGTCCCCCCTCTCCCCTCTTTTCGGATGCCTATGTATAAGAAAATTAAATTATTTTTAAAGTTTGTCCCAAAATTCTCTTTATAAGTGTGATGATTTTCAGCTTCCTATCTGCATTCGTGGTGGAGATATTAACAAGTGTAGTTTTTGAATCTTTCCCTCCCCGCGCCTTTCCTTCCACCTGACGCTCCCTTAAATTTGGAAAATGAAGATCAGTTACCCAACAATCCACCCGAAAACGAACATTCTACCTTTAACGGTCTCGGAGATATGAGTCCATATGTACGACGTACGGCGGGACGAATTTTTTTTTTTGCATTTCTAGACTAATTTAGTCATGAAACGTGAAAAAACAAAATTTGAGGATAGCAAATTTTTTTTTTTCTGTGTCGATCACAATACTTTATTATAAGAATAATAAAGCAATTATTAGAATAATGAAATGCAAAAAGAAAAAAATTAGTCCCGCCGTAGACCGTTAAAGGTAGAATGTTCGTTTTTGGATGGATTGTTCATTGGGTAAGTGAGCTGCATTATCGTAATTTTAGGGAGTGTCAGGTAGACGTGGGAGGCGGTCCCTCTCCCCGTCTCCCCTTTCCACCTGACACTTCAAAAACTACACTTGCTAATATCTCCACTACGAATGCAGATAGGAAGCTGAAAATCAGCATAGGCATAGAGAGGGCTGTGGGACAAGCTCTAAAAATAATTTAATTTTTTATCCATTGACGTCCGAGAAGGGGGGAGGTCTAAAAATAATTTGTCGGCCGAATTTTTTTCAAATGATAAATTCGGAACTACTTGGCACAAAAAATTCATATTTTAAGACCTATTACGTGGCATACAGGTCCGCTATAATCTACTGAAAGGGAGGGCAACAATTGCAAGGGGGAGGGTAAGAGGAGTGCAAAGAAAAACACTTAAAAATTAGAATCCCAACTATCTCTTAAGCTATGTAATTGAAACTTTAAACATATATTAAACTATACTAGCGGAATACAAGAAAAATATAAAATTTGGTCATAATAGTAGTGAGGGGAAATGGAAAGCATTTCAAAAATAGTAGACTTTTGAAAATTTTAAACCGTTATATCTGAAAATTCAAAACAGGTATTAAGTTGAAATTTTGTCAAATTTTAGTGCTATATGATCTATAGTTTTCTTAATTTTAAGACGAGTGGTATAAGGGGAACGGGGTGGTGGGCCAAAATGTCGAAAATTTTCACTAATTTTTTTAGGGCTCTGGTAAAAGATACAAAGTTAAAATTTTGTACGTGCAAAATCCAAAATGCATCCATTTGATATACATTAAAAAAATATTAATTTGAATCAAAACTGTTTTACACCAAAGGGGACCCTAACACGCACGAGGCACAAAAACTAAAAAATTTTGAGTGAAATTTCAAGCTATAAAATTGAAAATTTGTAAAATTTATTTAAAAAATAATGTTTAAAATTTTAAGATATTAACTAGTCGAATAACTCTAAAACTTCTACCCCCTCCCATACAAAAGAATTTTTTTCGACCATTTATAAGAAATCAACTATCACCAAACCATTAAAAGCTATCAACTTGAAATTTTGTTCAAACACTTCTTAAAATATTCCAAATAAAAATGCATCAAAAGTTGTAAAATTCCCCATGCTGTTCTACCCCATGCAAAAGTATGATTTCGACCAATTTCTATAAATCCACTAATAAACAACAAATTAAAACCTACGAACTTGAAATTTTGTACGAACAACTTTCAATAGAAACTTAATAAAACTCCATCACAAATTTTGATATTCCCTTCCCTCCTCTATCACCTCCCATACAAATGTATGGTTTTAACAATATAAAATACACCGAGAATTTCATCGAACTTACTTCGTCTATGAAACTAACATTCTATCCAGCGAATTTTGAGCGCGATTCGAGCAATCAATTAAAAAATTATTGACATGTAACCATCCATTCTATCGAATCCCCCCCCCCCCCCCCTCCCCTTATACAAATCCAAACTTGCAAACATATTGAGTCTATGTACTGGAGCTATTCATCGTAATCGCAGTTAAGTGTTAAATAATTAACAACGGCCCTGCCCTAGAACCCTCATTCACATAGTCCTCCCTATCCACCTTAACCTGCATATTGTCTTCCCACATATCCTCAACTTGTCCCAAGAATAATAAAGTTGCACCCGACTTGTTGGCAGATTTTTTATTATAATTGCAATCAGTTTTGAAAAAAATTATTAAATTTGCCTCACTCCTTCTACCATTGATGTTTAAATGTGATTTCGGGCATGCTGGCGCTTACATGGCGTAATCTGGAAGTACAATTTTCACACACTCTTCGCTGTAAATCAGGCTGTATTTCGGCAATAACGCCTCAAATGTCTTCCAAGTGCTCAATAGTTTCTGGTTTATCGGCGTAGATATTTTAGATATCTCCAAAGAAAAAAATCTAATAGCGTCAAATCGCACGAACGAGGCGGCCAGTTAACAGGTCCATTTCGTGAAATTAATCGATCATCAAGTGTTAGTGTTAGAGCCATTCTGCGGAAAACCAAAAGGGCATCAAAGCTCGACACTTAAGAAGTGGGTTGAACAAGAACACAAAATCTACTGGAATAGACTTCCTGGCTTATCAACCTCAAAAAAACTAATCATACCACAAAAAAACAAAGTGGAGGATATCCTAAAATTCAGAAAGAGCGATATTAGTACTCTAATTGGCCTAATGACGGGGCACAGTGGAGTGAACCACCACCTCAATAATATGGGCTTAGCTGAAACCGACATTTGCCGCCTCTGTCTCGAAGACTCAGAAACTAGAATGTATATCCTATGCCACTGTGAAGCAGTGGCAAGGAAAAGGCATAATCTTCTGGGGAAAGGTTTCATTTCCACCGAGGAACTAGCCAACATGGCTCCCTTACAGATACTCAGATTAGATAAAGCTATTGACTTATGGTAGGGTATAGGGGCAATAATCGCACAGTAGGCCAAAAAGGCCGCAGTGCTCTCACGTGTTCCCCTAATATAAATAATAATAATAATCAAGTGTTTCTTTCAGTAAATTAATTGTATCGCGCGCTGTGCGGCATCCACCGGCCCATAAAGCGCACTAAACGGTGACTTTTTCTGGATGAAATGGAGTTTCGACAATGGCTTGTGGATTATCGTCGCTCCAAATGCGGAAATTCTGCTTATTGACATAGCCATTTAGCCAAAAGTGTGCTTCATAACTGAACAAAATCTTCAAAATTTTCAATTGTTAGCAATTGGTAAACGTTGCTCCGACGTGAGTCTATTTGTAATAAATTTCCAAACCAAACTGACTCTAAAACAACCGGGAACTGTCAAATCGGCTATCACAGAAAACAGTGCTGCTAATTTAAAGTTCTTCGTCTCTAAAAAAACACCCTTTTCATACCTACATATATTCCTAGCGGCATCTACATGTCAAATAGTTAAAACCGCTTCGGAGGGTACATTTTTCTTCCACTAAATCAATTTTCTTGAAATTCACAAAACTTATTAAATTATTAGCCCCGAATACAACTTCTGCGGATTTGTCCATGTACCCTATGTAACATTTAAGCGTGTTTACCATATACGAGTACCATTTAACATTCGCATTATATTCATTAACTTCCCAAATCTAACTTCAAATTAATATGCAGTTATGGTACTTTGGTTTTTAGTGCGTTAAAAAAAAAATTTTTCAAATTACTTCTAATTATAATTACTGTTTGAAATTATTATTATTAATTATTACTGATTTATCTGTGTTGGTTTTGTTACAGAAAAAAAAACGTTAGCTGGGGAATTGCATTATAATAAAATTGACGAATTTATTTAAAAATAATTTTATTAATTTCAATTCATCACAATATTTTAGAGCACCATTCAATTATTGTTCATGGCATGTGTTTAATATTTTAGATGATTTCGTTTTGCATTACATATTTTGAAAGATTTAATTTATAGAAAGAAAATTTGTTTTTCTCTAATTCCATTTAATTTTAGGTGATCGAAATCTAATGCAAGCCTTAGTATTCGATGCACGCGTTACGGAATGGTTTACGAAAAATCTTAGTCACAGTACAAAAGAGGATAAGGGGTGAGTGTAACAATAATATCAATATATGATATTAAAATCTAAAAGAGAAAAGAAATTAATTTAATGCGTTTGAGGCGTTCGCTTTTAAAACTCACACATTTTATTTTTTATCGAAATTGTGTTAACGACACTATGCTTTTACTAACATATGTGTTAAGTACCCACTAAATACAATCATTAATATTGCTGGTATTGCGTGTACATTTAAAATTATGGTTTTATCTTGTAAATGTCGGAAAATGCACTGGACTTTGAAAACTAGAAAACCAGTTTATGCGTGTATCTATGAAACATTCAATCTGAAAGCCACTTAGAGAGTTTTGAAAGCGAACACCTCATTTACATAATTACTTCAATATTTTAAACTAAAGAAGTGATAATTAGAATCTTTTTCATTCTAATATTTATACTATAAATCAATAATAGAATAATGGTTTTGTGAATTTTTTCACAGTGAATTTCGAATTGAAAGAAAAGATTTCCAGATTCTACACTGATCGATAACTGTCGATCAGTTTGATAGAGGTCTCAGCAGAGACCGAAACGTCGCGAATAGTAAAGCGCAACTGTGTGGAATCCGGAAATCTTTTCTTTCCATTCTTTCAATAATAGAATAATTTCAATGTTGGGTAAACTAATTTCACAAATTAGTCGGAGAATCGGAAATAATGCCCAAAAGAAATTAAAAACGTAAAATAAAGAAATAATAACTCAAACCTGCTGAACTATGGGATATTTTGCACAAAATTGTATCTTGGGTTCTTCTTTATTCGTGAAATCAAAAAAGAAAAATTATTTTAATAATTTGACTCAAAATGCTAATGTAGATATTAGACAAAGCCTGATATTAATATCTAAAATAGACTTGGTGTAGTTAAATAAATAGCGAAGGAGCGGTGTTTTACAAACAGAAACGAGCTAACTAAATTGCATAACTGTAGGTGGCTAACATATGTAAAATCGTTAAACAAATAATAAAAAAAAATCATATATATATATATTAAAATTTTTAAAGGTTTGTTATATAGTAAATTGTCCTCCCGTAAAAGGGGATTTGGGGATCTTAATACTTCGAGTTCCCGACGAAATTCCTTGGGAGTGGAGAGGAAACGCACCTCAACTCTGAAACCTAGGAAGCAGCCTCTTTTAAACATAACAGAATTATGACTGGGCGTAAAGCCCAATCATATGATACTTTAGATGATGTATAGGAGGTGGTAAAAGCAAAGGGGAGAGGTTTGTAATTTTTGTATATAACACCGAACGTAGTACACAAAATGTTTCATGCTGAATTTAAAGTTTGTAGCTTTAATAATTTTCGAGGAAGTTGAACAATTTTCGTCTGAATTTAAGGCATTTGTATGAGAGGTGGCAGGGAAAGTGGGAGATTTTGGATGATTTTGAATCTCCTTAATCTCATATATTCGAAGGAAAAATGCTTTTCTTGAATTTTCAATACAAAAATTTGTATGGGAGGTGGTAGAAAGACTGAAGCGAAGCTCATATTTTTTTTAGCAATTATTGCAACTATTAAGGGACAAATTGTGACAAAATTTTAAATTTGTACTTTTTCTAGCTTCAATTAAAATCGATTAAATACATGTACCGAAATCATGCATTTGTATGGGACGGGTGGAAGGAGTATTCGAATCAAAACAATTTTTTGACTTCGATGATATTTGCAATATTAGACTTTTCTCAAAATTTAAAGTTGATAACTTTGATGGGCTTGGAATAAAATAATTTAGATAACATTCCATAATTTCGAGAAATTTGTATGGCAGGAGGTAGAAAGAGTGAGGTGAAATTGACAGTTTTAACAAAATTGTTTCCGATTATTACAAAAATTAATTATGACAGAAATTGGATCTTTTAGTTAGTTGCAGTAAAAACCCAATAAATGCATTTTTGAAAATTGTGCATTTGTATGGGACGGGGTAGAAGGAATGAAGGGATCAGATCAATATTCTTTGACGTTAATGATATTCACATCGTCATACTATGACCTAATTTTCAAGATAATAGCTGAAATAGTTTCGGAGAAAAATCGATTTCCTTAAATTTTGAAATTTCATGAAATTTGTATGGGAGGGGGTAGAAGGAGTGAGGTGATGTGGCCCGTTCACGAACTTAAAGTTACTTTTTTGCTAAAAATGATATAATTTGTGACATAAAAGTAAGGGCACTTTGTAATTAAAATTAGTCTGGGAAATGATATTCCAAACATTTTTTTTTGGTAAGCAGGAAGGATTGTCCTTAATTACTATCCCAAAAATTATCCCGGTCTGTTATTCAGTTTGTTTACAACAGTTTTTGGCCTTAAATTCGGTCACGATTGAGGCTCAATAAATATCATTTCGCAGCCTAATTTTAGTTACAAAGAGACCATACTGTTTTGTGGCAATGTATGAAAAATTTCAGCACGATAGGTCAAAGCTTTTGGGAGTTATGTTGTAGACAAACGGGGAGATGGTCAGACAGACAGACTCGGTAACTCGGAGTCGAGGTTTTGAGCGACAACAAATATTTCTGTAGCCTTGGTGACTCTGTGCGATCATTATTTCTTAGTGTTACAAACTGTAAGGCAAACACAATATACTCTCGGATTTCATCTAGAGTATAAACATAGCAGGACTACGATTGAGCGTAAAGCCCAATCATGCGATATTTTAGATGAAAGAGAAATTTTTTTGATTTTAAAAAAAATTGTATGGGAGTGGTAGAAGGGGTGACGGCATTGAATTAATTTCTTTACATCATACTAGAATTACTATCAACATGTTTTATTGAAAATTTAAACTTCAGAAATGAAATAGTTACTAAGTTAGTGTATTGGATTTAGTAAATTTGTGCAGTTTGTATGAGAGGTGGTAGAAGCAGCCCATTAAGAACTGAGCTCGATTAATTTTATACGTACTGAGAAAATTAATTTATAGTGTTTCATGAAAAATGCAGTGGAGGGAGTGGAAGGAAGGGGTGGATTAAAATAATTTTTATACAGTATAAAAAAAATATGTTGCAATTTGCGGATCAATAGCTTTTGCACTTTTCGCGAAAATCCGTTTATTGTCATATTCCGAAATTGAGTAATTTTGCATGAGAGGAGGCAGAAGGGGTGGAGCGATTTGGCCCGTTCACGAGCTTTACCTTACCTTTTCACAAAAAATAACGTGTACAAAATTTGAGATTCCTAACTCAGAGCGTTCTCAAGCTAGAGAGCGAACAGATGGACGGACGGACAGACGGACATTCGGTTTTGAGATTTTTTTCTAAGCCTTATTCCTTAGCTAGTGATAGGTCCAAATACGCCTGTAGTCAGGAGCGAGCCAAATACTTCATGATAGAGCTCATAAACAAAAAAATTGATGGACATTACATACTTCTTCTACTTCTACAATGGCACTACAGACCAAATTGGTCCTTGGCCTCCTGAGCTTCAGGTTTCTTAAAATTTTGTCATTACTTATTTTGGAAGTCGCACAACCCTTTTCATTTTCATTGATTGAGGTGACCAAGGTATATCCAAGCAGGCAGTGTGCTGGAATTATATATTAAGTCGATCGGGATTTGAACTCACGACCTTTACATTGTAAGACCAGCAAGCACGCTACTCACTAGGCTACACCCTAGCTGGACATTACATGCGAATACTCTGAAATCTTGTAGGGCAGCTGCCTCCGGCGCAAAAATGGCACGCCTGTAGTGTAAATTTCGTCTAATAATGTCGCTCTGTATAGATTTTAAGATAGATTTATATAAATTTGGCGTTAACTTATCAATTTTTTTATATGTTACCTATAAGTACTGTTCAATAGAATATACCATGTTCAATTACAAAAAAATGAAAATCTCTCCAGTAATTCTCGGATTTACATAAAAAAAAATTTTTCTTTAATTCTTCCTTATTTACTGCATCACACTGGAATACTAATTACTTTTAAATAACAATTTTATGCCCATTTTTTTTATTAAATTATTTTATGCATCATTTCAAAATGAAATGAAAACTTGCTCCATTCTAATGGAATAGTCCAAGTCCCATAGCGGTTTTAATGGGTTTGTGGCCAAGGTAAATCGCAGAAAATGCAAACTGAAAATTGCAATATTACTTTAACGGAAAACAATTTCTTGTACGATACATTTTATTTATATGTATTCTAATAGAATTTTGGTTTTTTGTTCTTTTTTTTTTAATTTCTACAAATATTTAGGAGTGAGTTCAAGCAACGTTTTGGAATTACGGTAGCTTTTTTGGCAACGCATAGCGGTCTCACACGATGGCAAGAATTTCACACAAATATGGCAGATGAAAAAGCACAGTAAGGATATCAAATTTTATTAACATTTTATCTTAATCTTAATCTTCAAATTTAAATTTAAATTATATTCGCGTAATGTACTAAATAGCTATGACCCGAAAGTAAATTTTTATTATTATGAGGTTTTTTTTCAATGTATTACATCTCAATTAATTTAGTTTTAGATAGAAAATTTTTTCTTTACACCAAGTGGAAAGTGTTTAGAGGTAAAGAACAATAACTAAACATTTTCTATTTTACAATGGCACCACAGCCCAAATTGGGTCTTGTCCTCCTAACCTTAAGATCATTACTTATTGTGGAAGGATTGTTAGCTCCTCGCACAACCCTCAATCTACGAATTTTTCGTTTTTGTAGATTGGGGTGACAAAGGTATACCCAAGCAGGCAGTGTGCTGGAATTATGCGTCGACCGGGATTTGAACTCACGACCTTTGCATTGTATACCAACACACTACCCACTAGGCTACACCTAGATAGACAGAGTTATGTTTTTTATAACTTCAGTTTTCGATAATTTGCAATATAAAAATTATTTAGTTTTTTTAATGGAAATTTTTAGAGGTTTAATTGCGAAAGTTGAGATACATTAAAACTATTTTATTTGCTAAGACATACATAATTACTGAAAGACAATTTTTGAAATGTGCTCCTAACTCACTGTGCAGGCGGAAGCTTCCAAATTGTGAAGGTCCTAACTTTTTTTTATTGCTAATTAAAACTATAATAACCTTGAAATAAAAACAAATCGATTTAAAAAAAGAAATAACAGCTAGTTTGCTTGAATCACAGCTCTATAATTCACAAAGGATAAGAATAGCAAATGACTCAATTATAATTTTATAAACATTGTAGACAAGAATTTAGCGACGACAGTAACAATAACCAAAGATCCATTGATGAAATCTGGTATAAAAGAGCAGTTGAACAACATTTTGTGGAAGCTCAAAGCTTTGTTTATTCAGTACCATTCGATAGCGGAGGTGAGTATAATATAGAGATTACAAACTCCAAGAAAATTGTAAAACTAAAAAATTTTCGCTTGCTAGAAAACCCAAACGAAACATTAGTAACAGCCAGCCATGCTATATTTCATTCAGAAGGTGGAAAAAGCGCTCCAGCTGCCGTAGTTGGATTTCAATTTCAACATTCCGCTCTCTTTACGCTTTTTAAAAATATAACCCATCATGTGAGTATTTTTCAAAGAAATTAATTAAGATATAATTTTAACGATATCAGTATTACTGTATATTACTAATCAGTATATCCGTTTATAACGGAGAGAATATTGCGATTTTCTGTTGCTTCTACTTTATTATTTTAATACATGGCTCTATATTTGATTTTTTGGACAATGGTGTCCCAAGAGTTCATCCTTTCATTACATTTTTTCTGTAAACATTTTAATGGATTTCAATGTATTACTTTATTATTTTAATAATAAAGTATTGTGATCGGCTTGGAAAAAAAAATTTACTACTCTCAAATTTTGTTTTTTGCTAAAATTTGTTGTGCCTCATTTTTAGTGAAAAAGTAACTTTAAGTTCGTGGACGGGCCACATCCCCCCACTCCTTCTACCACCTCCATACAAATTTAATGAAATTTCGAAATTTTAGGAAATTGATTTTTCTTCGAAACTATTTAAGGTATCGACTTGAAATTTGGATCAAAGTGTACCAATGTATACATCACAAAATATTGATCCGATCCCTCACTCCTTCTAGCCCCTTCCATACAAAAGCACAATTTTCAGAAATGTATCTATTCGATTTTCATTGAAGTTAGCGTAGCTAAATGAACCAGTTTTTGCCAGTATTAATTTTATTTTAATTGCAATAAGTTTTAAAAAAAATTACCAACTTCACCTCATTCCTTCCAGTGGCGTGGCGTCTATTGATGCAAGGGAAGCAATGCTTCCCTTGCGCTTTGCCCTTTATTCCGTTTAGAAAAACTAAACTGAAATCAACACGAATATGAAAATTTACTAAAAAATTTCTTTAAAAGAAAGCGCGCATTATTTTCGTCTACCACTGAGCGCAAGTTTGACTTCAATAGGGAGATGCGTCGCTTTTAAATGCTTCCACCTTTCCTCTCATTGCTTTTAGCCGCATATACAAGAGAACAAGACCGCCAGCTAATACGAGTAAAATTTTCGCTCGCGGCGCAAGTTGAATTTCTATAGGAAGGAGAGATGCGTTAACGCAATTACTTCCAGCCAGTGCTTTCAATAGCAAGATCGAGCTCTCGATCAAAGCATTGGCAGTATTGAAATTTCTGTACTAGCCGAAAAATGATCTGGAAGAAAAATGTGAAGAGGTAAATCTGGCAATATTTACCATATTTGTCGTGCTTTGAGTGACGAATCAGTTTAAACTTCGGCAGATCAGACGACATCTTTTTTTTTTAACTAGCAGCTTCAACTAAGGCTTCAATTAATTAATTATTCAACATTTTTAAAGATTATATTTAATAAAAAAAAGTTTGAAGGGTCTGTCTAAGCAAGACGTCAGTAAAATATTTCTTCGAATTTCAGTCCGTTGCCACCTTAACAATTAAAATGCCATCTATTAAAGGGATTGAACAATATGGATTGTCCGTTAATTTATTAATTTAGGCTCTTTAAGCTCCGGTGTGGTAATAGGGGTTAATGTAAATCGTGTTTTTTTTTCATATAACGTTCGTGGGTCCTGGGTGCTCTCAAAATTTATCATATTTCAAGTAGCTGACGAGAGGTCTTAGTAATATTTATTATATACTGCTTAAGCGTAATAAATCAATATATTTTAAAAATAATTGCTTCCTCTAGCTATAAAGTCACGCTACGCCACTGATTCCTTCTACCCCTCCCATACAAATTTCACGAAATTTTGAAATTTTAATTAAATTATTTTTCTTCGAAACTGTCAAAGCTATCGACTTGAAGTTTTGTTGGAAGTATAATGATAGAAATATCATTGATGACAAAAAAATTAGTTTAGATCCGTATACTCCTTCTACCACCTCCTATACAAATGCATAATTTTGGTAAATGCATTATATCGATTTCCATTAAAACTAGAAAAAGTTCAAACATAAAATTCTGCCAGAATTTGTCCCCTAATAATTGCAATAAATATTAAAAAAATTATCAGCTTCCCTGCACTCCTTCTACCTCCTCCCGTAGAAATATCTACGTTATAAATTCAAGAAAAGCATTTCTTCTTCGTTCATATGAGAGCTATCGACTTTGAAATTGAAACAAGGCATGGAGATAAGGATGTTGATGAAAAAAAATGTTAAATGCTGATCAACAGTAGCGGATCAGAAACATCATATGGTAAACTTAGGCATCTGTCAATAACTCATCAGTTTTATCGGCCTCATACACTTTTTTGTGCGCGAATATGTCGAAGTTTGAGCCAAATAAGCGTCATTTGCGGGAAGTTTTGCTTTTTGCCTTCAATTCAAACAAATCTGCGACTGAGGTGCGTCAAATCACTATTGAAGCTTATGGTGAGGGTGCTATTAGTGAAAAAGCGTGTCGAAAATGGTTTCAACGTTAGAAAATGTGTGATTTCGGCGTTGAAAACAAGGAGCGTCCCGGACCGGTTAAAAAGTTTGAAGACGCGGATTTGGAGGCATTACTGGATGAAAATTCATGCCAAATGCAACATCAACTTATAGATTCATTGGGCGTAACTCAACAAGCCATTTCACATCATTTGAAAAGCTTGGGAATGTTGCAAGGAAATTTTGTGCCGTACTGGTTGGCTTCAGCCAAGAAACGTCGATTCGGTATTTTTTCTCATGGGAACACTCCAATAGCAAAAAAGGAAGAGATTTTTGCATATCATCATTATCCGCGATGAGAAGTGGATCCATTACGATAATCCAAACCGAAAAAAAATCGTGGAGATACCGCGACCATGCATCAACATCGACGGCCAAGCCCAACATCCGTGGTTCGAAAATCATGCTCTGTATTTGGTGGGACCAGCTCGGCCGGGTGTACCATCAGCTATTGCAACCGAGTGAAATCATCACGAGAGATATCTACAAAGAACAACTATTGCTTTTGAGACGAGCATTGAAGGAGCCGCAATACGAGAAGAGAAACGACAAAGTGATTTTGCTACACGACAACATTCGCTCACATGTTGCACACGTTGTGAAAACCTACCTGGAAACAATGAAATGGGACGTGTACATTCACCACATTGTGTATACTATGGTCCAGACATCGCCCCTTCACTACTACCACCAGAGCAACATGTCCATTCTTACGAAGAAGCCAAAAATTAGGTCAAGAGAAGACCAGTTTTTTCGACGCGGAATCCGTATGCTGCCAGAAAAAATTAATTTTCGCAAAAAGTATGAAAGCTATTAATCTGCAATTTGGAATATATTATTTTTATGATGAATTTAATCTACTGTATAAAAATTATTTGAATATCCACCCCACTCCTTCCACCACCTCTCATACAAACTGCACTTTTTCATGAAATACCTTAAACCAATTTGCTCCGTTCGTATAATATTTATCGAACTTAAATTTTGTACTTAATCCTTAATTAGTATTATAATTAATAATAAGTAAACCGTTTAGCTTCTCCCCTTCTACCCCTCTCATACAATGTGACACAGTATCACATACGAGGGGTGTATAATAAGTACCCGTGTTAGGCAAGAAAACGCATTAAGAAAATTTTTTTTTTTATTTATTTCTCAAATAATCTCATTTCAGCTCGATACATTTAGTCCAGCGATATTCTAACTTTTTCAAACCATCCAAAAAATATGGTTTGTCGAACTTCGCAAAATAGGCCTCTGTTGCGTCGATAGTCTTCTCATTCGAGCCGAATTTCTTTCCTGCCAACAATGTCTTCAAGTTTGGAAAGAGGAAAAAGTCACAGGGGCCAAATCAGGGGAATATAGTGGGTGAGGCAGCAATTCGTAGCGCAATTCGACCAGTTTTGTGCGTTGTCATGGTGAAAAAGGACTTTTTTTTCGCCAAGTGAGGCCGTTTTTTATCAGTTCAGCATTGAATCGATCCAATAAATCAGCATAGTACTGCCCCGTGATTGTCCTTCCTTTCTCCAAATAGTCGGTGGAAATGATGCCTTGCGAATTCCAAAAAACGGTAGCCATGACTTTTCCGACCGATGAAACCATTTTCGCCTTCTTTGGAGCAGTTTCGCCGGGTGAAATCCACTGTTTTGACTGTTTTTTCGTTCCTGGCGTATAGTGATGGATCCATGTTTCGTCAACAGTCACGAAACGCAGTAGAAATTCTTTCGGATTGCGCTTAAACATGTCCAAACAGTGCTCCGAAGTTGTCATGCGATTCAGTTTTTGCTCCACTGTTAGCAAACGCGGCACCCATCTCGCCGATAGCTTTTTCATGCCCAGCAATCTCTCTGACCTTCATCCGACGATCTGCTAACACAATATCATGGATTTTATTAACCATATCCTCCGTAGTCACCTCAATCGGACGGCCTGGGCGCTCTTCATCAAAAACGGATGTTCGGCCACGCTTGAATTCATTAAACCAATATCTGATGGTAGTCATCGAAGGTGCATGGTCCTTATAAAGGGCATGCAACTTCACTTTGATTTCCTCATACGTCTTCCCATCCAAAAAAGGAAATCGAATAACTGATTGATATTGCTCTTTCTCCATGATTGCAAATAAACACGATCTTGATGAATTTCAACAGCTGTCAAAACAAAACTACTCGATAAATCTGTCTGAAATTTTCACAGTCGTCATTGTAAAGATGGCGCTACATGATGGCATAAACATTTTGCGTCAATGTTGCCATCAGTCGGTAAACACGGGTACTTATACTCATACAGCCCTCGTATTTTCCAAAATTATATTTTCTTATAGAGCCAAGTCCTATATCAATCGTAAAAGAAAGGTACTACACCTTTCTAAATTGATCAGATACAGGCAGTTCATATGAACCAAAACTTTCAATCCTAACATGGCTATCTTTCCTAATCAATATTTCAATAATGCAATATAAATTCTAGTGTGCTATCGAATCAACTGTTGACTGCGGAACAACGAAAACCTGTGCAACCGATGGAATCGAATGTTACATCCTGGATAATAATGGATACGTTATAATCTCGCCAAATCTTCCGGATACCGGTCGATTCTTCGGCGAAGTTAGAGGTTCTCTTATGCGACGACTGGTAGAGGAAGGCGTATACAAGAAAGTGCAAATATACGATTATCAGGCCGTATGTTTTGAATTGAAAGCCGACGAAAGTGCATCTAATAAGTTACGATCTGTAAGAATAATATTTGAAATTAACACAAAAATATTACATAATTTCTTATTCTAGCCGTTAATGCATCTACTTACATTATTTAAATTATTCTTGCGCCTTATCAGTTGGATTTTTTTGCAATTGCAAATTATCCCGACTGATGCTTTCGATGTATATTTCGATGATAATTCGACGGATCGATATCTCCCACCGTCCAAGGCCAAACAGCAAGAGTTCGATGAGCGCGTTCTAATCAACAGGACACGGCCGCAATCTTGCGACCAAGAAATGACATTGTATACGTTAGATCCGAATGAAAACCGAACTGTTTTCACAACGGCAGCAGTCGGTTGCGAACGACCGTTTGTTATAATGCCGATTCCAGCCAGCAACTTATTTTTACTTGTTGTTGATTCGTTATGCCCACCTGATCTTTCAGCATTTCTGACAACCACACCCAAAGAAATCGACTACAATCAGACACTTGCGTGCTACAAAACTCGGTATAAGAATTATTCCAGGACACGACCAGTTAGCTGTATTAATAAACATATGAATGTAAGTACAATTCATTTCGTTGATCGCTATTTTTTGAAAATTTGAATCCTTTATGTACATTTATACAAATTTTACTTCAACAGGAAAGTGCTATAGAGTTATGTGGCGATGCAAGCTGCATGTTGGTTAACTATGTTTTAATAATTATCGCATTAGGTCTAATTCAATTTTTTAAGATTACTTTATAAGAACAATTAAAGAGTATAAATTAAATATTAAAGTAAAAGAACAGGAAAAAGAAAACAAAAATATTAAGTCTGGTCATTACGACTAGTTTATTTAGCTTTTGTATATTTAGACAAATCTAAGAGACTCTTTGTTAAAAACTGTAATAAGAATTATTCATTTTATTAATTCTAAAAAAAAAAATTTATTAAACTGTTATTGACCTTTTTAGAATTCTATTTATCTTCTTTTTTTTTTGACATGATCCTGACGACTATCATATTCTGAAACTGATATACCATTATCAATATTTAATGCAAACGGTAATTATTTTATAGTTAAGTTATTAAAAATAAAGACAACAAACTACAAGAAATGACAAAAATCATCTTAAAGTAAGATCTAAGATCAACTTATGTTTAATATTATATAATTAAAACAGAACAAAAGATTAATGTGCTAATGCTTTCTCAATAAAATCTTAATGAAGCCAATTGTGTTGAGTTATATTTTTAAATTTACAAGAATTTTCAAAAAAGGCTGGTGGGACAACAATCTCGATTAGGTAGGTTATCATGTTTATGCACAAAGCATTCAGCTAAAACTAAAAGAATAAAATTGCCGACATGTCTAGGAATCGATAAAACAATTGAACCAGTTTTTTGAGAAAACGCACAAGTCCTTAACTTTTGGAAAATTACAAAAAACAATTTTAGCACAATTCAAATCTTTTACTTTATAATTTTTGTAATGGAATCCGTCCCACTGGATTGAATGCATATTAAATGCTTCTTAGTAAACTTGCCTGGCCTTTAATTTTTGTTGTGCCTTGACTTATGCGGTTTCTCAAACACATTGCTTAATTTGTATCTGATACCACGGTTTGTCAATCAATATGTGTAAAAAACAAAGTCATTACAGAAATAATGTGTTTCGTCATCATCAATGGCGCGAAGACCCAAATCGGGTCCTGGCCTCCTGAAGTCGTCGCCCTTAATCGTCTTGATCCAAAGACCGCGTTCTCCAGCTACTAATTATACTCTAGATGAATTCTGAGAGTATATTGTGTTTGCCTTACTGTTTGTAACGCTAAGAAATAATTATCGCACAGAGTCGCCAAAGAAACAAAAATATTTGTTGTCGCCCAAAAACCTCGATTCCGAATGATCGTCTGTCCATCTATCCGTCTGTCTATAACGTAATTCTCGAAAGCTTTCACCTATCGTGCTGAGATTTGTCATACAGTGTACCAATAATGTCTTCGTACAGCAGCTATTTGAAACTCATGTAATAAAAAACAATAAATTGTTGCAAGAAATTTGAAAAAGTTTTAATGCAGATTTATTCATTAAACATTTTTATTTAATTTAGAAACAAAAACTAATCCATTTCAATTATTCATTACAAAGTTATTAACTAAAAATAAAACAAAGTCGACAATTTGCCTCCAATAATGTCTTCGTACACTTACGAAACAGTTTATGAAAAATCTTAAAAACTATAGATACGTTTTTTGTTAATATTTAGTTTGGAAGCCTTTATTGTTGATTACGGCTTTAAGGCGGTGTGGCATCGATTCGATAATTTTTGTTTGCATAGCTTGGCTCTATTTTCGCCCATTCCTCCAGAAGAGCCTGTTTTAACTGAGGTTTCGAGCTAATATGATGAGTCCTGATCCTTTTTTCCAGCATGTTCCACATGTGCTCAATGGGATTGAGGTCAGGACTTTGAGGTGGTGTCTTAAGCAAATGTGGAGTTTTGTACGCCAAGAATATCCTAGTATTATGAGCCATGTGCTTAGGATCATTATCTTGTTGAAAATAAAAATCCTTTGATAAACCCAATTTTCCAGCACTTGGCTCCAAATTTCTCTTGAGAATTTCAATATATGCCCGATGATCCATGATTCCTTCAATTATTTCTAAGTTTCCAACGCCGCTGGCAGCCATACAGCCCCATACCATTACGCCGCCGCAGTTTTACAGTTTTGATGGTGTTTTTGGGTTGTATGCTTCCCCTGGCTTTCTCCACACTCTAAGTCTCCCATCAGACCCAAAAATGTTGTATTTGGACTCATCAGAAAATATAACATTGCGCCAGAACTCGAGAGATGCATTTTGGTATTGCCGAGCGAAGTCCAAACGTTTTTTGCGATTTACTTCACTTACCAGTGGCTTTCTGCGAGGTGTACGAGACTTAAATCCGGCATCAATCACGCATTTTCGTACTGTTTCTGGATGAACTTCTTTTTGATTGGATTGACGGAGCTCTGCACTAATTTTTGGTGCACTTACGAACGGATCCTTGGCAATCATACGCTTGATTTGCAACCGATCTGCATCAGTGAGAATTCAGGGCGTCCTGATTTAGGCTTATTCTCTACGCGGCCTTCATATTTAAAGCGCCCGATTACAGATTGGATAGTAGAACGGCTCCGGGACAGTAGTTTGGCTATTTTCGCGTATGATTTTTGCTCCTTCACTATAAGCTTACGTTCTTCAAACGACAAGTATTTACCAGGCATTATTTCGATTTATACTGAGCGAAACTCATAAAATTTACATTTGACAGTAAACATACGTGTTTGTTTGTTTACTGTTATTACAATCCGTTATGAGTGGAAAATAATTATGGTCGATAATTATCAGCTAAGAGATCGAAGGGCAAGCGAAATCTTAAATGTACGAAGACATTATTGGAGGCAAATTGTCGACTTCGTTTTATTTTTAGTTAACAGCTTTGTAATGAATAATTTAAATGGATTAGTTTTTGTTTCTAAATTAAATATAAATGCTTAATGAATAAATCTGCATTAAAACTTTTTCAAATTTCTTGCAACAATTTATTGTTTTTTATCACATGAGTTTCAAATAGCTGCTGTACGAAGACATTATTGGTACACTGTATGTCATTTTTAGCAAAAAAGTAACTTTAAGTTCGTGAACGGGCCACATCCCCCCACTCCCATACAAATTTCACGAAATTTAAAGAAATTGATCTTTCTCCGAAACCACTTCAGCTATTGATTTGAAAATTAGGTCATAGTACAAGTATAACGATGTAATTAATAATCATTTTAACGTCAAAAAATATTACAAATGCACAATTTTCAAAAATGCTTGTTTTCGGTTTGCATTGCAAAAGAACCAAATTTTGTCATAATTAATTTTATTACAATTACAACGAATTTTGGGAAAGCTATCAACTTCACCTCACTCTTTCACGAACTTAAAGTTACTTTTTTGCTAAAAAGGATATATGAAAAATTTCAGCACAATAGGCCAAAGCTTTCGAGATTTATGTTGTAGACAGACGGACAGACGGTCACTCGGGATTGAGGTTCTTGAGCGACAACAAATATTTTTATAACCTTGACGACTCTGTGCGAGCATTATTTCTTAGCGTTACAAACGGTCATGCAAACACAATTACTCAGTAGCGTGGCGTGACTTTATAGATAGGGGAAGCAATTATTTTGCGCCAAGCTACAAGCGCTGCGTCAATATGCATGACTCCTCAAGCTTACATCATTATTTGAAACATTTGTACTCATCCGAAGGGGGTGCGGTTTCGGCAATCGGTTCCAGTCTACATTATTAATCGGAAATAAAAAAAAATTGATTTTTTTAAATTTTTTAGGTAGTGCTCCCCTGAAACCGATTCTTTTCACGACAAATATGGGCAATATTGCCAGATTTAAATCTTCACATTTTTCTTCCCGATCATTTTTCGGTTAGTACAGAAATTTCAATACTGGCAATACTTTGATCGGCAGCCAGAGCTTGCGACTGAAAACACCAGCTGGAAGCAATTGCATTAACGCATCTCTCCGTGCAGAAGTGGAACTTGCGCTCGCTGCGAGCGAAAATTTTACTGGTATTGGCCGGCAGTCTCGTTCTCTTGTATATGCGACTAAAAGTAATGAGAAGAAGGGTGGAAGCATTTTAATGCCACGCATCTCTCCTTCATATTGAAGTCGAACTTGCACAAAATTTCGTTCGTATTGGCCGACGGTCTTGTAAATGCGTTTTTAAAATCGTATCTTTTTCCCTGTGGAAGGCTTTCAACATTCTTTGGTTAGAACAAGCATGAGAATAAAAGCTGTCCTGATCACGTAAATGCTGTAAACAGTGGTAGACGAAAATAATGCGCGCTTTCTTTAAAAGAAATTTTTAAATACATTTTCATATCCGTGCTGATTTCAGTTTAAATTTTCTAAACTGAATAAAGGGCTTGCATCAATGGAGGTCACGCCACTGAACATACTCCCAGATTTCGTCAAAGTAGGCCGAGGCAAGTATCGCCTCTTGAACCCCTCCTGTCTTTGGCATTTTCACCAGGACTGCTACTAAGTCTGTTCGGAAGAAAATAATTTCGGATAATATCAGAATTGCCGCTCTAGGCCTTTATCGAAAATTTACTTTCCTATTTCTTGAGGGATCCCAATAATTTTTCTATTTGCACCCCTTGGTTCCTTTAGAAGGGTTACATGGAATTCTTCCTTTGCGAATCTCCATGTTAATACGTCCATGTCCGCCGCTGCACGGCGGAGATTCGCCTGAATAACTTTTAATTTATTCAGATTTACGGTCAGTTTCGGTGATTTGCGGCTTGCCGCTTCTAACATCTTTGACCTTTGGGCGTCCTCGAGAATACGAAGCTTCTCGATCGACTGGCCGTCGATGGAGAAGATTCTAATAGTGTTTGTGCCTTCTACTCTTCTGTTAAGAACCTAACAATTATAGGAGCACAAACCAGCATTTTGGGCATCAGGTTGTTATCTCTTCTGATGAAAATATCCCGTGATTATTTCTAATCATGGTATATTTTCCTTCCGGACGGCTCTGATGATTGTGGACTCATCCGGCTTGATGCTCGCGGCTGCTTTTCTAGCCATGATGCGGTTTGCTCGTCAAGGCAAACGATTAACATCTAGCCTGGCTTGAGGCTGAGTCTACCAAATTGTAGATCTATTCCCTCTTTAGCCGCTTTTGGTAATTCGACTAGAATTGATTTCTGAATTACCTCTAGCTGTTCTGCTGTAATGATCTTATGAGGATGTTCGGTAGGAATAATACCAATCCTGATCCCTTTTACCGCGTCTCTGAAGATAGTGCCCGACGTGTAAGGCTTTTATATTCGCTTCCGAAAGATGGCGGTGTTGTTGATGAAATTCTGCCTCTTTTCATTACCTTATTTTCTACTGGTTTTTTACATAGGCAGGCATGCAAGATCGTACGCTTTGCTTGCCGTTTTGCCGTGGTTACGGTGGTACGTACACGGTCTCCTAGCAGCACCGCTTAGCCAGTTTTACTTTATTATTTTAATAATAAAGTATTGTGATCGACACAGAAAAAAAAAAAATTTGCTACCCTGAAATTTTGTTTTTTCGCGTTTCATGACTAAATTAGCCTAAAAAAGCAAAAAAAAAAATCCGTCCCGCCGTACGCCGTACATATGGCCTCGTACCTCCAAGACCGTTAAAGGTAGAATGTTGATTTTTGGGTGGGTTATTAACTTGGTAAGTGAGCTCCATTACCCAAATTTTGGGGAGTGTGGGGTGGAAGGGGGAGGCGGGGGGATGGAAAAAGTCGAAATATACACTTGCTAATATCTTCACCACGAATGCAGATAGAAAGATGAAAATCAGCACACGTATAGAGAGAGCTATGGGACATATTCCAAAAATAATTTAATTTTTTTATCCATTGGCGTCCGTAAAGGGGGGGCTAAAAACAAATTGTCGGCCGAATCTTTTTTTGAAATGGTTATATCTTCGAAACTACTTACCATAAAAAATTCATATTTTGGGAAAATTAAGATGGCGTATAGATCCACCAGAATCAGCTTAGAAATAGGCTTATTATTGTAAGGGGAAGGGTCGGGGGGTGGGTGCAAGGAAAAACACTTAAGAATTAATATCTCAACTATCTCTTAAGCTATGTAATTGAAATTTAAAACATATACTAAGCTATATTAGCGAAATACAAAAAAAATATAAAATTTGGTCATAATAGTAGTGGGGTGAAATGGGGAGCATTTGAAAAATGGTGCACTTTTCAAAATTAGAAATCATTATATCTCAAAATTGAGTACAGATATCGAATTGAAAATTCGTCAGATTATAGAACTACATAATTTATAATTTTGATAAAAATTTTAAGTTAGGGGGTGTAAAGGGAGGGAGGTGGTAAGCAAAAATGTCGAAAATTTTGAGTGAATTTTCTAGGACTCTGCTCAAAGATAGAAACTTTAAATTTTGCATGTGAATACATCTATTTGATATACATAGAAAAAAAAATAATAATTTGATCCACAATTGTTATGAACCGACCACCCCGGTCTAATGGGCACAAGCTGTTTCATGTGCAACGAAAAAAACACGAAAACTGAAAATTTTTGGATGTAATTTTAGGGTAGAAACTTGAAAATTTGGGAAATACATTTAAAAAAAATCCCTAAAAGTATAAAATATTAACTGGTTGAATACCTTCAAAACTTCTACCCCCTCCCATACAAAATTATTTTTTCGACCATTTTTAAGAAATTAATTATCACCTAACTATTAAAAGCTATCCATTTGAAATTTTGCATAAGAACTTATAAAAATATTTGCAAAGAAATTATTTTAAAAGTTTCAAAATCACACTTGCCCTTCTACCCCCTCCCATACAAAAGTATGATTTCGACCAATTTCATTAAATCAACTAATAACCAACAAATTAAAAGCTACGAACTTGAAATTTTGTACGAGCAGCTTACAAGAGAAAGGAAATAAAATTGCGTCACAAATTTTGCAATTCCCCTACCTCTTCTACCCCCTCCCGTACAAAATTATTTTTTCGAGCATTTTTAAGAAATCAGTTATCAGCTAACTCTTAAAAGCTATCCATTTCAAATTTTGCCTAAAAACTTATAAAAATAATTGAAATGAAATTCTTTTAAAAGTTTTGAAATCGCGCTTGCCCTTCTACCCCCTCCCATACAAAAGTATCATTTCTACCTATTTCATTGAATCAACTAATAACCATCAAATTAAAAGCTACGAACTTGAAATTTTGTACAAGCACACTACAAGAGAAAGGGAATAAAATTGCGTCACAAATTTTACGATTCCCCTACCTCCTCTACTCCTTCCCATACAAATGTTTGGTTTCGTGAATGTAAAATGCACCGAATCCTATGAAAATTCTATGCAACTTCGTCTATGAAACACATTCTATACAGAGGATATTAGGCGCGATTCAAGCAATTAATTAAAAAACTATTAACATCCACCCACCCTTACCCCTCCTCCTCCCCTCATAAAAACCCAAACTTGCAGAAATGAATGAAATATTGTTAAATTGACAACAGCCCTGCCCAAGAACTCCCTTTCACTTAGCCTTCCCTAACCACTCTAACCTGCATATTGACTTTCCACACATCCGCAACTTGTCCCAAGAATAATAAAGTTTCGCCCGACTTGTTGGCAGTTTATTTATTGTTTCAGTTCTGCTGCTAACAGTTATTCGTCCAATAGAGGCTTGGTGGAGGTTTTTTATCCGTTTTAAGGGGCGGTCTCATGTACTTGGTCGTAACTGAAGGCTTTGCCTCTTCAGTCACCTCGCATGCTTTTTCCAAAGTGTTAGTTGTTCCGTTCACCTCTTCTATTTCGGCATTAGCCGCTGTTTGTGATGCTTTTGGGTAGGCATCTGCCCCTTTAGTATAACTTGGTTTCTCCATTAAATTCCAACGAGTAGTGCGAGAAAGTAGAGTAACTCCTGGCAGAGCTACGCATTAGCGGAAGGCTGATTGAAACTGGAGGGCGTCTGGTATCAAGAATTCGCATATATTCATCCTTGGCGTATGCTGTTTCACCGTAGATTAGGAGATTTTTATTTCCAAGGTTTACTCCTCTAGCGTCGTACTTAATAATGGTTGCATGTAGGTAGTACGTAAACTTGCGAATCACTTTAGCGATAAATCCCTTGGAACCATTAATTTCTTGAAATCTGCCTAAACCATGACCAGTCTAGATCGCAAGAATTTCAATGCTGGATATGGGACCGACAGCTATCTCCCCTATCACATCCGCCAAAGACCACAGAGAGGATACGGAGCCGGCAGCAAGCTATTCGAGTTTTTCCCCTCTTTCTAGATAGGATACGGAGCAACGACAGCAAGCTGTTTGACTTCTTCCCCTATCTGTAGATCTTTTACTATTACGCAGTCTGCACCGCGAGGAGACGATTATTTAAGTTAAACAACCGAACCCGATTTTTTTCTGAGCAGGACAGCAAACTCACTTCTGTGTGGACTGTGAGTTAAGTCCACACGATCAATCATCATTAAAAACCGCATATAAACAGGTGTGACCCAAACGTTTAATCAGATTCCCGATAGATGGAAGTTTGATATATTTTGTTTACATTAATTTGAGATGACATTCAGCATAAGAGGTTAGAAAGAAGTAGTGTGACTTGAGTTTTGTTTGTAAGCATAAAGTTGGTTTAGTCCGCAATACAAATTATCATACCGGAGAGGCTCAAACAATTTGAAGTTTTCAAGTTACCAACGATGTACCCCAATGAGCTTATTCTAAAGTTATTTATGCAAATTATTGTGATTCGAAATAATGCACAAAAGAAGTCAGTTGTAACGCAAATCCTACGGAGCAGAAGACGTATGTGGGATAATATAAATTTAGAAATACAACGGAGACGTAATCTCGTAGTACAGCTCATGCAGCAGAATTTAATGTTATCGCCCAATCTTGTGAAATTTTGTTTCGATTCGAAAAAACGTATCTGGATGAAGCCGAGGTGCCATCAGTTTTGGTCTGAAACGGTTTTAAAAACCTTCCAGGATTCCGACTGGCTTCAAAACTTTCGAATGCGTAGACCCACGTTCGAACAGTTATGCTCGATTTTGCATGGTAAATTGCAACCAAAGCAATTAATTATAAAGTCCAGAGAGCCTCTATCTGTGCAAAAGCAAGTGGCTGTAGCGCTCTACATGCTAGCGAAAGGTCTAACGTATCAGGTAACTGGAAGTCTATTCGGTATTCAAAAATCGACGGTGAAGAAATGTTTGTATAATGTCGTTAATGCAATAAACGAAATTATGACTGAAGATTATCTTCGTATGCCGAACGATATCGAAGCAACTGAGATATCTACGAGTTTTGGGAATATTTCACATATACCACAAATCATTGGCTGCTTGGGTTATTCACATGTACCTATATTGGCTCCTCGCGAAAGATACACGGACTTTGTAAACCAAAATAAATGGACTTCAATCAATCTGCAAGCAGTTGTCGACGATAAACATAGGTCTAGAGTATTTTGTAGTTAATTTGTAACAGAACTTAATTATTTTCATTCATAGATTTCGAAATGTTTGTATTCGACCGGCTGGAACTGTAGGAGAAGTAATTATCAAAGGACAAAATTTATATGAGACTGCGAAACAAATTATTCCACAGGTATTGATAAAATATCATTTTTTTATTCAGGCACAGAATGTAAGTCCCCCTGCAATACAGCCTAAAATTAAGTCGACAGTCGAACTTTTCTACCAGAATCATCGCCATCAATGCCGCTACAGTTCAAGTCGGGGGACCTTGGCCTCATGTATGATATGTTTCAATCGAGAATTTCACTGCAATGTTTTCTCTGTTGAATCTTCCCAGAGTTCTTTCGATTTTCCAACAGGTCCTTTACTGTCGTTTCCTACCCTACATGGCCACCACACTGTTATTCTCAAAATTTTTTAAGACCCCCTATAGGGCATGGGGCAGAAACAGTTCTTTTGCACAAGGCGCGATCCTGAGCATCGGATGTTAGTTATCGCCAGGACTTATTTATTCCTCTGGCCTCCTGCTCAACTGCTCGCTTCCATGGTCGATCTACTCGACGTTTTGCTTGAAGATTATAATCTAAAGCATGTTTCGATCTGATTTCCTCAAAGTGTGACCGATCAACTGCTACTCTCGCCTTTGAATCTCAATGCCTATTTTAGTCTGTCCACTTGTACTCGAAAGTGCCTCGTTGGAGATCACTTCTGGCCAAATTATGCTTAAAATTCGTCGGAGGCATTGGTTCACGAAAGTCAAAGATGGTACACAGCTCGTTTTTGCTCTATCACCGGTACAAATAATTTACTGTTTTTTTCTGATGACTGCATTAAAGTTCACCGTAGACTACCACATCAAAACTTGTAAACTCGTTTTTCTATGCACACCTTTACGTTCAATTATTGAAAGAATTTCACAATAACCTCTTCATATAAAATTCAATCAATGGCTTACGTTACCAAAGTTTGATTGTAACATACATTTAAGTATTGAATTAAATATGCCTAAATGTACAGGATGATTTGTAATTTCCTAATTTAAATAAATACTAAAATATTTACAATTTGTGTAATTTCAGACAACGAAAAATATCAATGGTACGTTAGTACCATATTTAATAGCTGCAAACGCAACGTATTCGCTCCAACCGTGGCTTTTGATGGGCTACGCGAATCCGATAACTGCCGAAGAAAAATCATTCAATGTGTACTTAAATTCAGCAACAGCAGTGGTTGAAAAGGCCTTTGCCAGATTAAAATCACGTTGGAAAATACTTCTTACAAGAATCGACATACGTTATAAATTCGTACCCGATGTTGCCAGTGCGTGCTGCATTTTGCATAATTTTTTAGAGGATAATACGGAGCATTTCGATGAACAATGGCTGGAGGCTGCATCTGAAGCAGAAATATTATGTCCTCAGCCAGCGCAACCATCGACTATCGAACAAGCTGGATCTAAATTACGACGTTGTTTAACATATAATTTATCAAATTTGATTCTCTCGAGCATCGCAGAAATTTAGAAGTGCAGCATTTACTATCGCTTACTTCCACGTTAAATTTTATTTTTTTAAGGCACCAATTTAATTTACGCGGTCACCCTTCAATGCAATGCACAGTTATGTCGGAATAGGAAGAGGATAAAATTTGATAATGTTATGGGAATTTTGTGGGAAAAAAAGGAGACGAATGAGTGATCTAAGTTCCCATTTACAATGAAAGTAGTAGCGATAGTAAATGCTGAGTCCTCCAACGTTCCTACGGTGCTCGAGGGAGTCAATATAAATCGTAATAGTGTCGTCTCTAATTAGTCGGTACGCATGTTTTTGGATTCGATCGAGCAGCGCAAGGTGCGTTTTGGGTGCAGTGCGGAACTAAGCGCACTCCACTCGCCAAGCTGAACGAGCACACGAGTACTGATCGCTTCCACTTGTTCGCAGAACCAAAATCTTTTTTGGGGATGAACATTTTTGCCCACTTTTCTCATTTCACCACATTCGGGGTTCTCGATGTGCGGAATCTATCTAAAATAGCTGAAATGTTACTATCCATTTCATGACAAGATGAATACTTGACCGTAAGTATAGTATCATCTATGGTCGATCATCAGACATGAAGATCGAAATGTGCACTGTTTTCGAGAAAAATATTTAAACCGTCGTAACTTTTTTTGCTATAAGCTTTCAAAGCTTTATGGGCTTTGAAAGCTTATAGCAAAAAAAAACTGATGTGCGCGGGATATGTTTCTTCGTAAAAAAGTTTCTCTATACCCCAAAGATTCCAAAAAGTAGAATAGAATTTTTGATGCAGAAATTGATCCTCAAATTGTTGCACAGTGGTATAATCGCTCGAAGGTAAAAAATTAAATTCCAAGTCTACGATACTAAAAATCCTCCCGTTCGACTTTAATATTGCAATCAGTTTCATTTATATTGTCGTCAGAGTCGTCATTGTCTTCGACAGGTTCTGGCAGAAATGTAGTAGGCTGCAATCTCTTAAAAAACTCATCCAATAACGTTCGATTTTGCTCCATTTGATTTTCATACTGTTGCTGCAATATATGCATTTCCCAGTTTCTCTGTTGTTGTAACTGTTTTCGGATTGATTCTTCCAGAGATTTATTTTGCTTTTCCAATATTTCGTTAAACATTGCTGCCTGTTTCGAACAAAATATCTCGCTAAACTCTTGTGCTCTTCTTTTACATGAAAGACGTCCTGAAAATTAAAGAAATAGATTCGCATTAGAATTTTAATATCAGATAGAATTAAGTTAAGACTGGGCTACAGTATGGATGCAGTAGCTGCGATTTTGACTTTGCTGAGATAAATTTGAATGAAATTCAACAAAGCATTAAAAAAAATTGCATACGAATTTAAACAAAACTCTGAGGTGACTGGGCTAAGCTACATACAAACAAATTTTCGCAAAGTTGAAACCGAATCTGCTGCATGCGAGCGCGCCTTAAGAACTTATGCCTGTTCAAGCGAAGGCGAGTATGTAATATGTAAATATACAATATATGCGACGTAAGCTGACAAAAAGGATTCTATGTTACTAAAAAAAAATTTTCAGTACGGGCCAAAATTTTAAACACTACCTACATTTCTTAAGATCAACTACAAAGTGGTTTTATTTCATATTTTAACCTCTAGATACCATAAATATTCATTTGGTCACCCAGGCCCATCAATAGACAATGATGCTGTATTTACTAGTAGAGTCTGACTGACGCCAAACTGTAAGGGACATTGCAGGGAAACTGGGCGTACACTATTCGACAGTTTCCCGGCACTTGCAACAGCTTGGAAAAGTCAAAAAGCTTGATAAGTGAGTTTCGCATGAGCTTACTGAGCAAAACATGAACTCATGTATCAATAATAACGGTCAAAAAATTAAACGAGTTGCAGTATGACACTCTTCCTCATCCACCATATTCACCAGACCTCTCGCCAACCGATTACAACTTTTTTCAACATTTGAATCATTTTTTGGCGAAGAAACAATTTAACAATGAAGCAGCCATCAAAAATGCCTTCGAGGAATTTCTTCAGTCTAGAAGATCGGACTTCTACGAAACTGGCATAAATGCACTTGTATCTCATTGGGAGAAGTGTATTGCATCTGCTGGTACCTATTTTGATTAATAAAATTAAGTTTTATTAAAGTTGTTTGAAATTTCACTAGCAAGGTCGCCATTTCATCTGCAACAACCTAATACTTTAACAACAAAAACTATCGGGGGAAAATTGTCTACCCAAAATTTAAAACACCATAACTTCGTCAATTTTTGAGATTTTTGCGCGAATCTTGCGGCGTTCTCTTCGGAATTTTACCCTTTACCCAAAAACTCAATTTGGACCTCTGGCAAGATAATCTTTTGTCGGCCCGCGTCATATATGATTCGGTGGATTATTCGCATCTAGTAACTTTATTTTACGGACCCTTTCTAATTAGAATTTGGAAACCAGGTTCCAGCACAGAGCGGGAAATTCAGATCGAAGATTATATTTATCTTATTTTCTACGATCGATCTTATACTTCCCAAGAATTGTAGGCTAAGTATAAATTTAAACTTTCGAGAATTACGTTTCAAGACATTCGTGGCGAAATCTAAATGTTTTATCATTTTTTCAATATAAGTTGTCACTCGTCGACTTTTTAAATATCGCCAACTGACAGCTTGATTAACGGCTACGTGGCCAGACTCGAGACAGTCGAAGTGAGTTCGTTCGTATACAGTAGAGTTACTCTATGAAGAAGAAAGAACAAGGCACCTGAAAGAATCAGATCATCCTGTCAAAGTCGGTGCTTTTTATTTTCATATGTTTGCGTGCTACGTGTCCGTGTATGGATTTATCTCGCAAATATCTTTTATTTGACATTTAAGCGGTTAAAATTGAATTGGATAAGTTTTACATACTAATGAACTGTTTGTAATCACATTTGCTTAATAATAATAATATAAGTTTATTTCAAAAATAGCAATAACAATAAAATAAAAATATCTAAAATTCCAATAAAAACATAACAGGGCTACGATTGCGCGTAAAGCGCAATCTTACGATACTCTAGATGAAATAGAATTTTTTGTGATCCCAAGAAATTTTGTATGGGGAGTGTTAGAAGGGATGATAGCATTGAACTAATTTTTTCCCCATCATGCTAAAGTAGCTATGAAAATGTTTTATACAAAATGCTTACTCCAAAAACTGAATGGGAACTGCGAAAATTAGTGAGTTTGATTTAGTGAAAATGTGCAGTTTGTATGGGAGGTGGTACAAAGAGTGGGGGGATTTTAATGATTTTTTCAGAAATAACCAGGAATATTATAAAATTGGCATCCCTTAAATTTCAGACTAGTGCCATTCATACTTTTCAAGAAAATCTATTTTTTGTGAAGTTGTGAAACTGTGTCATATTGTATGGGAGGGGGTAGAAGTAGTGAAGCAAATCAAATATTTTTTTTCTCATCTTAGTAATAATATTAATTAAATATTTATTACAAAATATGAGCTCTACAAATGTTATATGTTCTGAAATTATGAAAATAAAAATTCAAAACAGTAACATACAAGTTATTAATAAATAGAAATAATGATAAAAATCCATGTAATTTCTGTAGATAGTATAAAGTAATGTTGTTGATTGATGAAGCAGGTTCTGATAAAAATATGTGGTGTATAATGCTTCCCAAACAATCGTCGATTGGTATAAGGAAAATTGAAATATTTTATTTTTATACCTACAGGATTACCTCCATTCTGAGGTTCACTCAACTATGTTCAGTGTTCGACACTCCACACTTTTAGGAAATTTTAACACATTATTTCGGAATTCGTATCCTGTAATAAAAATTTATTTCAAAATTTGTCGTTATTCATTAGTCATGGCGGATAGTGTCAAGGATGTGGAATCTTAATGATTTTTTAAATATTGCAATATTATTGCTTTGCGGATTTGATAAGGTGTCTGGTTGAAAACTTTAATAACCTGGTTTATTGGGTAGTTTTGAACAAGATTCGTTTGAACAGCTGGTGTTCTTATCGCATGCTTGAAAATAGGTGGGCGCTTTTCAAATTTAACGAAAAAGCTGATTATCACCTTGACCGAACTCTACCACAAGATGTCTCGTTCTTTCTTCTTCTCAGAGTAACTACAGTATACAGTAACTCTACTGACGATGATATTTCGTGAATCAACGTATACTTACTTACGATGGCGCTACAGCCCAAATCGGACTTTGCCCTACTGAATACTTTGCCTCCATCCATTTCGGTTCAGTGACCGCGTTCTCCAGTTAGAAAATCTTAGCAGTGATTTGCTGTTTGTGTCCATCGAATTCTTCCAGCGCTTCCATGGTTTTCCGACCTGTCCTTGTCCGTTGACTTTCCCTTTTAGTGTGCGTTTAGGAGTTCTTCCGTCATCCATCCACTCCACATGACCAGCCCATTGTAACTTTTTAAACTTTATGAGGGTTGACACTTCTGAATTCTCACAGGTCAGAGGATTCTTCTGAGGACCTTTCTTTCAAAGACGTTAAGTAGTTTTTCAGACGACTGAGTTAATGTCCACGTTTTGCTGCCATAGCATAGCACAGGTCTTATAATGGTTTTATATAGCTTAAGATCTGTTTTCCTATGTACGTTCTTGTTTTTAATTATTGGAAGCATCGAAAAATACGTCTTGTGTTATGATTTAGGCCGGCGGAACGAATTATTTTGACTTAAAGCCAAAATAATTCTGAAGGGAAACGAAAACGTCAATGTTTGGGACAAGAAAGGGCCAATTCCTCCTACTTCCGAATTGGTGGCTGACTAAGGAACGGAAGCGACACGCTTGCTGGCGGCCGGGACTAGCTACGGCAGTGTGGGGGGGTACTTGTTCCTTAATCAGACCATAAAACCCATGGCCTGTATAACAAAAATTTCGTGTCGGCTTACTCCGGGTTAGGGTGAAAATTGGGATAATTTTCCCCAGTGGTCGTGAAAGACCATGAAGCGATGGAGTTGCCGACTTCGCGATTTGTGTTAGGGCGCTAAGGTGGTTTTTAGCGCCCTTTCTGCCCTCCCTACCTCAGCCACGACTTTCCTAAAGAAAATCATTTTTTTGGTCGTGGCCCCATGTCGAGGTTCGGGGCAAAAGGAGCTAAGCGCTCGGGTTCATTCTAAGATGGCTCTCTTAGCCTTTAAACATCTTATCCGAAAGAGGAAAAAAAATTTACACTACGTTGCATTCAACAATAAAACAAATCGAAATATCGCGAATGAAAACAAATCTAGAGAAAAAAAAAAACAAGGTAAAAAAAAAACTTACCCCATATTACGATGATGAACGATGAAGAACAAAAAAAAACTTTCTTTATTTCACTTTTAAGTTCGTCCGTCCGTCCGTCCGTCAGTCCTGTCTGTCTTAGTTTTGTTAGGTGAAATTAAATTCTTTTATTTATTTTTTTTTTCTTAATTCATTTAATTCATTATGCGTTTCGTTTATTTTTAGTTTTAAATTATTTAATTTATTCATGCGGTTCGTTCATTTTTAATTTTTTTTTTTTTTAACTATTTAATTTATTCATGCGGTTCGTTCATTTTTAATTTTTTTAACTATTTAATTTATTCATGCGGTTCGTTCATTTTTAATTTTCAACTCATTTAATTTTATCGAGACGGTATTTGTCGACGAAGGCAAATTGATTTGATTAGGCACCACCCTTCATTTTATGCCATATTCATTAAAACAGGAATAATTCAGTCCATTCCACAAAAAAAAAACACGACGGAAAAGAAAGGTTGAGAATTGTTCGCTCGGTCTTAATCTGCCACCCGATCGCAATGATCGTTTCGAGCCGTCTCGCGGCGACCGAACAGGAAAGAAATTATACAGTTCACGTGCGAAGAAAATCCGCGCCCAAAACACCCTTCCACGGTCAAAATCGAGGGGGAAGAAAAGAATTATTTTTCGCGACGGCCTTGCACCTTTTTTTTTCTTGATACGAAGATCTCCGAGATGTCCGCAACCCGTCAACCCACAAAAACAAACCCCACTGTCAATCCTAACACGGAGGCGATGCGTTTAATTCAACATGCGTTCGCCGCCCACGCAATAAACTGCCAATTCCATTCGATAAAACGTCAATCGATTCGCGATCGTCGCGAGAACTTTAAAATAATTTTTCGAAAAAAACAGGAAATTGTAATCGAAACACAAAAAAAAACATAAATTGAAGAAGAAAAAAAAACTGCCATACAAAAATAATACTCGCGCAGTAACTGTCATTGCTTGCGAAAAGTTCGAGCGAGAAAAAAAACGTCATCCACGCGGATGTGTGTGTGTGTGCGTTCAATTGCACACGTGCACTGCGGCAATTACGAGTTCCATTTTTTTATTTTTTTGGATCTTTGATTTCTTGTTTTTTTTTTTTTTTTTATTTGCTAATATTTCAGATAAAAACTTAACGACAAACTTGAACACCACATTATATTGCTTGTTGGATTTGATCTTTATTTTTATTTGATTTTCTTCAGAGATCCATAGAACGAACTTTTTGCAAGGATTTTTTTTTTTTTTTTTTTTTTTTTTTTTTTTCGCGACAACGATCGGAATAAATTCCGCACTTTCAGGACTAGATGAAATTTCCCGGCAGACAAGCTGATTTACAGGATGGTTCTCATGTGTGTTTTGCTTGGATGAATCCTCCACACGGTAGGAAATTGCACTCAGAAAAAAAATAGAAACAGATCCCCGAATCGTTTGACCGGCGCGACGTCCCGCAGAACACGTTTCTTTTTTTTTTTTTTTCTTCCTTTCCCCTTTTTCATGCAAATTTACAGGGATATGCGAAACTTTCACAACAAAAAAAAACAACGAATAATCGGAAATTTCGGCGTCAAACACTCGCGTACGGCGGCGATTTCGCCTTTCCTTTTCTTTTCAGACACGTGAAGAGGAACCACGAGGTTTGTGATGAACGAAAAGACACCCGCGTGATGGTAGGTAGCCACACATGCCAAGACGATGCGAAATTGCAAAAAGGTTATGACGACTCGAAGAAAAATTGTAGTCGAGGTATAAAACTAAGCAAATGCTCTTGCCGAGCTCAATCACAGAATTCAGGATGCGCGCTCCCCGAACTGAAAATTCCCGATTTTCTCAAATGGACTGATCCGCGTTTCGAACAAGATCACACGAGAACAAAAACTAACTGGAAATTGTCGGGGTAACAGGCACGCGTTCTTTCGTTTCGGGTTTTTTTTTTTTTTTTTTTTTTTTTTTTTTTTTTTTTTTTCAAAAAAAATGGTAAACTTGACTAAACGATCGAAATTCTTTTTATTTCCTTTGATTTTTCTCGCAAAAAAACTCAACTGCCGCGCAACGAGCTCGATCCTCGACGACCATTTCAAACCGACTGCCAAACTGAAACTCCCGCTTCTTTCAGCCGGCAACTACTGCTAACGGTACTTGCATTATTGTTTCGGTTGCTATGTCGAAGAACTCCGGGATTGCGAACCTCTATTCATCTCAGGGCTTTCAAACCTTTAAATTGATGTTGTTTTTTTAGAAAAAAATTTTTTTTTTTTTAAGATCGCAAGCCCGAGTTTTCGCGGGCGACAACTCAACAATATAGGCGGTTCGCCGTTGGTTTCCAGCGCCGAATCGACTACAAAAAGCTGTCGCTAAGAGTCTCGTGCTCACGACTGAGTTAACCGGGCCATCGATGCTCTACTCCTCGAATCACTGGCGGAGATCTTTAGAGTGGTAGACTCCCACACGTTTGCCTCCTAAATCCTCCAATTCGTATCGTGAGTTGCCAAGCACACGACGAATCCTGCACTTGAGGAACTTTTTCGCCAGCTTAGCATTATAATTCTGCGCGGCTGTGGACAAGGAAAAGTTTCTTCGGAATACTTCTTGTCCTACACGAAATTGTGTTTGAGCAGCACGCAGATTATAACGCCTGCTACTGTCCTCATGTGCGACCCTTATTTTCGTCTGTGCAAGCTGTCTCACGATAGGAATTCCCTCTCGAGGTCGAAGCTGTACATTTGACTCACCCAACGCTCGCAAACGCCTCAGCAGTTCGTAGTCCTTCCCGTGTAACATCATATGATTCCCAAACAAAACCTGATAAGGAGAAAATCCAGTGGCTTGGTGGAGTGAGCTCCGAAGGGCACATCCTATTTTGCTTAGACTCTCATCCCATCGTGTTTGGTCATCAGTGATGAATGTTCGAATTCCGGCTAGGATGGACTGATTGACACGTTCCGACGCATTTGCTTGCGGTGAGTAGCTCGGGGTGTACAGGTGTTGAACTCCGTATTTATCTAGCATAGAGTTAAACACTTTTGACTTAAATTGAGAGCCATTATCGGAGAGGATCGTCTCAGGTGTCCCAAACGTGTGGAAGACCTGCCCCTCCAGATATTTAGTGATTTCTTCAGCAGTAATTCTCCCCAAGGGGTGTAAAAGGGGGAATTTGGTGAAATGGTCCAAGACGATAAGAATGGCGATTTTACCCCGTTTGGTACGTGGATATGGTCCCAATACGTCGATGTAAAGGTGTTGGAATGGCTGATCTGTCCGGAACGGTTCTCCCATAGGCGCTCGTAGAGGTCTGTTCGGGGACTTTGTCTCTTTACAAGTGTCGCACGCCAGAACGTAGGTGCGTACTTGTGTAGCCATCCCGGGCCAATACAAAAATCGTCTGACTCGCTCTAGCGTTTTAGCGTAACCACCATGGACCGTAGTGTCTGCTTCGTGCGCCTGAGCAATCGCAGTTGACGTAAGGCTTGATGGAATCCATAGCTTCCAGGCCCTGTCCTCCGCAATCGGGTCACCGACGTGAGGCTCTGTCCGCTTATACACGAAACCATCCCTCACGCATACGTCAGGAAGCCGATCGGCGTTCGCATCAACCGTGGACACCAATTCTTTGTATTCTTTGCCAGAGAATTCTGGAGAATTCATGTCCACGATCGGTGCCACGTCGATCAGCGCATTTAGTCCCTCTTCGTATACGCGAGAGAGGGCATCGGGTACAACGTTCAAGCTCCCTCGTCGGTGCTCGATCACGAAGTCGAAACCTTGAAGTTTCAGACTCCACCTCGCTAACCGTCCTTGTAGGTCTTTCTGCGACATAAGCCATTTGAGACTTGCATGATCCGTAATGACTTTGAACGCAGTCCCTTCTACATAGGCTCGAAATTTTTTCACGCTCAACACAGCTGCATAACACTCGAGTTCGGTTACACTATAGTTGCGTTGAGCGGAAGTGAGCTTCTGTGACATATACGCTACTGGAGATTCTGATCCGTCGTCGTTTTCCTGAAAGAGAACGCTACCCACCCCTGACTTACTAGCATCGCATTGTATTACGAAAGGCCTCTTGAAATCTGGGTTGATCAAAACGGGGGCTTTCGTCAGCAAGTCTTTCACTACTAGGAAGGAAGTTTGTGCCTCTGTAGTCCAAGCAAACTGGTTGGACTTCTTTAGAGTGTCTGAGATCGGTGATACGGTAGCAGCAAAGTTGGGGACGAATCGTCTATACCAGCCTGCCATACCAAGAAAGCGTCGAACTTGACGTGCGGACTTTGGCGAAGGGTAATCGACTATGGCTGAGACTTTGTTCGGGTCTGTCTTCAAGCCTCCATCTCCAACGATGTATCCGAGATACTTCACTTCTCTCAAACAAAACTTGCTCTTGCTGACGTTGATCGTCAAGCCAGCTTTTCTTATACAATCTGCGACTTCGCTCAATAAAGTCAGATGTGAGTCGAAATCCTCAGAAATCAACAGCAGATCGTCCAAATATACGAATACCTGCTCCTTCAACTCGGGTGGGATGACTTTGTCCATCAAACGACACATCCTTTGCGGCGCGTTGCATAAACCAAAAGGCATGCGAGTGTATTGGTATAGAGGCCGACCAGGAATAGTAAACGCTGTGTATTCTCTAGATTTTTGTTCGAGAGGAATCTGCCAAAAGGCATCTTTGAGGTCTAGGCTGGTTATAAAATTGGCTCGCGGCAAACGACTTAAGATACCGTCAATGTGTGGTAATGGATAAGCATCCTTCTTCGTCACATCATTGACTTTGCGCGAGTCCAAGCATAACCGTACCTTGCCTGGCTTCCTCACAAGAACCACAGGTGAACTCCATGCACTCTGGCTGGTCTCTATAACGCCAAGTGCTAACATACGATCGATCTCGTCATATAACAGATTTTGGATCGCAGGTGAAACGGGATAATGTCTTTGTTTGATGGGACTAGCATCCCCAACGTCTATACTATGTTCAACGACATTGGTTACACCGAGTCCGTATTCTTCGTACGATGGAAATTTGGACTTTGCCAATTCCAACCTCTTTACATCTGAGGGCGTTAAATGGTGGGCATCCTGAGCAATTAGTTGCGATGCAGTATCGGGAATATCGACCGCACTGATGATGTTAGGAGCTAGATGAAATGATCGCCAGAAATCTACCCCAAGGTACAATTCCTGCGATAGGCTCGGCACGATATATAAGGTAATAGCTTTAGTAGCACCACGAAAGGTAATGTCGGTAACTACTGTGCCCAAAACTCTTTGTGCAACACCATCAGCTGTCTTCACGTCTTGACAGACTGGTCGATAACTCACCTGTGCATCTTGAAGGCGTTGTAGGGAATTTGCTCCAAGGCAACTAATGCTCGCACCACTATCGAGGAGTCCTTTAACGTCCACTCCGTATATGGATACCATGGCGTACGGACGTATATCGAACGGCTCGGTAATGATGGTAGACAGAATCGCTTTCTTTTTTTCACGCACCATCCTCCAGAACATACGAAGGCGTAAGATTGACTTTCTACGACCGAATCCACCCGCTAGTGATGATACTTGATCAACGCTAGTGACTGAAGTAGGTGCAAAAATTCGCTCTCGAGCTTCCATATACTCTTTTAGTCGAAGGTGATAAGGCTTGAAAGGATGGTGGGAATGTCGTCTTAAATTTTCGGGTACGATAAGGTCATTTTCAGGTCGAGAAACAGCCAACTCCGTATTATCATTTACTCTTTTCAGAATAGTGACTTGCGAAGTGATAAGATTCCGAGGAATAGGTAAGGATGATTTTACTTTAAAAGGATGGGAATCAGGTTCAGAAAATGTTGAAGGTGTAGTGGTAAAATTTGGAGGGGTAATTAAAGGGGTTGAACAATTGGTAGAAATTTTTTTATGCGGGAGTTCTAAATTAAATGGGGAATCGGAAAGGGGTTTCTGTACTACGCTTCTTTCTACGATCGGGGTACAGTGTTCAGACGAAAGGGACCCGCTGTCCTTCCGTCCCTTCGGCCGTTTCCCGCCTTGCAATGAACACAGTTGGGCTTCACCACGTCCGCCCTTCCACATCCATAGCAGAAAATGCCTTTAGGTGGTTCGGTACATTCTCGATAGCCATGTCCATCCTTGCCACAGTTCCAACAAGTCAAGGGCTTAGACAAACCAGCTACCTCGTCAACTTCGGGATCTACTAACTCTTCCACTTGGGTTTCGATGATTTCGTGGACTCTGTTCGATTGCCAAGAATTCGCTCGTGTAGTCTTCCGTACAGTCTCTACACGCTTTACAAGATGTCGTAGCTGAGCCATATTTTGTACTTCGTAAAAGCACATTTGCTGTTGCGTGCTAGCTAATAAATTACTTCGAACGATTCCAACGAATTCTCTTTCTGACATAGGAGTGGGCAGCAATGTGCGGAGTACAGTCATGTCTTGTTCATAAAGCAAGAATGGCTCATTTGGTGCCTGACGTCTTCCTAGCATCTGCTTGCGCACCTCCCAATCGTCACTACTCTCTCCCCAAGCTTCTAAGAAAGCAAGTCGTAAATCAGTCCAGTGGGTCTCTAAGTTGGATCTCCGCCAGAGCCAATACCACTGGTTTGGACGACCGTCCAACAACAGATGAAAATTCTGGGCCAACAGGTCCATGCGTCCGCCCAGATCTCCTATTGCAAGAGCTTCGGCCCTGAAGACCAATTCTTCTGCTCGCAATGAATGGCTTTCTCCATTAAAACGCAATCTCCAATGGCGTATCGGACTGCCTGGATTGCGGTGTCTTAAATTTGGGCCGTTGCCATTGCGTTCGCCAATCTGAGCGGTCGCATGGGCCAGTCGGCCACGAGTTCGCACCTGTTCGTCCAGTGCATCACGTCGGTTTAAGGGTGGTGGTAAATCTACGTTGATATTATTAATGCTTGGCTGTTGCTGAGTCTGTTCCTCACGCAACACCGAGCGTATAATTCGCACTAAGTCATCCATCTTCAGTGAATTCATAGCCAACGGCGTCTCTAGTATTGACTCTGCCGGCGGTTCAACTCTGATGTCTGACCATCTCACTTGTTTCTCTCTCTCACTCGTGTCTGTTGCAAACATTGAATTTAGGTCTGGCTCAGTCAATGGACTGGGCGTCGGGACCATCGATCCGTCCGGGGCATAGAAAGCTCGTCCGCCTCCTGTCTCGTGTGGCATATCCAAATTTAACCCCACAGGCGACATACCAACTTTTTGAGCATTAGTGGCCTGTGACTTCTTTTTGCCGCGTGTCACTGGGCCTAGTTTAGCGGACGCGCCCTCTACACCCAGGACGGACCAATAGTCTCTAGGACCCAAATGTCCACGACAATTCGGACAATTGTGATTGTCAACGATCCATAATTCCAAACAATGGCTATGGAATCGATGACTACATTTGGTGACTACTTCTTTCACCGGATCTATAATTTCCTGACAAGCTGAGCAGACAACATCTACGCTCGCTTTCGGAGAATGAATCAAAGACATGCTCAAAATAAGTTAATGAAGCGAACGACAAAATTTGATTGAGTGTTTGAACGAAATAGAGAGAAAAAAAACGAGTGGCTGGAATAGGAAAATTTTCACGACTAATTGTGCGTATCAATGAATGGTTTCTTGAATGTCTGGATAAAGGATATGTATATAAAGAACAGCTGAGAAGGTAAAACTCATGAACTATCGAATACTGAATCTAATCTTGTAAAAAGGAATTATTATGAACGAATGTATGTTGAATGATTGAAGAAAGGTTTTAACGAAGCGAATGAATGATATACCGAATGAATTAGCGAACGAATTTAATATTAAGAATCAAAAGAATTTCGAAAGGCAGCGTAAATTAGTTGTGTAAATGTTATAACGAGTGTAATAGCATGCGTGAATGAACGACCAAACGAATGTTTGTGTGGTTTGTATATATATAATTGCTCAAACAAACTGCAAATGAACGAATTTCAAAATTTGTGGATAGTGATCGTATGAATGTTGAATGTGTGTATTGCATAAGAACGAATGAACGATATAGTGAATGCTTGAATATTAACAACCAGTGCGTCATAAACGAATGGAATTCCGAATGAATGAACTTTAAATTTATGGATAATTGATTGTGTGAATGTTTGAACGAATATGGAAAAAAAATACGTACAAATGAATGAATTAATGTTTAAGTGATTTTATGTATACTTGACTCTATCAGATTATTAAAATGAACCCTCACGCATTCACTCTTTTCCCCTCCCCTCAACTGCAGCAAATCGCGAAGCCGATCATGCTCTTTCCGACTCACTGGGAAAACTGGATCGCGATAACTGTTTCAAAATTGTTTGGGAAGAAAAGCAAAGAAAACATCAAAATCCGCAAAAGAAAATCATCAAAATATTTCGTCCGAAGACTTATAGAAATTTATATCATCGAAAAAAAACTCTACGTTAATTTTACAAAAAAAAAACTCTACGTTATAGGAACTCTAAAAGGAAGGTTAAGGAATTAAGGAACTTTTCTGAAGTTTCGGCAAAAGTCTCCATCACCAAACTCACCAATAATTCGCAAACATTCTTCCCTTCTGTCTGACGACACGCCCGCCAAGACAAGGCATGCCCAGCTCTCAGATGGGTGCTCACGAACCAAAAGTGGAATGGCTCGAGAGACTAAAACCTGTCGACTAACATAGAACCAATTTCGCATGCAGACAATGTTTCCCTTTCCTATGGAACAGAGTGGCGCCTAAGGGTTGCCAAACGGTTCGTCAATAGGTCAGTTCCACATTGTCTACATACAAAACCAATCCGATGGTTAGCCGACGAAACTCAAAAAAGCTTGGCACATGGACTGTGATTGCCGTTCAGGCGAAAATTCTGTCGCAGAACGACGAAATTTAGTCCTTTTGCTCATCAACGATTTTGCACGGAATTTTTCCGACTCGCGCGTGTTGACGGGCTACGCTATGTGCTCCTAGCGTAGATCTGGCTAGCCCCACGTTGGGCGCCATTTTGTTATGGTTTAGGCCGGCGGAACGAATTATTTTGACTTAAAGCCAAAATAATTCTGAAGGGAAACGAAAACGTCAATGTTCGGGACAAGAAAGGGCCAATTCCTCCTACTTCCGAATTGGTGGCTGAATAAGGAACGGAAGCGACACGCTTGCTGGCGGCCGGGACTAGCTACGGCAGTGTGGGGGGGTACTTGTTCCTTAATCAGACCATAAAACCCATGGCCTGTATAACAAAAATTTCGTGTCGGCTTACTCCGGGTTAGGGTGAAAATTGGGATAATTTTCCCCAGTGGTCGTGAAAGACCATGAAGCGATGGAGTTGCCGACTTCGCGATTTGTGTTAGGGCGCTAAGGTGGTTTTTAGCGCCCTTTCTGCCCTCCCTACCTCAGCCACGACTTTCCTAAAGAAAATCATTTTTTTGGTCGTGGCCCCATGTCGAGGTTCGGGGCAAAAGGAGCTAAGCGCTCGGGTTCATTCTAAGATGGCTCTCTTAGCCTTTAAACATCTTATCCGAAAGAGGAAAAAAAATTTACACTACGTTGCATTCAACAATAAAACAAATCGAAATATCGCGAATGAAAACAAATCTAGAGAAAAAAAAAAACAAGGTAAAAAAAAAACTTACCCCATATTACGATGATGAACGATGAAGAACAAAAAAAAACTTTCTTTATTTCACTTTTAAGTTCGTCCGTCCGTCCGTCCGTCAGTCCTGTCTGTCTTAGTTTTGTTAGGTGAAATTAAATTCTTTTATTTATTTTTTTTTTCTTAATTCATTTAATTCATTATGCGTTTCGTTTATTTTTAGTTTTAAATTATTTAATTTATTCATGCGGTTCGTTCATTTTTAATTTTTTTTTTTTTTAACTATTTAATTTATTCATGCGGTTCGTTCATTTTTAATTTTTTTAACTATTTAATTTATTCATGCGGTTCGTTCATTTTTAATTTTCAACTCATTTAATTTTATCGAGACGGTATTTGTCGACGAAGGCAAATTGATTTGATTAGGCACCACCCTTCATTTTATGCCATATTCATTAAAACAGGAATAATTCAGTCCATTCCACAAAAAAAAAACACGACGGAAAAGAAAGGTTGAGAATTGTTCGCTCGGTCTTAATCTGCCACCCGATCGCAATGATCGTTTCGAGCCGTCTCGCGGCGACCGAACAGGAAAGAAATTATACAGTTCACGTGCGAAGAAAATCCGCGCCCAAAACACCCTTCCACGGTCAAAATCGAGGGGGAAGAAAAGAATTATTTTTCGCGACGGCCTTGCACCTTTTTTTTTCTTGATACGAAGATCTCCGAGATGTCCGCAACCCGTCAACCCACAAAAACAAACCCCACTGTCAATCCTAACACGGAGGCGATGCGTTTAATTCAACATGCGTTCGCCGCCCACGCAATAAACTGCCAATTCCATTCGATAAAACGTCAATCGATTCGCGATCGTCGCGAGAACTTTAAAATAATTTTTCGAAAAAAACAGGAAATTGTAATCGAAACACAAAAAAAAACATAAATTGAAGAAGAAAAAAAAACTGCCATACAAAAATAATACTCGCGCAGTAACTGTCATTGCTTGCGAAAAGTTCGAGCGAGAAAAAAAAACGTCATCCACGCGGATGTGTGTGTGTGTGCGTTCAATTGCACACGTGCACTGCGGCAATTACGAGTTCCATTTTTTTATTTTTTTGGATCTTTGATTTCTTGTTTTTTTTTTTTTTTTTATTTGCTAATATTTCAGATAAAAACTTAACGACAAACTTGAACACCACATTATATTGCTTGTTGGATTTGATCTTTATTTTTATTTGATTTTCTTCAGAGATCCATAGAACGAACTTTTTGCAAGGATTTTTTTTTTTTTTTTTTTTTTTTTTTTTTTTCGCGACAACGATCGGAATAAATTCCGCACTTTCAGGACTAGATGAAATTTCCCGGCAGACAAGCTGATTTACAGGATGGTTCTCATGTGTGTTTTGCTTGGATGAATCCTCCACACGGTAGGAAATTGCACTCAGAAAAAAAATAGAAACAGATCCCCGAATCGTTTGACCGGCGCGACGTCCCGCAGAACACGTTTCTTTTTTTTTTTTTTTCTTCCTTTCCCCTTTTTCATGCAAATTTACAGGGATATGCGAAACTTTCACAACAAAAAAAAACAACGAATAATCGGAAATTTCGGCGTCAAACACTCGCGTACGGCGGCGATTTCGCCTTTCCTTTTCTTTTCAGACACGTGAAGAGGAACCACGAGGTTTGTGATGAACGAAAAGACACCCGCGTGATGGTAGGTAGCCACACATGCCAAGACGATGCGAAATTGCAAAAAGGTTATGACGACTCGAAGAAAAATTGTAGTCGAGGTATAAAACTAAGCAAATGCTCTTGCCGAGCTCAATCACAGAATTCAGGATGCGCGCTCCCCGAACTGAAAATTCCCGATTTTCTCAAATGGACTGATCCGCGTTTCGAACAAGATCACACGAGAACAAAAACTAACTGGAAATTGTCGGGGTAACAGGCACGCGTTCTTTCGTTTCGGGTTTTTTTTTTTTTTTTTTTTTTTTTTTTTTTTTTTTTTTTTCAAAAAAAATGGTAAACTTGACTAAACGATCGAAATTCTTTTTATTTCCTTTGATTTTTCTCGCAAAAAAACTCAACTGCCGCGCAACGAGCTCGATCCTCGACGACCATTTCAAACCGACTGCCAAACTGAAACTCCCGCTTCTTTCAGCCGGCAACTACTGCTAACGGTACTTGCATTATTGTTTCGGTTGCTATGTCGAAGAACTCCGGGATTGCGAACCTCTATTCATCTCAGGGCTTTCAAACCTTTAAATTGATGTTGTTTTTTTAGAAAAAAATTTTTTTTTTTTTAAGATCGCAAGCCCGAGTTTTCGCGGGCGACAACTCAACACTTGTTTGCCATCATTATCCTTCTTTTGATTTCGATGGGTTCGCTTCCATCCTTCGATAGGTTCGCCCCTAGGTATATAAAGTTGTTGGATATCTATATCGTCGGCATATGCTACGAGTTGTGTGGATTTAAATTATAGTGTTCCCTTGGTGTCAACGGGAAGTTTCCGAAAAACATATTCAAGTGTCAAGTTGGAAAGCATTGGTGCGAGGCCGTCTCCGTTCTCTACTCTGACTCGTGACAAAGACTCGGTCATTATCATTCTTGTAAGCCGAACCAGTTTCGGTGGAACTCCAAACTCCAACATGATTTTATACAGTACGCGTCTGTCGATTTTGTCGTATGCTTGCTTGAAGTCAACAAATATCTGGTGCACATCAATATTATATTCCCAGCACTTTTCCAACACCTGTTTAACTGAGAATATCTGGTCCGTGGTCGATCGTCCAGCTCTAAATCCGCCTTGGTATTCACCACTTTGTCAGCATAGAGCTTAATTCTCTTTTCTAGAATTTTCGTTAAGATTAAGACGTACACTATAGAGATATTCCTCGCAGCAGAGTTTATCACCTTTTTTATAAATTGGGCATGTAATGCGCTTGCGCCAATCTTCAGGAAGTGTTTCCTACGTCCATATGTCCGTGACTAATCTATGTAGGAGATGCGCTCTGCAGGTGTCGCCGGCTTTCAAAAGGTAAACTGGAATTTGATCAGTGTCCGGCGCTTTGTTGTTTGTTTGGTTCCTAAGGGCTGTTTTTATTTCTTTGAGTGTGGGAGGAATCAAACCGGATTCTTCATCAGCTGTTATATCAGTTATATCTGCTATCGTCTGCTACTTCTGTTCGTGCGGGTGATGGGCTCCGATTAAGAAGGTGTTCAAAGTATTACGCCCATCTTAATTTTATATTTTCCGTATTACTTAGAATATTCCCTTCTGCATCCTTGCAGATGGCCGTTTTCGGTTGGTATCCATGTTTCATTCTTTTAACAAGAGAATACGCGGCCCTTGTGTTGTGTATTTTAAAATGTTCGTCCAGTCCATGTTTTTAATTTCGTCATTATTGTTCTTCCGTTTTTTTATCTGCATATTTTTTTTTTGTAAATCGTCTAAGATCATTATATTTGTATCGTTTGGCTCGTTCCGGCCGTTCTGTTAATATTTTATAAGCTTGATAAAAAGGTCTAAGGCATCTTGGCATTCGTTGTCGAACCTGTCATTTCTTTTGCGTTGTTGTCCTATCACCTCCTCTGCAACAGATGTAATGCCATCTTTGATATTTTGCCACATTTCTTCTATTGGCATGCTGACGTTGTTGTTTCATATTGGCGCGAAGTGCATCTCTAAGGCTGATACGTGCTTCGCAACTACTTTCTCATCCTTGAGTTTTCCTATGTCGAATTTAGAAACCGGTTGTGTTTTTGGGTGTTCTCAGTTTGCGATTCGACATCGGAACTTGGTCTTTACCAAATAGTGGTCCGTGTCGCGATTAGCACCTTCACATGTACGCACGTCTAGAATGCAGGAGGCCGTCCTTTTCTCTATTAGAACGTGGTCTATTTGATAGAATGTTCTTCCGTCGGGTCATGCCCACGTTCTCTTATGAATGTCACGATGCGGAAAGCATGTCGAGCTTACAACAAGTTTTTTGCTGCTAGCCAAATCCGCAGTCGCTGGCCGCTGTCGTTTGAATCAACGTATAGCTGTCGATAAAATCTGGCCGTAAAACTCCTTTAAACGATAGTAATTTTCATTAGAGCAAAGTTTCCAACCAATATTCATCGACGAAGTTCACGATCTCTTCAATAGAAGAATCTAAAACTATAACGAATACATTTGACATAAAGTGGTTTCGCATTTGGAAGCAGCACCTACTTATAAAGAAATACTAACCTGATGTTTTGGTGGGAGTGTCGTTTGAATCAGCAAACAATGTTACTTCGCTTGGCGCGGGAACAACACCAATCTTTTTAGTGCGAGAGCCAGTCGCACCAGATTCTAAATCGAATGTAAAGCGATCTGCATCGATCACGGAATTGTCTGCATTGATTCGGGAATTATCTTTATTGATCCCGAAAAGTCCTTTTCCAACATCAGATTGATCCATAGTGACGGCTGATTTTTCTCGAAGGAATGCCGCACTATCGACCTCAATAAATTGACGTTTAAAACGAAGCAGTGCATCAACCTCTGAAAAATATGCGAAAGGACATCGGTTCGCTCCAACTTTCCAATTTTCGCGCTTACATTTATAATAGGCCTCTTTTAAATGTTTCATTTTGATTTGCATTTGAGACGCGGTTTTCGTAAAGCCTTTTTCTTTCATAAGCGGCTCAAGTGTTTTGTACAGGTCCAACTGTTTAAAACCTTTGCTCGTCGCCAGCCTCAAGATTTGTTTTTTAGCAACCAATGCTATAAGCTCACGCGATGACTCCAGTTAATGCCTTTAACGCGAACTTTTTTTTCAGCCATGCTCAAAAACTTTCTTTCGTTAACGCAGAGAAAATAAATTCGAAAATGTTATTTTTTTTAGGTTAGAGTCGATCTACCCCCTACCGGCAATTACTAAAATGTTTAGGTATCCCGCGTTTACATGCGGTTTGTAATGCCACCTAAATTAGGTCAGTTTCTAGTTACATTGTGAGATTCTAGAAGCACTTCAGAAAAGTTTGGCAGAGGTGATTTGCAGTTAAATTAAAGAACGTGATTTTTTTTTAAAAAAGCATGTGACGCAAGGAAAAGAATCTCCAGCTGGTATTATTCAATTAAATATTAAAGAAATTTTTTACCTTAATATGGACTACATTATGAAAAACAAAATCACTAAATTAACGGTACGATTCCAGTGTGCTATCCTGAGAGATTTTTGCTTTCACCCAAAATACAGTACCAATCCCTCTGACTTGCTTCATCATACCATTTAGACTCAGTGAGGTTCCTCCTGGAGAACAAAAATCTTACATAATCCGACTTACATCTTTATTCAGTTTTTCCCCGAATACAATTTACCAGTGCGAGCTAATCTACGCATTGCCCCTTGCTCGTAAGCACCAAAACGTAAAGACCGGAAAGCTTCAGCCAGTTGTTGCTTGGCATAAGGTTGCTGGGCTTGGCATAAAGTTGCTGGGCCTTGGCATAAAGTTGCTAGCAACACACGACCACTTTACGTCAAACCAAAGCTGTCACTTCATCTTCACTTTCCAAAATAATAACTTGTTTCGTCTGTAGCTTCGTAGTTCAACTAAAATATTCCTTCAAAATGGCTAAAATGGCATTTCAACATCAGGCGGGCACTGCTATGGAGTGCCTAAGTGTAAGTACTCAATCTGAATGGTGGTCCTTTTCGATTTTTATGTCAGCGATTAATCAGCTCCGCCCCAGAAAAAATCCCAAACAGGAAATCGTCTGTAGCTCTGCTCATCACCAAATTTCAATTACAGATTCCTATCACGCTCTACAAGGAAACGACAGTGGACGATGAGGGCCGAGAAGTTCTGAAATGTGGTTTTAAAATTGGCGGCGGTATTGATCAAGATTACAAAAAGAGCCCACAAGGATATACCGACTATGTAAGTACATTGCCATTGCGGTCACAATGTCCAAACTTCACATTTCAAAATAATAATTTGCCAGTATAGAATATAAAAAATTACAATCGAAAGGAATAAACAGAAGCTAATTCGAAAGGGATCTGCTGTGCAGTTTGGAAAGGTAAAAATGTTCTCAAAGCTGCAGCTGGACGTAAGAGAAAAATTAAAAACATTTTGAGATAAGGGTATTCTCGTATTGTATTAAATTATCTCTCGATTATGAAAAGTGTCTATATAGCATCCCGTTCTGGTAGTTTCCTGGTTGAAGTTGCTGCATTATGAACTTATGATAAAGCCACAATCGTATATTAATGAAGAAATAGTTCCCAACATGTAACACACCTACCGATTTCAACGGTATTTGCAAAGAACCCATTAATGACAGTCTGTAATTGATAGGGGGTGCCATGCCTATCAAATAACTCGGTAGTATGTACATTGCGTTTTTCGATTTGAGTGACGCACTAAATATTTGGATTAAGATGTAAAATTGTAGTCTGCGCATCCAAAGCATGTTGTAAAATAATATTGTAACCGTCCTCCGAGTATAGTTGCAGTAAATTGGTTTACATTGATCAACGGAATTATACACTGATTTAGAGATATGGAAATTATAATAATGACGCAATAATATCAAATTCCTGTTAAGACCCCCTATAGGGGCATAGGACAGAAACAACTCTCTTCCACAAGGCGCGATCCTGAGCATCGGCTTTAAGCTGTTACCAGGATTCGTTTATTCCTCTGGCCTCCTGCTCAACTGCTCACTTCCATGTGTTACATGACCAACCCGACGTCTTCCTTGAGGGCTATAATCCAGAGTCTGTTTTGCGATGTTTCGCTCTGGTTTCCTCAAAGTATGACCGATCCACTGCCACTTCCGCCGTTGAATCTCAATACCTATTTTAGTCTGGCGAGTTGTACTCCAAAGTTCGTCGTTGGAGATTACTTCTGGCCAGAATATTCCTAAAATGCGCCGGAGGCATTGGTTTACGAAAGTCTGTAGTTTCTTGGTAAGTCGAACGGTCACTTTCCACGTAGTACAACCATATAACAACACGGATTTGACGCATGCGTCAAAAACTCGCAGCTTTGTGCGAAGGGAGATCTCCCTTAACCTCCAGGAAGGGGAAAGGATACCGAAGGACTGACGAGCTTTATTTAGCCGAGCCTCAACATCCTTTTCGGCTCCGCCGTCCGTGCTGACAATGCTTCCAAGATAGCAAAAATCTTGCACCTCTTCCACATCCTGTCCGTTAAGAACAATCGGTGTGCTTGCGTTCGAACCCATGTGCATGTACTTGGTTTTACGCACATTTATTTTCAATACCGCCTCTTTGCATTTAGAATGCAAAGAGCGAACATTTGACTCTAAGTCCGAACGGTTATGTGCAAGCAAACACACGTCATCAGCATAATCAAGGTGACTTAAGATGTTAAATAGTCTCCATTGAAGATCTTTACCCACCTTCCAGCGCAGCTTTCAATATGTCATTTATTGCCACCAGAAACAGGGCTGGTGATAATATGCAGCCTTGTCTGACACCCGTTCGCACAGGGAAGCTCTCGGACAGCTCTCCTCTATGCAAGACGCTACACCGTGCATCTTCGTAGGATTCTTTAATCATAGCTATGACCTTATCTGGAATACATCTCCTACGCAAAGCATTCCATATGTAATCTCGCTTAACGCTGTCGAACGCCTTCTCGAAGTCCACAAACATGAGATGTAGTGGCGAACCCATTTCGGCTGACTGCTCTAATATTATCTGTAGGGTATTTGTATGGTTGGTACAATACGACCCTTTACGGAATCCAGCCTGATAAACTTCGGGAGTGCTCTCGACGACATCACTAATCCTATTGAGAATTACCTTAGCCATAATATAGTGTACACAAATTATCGCAAGACACGCTAAAGGCAAATGAAATAGCATCTTGAAACTTGCAGAAGCTGTGCTAAGGAAAACGAAAATTTCTTATGCCATTGCCCATTCTTCCATATACCTAGTCTAGCCATAAATATTGTTACAATGTTTGGCAACCCTGCAGAAAGGAACCGTTATATTGCATTTCTTAAAAATTGAGCTAATCGCTATAGTACGCTTGTGCTTGATGCATTTGTCATCATTTGAGTTTAATTTTTAGTGTAGTGAACATGGATTGGGGTGACAAAGAAAATAGAATTGCTGTGATTGCACTTCATAAAGTAGGAATGCAACCAAGTGATATTTTTAAGACTCTGCATACCCTTGGTATAAGCCGAATGTTTGTATATTGGGCTATTGAAAGATTTAATGATACGTCTGGAGTAAGTGACCGTGAAAGAAGTGGCCGTCCGCGAACTACTCGAACACCTCAAGCGGTTAAAGCCGTGCGCGAGAGAATTCGCCGTAATCCTCTTCGGAAACAACAAATTTTATCGCGTGAGATGAAAATACCCCAAACAACAATTTCACGTATCATCAAAAGTGACTTGGGGTTGGGTGCTTATCGTAGATCTACCGGGCATTTACTAACAGATTCGTTAAAAAAAAAATAGAGTGGAAAAATAAAACGATTACTTTGCCGGTACGCAAACCAAGAACACCGTAAAATTTTGTTTACGGACGAAAAAATTTTTACTGTCGAAGAAACATTTAATAAACAAAACTATAGGGTTTATGCTCGCAGTGCCAGAGAAGCTTCTCAAGTTGCCCAAAAGGTTCAAAGAGGTCATCATCCAGCCTCAGTAATGGTTTGGTGGGGTGTTAGCTACAACGGGGTGACAAAGTTGCATTTTTGTGAGAAGGGCGTCAAAACGTCTGCCAAAATTTATCAAGAAAGTGTCCTTGAAAGTGTAGTGAAACCTCTCAACACGCCATTATTCAAAAATCAGCCTTGGAGTTTCCAGCAAGATTCTGCACCAGGCCATAAGGCGAAGTCAACCCAAAAATGGCTTGAAGAAAATGTTCCAGATTTTATTAAAGCTGAAGATTGGCTTTCCTCTAGCCCAGACCTGAATCCGCTGGATTACGAATTATGGTCTGTCTTAGAGCAAATGACGTGCTCTAAAAGACATCCTAATATCGAATCCTTAAAGAAGTCTCTTACACATGCAGTCGCCAACTTTCCGATTGAAGTCGTGCGTGCTTCCATAGATAAGTGGCCAGCTCGATTAAAGGCTTGTGTAAAGGCAAAAGGCAATCACTTCGAATAACTTGTTGCAATTTCCGTTGTTGACAATGCATTTAATAAATAAACAATGATTTCTTAACATATAACACCTCTTTTATTGAACAGTGCTTCAAAAAGTTTGTAACAGTATTTATGGCTAGACTAGGTAGTGTTGGCAAAAACTAACGCAACACTTTTGCATTCAAACAAAATTTTACTCTATTTCATAGATCTTAAATTTAAGCATATATGTGGGGCTTTTTTTAATTCAGAAAAAAAACTACGGGAAACGCTTTGATTGATAAAAACTTTAATAAAATAAAAAAATGTCTGATTTACACTTTCCGTTCGTAAGATCATATCGTGCGCGACGATCAACGGCTTTGCATAGACTGACTTGGTATTGACTGGTATTTTTACAATAAGGTTTAACTGTTTTTTTGCAAGCTACCTAACGCAAAATTATAAAAACAAGAACTAAAGGTTTAGTTTGCGTGACATTGAAAATGTTAAGTAGGTTAAGTGAAAAGGGAAGGAAAAGCGAGGAACTGGTAATGATAATAAACGTATGTTGTAATGCTGTGATCCCACAGCTCGACCATCCTGCTTTTCGTCTGTCCCAGACGAACCGTATTCGAATAAATTTTTAGTCCATGGTTTTAGACCTGCCGTTAGTATTTGTTCCTTCATGGTTTCCGATTTTATGTACGTCGTATCGATTGTTGGGCTTTACTTTGATTATCTTGTATGGCCCAAGAATTTTGGGCTTAGATTGAGACCACCGCCGAATCGTTTACATTGTTTTGCCACGATTTCATTGGCGTATTTCATAGCTGTCTACCTTCTCTGGTTATATGTTTTCATGTTCTCCTGCTGTACTTTTAGTATCTTGTTCTCACGGTTCTCGTTGGATTTTCATTTTTACACCGAACATTATTTCAAAAGGTGTCTAATTTATACTTCTGTTAGTAATTGAGCTTAATATATGTTGCAGAGATGGAACATGTTGAAACCTTTTCAGAGAATCTTCGATGGACATCTTGGTTAGAATTGGAATGATTGTTTCATTTAAGCGCTCCACTTGACCGTTCCCGCGAGGCAAGCCTATTTTGATTCTAATATGCTGAATGTCATTTTTGGTACAGTATTCGGAGAAGGTGTTGGATGTAAACGCTGAACCTTTATCCGAGATGAATCGATTTGGATAGCCGAAGACGTAGCTCAAATTTCTTCAACACTTCCTCCGTAGTAAATATAATATAAATTTGCTGAAGACATCAACTACAGTGAACAGATACTTATAATTTTTCGACGTAGTAGCGATCACTTGGGTCCTAGTGATCTACATATATGCAGTGTATATAGCGGAACATCATTTTTATCTATTGGGTTTAAAAATCCTTCTTTTTTGCCCAATTTTCGTTGTGATAGCGCGCAATAACTGTTTCGACATTTTCTTTGAATTTCGGCATATAATATTCTTGCCTAATTATTGCGCTGCTTTTTCTGCTGTTGACATAACCGTGGTTGTGTACGTTTAATATTATTTCTCGTTGCAGTGTCTTGGGCACAACCAAAACATGACTTCCTTCTTTGAATTTGTAGAGTAATCCGTTGCGTAGTTCGAAATCATTATAAGCGCGATTCTCAAGAATAGTTATCACTAGTTGGCAAAACTCGTCTTTTGCTTGTGATATTATAATGCGATGAATCATTCCATCTTCTATTTTCAAAACCGCAGGGCATCTGCTTATGGCATCTACGCAAGGCATTGTTGTTCCTACTCGGTGTAAAATTATACAGTCGAATTCCTGTAACATTATTACCCACCAGGCAACCCTTGGACACAAATCTTTTTTCTTTTTCTTTGCTTGAAATGCTTTACAATCAGTGTTAATTTTAAATTTTAGACCCAGTAAATAAATTCTTAGCTTTTTCAGACGTTTAATAATAGCCAATACTTCATACTCATATCTTGTGTAATATCTCTCTTCAGTTGATGATTTAAAATTTAAGTAGAATACAGGATGAAGATGGTTTTCGAATTTCTGAAGAAGAACTCTTCCATAACCGGCAAAACTTGCATCCGTGTGCAATTCAGTTTCAGTCGTTGGGTTGAACATTTTTAGGATTGGCTCGTTACATAACAAATTTTTAAGTGCTTAGAAAGCAGAACGTTGATCAATATCAAAAACAAACTTAGTATCTTTATAATGTCCGGTAAAGGCTTAGCAATTGTAGTGTAACTAGGAATAAATTTCCTGAAATATCCTGTACGGCCTAAGAAGCTTTGTACATTTTTTAATGTCTTCGGTTCGGTAAATCCTTTTACAGCTTTTGTCTTCTCATGAAATGATCTTATATTACCGTTTTTGATAATATGTCCCAGAAACTCAATTGATCGCCTTACGAACAAGCATTTTTTCCCATTTTATCATCAGTCCATTTTCCTTTGCTATTTTAAGAATGATTTTGAGTTCCTCAAGATTTTCAATTTCGTTCTGACTTGGAATGATCAAGTCATCCATGTAAACTAGTAGATCGCCATTTCGTGTCTCATTCTTAAAAACTGTACTGATGGAGCGTTGAAATACGGATGGGGAGTTACAGAGACCAAAAGTTAATTTAAAAACTCATATTGATCGTCGGGTGTTATAAAAGCGGTATATTTTCTACTATCCGAGTGAATATCTATATGGAAGAATCCATTCTTAAGATCGATAGTAATAACTCGTGCGTTATATAAACTATCTATTACGTCTTCGATGATGGAAAGCGGATACCGATCTTTCATAACTTTGCTGTTTAATTTTCTAAAGTCGACGCATAATCTGTAACTACCGTCCCTTTTCTTTGCAAGTACGACAGGGCTCGCGATGTCTGATTGTCTATGTTGAATTATTCCGTTATCAAGCCATTCTTGTATTTGTTCGTTCACAACTTTCTTTCGGTGCCAATCTTGTTGGTTTTGAGTTCTATCTTCATCTGGATAGTTAACGTTTTAATATTCTCGGGTTGATAATTGTTAATGAGATGTTCGATCTCCATTCGTATTCTTTTATTTGTAATATTTTCGGTCGCTTCATTTATTTTTTTTTAACATCGATTTTTGCTAGAGTTTGATCAAACGATGACTCTTAGCTTCGTTATTTGTGCTTTCCTATGGTCAATCACAAGTGTAATTGGTATTCGCCAATTATTGCATTAGTATAGGGCTTAAGACGACGTTCAATCATTTTTGTCAGTATTTTATAGGACGTACAGAACAATATTCCTCTATGATTCTCACAGCAGAGTTTGTCTCCTTTCCTGCAAATTGGTCATATGATGGTCCTTTGTTTTCGCCTACAGGTCTTTTTCGTATATCGCTTAAGCTTGTCATATCTATCTGTTTTGGCTCGTGTTGGTCGTTCAGTAAATATTTTGTAAGCCTCTTGTAAGCATCGCGACATTCATGGTCGAACCAATCATTATTTTTTCGCCATGTTGATATCCTAATACCCCTTCTGCGGAGGATTTGATGCCGCCTCGTATTTTCGTCCACATATTCTCCACTGGCATATTCTGGATGTTTTCATATATTGGTGTTAAGTGTTGTTCCAATGCGGACATGTATGCCTATGGCACCGTTTAAACCTTTGAACTTGTCGGTATTGAATTTGCGAGCTCTATTCGTTTTCGAATATCCACGATAAGTTATTCGGCATCCACATATTCTCCACTGGCATATTCTGGATGTTTTCATATATTGGTGTTAAGTGTTGTTCCAATGCGGACATGTATGCCTATGGCACCGTTTAAACCTTTAAACTTGTCGGTATTGAATTTGCGAGCTCTATTCGTTTTCGAATATCCACGATAAGTTATTCGGCATCGATACTTAGCTTTGATTAGATAGTGATCAGAATCACAATTTATACCGTGGAGGATGCGTACGTCAAGTATACTGGAAGTAGCCCTTTTCTCAATTAAAACGTGGTCTATTCGATTGAAGGTGTGATCATCTGATGATGCCCACGTTCGTTTGTGAATATTACGATGTGCGAAGCACGTAGAGCTTGCAATGATATTTTTGCTGCTTCCAAAATCAATAAGACGTTGGCCATTGTCGTTGGTTATGTCATGAAAACTGTGCCCTCCTGTTATTCCTCTATGAGCCTTCTCCTGTTCGACTTTTGCATTACAATCCAAGACAATTTTTAGCTCATTCGAGAGCAGTGAATCATGGGTTGTCTCTAGGGTGGCATAAAACTTTTCTTTAGTTATATAGTCGTTTTCTTCTGTTGGTGCGTGAACGTTGATCAAATAAATGTTGAAAAATTTAGTTTTTATCCGGATTTCACACAATCTTTCATTTACTGGTTTGAAACTGGTGACTTGCTTTTTCAATTTTTTATCAACGACAAAAGTGACTCCAAACTCTTTGCTTTCTGACAATTTGTCACTTGGAAAGATTGTGTGAGCTCTCATGTCCATTATTTTATCACCGAGCCATTTCGTTTCTTGAAGGACAGTTATGTTGATGTTGTGTTTTGCCACACAACGTCAATAATTCGTACCTAAATGCACTATTATACGTGTTTCTTGCCATATTTAATATTCACGCTGTCTTTAAAACAAAGCGTTGCCTGCCACGCACAATCCTTGATTGCCATTGTTTCGCTAATTTAGTATGATTCGCATTATATACGAAGAAATAATTTTTTTGAACGAAAATCGCAATTTTCACTTCTGAGCTTAGACTCTGACGCTTTTGCTTCTCAGTCTCGACTCACAGCTATCAAAACACAACTGCTCTTCATCACAAGCGTTTGCCCTTTTAATATCCAACAATACGTCGTGCTCGCTGGAAGTCTCTTCAATTATCAGCGGGGTTTTAATAGTTGTCCCTGAAAATCGATGTGTTCAATTATCATCGGGGTTTCAATAGTTGTCGCTGGGAATCAGTCGGTGTTTCAATAGTTCTCGCTGAAAGTCGCTCTGTTCAATTATCGTCGGCCTCCGTCGCAGTTACAACTCCCAGCGACACTGGGAGTCTGTCTGTTCAAAAATCGGCGAAGTTTCAATAGTTGTCGCTGGAAGTCAGTCTGTTCAATTATCGTTGGGGTTTCTATAGTTGTGGCTAGAAGTCGGTCTGTTCAGTTATCGTCGGCCCCCGTCAATAATTGCCGCTGAATAGTAGAACAGAAGAATGCGAACATACGACGAGCGACTACGGCTGACATGTAACATTATGTTTCAATTCAATAAAAACAATTTGTTAAAAGGTTGCTTTAGTTTTGGCCAATACTGTACTTCGAAGAATTTCTATCAACGAGCTAACTGATCTCAGATTTTTGGATCCGACAACACTTATTACCTGCACCTATAGAACAGGCTGTCTGAATGATCTGCAATTTCTACTATGGATGCGCACATTGAAATCGGAATTGCATTGGTATCCGACCCTTTTACAAACCTAACCCTATCTAACAAAATACGCAAATCAGACCTTTCAACTTTTTTTTTTTTTTTTTTACAGAATGACCTGTGTTATAGGCAATTTCGGCCTTTATGTGCAATGCACAAACACAGTCATGGAGGGAAGGAATGGGATTGGGAAGGTTGGGGAAGGGGAGTGAGAACGACCGTAGCGAGTGGAGAAGCTGGTATATTGCTCAGTTGTACTGTATATACTGTATATTTGCAGATGTTATAGGGGACTGAATGATTGATGAATGAATGAAAGCAAACAGAAACCATCTACTGAGTATCTAGGCCTTCTTGAAGTGGAACTTGATAAAACACGCAACTTTAATGCAGTTTCTAACTCGATACTTTATCTCTTGCATTTTTCCTATTTTCTATTTACTGTCTTATTTTTGTAAACTTCTAATTTTATATATTTTTTTTACAGGGAATCTACGTAACCGAAGTGCACGAAGGTAGTCCTGCAGCACGAGCTGGTCTCCGAATACACGATAAAATCCTTCAATGCAACGGTTACGATTTCACGATGGTAACACATAAAAAAGCGGTGAGCTACATTCGTAAGAATCCCGTTCTAAATTTATTAGTAGCACGCAAGGGAGTTACCTCAACATAAACCAAAACCTATCACACCACATACACCTCAACTATAAAAATTCAGCTAAAACGACAACACAAATATCAGAAACAACAAGTGTACACTGCAACAATACGGTTGTGTATGCTTTACTTAAACGATTGTTTTTTTTAAACTATTATATAAATATGTACGGAAAATGCTACACTATAATACAAACACACAAATAAGTGAGCTGTATAATTAAAAAAAAAAAATAATTTAAAATAAATAAAATTTATAAAACTGAAAAATAATAAAAAAAAAGGAAATAAATGTATGTAATCTACTAAAAAGCTGCCAAACTCTACGCAATCATGTTTTAATGTGCGAAGTAAACAAAATACTAATTAGAAGAAAATAAAAAAGGGAAAAGCTTTTTAATGTTCAGTTTCTTTTTTTTTTTTAATAAGACGCATTCCAAATATATTTCATAATTTTATGTGATAAGAATTTTTGTTAATTTTTACATGACACTTTTAATAAATGTTTGTATGAAAATTGTTGCGTTTCGATTTGTCAATTTGATACCAAAGAAGTATTTTGAATGAAAATATCTATAAAATAAATTATCTCTAAACTAGGTTAGGGTTGTGACGGGGTTGGACACCAATGTACGTAGGCCACCAGTACGCCTCCGTATTTGTACCATGTGAACCTACAAATCATTTAGCTAGCCTGTTTAACAGGTGAAAATAATGAGCTTCATCGGAGGAGAGGTGTTCTGAGGCATGGGCAATAGCAGAATGAATTATCCCTTACTACCAGAGATCATGTGAATACGTCAAGTTGATCGACCCTGTAGCGCACATGGAAGCGAGCAGTTAAGCAGGAGGCCTGAGGAATAAACAAGTCCTGGCGACACTTCTTCAGGATCGCGCCTTGAGAAAGAGAACTGCTTCTGTCATAGGTCTTAACAGGATTGATTAACTACCAGAAATAAGCGTATACATAAAGGTGTATCACTCTATTGGAGAATTATCGCGTTTATGTCCCCGAATTGCTTAAATAATTTCCAATTTTTGCTCCAAAAAGGCCATTGAAGCAGAGGACGATTTTTTATACTATCGCGCCAGTAGGAAGGGGAACATTAGTTCCAAGCGAGACAACACATTTGATTTGCTGCAAAGGAAAAATTAATCAATTCGAGCCTTGAGAAATATATAGATTCATTTCTAATGAACATACATTTTTCTGTCTTAGAAATGAGTTTAAAAGTTCACTAAATTACACTGTGTAACAGCAATAAATCAACAAGAAAAACGTCATGATAGGCTGAATATAATCTAAAATGCATTTATTGAAATCGGACCAATATGCAAATTGTAAAGACGACGATAATTGTTGCAAACTAAACAATTTTCTTAAGCTTACAATATGTGAACGGAATAAATTATTGAACAAATAATACGCAAGACAATTTAAACAATGTGATGGCTTGGCACCAACAGGAGCGAGCGAACTACCTTACGACTGGGGTATTAAACCGGTCGCATTTAGTTTGTTTAATCTTTCCTAGTGTTACAACTAGTAGTTGAAAAACTCACAACATAAAAATGAAAAGTGATTTGCTAAACTTGAACATTTATCTTTTAAATAAGAGATTGGTACGCAGGGGAAAGTTTAAATCTAAAATGAGGTAAATATTCCAGGTTTCAAGTTCTAGAAAATTAAGAATTTATTTTGATTTTTGAAGGGTAATGACGAAGCATTACAATCGAATATCTGCAAACTATTCACTTATCGTTTTAAAAGCCATAAGTATTTATAAGAGAGCCTGTACGAAGCATTTGAAAAAAAGAAACCATGGATCTTGGTAAAATGTTTTGAACAATTTCGAAAATAGGGAAACGTTGCGTATAAATATTAAATTCCTATCTAATCCTACCTTCAACGGATCTCTTTCCGTCATGGAGTTTTCTCTTTCTGCTGCTTATGCCGCTATCAAGTTCACCTTTGAATTTAACGTGTTAGTGAAAAAAATATAAAAGTTATAACAGAAAATCTTACCAAATTCTTCCACACCACTCAATTCTTCCAAAAATTTAATGTCTTCTGCTTCATTCTCAATTTCTTCGATGCAGACTTCTTCTTCGATGGACACTTCTTCTCCGGCAGGTACAGGATCAACTCCGATCCTCTCAACGTGCAAAAGAGCCTTCATTGCTTCGAAATATGGCCAACTTGTGCTGCCCATTCCGCTTTTGCCAAGCTTTAGGCTTTCCTCTTTATACTTCCCTTTCAGCTGCTTAAACTTGCAAATAAGCTGCTGAACATCCCGAAAGTACGCGTGATTTTGCATTTCGTTCTTAACTTTGCAAAATATCTTTGCATTGCGAAATTTTTTTCCGTTCATTAAAGACGGAATTCTTTTCGCAATGCAGAGATCGATGAATGTTGTCGTTTCGGCCGTAGTCCAATTGGCACTTTTTTCTTTTTTTTTAATTATTGCACTTTCACTCATTTTTCCTCGAATAAATTTGCGGACGGTTTGACGTAACACAGCTGGTAATGTGTGGTTATGTCAAAATTTAGCTCCAATTTATAAGTCAACACCGCATCTGAGATCAACTTTAAGTAGTACTAGTTTTATATAATTCAGTGTGTTTGTACCAGTACATATTAGTACTACGTAAGTCGACTTACGCAAAACTAGTACTAAACAGCACGGTATAAACTCATAGCGTTTTCCACTGGTTGCACTAGTTCTAGAGCTAGGCTCGAACTTTTTTAGGTTTTCGTTTTCCATTGGCAAATTTTAGTGCGATCTATGCCAGAGTATTGCATTCCACTGAACGAATTACTTGCATTTTGCATGCTCTCATTTCGAACTTTTGAAACTGTGAGAAGACTACAGTTCAAGTACCAATAACCTAAAAAGAAACGTAATTTTAGTTGAAAAATAATTGTTAGAAGTAAAATAGTACAAATTAAATCCTTATCCGTGATAGTAAGTAATAAATAGGAAATCTCGATCTCATTCAGCTGTCAACAATTGCAACGGTTTTGAGCGAGAAAGAAAATCATTTTTTACTGCTCCGAGCAAGCGCTAGCTTTTACACCAGAAACGGAGCAGTGCGATTTGCACTTGCTCCATGCTAGAGTGCACTTTAAAAGTATCAGTGGGAAACGCTATAAGTCTACGTTGCAAATTCATTCAATTCGTAGCAAATGCCGACGACATAAATACAATCCCAAGATCTCTGTAGAGTGCTAAAGAAATATTTGCAAACCTGGACTCGGTACCAAGGGAAGTTGGACACAAATTGGGGAAAAGACGCCAATCAGATAAAATATTGCAGTAGGAGACTATAACCTAAAAACCCCAGATCGAGAGTAAAAGACGAATAATGCTAACAAATAAGACGTATTATTCGGTACAACCACTAACTAAAAAACATAACAGAATTATTATTGGGCGAAAAGGCCAATCATACGATATTCTAGATGAAATGGGAAAGAGTTTAATGTACCGGAAAATATGTCATCTCAAATTTTTCGAAAAGTGAAAAAAGACTTTTGTATGAGAAGTGGCAGATACAGACGACATGGATTTTCTGGCCCGATCAATACTTTGCGTGAAGGAGGTATTCCAGGAGTTGGAGTTGGCAGCGAGTGAAGTAGGGCTCAAGATCAATGAAGCGAAAACGAAATATATGACCCAGACACGAAGACTGTCCCAGAGAGGCAGAACATTACTATAGGCGAATACAACTTCGAGCAGGTGGATGAATTCGTATACCTAGGAGCCCTTCTCACAAAGGACGGCAATGAGTGACATGAAATTCAAAGAACCATGACGACTGCTAACAAATTATTATATGCGGTTCTCCCCATAATGAAATGAAGGAAGGTCCATCGAAACAATAAACTACGCATCTACAAGATATTAATTCGTCCTGTGCTGCTATATGGATAACGTGAACCTTGACGCAAGTGTCAGAGAAGTTAATCGACACGTTTGAGCGAAAAATTCTTCGGAAGGTGTACAGAGCAGTTAAGAAAGGAGATGATTGGCGAATTCGATACAACCATGAGCTGTATCAACTATTTGACGACCCACCAGCATCTATCGTGATCAAACTGCGCAAGCTACAATGGGCTGGCCACGTAGAACGAATGCACGAGGAACAACTCCCAAAACGAGTGCTCAAGGGCAAAGCTCAAGGCAACCGACCGCATAATATAGTAGCCAGTCCTTCACGATTTGGGATCATTGTCTTGTTGGAATATCCAGCTTTCACCAAGGTCAAACTTATCGACCGATTCCCTTAAATTGTGTTGCAAGATGGTTTTGTAGAAATGGCGATACATAACACCATGAACGAACACCAAATTTCCTACATCCGATACTGCGACAGCACCCCGAACAGTCACATTGCCACCGCCATGTTTGACTGTAGGAATTAGGTGTTTCGGATCCACTCCCGTGTTTTCCTTTCTCCAAACTTTAGCTCTACCGTCACTTCCAAATATGTTACACTTCGATCCATCGGTGAATAAAAGCTTCTTCCAAAAATCAAGTCCTTTGTCTAGATACTTTTTGGCTAATTCTTAGCGAAGTTTGTGATTTTTTCTCTTATAAGGGGTTTTTTGCGTGGTATTCTGCTGGGATAACCATTACTACGTAATGTTCTTTGAATTTTTCTTGGATGCACCGTGGTTGCGGTTTATTCTGGTATGTCCTCCGCCAATTTTGTGGCATGCGCCTTTGAGTTTTGGTTCACTTCTTTCAAAATAAAGGAGACATCTCTGCCAACCAGCTTCTTCGGTCGATCACTGCGCGGCTTGTTTTCAACAGAGAACCTGCTTTTGTTGTGGTTGAATAAGGTTTGAACTGTCGATTTACTTAAATTCAACAATTTGGCTATTTCTCCGAAAGATTTTCTTTCGTTTCGATGTTTTACCACCAAGTTCCGTACTCCTGATGAGATTTCCTTCCAAGAAGCCATCGTCACAGCTGCGACCTTATCGAAACAGCCCCAAACTGTAGCCTAATACAAAGCGCAAATGCCAAAACTTGATAAACGGTACTTCCCGTTATAAAACAGAACCGCTCAGTAGCATAAAGAATAATTTACCTAGCCGTATGTAGACTTTTGTCAATGCATTTTTTTAGTTATTTATGAATAACTTGTAAAGTTTGTATTAGAGAAATTTTTTTTTTGTTAATTATCAATTAAAATAGACTTAGAACATAACTGCATCATTACTTTTTTAATTAGTGCCATGGGGCTCGTCAAGTAGTGAAAATAGGGGTCGTATGTAGACTTTTATCGGTCACTGTATATTACTAATTAATTTAACTTCCCGCCTGATAATATAACTACAAATGTCTAATTGAACGGTGAAACAAAATTCGCACTGCACAAAAACATTAGACTATCAACGGACAACACAAAAATCTCTGTAAAGTGCTGCCCGATGTACTGCTCAATTTTTGCAGTGTATCAAAACAAATGAGCAACATTTTCTGACAGAACTGCAAAGCCCAAGTGCAGCCGTCAACATTTGTAAATAAATACTTTGTGGAATTTTCTGTGATTGCCGTTCATTATAATACCATGGCAGGAGCATTGAAAAAGGTACTTTAAACAATTTTATTTAACTCAAAGGAGTTTTATTGTACCGCAGAAGGTCCATGTTCCGGAACTGTTATGTCACAGAAATCATAACCTTCAAGAGACTCCGTCTAACCGAAACTTTTTCTTTTCAGTCCACCGGTCTCACGGGGCTCGCAGTGGCCGCGAACCCTCATCACACCCTGACCGTCTTGTACGGCAAAATCTTACGGGCCGTTTCCAAGATGCCGAATGATGCTGCTTACCGCAAGTACACAGAGAAAATCGTTTCGGATCGGGCCAAAGTCGTAGCCACCGTAAGCCAGTTAAACAAACACTCGTAAGGAGACATTGAAACTAACCATTCCTTATTTCTTTCTAGACGAGCGACATACTAGCCGTCGAGAAGACTATCGGCTGCGGACAAATCGAGGAACTAGTCGTTCAGGCCGAAAATGAATTGATCCTAGCCCGGAAAATGTTAGGCTGGAAACCATGGGAGAATCTAGCAAAACCCATTCCGGCTAAGCAATGGGACTGGCCTCCAGCGCAAATCAAAGAGCCACAGATTTAAACTTTTAGATGATGTTTTAGAATGAATTAATTAAAAGAAAGTATTTTCACGATCGGTATCCGGTAATTTGCGATTGTTTCACTTATGAAATTTGCTTTTGGCTCTAGGACTGAAATAAATCGTTGAATTTATAAATTTAAATTGTTTATCTTCTCATTCTAAACTTGAAAATTTTATTTCCTGTCGAGAATTTTCTTTCCGGTCTTGCTCTATTTGGCTCATGAATTAATTCAGTGGATATCTTATTCATTGCAAAATGTTTAGCTTACCTTCGTAACCTTGCTGTAATATTTAATACGAAATTACTATTCAATAATCATATCTCTTCATTGATCTAGAAGGCTGGCAGAGGAATTGGGTTTTTCCTTAGAAGTGAAAGACATTTTAAAAATCCGCAAACAGACTTCCATTCTCCGAAACATTAATCACTGGTGATTATAATTTGCCGCTAGTTAACTGGGACAACTGGATTGCTCCGGTCGGACAAGAAGGCTCTGTCCAGAGTTTTCAACAATCTGAAATCGCTGGATTCAGGACACTTTTATGTCGCATCGTTTCCATAACACCTCACTTACAGCGCTTGGATTTATCTTCCTGTCCGATTGCGTTTCTTAATGCTCTGTGCCGCCGATTTTACCGGCAAACACAAACGAACCGCAAACATCATATATGATATTAGCGTGATATAGTATTATATTCGGGTAACATCGTCGTTGATTTATTCTGTGATCTCAATTTTCGTCAGAACAATAAATTTTATATTATATTTGTTGTGTGAACCGCTTACCGTTCCGATTTCGTCGACTTGCTGTTATTGATTAAATATTTAATTACAGAACAGCGGACTATCAATAATCACTTCGGCAAACTTGACTTAGTTCAATTAAAATCGCTAATTTTGTGTTCTTCTGACCCAGTGACTGTAGTTTTTACTTGTGATATGTCTTCTCCTTTATCAACGTTCTAGGCATTATGTGGTGTCTGCGCTAAGGCTATTAACAATGATAATAGTTTTACTTTAAAAAAAAATTAAACAGCAGGTTACGAGTTTCAAACCAGCAACTGAAAGATTGTGTGCAATCCAAATAAATATTAAATTTATCAACATTTGGTTGATCAACGTCCACGCACCAACAGAAGACAAGGACGATATAGAAAGAAAAGATTTCCGGATTCTACACTGTTACGCTTTATTATTCGTGACGTTTCGGTCTCTGCTGAGAACTTTATAATACTGTTTGATAAAGATCTCAGCAGAGACCGAAACGTCACGAATAATAAAGCGTAACAGTGTAGAATCCGGAAATCTTTTCTTTCAATTCGAAATGCAATGTGAAAACATTCACCAAACCACAAGGACGTTATAGTTAAAAACTAATTTTATGCCACCCTAGGGACAAGCTATGATTCACTGCCCTCGAATGACTTAAAAATTGTCGTAGGGGATTTTAATGCAAAAGTCGGAAAAGAAGAAAAACAGGAGGGTAAAGTCTCCATGACATAACCAACGAAAATGGCTAACGTCTTATTGATTTCGCAAGCAGCAAAAATTTCGTTGTAAGCTCTACCTGCTTCCCAAATCGCGATATTCACAAACAAACGTTGGCATCACCGGATGGTCACACCTCTTATCAAATAGACCACGTTCTAACTGAGAAAGGAGCTGTCTCTAGTATACTTGACGTACGAACCCTCCGCGGAGCAAATTTTGATTGTGATCAGTATCTTTTAAATTTTTTTTTTCTTTATTCCTTCCAGGATTGTAAATTGGCGCCGTTTATTTCTTCACATATTTGCTGTATATTGATTGAAATATAGTTTTGTCAAATTTCAGAAATATATATTCTTTATAACCAAACTTATTTACAATTATTTTCAAAGAATGACGGTGTACGGAGAGTTTTTTGTCTGACTGTATATAAGCTATAGTAAAAGACATAAGGGATTTAAGCCAAAGACCAGTCTCTGTAAAGACGTAGAGGGCAACATCATCAGCGACACACAAGAAATCAAAAGGAGATGGGCTTCCTACTTTGAACATCTTCTTCAATCCCACCCCATTAGCACCGATCGCGACAGACAACATTTCAATTGAGGCCTTAACTGATGAAGAAGAACCATCATCGACACCACCCACGCTTACGGAAATCAAAGCAGCCCTATGTGACTGTATGTGTGACTATGATGATGTAAATTTACGGCACCTGTAAGTGCTTCAATGAAAAAATTAAAAAGAAAATCGATTTTTTTTATTAGCGTTTATTAAAGCAGACTCAAATCTACACTAAATGCAAGACACCCCACGTTTCTGCGATGTCGGCAAGTGCCCTAAAAAATGCTTCAAAGGTGAGATGTCAGGGACTAGTTCGACCGCACTCATCCTAGTGCCGCTCCAACCGTTTTTATTTTTTGCTTTACCTGAAAAATTGCATATTTTCAACTTTCAGTACAATTTAAAAAAAAAAACTACAAAAGATATCGAGTTAATTTTTTTTTCTACGAGCTTTTAGCAGTACTGTCTAGATTATGAAATTAATCTTTTAGCAATGCAACCTTCTCTTCCCGGCAAATTTTAAATAAGAGAACTAAAAAAATGTCAATTAAAAGAATTTATTTTTATTCTTGTCAACAACTTTTTTTATTGTTTTTTTTTCTAAATGTTCTTATGAATAGCTTTGTTATGTATCTAAAAAGAATACTGCAAAGTTTCATCGAGATCCGATTAGTAGCTTTGAAGAAAACTGTACCGAAGTTGACCGTGTTTTCCCATACATGAGACACTAATTTCTTTGACTACCCCCTTAACATCAATGTGTAGCCTAGTAGGTAGCGTTTTGGTCTACAATGCGAAGGTCGTGAGTTCAAATCCCAATCGATGTATGTATAACAATGAAAAAAATTTTCTTCTTCAATGGCACTACAGCCCGAATCGGGGTTTGGCCTCCTAACCTTCAGGTACATTTTCAACATTTTCATTTATTATGATCAAAGGTTTTTTAGCCCTTTACACAAACCGCTATCAACGAAGTTTCACGCAATTAGTGTGCTGAAATTATACGTCGTCCGAGGCTACACCCTTGCTTTGAAAAGTTTTAGGTAGAGGTTTTTGCGAACAACAAATAAAAATGTTAAGGAAGGCCACAGTCAGATCTGGTCTGAAATATCAATTTTTTCTTACGTAGCCGGACACAATTTACGGGGTCACCCTTGAATGTAATTTACACAGTCATATCGGTAATGGAAAAATGGGAGTTAAGGTTAAACGGGAAAGGGGGGAAAGCCTAAAATTCCGGTGAACGTTGAGTTTAAAACGTCGCAGGTCGTATGACAATGGGAATACAGCTTCTGGCAATACATTCCAAAGCTTAGAAATTCGGGGTATGAATGTCTGCCTATATTTCACTGTACGGGAAGTTGGAAGCTTAACAGTTAACTCGTGTGCGCTTGAAGCTAGGCGAGTATTTCTAGGAAATGTGTACAGAGGTGGAATAAGTTTAGCAAGTTCCTCACTGCATTTACCATGAAAGTAGCGGTAGTAAATGCTTAGTACTCCGACATTTCTGTGATGCTCTAGGGAGTATATACAAACCGTGATGGCTTCATCTCCAATTAGTCAGAACGCCTGTCTCTGGACACGGTCGAGCATCACAAGTTGCGTTTTGGGTGCTCCAGCCCATAACTGCGAATTGTACTCGAGGCGTGGTCTAATGTAGGACTTATAGATATTTGCTAGGTCACTGGGAGTAAAATATTTTTTACATTTTCGGAGAACTCCTAGGCGTTTGGAAGCGTCAAGTGCTACGTCGAGTATGTGCTGGTTCCAATTAAGATGGTTATTTATTTTGATGCCAAGGAGTGAGAAGTATTCGGAAGAGTCTAGTAGGACACCACCGAAGGTTACATTAGAAACCGACGCCGGGACATCACGTTTAATAGAAAGATGATGTGTTTTTAAGGTGTTGAACTCTACTCTATTTATCCTGCCCCATTCAAATATTAGGTTCAGGTCACAGTTCAATGATCCAAATAGTTCGGCACGTTTAGATGCTACCGGGACACGGTGAGCGTTAGTATTCAAGTCGAATTCATAGATGTTATCCAGGGTCCTGTCATCTGCAAGGCAATGTATCGGATTGAGCGTTGACGACAGAAGGTCATTGATAAAAATAAGAAAGAATGTGGGTGATAAAACAGAGCCTTGGGGGACTCCAGAATCTATGGGAAAGGGAGAAGATCCCATGCCATCCAATACGACTTGTATGGTGCGTTCATATAAGAAACTCTCAATCCATTTTACGAGGTTAATATTAAAGCCGACTGCTTTGAGCTTCACTAGGAGACATTTGTATCAAGCTCTGTCAAACGCTTTAGCGATGTCAAGCGCCAGAACTAGACCTTCGCCAAATTTATGGATGCAAGATTCAGATCAGTCAGATATACCAAGAGGTCACCTGTAGATCATCCGGAACGGAATCCGTAGTGGCGATCATTGATAAGTTTGTTATCTTCAAGATAGCGAACTATTTTGCGATTTACAGCCGTTTCCATCACTTTCGACAGAACGGCAGTAATGGCACTGGGGCGATAGTTGACCGGCAACGCTTTGTTTCCTTTCTTGGGAATCGGCTGAACATTCACCGTTTTCCACGTGCGCGGAAAGTGCACAGAAGAGTGAGAGAGATGGAATGAATTCCGCAGCGGTTTATACAGGGACGCAAAACAATTTTTAAGGACTAAGGGAGTAATACCATCGGGACCTGCAGTTTTCTGAACATTGAGCTCACGAAGAATTCTGGAGATAAGTCGTGTGCGAAAATGAATTTCAGGTAGACAAAATCCAGATGGTGTTACAAGCGGAAGAGACTGGTTTGTCGCTGGCAGTCTGGAGTTTCGTGCGAAACTTGTTGCGAGAAGATTGGCTTTCTCAACAGGATGGACTACACTGCGGTCCCCATCTAGAAGAGGTGGTGTAGATGATTTTACATGGTTGCTGTTGACAGTTTTAACAAATGACCAAAAAGATCTCGAGCCATTTGGTGTTTCGAGAATTTTCCGTCGAAGTTTTTGGTCGTGTTGAAACTTAGCACTTTTCAAAATCGACTTGCATGTATATCTTGACACGTTGTAAAGAGATCTGTTGGCAAACGTTGGGTTGGTCTTAAAAATTTGAAAATATTTTTTTCTTATTCTAGATGGCCGTAAGACAATCTTTAGTGAGCCACGAATCCTTCAACGGTTTGATTCGTTTATAATTAAAGGGTATGAAGAGTTCTATACCCTTAAGGATGGTTTCGGCTACAAGCTGTATCACAATTATTAGACTCGAAATACAATTTCCAATTAAAGGACTTGAAAAACTGCTTTAATGCTCTCCAGTATGCATTTTTGTAATATCAGATGGTTCTTCGAGGCACTTTGACTTTTAATGTATTTACCGCTGTAATCGGAAATTGTGCTCGAATCAGGAAGTGATCAGTACTCCCAACTGGGGATGGTGATATCATAGAAACAGAATATTTGTCGGGATGATTCGTTAGAAAAATGTCAAGCAAGTTTGAAGCACGGTTTGCTATTTCAGGCAATCGAGTTGGTTCGTTTACCAACTGCACTAGTCCATTTAGTGAAGCGAAGAGCTCAGTGTCTTGACCTTGTTGGTCCGTATTGGTAGAATGCTTCAGCCAGGCATTATTATGAACGTTGAAATTGCCCGCTATAACGATTTCAACGTCAGGGTTTGCATCATACAATGCCTGAATAGGCTCACACAACTTATTCCAATCTGTTCTTGTGCTTGCTACAATCAATGTCGGACTTCTGTAAGCATAAAAAAAGAAAATAAGTTGCCTTTGGACCTGAAGTTTCACCCAGGAGTAGTTAAACTCTGGATTGGAGCAGGTGCCTAGATGGGAAACAACTTGAAAAGCTACATCATCGCGTATATATATAGCGATACCCCGCTGCTGGAAAAATGTATGTATGTATGAGATGGTAATCAGGGATAGTAAGAAACTGCTCACTACCTGGTAGCACTTTGGTCTCACAAGGTCTAATACATCTGGTCTGGCGATTTGAAAAGAAGATATATCTTGAATGCTTCTCTGATTTGCACGTAGTTTTATTAGAGATCAGTGTCTATTTTGCTTCTTCTACTTCTACAATGGCGGTACAGCCCAAATCGGACCTTAGCCTCCTGATATTCAGGTTCCTTAACACTTTTCATTACTTATTGTGGAAGGGTTGTTAGCCCTTCGCACAACCCTCTTTCTACGAATTTTTTCATTTTCGTAGTTTGAGGTGACCAAGGTATATCCAAGCAGGCAATGTGCTGGCATTATATAATGCGCCTACCGGGATTTGAACTCACGACCTTCGCATTACAAGACCAACACGCTACCTACTAGGCTACACCCTAGCTTTTTTGCTTACCATATTTTATTAAACTTAGAAATTGACTCATATGAACAGTTACAATCATTCACTGTAAACTTAAAGCTGTATAATCATAAATTGCAACATGACCTTTGCCTATTTTAGTTTAAATTTAGATTTGCTAATCAACAGACATCGAGTCACGAGCTTGTTCGTCACTTGGTAGAGGTCATCTCGAAACTATTGATGAAAAACGTTGTAAGCTTTGCAATTTTATAATTCCGTACACAATTTAAAATTCAATAATTATGGCGCGATTCGGCGATAACGATCAACAGGCCTCTATGATCATCCGTCAACAGTGCGATATCATATTTCTTATCATCTCGCAAAATTCGAACGAATTTATGAATATTTCGAGGCTGATAAATGTGAACCTACAATATTTACGTGATATTATTTAGTGGACGATCGAACGTGAAATGCTGTACACAAGCACTGCAGGTCGGTTAGTTCTCTTAAAAAATGGTTAATAATAAAGTGAATCTCTTGCTGGTATTGCTGATCCTCGGTTTTGTAAATTTCGTATCGACAAATCCGATCGATAAAACGACGACGCAACAGCACGACCGTTACAAAAGACAATTTGATTTTTCGATAAGTGCCGAACACGACGAGGACGAAGGAACCGATATTTTTGCCGAAGCAACAGCACGCTTATGGGCGAGTCAAGACGGAAATACTCGAGTCGATGGATCCGCTAAGGTTACGCATCGATCTGGACCGTTTGCAACTTCGGGTAAAACGAAATTCTCGGGATCGCTACATTTCCATCGTAATTATAGTTTCTCCTGATTCTATCTTGCATTATGATCATTTTCAGCCGACGATTATCGATTTGGATTGAAAGTGGTTTTCACTTAGGAAAAGGATACAAGTTTGCCTGTTTTTTTATTTAAATTTCTGCACGAGTCACGTTTCTTATAGTGCGCGTTGTTTTCTGCGATTACGCCATATTAAATGTACAAGAAGAAAAAAAGATTTTAAGCGCTATTTTTTAAGTGATAATCTTCTGACCTTGTCTCAATTATGTTGTTTTATTTATTTTGATTGTATTAGTTTTAATAGAAGTAAATATATATAATATATTTTTTATTGTGCATCTAAATGGTAAAAAAAACTGTTTTTTATGTTATTTTCATTTATTTTTACGATTATTGTTCATGACCCCGGTTGAAACATAATGATAATGACGAGCCCACATGGTAATTATGATATGAATACAACTGCAATTGAAATAATGGGATCAATCTGTTTACTTATTTAAAATAATCTCTTTTTGAAATGGACCATGCAGGCGCAGATGTCAAAACTTTAGTATGCACCAATCGAATCAAATTTTAAATGAGAGATAATTTCTCATCCACAAGGTCAGATCTTACTTGTTCATTGTTCTGGCGTCTTCTTCCACTGCTCGCTTCACGTGCTTACATGTTTGACCAACCCGTCCTTAAGGGCTATAATCGATAACTTATTTAAAGATGTTTTTCTCGCGTTTCCTTAAAGTGTTACCAATCCCGTTCCGATAACGAATCGCAAACCGAGGACACCCAAAACACATCCGGTTCCAAAATTCGACACAGGAAAACTCAAGGATGAGAAAGTAGTTGCGAGGTACGTATCAGCCTTAGACAGGCACTTCGCGGCCTCTTATATGTCATGAAATTCGTTACCATCAGTCTATCTCCTTAACAGGCGCCCATAACCTCAACTGACCAATAGGCACAATAATATCGATTAACTCAAAATGTCCGTTCGAAAAAAATCCTGCTGCTGAGTTATGGTGTCTGGTATTTCAGGTCGGATTTGAATGAAAAACCACGATCTGGTGAAATTTGATGAGTTGAAAATGAACGTATACATGGTAGCGACAGCTCCCGACGATGTCGGCGACATTTGCTCTGCCCCGACGGCAATAAAAGAAAAACACGCACTACTCGTCTACGTCGAGTTCGCCAAACACTTTGATTAAAAAAATACGCGCGTCCTGCAGAAGATAGAGAGGAAGGGCGGTGATCTTAACTGTGACTCTATCTCTCTCGTACTTGTGTGTGATATATGCAGTATCTACAGTAATTAACCAAATTTTTTCGAGTTCGTTTGTAATACTTCCATGGCTCCAAACTCTAAACTCAGCTTAATGCGCGAATCGCGAGAAAACCAACAGCGCCGGGTTTATGCGATTTCTTCGCGATAAACCTTTCAGTAGAAGTACTACAGCAATTGCATAGTTCCGCGTAGTGGAGGTCATTTTCGGAATCATGTTTTCTTTTGAATACGTTATAATGACGAACTGCGGTAAGGAAGAAAGAATCAGTAATACAGAGAACATGATTCTATTAAAGATTTTTGTTTGTAACCTAATATGACCGTCTAGATTATTCAATTAAAGGCTCCTAACTAACTTCAAAACTTTCCTCCACCTTTTTGGAGACTGAATGGCTACGGCAGGGAAGGAAGAGTGGCATCACAACAGCTGACGTCGTCGTCGAAGTATCTGGTCGAATAAACACCGAGACCATGATGTCCGATTTTTGTTGAGAAACTGAGTATCCCAGGATAAGACGACGTGACGAACTCCAAAGCTTGTTTTGGTGTTCAGGCCAAAAGGTAGTTATGCCATTTCTCGAGCAATAAACCTCCCCTCCCCTACCCACAACCACAGATAAACCTGGCATCAGCTAGCACGTCGCTTCAGCGAGAGTAATGATATCGTGATTGGAAGTAAGTTTGATCTCAGACCCACTCAATCCTCGAACCTTATTTCCTTCGTATGATTTCAACATTTCGTGACGAAATCATCTTTCCTTAGCTTAAATCACAATATGTTTACTCATATTAAAGATAGTTCCGTTTAAATCTCTCACTAGATGGTTGCCGGTAAAATGTTTCATAATTTCAAATAGCGAAACCATATCCTCAAGGTAAGCCGCAGATTCTGCCTTATTCACTAGATCTTCAATGGCCTTTCTTTTTTCGCGTCTAACAGCCAGTGCGCATTTTATATCCACCCAATGTGGATGACTTGCTTTCGCTTCTTATGTCAGCTCCATGCTTCGCTCGTACATCGAGAAGACATCTTACATATTCGCGACTTATGGTCAAAAAATATTTTCAAGGGAAACTCAAGATGTTCTATAGTGATTCTTGTGTGAATAAAGAGTTCCTCCGATTATCGCTCCCTGTGTCAGCTACATGCTTCGCTCGCACATCGAGGAGACATCTTCTCCATTGGTGACTTATGGTCAAAAAATATTTTCAGTGGAAAACCAAGATGTTCTATGGTGATTCTTGTGTGGATAAAGAGTTCCTCTGATTACCCTTTTGCCGAATACTACAAAGCCTCACAAATAATTCGCTGTTTCCGGATCTCTTAATCCAACGTCACCATGCCTCGTCATGACGTGTTCTATTCCATTGCGGTCGACGCCAACCTGGACGTACATATCTCCTGAGATTATAAAAATATCACTTCTTGGAACACGCTCGAAGATGGGACTCTGTATGTCATAAAACTCCTCTTTGTCGCCAGAGGTTGCGGCGTTAGTTGGTGCATAACACTGCAAAATTGTGACGTTTTTGACACGTGTCTTGAGCCTGACGATGATAACACCGCCCAGCAGCATGGCGGAAGGGGGGTATTTTTTTAATATTTAATTATAAAAAAACTACAAACTCTAGAGTTTTCTTTTATATAATTTTCTACTGTTGTTGAAAATCGGCTATCATATATGCATTCCAGCGACTCTGGAATTGTTTCTCCATAGTCCGAATATCTTGACAGAATCGATCGCCCTGTTTTTCGCTCAAGTTACCTAAATTTTCAGGAAAACGATCTAAATGGCTAGGGTGTAGCCTAGTAGGTAGCATGTTGGTCTTGTAATGCGAAGGTCGTGAGTTCAAATCCCGGTCGTCGCAATATATAATTTCAGCACATTGCCTGCTTGGATATACCTTGTCACCTCAATCTACGAAAATGAAAAGTTCGTAGAAAGAGGGTTGTGCGAAGGGCTAACAACCCTTCCACAATAAGTAATATAAAAAATGTTAAGGAACCTGAATATCAGGAGGCCAAGGTCCGATTTGGGCTGTAGTGCCATTGTAGAAGATCTAAATGGCTGTCCAGGGAGTGTATTTTGATGCTATATTGCATGTCAGTAGCTGGAAGTGAGACAGCATCTTTTCAACGTGCTCAACGTAATCATCATCCTTTTTATTGCCTACGAAATTCTGAATAACCCAAACAAACGAATCCCATGCATTCTTCTCAATATCTGACTTTGAACTGCTGAAATCAGGATCGATCACCAATTTGCGAATTTGTGGGCCATCAAATATGCCTGCTTTGAGCTTTTCTGAACTCATCAGATCCGGAAACATTCATCGTCTTTGTTTAGTGGTTTGCACACATTGTTTCATCATATCAAGTTTAATATGCATAGGTGGCAATATAATACGATCTCGTGGCACAAGAGGTACATAAGGAGCCTAGTTTATTTCCGTTATGCAATAGAACACACTTCAAACTGCGTTTTGTCGATTAAGCTCTGTTAGACCATGGCAGTCATCAAACCAGAAATATCTATGCAATACACAAAATCATCCTCTTCAGCGAAAAAATGAAGTCTTGTTCTCGAGTGCGGTAATACGAAACTTTAGTTTCTTTATTTATGAAATTTTTCTCTTTTAACCGGGAAGCTAGTAATTCAGAAGAAATTTTCGACAGTCCAAGATCTCTAATTAAATCATTAAGCTTGTTTTGATTGAATAGTCTCGGTTCTAAATGTTTTCCTGGGACGCACTCGTCATTACTCCCGCAGCTTAGCTCATCCAATTCATCAGAGCTTTCTTTAGCTGTAGATGGTAGTGATAAAAATGGATCAATTGAACTTCTTACAGGTCTAACAGCTGATGTTGGAGTGGGGTAATTCCATTTAGAGCGGTTATTCTTGTTGATTCACAAGACAAAAATAGCAGTTATTGTGATGATTTGAAGGTTCACGCCAGATCATTGAAGACCGGAACTTGATAGAGGTTCTCTTTTTAGTGGCCCACTTGTTTTTTGTCTCCAATGAAAAACCAAAACCCTCCAAATATGCTTATTTTACGAAATCCGAGACATCAAACGAAATTTTTGAAAAATACCAACACAGATATTACAAAAACTATTTGGATTGTTGATGCAGACCCTTCTTGGTGAAGACATGATAGAAATTACAAAAATTTATCTAAAACGTGAACGAAATAGACATAAGTTGATGTAAATAGACTCAATATGCACGTAGTAGCTGTATCTCAAAAACTGAAAATGCTCGAAAAAAATCGAGGGTAGATTCGAGATCAGGGATCTCGAATTAGTAAACGACCGTTAAAATATTTCATGCAACAGAAAAATAGTCTGATTGTGTTGTGCTGTGTAATCCTATCCGAGATTGGTTCCCAGCTGATGAGACTGTTCTCGCTCTCGGTATAAGGACAACCGATATGCCATTTTTGGCTTCACAGTCAGGGCCAACGCGCAAAATTGTGTTTCCGGTCGGGGTTCGTTCTTCTTCTGATCCTATCCACCTGCCTCTCAAGCCTAAGATTTTGATGTTATAGTGCTCCATTTCACGGTCGATCACTGATTGGAGGTATGTATATGCATCGAGTGACCCCAGTTTTTCCACTATCATTCAATGTTCGAACGTTCCAGAAGACAATCATAGTTCGTTTCCGGATGCCAAAAGTCGTTATTGTAGAATCCGACCGTATCCGAGGCACTGTATCCGTTTCTCGGATCAGTTAAATTTTAACATCATGGCTGATAAGCCCATGATCCAGTGAGTGTCCATTTGCCATTTTTAGGGCAAGCAGGACTGGCTGTGTGTGTATTCTACTGCCTCCATCCCACGGGGGATATATATATATATATTCTAAAATATCGCAAAAACATTTTCATATTTTCCCTAGCTTCAATTTAAATACTTACCTATGCCGAAAAAACAGAAAGAGGGACATTGTAAACCCATAGAATACACAGTCTGATGAAATGTAGCTTATATGTTCGCTGCGATCTTAATTTTTGATGCGTACAACTTTACATTCATTCCTTTAATCCAATAAGAATTTTCGATCAATCTACCACAACTACAAAACAATAATTCTTCCGTTTTGATAATTTCAAATAATTTTCGTTGCGTTGAAATACGTGGTAAACACCAAACTTGTTATGCATATGTTAATATCTAAAAACAACAAAAATGGCATTAAATGGTTAAATTGTAAGACGAAATCTATGTAATACCATCTACAATTTTTATTCAAAATAGCACACATAGATCGTAAAACACTCGATTCGATTATGAAGAACTAAAAAAAGAGGACAGTTTATCTGATAAAAAAAAAACATAAAATGTTTGAAATAAAAAATGCTTGTAGAACAAAAAAACAAGTGCACAAGAGATGAGCAATATTTTAGTACATTTTGAATTCAGATGAAATATGTTTATATTTTGTTTTTTTTTTTCTTATGTTTATTCCATTTCGCTTTTCTTTTGAATTGTATTTCATTAAATTTTTTTTTGTGTTTTCTTTAATTCATTTTTAATAATTACTATTATTCAATTACTACAATTATGTTAAAAATTACTGTATTTGGGTTTTATTTTTACTCTTTAGAACTCTCCATTCTCACGAAGACATCAAGAAAAAAGAAAAAAAAAAAAAGATTTGATGATACGATTACGAATGGCTAAAATTGCCTAGGTTTGTTTTCTTTCGTTAGATAATAATTGAATGTGCTAAACAACTGAAAGTACTTTTGAATAAAAATTTAAACAAATTTATTGAGAATTTCAAAGATTTTTCAAAATTTTAATTGTGTTTGTTTTTTACTTTTTTTTTAAAAAAAAAAATCTTTCCACTTTCGAATTTTTTTCTTTTCTTTAATAAATTTTCAACCGTTTTTTTTTGTCTCAAAACTACGCTCTTTTGTTTTTTTTAAGTCAATACAAAAAATATTTACATCAAATATTTGTTCGATGATTTTGTTTTAATTTTTTTTATTTAATTTTTATTTAAATCTTAATTGAAAAAAATTACTTCACTTATCAATTTTATTTACATTACTTGTTTATAATTATTTTAAATAATTTAATTGTATATAGCCTAAAGTTTCTTTTTTTTTGTTAATTTCGCTTGATTTTTGTTTTTTACTAAAAGAAAGGATTTTTGTGTTTTTCATCACTTGCTTTGTTTAGCTGCTTAATTGTTATTAGCCTAATAAAATAACATTCACACCATTCATACGGTAATAATTTTAATATGTATTATATTATTTGTTTTTTTAGTTTATTATTATGGCAGAAAATTTGAGAGAATAAAACTATATAAAAGATAGAAAACCAAAAAAAAAAAAAAACATGTGCTGACAAGAATAATGAGATATTATGCGATCATAGTTATATACATACATTTAACAGCTTAACATTGTCTATTTTATGTAATTTAATATTTTGAAGACTAGTTGTAATCTTGGTAGCTTTTGTTCTGTGTTAAAATGTGCAGTTTAGTTTTTCGTGCTCTTCTATAAAACTTAGGAAATTTATAAGAAATTATATGAAATACTGAAGAGAGTAGAGTCAATCGATTTTAATTTTTCTTCTTGAAACTTTAGTCCGAGTCGGGCCACCTGATCTTCAGAGGTTTGAGGTTTCAGTTTCGAGTGTTTTAAACTCGGTACAAGCTTATTTTGGTATCACATATCTCGATCGATTAAGGATCGGATTAAGAATTATATGATTCCGTTAAACAGGAACATATTTGCACTGTATGGCTGTTTTCTGAAGTGAATGTGAAGAAAAATAAAACCACGATTGCGTTGGAACAACCTGAGCAGGTTCACATGTAACATGTGCTTTTCTTTCTGAAAGAATTGTTAGACCTTCACACAACCCTCTATCTACGAATTTTATTAAGATGACCCGTATACACCTAAGCAGTGTGCGGGAATTTTACGTCGACCGGGATTGGAACTCCCGACCTTTGCATTGTGGACCAACACGCTACACCTAGCTTTGCTCGGCCGTATCCGATAACAAGCGTTCCAATTAATTGAAGAAGAGGCTGTATCGACCGCAATAGACACCATCGAGCATAGTCGAAATATCGGAGTACTCTGTATTTACTATAGATGTTTCCATGGTAAATGCGGCAAGGAACTAATAGCCCAACCTCTAGCAATTTAAGAGTAACTCACCGTCACTTCAATCTCTTCTGTCCTGTATTTCCCTAACCCATGTCGACTTAACTATGCATCGCGCAATAAAGGGTGATCCCTTTAACTTATTACGATAGCAAAAAAATAAAAAAAAAAAACAAATTTAAAAAAAAATTGAATTTAGATTTTGAAGAGTACAACTATGTATTTCATACAGCTCCAAATATTTTCGAAAGGTCAGAAATTACCAAAAAAGGCGTTGGAAAAATATGGCAAATTCTTACGGAATCTAACGTAACTCTGATGAACCAAAATGCCATCAGATGGCTTAATTGCACTATAAGCACGGCTTGTTGGCCAGAAATCTTTAAAAGAATTAAACCTGCACCACCTAATTGGCTTGGAATAAGTTGTCGGTGGAGACACTGAGAAAAAAAATTATTTTAAAGGATAGCATTCTAGATCTCATCAAATGATCAAATCCCCCTGAAAGCCTTGGTTCCATGAATTGAATATGAAGTGTAATGAACAACACATTTAAATAACTTTAAGGATATTGAAGGATATTGAACAAAATTATAGATAAATGATTTTAAACGTGGTCGAAGGAATCATCGATAAGTTCACGATATCGTTTTGAGTTAGTATCAATTGAAGTTGGAAATACTTTGCATGAAAATTGGCACATCTAAAAGCTATCCGCGCGATGGTACTAACAGCTCATTACAAAAGCAATCGTACTCCTGTTTCTAAATAAATTTAAAGAATAAACAAATCTTTGCTTCAATTAAGAACTGTTGATGAGACTTGAATCCATTATTACTGAGACGACAGTCAAAACATTGGATCAAACAAGCGCTCGGAAGAAGGCAGACTGTTCCATCGGCCCGGAAAGGTTATGGCCACTGTATTCTGGGATGCAAGACGATCTTCGAAAAAGAAGAACAATAACTTAAGAATATAATTCATCATTATTGAACTAATTGAGCGAAAAAATAAAAGAGTAACGGTTGCACTTATCGCACAAAAATGTTTTGTCTCTTCATGACAATGCGTCGGCTCATTCATCGGTAATTGTGACCATAAAATGTATTAATTACTTCCTCATCCACTGTGTATCCAAATTTTCCAACTTGAAGGAACGGCTTGCAGGCCACAGATTTAAAGCAAATGAAGAGGTGATAGATGCCACAAACATCTATTTTGAGAAGTTTGACAAATCGTATTGTTACATGTCGGCCCCACTCATTCATCCAGTAATCGCGATCTTCAGCTGTCTGCTATTCTGCGCACACACATAATCGACTACCCGCGATCATAAATTGCTCGCGACCTCGAACTGCTCATGTGTAGTCAAAAATAGCATAGAGAGCGGAAAAGCGGCCGAATAGGAAATGATTTATATAGACAGCATAGGAGGCCAAATAACGGTCGAATAGAACGAAATAAAAAGGACGAGCGCTTTTGATGTGAGTCAGAAGTCGATCGAGTCGTGTCACCGACGGAGCGCGATTAGTACGAGGGCTGAGGTGACATATTGTGAGTTAGTCGAAGTTGGGAAAGCGATTAAGCCGTGTGATTGACAGCGCTAAGAATAAGAAAAAGAAGAAGAAAAGTTTTAAACTGATTATAATAAGGCGTTAATCACATTTTGTGGTTATTATAATTGAAAAGTAAACTAGTTTTATTTTTACTTGAAGTCCAGCGACCCCAAGCGCACTACAGTTTAAATCGAACTGCTTAAGTAAAAATGTTGAAGAAACGATGAAAGTGTAAAATGCGAAAATCCGAAAAAAACTAGCTATTTGGCGAGGGACTAAACATTCGGTTCTGTAATTTGGACAGTAGGATTTACTTCAGTTCCTGTAATAAAAATATATGGGATCCATTTTTGTTTCAGATATCAAATGACTGCCGATATTGAGGCAATTTTGAACAGCGATTTTTATCTGAGTGATGATGAGATGACTGCAGACGAAGTTAATAAATGAAGCGAGGCTCATGTAGTTGACGTTTTTGAAGAAAATGATCAACAGGAAGAAGCGCTTTTTGAACATGATAATGTTTAATTGGATATCTGTGTTATGAGATCAACTGCTTCTAGAAAAACAACAAAAGAATAATAACAGAGTCCAGAACTGGAAAAAATAATTTTTAGAAAATCAGAATTTCATGATTCAAAGTGAGAAATGGATGTCACTAGACTATTTTTCACAATATTCCTCTGACGATTTCTGGGAAACTTGACAGAGCCAAGCAACGATCGTGCAATTCAGGCAAACGTAAACAGGAGTTAAAGCCATCAGCCGAAGAATAACGAAAATTATTAATTAATTCTGATGGAGTTTTCCGGACTGCCAAGATTGAGACTCTATTTCATGAAATACCAATAATTACTCAAATACTTGAAGAAAGAATTTTCAAATTAATAAACTTCCTACATTTTATTGACAACTTCCGGATTTCAGAACAGTTAATGAAGTCAAACAGGTTATGAAAAAGTTTAACAGTGTCATCGAAAATCGACGCAGTTCACAAAATGTGTACAATTTTACAGAGATCCAAAGAATTATGTAATTGATGAAAAAATTTACGGGTCGTATAAGTCTACTTCTGTCTGTCAATAATAAGCCAAATCGCGCAGGATTGATAAATGTGATTTTGGCTGCACCTGTAGGGTTGGTTTTGGATTTCTTCATTTACCAAGGGACTAAAACCTGGCCAGACAATAGTCCCTCCTAAACGACTAGGAATTGGCGGATTTGTTGTAAAGAAACTCCCAAAGAACCTACCTCCAGGGCGCAATTTACTGTGATCGCTGATTCGCTACTACGTTACTGAATCCTCTTGATTATTTATTAACAAAACAAATATTGAGAATAGGAACAATTATGAATAATCGAAGAAGAATCGTGAGAAACAATATAAAAAAGACAAAGAATCTGTTTTTGTAAGGCTCGTTCAACCAAAGGGTAAAATCGAACAGAAGATTGTCTGCTCAAATAGATGGACATCCGATCGATTATGATGATCGTCAGATTTTGGCCCAGTAATAGACGTTGAAAGCAGGACCGGTCCTACGAAGATGCAAATGGAACAGTTACGCAGGGTGGAATGCTTAAGGGGGTAACATCATCCAACGAGCAACATGCTATGTATAATCACTGTAACGAAATGAATGATTCCATTCTGCCAACAGATAATGGGCGTCCTCCGGACGTTCAGCCATCACTTGTTACGCCCTGCTTCACAGGACGTTTTGGCAATGATTAGCTCGCTGCTGTTTGGTTAAAAGAAACGCGAAAACGAATCTATGCTAGTACAGTGAGAAGAAGGCCTTTGGAAGCAGGCATTAAAGGGTGTAAGGCCGGAGAGAAGATATGGGTATCAAAAAAAAACACGCAAAAAAGTACCGACATTTCACCATTGAAGATTGGTCAAATATATTATGGGCCGACGAATTCAATTTTGAGGAATGTACATAAATAATGTGTATTTGTGATAGCAAATGAATTTAAAATTTCAAAACATGTTACAGGGGGTCGGGTGGAGTATGTAACGGGTGAACGTGGGTGCTTGGCTGCCTGCGGTGTAGGGGAAATGTCCATTTGTGAGGGCAGAATGAACAGTCAAAAATACATTCCAGTACTTGAATCAAATTTAAACTTTTCGGAAAGTTTTTGGTGAGACAAATAAGCGCGAAGTAAAATATCAACAGGACAACGCGTGTCACAAATCTAAACGTACAGTGTTGTGCAAAACAATAGCAACCATTTCAATAAAAAAAATAATTCACGTTTTTTTCTTAATTTTAACTCAACTATAACAAAAATAAGAATCCATAATAATGCACTCAACAAACACCAACAAATTAATATACATACTTCACAAAAAATAAAAGATTTCATAACTGTAAAAATAAATGAAAAATAGCAGGCTTCTGCATTTTGAAGTGTGCAAAACAATAGCAACTTTGCAACTAACTAGGAAGGAATCTTCAGCCAACGGAATTTTTTCTATGTAACTTTTGCACGTGAATGAATTGCTGAAAACAGATATCAGTATTTTTTGAGTAGTTTTCTTTTTTATTATGGCGCGAAATAAGTTTCATAATAGTTTTAAGTCTAAATTAATTGAAGAGTATTGTAACGGAGCTTCCCAAATTTCAATCGCAAAAAAATATAATATTAATAAATCTATAATTTCGCGACTTATTAAGAAATATAAAACGACGGGAGAGACTGACACGCTGCATTTGGGTGGACGACCACGAAAAACTTCAAGCCACACGGACAGGAGAATTACTGCTCTAATTAAAAAAAACCCGTTTATGACGTCAAACGTCATTGTAAGAGAGTTAAATTTAAGCATAGATTCCAGTACAATCCGGAGGCGCGCTTTGGAGAATAATTTAAAAAGTTATAGACCAGCCAAGAAACCAATTCTTACTAAGAAACACTTGCAAAAAAGGTGAATTTAATAATGTGATCTATTGCTTTACATTGATTCCAGTTTACAGGTTGAATTTTGCAAAAACGCATTTGAATTGTTCCATTGATAAGTGGAAAACAGTCCTCTTCAGTGACGAATCCAAATTTAATTTAATTAACTCGGATGGGATGAATACTGTACGAAGACGAAAAGGTGATCCACGATACTGCAAGGTCACAGCCAAGCATGGAGGTCGTAGTGTCATGGTGTGGACATGTTTTTTAGCTAACGGAATGGGTCCTTTTTACGAAATAAATGGAATAATGGACCGTTTAAAATACAAGGAGATTTTAGAGACTATTATGTTGCCCTATGCCGAATGGGAAATGCCGCTTCGATGGGTTTTTCATCATGACAACGATCCGAAACACACATCGAAGCTGGTAAAAGAATGGATTAATGAGAATAGGATTCAAGTTCTTGCCTGGCCGGCTCAATCTCCAGACTTAAATCCGATTGAGAACCTCTTTGGAATCCTCAAACGACGAGCTGGGTCCCAACGTTTCCGAAATAAAACAGAACTAATGGAAACCTTGAAAAAAGAGTGGGAAAATATACCTGAGGGTATAATTACAAATTTAATAGCATCTATGCCACGGAGATGTGCTGAAGTGATCAAAAAAATGGTTATTATACGAAGTACTGAGGAATCAGCTACCATTTCTAAATGCAGAAGCCTTTTTTTATTTATTTTTACAGTTATGAAATCTTTTGTTTTTAGTGAAGTATATTTATTTGTTGGTGTTTGATGAGTGGATTAATATGTATTATTATTTTTGTTATAGTTGAATTAAAATTAAGAAAAAAACATGAATTATTTTTTTTATTGAAATCGTTGCTATTGTTTTGCACAACACTGTACAATGGAGTTGGATGCGCGAAAATTCTATTGAATTACTTGACTAGCCCCCAAAATCTCCAGATCTTAATCTAATAAAACATTTGTGGGGAAATATTAAAGAAGAACATTCAACCGCGTTCTAATAGAAAAAAGGACGGCCTTCTGCATTCTCGATATACGTACATGTCGAGGGGCTAATTGCGACACAGGTCACTATTTGGTAAAGACCGAGTTCCGATGTCGAATCGCAAACCGAGGGCACTACCAGTTCCTAAATTCGACATTGGAAAACTCAAAGACGAGAAAATAGTAGCGAAATATGTATCAGACTTGGAGAGGCACTTCGCGACAATGTTGAACACCAACACCAGCAAGCCAATAGAAGAAATGTAGCAAAATATCAAAGATGGCATTACATCTGTCGCAGAGGAGGTGATAGGACAACCCCGGCGCAAAAGAAATGACTGGTTCGAAACGAATGCCAAGATGCATTAGAGCGAAAAAATGAATTTTAATTTACACAACACAGGAGCCGCGTTAAAAGGATGAAACAGGGATACCAACCGAAAACGACCCTCTGTAAGGATGTGAACGGAACATTATAAGTAATGCGGATGATATAAAACTAAGGTAGGCGCAATACTTTGAACACCTTCTTAATCCGAGCTCATCACCCGGCAAAACAGCAGCAGCAGACACAATTGCAGGTATAACTGATGTAACAGCTGATGAAGGATCCGATTGAGTGCTCCCACACTCGAAGAAGTAAAAACAACCCCGAGGAACCACCCAAACAACAAAGCGTCAGGCACTGACCAAATCCCAGCTGAGCTCCTGAAACCCGGCGACACCTGCATAGCGCATCTCCTACATAGACTAGTCATGGACACATGGACGCAGGAAACACTTCCTGAAGATTGGCGCAAGAGTTTTATATGTCCAATTTATAAAAAGGTGACAAACTCTGCTGCGGAAACTACCGAGGAATATCTCTGTTGTGTACGTCTTATAAGATCTTGACGAAAATTCTGGAAAAAAGAATTAAGCCCTATGCTGATAAAGTGGTGGATGGCGGATTTAGAGCTGGACAATCGACCACGGATCAGATATTCTCAGTTAAACAGGTGCTGGAAAAGTGCTGGGAATATAATATTGATGTACACCGGATATTTGTTGACTCCAAGCAAGCATACGACAGCATCGACAGGCGCGTACTGTATAAAATCATGTTGGAGTTTGGAGTCCCATCGAAATTGATTCGGCTTACAAGACAATGACCGAGTCTTTGTTACAAATCAGAGTAGAAAACGATCTGACTTCCAGCTTTAATACAGATAACGGCCCTAAACAATGTGACGGCCTAGCACCAATGCTTTTCAACCTCGAATATGTCGTTCGGAAACTTTCCGTTGACACCAAGGGAACACTATGTTTCAAATCCACACAACTCGTACCATATGCCAACGATATACATAGATATCCTTGCAAGATCTCTGGAGAGTGCTAAGGAGGTATTCGTAAGCCTTGACTCGGTAGCAAGGGACGTTGGACTACTTTGTACAAAACAAAAATTATGACACAAACTAGAAAAAAGACGCCAGTCAGACAAAATATTACAGTAGGAGACTATAACCTAGAAAACGTGAAATCAAAAGAAGGATAATGATGAAAAGCATCGGTACTTTCAATAATTAAAAACAAGAACGTACACAAAAAAAGAAAACTTAAGTTATATAAAACGATCATAAGATCTGTGCTATGCTATGGCAGCGAAACGTGGACATTAACTCAGGCGTCCGAAAAACTGCTTAACACCTATGAAAGAAAGGTCCTTAAAAGAATCCTCAGATCTGTGAGGGAAGACTCGATCTAAAGAATACGATACAATACAGAATTGTATGCCATCTTCGACAGTCCAGAATTGTCAACCCTTATAAAATTTAAGAAGTTACAATGGGCTGGTCATGTGGAGCGGATGGATGACGGAAGAATTCCCAAACGCACACTAAAAGGAAAAGTCAATAGACAAAGACCGGTCGGAAAACCACAAAAGCGGTGGGAGGTTTCGATTGACGCGGAGAGCAAATCACTGCTAAGATTTTCAAACTGGAGGACACGGTCTCTAAACGGATGGAGGCAAAACATTTAGGTCAAGGTCCGATTTGGGCTGTAGCGCCATCGTAAGTAACTAAGTACTAAAAAAGAAGGTTCGATATGTGCAAATAACTTCAAAACAAACGCTTAAAGCCACATTGCAATAAAAATGGAACGAAATAAGTAGCGAAGAATGTAATAAATTGGTGACCAGTATGCCCAAGAGATTCGATGCAGTCACAAAATTAAGAAATGGTCAAACAAAATATTAATAAAAACAGTAAAGAGCTTCACCACTCGGTCGTTCTCACTTCCCTCACTCCACTTCTAGTTTTGAAGTCATAAGTATAAAAGGATATGGACTCTTCCTCCCCAATTAATACCACATCGGTCAAAGTCCGTAGGATGACCCACAGATGGCACCTCTGTGGCCGAACCAATTGTATTGGCAGGGAGTACCAACTTCCAGAAGCGACGCGTCAAAATTTCATGATATTCTGATTCTTTGTTTACAAGCTACAGTGCTCGAAGTGACGCTACTTTTGCTATTTTTAAAAACATGGAAAAATCCGAATTTCGTGTGTTGATAAAACATTGCTTCTTGATGGGAAAAAACACCGTTGAAACAAGAGCATGACTTGAAAAGTGTTATTTGGAATCTGCTCCGTCGAGACAAATGTTTGAGAAGTGGTTTGCCGAGTTTAAATGTGGTCGTAGCTCGACTGAGGACTTGCCCCGCAGTGGAAGGCCAAATGAAGCTGTTACTCCAGAAAACATTAAAAGAGTCCACAAAATCGTTTTGGCCGATCGTAAAGTGAAGTTGTAAGAGTTAGAAGACACTCTAAAGATATCGAAAGGCAGTGTGCACACAATTTTGCATGGGCATTTGTCGATGCGGAAGCTCTTTTCTAAGTGGGTGCCGCGTTTGCTCACAGTGGACCAGAAACAACAACGTGTCGACGATTCGAAGGCCTGTATGAAGCTGTTTCGACGCAATAAAAAAGATTTTTTGCGGCGGTATGTGACAATGGATGAAACTTGGATCCATCATTTCACACCAGAGTCAAATCGGCAGTTATCCGAGTGGACAGCAGCGGGAGAACCGCGACCAAAAACTCAAACATCGGCTGGCAAGGTAATGGCTTCAGTTTTTTGGGATGCACATGGTATATTATTCTTAGACTACCTTGAGAAGGGAAAGAGCACCAATACCGATTATTATATACCATTACTCGAACGTTTGAAGCGAGAGATTGCTGCTAAACGGCCACACATGCAGAGGAAAAAAATACTGTTTCATCAAGACAATGCTCCGTGTCACAAGTCGATCAAAACAATGGCAAAATTGCATGACTTGGGCTTCGAATTGCTTCCGCACCCACCGTATTCTCCAGATCTAGCCCCCAGCGACTACTGGCTCTTCGCAGACCTAAAAAAATGCTCGCTGGCAAAAGATATGGCTCAAATGAAGAGGTAATCTCCGCAACTGAGACACATTTTGAGTCGAAAGACAAGTTGTTCTACAATACTGGTATCGAAAAGCTAGAGAGGCGTTGGACGGATTGTATCACTCTTGAAGGAAACTATGTCAAAGGATAAAGCAAAATTAGACCGAAAAAACTGTATTTTCTTTGTTATCCTACGGACTTATTGACCGATGTGTTACTTCTCAGCACGACTATGCTTGTGCTTCGCACATAAGGGCTGAAATTGTCTGTAACACAAATCATTCTATATAAAAAAGATTCTACTTTATAAAATGTCATGTTTATTTATGTATTTCTCCAGATGGAATTTCTTTCATAACTATATGGAGTCCTGTTGTCCAGGTTTTTTTTACAACTAAAACATTTTTGTGTAATATTTTTTTTTTTTTAATTTAATCGCTATAAAAATAAGGATTGCTCCCATCGAAACACAATTTCTAACTTAAAGAATTCAAGACTAGATTTAATGGCTACTAACGGTTCTCTGTGCTGCCTAAGGCTACGTATACACTTGAGGACGAACATGAATGAGACAAGCGTATATAAAATAACGCAAACGAAGACGCATGAGGCACACAAATCGAATACGAGCCGAGGCAAACTGCTTCAGCACACACAGAGACCTAACGAATTCTATGATGTAATTTTGTGCTCAAGTGTGCACGCAGCTTTAAATATTAGTGGTTGTAGCTCTGCTACTGTAAATTTTTCGCGAATTTAAAACGGACGCGGATCTTAGTATATCACTCCTTTTGCATTAGGCATTTAGCTAACCAGCAAACCATTCTACTTGTTACAACAGCAAAATAAAGCTACGCATCTATCAGACGACAATAAGACCAGTGCTCTATTGCGATTGTTAAACTTTCAAAAGGCATCGGAAAAATCATCGGACCGGCAAAAGGAAGCAAATTGTTTTCATTAGATTTAATTCAAAAACAATATTTAGTTTTTTTTTATGTTTCTCGCCAGCAGAAAGGAATAATTAAAAATTATTATTAACCATAAACAATAACAACAAAAAAATCAATACGTTTTTTTCTTCAATTAGATGCACATTTCTTTTTTTTTTCAATTTTAACACGATAAAAGACTACAAGAAATAATAATAATAATAAAAAAAAACTGGAAATGTTTTAAGAAATAAATCAAAATCATAATTATTAATAGTAACAGTATTCGATTTTCTCTCCTTACAAACTCTATAAGAGCAATTGGAAAAAAAATGTTATTTTTTTATTTTTTTTTTGTTTTATTTAAATTAGTTACAGCTGATGTATATTTTGTTTACTCATTAGTTTAAAATTTTATCTAAATGAATCACATCACAATTATTGTTAGAATAAGAAAAACGATAAACAAAACAGAAAAAGGAACGAAAAATTTACAACTATTATGTTGTGTGTTGAGCAAAATTTTGGTAATGGTTTTATTTTTATAAATCATAAACAAAAAGATCAGACATTAAAATTGTTTGTTTTTTTTTTTAAATTATTGATTTGAAATCCACTCTTACATTACTTACCGTACACCCTTGTTAATTTTTTTTTTCATATTTTTAAATGCATTTCATTTTATTTAAAAAGATTCTTTTTAACATCCACTTATTCAAAAAAAAAAATTGTTTTTCTTGATTAAACATAATTTGTACGGGGCGAAATAATATACAATATAAGCGCGAAAAAAAAAGAAGATTATAACAGTTTCTCTTTAATTATTAATTAAATTCTTTTAAATAAATACTAATAATAGAAAAAAATGAACTATTACTCTCGCTATTTATACATTAAAACTATAAAATTAAATCAACATTTTATTATTATTTTTTTATTTTGTTTTATTTTTTTTTAATGCTAAACGACGATTTTCGCGATTGAGCTATAACTTAAAATAAACGAATAAAACTAAAACGAAGCTAAACTTAGCGACAAGTAATTTTTTTTTTGTTTTTGTGTTTTTTTCTGTGGTTTTTTTTTTAAAAATGTATAAAACAATCGAAGGACAAATCTATGCAGAAATTATAATTATTTATAATAAAAACAGTTTCCGGCTGCTTTGTGTGTTAGAACAATTTGTGGTTGTTGTTTTTTTTAAGTTTTCCAATTATTTTGACGGCTGTTGCTTGGCCCGGGTGCTTGAGGTGGTATCATCTCTAGAAGATATCTTTGCATTTCGGTTGCTCGTTGAATATCAGCTAAACTTGGGGGATTTTTACCTGCTGTAATTTCAAAATTTATTCAAATTGAACATTTTTAATATAATTTTTATTTTTCTAAGTTCGTTCCTTATGAAAAAAAAAATTCGATTGTACTTACCAACAGCTTGCGCAGCCTGTGCCATTGCTAAATGATACGAATACAAAAGTGGTGTAAACTGCATCATTTGAGGATTTCCAGCGGCTAAGCCTTGTTGTAAACCTGCAGGAAAAAAAAACGTGTCATATATTTCGCTACGATGAAAACAAAGCAAAGACTGAACCCTACCTCGAAAGACTTGTTGTTGAAACGCTTGCATTGCTGCAGCTGTTGCAGCTTGATTAGAATTTGCCAAATTTCCTAAGTTACCCAGATTTCCCAAACTATTCATATTCATGTTACCTAACGAATTCATTTGAACAGCCGACGAGAATTTATCAAATGGTGATGGTGGCGGTGGCGCAGATATTGAAACTGACGAATTAGGTGTTGGAGTCTGTTCGTGCCGTGGCGTTCGCGGTGCAGGAGGTGGCGGTGGAGGCGTTGGTTGACTTGGAGGAGGCGGTGTGGGACGAGGTGTTGGAGTTGGAGTTATTGATTTAGCTGGCAAAATTTGTTGCTGTTGCTGTTGCTGTAACTGCTGATGTTGCAATTGTTGCTGATGCTGTTGTTGTTGTTGATGGTGTTGTTGATGTTGATGTTGCTGATGCTGTTGCTGATGCTGCTGCTGATGCTGCTGCTGCTGATGCTGCTGCTGCTGATGAAGTTGTTGCTGCTGCAGTTGCTGCTGCTGTTGTTGTTGTTGTTGGGGTGGAGGAGGCTGCGTTAGCTGCGGAACGGGTGTGGTTGGATGTGAATCGACTGGCGATGGACTACTTTGGGTAGCTAGCCTCTGTTCAATTTCTTGTTCCTGAGAATAATGATAGTAAAGTGATTGCCGTAATACTTTTGGAGAAATAACAAAATTCCAACCTGTTGCAGTGCTTTCACAAAAGCAGTCTTCAGTCGATTCGTGTGTTCGGCTTTTAATGCCTTTTTCACATTTGTCGTGACACATTGTTCACAAATCACTTTAGGGTCTTTACCCGCTGAAAATAAGTGTTTTATTTATATTTATTAAATAATCTATAGAATATATTTAGAGTTAGAACATGTATAAAATTATCCCTTATCCCCCTGTGGGATGGGGGCTGTAGAATTCACCCACAGCCAGTCCTGCTTGCCCTAAAAATGGCAAATGGACACTCACTGGATCATGGGCTTATCACCCGTGATATTAAGACTTAAATGATACGAGAAACGGATACAGCGCCTCGGATACGGACTGATTCTATGGTAACGACTTTTGGCATTCGAAAACGGACTATGATTGGCTTCTGGAACGTTCGAACATTGAATGACGGGGGAAGAGCTGGGGTTACTCGGTCCTTGTACCGCCAATCAGTGATCGACCGTGAAATGGAGCACTATAAACAAGTCCTGGCATAAGCTGTTGCTCAGGATCGCACGTTGTGAAAGAGAGTTGTTTCTGTCCTATGCCCCTATAGGGGGCCTTAACTGGAATTTGATTGATTGATTGATAAAATTATTGCCAACAAGTAGGGCGCAGCTTTATTATTCGCGAGACAAGTTGGGGATGTGAAGACTAAGTGAATGGGGGTCTGCGTATGCAGACGATCTGCTCGTCCTCTTGGAGGGTAGATCTCGGGCTGAGCTCAAACGGAAAGGTTGCGAAATGCTAGACGTTGTGTTAAACTAGGGTGCTAAGGTTGGAATTCAGGTATCACCGGAAAAGACAATGACATTGCTGCTAAAGAGCAGATTGTCGCATAGTCGGTACCTCGTGATAATAGCAAATGGCATGAGGCTGACCTTCGGTGCGAAAGGGGGTTACCTGCGGGTGCATATGCATGACCGCCTGGATTTCAAGGAGCATCTCTGCTCGAGCTCGAAAAGCGACTGTGGAGTGTTTTGAGTGAATGGGGACGGTTCGTGTCATAAATGGCGGCCTATTGGTTGCTTGCGCGGCTTATAAGTTGTCGGCGTGGTACGAACTCGCTACGTCTGCTATTGGTTGTTGGATGATTCTGTCGTGCTAGCGAAGTATGTTGTATGCGTGCATACCTGTATGTCGAACGGTTTCAACCGATTCCATGCAGGTATTAATGTATGCTGCCCCACTAGACCTGGAGGTTATTCGGAGGGCAATAATGTTCATGGCCTGGAAAGGAGTGCCAATGTTACAGAGCGACTGAGTGACGGACGAGGAGGTCCCACCCAGAAGCCGTCTGGACGAGCGCATGGTATCTAGGTGGCAAACTAAATGGGATGAATCTATCAACGGTCGTAGCATCAAGGATGGCCAAACAGAGAAAACCTAAAATTTGACTTCAGCCTAAGACTTGGTTTTCTCCTTACAGGTCACGGTAGTATAAATGCGTTTTTATTCAAAATGGATTTTCACGACAGCCCTTTTTGTAGTTGCGGCTTTCAGCGCAAGGTTTATATATTTTTTCGAAGTGCACTCGAGAGTAGACTTGATTATAATGGCAGATTCCCGATCGAAGGCTGGTGCTAATACTAAATCGCGTAAAGATATTCGCGGTGACTCTGGCGATGCCTGTTCTCCGTCAGGTGGACAACAAATCTTGTCAATCGAACAGCTGTTGAAGCATTTTCGGAAGATGAAGGCTTCGATGAGAAGGTTTATTGCGGCCTTGTTGTCGCTTGAAGGTAAAGTCGTTTCGAAACTCCATAACGTTCTCGAGTCTTTACTGAAACGGGCCAATGCTCTTGAGCAAGGATCTCCGATTTGGAAGGTGCGCTCGCTGGAAGCACAAAATCTTGCAAGTACGGCTATCCAATGCCGTTGTTAGGGGAATTCCAGTTATGCCAAAAGCTATATCTTCTAACTATTGTCCGATCTTTAGCTACTGTCATTGAACATGAGCTGTGCTTCACTAGAGCTATTCATGTTACATCTCAACCTTATAGCCAACGATCGGACGATAGTTCATCATTACGTTCATCTACTGCGATGCCACTGCTACTTATTCGATTCTCTAGCTCTAGTGAATGCAGAGTTTTCGTCAGAAAATTTTATTACTATGTTGGTGGAGTGCAGCTAAATAAACTCAATGGGTTTACGAGCAATGGTAGGATCTATGTAAATAAGAGCCTTCCGACGTCGAATGGTAACCTTCTTGAAAGACCTTATGCCTGCGTAGATCTGGCCTGTTACATTCAGCGTTTACCAGAGATGGTAGGGTATTCGTCAAACGACAGTCAATGTAACCTGTCATTCGTATCTTTTGTGATGATGATTTAGGTACATCGTCATATGTCAGTTCCTGGTGATACACCTGTGGAAACTATTGCGATGAGACGTACTTGTGCAGCGGCAGTTAAATCATTTTTCGATATAGCCTAGCTATCTTCAAGAATCTTCACATTAATGTTTATAATTTTTCCCTCTATTTTGTACTTAAATTCTTTTCTTTTAGTTTTCCTTGTCATTCTTCAATCTGTTCAATATGCTAAGTTATTGGTTTCTTCTTTGTACTGCTAGCCTCTCTCACTGGTTCCTGTGCGTCGATAATGGTATATAACACTTCCCTGAACATAACTAGGCCTCTTCTTCCTTCTGTAGCCAGTCGATCGAGTTTAATATTTGTTTGCTGAATGCTAGAAGTATTCCCAAAAAATTACTGATTTCTGCTTATTTTTTCAAAACTCTGATGTGCATGCAACCTTGATATCTGAATCATGGCTGAAGGACCACATATCAACATCACTTGCCAATGCTCCTGGCTATAATTTCTTTAGAAACGATCGCAAAAATATGCGCTGGTGGGCTTGGTATCTACGTTCAGTGCAATTTTCCGTTCAAAAATATTCTCTTCGAGTACATGCTGCATTGAATTTATTTGTGTCGAAATCGGTTCGGGAGTTGAAAAATTTGTTCTTTTTTCTCATATTGCCCTCCGAAGGCATTTTCTGAAGCAGGAGTTTATTCTTTTGTCGATACTATTTCTAATTTAACTCATTCGTATAGTAAAGTTTTAGTTGGTGGTGGCCTTAATGTGGACTAGCAAACGAAATATTCACGTCGTGATATTTTCCTGTCACTTATTTGCTCGATTCATTTATCTGTTGTTAACACTGAGCCTACATTTTTTTATGCTGCCAACTTATTATTACTTAATCTTTTCATGCATTCCGACAAAAATGTTGTTTTGTATTCAAATGTCTCCCTTCTCTATTACTGATCACGACTTCTTATTCTTAAGTAGCAATGTTCGCCTCGATAAAAAAAACCCAATAAATCAGTTGATGAATTATCTCAGGCATTAAACTCTATAAAGTCACAAGCAATTGGTTATGATAATATACATCCTATATTCTCGGTTGATCTAATTAAAAATTTCTTAAGTAATAGATCACAACAGGTTAAATGTTGCTCGACTTTCTCTTCTCTTTATGGTCTTTTGTCTGGTGTTCCTTAGGGCTCTATCATAGGTACATTATTCTTCAGCATGTTTATAACCTTTATAACCTTCCTAATGTAGTGTGTGATTGCAATATCCATATGTATGCTGATGATGTTCAGCTGTATTTGAGTACGCCTATGGAATTGATTGAAGACTGCGCGGCTCGTGTATCATCGGATCTATCGGAAATTTCTGAATGGTCCCACGCAAACGGCCTCACTCTTAATCCTAGCAAATCACAATGTATCGTTTTTTTCTACACATATGGATGAATCTGGTTATTCTAATAAGCCTCCAATTGAACTGAATAACATTGAAATCGCTTTCCTATCACTGGTACGTAGTTTCGGAAACACATTAAATTTTAATAAGAGCTCCAATATCGCTAGTATGTTAAGAAAAATCCATGCCACTCTGCATAGGTTGTGGCTATATGCAGATGTTTTACCTTCTAGCCTGCGTATGGCGTAATAAAATCTCTAATTCTGCCGTTTTTGTGATTCTGAGTAGAGTTACAGTATACGAATAGGCCTTCTTCGGCTCATTCGAGTTTGGGAACAGAGAGTTTAATCGAGCTGACACATGTCGATGTTTCAAAAGTCAACGATTTACAGCTCGTATTGAAAAGATAATAACCACCAAAAACAACTTGCAAAGTAATTCTCGAGAGTTCAAATTTATACTGAGTTTACAAGTCTTGCGAAATAAAAAATCGATTGAAGGAAATAAGACAGAAATAATCTTCGATTTGAAAATTTTTCGCTTTGGACTGAAACCCTGTGTCCCTGTGCTCTAATAGGAGAGGGTCCGTTCATAAACATTAACTCTAGTTCTAGTTCCTCATTAGGGGAAACCCAAGATGTTTTATGATGACTCTTGTTTCGACTCATAAGGTCGTGAAAAATTGTGTCATTTTGTATGAGAGTAGGTAGGGGTGGAGGCAAGTAATTTTATTCTCTTACTAATAATGCTAATAAAATACTTCCAACCTAATCTCAGTTCACTGAGCTTTAAACGTACTGATAAATTGGTTTATTGTATTCCGTGAAAAACGCAGTTTGTATGGGAGGTGATGGACGAAGTGAAATGTTTCATGGTAAATTTCAAGTTTGTAGCTTTCATAATTTTCGAGGAAATTGAACAATTTTTGTCTGAACTTATGGCATTTGTATAGGAGGTAGCAGAGAAAGTGGACATCAACATTCTAATCACATTGTCTTGTTACAATTTTAAAGTCTCTCATATGTTCAAAGGAGAAATACTTTTCTTTAATTTCCAATACAAAATTTGTATAAGAGGTGGTAGAAGGAGAGAAGCGAAGTTTATATTTTTTTTAACATTTATTACAATTATTAAGGGACAAATTCTGACAAAATTTTAAGTTTGCACTTTTTCTAGTTTCAATGAAAATCGATTCAATGCATTTACCAAAATTATGCATTTGTATGGGAGGGGTTAGAAGGAGTATTCAAATCAAAACCAATTTTTATGATACAATGATATTTATAATAATATATTTTTTTTCGTTTGTATGGGAGGGGGTAGAAGGAGTGAGGTTAAGTTGATAGATTTTCCAAAATTGGTTTCAAATGTAATAAATTAATTATGAAAAAAATTGGTTCTTTTAGCTTTGCTAGTTGCAATGAAAACCGAATAAGTACATTTTTGAAAATTGTATGGGCGGAGGTAGAGGGAGTAAGGGGATCAGATCAATAGACAGACGGACAGACAGACGGTCACTCGGAATCAAGGTTTTTGAGTGACAACAAATATTTCTGTACCCTTGGCGACCCTGTGCGAGCATTATTTCTTAGCGTTACGGTAAGGCAAACACAATATACTCTCATATTTCATCTAGAGTATAGAAAAGATGATAACCTGGGTGTAGCCTAGTAGTTAAGCGTGTTGGCCTACAATGCGAGGTCGTGAGTTCAAAGCCCTGTCGACGTTTAATTCAAGCACACTGCTTGCGTGGATAAATTCATAGAGTGTTGTGCGAAGGGCTAACAACCCTTTCACAATAACAAATAAATCTTAAGGAACCTGAAAGTCAGAAGGCCAAAGCTCGATTTGCGCTATAGTACCATCGAAGAAGAAAAAAAGATGATGTTTGAATAGGTCACGAATAGAATGGATCTAAAGATCGAAAGTCAAAAAAGTAGGTGCCCTACAAGACGATAATCGGAAATAAAAAAAAGTTGGCCAGGCGCCGAAAGACTGATTGTCATTCAGCATTAATTAAATTCCATCATGCTATCGCGACGTAAATAATAAGTGTTTACCAGCAGCGCACATATAAATTGTTTACGAAGATGTAAAACACAGAATCCAAATGTATATCTTAAGGACATTCAAACGAATGGTAATTCAATGCAGAAAAAAGTAGTATTTGGTTGATTTTCCAACGAGATTTCTCGCTAAAACTTATCTTCTATTCCAAGTACGAAATCATTTAGAAATTAGCATCATTTACCTTGCTTCTCCCATTTCCAAACTGGTGTAAAATCAATTTTGCACTGCGCACATCTAAAAGGCGGTAAAACTGAAGATGGTTTTTTATCTTTTGTTGTAAGATAGTCGACTACATGCTCCAATCCCAATAAATAAACAAATTCTGTATTACTGGGATTCGGTATAAAGTGCATTTCAGGAGGAGGCGGTTTTGGCGGCGGTATCTATAGAAAATAAGAAGTTGAGAAGAAACAAATTCAATTATAATAATAATTTATTTTTTTTACTTGTAATAAGGTTTTCTCCAATTGTTTTCTAAGTGCCAATTTCGCAGCGGCTTGCCTTTGAGCTGGGGTTTGTCCATCGTCTCTTGATGTTGATCGTTCATTCTGTACATTAATGGAAAAATGATTTAAATTTTATAATTAACTACTCGATGATAACAAACCTTTATCGGTGGTTCACTAGACGTCGGTAGTGGAGGCGCAGGTGTTATAGATACTGAATTGTTAATTGTCGTTCCAGGTACCTTCGAATTATCCAAAACAGTAAGCTGCTTGCATTGTAAATTTTAAATTTTTTTATTGAATAAAAATAGGACTATTATTCTGGTCAAAACAATATCTACGCTGTAGATTCTACAAATCCATAACATTTCTTTTCACTCAAGTTAACCCTGTTGATATACATTTATGCAAAATATATTTTCGATTCGATTTTCATATAAAGCCGATGAAATCTCTATGATGTGTATGGAAATGATGTGTGCAACATTTACATTTTGCTAAAATGCAACCGAATTCCCCATTGATATACAAGATAGAGTAGAGTCGACTAGAAGCTTTGAATACTAAAACATTAGAGCGACTTAAATATGCCATAAATTTTGTTTTTTACCTTAAACTTGGTCTAAAACTTTACGAAGATTTCAGCAAAGGTATTGAAACTGGATATTTTCGATTGTATAGTTTTAATTTATAGGGGGAACCTAGTTTGTAAATCGATTATTTTCAATTATTTATGAAATTCAGGAGAATCATCAATAAAAAAAATTTTAAAAATTCAATGTTTTTTCTGAGAGAAAAAAATAACCCGAAGAGATTGCAGCAAAACAAAAACTATAATCGCGATTTTCTCGAAACAGTTTTATTTGAGTATTGGATCAGGTATTTAAGCCGTCGTAACACACTACTACTCGTTATCTTATGATCTAAGTCGGCGCGTCGTATCTTTTGACATTTGGTTGACGAAACTTATTCGACAGCTCATAATCGTGTCGGAAATTATTAATGCCATGTCGTGTGCAGCAATTAGGAAAAGGAATAAATTGCATAAATATGTAAGTAAATTTTAAAGTTTGTTAGCTTTGCATTGCGCATGTTTGTTTTCTAAATAATGAAATACAAAACAAGGAAGGGCGTTTATATAAATTTATTGTTAGGCGATATTTACCATTTTCATAAGAATCATAATTTATTTATTCGTGATTTGTAAGGTGAATTGGAAATTTGTATAGCTGATGCAAGGGGGCACGCAATTACCCAAAACCCAGTTCTTATCGAAGTGTAATGTTTGTGCTCCTACAGGATTTTAATATTCTCTTCAATATGGATTCAAATTGCGTCAATAATATTGTATTTTTACATGACAACACTAAGCCGTTCATAGAATAATCGCAATATTCATCTACAATGGCGCTACAACCCAAATCGCACCTTGGCCTCCTGACATTCAGGTTCCTTAACATTTTTCATTATTTATTGTGGAAAGGTTGTTAGCCCTTCGCACAACCCTCTATCTACGAATTTTTCAGTTTTCGTAGATTGAGGTGACCAAGATATGTATATCCAACCAGGCAATGTGCTGGAATTAAAAATTGCATCGACCGGGATTTGAACTCACGACCTTCGCATTATAAGACCAACACGCTACCCACTACCCTAGCTAATCGCAATCTTCAGCTATCTATAATTCTGCATACACATACGCAAACATAATGACTCATCGGCTCGAACAATGGAGCAATCAGCGATTTCCGAACAATATCGGAAGGAGCGGCCTATGTAATAGCCGGAATGATTGCCATCGACATTCTCGCGAATGACATGCTAAGGATTCAAGAAAGAAAAGCTTCGATCCAACAAGAGGCAGCTGTTACCAGAAAATAAAAGAATAGAAAAAGGCAACATCAACAGCTATGTGGCAATCAAAGTGGGACAACACTACAAAATGCAGATGGTCCTATAAGCTAATCCCCGCAATTGAGGTCTGAACAAAAGCGGGTGTATGGGAACTGCAACTATAACCTCACGCAGTTCCTATCAGATCACGGCGACTACCGCCATTGCATAGATCAAGAAAAAGACGCGGAACACGTGTTTTTTAATCGCTTCGCAGAATGAAGAAATAATATGCAGAGTCTACCATTCATCATAGATTATATGATAGAATCATAGGAAAATTGAATGGAAATTTGCGCACTCGTAACGAATGTGCAAAAGGATCATCATAGAATCGAGAGAGAAAGGGGAGCACAAGCAATATAAGAGCACAAGCAATATAACAGCACAATCAATATAAGAGCGTAGCCAGCACCGTAAATTATACCTAACGGCAGTTCCGCGAGGAAAGTGGTTGAAGTTTATGGGCGGGGGTGTGTAGTGTGTAGTACGCAGGCGCATATCGATTGACAGTTCTCTATGTGGACAAGGTATGTGAATTGTGTATAATGTATAATGGCACGGGCTATTGGTATCTAATGAAGATTTAACAACTCCCTGGCGTAACCAGATAGAAAAGGAAAAAATCATCGAATCGAATTGCTTGTGCGTACTCAGAAGCGTCATGGAGGGCTGACAGCGGCCGAGAAGGAAGTGATTCATAAAAGCGGCATGGAGGGCCGGCATTGGCCGAGAAAAACCATATAAAAAGGGTGAGCGTTTGTGATGAAGAGAAATCAAAGAAAGAGAATAAGTCGTGTGATCGACAGAGCGAGTATTAAAAGCAATATAGAGAGAATAAAAAGTAAAACTGATTTGATGGAAAAAGCGATAAAAAAAGTTTATGGGTGTTAAAAAGTAAACTGAACTATTTTTATTATTTTTACTTGAAATCTAGCGACTCCTAGCGAACTTCAGTATTATTAACAAATTTACGTTTTATTTAAGGAGTGAAATAGGGTATAGTAATAGCCACCGGACTCGAGAAAGCAGTGAAGGGAATGTGTGCAAAGAGATTCATAGCTTCGAAAACTAAGACAGTTTGTAATGATGGAAATTTGGAACCGTCTGCAGTCCATCCCCAAGATTGTGAGTCTTGCGCATTTTCATCGCAGTGTAACACACCTCCTGAGCTTAAGTATGCAGACTCTTCACTGGTAGTGATGTTGAAAATGACAAAAAAAATTGAAAAATTTTTTTTCTTATAGTATAATTTTTTTCTAATCGGGATTCGTCTATAAATTACATTTTTCAATTAATTATATATGAAGTTAAAATATCTGATTTTGGAATTATTTCTTTATAATTGAATCCGGTCGTTTCGTCGTCAATCATTACTCCTAGATACACGACACGAATTAAAACTTTTTAACTCGCAATTTTGATAGATAGTAGAAGTTATGTATTGGATAGTGACATTAGTTACATTGAAAGGCAAGTTAAGGTATCTTAAATCGCATTGTATGTTGATCTTGATCTTAAGAAATTTTGAATGGGGAGTGCTAGCATTGAACTATTTTTTCACATCATATTACTATTAAAATGTTTTATACCAAATCTAAACTTTAAAAATTAAATAGGTACTGAAATTAGTTTAATGGATTTAGTCAAATTATGTAGTTTGTATGGGAGGTGGTAGCAAGAGTGCGGAGTTTTTAGTGATTTTTTCAAAAATAACTACGAATGTTATGAAATTCGCATCTCTTAAATTTCATACTAGTAGCATTCATACTTTTTAAGAAAATCGATTTTTTGTGAAGTTGTCAAATTGTGTCATATTGTATTTGAGGGGGTACAAGCAGTGATCAAATCAGTTAATTTTTTTTCGATCTTAATGATAATGCTAATTAGCCCAGCAAAAATCGTGGCTAGCCACTTAGGGTAGGTACTAGAGGTGAGCAAAATAACTCAATTTTGTAAACTGGTTCTCTAGTTCTAGTTCACCAAAAGGAATAGATATTTATCTTAGTTCGTTTAGTTCACCCTCTTTGTAGAACATGATACATGATCGATTGTATGAAATATGTTTGTCTCGTTTGCTCTTGCACTATACCACTATCGTTCAAAAATAAAGCACTCATACTCGTATTGGCAATGGCCGAAGCTTTGAAGCTACAAGTTTTTTTGGGAACTAGAACTTGAAGTTAGAGGCTCCTCTAAAGTTTCACGAAAACATTTCTCCAAGAGAACTGCTGGGTGTTTGGACTTCATATGCCTTCTTAGATTCCCCAAGGATCCAGCAACACAGCTTAGCATATTTCGATAATATCTGCATTTCCAGAGCTTGCCTTTACTCTTTAGCACTTCAACAAAATTATCTGACCCAGCAAAAACACCATAAATTTAAAACATGTGCATGTGCGGAATGAGAGGGCAGCGCAGAAGCCGCTCTTTACGAACGATGAAGTTTTGCCTGCACGTGAATGCCTGAATTGAATTGTGAACCGCATCCAGCCTCGCAAAACTTTCAGTCAGCTCACTGCCAGTTCAGTTCGAACTAAATGTAAAATTTTAGGGAATAGCTCGATTGGTTCAATGAAGTGAATAGTTCGAATGAACTGATTAGTTCGTGAACTACACATCTCTAGTAGGTACATGGCTGGCCAAACCAGCACAATCGTAGCCATCGGTTACGATTTTTTAAGAATAGGCTATGCATAAAACCCATTTAGGGAAGCACTCCCTAAAAAATTGGAAAAAAAATCGATTTGTTTTATTTCCGATTAATAATATAGGCTGGATTCTAAATCGAATGTCGAAAACCGCACCATTCTCGGATGAATAGAAGTGTTTCAAATATTGATATAAGCCTGTGAAGTCATGCATATTGACGCATCGCTTGTAGCTTGGCGCTCGGCTCACTCCCCGGCCGCGCCGGCTCACAACCACATAATCAAAATTTTCATTATGATTTTTTTACAAGGTTATTGCTTGCACGAGAAAATTTCTAAACTTTGAAGCTTTATAGAAAATTCCATATCAATTATTTTTAATCGCCATTTACTCTATTTGCTAAGTTTCGAGTAAAATACATGCCTGCAAAATTTGGACGAAATCGGCCAAGTAGTTCATGAGAAACGTGCACCTTAATTTGCACTGAAAATGCTCTTGAGAGTGCTCCCCTTAATGTCGCAGGTACTTCGGCTACCTACAGTAACCAACCTGCGTAGCCTACTCATGCATACAAACAGTAAAATTTCGTCCCTAGTGTGGTACCTTTCGTATATGCCTAACCGGCGTATCCTACGGTTGTTTTTGGCACGAAACGCGTGAGGCACGTTTCGGTATACCAAACAGAAACGATAGATGTATTAGTAGATTACTGATTTGGTCGTTATTCGAACCATAGGGAAGTACCCTAACTTCGACGGTTATTAAAGTGCTTGGTGGCTACGATTTTTTGCTGAAAAGTATTCAGTCCCCCATAACAACTGAAATTATTTGTCAATAACAGCCAGTACAACTGAAGAATATACCAGCTTCTTCACTCGTTACGGTCGTTTTCACTTCCCTTCCCCTATCTTCCCAATTCCATTCCTTCCCTTCATGACTGTGTTTGTGCATTGCACATAAAGGCCGAAATTGTCTATAACACAAGTCTTTCTGTGAAAAAAAAAAACAAATAAGAAATCTAGGCTTTAAAAATTAAATCATCATCATCAATGGCGCGACAGCCCAAATCGGGCCCTGGCCTCCTGAAGTCGTCGCCTCCAATCGTCTCGATCCAAAGACCGCGTCCTCCAGCTGCTAATTTTTAGAATGGCTTTGCTGTCTTCATCAACCGAGTCTTCCCATCGCTTGCGTGGTTTGCCTACCGGCCGGTTACCACTCGCTTTGCCTTTAAGAGCACGTTTGGGGATTCTTCTGTCTTCCATTCGCTCTACATGGCCAGCCCACTGCAGTTTACGTAACTTGATGAACGTTGAAGCTTCTGGCTCGTCGTAGAGTTGATACAACTCATGGTTGTATCTTATTCGCCATTCCGTTCCTTCCTTCACAGGTCCCAAAATTCTTCGGAGGACCTTTCTTTCGAATGCGTTAACTGCTTTTTCGGAAGTTCGCGTTAATGTCCACGTCTCGCTGCCATAACAGAGCACAGGTCGTATAATAGTTTTATAAATCCGCAGCTTATTGTTCCTGTGCACTTTCTTGGATTTCATTATTGGAAGTACCGAATAATACGTCTTATTTGCTAGTATTATCCGTCGTTTGATTTCGTCTGTTTCATTACCGTCCTTTGCTAGATTAGCCCCAAGATATATGAAGTTGTCCACACTCTCCAAATTATATTCCGCAATTGTTATGTTTTGTCTGATTGGCGTTCTCCTTCTTGTTTGCGTCATTACTTTTGTTTTGTTTTCATTAATGCGCAACCCGACTTCTTTTGCGGCGGAGTCAAGATTGACAAATACCTCCTTAGCACTAGGGAAGGATCTTGCTAGAATGTTAATGTCGTCAGCGTATGCTACTAGTTGGGTGGACTTGAATAGTAGTGTCCCGTTGGTGTCGACTGGGATTTTTCGGATGACATACTCTAGTGCCAAGTTGAAAAGCATAGGAGCTAGACCATCTCCCTGCTTTAAACCACATTCCGTTCGGAAGCTGGTTGTGGAATCGGTTTGTATTCTCACTTGGGATTCAGTGTTCGTCATTGTGAGTCTTGTTAGTCGGACTAGTTTTGGAGGAATTCCAAAGTCAAGCATGATTTGGTACAGTACGCTCCTGTCGATACTGTCGTATGCTTGTTTAAAATCTACGAATATTTGGTGCACGTCTGTGTTATATTCCCAGCATTTCTCAAGCACCTGTTTCACCGAGAATATCTGGTCTGTTGTAGATCGTCCGGTTCTGAATCCGCCTTGGTATTCGCCAATTATTTGATTTGTATAGGGCTTAAGACGACGTTCAATTATTTTTGTCAGTATTTTATAGGACGTACACAACAATGATATACCTCTGTAGTTCTCACAGCAGAGTTTGTCTCCTTTCTTGTAAATTGGACATATAATGCTTTTTCGCCAGTCGTCGGGTATGATTTCCTCTGTCCAAATTTTGCATATCATGCTGTGCAGTATTTCAGCGACACAGTTTCCACCGTTTTTCAGAAGTTCAACTGGTATTTCGTCAATTCCCGGCGCTTTGTTTCGTTTTTGGTCACATAGGGCTGCTTTGATTTCAGGAAGCGTGGGTGGTGTCGATGATGGTTCATCTTCGTCAGTTGAGGCTTGAATTGAAATGTTGTCTGTCGTTATCGGTGCTATTGGGATGGGATTCAAAAGATGTTCGAAGTATGAAGCCCATCTCCTTTTGATTTCTTCTGTGTCGCTGATGATATTGCCCTCTGCGTCTTTGCAGAGACTGGTTTTTGGTTTATATCCCTTTTTCAAGTCTTTTACTATGGCGTATGCGTCCCGCGTATTATTTTTTCTCATGTCGTCGTCCATTTTTTGTATCTTGTCATTATGGTACTTCCTTTGTTTTCGTCTGCAGGTCTTTTTCGCATATCGCCTAAGCTCGTCATATTTTTCTTTTTTGGCTCGTGTTGGTCGTTCAGTAAAAATTTTGTAAGCTTCGTTCTTTCTAAAATTAAATAGGTACTGAGAAAACTAGTGTACTAGATTTAGTGAAATTGTTCAGTTTGTATGGGGAGGTGGTAGGAGTGAGGGGTGTGTTGTAATTTGTCAAAAATAAATACTAACATTATGCAATTGACATTTCGCAAATTTGAGATAAGTAACATTCATACTTTTGAAGAAAATCGAGTTTTTGTCAATTTATGAAATTGTGTCACTTTGTATGGGAGGGGGTAGAAGGAGTGAAGCTAATCAGTTAATTTTTTTTTCGATATTAGTGCTATATAAGTATTTAGTACACAATTTTTGGTGGATAAACGCACTCAGAAAATCGATTTTTAGTATTTCGTGAAAAAGTTCAATTTGTATGGTGGAAGGAGTGCGGTAATTCAAATAATTTTTATACCATAGATCACATTTACGATGAAAATAGTATATTCTGAGTTTCATATTATTAGTTCATATAGTTTCTAAGATAATTTGAATACTGTAAATTTTTGAAAATGAGTTATTTCGTATGGGAGGGGTAAAAGCAGAGCGATTTGTACCGTTCGCGAACTTGCCCTTACTTTTTCATCAAAAACAACGTGCACAAACTTTAAACTAGCTCAACGCCTTCTCAAGCTAGAGAGTGCACAGACAGACGGACGGACGGACATCTGGTTTTGAGATTTTTGAGAGATAACATTAACTTCTGTATCATTCATTCTTCTCCGAGCCTTTTTCTTTGCTTTACAAACTTAAGATCAAACTTATAATACTCTCAGATTTCATCTAGAGTATAAATACCGTGAAAATGAATTACCAATTAACCGAAAACATCTCATTTATGAGAAATATTGACCAATGTCAAGTTTAAATTGAAGCTCAATTTGATAAAGTTCTCAGCAAAAACTGAAACGTCAAATTTAATAAAGCACAACATTGTGAAATCCATTTAAAAATATATATCAGCTTTTTGTGTCGTGTTCACTTTAAGGGGTTGAGCTGGTAGTACGTCTATACCTGGGGTTTTGGAAACTATTTCTTTCTTGTGGATATCATGCTCCTGGTATTTTGAATGCTTTGGTGGTCTGCAGTCTAATTTCTTCTGTGAGATTTCTAAATCCGAAAAAGCAATCCAATAATATTTGCTTCTTTGATAGCATTCCAGAGCATACAGCTGAACTGTACATACTTTCAAATAAGTAATAATATTGACATATTCTATTATATGTATATATATTTTTTATTTTTTTTTTCCCATCGGAAATAACTTAGGGGATCACCCATTAATGCGATGCAGTTAAGTTGACATGGATACGGGGGAACAAGTGGATATAGAAAAATCAGTAAGGAAACACAGGAGGGAAGAGTTTGAAGTGGTGGTGAGCGTTGCTCTTAAATTGTTGAATCTTGTATCACGTTGGATAGTGTCGTCCGAGGAATGAAGGACTGCCTAAATTTCACTGTTCTCCACGCCAAGGGCTTGACAGTGTACTCGTGTGAGCGTGCAGCTTGGCGAGTATTTCGGGGGGCATTAAATAGAGGGGGTAGATAGTTCCTTGCTGCAATTACCATGGAAATATCATAAAATGCAGAATGCTCCGATATTTCGACGATGCTCGAGGGAATCTACTGAGGCTGATATAGCCTCGTCTCCAATTAATCGGAATACATGTTTCTAGATACGGTCAAGGAGAGCCCAATGAAATTTTGTGGACAGGCGACAGTCTAAACATGCGAGTTGTACTCAAGATGTGGTCGGATATAAGCCTTATAGCTAGTTTGGATGCAGAAAAGTAGTTCTTACACTTCCGCAGATACCTAGACGTTTTGAAGCATCAAGAGCGACTTCGTAAATGTTTTAGCTCCAATCAAGACGATTGTTAAATTTTACACCTAGTAATGTGAACTCTGCAGAAGGTGAAATCTGTACGCCATTCAAAGACATGTTAGCGACCGACGTCGAAACGTTATGTTTAAGAGATATATGACAGGATTGCGCATTAAACTCTACTCTATTTTTCCTGCCCCATTCTAGAATTAAACTGAGGTCAGAGTTCAATGACTGTATTGACTAATTACGGCATGAGGCTACCGACGTTAGACGTGCCTCCGCAGGGGAGTCAAATTGGTAGTCCTGTCATCTATGAAACAATGAATAGGATTGAGAGTAGACGACAGAAGGTGGTTTATGAAGACTAAAAAGAGGGTACCCCTGAGGGACTCCAGAATCAATGGAAAAGGATGCAGAAGTTACATCGTCTAGCAAGACTCAAATAGAGCGCTCGAAGATAAAATTCTCAATCCATTTAAGAAAAGCTATGTTAAAACCATAGGCCTTTAGCTTGGCTAAGAGACATTTGTGCCAAACTCTGTCGAACACTTTAGCAATGTCAAGAACAAGTTCGTATTCTAAAAAAATGTTGGCGTCGTTTTTGTACTTTTGGTTGTAAGTTTGTAATCAATAAAAAAAAATCCCTACAATTTTAGACGGACAGGATAGCTATTTTCATTGTGCCGAAATTACGCAATTTTGTCCATCTCGATAAAATTACGTTCGAAATTACATAATTTCTCATACAATGAAGTCATTTAGAAATTACGAATTTTTATATAATTTCACAGAAATTTCGCCTATTATTACTTTTGCGCGGATTGAATGCACTCAGATTTTTAGATTCAGCACGTCAGTTCAGCATTTCGTTGTCGTTTGCCAATAATAATAATGATTCTGCCGGTTTTCCACAGCGACAAGTGAAAAATAAATTATGTAATGTGAATACTTTCACGTCATTTACAAACTACCCGCTCGAATTTACGTAATTTCGGTGCAGAGTAAACACGCCATTAGGCAACGAAAGATGAAAATATTAAGGCAATAAAAATTGTATGGCAAATTCAGTTAAGAAGAATTTCTTTGATGCTCTTGACTCTTAGGAAATCAAGACAGAACTGTGCGATTATTGTTATCTTGAGCGGATAGAGATGTATTTTAAAATGAAATAACACGGTGCAAGAATCTTTTGAGAATATTCATTTCGGTTAACGATTCGTGAACCGAAATGAATTTTTGACCATTCCTTTTCATGATATCCTAACTTTTATCAATAGTACGGGACTCGATGAGGAACTCTAGAGCCATCTACCGGGAGACATCACAATAGGCGCATCAGTGGGCACAGTGATAGAGGAAAATAAACTAACACCACCATGTAATCTAAGCATCTTTTTAGATATCCATATCCTTTCATAGAATCGAAAGTGCAATTATTCTTCCCAATAAATACTCAACTAGAAAAATGATTCATTCTAGCAACTTTCTGTTTCTTTTGTAAGCTCAAAACTTATTGATGGAAAAGATATAATTCTTAAATTTATGATCAAAAACAAATTAAAAACAGATATTCGGATTAAGCAAATAGAAATGTTCAAGAAGTCTGTCTGAATATCCCCTCCTCCCCCCCCAAAAAAAAAATAAACTACGCCAGAATTCGACTGAAAATTCAAATGTAAAATTTTTTCAAAAAAAAAAACACTTAGCCGTGTATGTTGGTTCAATACATTACGGCGACTCACATTGCGTGGCTTAATTCCAGCTGGTGGAGCAGACGTAGGTGTTATTGTCACAGATGGCGTAATTGTGAGATTGGGTCCCGTTCGCGGAAGACCCGAACTATTACGTAATGGAGGTCCGCCAGGCGTTAATGTAGCACCACCGGGCAAGGAAGATCTAGGAGGCGGTAGAACGATATTCGTTCGTCCCGATATTGACTGGTTTCTATTATTACTGCAAATGAACAAGAAAAAAGAAAACGTTACTCGTGAAATTTCAAATTATTTGATGAGAAAAAAACAATCACCTTAAAGAGGACACTGGTCGAATTTTCGAATGTGCAGGAAGTGGAACAGCGGTCGTCGGTGTAACACTGAGCGAGCCTTTCGTAAGAGACACTGGTATTGACGCGAGGGGATTTGTTGGTGAAATATTCGTCGGTGTTACAATTAAATTTTCCTTCATTATGTGCTGTGATTGTTTCAATTTTTTTAATAACACTAATTTCGTTTCTTCATTTCGTAGCTCTTCGCGTAATTTTCGAAGACCTCGTTCACGGTCTCGTATCTCCGACGGTGATAGCTCTTTTATCGGAATTATTAAAGGCATCTCCTCGTCATCAGTCTCAGAATCGATATTGCCGTTTTGTTGTTGTCGACCGTTAATTTTTGCCGGCAACAAAACAATATCCGGCGTTTCCGCATAGGATTTAGGTTCAGTTCGTGGTCGAAGTACTCTTCGCGCATGTCTTCCATCTTCAATGTGATCGTATGAAATTAGGGGCGGCGGTGCCGGCGTTATTGTTAAACTAGAATTTTGTGTTAGCGTTCGTAAATCACGAGCAATGGCGGGCGATATTGTGAGCGATTCGCGACTCGAGCTTAAACTCAAATCAACGACATCATCGATGTCCATATTGGACATTTGATTTTATTGACACCCTAAAAAGAGAAAAAAAAAATTATTCGAATTAATTATTAGATTAAATGTTTAATTATGTCTAATGAATAATTGATAACGTGATTAATAATTTAATGTTCAGGGTGTTGATTTCATTGAGTGTTATTGAAATTGAATTATTTGAATAATAATCGAGTGCTTCACGTGAGAGCTACAATCGTAAGTTTCCACAAAAGATTTTTTTTCTTTGCTGATTTACTTTCGATTAAACATTTAGGAAACCCACACAATTTAAATTGCATTTTAATACGATAAGTTCTTGCTAAAATTTCAATTTCTGTGCTTTATCTAGAAATTTAGCCCATTGCAATAAAATGTGTTTAGATATTACGAAACAAAGTAAAAAAGTCCAAAACTTGATTATATTGCCTGATTAAACAACTCTGAGACATGGATTTCTTAGAAAAATGCCAGCCCACAATCGCTTACACATACCAAAAATGAAAATGTAAAATTTATTAAATTTCATATTGTTGTTGTTTATTTCTTTTCGATTTAATATAAAAATCTAAATTATAGTGCGGACGGATTATACCAATTTCATAAGACCACCGAGCATTAATAACTATAAGCCATTAATATAATATTATTAAGTTAATTATATTTTAACGTATATTTATCTTTTATTTAGATATGCAAATCATGCGTCAAAATCAACTTAAATCAAACAGTTTTGTTGTTTTTATTACGGTATTCACTACTTATCTTATCTTACGATTAAATTGAGAATTCTTTGTTCGCTATACGTACATAAACGTCTTAAATAATAACTAATAGTAAAATTGTAATGCAACTAGTTAAAGATATAGCATTATGTATGTTAAGGTTTAAGCAGTATATAAATTAATTAGAAATTTAGAAAAAAAAGTTATGATGTAGTATAATTTTGCTTTGCGGTTCTCTAGCACAAATATCAGTAGCGTGGCGTTCATTGATGCAAGGGAAGCAATGCTTCCCTAACGTATTGCCCTTTATTCATATAGTTTAGAAAAGCTAAACTGAAATCAGCATGAATATGAAAATTTATTAAAAAAATTCTTTAAAAGAACGCATATACAAGACAGGCGGCCAATACGAGCAAAATTTTCTCGCGCGAAGAGCGCTATTTCGACTTCAATAGGAAGGGGAGATACGTCGCATTAAGATACTTCCACCTTTCCACTCATTGCTTTTAGTCGCATACGCAAGAGAACGAAACCGCCGTCCAATACGAGTAAAAATTTCGCTCGCGGCGAGCGCAAGTTCGACTTCTATAGGAAGGAGCGACGCGTTAATGCAATTGCTTTCAGCCAGTGCTTTCAGTCGCAAGCTCTGGCTCTCGATCAAAGTATTCTGTGCTAGCCAAAAAATGATCAAGAAAAAAATGTGAAGAGGTAGATCTGGCAATATTGCTCATATTTGTCGTGCTTTGAGTGAAAACGAATTGGTTTAAACTTCAGCAAATCGGGCGACATCTTTTTTTGGACGTCTTTACTTTTTTTTATTAAGAAAATAAAAGCTAGAAGCTTAAACTAAGGCTTCAATTAATTAATTATTCAACATTTTTAAAGTTTATATTTAATAAAAAAAAGTTTGAAGAGTCTGTCAAAACAAGGGGTCACTAAAATAATTCTTCGAATTTCGGTCCGTTACCACCCTAGCAAATAAAATGTCATCTATTAAAGGGATTGAACAATATGGATTGTCAGGCGCTTAAGCTCCTGTGTGGTATTAGGGGTGAATGTAAATCTTTTGTTTTTTATTTCACGTTTGGGATTCCTGGGTGCTCTCAACATTAATAATGTTTCAAGCAGTTGACAAAAAAGGTTGTAGTAATATTTATAATATATTGCTTAAGCGTAATAAACAAATATATTTAAAAAATAATTGCTTCCCCCAGCTATAAAGTCACGGCACACCACCGACAATTATGTATCCTAGTGAATTTTTAGATTATGCACGGCGAATTTTTTTCCGTTTTATACGAGGACGGATCAGATTTCTCTTTGTTAATTTTCTTATTTATCCTTTCCAGTGTCGACTTAGTAAAGTCGTGAAGTTCTGCATGATGCATTAAATTATGCAAGAAAAGTAAAGAAATAACTATCACTTAGGAGTAGGTCGCTTTAATCAGTGAAAAATTCGATTTTAAATCATTGTAGTCGGAAAACCAAGAGCTTTCGGTAACCACTCATTCAAAACGCACGTATTGCGATAAGACTTAGATTTTGGTTTTCGAAGTTAAATTTTTATTCTCTGAATCGAGTTTGGGTGTTATCAAGAACAAAGAGTCAGCTATATTATAGGAAGTGACACACGAAAGTTTCAGAAATCGAACTGGTACCAGGCTCCATCGCCAAGTGAATCCTATATTGTCTTTTAAGAGTCAGTGTTCCCGCGTTTGCGGAAAAACGTGTTGCAATTGTTGTGAGGGCTCTGATCGAACAACAGGGAATTCGTATTAAATTTTGTTGCTTGAAGCCATCCAAATGTCAATTCAAGCTTATGGGTGCTGCAACTTTGAGTAAGACTGTTGAAGACGTTAAGCATTCGGGTAGGCCTTGCTCCCAAGAACATTGCCAGAGTTCATGAAATTACAATTTTTATAATTAAGACAAACTAACCACACCGATGCTGAAGCTACAGGAGTGTCATATCGTATCCTACTTTATCGATCCTAAGGTCACGAGCCATCCCCATGGTGAAGGGATCGCCGAATCGATTGAAAAATACCTCGAAAGACGCAAGGAAATCTCCAGCGGCTTTTGAAGTATTTCCCAACCAAAACTGCACCATGGGAATGGCCTTAGTATCGAAAAAGTTTGTCACGAGGTATTAGAATTACACCGGCGATATGAGAGTCAGTGCATTTTGTCCGAATTGAACTTGAACTAAGACTTCGAAATCATTTATTTTAACTCCAATCCAATTCATTAAACACTTGACATAGCTGAAGCATTTGACAGAGTTTGACATAAATGTCTGCTGGTGAAACTTAAAGCCGTTGTAGCCATCTTTACCTTTCCCCATAGATCCCGGCGTCCCCAATTGTCTGTTTTATCGCCTTTTTTAAATTTTTTTTAACGATCTTCTGTCAACTCTCAATCCGATCCATTGCTTTGCAGATGACAGTACCCTACATAACATTTATCAATTCGACGCAATTACTAAATTAAACGTGCAGAACCTTGGTTCGTTTAACTCAGACCTGAACTTAATCTTGAAATGGGGCAGGATCAATGGAGTACAGACACCTCGAAAACAGCCTGTTATCATTCCGTTTACTGTGATTTATCATCAGGATTACCTCCTTGGCCTTTAGTGGGGAGTAACTAGAGTCTTCTGAATACATTGGCATTAATATAAATAAACAGACCTTAATTTGAACTAGCACATATTCGAAGTAGCGATGGTTCCAAAAAGTAAATAACATTTTACTTCTATTGACCTAGCTAATATCTACAAGTCCTCGATTAGAATGCGCCTATATATGGCCTGGCGCAACCAATACGAAACTCACGATGCCCGTCCGTTTGCAAAGACAGGCGCACAGTTTTGGATCATAGGCTTATCATTCGTGATCTTAAAATCTAACTGATACGAGAAACGGATACAGTGCCTCGAATACGAACGGATTCTACGAAAACGACTTTTGGCATTCGAAAATTGACTATGATTGGCTTCTGGAACGTTCGAACATTTAATGACGGGCTGGGGTCACTCGGTCCCTCCACCGCCAATCAGTGATCGACCGTGAAAGGGAGCACTATAACATCCAAATCTTGGACTTGAGCGAGGTCAGGTGGACAGGATAAGAAGAAGAACGTACCTCGAGTGGAAACACCATTCTGTACGTTGGTCCTGAGAGTGAAGCTAAAAATTGCGTGGCGGTCGTCTTCTTCGTCGAGAGCGAGAAACAGTCTCATCAGCTGGGAACCAATCTCGGATAGGATTACCGTCGTCAGGCTCAGGACCAATGTCAGAAACGTCACAATTTTGCAGTGCTACGCATCAACAAGAATTTTAGTATAACCAGTATCAAAAGCATTCGAAAAATCAGTGTATATCGCAGCATCGACAATATTTCAACCAACTTCATTGAGAATAAACATATCTTTTCTATTCGGTCGTTCTCACTCCCCTTTACCCAACTTTTCCATTTCAGTTAATCCTCCCCCAAGACTGTGTTTATGCATTGTACATAAAGGCCGAAATTGCCTACAACACGTATCATTCTGTAAAAAAAATAAAAAAATAAAACGGTTAAGGAGTTGAGGTGATTTTTGTTAAACTGTGACACTTTCAATAGCCGGTGTGGATATACTATCGAGAGTATAAATTGAAAGTCGCAGTTTCCCAATAGATGGCGCCAGCAGTTAATGCTGACCAACAATGGCGGATCAGAAACGTCACACTCATCATAAGATTTGTGAAGTTTTATCGACGTAATATACTTTTTCGTGCGCGAATATGTCGAAGCTTGAGCCAAATAAGCGTGATTTGCGGAAAGTTTTGCTTCTTGCCTTCAATTCAAAAAAATTTGCGCCTGAGGCGCTTCGAATGATTGTTGAAACTTATGGTGAGGGTGCTATTAGTGAAAGAACGTGTCGTGTATGGTTTCAACGCTATAAATGGATTGTTTCGGCGTGGAAGACAAGAGCGTTCCGGCGCGATTTAAAATTATAAAGAAGCAGAATTGGAGGAATTACTGAACAAATAATATTCATGCCAAACGCAAAAACTTGCAGATTCATTGGGCGTGACTCAACAAGCCAATTTAAACGTCGATCGGCGTTTTTACATGCGAACAGCTGCTCCAACGGCAAAAAAGGACGGGTTTTTTTTGCATCGCATCGTCGCTGGCGTTGAGAAGTGGATCCATTACGATAATGCAAAGCGAAAAAAATCGTGGGGATATCGCGGCCATGTACCAACATTGACGGCCAAACCCAACATCCATGGCTCGAAAATCATGCTGTGTATTCGGTGGGACTATTTCGGTGTGGTGTATTATGCAACCGGGTGAAACTATCACGGGAGATCGATACAAAAGCACAACTAATGCGTTTGAGCCGAGCATTGAAGGAGAAACGGCCGCAATACGCGGAGAGACACGAAAAAGTGGTTTTGCTGTACGACAACTCTCGGCCACATGTTGCTCACGTTGTGAAAACCAACCTGGAAACACTTAAATAGGACGTCCTACGACAGACGCCGTATTCTTCAGACAACACCTCTTCCAACTACCACATATTCCGATCGATGACGCATAACCTGGCTGAGCAGCACTTTTATTCTTACGAAAAAGCCAAGAATTGGGTCGATTTGTGGATCGGCTCAAAAGAAGAGCATTTTTTTCGACGCGGAATACGTATGCTGCGAAAAAAATGGGAAAAAAGTTGTCGCTAGTAATGGGTATTTCTTTGAATAATAAATAATTAACCATTTTTGCACAATAAAAGCTCCAGGTTTTTAATTTGTACTCCCAATATAAAAACTTTTCCAAAATTGTGTATTTGTTTGTGAGGCAAGGGAAGTACAAGGAGTGGGAAAATGTGACCCGTTCACGAACTAAAAGTTTTAAGTTTGCTGGAAATGAATGATGGAAATTGCTTCGGGTTGTCCAGTGCGCTTTGCGTATTTCGCCAAGCTCCATGTTCCACAATGGTGGTTGAGGAGACCTTGGCAGTTTCTTAAAGAACATACATTTTCGCTAGTAGCGCAATTTTAGGTTTGTGGTTACCGATTAGTAGGTTAGTATTTAGTAGCTAGGGTGTAGCCTAGCGGGTAGCGTGTTGGTCTATAATGCGAAGGTCGTGAGTTCAAATCCCGGTCGACGCAAAATTTCAGCACACTACTTGCTTGGGCATACCTACCTTACCTCAATCTACAAAAATAAAAAATTCGTAGATAGAGGGTTGTACGCAGGACTAACAACCCTTACGAAATAAATAATGAAAATTTTAAGAAACCTGAAGGTCAGGAGGCTCAGGCCCGATTTGGGCTGTAGCGCCATTGAAGAAGAAATTGCTTTCTGCTCGACAGCTCAAAGTGTTTAAGAGATATTGTGCAGACGGATGGACAATAACGCAAATTGGAAGTTCTTCACGCGACAACAATGCGTTACATTAGAGCGAACAGAATATACTTTCAGATTTCATCTGATAAATATCTTTTTATATTCGTAATGATATTGCAGGTGAAGTAAACCGAATATGGTTTCTATATTCGAAGAGACATAATCAAGATTGTTCACTTAAATATGGCAAATTTCCAAATAGTTACTCACGAAAAATAAACTAATATAGTTCAATTAAAGAACGAATGAAACAATTTCAATTCTGATCAACTAATTATAAAAAACGACCAACTAAGTTTTTTCGTTCAAAAAAATAAAAATCGAGTTACGATTTAACTTTTTAATTATTTATTACAGAATTTTTCGTTTTTTTTTTAATTTCAATGTTTATCTCAATTCACGAATGACTCGTATAAACAAAATTGTCTAATTAAGATCTATTTTTGGTTGGTAGGAATCTGATTGCTTGTGCGACTGACTGCCAGTGATACAGATTTTCTATTTTCCAGAGCGACTCTAATGTATCTCTCATCTTTTTTGGATTCAATTTCAACTGCGACAAGAAGGCAATAAAAATATATTAGAAAAAAAAAATCAGTCATTGCCCTCCATTTAATTTTAAATATGGCTATTAAAATTTAAGCCACAGATAAGACATAAACCTCCGGAAATCGTTTACACCTCATAATAAAATTTGAAAAAAATTATTCAATATTTTGGCAAGAGTTTATGTATCTCTCTTAGATTTTCTATATAAATTTTCGAACATTCTCAATGACTTTCTTCGAGCGTGAACTGATTTTTCGATTTATAAATAACTTTTTGTTTACATATTTGTGTTACATTGCTGTAACATGGCTGTGTAAAAACACTTACGCACTATTTAATGATACAAATATGGTGTTGACATGGGTTGGCTTAACTCGATTGGTTGGAGAGACGAATAATTTGGTCCAGGTTTGATGTAATGTGAATAAAACAAATAGTAAATTTATTTATTTGGATTGAAGAACATGTATATGAAAATAGGTATATGTACGTTTACACACATATGCAGATTTTATAAAATAAGTTGAATTACATATAAATAAAAATGCGAGATAGCAGTGTTTGCCTGTTATTAAATTTACAGCTCGTAAATAATAATTATTAAAGTTATCTAGAACGCGATGGACTCTAACGTTATTTTGTAAGAATGTGTGTTTTATCTTGGGTGTTGCTGATAAGAGAGAGCTGTGCCTGAAATAATTTCAAGCAGTGCTCATGATACACATCTCGCTATTTTGCAATCAATTTATAAGAAAATACATCTATTTTTTTTTTTTTTTTCAAATTTTGTATTTTCTTCATATTTTCTTTGAAAATTGACATGTAGACTGATGAATACAAGTAGCATATAAAAGAAATTTTCGTTTTTGAATACAGTATTGAGTAAAAATAAATAACCTATTTTCAAAATAAATACATACATACTTGCATACACATAGAACATTTAAAAAAATTCGATATTTCAAGTCGAGTGAAATTCTGTTTATCGAAAAATAAATGCAAAAACAGTAGATTAGATTCGGCTGAACTACTGCTCACCCTTCATTTTCATTAATGGCACTAGAGCCCGAATCGGGGCTTGACCACCTGACCTTCAGGTTCCCCAACATTTTCATTACTTAATGGAGAAGGATTGTTAGCCCTTCATACAACCCTACATACACGAATTTTTCATTTTCGTAGATTGAGGTAACCAAGGCAAATCCAGCAGACAGTGTGCTGCAATTATACGTCGACCGGGATTTGAACTCACGACCTTGGAATTGTAGCCCAACACGATATCCGCTATGCATCACCCTAGCTTTTCACTCCGCTCACCCTGAGGAAGAAAATTTCGATGTGTCACTGATACAAGAGCCATGAATCTCCGAAAACAGCAGGATCAAGGGCCTTACGTCACATAACTACAAGTTACTTGTTTCCCAACGTAAAGGTAAGAAACATACTATCATTATGACCAAAAAGAATGGTTTGGTGAATGTTTTCACAGTGCATTTCGAATAGAAAGGAAAGATTTCCGGATTCTACACTGTTACGCTTTATAATTCGTGACGTTTCGGTCTCTGCTGAGATCTTTATCAAACGTCACGAATAATAAAGCGTAACAATCTAGAATCCGGAAATCTTTTCTTTCAATACGACCAAAAAGAATTTTAATGTCTTTCTAAAGTCAAATTATGGCACAAATGACTTAACGGTGGCACTGATTGAGGGCGAAAGCTAAAGCAGCTACTGTTAATCGCATCGATATGCATCATGGGCCAATACATCTCCAACAGAGGAGCAACAGACACTAGCCGCACAAACGAAGGTCAACCTTGTATTCGGCGGGGACGTAAACTCTCATCACGCAATATGGGGAGCTAAGGACATCAACGAAAGAGTATGTAATACTCTTCATACTAAATACTAACCTTCTACTTCTACAATGGCACTACAGCCCGAATCGGGCCTTGGCCTCCTGAACTTCAGTTTCCTTAACATTTTTCATTATTTATTGTGGAAGGATAGTTAGATCTTCGCACAACCCTCTATCCACGAAATTTTCATTTTCGTAGATTAAGGTGACGAAGGTGTACCCAAGCAGGCAGTGTGATTGAATTATGCGTCGAACTGGAATTGAACTCACGACCTTCGCATCGTAACTATCCACTAGGCTACACCCTAGCTACTAAAAACTAACCTACTTATCGGTAACCACAAACCTAAAATTGCCTTCATAGCGAAAAGGCATGTCCTTTAAGAAACAGCCAAGAAGGTCTCAACCACCATTGCGGAACATGGAGCTTGGCGAAATACGTAAAAACGCTTTTTAACATCGCAAAGCGCACTGGACAGCCCGAAGCATGGGCTGAATATATTAGATCTTCAAAGGTCTTTAGAAGGGAACTGAGGAAAATTAAAAGAGAAAGCTGGTGAAAATTCTGCAGCCAGATAGAGCAAACCTCAGAAGCATCCAGATTTAGAAAACTTATATCCAAGGGCCCAACTCCGTCAGCCTTACTCAGGAACACGAATGAAAGTTACACAAAGGACAGCAGCAAACGCTTGAAGCGCTTTTAAGTATTCTCTTTCCCTCAGCTGCCGAAACCACGACAGCACCTACTCAGAAGCAAGCAACACGCGACTGGAGAACATTCTAGGACTTCTCATCGCTTTCTACTTGTGAAAAAGGATGTTTGGCAGAAAGTGTGCAACCCTAGTATGACGCACTGGATCTGCACGGTATACTGACATGATTACCTGCACGTTGAGTGTCAAATAATAGCTGATTCGGACGCGTATCCTGATCGCGTCCCGTGATCGTGTGAGCAAAAACAAAAAGCAATAAAAAAAAAAAACTAAACCAACAAAGAAAGAAAAAGGAATCGATGAAACATAAATAAAAAAACATAAAAGGACTACAATTGCGCGTAAAGCAATCTTACGATACTCCAGATGAAATAGAATTTTTTTTGATTTTAAGAAATTTTGTATGGAGAGTGGCAGAAGGGGTGACGGCATTAAACTAATTTTTTCACATCATGCTAGAGTTCCTATCAAAATGTTTTATTGAAAATTTAAGCTTCAACAATTAAATAGTTTTTGATAAAATAAGTGTATTGGATTTAGTCAAATTGTCTAGTTTGTATGGAAGGTGGTAAAAGGAGTGGGTAGTTCTTAATGATTTTTTCAGAAATAAATATGAAATGTATCAACAAGAGGTGTTGATTTGTTTCCAAGACCCATTCAAAGAACGTACGGCACTGCTGGTGGTCCCGGCAGCAGTTTTTGAGTTAACTGGATCTTTCATGCATGCAGAACCAAATCTTTCGTCAACATTGCCTGCAGGTGTTTGGGTCATTTTTAACACTTTCCTTCACTGCAGTGTTATTTTCGGACGGAACGTCAGGGGCGAAGTCATTTCGGTGTCTTCACATCTTACACTGAGCCAGTCTCTTAGTAATTTTTTGATTAGGTTGCGCACACACGTCTCAGAAGGCACATGATTTCGATCAAAATTTGCTCGACGTTACAAACTTTAGAGCAAACTTATAATACTCTCAGATTTCATTTGAAGTATACACAAAAGAATGTTAATTCGTTAGAATAAATTTACATGCTGGCAAAGATTGGAAAAAACACACAGACATGCATGTCTGGGAATCCCTAGGGCTCAGATTCGCAAGGAGCGTGGCATCTAAGTGTACTCTCCGATTCAAGGAGTCCAAGCATCAATACGCACCCGTACCTCCGGGTTTGACAGAAAGTTCTCGATACGTATATTGAATAGGGAACACTGAGAAACAAGAACCGGGAACCCTATAGGATCAATAAATCTTACATACATATATACTGACGGATCCAAAAAGGAAGGAGTGAGTGCAGCAGTGTACTCACCTGACCTTGCAACAGGTTCAAGCTTCAGGTTGTCGAATGACTGCGGCATTAGTCAGGCCATTTTTGAACTAGAATCCGCAGAAAACGTACCACTTCTACTTCTACAATGGCGCTACAGCCCAAATCGGACCTTGGCCTCCTGATATTCAGGTTCCTTAACATTTTTCATTACTTATTGTGGAAGGGTTGTTAGCCCTTCGCACAACTCTCTTTCTACGAATTTTTCATTTTCTTAGATTGAGGTGACCAAGGTATATCCAAGCAGGCAATGTGCCGGAATTATATATTGCGCCGACCGGGATTTGAACTCACGATCTTCGCATTACAAGACCAACACACTACCTACTAGGCTATACTCTAGATGAAAACGTACCACTGCCCATACATATTTTCAAAGATTCTATAGAAGCGCAAATGATAAATCTAGCCGAAGTCAGGTGGAAAAGAGCCACAACCTGTAAAACCGTGAAATTAATGTGGAATGCGAGTGACGCGAAGAAGACGAAAGTCTTGTTATCATTACCTAGAAAGCTATGTGCGACATTGGAAGGTATTGTTACCGGCCATTGGCTTATTAGAGCACATGCCTGCAGAATGGGTGTGGTAACGCATGACCTCTGCAGAAATTGCCAACAGCCAGGAGATAGTTAGACGCCGGAACACCGGTGTGGTATAACTCCATGGCTCTTACTACAACCATCGAAGCAACGTTCATCCCCGTCCTCAAGCAGGTCTCGAGCTGCGGATTTGCGGATTCTGATGAATTTCGCCGCAACAAGGAAATCGCAAAAACGCTTAATGTACGGACATATAAAGTTTTCCTTATTTTCGTGAAGTATCCACATGGATCTCAAAGGGTCTATGTTGTGAGCTAAGACCTAACCTAAATCAAAATAGATTTCATTGGAAAGTATCTCTACCCAGCGTTTACTGAATTAATTAAAATAATAAAAATAGATAAAAGAAATAAAAAGAATCATTATTGGGCGTGGATATTAATCATGAGAAACTCGAAATGAAAATGGATTGAAAAATATGTCATACCTGTCAAAATACTGAAATTGTGACATTTGTATTGGAGGTGCCAGAAGGAGTGGCGTGAAATTTTTATTATTTTAGAACATGTATTGCAACTGCACTTGGTATGAAAACTTTTTGTGCAGAACTTTATAATATATTTATAGTTTTAATAATTTTCAAGGAAATTGATAAATTCTGAGATCGTGGTATGAGATTGGATTACAGGGCATACACACAGACAGACGTCACAATAACCCTATTCCATATTCCTCAAATAACGTAAATGCATCAAAGCCAGGAGTCGAAAAAAATATACCTTGTCTTTAATTTAATTATTTGAAATATTTTATTGAAAATGGGCGAATCGATGGCACATTGAATTATGTATTTCCGTCACCATATATCAATAACCTTGATATAAAAATAAAATTCTATCTAATTGGAGCGCGATTGCCTTGAAAGAAATTAACGCATGATCAAAATACGACATTTTTATGGGAGAAGGTAAAAGAGAGAAGTAAATCTTGATAATTCGATTTCAGTCAATATGAATTACAAATAAAATTTTATATTCCAAGAAATACCTTGTATGGGAGGTGGAAGGGATGGCAGAATTGGACTAACTTTATCAATTATGTAGATAGTACTGAGAAGATTGGTTTATTGTGGTTCGTGGAAAGTAGTATGAATAGGGCGATTTTAATTAACTTTACAGATAACTACAATCATATATTAAAATGACAAGATATACATTTTAGATTTGTCCAAGCTTAGTATGATGGTTGGGTGTGTGTGTATAGATAGTGTAGGCATCTGATCGGCGTCATAAGACGACACCCAGTGTTGTAACTATCATATACACATCAATTGTGCTCATCATACCTCCACGTGGTAGCCACAGGGTACTGGTCTTGTCCATCTGGACTTGACTTGCTGAACTGATAGGCGCAAATGCTAATGAAACAGAAAAATTGTAGCACTGTAGTATGGCCCACCAAGTTGGGGGTTGAGCGATGTGTTAACAACTCATCCTCGGAAAAACCACACATGTTTCGAAACCTGACAGTAGGCCAAAGTCCGATTTGGGCTGTGGCGCCATCGTAAGTAAGTAAGTAAGCCTTAGTTTATAAAAGTATAAATTTATCAAAATGATTGTTCCTACGGAAAAGTGATGTCTTAGAAAAACATAACAGAATTATGATTGGGCATAAAGCCCAATCATATGATACTCTAGACGAAATGGGAATGACTTTAATATACCGGAAAAAATGTAATCTCAAATTCTTTCGAATAGTGAATAAAGACTTTTGCATGGGATGTGGTAGAAGTGGAGAGGGAGGTTTGTATTTTTCGTATATGATACCGAACATGGCATGCAAAATTTTTTTTGCTGAATTTAAAGTTTTTAGTTTTCATTATTTTTAAAGAAATTGGACATAGTTTTCCTGAAATCGAGGCATTTGTATGGGAGGTGGCAGAGGAAGTTATCACTATGCTTTGATTCAATTTCAAAGTTGACGGCTCTCATATATTCGAAGGAAAAATACTTTTCTTGAATTTATAATACAGATATTTATATGGGAGGCGGTAGAAGGAGTCAAGTGGAGCTGATAACTTTTTCTAACATTTATTGCAATTATTAAAAATTCTGGCAAAATTTTATGTTTGTACTTTATCTAGTTTTAATGGAAATCGATATAATGCATTTAACAAAAATTATGCATTTGTATGGGAGGGGGCAGAAGGAGGAAGATTTTTTCGCGTTATTGATATTTATATTTTTATACTTTATACAAAATATCAAGTTGATAGCTTTATCAGTTTTGAAGGAAAATAATTTAATTTAAATTTCAATATTTCATGAAATTTGTATGGGAGGGGGTAGAAGGAGTGAAGTAAAGTTGATAATTCTTTTTAAAACTAATTGCAATTATAGTAGAATTAATTCTGGAAAAATTTCATCTTTTCAGCTTTACTAGTTTCAATGAAAATCGAAAATATGTATTTTTCAAAATTGTCCCATTGTATGGGAGGTGGTAGAAGGAGTGAGGGGATCGAATCAATATTCCGTGATATTAATGACATCTATATCATAATACCTTGACCTAAATTTCAAGTCGATAGCTTAAATAGTTTCAAAGAAAAATCAATTTCGTAATATTTCGAAATTTAATGAAATTTGTATGGGAGGGGGTAGAAGGAGTGGGGGATGTAACCCATTCACGAGCTTAAAGTTCCTTTTTTGCAAAAAATGACACAGAAAATTTGTTAGCACTATAGCTCAAAGCTTTGGAGCTATAGGATACCGAAGGCCTGACGACACACTTCATCAGCATAATCGAGGTGACTTAGGATGTTAAGTAGACTGCATTGAAGACATTTATCTTCTTCACCTTCCAGTGCAGGGTTGGTGATAATGTGCAGCCTTGTCTGACACGCGTTCGCACAGGAAAGCTCTCGGACAGCTTGCCTCTTCGTAGGATTCTTTAATCATAGCTATGATCTTATCTGGAGTACCTCTCCTACGGAAAGCATTTCATATGTAATCTCGCTTAACGCTGTCGAAAGCCTTCTCGACGTTCACAAACATGAGATGTAGTGGCGAACCCATTTCGGCGGACTGCTCCAATATTATCCGTAGGGTATTTGTGTGGTCGGTACAAGACGACCCTTTACGGAATCCAGCCTGATAAACTTCGAGAGTGCTCTCGACGACATAACTAATCCTATTGAGAATTACGTTAGCCATGATTTTCGATATGGCAGTTAGTAGACATATACAATTGTCACAATCCCGAAGGTCGCCCTTCTTCGGAATTTTCACAATGACACCCTCCTTCCTCCTTCCTCCTTCCATTCCTTCATTCCACACCTCAGTAAAGAGTGGGAGGAGTATACTGGCTGTTATTTCCGGGTCCGCTTTGAGGAGTTCGGTTGGTAGTCCGTCTATACCTCGCGCTTTCCTTCCAGCCATTGAACGAATGGCGGAAACTATCTCTTCCTTATCTAGGGGATCGTCCCTAATAGAGGATTGTTGTGTTTGGATGTTTGGTAGTTGTTCTGTTTCTGGAAACTGGACCTCTGAAACGATGTAGAGAGGTATTCCTTCCATCGCCGCAACTGGTGATCACTTCTATTAAGGAGAGTTCCGTTGACATCTCTCACCGGGTGGTTAGCGGTGAAATTCCTGTTCGTCAACTGTTTCATAATTTTGAATAGTAAACCCATATCCCCAAGGTAAGCCGCAGATTCTGCCTTGTTGCTCAGATCTTCAATGGCCTTTCTCTTGTCGCCACATTGTTTTAATAAATTATATTAAAAGTAGTCTATTAAAGTAAATTGAATTGGATAATATTAAATGTGTCAAATGTAATGGTTTGGTGAATGTTTTCACAGTGCATTTCGAATTGAAAGAAAAGATTTCCGGATTCTACACTGTTACGCTTTATTATTCGTGACGTTTCGATCTCTGCTGAGGCCCTTATCAAACTGGATATGGTTTGATAAGGGTCTCAGCAGAGACCGAAACGTCACGAATAATAAAGCGTAACAGTGTAGAATCCGGAAATCTTTTCTTTCAATGCCAAAAATAGTGATGATTTTATAATTATAAATTGCTCGCAAGAACTACCAGTGCCAATTATTTTGAGTCGAAAAGTGGAAATTGCTTGAATTATGAACAAATAGTATCTAAATAGTATCTTAAAGGAGGGGTGGTTCAGTGCGACAAGGAAAATTCGTTGCCGTGTTTTGTTTGGGCTCTAAAACGCCGTGTGCAATGCCAAGATTTTTTTAATTTAATATCTGTGTGTTGTCTAAAAAGGCCGAGTTATTATCTCGTTGACGACATAACCAAAGCAAGCAAGTTGTGTAGAACGAAGATGTGAATGAAGGGAATACAAACAAATTTCCAGAGATCAGTAAATGTTGAATTTAATTGTTTACTCTACTTTAAGGCACCGATAGATTCTAATCGGGGGTCACCCTTTAATGGATTGCACAGTTATGTCTACATAGGAAGAGGATGAAATCTGGTAGAGTTGTGGGAATTTCGGGGGAAAGAGACGGAAATAGCGATGGACATTATTTTTGAAGCGCTGAAGGTTATACTTGCTAGGAAATATGCTAGCAGACAATGCGTTCCAAAGTCCAGACTTTGGAGAGATAAATGACTTTCTATATTTCACTGAACGAGTAGGAATAGGGTTGACGGTAAACCCGTGCGCGCTATCTTGAGTAGTAGAGTATTTCGGCGGGGAAAAAATGTATAGTGGAGGAATGAGTGATCTAAGTTCTGCACTACATTTAACACGAAAGTAGTGACAATAAATGCTGAGTACTTCAACGTTCCTACGATGCTCGAGGGAGTCAATAGAAATCGTAATGGTTGTTATGGTCGAGAGCGAGTCCGGACCAAATAAGAAAAAAAACAACAAGAAAAAAAAAATTAATTTTTGCCTCATCAAATCTTACTCGGATCGATAGCAAAAATAGGCCTCGAGTTTTTTTTTGAGCCACTGTGATTACCGTAGTCGCTTGCGATATAGCACATCTGTAAGTGCGAATGAGAAGGAGGGTAACACGATCACCGAGATAGTGGCATGACGGGAAGTTCTCAGGGATGGGGTCATCGCAGCCGGTCGAGAGAGGAGATGGAGAGTCGGGTTCTGAAATTGAAGGCGAACGGCCGCATAGCGGAGAACGTCTCCGGTCCCACGCGGTCCATTTTAGTTTTTATTTTTCTGTCCGGGATTTCAAAAGAAAAAGAAAACGAAAGTTCTCTTAATTGACTCGATAAGTGTTCGCTTGTGTTTCCGCCTGATAGACCGGGTTCGGAGGTTCGAAAATTCCGAGTTGGATTCTTTGCGAAAAGCCTGAATACTCGGGAGTGAAAAAAGAACATGACAAAATGGCGCCGGCTTGATCGGGGACTGAAAAAAAAAATAGTTTCGGCGCGGAAGTTTTTATATTTTCTATATGCGAAGTGTTGAAAATCCTCCTGGTTTTCGTTTGCCTTGACACGCAATTGATTTCGGTCCGGTAATTAAGTTTCAGTGAATTTCATTGGCGGGCCTATGCTTGGACACCCCGAAGTTCAATTTCCCCCCTCAATTATGCATGGACCGGCGGCAAACATGGAAACCTTGCCGATACCAATAAAAGACGATCCATGTGCAAACGCGAAATACACTGCGTACGGAAAACTCGTTGAAGATATACCGGCATCCCGAATGATTCCATACATTGAAGAAGCTCTGAGACTTAACTTATCCTGTAGACATATTAAATTTGCTCATACGAACGTAATTACAAAGTGTACGGAAAAACTTAAGGTGCACAGTTCGGTATCAACCAGCACTAGTTCCATCCTTTATGGAAACCGCCCGCGTAATTTACAAATCAAAAGGGGAATCAGTCGATTTAATTCAGATAGTTAGCGAAGTAGGCGAAAGCAGCAAGACACTCGTTCTCGTTGGATCGAATCACGCGGCAGAACAACTAATAATTTACCGATGAATATCGCTTCGAATACTTCAAGTGGCAGCCCACGAAAAGAAAAAAAAAGGAAAAGAAAAACCAACCCAACGAGGAATTATTTAAGATAATTTTTTTACTTTTATTAATTTTTTATTTTTATTATCATTTACGTTTAATTGTTTTCTTCTTAGTTTTTTTTATTGGGTGCAATATTGGGAAGTAGTTAGGTTTATTATATCTTCCTTCATTACGACCTTTACAACCGATCAGTAAATAATCATAAGTGACGTTATGCAAATTTTTGTTTGCTCTAATAAAACGGTCAAAGTCAGGTGGCATGAGAAAAATTCTAATATTAAATTAACCAAAGAGAAGAAAGAATATATATATATATTATTTCAAGAAAAAAAAAAAAGGAAAGAAAATAACCGAGAAGCGACTAGTTAAATTGTGATTTTCTCGTTTGTATTCGCATTATAAAATGATGATTTTTTTTGTAAACATTTATAATTTTATTGGATTAGTTTTCTTCGAAAAAGTGAGTTTAAGTAAAGAGTAGACGATAGATTTATGTAACGTGAAATTGAATATAATTCCTAAATAAACAATAACGAATACATTATATTTCATTAACGTTTGATACGAATTCAGTAAAATAAAATTTTTAGATTTACTTTTGTTTGCTGCACATCTGAGGAGCGTATAATTAGTTTTTATAAAATAATATCTTATTACTTTGTACATTTGACTTGATTTTGATAGGTTTAGTTAATTATAGGCAACTTTCATTCCCGTGTTTACCTAAAAGAGAAGTTTAATTAACCGGTACGAAAACTTAAACTTAAGTATAGAAAAGACAAAAGGTGTGCTATGATCTTATTTGAAATAAATTTTTTTCGCAAATGCATAGATTATTGAATAAAATGAATTGTTAAGTATCAACCATAGGGGTCTTCTGATTTCATAGCCCGGAACCATCCTAATCCTCAAGGGACTAGGCGATGACCTTAAGGAAGAAAAATTCCGTCTAGTCAAGGTTGGGAGGGCTAGGGCGCTTATACCACCAGGAGCGCCATTCTGGGTGCAGACAGGTTTTGGTTTGGTGATGGCGAGGATAACACAATAAATTTCCCCTCTATTCCCAAGGATAAGTCGGCGCGAGGCCGAACGGCCGAATTTGTTTACAGGCAGGGGTTTTATGTTTTGATGTGGCGCGAGAACCCACCCATCTTCTCTACTGCAGCGGGCCCGGCAGTCAGCAAGCGCGTCGCCCCAACACCACACAAAACACCAGTTTGGGAGGTTTCCTTTCAATCTGGCCCACTTCCATTCCTCTATACCCTATTCCTATCGTTCGATGTCCTGTCCCTCGGGGCAAGATAAACCCACCTAAACTGCCTAAATCACAACATGGTGTCATCTGCAATTAATTGGAACACATGTTTTTTCAATCGAGAAGCGCAACGTGTGTTTTGGGTACTCCAGCCGATAAGTGCGAATTGTACTCTGAACGAGGTCGAATGTAAGCCTTGTAGATCGTAGCTAAGTCATGAGGTGTAACATATTTTTTGCGTTTGCGAAGAATACCTAGGCTTTTGGCAACATCAAAGTTTTTTTTTAGCTCCAATCACTGTGTCATTGAAAGTACCGAATGCATTTGCAGATGCATTTTTATAAAATACTCGTGCCGGCGGCTTAGGTATCAATTTGTTCACAGCTGATACCGTCATTATATACGATTCTGATTGGAACCATCATAACGATATTCAGGCTTCTTCACAACTATGTGCTTGTGAAGAATCTATTCATTCGTTACAAGGAATTCTGTAGAGGAGAGAGTTGCGCAAGTGACTAAGCGAAAGATGATGTTGTCACATTTAGTAGTTAGGCCTGCAATGGGAGGCAAATACTTAAACTTCGCGAAACATAAATTCGATAACATTTTGCGTTCTAGAACAACAGAAGAACTTTTCAAAAGGTGATGATAGAAAATAAGAAAAGGCTATGCATTATGATGATAAAGCAGTTGCAGAGCTGTTAGATAGATCCAATCGTGGAATAGAAGAGTTCAAAGTTGCTTCATATGAAACCAAAGAAGAAAACGAAGATCAGGATACGGAAATCTTTAAGCAAGGTACGATTTTGACCAATTTCAATAAACCAACTAATACGCAGCAAATTAAAAGCTACGAACTTGAAATTTCGTAGGAGCATCTGCATCACAAATTTTACGATGCCCAAACTCTTATCAATTAAATTCCTGTTAAGACCCTTTATAGGGGCATAGGACGGAAGCAACTCTCTTCCACAAGGCTCGTTCCCGAGCATCGGCCTTTAGCTGTTGCCACGACTTATTCATTCAAACTCTTATACCATCTTACGAATGTATGGTTTCATTAATATAAAATGCATCGAATTTCATAGAATTTACTTCGTCTGTGAAACTAACATTCTATGCAGAGAATGCTGAACGTAATTCAAGTAATTTACCAAACAATTATTAACAACCACTCAAAAATAAAATCTATCTACTCTTTTTCTTAAAAAACACGCCAGCAAAGCACAGGAGCAAATGTTCTCTTGCGATGCACAGGTGCATACGTTAGTCTCAAACAAAATTTGTCAAATGTTTTTGGAATTTTGTGACTAGAGGCACAGACAGAAAAATGTTTTTAATATCAATTTGAAAGATAATTTTATGGCATTAATGTTTGAATATGATTTCGGACATGTGGCCGCCGCGACTGGCGCGTACATAGCGTAATCTGGAAGTCCAATTTTCACACACTCTCAGCAGTAAATCAGGCTGTATTTCGGCCATAACGCGTCGAATGTTGGCTTCCAAGTGCTCAATAGTTTCTAGTTTATCGACGTAGACATGGGACTTTACATATCTCCAGAGAAAAAAATCTAGTGGCGTTAAATCGCACGAACGAGGTAGCCAGTTAATAGATCCATTTCGTGAAATTAATATCATCAAATGTTTCTCTCAGTTAACTAATTGTATCACGCGCTGTGTGGAATGTGGCGCCGTCCTGTTGAAACCACATATCTGCGACACTAATGCCTTCCAATTGAGGCACGAACAAGTTAGTAATCATGTCTCTGTACCGCTCACCGTTGACTGTAACGTCCTGGCCATCATCATTTTTGAAGACATATGGACCAATGATTCCACTGGCCCATAAAGCGCACCAGTCACTTTTTCTGGATGTAATGGTGTTTCGAACATGGCTTGCGGATTATCATTGCTCCAAATGCGGCAATTCTGCTTATTGACATAGCCATTTAGCCAAAAGTGTGCTTCACCACTGAAAAAAAATTTCAAATGAAATTGTGGATCAATAGCAGTGCTTCCTTCGGCCCATTCACCAAACGTACGGCGCGATCGTCAGGATTCAATTCCTGTACAGGTTGAATCTCGTAAGCAAGTAAACCAAAATCTTTACGCAAAATTTTCAATAAAGTGGATGGACACAAGTTTAATTGTTGAGCACGATGACGAATTGACACATTGGGATCATCTTCAACATTACGCTGCACACCATCAATCGCTCGTTGTGTGCGCATTGTACGACGTCTTACGGGATATGTATTATCGTTTAGAGTTAACGTATTGCGAAAACGACCCATTGTTTCTCGAATCAATCGCTCTGATGGACGATTACGAGCACCATAAATAATAATGCCCGACGAGTTTCTCGAATTTGCAACATTTGAACAATTTGCAAACGTTGATCTGGCGTGAGTCTATTCATGATGAATTGCCAAACCAAACTAATCCCGAAACAACCGGGAACTATCAAAGGCAAGATTTCCGTATTTTAAACTGTTTGCTTTATTATGCGTGACTTTTCGGTCTCTGCTGAAACTTTTATCAAATCGTTTTGAGTCTCATCAGAGACCGAAACATCACGCATAATAAAGCAAACAGTGTAAAATCCGGAAATCTTTCCTTTTAGTGAATAAAAATTATCAAGAAATCTAATTTTCACAGTAATCGGTATTATTCAAGAAATCTTTATAGACCTCTAGAATCATTGCTTACTCGATAACTTACAAAACTCTAAACATTATTTAATTCGCGTAACTTAAACAAAATAATTATGGTTATTACGGAGTAAATTTTTGAACAAATTATAAGTAAATAAAAGATTTCGAGCAAATCTCCGCGTACTAACACGATAAGATCAAAATGATGTCACCATCGATTACCTTCAAAAACTACACGACAAACAAAAAACTCACTTTAGCTTGGGGGCTGGGAAGAGAAGAAAAGAGGAGCTCCGTTGAATTCTATGAAAATAATATTTTAGGAGATTTTTAAATGTTTAAAAAAAAAAATTAAATTATATAGTAACATATAATTCGGAATTGTTGGTTTTGATGAAAATTGCATAAGTCCCAAGATATCTTATCATGGGATATGAAAAAAAAATTATACGCGTACCTTATCTTAGGAAAAAAATGCGATCGCGCTAAATGTAAGATCTGCCGATCGTCATAAGCGACGACCTGTTCAAATTTGTATTAATGGTTGAATAACGTGTCACCTTGGAATCGCATTTTTTTAATGTCACTTAATTTTATATTATTTTGTTAAAAAAATACAAATATCTACAAAGATAGTTTTAATCGATTGGAGGTTGTGGCCAGTTTACTTTTTTTTATAGGTATCATGTAATCGAAAAAAGTACAGTAAACCGGATACACACGTTTAACGATGAAGAATCTTACAATGATTTCGCATTTCTCATATTCAAATGAACAACACCAAACTAGTTTTAGGAATGGCTAGAGGCGACTATTAATTATGCATAAATATGATCGTTTGTTGAAAATTGTGTGATGATCTTTTTTGATGGCACTACTTTACCATTAACATAAAATTAAGTACAGATGATTGCCGTCATCAATGTGGATCAAGCGAATATAAATGTAACATACGTACATTAACGATGAAATTTCTTCGAATCTTGGTTCAAGACCATTCTGAGTTCAAGATTTTGAAATGAGACTATGAAGATTTTATTCATATTCTTCAAATATCAATTTATTATATTTTTTAGTTTTAAAAATAATTTCCTTAAATTTCATCAATCGAAATAGTGAGTTCAAGTTCGATAAAGATCTCAGCAGAGGCCGAAACATCACACATAATATATCAAACAGTGTAAAATTTGGAAATCTTTCGTTTTATGAAAACACTTAAATTTTCTGATTTGACACCGCCCTGTTATACAGCACGTGCGATCTCTATAAAGGACAGGAGCAGTGAGAGTCCTTCTTGAACAGGTGCACTGATCAAATTCCAGCTGAGCTTTTGAAATCCGGTGATACCTGCATAGCAAATCTCCTACATAGATAAGTCATGGACAGATGGACGCAAGAAATACTTACTGAAGATTAGCGCAGGAGTACCATACATTGTGACCGAAAAGTACCGAGAATTTGTAAATAAGACGCAAAATATTTAATTAATTGTTAATATATATTTTGTAATCCCCATATGCCACGATTGTTGACTGGTTTGTATGTCAAACTCATAGACCAATGTCTCATCAATCACCAGTTATGATGCGCTCCATGAATGCGGGATCGGAATTCGCACGATCAAGGATGTCCAAAGAAACCTGTTCACAGTAATTTTTTGAAGAAAATTTAGCTTTATCGGAATGAATCGAGCAAGAACGTGTTTCATGGCCAAAGTATCCACCAAAACCGAACGAACAGCTCTCCTGCTATCTTCCTAGCACTGGTATGGCGATTTTCTAGCACCATTTTCTTCACTTTTTAAATGTTTTCATCAGTTGAAGAGGTCGGAGGTCGCCAAGAACGAGACATGTCTTCAACGATCTCTCGACCATCCTGGAAGGCATTGTACCACTCGTAGGCTCGTGTTTTTGATAATACTGAATCACCGTGAGGTTTTTCCAGCATTCGCAATGATTCCGCACAAGAAATTTGGTTTTGGAAACACAAAATTTGAGTCAAACTTTTTGTTCCATATTTTTATCTATTTTAAAAAAAAAATCGCCGTAGACTACTGAGGTGTACCGATTCAACCAGCTAATGTAAACAAACTGATTAGCAGACCACGCTAATTTTTGGGATAATAATTAAGGACAGTCCTACCTGCTTATCAAAAAAAAAATTTTTTTTTATATCATTTTCCAGAGTAATTTTAATTACACATTCTCGATATTTATTGTCACAATGTATGTCCAATTTATAAAACATAACAGGACTACGATTGGGCGTAAGGCCCAATCATGCGATACTCTAGATGAAGAGACATTTTTTGATTTTAAGAAATTTTGTATGGGGAGTGGTAGAAGGGGTGACGGCATTGAACCAATTTTTGCACATCATGCTCGAGTTGCTATCAGAATGATTTGTTTAAAATTTAAGCTTCAAAAATTTAATATCGGGTTTTCCAATAGGGACTTGACAACTTTGAATTCAATTTGTGAACGCACCCTTTCACTAATCATCGAACTGTCACTGTCAATCTATTCAGTAAACTTAACATTTTTATCATGGTAAAGTACACGAAGGAACAACGTCTGCAAATTATTAAAAATTACTTTGAAAAAAAGTTGTCAAGTCTTTATTGGAAAACCCTTTATATGGACTAAAGGGGTTTTCCAATAGGGACTTGACAACTTTGAATTCAATTTGTGAACGCACCCTTTCACTAATCATCGAACTGTCACTGTCAATTTATTCAGTAAACTTAACATTTTTATCATGGTAAAGTACACGAAGGAACAACCTCTGCAAATTATTAAAAATTTACTTTGAAAAAAAGTTGTTAAGTCCTTATTTGAAAACCCTTTAGATACTGAGAAAATTATTGTATTGGATTTAGGTAAATTGTGTAGCTTGTATGGGAAGTGATAGACGGAGTAGGGAATGCATCATGCATTTGACATGTTTTCAATAGCAGATCTGCAGCATTCAAACTTTTCAGGAAAATCGACTTTTTGAAAAGTTGTGAAATTGTGACATATTGTATGGGAGGGGGTAGAGGAATGAAGCTATTCATCTATTTTTTTTTGGTCTTGCTAATAATTTTAAGTAAATATTTTGTTCGAAATTTCAGCTCGATAAATTTTATACGTACTAAGTAAATTTGTTTAGTATTTCATGAAAATGTGCAGTTTATATGAGAGGTGGTAGAAGGAGTAAAGGGAATCAACATTTTTATACCGTAGATTGAAATTGGTATAAAAATAATATATTCTAAATTTCAGTTCAATAAAGCTCGAAAAAAGTTTTCGGACAAATCCGTTTATTGTCAAACTGAGAAATTGTGTCATTTTGTATGGGAGCTGGTGCGATTTGGCCCGTTCACGAACTTCACCTTATTGTCAAAAACTACGTGTACAAAGTTTAAGTTCTCTAACTCAACGCGTTCTCAAGCTAAAGAGGACACGGATGGACGGGCGAACGAAAATTCGTTTTTGAGATTTTTTAGTGATTATATAATGCGTTAGAAACTTTGTGGCAAACTTATAATACTCTCAGATTTCATCTACCAGGGGTGTAAATATGAAACCGACATTTTTTTGCAAAAAAAAACACTTATTGGTTGTAAATGAAAAGGAGTATTTTATTCAAAGTATAGCCCTTCGCTAGCTATACATTTTCCCCATCTTTCTGGTAAAGTGTGGATGCCTCGCCAAAAAAACTGTTGGTCTTTTGATGAAAACCATTCATCGAGCCATATTCGTACATTTTCGTAGGAAGTGAAGCGCTGCTCAGCAAGTGCGTGTCCCATCGATGCAAACAAATGGTAATCAGACGGAACCAAGTCTGGTGAGTAAGCGGCATGGGGAAGAATTTCCCAACTGAACGACTATCATTTCCTTGACCAGTCTTGCTGTGTGTGATGGTGCATTGTCATGAAGACAAAATCACTTTTGTTTTTTCTCTGCTGGTATTCTGGGCGTTTTTCACTCAAAGCTTGATTCAGTGCAATCATTTGTTGTCGGTAGCGTTCAGTGTTAACGGTTTCAACAGCTCATAATAAATCACACCCTTCTGATCCCACCAAACGCAGAGCATTGTTTTCCGGCCATAGCGATTTGGTCTTGCAGTTGATGTCGATGGTTAGCCTGGAGTTACCCATGATTTTTTCCGCTTCGGATTCTCAAAATAAAACCACTTTTCATCGCCAGCCACAATTTGATGGAGAAATGACTTTCTTTTGTATCTGGCGAGCAGCATTTCGGAAGTGGTTTTTCTGTTTTCCTGCTGTCTTTCGTTGAGATCATGTGGGACCCATTTTTCCATCTTGTGGATCTTTCCCATGGCTTTCAAACGTATGGCGACGCCTGCTCGTGTTACGTTTAACTGATCTGCCAGTTGTTGTTGCGTTTGAGCGTCGTCCTCATCCAACAATGCTTGCAAACTTTTTGTTGTGGTTTTCCACGTTCTTTGTTTCTTACATCAAAATTTCCACTTTTGAATTTTTTTAACCACTCAAAGCACTGTGATTTACCAAGAGCATGATCACCGTAAGCATCGACAAGCATTCGATGCGATTCAGCAGCAGATTTCTAGTAACAGAAAATTAAAGCTGCCCGCAAATCGTAGTTTCGCGGTACAAAGTTCGACATGTTCACTGTTATTAAAAACTATTCTGTCGTATGAAACTTGAAGTGTTATGAATTGACAATCTTTGTCCGATGTCAAAACAAGAAAATGGCGCCACTGACGCGTGTTCACAATAACCACATTGACCAGTGAGGCCCTCTATGATCAAATTCCGGTTTCATATTTACACCCCTGGTAGGGTATAAAGATAGATTTTTCCGTTTTCACAATTTTTTCATTAATTTTGTACATATTCCAGCTTCCAGCACCCTTCAACCTCCCCAAAACACCCCTAAATAATAAAATATATAGCAACAAAACAATAAATAAGGTAAGGACCTTCATTTGGTACTTGCTTTACTTTTGAACCCTGAGGTAAAAATTTCCCGTACCAAAAAGCAGCAGTAATCTGCCAACATGTTCACAATCAACTTTCTCAATTTTTAGGGAAGAATTAAAAAATTTGAGAGAACAAAATGCACTTTAAGAGACACTCCATGGCCTTGTACGCTGATATTAAATCTGTCTAATCTGGGGGCCCACGAAAACTCCTTCCTTGATTTTAACTTCACGAAGACGAGGAAATTTAGTTTTCAAAAATTGGAATAGGTCACCTGTCTTGTCCATTGCTATCACAAACTGTTTGATCAATCCGAGTATGATGCGCAAAGGCGATAAACATAGCTATTGAAATCCCAAGGCAAAATTGGAAGTGGATCGGTCACGCCATGACATCTCCAATCAAGCTTTGGATTTGAGCTCCCAAGATAGACGATTGGTCAGAAACGAGCAGGTAAAAATGGTAAATAAAGGCCAGTGCTCAATATCGCACTGTGTTATTCATCCGATTGCAATGAAACTTTGGTGAGATGTTATGTGCACGCCTGCGAAGATTACTACAAGCGATTGGTAGATCTATACTTTAAGCTGGACAACAAAAAGCCACCACGCGCAGAGATATGCAACTTATAAGTGAGTCAATCAAAATGTGCCAGTCAGCGCACAGAGGCGACTGATACGACTCACTACAAAAGAGTTGGATCGCATCAAGTATTTCGGTAACAATTTATCCACCACTCACCACACAACATGGCATCCCAAATATGGCAATTAATGTTGCTGTTCAAAAGAGGCCCGACATCTTTATAGCAACTATGCAAAAGTGTTTCGAGGAAGGAGTCTTTCCTGAACCATGGAAGCTGCAACATTTGGTACTTTTACCAAAAGGAAACAAGCCTTCTGGAGAACCATCGTCATATCGCCCAATATATTTACTTGACACGTTGGGAAAGATCCTATCCGCTCGTACTAGCAGAGAAGAAAGGAGCACTGTCAGACCACCAGTTCGGATTTAGGGAATCGATCAACTGTTGACGCCATATAAGTGCTAGTCGATACTGCAGCTGAGGCGATACAAGGAGAAAGATGGCGATGGAGAACAAAGAAATATTGTGCAGTCGTGACACTGGACATTGAAAATGCCTTTAACTCGGCAGATCGATCACTTATAACCAGATCGTTAGCCAGGATAGATACACCATACTACTTGTTAAGAATAATTTCAGAATACTTCACCAACAGTTGAAGAACCAAACTAATGAGGGGGTAAGGTACTACAACGTCACCGCGGGAGTCCTACAAGAATCTGTACTAAGACCTCTCCTGTGGAATATTATGTACGATGGAGTTCTTCGACTATCGTTGCCTCAAGGAGTAAAATTAGTCGGGTTCGCTAACGACATCGCCGTTTTTACCGTGGCTAAGCGCATCCACGAAAAAGAGTGAGCAACAAACGAAGCAGTATCCAAAATTAGAGACTGGCTAGAGTCCGTTGGTTTAGAATTAGCTGACCACAAAACGGAGGCTGTTCTAATAACAAGTCGAAAGAAAATTGAATACGTGACCATTCAGGTCGGCAGTCAAACCATCAGATCCAACGAAGCAATTAAATATCTAGGAGTTATGCTCGATAATATATTGAAATTTAAAGCTCACGTGGACTTCGCGAGCAAAAAGGCATCACAAATGCAGGCAGCCCTTTCCCGAATACTGCCAAACATCGGTGGACCAGGATATGCCAGAAGGATTCTATTTTTCAGATTAGACAGCTCGGTCCTCCTATACGCTGCTCCGGTTTGAGCGGCGGCGTTGGCGATAACGGAAACAAGGAAAAAGATGTCATCAACATATAGGCTCTGCGCAATAAGAGCAATCAGCCGTTTCCGAAAAATATCGGACGAAGGCAGCCTGTCTCATAGCCAGAATGATCCCCATTAACATTCTCGCGAATGGTATGCTAAGGATCTACGAAAGAAGATCCTCGATCCAACAAGAGGCAGCTGTTGCCAGAAAAATAAAAGAAGAGGGAAAAGGCAACATCAAGCAAGCCAGGTGGAACAACACTACTAAAGGCAGATGGACCTATAAGCTAGTCCTCGCCATTGAGGTCTGGACAAAGCGGGTGTATAGGGACTGCAACTATCACAACACGCAGTTCCTATCAGGTCACGGTAGCTACAGCAAACATCTACGTAGGTTCGGACACGATAACTCGCTTCTTTTCCCAAATTGCCCATATCAAGAAGAAGACACAGATCACAAGGTTTTCAACTGCAGTCGCTTCGCACCATTCATCACAGACTATATGATGGAATCAGAGCAAAATTAGATGCAAATTTGCACACTCGCAACGAATGTGCAAAAGGATCTTCGGAGAATGGAGAGAGAAAAGAGAGCAGAAGCAATATAAGGAGCACAGCATAAAATGCTAGCCAGTCCCGCGAAGAAATACCTAACGGCCGTCCCGCAGGGAGAGTGGTTGAAATCTGTATGCGTGGGTGTAGTTTAGTACGCAGGCACATATCGGCAGACAGTTCTCTGTCAGGATCAGGTATGTGAATCGTGCATAGCAATGACACGGGCTATTGGTTTCTAAAGAAGATTCCTCATCTCCCTGGCATAACCAAGAAGAAACAAAACAAAAATCACCACACAATATTGCATCGCATATGACACGGTAAGTGTGCGAAGTGATGTGCTGCGACTTGCTGCTTTTGATTGGTGCAGTGATGGCTTCTTCGCTCACAATCTTGAACATGGCACGGGCACAGGATTTAGAAGTGTGGCCGCACATACAAACGTAATTTGATGATTTTTTATTGCTGAGCGATTGTTTTGAAGGAAAGCACAGCAAGCGACAGTTATTCTAGGAAGAAGAAAGAGTAAGACATCACGGAAAGTTTGGTAAAGCTGCCAAAGTGGGCGCTTTTTGTTTTCATATGATTGCTACATATGCGTGTGGCTGAAATCTTGTGACTCTTTTGAAGCACTCTTTTAGATCGTCTCAATTAAGTGAGTAAGTTTAAATGAGTTGATTCAACGGAAAGAGTCAGATTTCCCATCACTAATAACGAGCTTCAATGTAGCGGTATCGTCACTAAAGAAAATTGAATTGGATAAAAATGACCTTCCAATAATAAATATACTGTCATCAAGAATTTTGTCGTTGTAAAGACGGTGAAGAGTTATTTTGCAGTGAGTCTTGGCCAGCTAATTCCATACGGCGATTGGAAATGTCCTAGATACAGGTGTCCCGAGCTTCCAGGTAAGGTCGATAAAATATTAGCATGGAGATAGACAGAAAAGAACACAGCGGAAGTAGATGTTCAACACGCAAAATGTTTCTAGAACGTGTGAATATTTCGTCAAATGGCATAATCAGTTATTTTGGCGTTGCGAATTGATTGCGGAAGTCCAGCTGGATGTTTATCATCCATTGATTTCGCCCGTAAATATGACATGAAAGAACCACGGAAATTCGATGAAACCTTAGATGAGGGCGACAGTCAATTCAAGCTTCTTCATATACCACTGTGTCCAAAAAGTAGTCGGAATTTTTTTATAAATCAAAAAATCTTTATTTATTCTTTCAAATCAATTTCGTCCCCTTCAAAATAGTCCCCTCTCGATATAATACACTATGCCACCGCTTTTTCCAGTCCTCGAAGCATGCCAAAAAGTCTTCTTCCGGTATATCCTTCAGAGCGCGCGCCGATTCTCGTTGAATATCTTCAATCGACTCAAAACGGTTTCCTCGGAGTGGTCTTTTGAGTTTTGGAAATAGCCAGAAGTCACACGGAGCCAAATCAGGTGAATAAGGTGGTTGCGGAACGATATTGGCATTTTTGGCGAAAAAGTCACGAAGAAGCAGTGCAGTGTGAGATGGCGCAGTATCGTGGTGTAAAAACCAAGAGTTGTCTTTCCATAAATCCGCCCAAAACATCTTTCAAAATGGAATTAATTGATCCTTTTGATACGCCAATTGCATCAGCAATGTCTCTTATAGTTAATCGACGGTTTGCAAGCACTAATTCTTTTACTTTTTGGATGTGAGCATCGTCAGTTGAGGTCGATGGTCGACCAAGGCGCTCTTCGTCTTCAACGCGTTCTCTACCTTCTTTGAACAATTTATACCAATCATGTGTTGTTGATTTTGGTAGAGCTCGGTCCCCGTAAGCCTTCTCCAACATTTTCAACGTTTCTGCAGCATTTATTTCATTCAGGAAACAAAATTTGATCGCACTTCTTTGTTGAATAATTTCAGACATTGTAAGAATCGCCAAATTCACTTTTTGTGTCGCACAAAAACAAGCGTAACTCAAACATTAATGGATATTTTCACATATAATTTGGCATGGAAGTCAGTAACAGTTGTACTAACTTAAAAAAAATATATTGAGCGAAAATATCTACCCGCGTAATTTAAATCGAAAAATTCCGACTAGTTTTTGGACACAGTAGTATATCAGAAACTGGTATACAGCTGTGTTCTTTCCAATTAGAGGGTATCAACTGGTTGATTGGTTTTGTAAAACTATTCAAACCGTAACTTTCCTTTATTCGCTTTACAGGGCAGGTCATTGCAATGGACCGTTTTCAGTGGCCGTTCCTCTCTCTACGATAATTAATTGAGAATGTGAATTTGAAGTTTGGGCACGCGACACGAAACAAAAAATCGTTGATATTGCATTTTGGAACAGAAGATCTTTTCAAAGGTTATGATGAAGAAGATGCTATCCATTATGATGACAAAGCAGTCGCAAACCTGTTGGACAAATCCAATAGTGAAATGGAAGAGAAAGAAGTTAATCGAACGAATATCTGTCTCCATTCAAAGTTGCTTCATATTCAACAGTGCGAAGCACGGGTGCATGCGCTAGTTTCTTAAATAAATTCAATTTTTAATTTTCATTATTGTATTTTTTACTCTAGATGAAATCTGAGAGTATATTGTGTTTGCCTTACCATTTGTAACGCTAAGAAATAACGCTCGCACAGAGCCGCCAAGGGTACAGAAATATTTGTTGTCGCTCAAAAACCTCGATTCCGAGTGACCGTCTATCCGTCTGTCCGTCTGTGCCTCTGTCTACAGCATAACTCTCGAAAGCTTTGAGCTATAGTGCTAAAAATTGTTGTGTGTCACTTTTAGCTAAAAAGTAACTTCAAGTTCGTGAATGGGCTACATCCCCCACTCCTTCTACCTCCTCCCATACAAATTTCATTAAAAATCTAAATATAAAGAAATTGATTTTTCTTTGAAACTATTTAAGCTATCGACTTGAAATTTTTTATTATGATATAGATGTCATTAATATTACAGAATATTGATCAGATCCTCTCACAAATGAACAATTTTGAAAAATACATATTTTCGATTTTCATTGAAACTATGTAGTAAAGCTGAAAAGACGAAATTTTGCCAAAATTAATTCTCTTATAACTGCAATTAGTTTTAAAAAGAATTATCAACTTCACCTCACTCACTTCTACCGCCTCCCATACAAATTTCACGAAATTTTTAAATTTAAATTAAATTATTTTTCTTCGAAACTATTAAAGCTATCAACTTGATATTTTGTATAAGGTATAAAAATAGAAATATCAATAACGGGAAAAAAAATTGTTTTGATCCTTACACACCTTCCCATGCAAATGTATAATTTTTGTTAAATGCATCGATTTCTATTAAAACTAGAAAAATTACAAACTTAAAATTTTGCCGGAATTGGTTTTTTAATAGTTGCAATAAATGCTAGAAAAAATTATCAGCTCAGCTTCACTCCTTCTACCCCCTGCCATATAAATATCTGTATTATAAATTCAAGAAAAGCATTTCTCCTTCGAATATACATACATATGTATGAGAGCTATCGACTTTGAAATTGAATCAAAGCATAAGGGTAATGATAAGCGGTTTCAAAATCATCTAAAACGTTCCACTTCCTATGCCACCTCCCATACAAATGCCCCAATTTCAGGAAAACTATGTCTAATTTCTTTAAAAATAATGAAAACTAAAAACTTTAAATTCAGCAAAAAACACTTTGCAAACCTCCCCTTCTACTTCTACCACCTCCCATGCAAAAGACTCTATTCACTATTCGAAAGAATTTAAGATGACATATTTTCCGGTATATTAAAGTCATTCCCATTTCATCTAGAGTATCATATGATTGGGCTTTAAGCCCAATCATAATTCTGTTATGTTTTAAAACAAGTTCAAAGATTTCGAAAAAGGGTTAAAGATAGACAAAGTAATTGCCACAAATTTATTAGAAATCATCCGATCTTGTGTAATAAAAGAAATAAATCTCTTACATTTGTATTGTGTACTGACATCGATTTTTATTTCTATCTCGTCAATAAAGATAATCTCATAAAATTAAAAGAAAAAAAAATCAATGATAGGAAATATTTTCTAGACCGCACTTTATCGGGAATCGGTCAAATAAATACGAACTTCTTAGAGTTTGCGCGATCGACAATCTTAATTTTTTTTTCTATAATACTAAAAAAAAGATAAGATGAGCTGTGAGATGGGCGACGTCGAGAGTAAGTGTAATCTATAAATAAAAATTACAAAAAAAAAAAATCAAGTAACATTCAGAGATCATGCGGTGACACGATTGCATCGCGTTTATAACAAAAACAGCACAAGGCAATAAAATCCAAATCTCAATTTGAACTGATCTGAACTGAAGCGTAGTTGTGTTCCCATTTCTTTTCTCGAAAGAAATGAAATAAAAACGAAGCGAATTATAACACAAACAAGATCTCGCGGTAAGAAGCTGGCAAATAAAAAGGCTGCCCCAAGATGTCTTGAAATTGCCGCTTGCTACAAGTGAAACTAATCGAGCTCTTAATGCGACAGATTTCATTAAATCAATTTAATCGCATTTTCTCATACCGAATGTGTCACATTATAAAATGAAGGAAAACTTGAATTCGTCGCAAGTATGTCATTCGTGTTAGGTGTACACCACTTTTTTTTGATAAGAATATGGCGGGGAATGAATTTCTTTGGATGATAATTACACTACCTGATCGAATTAACTCGTAATGAATGATAGTACGCAATAATAATTGTAAATTGCAATTCATAAATAAACATAACGTCGTTAACATGACAAAATGTATGGTAAAATAGTCGCGTACAACTGCAATATTTCTTAATTTGGTAACGCCTACACCTAATAATTATGGTAACAAAGTAAAAAAAAAATATTAGGAACATAATTGGTAGTGGTACTTCTCTACTTCACAAAATGTTTTATCTATTTTACGATAAAGTTATCAGCTCCATATTTCAGTTCTAATTTGGGGCAATTATTTCTTATTATGGGTCTTCCGAAATTAAATTTTTATTTGATTCATTTATTTTTAATTATCACATATGGTTATTTTCACTTAATGTAATTTAGTTTTTAATATGCTAATTATTGAGTTTCCATTTTCTATGTGTATAAATTTCAGCTAGAAATCGCACTAAAATCATATTTGGGATCATGTTTTAAGGATTCGACGTGCAATAGAAAACATATTAAAACTACGATAGCGAATAAGCCCCAAGCTTTATATGAAATAGTTTTTATACTCTAGATGTAATCTGAGAGTATTATAAGTTCGCTCCAAAGTTTGTAATGCCAATAAATATTGCTCGCACAGAAGGGCCAAGGGTACAGAAACATTTGTTTTCGCTCAAAAATCTCAAAACCGGATGTCCGTCCGTCCGTCTGTGCGCTCTCTAGCTTGAGAACGCGTTGAGCTAAAAAGTTAAAATTTCGTGCGCGTCGTTTTTGACAAGAAAGTAAGGTCAAGTCCGTGAACGGGACAAATCGCTCCACCCCTTCTACCCCCTCCCATACAAAACGACACAATTTAGCAATTTGACAATAAACGGATTTGCTCGAAAAGTATAAAAATTTTTGATCTGAATTTGGAATATATTATTTTTATACCAATTTCAAAAAAAAATATTCATAGCCTTCACCTTCTTCCACCACCTCCCATACAAATTGCACTTTTTCATTATATGCTCTAAACTAATTTACTCAGTGCGTATAAAATTTATCGAGCTGAAATGTACAGTAAATATTTATTTAAAATTATTAGTGAGACCGGAAAAAAAATTGGACGATTAGATTTACCCCTTCTACTCCCTCCAATACTAAATGATACGATTTCGCAATTCGACCACAAACGGATTTGCTCGAAAAGTATTGAAGCTATTGGTCTGAAATTTTGAATATATAGCTTTTATGATGATTTCAATCTATTGTATAAAAATTATTCGAGTCGTCCCCTTCCTTCCACCACCTTCTATACAAACTGCACTTTCTCGTGAAATACTCTAAACAAATTTACTCAGAACGTATAAAATTGATCGAGCTAAAATCTTTCACTAAATTTTTATTTAAAATTATTAGTAAGATCAAAAAAAATTAGACTATTCGTTTCACTCGTTCTACCCCCTCTCATACAATCTAATACAATTTTACAAAAAGTAGATTTACCTGAACAGTATGGGTGCTATTGATCTGCAATTTAAAAAGTATCAATTGTATGATGATTATAATTGTTTCTCAAAAAATCACTAAGAACCTCCCATACAAACCGCACAATTTCATTAAATCTAATACACTAATTTTCTCAGTACCTATTAAATTTTGGAATACTAAATTTTGTGTAAAATATTTTAATAGCAACTCTCTCGTGATGTGAAAAAATTAGTTCAATGCCATCATACACACACACACACACAAACCCCCCCAACCAATTTCCCCATAAAATGTCATAAAATCAAAAATCTCTCTTTCATTTAGAGTATCGCACGGTTCCTGTTATGTTTTTTTTTTATTTTAATAATAATTATTGTGATCGACTTGTTTCATGACTAAAATCTAAAATACCCTAATAATGCAAAACAAAAAAAAAAATCTGTCTGTACGTCGTACATGTACGCTCAGCGCACATTAACTCCCAAACCCTTCAAGACAGAAAGCTCATTTTAGGATGGATTGTAGATAGTTGCGGATTTCAAGCGGTGGGGGGTGTATAGATTAAGGGGGAGGTGGGGGAGCGCTGAAACCGTCCCATTGATCAGCCTTACTTCTTTCTTCGTCAAAACGGTGGAGAAATTAGTGGACATTCACATAAGAATAGATACTAACAAGGTCTGTCTTAATATAATCAACATGCTTACCAAAAAGGCAAATCAACAGAGTCAGCCCTTCATGGTTTGGTAAGACAAATCGAAAAGGCAAAAAACTATAAAGAAATTGCCCTTTGCTAGATATAGAAGGAACATTTCATAATACTTCTCATGAAGCCATAATAGCGGCAGCTAGGAAAAAGGGTTCTGAAACGGCTACGATAAAATGGATACACGCCATGCTAAAGAGCCGAATGACAACTACGGATCTAGGTGATAGCACATTGACTGCGTATAAGGGCTGTCCCCAAGGAGGAGTACTATCTCCACTTCTTTGGTCAATTGTAGTAGATGAGCTCTTGGACCGTCTAACAGAACAAGGCAAATACGAGGCAATAGGATATGCCGATGACCTCATTATTATCGTTAGAGGCAAATATGATTTAATAATATCGGAAAGTATACAATCAGCCGTATAACATCAACCCAAGTAAGACTGAGATAGTACCATTTACAGAAGAAAATCCACATCATACCTCCTTCAATAAATGGAACACCAATACCCTTTTCAGATGAGGTCAAATATCTAGGTGTTATAGTGGATAGCAAACTCAACTGGAACAAACATATAGAATGGACTCATGCCAAAGCACTAAGGGCATTTTGGGCCTGCAAAAGCTTATTTGGCAGAAAATAGAAATTACAGACCAAGATGATCTACTGGTGCTATAGAACAATCATCCTCCCAATAGTCACATACGGATCAACGATATGGTTGACTAAAATTTTGCAATGAAAGCACTGCTTACACTACAAAAAATCCAAATGCTAGCTTGTCTTGGTATCACAGGAACAATGAAAACCTGTCCTACGGCAATGGAAATGTTTGTAAACATCCCTCCGATACATCTCCAAATAAAAAAGAAGGCTATCAAAGGGGTGTTACGCATATAGAGGAAAAACAATTACAAATCAGGGGATTTTAGAGGTTACCTAAAAATCCTAAAAGACCCAAAAATAGAGGATTTAACCTCCACACTATCGGACGCTATGCCGACAAAATTCAACTTTGAAGCCCTCTGCAAAGTTATAATCAAAAAACGCAAGGACTGGCAATCAATGCCACCTGAAAGGGAAGAGGAATCAACGATCTGGTTCACAGATAGCTCGCGCACCTCTGAAGGGACAAGAGCCGGAGTCAAAGGTCCTAACTTCTCGGTCCAAGACCACTCGGGAAAGAAGTCACAATCTTCCAGGCTGAGCTAATTTCAATGGAGCTATGCATCACGGAGAATTCAAGGAGAGCTCATAGCAACAAATCTATTTATATCCTATCGGATAGTCACGCGGTTCTGAAGGCCCTAGCATCCAATAAATACGGATCGAGGATAGTTTTGGACTACCTTCAAAACCTAATTATCTTGGGAAAAAAGGAACGATATAACCTTAATGTGGGTACCAGGGTATATGGGATTTGAGGGAAATGAAGAAGCTGATCGCCTTACAAAAAACGGCGCAGAAACAAATTTTATTGGTCCAGCGGAAAACTAAAAGGGCACTCCAACCCCATACTTAGAAAGTGGGTTCTTCTTCAATGGCGCTACAGCCCAAATCGGACCTTTGCCTCCTGACCTTCAGGTTCCTTTACATTTTCATTATTTATTGCAGAAGGGTTGTTAGCACTTTGCACAACCCTCTATCTACGAATTTTTCATTTTCGTAGATTGAGGTAACCGAGGTATACCCAAGCAAGTAGTGTGCTGGAATTATGCGTCGACCGGGATTTGAACTCACGACCTTTACATTGTAGACCAACACGCTACCCACTAGGCTACATCTTAGCTTAGAAAGTGGGTTAAACAAGAACATAAAATCTACTGGAATAGACTTCCAGGCTTATCAGTCTCGAAAAAACTAATCCTACCATAAAAAAAAAAAAAAAAACAAACTGGAGGATATTCTAAAATTCAGGAAGAGTGATATTAGTACTCTAATCAGCCTAATAACGGGGCACAGTGGAGTAAACCACCACCTCAAAAATAAAGGGCTTAGCTGAAACCGATATCTGTCCCCTCTGTCTCGAAGACTCAGAAACGACAGTATACATCCTATGTTACTGTGAAGTAGTAGCTAGGAAAAGACACAATCTTCTCGGGAGAGGTTTCTTTCTACCGAGAAACTAGCCAACATGGCTCCTTTAAAGATACTCAGATTAGCCAAAGCTATTGAGGTATGATAGGATGAAGGGGTTATAAACGCACAATAGGCCGAGAAGGTCTCAATGTTTCCGCGTGTTCTCCAAATAATAAAAAAAAAGTACGTGCACATGGGTTCGAACACAAGCACACCCATTGTTCTTAACGGACAAGATGTGGAAGAGGTGCAAGATTTTTGTTATCTCGGAAGCATTGTCAGCATGGACGTCGTAGCCGAAAAGGATATTGAGGCTCGTCTAAATAAAGCTCGACAGGCCTTCGGTATCCTTTCCCCTTTCTGGAGATTAAGAGAGATCTCCCTTCGTACGAAGCTGCGAGTTTTTTATACATGCGGCGAATCCGTGTTATTATAATGAATGGAAATTCAAAATTAAAAGTATAATCATATTTCACGTTGGGTTGAATGATCGGGCATGCTTTACTTGAATGTGATTACGTTGCATGTTCGATCATTCACCCAATTGAATTAAATGCTTAAGGGGGTTCAATATTTGCCTTCTTCCACCCCCTTTCCCGCCTATAAACAGACGTTTTTTAGGAACACAGAACTCGGGAATGGCTCAACCGATTTTTTTCAAATTTGGACAAATGATTCTTGACGATATTATCTATGCCCTGACGAGAGCTTTTGGCAAAATAGTGCTTTGGGAATTATTAATAAGAGTTTACATTTTTTAGTAATTTTTCGCAACTTCAACACAATATAACATTTTTACTTTTAATTTTTTTTAAATCGGCTCCGTCGGGGCATAGATAATTTATCGTAGGACATCTGTACCAAATTTCAGTTCAATCGGGTAATATTTACCTGAGATCTGTGTTCCTAAAAGGTGAAAAACCTGATTTTTCAGGAGAAGCGTTTGAAAGAACCGGGACCGACTCTAATCGCTTCAAACCCCCCTTTAGATTAAAAATTAAAAATAAAATACTTCTAATTGGAATTTTGAAACGGGACATTTTTTTCATGATTTTCAAGTTTTGAACCTCCTTAAAGTCTATGTTCGGTGTCACTATCACGATTCCTTAATGCAAGGTATTGCCATAAATCGATTCCAAATTTAAAAATTTATTGTCTGGCTCATCATTTAGTGAAGGGACGAAACAAACATCAACATCCCAGCACCAAGTACAGATAACATAAACACGAAATTGACAAAAATTCACATACATCGGTGTCAACTAGCGTTAAGTCTACGTCTGAAGCACTGCTTATCAATAGAGAAGTCGAATGCATCAGTATTCTTATAAACTTCTCTGGCAAGACGAGAAATCGGTTCATTCATACCATAGTCTGTCTGGTGAAAACCAATCCGCAGCAATCTAGGATACCTTGGTAAAAATTGACCAACATCAAAACAGATCAAACCCAAAAGGGTGGAGGAATCAAATAACCCTACCCTGTAAGAAGGTTATGAGCAAAAATTACATCAGCTACTTCACGTCGTTTCGAAAGCGATGACATATTTAATAGCTGAAGTCGATCAGTATATGGAGGAAGATGAACTCTCGTTCTAATTAAGGTGACATAAGGCTACAAATTTACGCTGAATTGATTCGATTCTGCCAATGTACTCATCATAATAAGGACACCAAACTTGAGAAGCATATTCAAGGTGAGATCTAACCAAAGTGTTTAGTCTAACAAGCGAATTGTTAAATTCCTTGGATAAGCTTGTGGTAAGTCCCAACATGGAATTACCTTTCTGCACGATCTTATTAGTAATATGCAAATCAAAATCAATTTTTTGGTCAAATGTAACACCTAGGTCAATAATGGAACTGACTCGATCCAAAATACAGTTATTAATACTATAAATTATCACAAACGGAGAGTAGTAAATGACATTGCATGACATTTATCCAAATTCAGTCTAAGACCATTATGGCGATACCATTTACTAAAATTAATCAAATTCTCGTGAAGAAAATTGTCAGAGTTGGAATTAAGAGATCTAAAGATTTTATTGTCAACAGCATAAAGAAGTACTTGCGAATATTTAAAAACAGAGACAACATCTTAATGGCCAGGATGAAAAGAAGTAGCCCAAATTACTTCCTTGAGGATCACCAGAATGCGCAGTAAATGGCTTAGAAGTACAACCCCGAAAAAGAACTTGGTAAGTTCTATCAATTAAATATGACTTAATCCAATTGGTAAACCATGTAGGAAAACTCAACAAGCCCAATTTCAACAATATAATGGAGTGGGGTAATTTATTAAAAGCCTTACTAAAATCAGTATATACATATACAATCAATAGCCAAAATGGACTTATTTTCAAACTCCATCAGATGTGTGACAGTGGATCTATTCCTAACGAAACCATGTTTTGTACTCGAAATTAAGGATTTACAGTGAAACGACATGCACTCATACACTATAGACTCAACATGTTTTGGAATAGCTGACAGTTTAGCTATTGGTCCATAGTTTACAATAGCAGATTTTGCTCCACTTTTCTGAGTCGGTGTAATAAAGGAAGCCACACAGCAGGGAAAATTCCCAGTCCTAAGGGAACTCTGAAATAGAAGAGAAAGTGGCTCAGCTATAGAGAGGCAGCAGCGTTTAAGGACAACTGCTGGAACTCCATCAGGGCCAGGTGAAGAAACATCCTTAAGGTGAGAGATGTGATTAACTACATCTTCATAAGAAATCGGTATACTAGACAAAGAGGTTGAAGCAGTAATCTCTGTAGTCATCCAAGTATGATATGTAAGGGATAAAGTCACTACCAGTAAAAGATCCACTGAAGAATGTGGCAAAAAAATTACAAATTGTGAATTGATTATTACTATTAATGCCAAGGAATTGAAAAGAAGCTGAATAACCATCAGATTTACGCTTACAATTAACAAATTTCCAAGACTTTACGGGATCTCTAATAATATCCGACTGCACTTTAAGTAAATATTCAGAATACAAGTGAGTAGATAAATCTTTGAATATTTCATAATATTCTTCATACAAACGAAAATCAGTGCCATTCTTCGTTCTAGTATACCTATTCCAGGCAGCATTGCGAGAATTGCGAATCGCACGCAACTCTCTAGTGTACCAGGTAGTGCTGGGTAGGACAAGAATGTTTGTCACATGTTTGTATGAGGGGCTCATTGGAAATTTGAGGTGGTACAATGTCCCACCTCAAATGTCCAATTCATACATACAATGTTCCATTTAAACAATTTGCCTTTTTGAGGAGCGATGGTAGTAAATGATCAAAGAATGACGCGTTGAGTATTTTAACCCTAGTAACACCGTTTCTTATTGAGATGCGATAGTAAAATGACGTATTATTAGGTGTGTGGCATTTGTGGGTTGTGTTTATAATATACATTCTTATTTATTTCAGTTATTCTTATTTAATTTTAAAAGTTAAAAAACAAAATTACCTTAGTTAATATAAAAAAAAAATCCATTTTCTATTGACATAAAAATTAAACGGTTGCGCACATGCAAACCGATAAACTATCATTTTAAAGCTAATTTGGTTGGCTCATAACATCAACAAACCGAGGAATTCAATTTTCATGAAAGAAACTTGAATTTCTCGGTTAGCAGGTTGGGTGAGTGGGTTTGCATGTGCGCAGGTTTTCAATTTGACTTTATGTTTTCTTACATATTGCAATTAAGAAACAAAATTTGAGATACTTTTTTTTCACGATTTTTTCCTTCCACTAGGATTTGGCCAGACTTAGAAAAAATGCGTTCGGATGAAACAGAAGTAGCAACTATGCACAATCTCTTTTTAACTATTTCATAAAGCCTAGGATATGCATTCTTTTTCTCATGCCACCACTTCAACGGATCCATGGTACGTAGCAACAGGGGCCCCTGAAGGTATTTGTCAACTTCAATTATACCTACCGCCGTAGGATTTGCATTTTTTATTACATCGCTAACGTTCTTATCGGATTTGTTCCAAATACTACGCATCCTTTTTGGTGGTTACATTGCATCCATTGCCTCTAACTCCAGGTTTTGTTATATCACTATCAGGATTCCTTAATGCAAGGAATTGCCATAAAATGGATTCCAAGTATAAAAGATGGAAATCATTTTATCCTTTGGCTCATCATTTAGTGAAGGGGCAAAACAAACGTCAATATCCCTACACCAACACATTAATAAACATAGCATAAAATAAATATACAAAAACTAACATAAATTAGTGTGAACTAGCGTTAAGTCTGCGTCTTAAACATACTTTATCTATAGAGAAGTCAAATACATCAATATTCTCATTTACTTCTCTTGCAAGACGCGAGATCGGCTCACTCATACCATAGTTAGTCCGGTGAAAGCAAATCTTCAACAATCTAGGATGCCTCGGTAAAAATTGACCAACAGCGAATTGCATCAAACCCAAAAGTGAGGAGGAATCAACCACCCCAGTGAGAAGTTGATGAGCAAAAACTACGTCAGCAACTTCACGTCGTCTCGAGAGTGATGACATATTTAGCAACTGAAGCCGGTCAATATAAGGAGGAAGACGAACTCTGTCATTCCAATTAAGGTGACATAATGCAATTCTCACAAATTTGCGCTGAAAGATTCAATTCTGCCAATATGTACATCATAATAGGGAGACCAAACTTGAGAAGCATACTCAAGATGAGATCTGACAAAGGTGTTATACAGACTCAACCTAACAAAGGCATTGTTAAATTCCTTGGATAAGCGAGTGGTAAAACCCAGCATAGAATTACCCTTTTGCACAATCTTATTTATATGCAAGCCAAAATCAATCTTTTGGTCAAATGTAATGCCTAAGTCAATAACTGAGTTAACACGATCTATTTGTTGTTGAGATCTTGTATGTATATAGCCTACTAAGATCTTTAAGTCAAAACAAGCTCTTTTAAATGAAAATTCATTCGTAAAACCATGCCGTTTAAACCGGGGATCTAAAAATGTACTTTGTGCTGCAAATTTGTTCTCTTCGATATTCACAAATCTGGTGGTTAATCCATCTAAGAGACATTGAGCCATTTATTTTACTGGAAGAGGGAGTGCATTGTTTCTTAGAAAAACCGCACATTGTTCTATAAGAGCATTGGATATTAAAATTACTTCTGATATTGTCACGTTTTTCTGAACTCATTTCTTCAGTGACTTCTTTAAAAAATGCCAACAGTTCAGTGTCTGTTGTTACTATATCAATATCTTCATTGTTAATATTATCCATTCCTTTGTAATCTATAGCTATGGTGGATATCAAGCTATTTTTAACTGCTAGGACTCGTTCAAACATTTCAAATTTTGAGTTCCAACGTGTGATTACATCTTGCTTCAGTTTTAGTTCGCTTTCTCCCAACCTCGGTGAAGTTAATTACAACTTTATTATATCTATTCAAACTTTAAACACTAAACTTTTCTTTTTTCCGTTCCTATAGAATAACTCTAAATGCAATATATCAAAGCTTGCTACATCCCAAGCACTACATCTACTACAGCTACATCTCCCTCAAGTTTACAGTGAAAATTTAACCTGATCTTTCCATTTCATTTTCGCCAAGATTTTTGTTATTAGACAAGAGCAAGCGAAATTGTAAGAATCGCCGACCATGACCCTCGCACCCGCCGTCCAAGTTGAATACAACGTGAGCAATAGCTTTAAGAACGCCATGTACAAGAATGAGAGATAAGAGGTGTCGCGGAATAACTAAAATTCTACAGTTTTCTATGTGTTTCAACTTTAGAGGGCTTTGAATATACATAAGTTTACACTTATTCGGTTTCACTAGGGTTAAAACACTATACTAGCCATGTAAGTCAATCTAACAACAAGTTGGAGTCACAACAAAAATGACAGTTCCGTACAATTTCGCTAGCTTTTGTATGTAGCGGACACAGCGGGCTTCGTAAGAATCGTGTTTATTCTTAAATGCAGTGTTAAAAATAGTTCAGCTTTCCAAAATACTTTATTAATAGTGCTCAGTATGTAATTATTACACGTTGATATCAGTGCAATAGATTTTTAATTGAAAAAAGTGCGATGAAAGTCAAATCTCGGTTTCTCCCATCGAAGAGAATCTGTCATTCATATTGTGCAGAGTTCTCCGGTTAAAGCGTAATATTTCCATGCTTTCTACATTCTAGAGAGCTTTGCTTTCAGCCATTCAAATGCATGGGACAAAACCTATGAAGTGAGTGTGATTTGAGTGTTACAAATGTATTGGTACAGCAGCCATACAAATGCATGACTTTAATTCATATGCAACAAAAGCTCTGAAGTGGGACAAAAACTTTGAAGTGGGACAAAAATATTTTTTGTAGTGATGGGACATTTGAAGTGCATGAATGGGACATTTGTACCACTTCTTGTATGAGTAACCCAACACTAGTACCAGGGATAAGACAATGAGATATTCTTCCGATAAGTAAAAGGTACTGTAACAACAAAAAATTGGTACAGGATATAATAAAAATCAACAACGACACCCTCAAAATCGGGATTGTCAAAAATTTCATTAAAGTTGAAATTAGAGATAAGGTAGTCCAACTGCGAAAAATCTGCTTTAATAAAATCGAAATATAGCTCTTTCTCACTAGGAGTGAAAATATGTTCCTCGTCAGTTAGAAGAAATATGTTAATAGGAGGGTGCAAGACATCATTAGTCGAAATTGAGCTTAAGCTCTCTCCCACGGAACAGGAACAGTAATCAGAATAAAAAATCAAGTCAAGCTGCCTACCATAGGAATTCCTAACAAAGCTAAATTGCTGGACCAAGTGCAAATATACTATCAACAAAAAAACATTCGAGGTAGGACGAAGCGTCAGAAACTAAAAGAGTAGAATTATCGTCAGAGAACGACCAAGAAAGACCTGGAATAGTAAAATCACCCAGTAAAATGAGTGCGTCAGAGATATTCATACTATAATGAAAAAAAGTTGTGCATTTTTCATATACATATGTCAAAAAAACATAAATATCCTTATTGCTAAACACGAGTTTAACACACAAGATCTTCAAACAATGATGGTTCGGTACAGGAACAACTACACAATTAATACAGCTCCGTGTCCGAACAGTTGTTTTACGTGGAAAGTCACCGTTCAACTTACCAAGAAACTGCAAACTTGCGTGAGCCAATGCCTCCGATGCATTTTAGGAATATTCTGGCCAGAAGTGAACGATGAAATTTGGAATACAAATTTGGACAGACTAAAATAGGCATTGAGATTCAAAGGTGGAAGTGGCAGTGGATCGGTCACACTTTGAGGAAAGCAGGGCGAAACGTCGCCAAACAGGCTCTGGATTACAATCCTCAAGGAAGACGTCGGGTTGGTCGACCATGTAGAACATGGAAGCGAGCAGTTGAGCAGGAGGCCAGAGGAATATAAGTTTTAGCAACAGCTAAAGGCCGATGGTCAGTATCGCGCCTTGTGGAAGAGAGTTGTTTCTGTCCTATGCCCCTATAAGGGGTCTTAACAGGAATTTGATTGACCCCACCCGCCGTATTCGATGGCACGTGGCCTGTCTAAACAGCGCTTTACATCATATGAAGATGCTTAAAATTGGGTCAATTCGTAGATAGCCACAAAAGATGAAGAATTCTTCCGACGTGGTATCCGAATGCTGCTAGAAAAAAGGGAAAAATTAGTGGACAATACTTTGAATAAAAGATAATTTACCGTTCTGTCACAATTCATTCCTAATTTTTGATAGACAACGGCGCAAACTTATTTGTACTCCTAATAATTAAATTCTTTAATAAATTCTATGCATAATACGCAGTAAAAAATTGTTCAAGGTCGTCTGGTTACCCCGTAGAACTAAAGACAATTTCAAAGCGATTGAAGAGGTCCGAATTAATTCTATTCTACAGAATTATAATGCTAATTTTTATTTTTATTATATCATTTAAGATTTGTTAGACACTTGAAGCGAGCGACGTCTGCCATCGAAACACACAGAAAAAAAGAGACTGAACCTTCAAAACGACTCGCCGATAGGCCATAAACCTGTTAATGGCTTTTATTCTTTGTCGACACAAAAAAAGCAGCCGCCCTGTCTCGCGCCCCGCTACAATCAGCGACCAGCTAACTCCTCTAGGTACACACATATCTTGCCCGAACGGCGGAGTCTGAGGCGAGATCTGCAGCGCAATCAGTTCGAGATTAAAACGGGAAAATTCCGTTGCATAACTAGAACTAGAGGAGGGGACTGATCCGCAAGCGTTTTGTTGCGGATTCCGAGTGCGATGAAGTGAACGGTGTGCAATCGTGGCAGCAGCGACCAAAAGCCGCAACGAGCGTCGAGAAGGTATTGCGGATTTCGCTGGGGGATAGACAAGAATCCGAGGAGCCATCGGTGTACCGCCGCCGATGCTCAACCGCATCGACAAATACCTGAGGCTGAGCCCCACAGCCCGCGACCATAAAATTAATCCAAAACGTGGCATCGAAATGAAACGCGTTTAAGGTCATCTCATCATTTTCTTGTGTTCTAATTGGAAAAGATGCGGAAACGAAGAAGAGTCGCTGCCAGGAATTGGGTGAAAAGTCTTTGTGATGGCGACAGCCACGAAAGTTCGGCAGATGCGCGGGAAATAATCGAAAAAGGGGGAGAAACAAGGCTGACGCTGCTCGGGTGCAATGCCAGCCGGAGGAGTCAGCGCGAGAGCACAAATTGCAGCACCGGCCCGCTCTAGAAAATGCTCGAGGCCTTCAATTGCCGATCGGATTAAGTTTTTGGGTCGAGCGCACCGGCATTGAATTTGTGTACCATAAAATCGGACTCCAACCCGCGGCTTATCAGTCGCGACCAACGATAAGCCTCGTTCCCAAGACACAAAAAAATTTCAAAGCTGCTGTGACGGGTGACGATAGTTCAGATGCACGGAAAAAAAATCCAACTGGCATCGAACGAAAGGAAAACCATAAAGAAAACGAACGTCGCCGATTTGCAACCCTACCGTAGGTGCAAAGCGGGCATCGCTCCCAGCGCTCCGCGCGCTTTCCAATGAACCCCAACACTTGATGAGCGCTTAGCAAGCGTGGCACCCGAAAATTTTCAATCGGCAATTAAACGGCAACGCAAAAAAACCAAAAGAATAATAACGAGAAAAAAAAGTGAGAAATTTGTTGTACCTGCGGCGGGGTCAATAATTTCAAAAGATTTCCTCCAACGATGTCTTCACACGCGCTCGTGTGTTTGGTGCTCCGCGACTTTACAGTGTCCGCACACGGCACACGCGTTCTCACTCACACTTCCACGTATAACGTGCTCTCTTTCACTCTCTCTCTCTCACAGCCTACACGATTCTTTTAACGCGCGCTTACACACTGCTGCGACGCGGAAAAACACACACGCACACTGCGCAATTCACTACACCACAAACACACGGCTGCCTGCTTCTACTGCATCTCGTGCGCATTTCATTGACTGCCGCGAGCGAAGACCGCGTGAATGCAAATCACGCCGCAGCCAAAACCCGTGACAAAAGTCGCGCACTTCACGCTCCCGCACGCCACGTAATCCAAAGTTTCGATGCCGTCGACTTTCGCCCACAATTTCTGCCGCGAACCGCACGAATTTCCGACTCGAAATCGAGATGAGAACTTTTTTCGTCGCGATCGACGTCGTCCGTCGAATAAATGACGTTGTAGTTGTGTGTCAGTGTGGCCGCCGCACGCTCCCCTCTCAGAAGCAACGAAAAAAAAAAACACTACTCGCACGCACACCGCTGTAAAACGCCACCAAATCGATTATCGCATGGTTTGATTATAAGAAGAAAAAAAATTGAATCTTTTTTCGCTCGCAATCCGCTGCTGCTTTTCTGTCGAATTCGCGCAACTTCGTCCACGCGATCGCGAAGGAATCTGTCGATTTTTCCTGCACCGCGAGCTGCTCGGACCGTTGCTCTGTTGATTTTGCACACTCGAGAACTCGGACTGCACGTTTTTCCGTTTTTATTTTGGTTTTACACATACAAAAAATCGTTTCGCTTTTCCCTATTCGACGTCGACGGCGTACAACACCAACAACCGCCTGTCGTTTTTTTTCCTGTTTTTTCCGTGTCTCTTTGATACCCGGATAATTATTGCCCGATGCGAGTTTTTCTTACGTTTTAGTACCCGATGCGTAAGGCATACGCTGGGGTGAAACTTGTGAGTTTAACGTAAGGCCGGGTTCACATCATTGCATCGGAAAAACTTTGATTTCAATTTTACTTTATCATTCTAATAATAAAGTATTGTGATCGACACAGGGAAAAAAAATATTTGCTACCCTGAAATTTTTTTTTTTCGCGTTTCATGACTAAATTAGCCTGAAAATGCAAAAAAAAAATCCGTCCCGCCGTACGCCGTACATGTGAACTCATACCTCCGAAACCGTTAAAGGCAGAATCATAGAAAAGAGTAAATACTGTAGAAGTCTATCTGCCTTTAAATCGAGACTAGCGCCACTTGAATCCCGATTTTGGACCCCTTGGTGGTGTTAGTGAGTTTTATTCCCGTACCGTAACCCCCGGAATACTAGTAAAAGCCATGCGATAGAAGATGGCACTTACACATATGAAGCTATTAGCCGACCGCGGTCGACTGTCAGTTCATTCGCGTGCGGGATGATTTTCTTTAAGTTTGGTGTTTTCGATCGGGATTTTAGTAGTGTTTTCACCGATTTGTTTTTGTTTCTTCCTTAAATATAGAAAGATCGTACGTTTGCGTTAATTGTAAGCAGTGTCGGCCGAAATTCCCCGCAGTTATTTTTCGCGAAACAAGTTTTTTGGTGTTAAGTTTTATAGGTTAGGAATGTTGTAGTTTATTCACTACAAAAAAATCAAAATAAAGTTAAATTCCTAGTGTAGTGCAATTTTGTGAACGTGTTTTCGTAATGCTAGATCCACGCACTAGGGTCCAGTATTGGCCAAAATCGATATTCCCAAAGTGGGGATAATTTGGCCAAGAATCTTGGGCCAAAATTTCGTTTGGCCTGTTTGCCGGACGGTGTCGATTTTGTCGAAAAATCGAAAGATACCAATACTTTAGTGCCATTAAAAAAATTACCCGTTTTCGTTTCCGTCTGATTGCACTATTTACAGCCATTCAGTGACGGTAAATAACGCGGTAAAAAACTCCAATTTTCGTCCCAAACACTTCTGGATAGAAAGATCTGTTTTAAAATCTGGTTAATACACTTCGCCACTAATTTAGGTATTGTTTACAATAATAATCACCTTTTAAATTGGTAAAAAACTGCGATATTTACCGCCACAAAGTTCAACTTCTCTGCACTGTCGACAATTTTCATACGGAATTGACGTTTAAGCAACGCCGGACGGCTGTCACACATACACAACTGCCTATCGCATGGCTTTTATATGTATGCCGGGGGTTACGCCCGTACACTTCTTCTTATTTTACCAAACCTTAATGACATTTCAAACAACTAAAGGTTTGTGTCCCACTCACACCAAACAACTAAAGGTTTGTGTCCCACTCACATCAAATAACAAAAAGTGTGTGTCCACACAACGAAAGGTTTGTGTCCCACTCACACCAAACAACTAAAGGTTTGTGTCCCACTCACACCAAATAACAAAAAGTTTGTGTCCAACAACGAAAGGTTTGTGTCCCACTCACACCAAACAACTAAAGGTTTGTGTCCCACTCACACCAAATAACATTCTTATTCCATCAAATAATCTGGCAACTGTCATCCGGTAGTAAATTTTCGCCAGACGAAAATTTAATTTCAATTTAATTTTTTTTGGACGTTTATATTTGGAATATAGAACAGGAGAATCAAATCGGCAAATTGCATCTCGCCAACTCCAGGGATGTGGGATCTGGAAGAGTCGTTTATGATAAGCAGCCCGCTGTGACGTATTTTTCCGTTTCTAGAAGAAAATTTCACTCACTAAAGTGAAAAAAGTAAATTAGTTGAAACACATTTCTATAAAATTATTAAATCAATCTTTTTCAGAACCGAACTATGGAAGTTCTCAATTATCCGTTGATGCATCGGTGTCCCGAATTGGGTCTTCTAGTTGACCGTTGCAGTATCCGTGAACTGCAAGATATAGTAAATTCAATTTTTGGCTCGAATGGTAGGGTTTAAGGACAACAACGCGCGAAACAAATCCACAAGATTTCGATGTTCTTTCTCTACAATTTCTTTATTCCATGTTTCGTTTATGCTATCACAATGTTTCGTTTATGCTATCGATTACTAAACGATGCTATAAAATTCGAGCTGAACATTGATATGTTGCCGGTAATTGTTTTCAAGTCATAATTATAAATTTTGTTTTAATAATTCTCACCTTAATCAATTTCAGCGTAAAACAATCGAGATGCTGCAAAGTGGACAATACTCATTGTTCTATAACAATTTACTAACTATATCCATTACATCACTCTCGCTGAACGCATTCGATTATTTCATGCTGAATTTTGTAATTCACGGAACCGTTCCGTTACATAAAATGTTTCCGGCTGCTCTAAACTAGAGTCACTGTATAACTGAGCTACTCGGTCCAGGAGTCTGGCAGATAGCTATTTTAGTACAAAAATCGAACGTGCTAAAAAATTTGGTACTAAAAATCGAACGTTCGAAAGATCAAAGTGTTGGTGAAAATAGGTGTAGACTGTGTAGTCATTCTGACATATCCCAGTTGGGAGTGGAATCATTACCGCGCCGATGATTCTTACCATGAAGCTATTACAGCTACTTCCTGTCGTAAAACATAGATTATTTTAACATTGCAATGTCATAGGCAAGCATTCGTTTTTTTCTACTTTCTGCATTACAAAGAATCGACATTGGAATCTAGGGAAACGAATGAATAATGTAATGATTGGAAAAAAATCTACAATATAATCGTCGCAATAGAATCTACGATGGAATGGTTACAAAAGAATAAAAAGCAAATTAATCTTTGAGAAGGTATTCTAATATTGAGGGAGCGATTCATTTTGAATTAATATTGAAAAATGTGATGAAATTGGATCCTGCTTTTGACATGAATTCAGTATTTTAAATTCTGTTGCTATAATTTAACTAATTTTGTTGCTGGTAAAAATGCGACTTAAGATTTTTTTTCTCGCAATGAACAACTTGTAAAATTTTACGGGAATATTAGAAAGCAAACGGGTTATGATAATAATAATGTTTTCTATTATTAATCTTTCGTTTTGTGCGCGGCACGTTTTGAAGATGATCATTTATTTTATGCAATCTCCTCACATTACCTTTCAATGCATTTCAAATTCCCTAAATAAACTGCTACTTTATGTAATGCCTTCACATTACTTCAGAAAGCATTGCAAATTTCTTAGGTCGATTTGAATGATTTCTCAATTTGAATGATTTTCAATAAAAGGGAATGGATTGCAAAAATCCCTGTTGGGATGTTCTTCCGCCATGTGTCAACAAACAGAATCATAAACTAGACTAAAAACCTGTTTGGTAAAGATGTGTGGGTGCAGAAAATTGCAAAATAAAATTGAATTTTTGGCTGTTTCTAATGGAATGGCACAATGATATTAATTTTTCAGGGCACATAATCGAATTCCAATTGCATTTTGATAAATATCTTACCGAATATGTATATACACCAAAAAATTCAAACTTAACGGTTTCAACTCTGATACGCATCTGCCAGACTCCTTTACCGAGTTGCTCAGTTATACAGTGACTCTACTCTAAACGTACACAATGAACGATCAAAGACGACTTATTTCTATCTAACAGCTCACTATTTAGGTGCATTTATGCCTAGCAATCCGGATATAGTTGTAATACCAACCAATATTTGTGGAACAGTTAAAGTTGCCCAGCCGATTCCTGTGCAACCTGTGGTTATCGTCAGTTATGCATTTTACCGCGACAAATAAACCAGTCATGCGAACACCAGAATCACCGCGCGCATATACTTGGCGAACAGAATCTGTTTTGTATTTTTTCACAGGCACCAACATTACGCGAAAAATCGATTCTTCTCGTCAAGCTGATGCATTATGTCGAGAAAAGATTTTCTGAAGATCAAGAACTCAATGCACAATTTTTAGAGTTAGTCAACTACATTTACCGCGACGATCAATTAAAGCAAACCGAGTTGACATCGAAATTGGAAGTGGCATTCTTAGCCGGATTGCGATGCAATCAACCGCATATTCGCGCAAAATTTTTCAAGGTTTATGATGGTTCGATGCGTAGACGATTACACGATCGTTTGCTTTACATTATTTGCTCGCAAGCGTGGGACTCCATCGGTCCGCACTACTGGATTAAACAATGCATCGAGCTGTTCATACTGACAGCAAACACATCGAAACAAATTCAAAACTCGAATGAAAATCATTTGCTGCCAAGCATCTCATCGGTGATAAACTGTGACGATTCCGATGAGAAGAAGCATTTTGTTATTTACGCATCGCAAGAGAACGATCAATCCGAGCAATTCGAATCGATTGAAGATAAAGAAGATGTCTTCGATATGGATATGAGCGTTGATTCGAATATTTCACGACGAGAAGATAGCGAACGTTCGGTTGTGAATCGTCAAGCAACTCTCACGCGATTAATAAGTAGACAATCAGAGTTTTTGGAAGCAAACCGCAAGATTCGGACAGAACAGTTTTTAATCGCAACATCACAACTTTGTCATATGGATACTCAGCTGGCCGAAAGGATTTGGCTCGATGTATTTCCAAGAATGTGGTCTATTTTGGATGAAGGTCAACAGCAGGCAATTGTTCGAGAACTTGTGCCGTTTCTTTCGTCCGGTACACATGTCATACAAAAGGATTGCCATCCGAGCGCTTTGAATACGTTCGTCGAAGCCTTATCGCATTGTCAACCACCAATTTATATACCACCCAATTTGATTACGTACTTAGGAAAAGCTCATAATCTGTGGCATCGCATGACATTAATGCTCGAGGAAATGGTTCTGGATTGGCCGGCTAAAAAAGAAAAGTACCAGGAATATTCCGATATCGATATTAGCGAGTACGATCTACTGGAAAATACCAATTCGATTTTCTATGACCCGCTATCACAAATGTATTCTGCGCTACACGAAGAAGATCTCTGAAATTATTATTGTAACATTGAAAATGAAGAAACATTGTTATTATAACATTTGTAAATGACATTTTTATTTTAACATCGAAAATGAAGAAACATTATTACTATATTTGTATTTCGCGGGAGAAATGTCATTGAGAAACGTCAGAGAATTGTCAGTGAAGTAAACAGTCGGACTGTTTACAGCATTTTCAAGTATTATTAAGTCTTCTACACGAAAATAAAGAAGTGCAACATTTCCGAGTGACCCGGGAGGTAGTTGCGACACTCGTTTTTTTTAATGGGGTTTCGGCGGTAGCCCTAATCCCCGAAAAATAATTGAATTGCGGGCGCAATCATTTGGGCTGGGAAAGAATCGCGCAAGAAATGATTCGGATTTAGACCGTCACGAATTGCAAGCGTTGGCCAAGTAGGTGGATAAAACTAAGCCAAGTCAACATCGAAGAGTGGCGGGCAGTACGCGAATTCGCAAAGCTTCAAAACGGTCGACTACAGCAATAACGATCTGCAGTTATTTGCGATTTCATTGTTTTATTTTTCACCGAAGGCTTACGCTTATCTTGGGTCAGTTTTCATATTGCAATCGCGCAATGCAATTACTTGCTTATGATTTTATTTATATTTCAGACCAATTATTCCGTATTAACCACCAAAATTGATGGTTGTCGATTGGGTTAAAACTGAAAACGCTACAAAAAGGTCAAGGAAAAATTCAATCTGGATTAAACGAAACATAGAGGACTGGCAAGTGCGATATTCTTCTCTGAATGAAACTCCTTTCGTGTAGAGCATTTAAAAGGGTGAAGTGAAAACGTGTATTTTTATTCCTAAGTAAAGCTGAGTAGTTTTCATTTAATGTTAAACGAGAAGAAAATTTGAAGAATCAGCGCTGCATTCATTAAAAATTTGATTTTATAGTTGACATTGATTTTAATAAATATATACTGTAGAAGTCATAAGCCATTTTTTAATTATTTATTTTTGTTTCGGTGAAGAAACCTTATAGACACATTATCCAATGTTCTCTTACACATGACAAGATCCTGAACACAAGGACCTTTAGTTATCGAGAGGATTTTTTTATTTTTCGGGCCTACTTCCCAGAAGCCAGTCATAGTCCGTTTTCGATAGCCAGAAGTCATTACCGTAGAATCCTTTATTGACAAAAACACTTGAAAATTTCACTTTTCCTACTTGCACACGGTTCTTTACGACCTGTCATGTCCAGCGGAGTGCTTAACATGCCCAACTGGCGCACAAGAAGAGAAATCCACTCTCTTTTTTAATTGAGACTCCAAAGAATGAATTTTCGCACTATACTACCGCGCCGCGCACCTACACACGACCCGAAGGTGGACGGAAAATTTGAACGAAAGATTAATAGCAACCGAAAAACGAAGGACGAAGAAAACACTGGAATTTCTGCACCATACAAAAACGAACTGCGAAAACTTTTCATGCATTTTCGTTTTTTGGGGACTCTCGATTTTCGTTCTTGTGTACTTTTTGATAATCACTGCACTCGTTTCTCACTTCATGTTTACGCGAATTGCTTTCACGAAAGGAAAGGCGAGAAACCACTACGAAATGCGCGTGTGAAAAATTCTGGTCCGTCGCGAAAATAACCAAAATATTTGAAAGTAAGAATTTCTACGAACCGAATTGACAATTCTCTTCTGAAAATTCAAAAGCGGCATCTGTTGATGCTGGCGAAATCTTCAAGACCTCATCGAAATTGCTGTGCGCCATCTGGTGACACCTGGTTAGAAAGAGAAAAATACGCATTTTGGACCCCCGTAAATGTGTTAGTAGACGAAAGTTCACCAAGTGTTCTTATATGAAGTTGGCTCAGCATGGGTAGAATGTTCGTTTTTGGTTTTGGGTGGATTGTTGATTGGGTAAGTGAGCTCTATTTTCTAAATTTTGGGGGTGTTAGGTAGAAGGGGGAGGCGACGAGAGGGAAAAAGTCGAAAATTACACTTGCTAATATCTCCACCACGAATGCAGATAGAAAGTTGAAAATCAGTAGAGATATAGAGAAGGTTGTGGAACAAACTTTAAAAATAATTTAATTTTTTTATCCATTGGCGTCCGAAAAGGGGGGGAGGAGGCTAAAAACAAATTGTCGGCCGAATTGTTTTTTCAAATGATTATAACTTCGAAGCTACTTATCGTAAAAATTCATATTTTGGGACCATTCCACCGGAATCAGCTTAGAGAGTGGCTAATTATTGTAAGGGAAAGGGTCAAGGGGTGCAACGAAAAACACTTAAAAATGAATATCTCAACTATCTTTTAAGCTATGTAATTGAAACTTAAAACATATATTAAGCTATACTAGAAAAATACAAAAAAATATAAAATTTGGGGGCAAATGGGGAGCATTTCAAAAAGGCGAACTTTTCCAAATTACAAATCCTTATATCTCAAAAAAGAGTACAGATATCAAATCGAAAATTTGTCAGATTGTAGAATTACATAGTTTTGAATTTTGGTAAAAATTTTAATTTGGGAGATGTAAGGGGATGGAGGTGATAAGCAAAAATGTCGAAAATTATGAGTGATTTTTTTAGGGCTCTGGTGAAAGATACAAAGTTTAAATTTTGCATGTGGATACATCTATTTGATATAGGTACATAGAAAAGTAATAATAACTTGATCCATAATTGTTATAAACCGACCCCCCCGGTCTAACATTCACAAGGTGTTTCATGTGCATTGAAAAAAACACATGAACTGAGAATTTTTGAGTGAAATTTTAAGGTAGAAACTTGAAAATTTGCGAAATGCATTTAAAAAAAATCCCTAAATATACGAAATATTAACTGGTCGAAAACCTTTAAAACTTCTACCCCCTCCCATCCAAAATTATTTTTTCGCTCATTTTCAAGAAATCAATTATGACCTAACTATTAAAAGCTATCAATTTGAAATTTTGCACAAAAACTTTTAAAAATAATTGGAATAAAATTGCGTCAAAAGTTTTGAGATTGCGCCTGCCCTTCTGCCCCCTCCCATACAAAAGTATGATTTCGATCAATTTCATTAAATCAACTAATAACCAACAAACTAAAAGCTACGAACTTGAAATTTTGTACAAGCACCTTACAAGAGAAACGAAATAAAACTGTATATCAAATTTTACGATTCCCCTACCTTCTCTACCCCCTCCCATACAAATGTTCGGTTTCGTGAATGTAAAATACACCGAATTTTATGTAAATTCTATGCAACTTCGTCTATGAAACACATTCTATACAGAGAATATTGGACGTGATTCAAGCAATCAATTAAGAAGCTATTAACATCCACCCACCCTTACTATTACCCCTCCTCCTCCCCTCATAAAAACTCAAACTTGCAGAAACGAATGAAATATTGTTAAATTGGCAATAGCCCTGCCCAAAAACTTCCTTTCGCTTATTCTTCCCTAACCACACTAACCTGCATACTGACTTTCCACTCATCCGCAACTTGTCCCAAGAATAATAAAGTTTCGCCCGACTTGTTGGCAGTTTATTTGATTAATACCAATGCTATAATGCTGGCATGCAATACTTTTTATTGCATAGAATCACTCTATGATGGAGAAAGAACAAGACACGTGATAATGCAGTTCGCTCAAGGTGATAACCAGCTAAATTCGAAAAACCATGCACCTATTTTCACGTATGCAAATAAATTTGATTGGAAGCCTTTTATTAGTACGTAAAACCTTCAGCACTTCAACACTTGTGTCAATGCGAAAAAAACACAGTCATCAATACCTGACCACATTGTTTTATATGAAAATCTTGATATGTATACTCTAGATGGAATCTGAGAGTATTATAAGCTTGCTTTAAAGTTTGGAACGCCAAGAAATAATACTCGCACAAAGGCGCCAAGGGTACAGAAATATTTGTTGCCGCTCAAAAATCTCAAAACCTGATGTCCGTCTGTTCTGTAATTTGAAATTTTGATAATATTATTTTTATCATAAACGTGATCATCATCATCAATGGCTCGACAGCCCAAATCGGTCCCTGGCTTCCTGAAGTCGTCGCCTTCAATCGTCTTGATCCAAAGACCGCTTCCCCCAGCTGCTCATTTTTTAAACGGCTTTGCTGTCTTCATTAACTGAGTCTTCCCATCGCTGGCGTGTTTGCCTACTGCCCGGTTACCACTTTCACTTTGCCTTTAAGGGCACGTTTGGGGACTCTTTTTTCTTCCATTCACTCTACATGGCCAGCCCACTGCAGTTTACGTAGCTTGATGAACGTTGAAGCTTCTGGCTCGTCGTAGAGTTGATACAACTCATGGTTGTATCTTATTCGCCATTCCGTTCCTTCCTTCAACCAAAATTCAAATCCGTTAACTGCTTTTTCGGAAGTTCGCGTTAATATTCACGTCTCGCTGCCATTACAGCACAGGTCGTATAATAGTTTTATATGTCCGCAGCTTATTGTTCCTGTGCAATTTCTTGGATTTCATTATTGGAAGTACCGAATAATACGTCTTATTTGCAAGTATTATCCGTCGTTCGATTTCGTCTGTTTCATTACCGTCCTTTGCTAGATTAGCCCCAAGATATATGAAGTTGTCCACACTCTCCAAATTATATTCCGCAATTTTTATGATTTGTCTGATTGGCGTTCTCCTTCTTGTCTGCGTCATTACTTTTGTTTTTCTTTCATTAATGCGCAACCCAACTTCTTTTGCGGCGGAGTCAAGATTGACAAATACCTCCTTAGCACTAGGGAAGGATCTTGCTACGATGTTAATGTCATCAGCGTATGCTACTAGTTGAGTGGACTTGAATAGTAGTGTCCCGTTGGTGTCGACTGGGATTTTTCGGACGACATACTCCAGTGCCAAGTTGAAAAGCACGGGGGCTAGACCATCTCCCTGCTTTAAACCATATCCTGTTCGAAAGCCGGTTGTGGAATCAGTTTGTATTCTCACTTGAGATTCAGTGTTCGTCATTGTGAGTCTTGTTAGTCGGATTAGTTTTGGGAGAATTCCAAAGCCAAGCATGATTTGGTACAGTACGCTCCTGTCGTATGCTTGTTTAAAATCTACGAAAATTTGACCGAAACGTCACGAATAATAAAGCGTAACAGTGTAGAATCCAGAAATCTTTTCTTTCAACCTAAGTTATATTTATTATATAAAATGACTCTATGACCAATAATTGAAGAAAACTTTAGTTAAAATCAAAGCGTGTTGTTTATGATACCAGCGAATTTGTTTTTTATGTGTACTACCTGAAGATTGGGGTAAAAGCATTATATGAACCGCTTATTTTTCGTCTTTCGAGTTATTATAAGGTTTTTGATGATGATAATGCAATGGCACTACAGCCCATATCAAGGTTTGGTCTCCCGGATGCACCTCCTCCAGTTGTCTCAGTCCAACGACCGCGTCCTCCAATTTGAAAAACTGAGAAGCGATCTGCAATTTGCGTCGACTAAGTCCTCCCATCGCTTTCGTGGCTGCTTCCCCTGTTGCCAATTGCCTTGAGCACTCGTTTTGGCATTCCCTCCACATAGCCAGCCCATTGTAGCTTGCAGAGTTTGATCACGATAGCTGCTGCTGGGTCGTCAAATAGTTGATACAGCTCATGGTTGGATCGAATTCGCCAATCATCTTATTCCTTAACTCCGTACACCTTCCGAAAATTTTTTTGCTAAAACGTGACGATTAAATTCTCTGACACCCGCGTCAAGGTCCACGTTTCGCATCCATATAGCAGCACAGGACTAGAGATACATGAGTTTAGAAGTACAATAAGGCAACATAAGAATGTGAAATACAGTCAAACTTGTAGTTTGCTTGAGTTTGACTGTTTTCAAATGTATGGACATGAGCACAAACTTGCGTTAAATTACAAGTTTTTGTATAGATTCACTCAGTACAATCGAAAATAAATATGACTTTCGTAAATAACATTTCATTATGTTTGTGTTTACTTCATAAAAGAAAAAGAATTGAGAAAAATCAAATTTCGGACAAAATTTCCCGCGCAATCTCTGCACATGCATTGTCCAAACTCTATTAGGAGCGCAGAGTTAGTGTCTGTCGAGTATCTCTACACAGGATGAATTAATATCTTGTAGATGCGTAATATATTGTTTCGATGGACCTTCCTTGATTTCGTTATGGGGAGGACAGCATAAAACGCTTTGTTAGTTTTCTTGATTCTTCTTTGAATTTCATGTCGTTCATTGTCGTCCTTTGTGAGAAGGGCTCCCAGGTATTCGAATTTATCCACCTGGTCGAAATTATATTCACCCATAGTAATATTCTGCCTCTCTGGGACAGTCCTTCATGTCTGGGTCATATATTTATAATAGTTTTCGCTTCATTGACCCTGAGCCCTACTTCATCCTCTACCGACTCCGACTCCTGTAATACCATCTTTATACAAAGTATTGATCAGGGCAGAATATCCACGTCGTCTGCGTACGCCACCAACTGTGCGGATCTTAGGAGTAGCGTATCTGTGGTGTCCACTGAGGTTACTTTCCTGACGACATACTCGAGCACCAAGCTGAAAAGCATGGTGGCGAGACCATCTCCTTGTTTGAGACCTGACTCCATTGGGAAGCTCTGAGTCAACTCGTTTTTGGATTTTTATTTGGCACTCATTGTTTTCCCTCGTGGCTTTTATTAACCAAACTAGTTTCAGTAGGATACCTAGTTCAATCGGTACTCAGTACAGAGTGTTACGCTCAATAATATTTCTCTGTAATTTTCGCAATGCTCACGGTCACCCTTTTTATTTACAGGACATATAATACTTTTCCGCCAGTCGTCGGGTAATTTTTCAGTTGTTCAGATTTTAACAATTAATTTAAATATTCGACTGGTAAGCTCTGTTCCACCTTCTTTTCAGTGCTCTACAGAGACACCATCTATTACGGTCGCCTTGTGCGATCTTAAATTATGTAAGGCTGTCTCTACTTCATTTTAGGTTGGAGTAATGGGAAAAGGATGGACTCAACGGCAACGACCCCGCAAACGAAAAATGGAGTACTCTATTGGATCTTGGAATGTTCGATCCTTATTTAGGACAGGAGCTCTGAAAGAGTTTCTCGAAAAAGTGGCAACACACAACATCCACATAACTGCCATCCAAGAAACGAAATGGCTCGGTAGCGAAATCATGGACATGAGATCAGACACAATCTATCCAAGTGGAAAATTGTCGTGAAGCAGAGAGTTTGGAGTCGCTTTTGTCGTTGGCAAAAAATTTAAACAGCAGGTCACGAGCTTCAGACCAGTAAGTGAAAGATTGTGTGCAATCCGAATAAAGACTAAATTTTTCAACACTTGGTTGATCAACGTTCACGCACCAACAGAAGACAAGGACGATAGAACTAAAGACGAATTTTATGCCACCCTAGAGACAACCTATGACTCACTGCCCTCGAATGACCTAAAAATCGTCTTAGGGGATTTTAATGCAAAAGTCGGAAAGGAGGAGGCTCATAGAGGAACAACAGGAGGGCACAGTCTCCATGACATAACCAACGACAATGGCCAACGTCTTATTGATTTCGCAAGCGGCAAAAATATCATAGTAAGCTCTACGTGCTTCCCACATCGCGATATTCACAAACGAACGTGGGCATCACCAGATGGTCACACCTTCAACCAAATAGACCACGTTCTAATTGAGAAAAAGGCTGCTTCCAGCATACTTGATGTACGAACTCTCCGCGGTGCGAATTGTGACTCTGATCACTATCTAGTCAGAGCTAAGTGTAGATGCCGAATAGCTTGTCGTGGATATTCGAAAACGAGTAGAGCTCGCAAATTCAATGCCGACAAGCTTAACGACGAAACGGTGGCGCAGGCTTACATGTTAGCATGTAATAAACACCTGACACCAATATATGAAGATATCCAAAGTATGCCAGTGGAGAATGCGTGGATGAAAATACGAGACGGCATCAAATCCTCCGCGGAAGAGGTATTAGGATATCCAGCACGGCGAAAAAATAATGATTGGTTCGACCAAGAATGTCGCGACGCAATAGATAGAAAGAACGAAGCCTACAAAATTTTTACTGAACGACCAACACGAGCCAAAAAAGAAAGATATGACGAGCTTAGGCGATATGCGGAAAAGACCTGCAGACGAAAACAAAGGAAGTACCATAATGACAAAATACAAAAAATGGAGGACGACATGAGAAAAAATAAAACGCGTGACGCTTACGCAATAGTATAAGATTTAAAAAAGGAATATAAGCCAAAAACCAGTCTCTGCAAAGACGCAGAGGGTAATATCATCAGCGACACAAAAGAAATCAAAAGGAGATGGGCTTCATACTTTGAACATCTTTTGAATCCCACCCCATTAGCACCGATCACAACAGAGAACATTTCAATTGAAGCCTCAACTAACGAAGATGAACCATCATCGACACTACCCACGCTTGCTGAAATCAAAGCAGCCCTATGTGACCAAAAACTTAACAAAGCGCCGGGAATTGATGAAATACCAGTTGAACTTCTGAAAAACGGTGGAAATTCTGTCGCTAAAATACTGCACAACATAATATGCAAAATTTGGACAGAGGAAATCGTAACCGACGATTGGCGAAAAAGCATTTAATGTCCAATTTACAAGAAAGGAGACAAACTCTGCTGTGAGAATTACAGAGGAATATCATTGTTGTGTACGTCCTATAAAATACTGACAAAAATATTTGAACGTCGTCTTAAGCCCTATACTAATCAAATAAATAGCGAATACCAAGGCGGATTCAGAACCGGACGATCTACAACAGACCAGATATTCTCGTTGAAACAGGTGCTTGAGAAATGCTGGGAATATAACACAGACGTGCACCAAATCTTCGTAGATTTTAAACAAGCATACGATAGTATCGACAGGAGCGTACTGTACCAAATCATGCTTGACTTTGGAATTCCTCCAAAACTAGTCCGACTAACAAGACTCACAATGACGAACACTGAATCCCAAGTGAGAATACAAACCGATTCCACAACCAGCTTTCGAACGGAATGTGGTTTGAAGCAGGGAGATGGTCTAGCCCCCATGCTTTTCAACTTGGCACTAGAGTATGTCGTCCGAAAAATCCCAGTCGACACCATCGGGACACTACTATTCAAGTCCATCCAACTAGTAGCATACGCTGACGACATTATCATCCTAGCAAGATCCTTCCCTAGTGCTAAGGATGTATTTGTCAATCTTGACTCCGCCGCAAAAGAAGTCGGGCTGCGCATTAACGAAAACAAAACAAAAGTAATGACGCAAACAAGAAGGAGAGCGCCTATCAGACAAAACATAACAATTGCGGAATATAATTTGGAGAATGTGGACAATTTCATATATCTTGGGGCTAATCTAACAAAGGACGGTAATGAAACAGACGAAATCGAACGGTGGATAATATTAGCAAATAAGACGTATTATTCGGTACTTCCAATAATGAAATCCAAGAAAGTGCACAGGAACAATAAGCTGCGGATTTATAAAACTATTGTACGACCTGTGCTCTGTTATGGCAGCGAGACATGGACATTAACACGAACTTCCGAAAAAGCGGTTAACGCATTTGAAAGAAAGGTCCTCCGAAGAATTTTGGGACCTGTGAAGGAAGGAACGGAATGGCGAATAAGATACAACCATGAGTTGTATCAACTCTACGACGAGCCAGAAGCTTCAACGTTCATCAAGCTACGTAAACTGCAGTGGGCTGGCCATGTAGAGCGAATGGAAGAAAAAAGAGTCCCCAAACGTGCCCTTAAAGGCAAAGCGAAAGTGGTAACCGGCCAGTAGGCAAACCACGCCAGCGATGGGAAGACTCAGTTGATGAAGACAGCAAAGCCGTTTAAAAAATGAGCAGCTGGGGGACGCGGTCTTTGGATCAAGACGATTGAAGGCGACGACTTCAGGAGGCCAAGGCCCGACTTGGGCTGTCGCGCCATTGATGATGATGAATGGGCAGTTGAACTCCATCTGGATATTCCGGAATTATGAAAGGCTTAGTCTGTGATGCCGTTCTATTTAACAATGTTCGGAAGTATTGAGCCCATCGTGCATTGATTTCCTTCTTTGTCCTTACAGAGTATTTTTTGCGTTTGTAACCATGTCTCTTTCAAGGTATTAAATGCTGCGCGCCCGTCATTTTTATTCAAGTTTTCGTCCAGTGATAAACTTTTGTCATTGTTCATTTTCCGTTTTTTCGTCTGCAGACCTTCTTGGCGTCTCGCCTGAGCCGTTGATATTTGTCTTCTCTAGCTTGTGTTCGTCTTTCGAGAAATAGTCGATAGGCTTCGTTTTTCTTGGTGATCGTTTCTTGGCATTCCTTATCGAACCAGTCATTTCGTTTTCTCCGCTCTAAATGTCCTAAAGTGTCTTCAGCTGCACGCTGAACGTCAATTCTTTCCTCAGGCTAAGCCTGAGGTAATGCCTCAATATGTGCTGTAGTTGTAGTTGTTGTTGTTGGTTGTAGTCATATATTCCACTTTTGTTGTGTCGTCCTTCAGTTTTTGCACATTGAGCTTAGGAGCCCAGCTCTTTTTAGTGTGGCTATGCGACAGTGGTATTTAGCTCGAACAAGCAGCCCTTTTTTCGTAAGCAGCCCTTTTTTTCGATGAGAACGTGGTCAATTTGATTGAAGGTGTGACCATCTTGTGATGCTCACATCATTTTGTGAATCTTTTTATGTGGGAAGTAGGTGGAGCTTATGCCTAGATTTTTACTGCTGGCGAAGTCAATAAGTCGTTGGTCATTGTCATGCGTTTAATTATGGAGGCTACGCCCTCCTGTTACGCCCCTATGTGTTGTGTCTTGTAGGCCTAGGATGGTTATTTCCATACCAAAATATTGAAATAACCGAAAGGAAAATCAGGTTCGGGAATTATTTATTATTTAATATATTATAGGTAGACAAGTTAAGTCTATTTTACAAAAATATAATTAAAAACAATCTTAATACTAAACTTATTTATAATGGGCCAACTGACCATAAAAACCTCCCTCTTAGCTTCCACCGTTTCCTCCCCCTCTCTTCATGGGGCCATGAAGAGAAGAAGACTTTTTTGCCAATTTTACCGTTGAAGTCTCCTATTAGAATTTTGATGTCTTTGGAGGGCAAATCGTTAAAAGTGCGGTCAAGTCGGGCATAGAACTCGTCTTTAATGACATCATCTTTTTCCTTCATAGTATGGCAGTTGATGAGCCAAACGCTGAAGAGCTTCAACTTGAAGCAGATACCAAGCAGATTCGTTCGTTGATCGGTATAAATTTCGTTACGAGTTATTTGAACGCATTATCTACCACAAAGGTGACACCGAATTCTCTGCTTCCTTGCTTTTTACCGCTGGTAAAAACCGTGTGAGATCTGCAGTCCGGATGGGATTAGATGCGCGGAACACTTGCCTTCACCCTTCTCCGTCTGCTGTTTTGAACAAAACACGCAGTGGTTTATCATTATTGCGAGCTAATTCTTAGATACTGTTTATACTCTAGATGAAATCTGAGAGTATATTGTGTTTGCCTTACCGTTTGTAACGCTCAGAAATAATGCTCGCACAGAGCCGCCAAGGGTACAAAAATATTTGTTGTCGCTCAAAAACTTCGATTCCGAGTTGCTGTCGTCCGTCTGTCTACAGCATAACTCTCGAACGCTTTGAGCTATCGTGCTGAAATTTGTTGTGTCATTTTTGGCAAAAAATAAACTTTAAGTTCGTGAACGGGCCACATCCCCCCACTCCTTCTACCCCCTCCCATACAAATTTCACGAAATTCCGAAATTTTCAGAAATTGATTTTTCTTTGAAACTATTTGAGCTATCGATTTTAAATTGGTCAAAGTATTATGATATAGATGTCATTAATATAACGGAATATTGATCCGATCCCGTTACTCCTTCTACCCCCTCCCATACAAATGCATAATTTTGAAAAATTCAGTTTTTCGATTTTCATTGAAACTAGCAAAGTTATAAAAACAAATTTTTTCCAAAATTAATTTTATTATAATTCCAATCAGAATTAAAAAAATTATCAACTTCACCTTACTCCTTCTACCCCGTCCCATACAAATTTCACGAAATTTTGAAATTAAAGTTAAATTATTTTTCTTCGAAACTGTTAAAGCTATCAACTTGATATTTTGCATAAAGTATAAAAATAGAAATATCAATAACGGGAAAAAAATGTGTTGTGATCCGTACACTCTTTCTACCCCCTCCCATACAAATGTATAATTTTTGTTAAGTGCATTATGTCGATTTCCATTAAAACTAGAAAAAGTATAAACTTCAAATTTTGCCAGAATTGGTTTTTTAGTAATTACAATAAATGCTAAAAAAGTTATCAGCTCCTCTTCACTCCTTCTAACCCCTCCCATACACATATCTGTATTATAAATTCAAGAAAAGCATTTCTCTTTCGAATATATTAGAACTATCGAATTTGAAATTGAATCAAAGCGTTGTGATAAGGATGATGATAAGCAGTTTCAAAATCATCTTAAACGCTCCACTTCCTCTCCCACCTCCCATACAAATGCCTCAATTTCAGGAAAACTATGTCCAATTGTAAATAATGAAAGCTACAAACCTTAAATTCAGCACGAAATATTTTGCATGCCACATTAGGTATCATATCAAAAAATTACAAATCTTCCTCCTCTCCTTCTACCACCTCCCATACAAAACTCACTATTAATTATTTAAAAGAATTGGAGGTGACATATTTTCCGGTACATTGAACTCTTTCTCATTTCATCTAGAGTATCATATGATTGGGCTTTAGGCAAACATTGAGCTGCTCCAATTATGCGAAAAAGTGATCGAATTTTCGAGAAAAGGATGAAATTCTGGATGCAAAGTCGAGGCGACCATTTGACAGATATTGTGTTTCATACATAATGTAATACAAATTTCAAAGGCATCCGAACAATTGTTTGTTTTATTCAAAAAAGAAATCTTACCCCTTATTTATACACCCTATAGAAGCATTACCGTCGCGGAAAATATAAAATCCTTCGTTTAAATTATACATATTGCTTTTATATTATGCGATCAAAACAGATAATTTTGGATATGGTAAAGCTTTCTGTAAATCAAAAGAAAAGGGAAAGTGTACATATAAATTATATATCCGGATTTTCTGACCCTGCACTTTTATCGTCTTGTAAAACTTTTCTTGCTTATTCGAATTTTTTTAGGTGTAAATCACGTCTTTGTACAAGAGTTGCTTTTCCTTCGTCCTCGTTTATTGTCTGAATTTACATATTAAAGAAATCATATCCCTCAGACGTGTCTTTGCGTGGCTGATGAAAATTTAACTTGAAATCTCTCTTAAAGATTTTCGGATCGAGTGTTATGACTCTGAAGCGCCTTCTTATGTGTTCACTCACAGTTTTCATCGCTAGTTCACCAGTTCTCCAGCAAGACCCATCCATTCTCCTACGCATGTCTTTTGGAACATAGTTTGCTTTTAAGGTACGATCAATCCATCCCGTAGGTATGTTATAAGTATTATATTTATTAAAAATTTCTTACATACTAAAATCTTTCCACGTGGAGTGTTCAAAGCTCCCGAACAATTTCTTGGCCTTGGTCGTTTCACAGCACATCAATGAACACTTCCAGAAATATATTTTGCTTATAGAAATCGCCCATATTCCAAAATCGATCTAAACAATATTTCAAACAGTAACAATTTTTATTTTCAAATTTCAGTAAGCAATATTTTATCATTTTTTGTGCAATATTCTTGTGCGGCACTCCTCCTAAATTTTACGAATTCTCTTGTTATTATCTTTTGCAAAATTCAAATTTCGGCTGTATCAAACATTATCTTCATCTGAACCAGACTCTACCACAGTGAGTCTTCTTCGTCTTGCATCGAGTGACTCTAGTCTTAAATAAATACTATGATATTGTTAAGTGTTTGATATAAAACTTATTGATGGTTTTTTTTTTTGAAGGAAACTGCATGTTGCATGTTTGGTTTTATGGTTGTTAAAATGCTATTTAGAAAAATAACCATTTAATTTTATGTGGTAATATTTCTACAATAAAATTTTCCAATTTGAATTTAAGAACCAATAATTTCGAATTCACACTCTGGATTTTCTCCTAATCACACTCAAATATTCTCATTGTCGAAATGATCATTTTTATTTAAATCCTCGTGCTAAACGTTCGATATAGTCCTGTCTGCATTCCATGTCATCTGCGGGTCTATTATGTGGCATCCAAACCGGCTCTCCAATAAAATATCTCTTCGCCTTGATGAAATTCTGTGAAATATTAATTTTTCTTTGTTATTAAATTTAATAGAAATGTATCGTAACGTATTACTTTCGTATCCAAAGTGAAACGATGGTAAATACCCGAAGGAATTACAATCATATCGCCTGCCACAACATGAATTCGAATCCATTTATCATCAGCGCTAGGAATTCAAAATTATTAAACTATAAACATAAATATAATTGTATTGTCTGTCTGTTATTTGCTTATAAATAACTGTTAGTTAGTTTTTTACTTTCTTTTAACAATAACTAAGCAATAAAAACATGTTTTTGCAATTGTTGTCTGTCAGTCCGGCCGTCTTTCACGCACAAACGGCTGAACCGATTGTAATGAAACTTGCACAGTTTGTTAGGTACTCCGAGATGGGATCTGTTTCTGGTTTCATTTCACTCTCCTCACGCCTTCTACTTCCTCCCATACAAAGTAAGTCATTTTCAAAAAAATATAATAATCAAATGTTCTTTGAAACAATAAGAGCTCTTAATTTGAAATTTAGAATATATTTTTCTTATTATAAATGTAATCTTCAAATATACAAATAATTATTTGAATACCTCCACTCCTTTCACCACCAATTTTCTCAGTACGTATAACTTTTATCGAGGTAAAATTTGTACTAAATCTTTAATTAGCATTATTATTAATATCGGGAAAAAGTAACTGATTAGCTTCACTCCTTCTACCACTCCCATACAATGTGAAACAATAGCTTTTCAAAAATTCGATTTTCTTTAAAAGTATGAATGTTACTGATCTGAAATTTAAAACATATCAATTTTATGATGATTATAGTTGATCCTTGAAAAATTACTAAACCACCCCCCTCCACCTTCCATACAAACTGCACAATTTCACTAAATCCAATAAACTAATTTTCTCCGTAACTATTCAATTTTTAAAGCTTATATTTGGTGCAAAACATTTTTATAGGTACCCTAGCATGCAACAAATTAGTTCAATGCTGTCACCCCTTCTACCACTCCCCATATAAAATTTCTTAAGATCACAATAATTTCTATTTCATCTATAGTATCGTATGACTGGGATTTACGCACAATCGTAATTCTCTTATGTTTTTCAGCTTAGTGTTATTTTATTTATACGTTTTTTACTAGTAACACAATCTCCAATTAGTAACATTTTCTTAACGCTTTTCATGGGCCTGGCCCATACATATGTATACGAGTATCACGGTTTCATTCTTAATCATTTATGGTCCTAATTGAAACAAAATACCAAACATTATGTTTAATGAGCCATTACACTAAGCAGATTATATGTACATCCCACATAATCTATTACTAACTATATTCTCAAATTCGCGGGCGATCGATAGTTTATTAATAATTTTATTGAAAAGTTATTAAATCGGAAAAAAAAATTTACTCACTCTCGAACATCGAAATATCCAGATCCGTCGATTACAAAGCGAATTTCCTCATCGGTATGAAGATGTTCAGTGAAAAATGATTTTATTTTATTTTCGTAGTCGGGAAGACATTCCTTCGAACAAGTCATCTGGAAAAATACAAATTTTGATGTAAATAAGGTGCTCATATTTGTGTTTAGCAGATTTCGGATGGATAACCTCATCCTCATAGGAATATCCTCGATTCTTCCGGATTTTCTCCAATACTCCATCAATGCAATAGGTTTCGGCGTTCAACTGAAATTAAAAATTAGGTATCAATTAAATACAATTATGTGATAGTTGTAGTTTAATAGTATATTAACACTACTTCTACAATGGCGCTACAGTCCAAATCGGGCCTTGACCTCCTGGCCTTCAGGTTCCTTAACAATTTTTCATTATTTATTGAGGAAGTTTTGTTAGACCTTCACACAACCCTCTATCTACGATTTTTTCATTTTCGTAGATTGAGGTGACTAAGGTTTACTCAAGCAGGCAGTGTGCTGGAATTATGCGTCGTCCGAGATTTGAACTCACGACCTTCGCATTGTAGACTAACACGCTACCCGCTAGGCCACATCCTAGCATATTCATACAGGCTTTCAAAAATATCTGAATTTATCGAAATTCGTTTTGAAATTCACACAGTTTTGTAGTTTATACCTTAAATTGATGCTTTGTGCCTTGAATTATACGCAAACTAGTCACAATCGACGAAAGTAGTAGCTTTCGTTGGAAGAATCCGCTTACTTTTGCCTTGCTTTCAGTACATTTGTATCGAAAGCAATGTGAAGCTCATCGGTTATTGTTGCATGTTAGCCATAGTCAAATATCCGCTGTCTTCCACTATACGTTCTAATTCTCTTCTACTTCTACAATGGCGCTACAGCCCAAATCGGACCTTGGCCTCCTGATATTCAGGTTCCTTAACATTTTTTATTACTTATTGTTGAAGGGTTGTTAGCCTTTCGCACAAATACGTTCTAATTGCTTATCATCAAATTAATGCGCTCGTACGAACACCACAAAGAATGCCATGCGACTGGATCAGAATGTCAAGGTCTTCACCAAAAAACAAATATACGCGCGATCATCAGCCATTAAGAACATTTGAATTGCATTCTTCTCATCGTACTCGAAAATAAACACGTGTACGACTTTGAGCGTTCCATCGACTAGCAAACTACACGAGACCCGACCGACAGGAAAAAAACCGAACAAGAACGAAATAATTTTCCGAATGTCGATTGGAATGTTCAACAACAACAGGAAAAAGGTTTGGAGACGACCGGTGACGTATGGCAACGATCGAGTTGGCAAAAAACAACATAGGCAACAAAGGGAAGCGGCTGACTGCGATCTGGTAAACTCTGGCGTTGATTAAATGCTTTATGGAAAACAACAACAACACGTATGAGCGAGAAAGGATTCGGGTAACGATGAAAAGCAATGAACAGCGATTTACATGACAAGGGGAGCGAAGACTGCCGACCGTGGCCGATGGTAAACGAATAGCGAACGTGGTACGAACGAATAGAAGGCGATATAAAAAGAGCAAGCGTTCGTGAAACAGTAGTAGTCGAGACTCAGAAGCAAAAGAGTCCAGTTAGAGCGATCGACGGGTAGTCGAGATAAGAGACAAGTGAAAGAATTAGAATCGGTAATTTCTATTGGAAAGTTTAAATAAAGTTTTGCGATGAAATTAAAAGTGAAATCGCTGTTTTATTTTTACTTGAAATCCAGGACCCAGAAGCCTCTACTCTTGTCAAACTTCGAAAGCTACAGTGGGCTGATCACGTACAACGAATGAAAGACAGAAAAACAGCCGAACGTGTACAAAAAAGGAAAGGCGGAAGGAAAAAGGCCAGTTTTGTCCATACCGACATAGAATAAATCCGTTGAGCGGGATAAGTGACTCGGAAGTTTAAAACTGCTCAGGACGATTAGAGAAATTAGTAAGGCTAAGCAGTTTAAGCATGGACTTGTCGTTGAGGTCTTCCATTCGAATATGAAATTTAAAGCCAATATAGTGAAGAAATTTATGCTATACCGTTTCATATTCTTTAACTGCATTAGAAAGCATGGATTCCATACCTCAGGTAAGTACTCAAGTGCGGATGGACTAACGAACAATAAAGCATTTTCATGGAGAAAATATTCGTGAAATCCTGGCTATTCCGAATTATCGATTCGAGCATTATTCGAGCGAAATTGCATATTTTAGTACAAAAGTTAAGGATGAGTCCAACATTATGCCCAAGCCTTGTTAGATGACAGCTATGTTACATCTGAATTGAATTAGTATTAATTGTTTTTGTGTTCGTAACACTAACAACAATTGTTGTCAACTTCAGTTTTGTATTCTTGATCTGTCACAAATTTTTTTCTCTGTTGTTTACTTCCGTTCTTCAATATACGCAGCCAGAAGGCAAAAATATCGATAAAGTCTATTCATCAATAAAAATCAGTAATTCAGTGCGATTCTTCTGATAATTTTTTATCGTTTATCAACAAGTCTTTTATGACCTGTACCTCTGGTAATAAATGGTTATTAATGCAGTAGTTGTAATTAAGGCGTGTACGGGATCTGCTGAAAATTATGTTTGAACATTTCGAAATGTTGAGTGAAAGGTGGTTAGACAAGCACAAGTAAGAAAATGCATCGATGTGAGTTAGCAGGGTAACACAGTCCTGGACCGTTCTAATTGTTTTGAAGATTTTTTAATCGACTGCGAATAATTGGTGGTCGATGTAATGGAATATGAAATATATATCATTGATAAATACTATGAAATAGTAGGGGTCCCAGATGGAATCTTGGGGTACACCAGATATTACTGGGAATGAAATAGATTTAGCAGGATTTATATTGACAAGTGAAATGCGGATCTCCAGGTGATCTCTTAACCATAAAACCAAGATAGCGGAAATAACATAGCCATTTAATTTGGAAGTTAGAAGCCGATAATTGACTTTGCCAAATGCCTCAGAAACGTCGGTGCAAACTGAGTGTAGTTAATGGTTAAACTCCATTGCGTTGGTAATCGTATCAATAAAAGGTAAGAGATAAACCAAGAAAACGCTGATAGACTCGGCTCTTTCGCTTCTGTGCTGTGTTGTTATTGTTGCTGAGGTCGATCAACAAATCGTGCAGCAAATTATCGCCGAAAGTTTTGTGGAAAGTTCTTGATCGTTGGATCCGATGATGCTGATGCAACAAATGATGGCTACTGAAATGGGCCAACAAAGTCAAGATCTCAACAATAAAATGGATCAACAGAGCAAAGCTGGACCAACAAAGTCAAGATCTTAACCAGCAAAATTAACAGTTAAATGATTTAAAACAGGAAATGAGCCAACAGACGACTGTACTCGGTAAGCAAATAGAAGATAAGCTAAACAAAACGCCTAGCTTTCTTCAAGTAAAAGTCAAAAACAGTGCAGACAAGAGCACCGACAATACGGGAAAGATCAAGGGTATCTCCAGCGAAGTAGAGCTGCTGAAAAGGGACTTGAAACAGGTGAAAACAACTGGCGTAATTCAATTTGAGAGTTTCGTCTACAAAAACCTAATTCTTCGATGGTAAAACACCATGGACCATCTACAAGACTCAATTTGAGGCAGCGCCCAGCACCATTGGTTATAATGCACCACGTCGAGCTGGTCCCACCAAATAATCAACATAATTTTCGAATCATGGATATTGGGCTTGGCCGTCAATGTTTTTTTTTTACGGAATGACCTGTGTTATAGGAAATTTCGGCCTTTATGTGCAATGCACAAACACAGTCATGGAGGGAAGGAATGGGATTAGGAAGGTAGAGGGAGAGGAGTGAGAACGACCGTAACGAGTGGAGAAGCTGGTATATTTTTCAGTTGTACTGCCGCTATTTGACAAATATTTGCAGATGTTATGGGGGACTGATTGATAGAAAGCGAACAGAATCCATCTACTGAGTATCTTGGCCTTCTTGAAGTGGAACTGTTTCATTTTTACACCGTTTGCCCATTTCATTTCGAATAATTTTTCATCGCCAGTAGCAAGTGAAAAATTCGTGCTTATAAAAATCCCGTCTGGGGTGGGAATCGAACCCACGACCTATTGACTGAAAAGCAAGCACGCTGCCAACTACGCCACGGAAGCCTGTTGATGCATGGCCTCGGTATACCCACGATTTTTCCCTTTGGATTATCGTAATGGATCCACTTCGCAGCGCCAGTGACGATGCGACGCAATGTGAAAAACGCCGTTCGACGTTTCTTGGCTTCTACTCGTGTGGTACCCATTCCCCTTGCTTTTGCATTATTCCCAAGCTTTCTCAAACAATGTGAAATGGCTTGTTGAATCATGCCCAATGAATCTACAAGTTGTTGTTGCGTTTGGCATGAATCTTTGCTCAGTAATGACTCCCATTCTGCGTCTTCAAACTTCTAAACCGCTCCGGGTCGTTCCTAGTCTTTCATGGCGAAATCACCGATTGTATAGTGTTGAAACCGTTCGCGACACGTTCTTTCATTAATAGTACCGTCAACATAAGTTTCAACAATCATTCGACGGGCCTCAGTTGCAGATTTTTTTTGAATTGGAGGCAAAAAGCAAAACTCTCGCAAATGACGCTTATTTGGCTCAAACTTCGACGTATTCGTGCATAAAAAAGTATCTGACGCCACGCAAATCTAATGATGAAGAGTTGTTGACAGATGCCTAAGTTTACGATGTGACGTTTCTGATCCGCCTTTGTTCATCAGCATTTACTGCTGGCGCCATCTATTGGGAAACATCAGGTTTCAATTTATAGTTACTTGAAATCCAGCGATCCCTTGCGCACTTCAATAATAAATCAATATTGTTATTTTTAAATAGCTTACGGAATGGTTAAACTAAAATCTGAACCAGATGACAAAAAATTAAAACCCGACAGTTTATAACGACTTTTTTGCGCTCGTCTTACAGTTTCCGCCCAGCCTAGAATTCCGCAACTCAGTACTTGGCAGCATGTTGCTAACTCGGCGTAATTGTTGCTAACTCGGCGTAATTGTTGCTAGGGTACATAAACAACAATTACGCCGAGTTAGCAGCAATTAGCCGAGTTAGCAACATTTAGCCGCTGTTCATGACGTGAAAAACGTCAAAACAGTTTTTTTTTTCTTGGTTTCAGTCGTCTCGTTTTTGTTTTAATTTCTTTTTCTTTTGTAATTGCAACGTAATTTCGGGGAATAAAAAAACTCAACTAACCGGGAAATATTCGACGCCAGTTTTTTTGTAAAGATCCTCCAATGTGAGAAACTGCGGCGGATTCAAGTGATGCTCCAAACGTTGATCAGAATTTAGATCGTCGTCCATGAACCAGGCTTGAACCATTTTTCTTCGATTTTCGGCAAACTCAGTTGGTTTGATGCAAAACACTTCAACGTGATGCTTAAAGACAATTACGCGCTAAAATGCAACGGCAAAATAACGTTAGAAAGAATAGTTGCGAACGAAACAAATTAGTCGACGGCAAATGAACGACTGAGTGAGCCGAACGCCGAAGTACCAAACATTTGCTTTCAATCGAATCGAATCGTCGGCATGTCGAACGAACAACGAAAGCTGGAGATTTTACTGAGCGATAGGAAATGGAGCCGAAAGAAGGGGTCACCGCAGTGTCAGACAGAATGCCGGTTGAGGGTTGGAATTGATTGTGAAAAGGAAAACTATTTTCGGGTGAGCCAAGCGGCAGTGCTACAAATTGGGGTCGGGGGTTCCTTATCTAAGTTCGTAATCGAATTTGTCGCGTATTAATGAATAAATAAGTCGCTGATTAAATTGGGAATAGGTGTGCAAGCACACAGTTTAATTCAGACGACGATAAGAGCAGACTGTTCAAATAGCAACGCTCACGAAAACATGTTTTTCTAAATTTTAAATTCGTTCTGCTTTTTATTTGCTATTCTAGGAAAAAGAAAAAAAGAGCTGGGATCCGGAACGTGTCATTCCTAAAAGTTTCTAAAGAAAATGCGACAGTTTGCGATGACTCCAATAAAGTAAAAGGCCGCGGGGTTTTTCATTAGCTGCACCGATAGTTGTCTTGCTCAGAAACCCTAGTCTTGCTTGGTGAACCAACCGGAGCTTTCTATGGATCGCTGACTTCCGCATTTGCAGGTTATCGAGGCCCCGAAGAAGAATGCGCCCAAGTAGCGCTTCCTCTTTCTAGAGAGATCAGGGTAACTGCGTAATGTATAAAGAATCATTTCTCCCTCCTCATCTTTGAAGTTCCTGCACGGTTCATCTAAAGGAAGGCCAAGTCTCAGAATGTTTCCCTATTAAACAGTTCCTGCAACGACTACTACGGAGCTGATCATTTGCCTTCTCAGCGAGATCAGACTACCAGAGCGTTTTAGATTCAGCATGGGCCAAATCTGACTGGTGATGTTATTATTCTTTTAGTAACATCTTTGTCGATTAACTACGAGAATATACCATTGATTTACTATTGATTATAAGATGGAAGTCACTCTTGTTGTTCTAGTCACTTGGTTCGATTTGCTAAACGAAGTAGGCTCGAATGTTTTACGCCTCTGAGGTCGTCTAGTTTTGAAAAAAACTAGAGCGCAAACAAAGGAGACGCTTGTTGGAGATTTATGGACAGTAACAAAGATAATGTTCGATAGATTCTTCCTCGCAGTCTCTGCAAAGGCTGTCACTCGCGATCCGCATAATAATTTTTTTTTTTGCGTAGCCGAACACAACTTAGGGGGTCACTCTTTACTGCAATTCGCACAGTAATGTCGGTAAGGGAAAAAAAAAGTTAAGGTTAAACGGGATGATGAGGGAAAACCCTAAAATGCCGGTGGACGTTGAGTTTAAAACGTCGAAGGTCGTATGACAATGGGAATACAGCTTCTGGCAATGCATTCCAAAGCTTAGAAGTTCGAGGTATGAATGACTGCCTATATTTCACTATACGGAAAGTTGGAAGCTTAACAGTTAACTCGTGTGCGCTTGAAGCTAGACGAGTTTCTAGGGAATGTGTACAGAGGTGGAATAAGTTTAGCAAGTTCCTCACTTCATTTACCATGAAAATATCGGTAGTAAATGCTTAGTACTCCGACTTTTCTGCGATGCTCTAGAGAGTCTTTAGAAACCGTGTTGGCTTCATCTCCAATTAATCGGAACGCCTCTCTCTGGACACGGTCGAGCATCGCAAGTTGCGTTTTGGGTGCCCCAGCCCATGAATTCGAATTGTACTCGAGGCGTGGTCTAATGTAGGCCTTATAGATATTTGCTAGGTCACTGGGAGTAAAATATTTTTTACATCTTCGGAGAACTCCTAGGCGTTTGAAAGCGTCAAGTGCTACGTCGAGTATGTGCTGGTTCCAATTAAGATGGTTAGGACTGTGTTTTTGAGGTGTTGAATTCTACTCCATTTATACTGCCCCGTTCCAAGATTAGGTTCAGGTCAGAGTTCAATGATCCAAATAGTTCGGCACGTTTTGATGCTATCGGGACACGGTGAGCGTTAGAAATCGAGTCGAGTTCATAGATATTATCCAGGGTACTATCATCTGCAAAGCAATGTATGGGATTGAGCGTTGACGACAGTAGGTCATTGATACAAATAAGAAAGAGTGTGGGTGCTAAAACACAGCCTTGGGGGACTCCGGAATGAATGGGAAAGGAAGAAGATGTCACGCCATCCAATACGACTTGTATGGTGCGTTCATATATGAAACTCTCAATCCATTTTACGAGATTATTATTAAAGGCGACTGCTTTGAGCTTCACTAGGAGACATTTGTGCCAAACTCTGTCAAACGCTTTAGCGATGTCAAGCGCCAGAAATTGACCTTCGCCAAATTTATGGATGCAAGAGTTGCAACGATCAGTCAGATATACCAAGAGGTCACCTGTAGATCGTCCGGAACGGAATCCGTATTGGCGATCATTGATAGGTTTGTTATCTTCAAGATAGCGGACTATTTCGCGATTCAAAGCCGTTTCCATCACTTTCGATAGAACGAAAGTAATGGCGATAGTTGGCGGCCAACGCTTTGTTTCCTTTTTTGAGAATCGGCTCACCATTCGCCGTGTTCCACTTGCGCGGAAAGTGCCCAGGCTAACGTTGGGTTGCTCTTAAAAATTTAAAAATATTTTTTCTTGTTCCGGATGGCCGTAAGACAATCTTTAGTAAACCACGAATCCTTCGACGGTTTGATTCGTTTATAATTAAAGGGTATGAAGAGTTCCATACTTTTAAGGATGTTTTCGGTTACAAGCTGACAAGCTGTATCACAAGTATTAAACTCGAAACACAATTTCCAATTAAAGGCCCTGAAAAACTGGTTTAATGCTCTCCAGTCTGCTTTTTTGTAATACCAGATGGTTCTTCGAGGCACTTTGACTTTTAATGTATTTACCGCTGTAATCGAAAATTGTGCTCGAATCAGGAAGTGATCAGTACTCCCAACTGGGGATGGTGATATCACAGAAACAGAATATTTGTCGGGATGATTCGTTAGAAAAATGTCAAGCAAGTAAGTTGCGTGCAGCAACGATCTGCGGCCAGGCCAACAATAGTTCGGACGCTATAGCGACTACGTAATATTTTTATTCGGTTCTTCCTAAAAGGATTTGGCCGTTCTGCAGCTGTCCAGCTGCCGCCACCCCGCCAAGAAAAAATCCAAAATAATTTTTATGAAGCTAGTCTTTAGCACTGTTGGTGCTACATCGACTGACTTCCTAGTGGAGTTGATGTTTGCTGATCCTTGCCGTGCAAGCATGTCGCAGGTCGTTATGACCCGGTATCCAAGTTAGAAAAACTTCCGTTATTGTGTCTACAAATGGACAAGAAAATGTAACAATTTCCGCGACTGTTCTGCATATCTAAAATGATTTTTGCACACTCGTTAATAGCTAATACTTTCACTTGGAACACTGTCGCGTGTTCTGGAATATGAAATCAACTGTGGATGTCGAGGTCGTGGGAATAAATCCCTGCACCTGTCTCCTGGTTAGTCTTAGATCCGCCCGAATAGAGATGACTTGGTTCGAAAGGACCATAGTGATATCCCGAATGTTTGGTGGATTGAAAACATATGGTCTTCTTCTTCTGGAGAAGAGGACTAGATCTGTTTTTTGAGAGTTAATGATAAGTCCTTTATCTAGTACCCATGTTGTGACCACACATCATCTTTCACCTTATCAGCATACCATAGCGATCACATGGCGATTACGTAGCATTTTTATGCACATGAAGACGATCACCGTGTACTTTATCGTTCTTCATATGTGTAACATGATACGTCTGCTCATGGTCAGCCGGCATGAACTCGTATGTGCTTTGGCTGATGCTACTGTCGCGTGTGCGCTGATAAGGGCATTTTTCGCCTCTATCATTTTTCTTTAACGCGTTTGTGCTAAGAATGCACTATTTTTGTTTTTTTAACGCGCTCGAATATTTCTCGCGCGATTCGCGTTTGTGCTGAAGATGCACTTTTCGTTTTTCTGATCGCGCTCGACTATTTTCTCGCGCAGCAGAGACCTCAGTTGGAACTGGACCTTCGTCGTACAACCATCAATCAAATTTCTAATTAAATATATATTTTTCTTGTAATACACTTTATTTTTTTTTCAACCCTCTCCTCCCCAACTCAACAAATGGTGGCAGCGGTGGGATCCGAAGGATTCCAGTTTTTTTTTTAAATTTTTATGTTATCGCGTTTTAAAGTAAATCTAAAATAAATCTCATCTTTTAAATTTTTTTTTGTGTGCGCGAAGGTCCAGGGGAGAGTTTCAATTCCTTTTATTTTGGTGTTAAAGTTCATTTTTTTTTTGCTTGTTTGTTGTCAAAATTCATTCTTCAAAAAAGTGAAGTTACGTCAAACTTGTGAGAGTGTCCTTTTTTTTCCTGTTTATGAACTCTAAATAATAAATTAATAAATATTAACTAACTGAATAAATAATAAACCGAACTAATAAATGACAATAAACATTAAATCGACGAACAAATAATAAATAATAGTTTAATACATATTAACTAACTAAATAAACAAACGATAATTTCACAAATAAATAATAAATTAATAAATGCTAACTAACTAAACAAATAATAATTCAAATAAATAACACCAAACACTAAATCAATAAACAAAATACAAATTCAACAAGTTAAATTAAATAAAATTCAACGTCAACAATTTCAAAATAAATTAAACTTCAAAATAAAAATTCAACAAAGTTAAATTGAACAAAATTCAACGTCAACAATTTCAAAATAAATTAAATTTCAAAATAAAAATTCAACAAATTTAAATTGAATAAAATTCAACAAAGTTAAATTGAATAAATAAATAAATCCAAGAAATTAGGAGATTAATAAATCAAAAATGTTAAGTAAATAAATACATCAAAGAATTAATTAATCAAAAATGTTAACTAAATAAATAAATCAAAGAATTTACAAAATTAATAAATCAATAAATGTTAAATAAATTAATAAATCAATAAATATTGAATAAAGAAATAAATCCAAGAAATAAGGAGATTAATAAATCAAAAATGTTAAATAAATAAATACATCAAAGAATTTATATAAATGTTAACTAAATAAATAAACAAAAAACAGTTAAATGAATAAACAAATCAAAGAATCTACAAAATTAATAAATCAATAAATGTTATACAAATAAATAAATCAGAAAAATGTTAATGAATCAAAGAATTAATAAATACGAAAAGGTTAAATAAATAAATAAATCAAATAAATAAATAAATCAAAAACTTCAACTAAATAAATAACTCAAAAATGTTAAATAAATAAATAAATCAAAGAATTAATAAACCAAAAAATGTGAGATAAATAAATAACTCAAAAATGTTAAATAAATAAATAAATCAAAAGTATTAAATAAATAAATACATCAATGAACCCACAAAATGTAAACGAAACGTGGAGAAAGACTCTCAAAACCGTTTTCATCAGAGACGAGGACAAGTCTCCATCGAAGGAACGAGGGCAAGTTCCCAACGCTTACAATCAAAAATCCAGAAGTGCATGAAGTTCATCAGAGACGAGGACTAGTCTCCACCGAAGGAACGAGGACAAGTTCCCAACACTTTCATGTCTTTCTTCAAACCAGCATAATCATCGTAGCAGCGAATCGACAGTCACTCATCACCAATCCAATCAACACGTAACATCGAATCATCAGCACTGGATAAGATGCCCATGTAAGTCAATAATTAAGTTTCGAATTGTTTCAAAATAAATATTAATTTGTGCGTGTTGATTTCATACAATTCGCGTCGATGTAAAGCTTTTTGTGAAGTGCAAATAAATTTTGCTTAATTGATGCCTGAATACGATGGCAATTCCAATGCAGTGTATAGATTCTTACGTAATGCCAAAATATAATTTCCTTTTCTTTAAACTCACTGCGCCTCTTTCATGCCGGTACTATAGAGAGCCCGGACATGACATATCGAATTCATTTCTTTTTATCTTTAACTCCCTTTTGAAGGAAGGTTCCGAACGCTCAAAGAGCTCATAATCACAGACCCAATCTTACGATATCTTTATTACGGGCATGATTTTACGTCACTAACGTAGCCACCTACGAACCCATAGGCGAATATCAAAAAAGTCTAGTTCCACAGGAACTAATCGAGAATTGAAAAGATGCCTTGGCTGTCGTGTGGAAAATTACGCTTCTTCTTCCATATCTCAATATGGACGCGAATTTACGTAGGTGACGAATCATGGGCCTCAAAAATAAATATTTGATCTGAAAAATCCTACTTCTCGCATTATGCGAATAAAACTGGGTGAGCACATTTTCAAAAGTTGAGTTTAAAGCAGGTCACTCACATATGGTTGACATACTGTCTCGTTTAAAATGTTTTCAAAAGTTGAGTTGAAAGCAGGTCACTCACATATGGTTGATATACTGTCTCGTTTGAAAAACATTTTCAAAAGTTGAGTTGAAAGCAGGTCACTTACATATGGTTGATACACTGTCTCGTTTAAAAAAACTGCAAACGCTCTTACCAGGTCACAGGGAAACCAAGAATCTAATATCAAAATTCAGAACCTCCTTAAATAAATAATAAATCGTAACCTTCGAGAAACTTAAATAATTCATGAAACAGAATCCCGTATACAAATTCGGAAACTCAAATAATAATTCATGAAACAGAATCCCGTATAAAAATTCGGAAAATCAAATAATTCATGAAACAGAATCCCGTACAAAAATTCGGAAACTCAAAGAGTCAATCATGAAACAAAATCCCGTATAAAAATTCGGAAACTCAAATAATTCATAATACAGAATCCCGCATAAATTCGGAGAAACAAATAGTTGATTTTAATACAGAATCCCGTATAAATTCGGAGAAACAAATAGTTGATCTTAATACAGAATCCCGTATAAAAATTCGGAAAATCAAATAATTCATGAAACAGAATCCCGTATAAAAATTCGGAAAATCAAATAATTCATGAACAGAATCCCGTATAAAAATTCGGAAAATCAAATAATTCATGAACAGAATCCCGTATAAAAATTCGGAAAATCAAATAATTCATGAAACAGAATCCCGTATAAAAATTCGGAAAATCAAATAATTCATGAACAGAATCCCGTATAAAAATTCGGAAAATCAAATAATTCATGAACAGAATCCCGTATAAAAATTCGGAAACTCAAAGAGTCAATCATTAAACAGAATCCCGTATAAAAATTCGGAAACTCAAATTAATCATGAAACAGAATCCCGTATAAAAATTCGGAAACTCAAATAATTCATGAAACAGAATCCCGTATAAAAATTCGGAAACTCAAATAATTCATGAAACAGAATCCCGTATAAAAATTCGGAAACTCAAATAATTCATGAAACAGAATCCCGTATAAAAATTCGGAAACTCAAATAATTCATGAAACAGAATCCCGTATAAAAATTCGGAAAATCAAATAATTCATGAAACAGAATCCCGTATAAAAATTCGGAAAATCAAATAATTAATGAACAGAATCCCGTATAAAAATTCGGAAACTCAAATTAATCATGAAACAGAATCCCGTATAAAAATTCGGAAAATCAAATAATTCATGAAACAGAATCCCGTATAAAAATTCGGAAAATCAAATAATTCATGAACAGAATCCCGTTTAAAAATTCGGAAAATCAAATAATTCATGAAACAGAATCCCGTATAAAAATTCGGAAACTCAAATAATTCATGAAACAGAATCCCGTATAAAAATTCGGAAACTCAAATAATTCATGAAACAGAATCCCGTATAAAAATTCGGAAAATCAAATAATTCATGAAACAGAATCCCGTATAAAAATTCGGAAAATCAAATAATTAATGAACAGAATCCCGTATAAAAATTCGGAAAATCAAATAATTCATGAAACAGAATCCCGTATAAAAATTCGGAAACTCAAATAATTCATGAAACAGAATCCCGTATAAAAATTCGGAAACTCAAATAATTCATGAAACAGAATCCCGTATAAAAATTCGGAAAATCAAATAATTCATGAAACAGAATCCCGTATAAAAATTCGGAAAATCAAATAATTAATGAACAGAATCCCGTATAAAAATTCGGAAACTCAAATTAATCATGAAACAGAATCCCGTATAAAAATTCGGAAACTCAAATAATTCATGAAACAGAATCCCGTATAAAAATTCGGAAACTCAAATAATTCATGAAACAGAATCCCGTATAAAAATTCGGAAAATCAAATAATTCATGAAACAGAATCCCGTATAAAAATTCGGAAAATCAAATAATTCATGAACAGAATCCCGTATAAAAATTCGGAAACTCAAATAATAATTCATGAAACAGAATCCCGTATAAAAATTCGGAAAATCAAATAATTCATGAACAGAATCCCGTTTAAAAATTCGGAAAATCAAATAATTCATGAAACAGAATCCCGTATAAAAATTCGGAAAATCAAATAATTAATGAACAGAATCCCGTATAAAAATTCGGAAAATCAAATAATTCATGAAACAGAATCCCGTATAAAAATTCGGAAAATCAAATAATTCATGAACAGAATCCCGTTTAAAAATTCGGAAAATCAAATAATTCATGAAACAGAATCCCGTATAAAAATTCGGAAAATCAAATAATTCATGAACAGAATCCCGTATAAAAATTCGGAAACTCAAATTAATCATTAAACAGAATCCCGTATAAAAATTCGGAAACTCAAATTAATCATGAAACAGAATCCCGTATAAAAATTCGGAAACTCAAATAATTCATGAAACAGAATCCCGTATAAAAATTCGGAAACTCAAATAATTCATGAAACAGAATCCCGTATAAAAATTCGGAAACTCAAATAATTCATGAAACAGAATCCCGTATAAAAATTCGGAAACTCAAATAATTCATGAAACAGAATCCCGTATAAAAATTCGGAAAATCAAATAATTCATGAAACAGAATCCCGTATAAAAATTCGGAAAATCAAATAATTAATGAACAGAATCCCGTATAAAAATTCGGAAACTCAAATTAATCATGAAACAGAATCCCGTATAAAAATTCGGAAAATCAAATAATTCATGAAACAGAATCCCGTATAAAAATTCGGAAACTCAAATAATTCATGAAACAGAATCCCGTATAAAAATTCGGAAACTCAAATAATTCATGAAACAGAATCCCGTATAAAAATTCGGAAAATCAAATAATTCATGAAACAGAATCCCGTATAAAAATTCGGAAAATCAAATAATTCATGAACAGAATCCCGTATAAAAATTCGGAAACTCAAATAATAATTCATGAAACAGAATCCCGTATAAAAATTCGGAAACTCAAATAATTCATGAAACAGAATCCCGTATAAAAATTCGGAAACTCAAATAATTCATGAAACAGAATCCCGTATAAAAATTCGGAAACTCAAATAATTCATGAAACAGAATCCCGTATAAAAATTCGGAAACTCAAATAATAATTCATGAAACAGAATCCCGTATAAAAATTCGGAAACTCAAATAATTCATGAAACAGAATCCCGTATACAAATTCGGAAAATCAAATAATTCATGAACAGAATCCCGTATAAAAATTCGGAAACTCAAAGAGTCAATCATTAAACAGAATCCCGTATAAAAATTCGGAAACTCAAATAATTCATGAAACAGAATCCCGTATACAAATTCGGAAACTCAAATAATAATTCATGAAACAGAATCCCGTATACAAATTCGGAAACTCCAAAATATATAATTATGCGTGAAGTCATAAACTCAAGATCCATATTCCGCATAAAATTAATATTATTCAAGACAAATTCTGCAAAGTCAGAATCACTGTCAAATTTATAAAATTCAAATTATTTAATACAAATTCTGCAAAGACAGAATCACTGTTCAACTTATTTAAGACAAATTCTGCAAAGTCAGAATCACTGTCAAATTCATACAAATTTAATTAAGCGTGAAGTCAGAAACTCAACATCAATATTCCGCATACATTCGACATCATTTAAAACAAATTCTGCAACGTCAGAATCACTGTCAGATTTATACAAATTCAAATCATTTAATACAAATTCTGCAAAGACAGAATCACTGTTAAAGTTATTCAAAACAAATTCTGCAATAAGACAGAATCACTGTGGAGATTATTTAAATCAAAATTCCGCATAAGATCAGAAACATTAATACAAATTCTGGAAAGTCAGAATCACTGTCAAGTTCATTTTATTTAAATCAAGTTCTGCAAAGTCAGAACCACTGCTAAAGCTACTTAAAATGAATTCTGCAAAGACAGAATCACTTTCAAATTATTTAAATTGAACTCTCTTAAATCGAATCTCAAATTATTTAAATTGCAATTCTCACATAAATCAAAATCTGCATAAAAGTCAGAATAATTTCAAATTTCTTAAATTGCAATCCTCACATAAATCAATCTGCATAAGAGTCAGAATAAATCAAAACAACAAATCAATTTCTAAAACAAATTCCAAATTCATAGATCAGTTGACAAACATACTAATTCCCATCTCTTCCAAGAGATGCCGAATATAGTCTTATTCAATTCGAACCAAATTCGTACCAGACAGCGTCAAGTTATGGAAATAATAGACAAAGCTGTCATTGGACGATTCTAAAAACTGTTTTGGTTCGAAACCTTTTAAATTGCACAAACTGACTAATTCTTTCCACTAAATAATCATACAAACTTTATAGTGATATTGCAAATCTCAATAACTAATAATCAATATATGCACAAAAGCATACCAAATCCTAATTCAAAGCTATTCAATTCGAATCACGAAATTCGGTACCATTTATACGAAACAAACAAAAAAATGATTTTAATAATTCTTATATATCTTACAATTTTTCATATAAAAATAAAATTTTAATAATTTTTATATTTCTTGCGACTTTAAAAAAAAAAAAAGAAAATGTAGTAATTTTAAAACTACTACTAATAATAGTGAAATCAATATATTTACGCAAGAATATACTAAATACTATAATTCAAGACTATTCAATTCAAATCACAAAATTCGGTACCGCATATACGAAACAAAATAAATAATTGTATGTAACTCACGAAAATAAATAAATATATAAATAAATCGAATAAATTTAAATTTTTAAACAACTTGCAATTTCCTACTTCATATATCAAAAATAATTCTATAGTGAATTCTGTAATTTTTGTAATAAAAAAAAAAATAATATATAAAACTCTTCACAAATTTTAATTAATACTTTTCAAAAATATTTTAACAAATTTTATACCTCTTAAAATTTTTGCATATCAAAAATCCTTTATAATGACTTTTGTAATTTTTGTATTATATAAAAAAAAGAAAAGAGAAAATAATATGCAAAATCCTTCGAAAATTTTAATCAATATTTTTCAAAAACAAATTTAATAAATTTTATCTCTTACAATTTTTCATATATAAAAAAAAATGTAATAATTGATTTTTTTTAACCTCATACAAAATGTGATAATTTTGTAATTTTACTTTATATTCAAAAAGTATGTAATAATTTTTGTAATTTTCTTAGATGAAGGTCCACTCATAAAATTCACTCCAAATCCGCGAATTCAATTAAATTTCAAATTTATATCTTAATCAAATTCAATCAATCGAAATTATTCAATTTCATTTTTTATAAGTTTAAAAGTTTAAGTTACTTCTTAACGTTAGCTTCTTTCTCGCTCAGCATTTGTTGCAATTTAAGACAACTGAAATTTATTATTTCTTATCAAATTAATTATTTATTAAAACGAAAGATTTCGAGATTTTAAACAGTGTAAAATCGGGGAAGCTTTCGTTTTAATTCAAAATGCACTGTAAAAACACTCACCAAACAAATAATTATTTATTCTAAAAACAATCCAGCTTACGGATAAGAAATTAATTTGTATTGTTAAAAACATCTATTAGTTTATTAAAGGTTTATTATAATCTTGGTTTCTTTTTGTGAGTTGCCTGTATGGCCAGGCAACGTAATCGTTTCGGTAATGTTGCCTGTATGGCCAGGCAACGTAGACGAATCTTGTCTCTGGTCTCATTCGACCTTCCTTATATATAAATAAATTGCTGTCGCTGCAAAGCGAGGCTTTATGATCGTCATAGTACTTGATCATGTTACTGTCTGGCTTTATGATTACTCTGGAGTTGATCATCGTTACTCTAGAGTTGATCATATTACATGCCGTATTTCTTATACACTACTAGGCATTATTAATGCCACACTAAATTAATAATATAATATTGTATCTTAATATTAATACAATTGTATCTTAATATTACTACACCTCCCTTTTTAATAGAATGATCATGCATATGTAATTTTGTATGATCATTCTCATTTTTTTTGATTTATTTAAGTAAAGTGAGAGTTACAAAATATATATGTTTGGGATATTGTATATGTGTTTTACTTATACTAATCGATCTTAAGTAGTTAATTTTAATCTATTTTTATGTATGATTATTTTTTTGTTTTTATTTGATAAAGTATAGTTATTTCTATTATCTATGTCTATTATTTTATATGGGCCTTTATATTTTGGGTCTAGTTTATGTCCCGTTTCGTCTTGAACTAAAACTAGGTCTCCTATGTCAATTTTTTGACTGTTCGTATGTTTGTCGTAATTTTGTTTTTGTCTTTCCTTTGCTTTCTTTACTAGTTCGTTTGCTCGTTGTTGAGCGACTTGAAGTCGAAATTTGACTTCCTTTTCATATGCTTCGTGATTATATAAAGGTGTTATCGTTGTGTGTTGTATGAACTCATACATATGTGGTTTTTTACCAAAAATTAATTCAAACGGACAGTATCCGTGTACAGTTGACGGTGTTGTATTATAACAATACGAGAAGTAGTTAAGCCATTCATCCCAATCGTTCTTTTCGATTGATATGTATGATCGAACATATTCATTAAAAGTTCGATGGACTCTTTCTACCGCACCTAATGTTTGGTGGTGATAAGGGGTAGATGTGACATGATTAATTTTTAGCAATTTACAAAGTTCATGTAGTATACTGTTTTTGTACTCTGTACCCATGTCCGTCACAAGCGTCCTCATGGGGCCGTAGGTAAGAACAAAGTTATCAAATATTCCCTTTGCTACAATATTTGCGTGTTTACTGTGTATCGGTATTGCTACTAAATATTTAGTTAAATCGCAAAGTACTGTTACTGCATATTCATTTCCTTTTTCAGATTTAGGAAAAGGTCCTATTGTGTCTATTTGAACTACGTCGAAAGCTTTTATTGGCGTATCTGTTATTATCATGGGTTCTCTATTATGTTTCGTCGACTTATTTTTGCTACAAAGTGAACATCGTTTTACGTGTTTTCTGATGTCACTTGTCATGTTTTTCCATTGGTATTTTTGTTTTATTTTGTTCATCATTCGATTGACTCCTGGGTGGCCACCAGTAGTAGGATCATCGTGATATTTTTGTAAAATGTCGTTGATCTGTTTTGTGTCTTTCACATATGTTATTTTGGGCGTTAACGCAATTGTAATGTCTTTTAGTATTTTGTTTCCCATTTCTTTAAATTTCTCTACCCGGGTATAATTAAACAACTTGTCTCCTAAGGACAATTGTAATTTTACGATTCCTAGATTGCCGGCTTCTATCATAAGCCTAGAAAATAATTGTCCTAAGTCAATTTTCTCTTGAACAATCAGGTTTGTCGTATTAATAGAGCTACAAATTTTTTTTCCTTTTTTGAATAATAAATTCGGAGGATCAAAAATGAGCTCGACATGTCTTTTTACTTCATATTTGTATAGCGCTTCATATATTATGGGATTTTCAAGTGGACATTTTTCGATATTTTGTTGGTCATTTAATTTGTTTGTATTCTGTGTCTTTGACCTTGTTGTTACTTGAAGTATTTTACTTGCTTCTATTGACATTTTTTGTAAATCTTGTATTTCTATGCGGGATAGCGCATCCGCGGCATAGTTTTCTTTTCCTGATATGTACTCCACTACGAAATCATACTCTTCCAGATCAAGTCTTATGCGGGTTAGTTTTGATGAAGGGTTTTTCATTGAAAATAGGTATGTTAGAGGGCGGTGATCAGTTTTAATTAAAAATTTGGTACCATATAGGTAAGGCCTGAAATATTTAATTGCCCAATGTATGGCTGCTAGTTCCTTTTCAATTGTTGATTTATTTGTTTCACCTTTAGTAAAGGATCTTGAGGCGTAAGCGATTGGAAGATGCTTGTCGCCATATTCCTGACTTAATACTGCGCCACAGGCAAATCCGCTGGCGTCGGTAGTTACACAAAATTGTTTTGTAAAATCGGGATATTGTAGTATCTGTGGACTTATAAGTGAGTTTTTTAGGTATGCGACCGCATTACTGCAGTCGTCAGTCCATTCAAAATTGATATTCTTCCTACAGAGTCTTGTTAGTTTGCGAGAATGTTCGGCAAAATTTGGTATAAAACGTCTGTAGTAATTGCAAAATGCAACAAATCTTTTAACTTCATCAGCGTTTTTAGGGACTGGATAGTTTTGAATGGCATTATATTTTTTTTCATCAGGCAAAATGCCTCTGTCTGTACATTTATGCCCCAGGTAAGTCACTTCGTGACTAAAAAAGGTACATTTGTCCGGGTGCAATTTTAAGTTGTACTTCCTGCATATATCAAAAACATCTTTAAGATTTTCCAACATGTGTTTTTCAGAACAACCTAGAACGACTAAGTCATCCATGTACAAGAATGCTTGAGCGGGTGCTAAACCTGCGAAAGCTAATGTCATCATTCTTTGAAATGAATTTGGTGCTATTTTTAACCCATACGGCAACCTTTTGAACCTATATGTGCCGTTATCCGCTGTGAATGAAGTAATATCCCTTGATTTAGTATCAAGTTCTATCTGATGAAATCCAGACGTTAAATCCAAACAAGAAAAGTATTTGGCTCTTCCGAGCTGATCTAAAATATCGTCAATGCGCGGTAGTGGAAATTTATCCGCAATTAATTTTTTGTTTATTGCTCTGTAGTCAACAACCATTCGCCATCTTTTTTGAGTAGTACCTGGGAGAGATTTTTTAGGTACTAACAGTAATGGGCTATTGTAAGGTGATACAGATGGTTCTATTATATTATCTTTAACTAACTTGTCTATTTGTTTTGAAATTTCTTCCTTCTGGGTTTGTGGGATTCTATAGTTTTTTATGTAAACTGGCTCATTATCACTCATGTGAAGTGTTTGCTTGTAGAAATTGTTGGTAGTGATTGGTTCACTTTCTAAAGCGAATATATCAATATATTTAGAACACAGTTTTTGCAACTTAACCATGACGAATTCTGGAAAATTTTTACTTAATTTTTCTAATTTTTCTTTATTATTGTAATTTTGCGATTTATTGTATATTAGGTCATAGTCATGCATATTTTCATGTTTTATGTTGACATTATCTATTGTTACATTTTTATCAGTTGTGTTGATTATCCTGATAAATGTTTGTGCTTTTGTAGTTATTGTATTGGCAATGTATACACCATTTTGTATTTCTTGGTGTGGAATGAAAATTTCATTATTTTCTGTTTCTATTTTTACTAATCTTATTACTTCTGACCGTGCAGGTACTGTTAGTGTGTTAACTTTAAGGGCATTGCGCATAGGAATGGCAATGTCTTCATGATAATCATCTGGTCTTAGTATTAACCAGTCTTGATTTATCTGATAGTCTAGAATGCAATTATATTTTTTTATAAAATCTAATCCTATTATGCCAGTGCAATTAATAGGAAAGCTGTCTGGTACTGCATGAAAATTGTGTTCAATGAGAAGATCATCACATATAAGATCTGAGTTTAATAATCCTAGGGTGTTTATGGTTCCTTGTCCAATACCATTTAGGTGTATTGTTTTTGAAGTATCTATATGGATATTTTTATTTACTTGTCCAATTTTGAAAACGGATATATCTGCACCTGTGTCTATTAGAAAAGTAGAAACTTCATTATTAAGTGTTGTTCGCGTTGATATATAGCTATTAAGGTGTAAATTAAATACATAGACTGATCTGGTTGTGCTATTTACTGTGTGTTTCGTGGTGGAGTTTGGTAGTTTTCCGGCTGTTGTTCGCTGTTAACGTTGCGAATAGTTCGGTTATTACCATTTCGAGAACCATTATTGGTGTTATTTCTGTTGTTATAGTGAGTATTGGAGTACCGGTTGTTGTGGTAGTTACCTCTGCCACGACCTCGGTTTCTGCCATGACTATTCCGTCCGTTATGACGGTAATTGTTGTTTACTTTTTGTCTGTTGTTGTAAAACATTATGGAGCTAGGTTGGCTAGATGTGTCATTGCTAGCATCCACGAATTTTGCGATTGCTTCATTCACATTAGTGAACTGACCGCTCTTCATTATTAATTTTACTTCAGGATTCGAAGCATTTGTTTTCATTGCTTCGACAGCTACATTAGCAGCATATTCTGAAGCCTTATCTGGGCTTAGACCGTCTGTTATATAAGCAGTTATTAGGAGTTTGGATAACTCTTCTACTTCTTTGCAAAATTCATTTGCGGTTTTCTTATTTTGTTTAACATTTTTTATTTTTGCTTGGAGAAGTGGTATAGATTCTCCCTTGCATTTTATTTTTAACCTATCTTGCACCTGTTGTATAGTTGATTCTGTACTAATTAAATCTCTTGCGGTACCCTTTAGTTTGGTTTTTATCAATGAAATGGCCAACGCCTCATTGTCACCAACTATTAATTTGATGATTTCGAGTGAATCTAAAAATGGTTTCAAATTTTGGGCTTGCCCATCGAAATCTATTAAGATTTGGGTTGCCAATTTAAGGAATTCTGTTTGGTTCATTGCGTGTTCTTGAGTGTTGTCTTCTGTTGGAGTATTGATTATTGCTGGTTCGTGCAATGTGTTTGGTATCGTTACGTTTACGTCATAAAATACTACTGTAGATAAAAGTTTAGTGCGTATTTTGGTAAAGTATACATTAGCTTGATATTGTTGTGAGTTAGAAAATTTTGAAAAATTGTCGTTTAGAAGTATTCTAATGTCATTATAATGTTTAAATAAAGATTCTATGTTTCGTATTTTGGCCTCAGTAGTTTTCAGAATTCTTCTGTTTAAATTTTTGTAAGCGTTATCGAATTGTTTCCTAGTTACTTGTATTTTCTTGTATATTGATTTAGTATTTTTGTCCATACCCTACAATTTGTCTGTTGACTCTGTCCTAGTCATATACTTCTTTTTTAATTGTTTTTTATGAATACTATATATTTTTAGTAACAGATTTATTACTAATATACATGTTATTATTAAGAGCATATGCTCTGATGGTCCAAATTTTATTTCTTCTTTTATCTCAACCTCGTTTATTACATTCGCGGTTGGATTTTCTATTTTAGACTTTGTACCTCCCATATTAAAGAGTAAAAAATATAAATTTTTTTTTTTCGTTATATGTATTTATTTCTACATTTATTCCTACCTATGGTTTTGCACACGCGATTAGGCGGTTTGTGCTCTAAAAGATCCGCAGTTTTGGCACCGCGGTATCTTGAACATTTTTTTTTTCTTATAATATTTATTTCTAGTTTTACTTATTGTGAGCCGGTTTTGCTGGTTCTGCTGTCGCTGTTGTTTTTTCCTGTGCTCGTACACGCCTTTCTTTGAATTTCTTCTCGAGCGCTGATAATTCTTCTTGTAGCCGGTTTCCTTCTTCCCAGCTGGGTGGATTCTCGCCGTATATGGTTTTCTTAATGAAGCTGATGCGTCGCTTGTCCCGTAGGAGCTGTCCACCTCGTTTCGGTATCTTTATTTTGGGGATGTGGGTTAGTTCCTGCTCCTTCTTCCGGGCTAGTCGAGCTTTATATTCTTCGATTGTCAAGCGCACAATCGGAACCGTCCGTGGCTTGCCGTCGCTCATCGAATAGGTGATGTGGCAGTCACATGAAATTAAGAAATCAATATATTAAAAACTGGCGAGATCGATATGTTAAAAACTGGCAGGTTCGCCATGTATTGTTAAAAACATCTATTAGTTTATTAAAGGTTTATTATAATCTTGGTTTCTTTTTGTGAGTTGCCTGTATGGCCAGGCAACGTAATCGTTTCGGTAATGTTGCCTGTATGGCCAGGCAACGTAGACGAATCTTGTCTCTGGTCTCATTCGACCTTCCTTATATATAAATAAATTGCTGTCGCTGCAAAGCGAGGCTTTATGATCGTCATAGTACTTGATCATGTTACTGTCTGGCTTTATGATTACTCTGGAGTTGATCATCGTTACTCTAGAGTTGATCATATTACATGCCGTATTTCTTATACACTACTAGGCATTATTAATGCCACACTAAATTAATAATATAATATTGTATCTTAATATTAATACAATTGTATCTTAATATTACTACAAATTTTTACTATGTCATTTTTAACTAGTATACGCCAACTAATATTTCTTTCCATTTTAGGTCATTGCAGCGTGCAAAATACGAATATTTCGTTCAGTGGAACACAGGGGTGAGTCGCACTGAAATTTGCTAATGAAAAACGGAAACCTGAAAAGGTTCGAGTTCGAACTAGTACAACTAGTAGAAAACGCTATAAAATTTGATATGCTCTTCTTAAGGACATCTAAATCTCCATCTTCAGGCACTACCGCATGATAAACCTGGAATATTCAACATTCAACCTATTCGCGTCAAATGTAAATTCTCCGGTATGCTACTCAAATAAATAAATATTTTTTCTTAAGTTGTAAGTTTTCGAAACGCTTTTTCTTCTTCGATAAGACTTAACATGTTTTTCGGATTGATACGCATTCATCGATCCTCTTGAACAAATATTTTGGTCCGTTGATTCGGATTTATTCGAATTAAATTACCGTTCGTAGGTATACACCAAAAAAGTACGGACATACAAAAATTCATAAGGAATATATCCTGTTTCGACTCATCGTCAGTTCGGTACAATCACTTACCCAAAAACTTGCTAAGACTCTCGCGACTGAATTACGCCTACTAGTAGGTAACACATCGCGCTCATCTAGTAGAGATTTTTCAAAAAATCAACTTGGCACCAACGAATATTTTAGTCAGCCTAGACGTTCACCAACATCCCGATTAAGGATACCTTAACTATCATCAGCAAACTCATTCGGACAACAGGTATGACTTAACAGAATTTTGTTTAAATAATGCTTTCTTTTCTCTATGGAAGCTCTACAAGCAAATGGAAGGAGCGGCAATGAGATCTCCAATTTTTCCAGTGGTAGCGGAAATTTTTATAGAAGAATTCGAATTGAACGCATTGGACTCAATTGTATCTACGGTATGTGAATAGCTGCCATTCTTGGATGTACTCGTAGAAAGGAGTGATACGTCGTTAAGCTTCGGGGTATATACGAAACCAACTCACAACTATAGGTTTCTCCACGCTCATTCACATCACCATCCAAGTCAAAAAGCAGGCGTATTGAAGACCCTAATACACAGAGCCAGATGCATAACTGAAGGAAATCCGCGCAGTCTACGAAAGGAAAACGAACAGTTGAGTCGAGCAAATGGATATAAATCGAGCGAAATAAACAGCGTGGGAACCGAACAAGAAAATACAGACAAACGATGGATAAAACTACCTTACATCTAGAGCACGAAGGATAAGAAAGGGCAAATCCCTCGAAAATCCAACATTCTCTGCACCGACCACTGACCGGTCAATTTAAGGAACCCAGAAGGACAAAACCATTGCAGACTGAAGGAATGTACAAAGTACCTTGCGGCTCATGCGAAAAAGTCTACATTGGAAAAATGGGACGCATAGTCCAAATAAGGATCAACGAACATCAACGATGCACACGAAAAAACCAAATACAGTCATCAGCAATCGTGGAACATACAACGACATAGAATCATTCAATCGATTTCGACAATGTGCAAATTTTGGCCAGGACAAATCAATATTTTCAACGAATAGTACGAGAAGCCATTGAAATTTCTAAACATCTGTAGAACTTCAACTGAGACACCGAATACAAATTATCAGCAGTTTGGCTACCGGCCTTAAAATTTGGTAAGAACAAAATCCGATACTAATGAACACTAAATTAACCATTCTGTATAAAATAGTTTTCTGTAATTGTCAATCAGTTTAACCGAAACGTCACGAATGATAAAGCGTAACAGTGTAGAATCTATAAATCTTTCCTTTCAAATAAACATATACATATTAATATATAATAAATAAATCGCACCCTTGCGACAAAAGTGACACAACTCTAAAATCGTGAAATTTGATTTAATACCATTAAAGGAATCCTAATACAAATATCCATCAGTCATCCAAAGCGAAAAGGAGGTTATTGTCGTTAAATTTAACGTAATATTCAGCCAGTCAGTTTATTTTGACTGTTCTAATATATTTCCTTTAGTTAGAACTAGTTTTTTTTCGATTTCTGAAAAACAGGTTTTTTTTAGTTGTGTCACTTTTGTCGCAAGGGTGCGAAATATTTATTAATAATCGATTATATTAAACGCTGTGACTTGCTTCGACGATAAATCGTATATAAGTCATTTTTTGATATTTGATCAGAACTAAGTAAATTTCCCAATTTTACTTTCCTTAGTAATCTGATTTAATGGAATTTCAAAACTGATTGGATGCCGCTACAAGGCCTTAACACTAATCTTTTCGTGTGTAATGCAAGGTAGCATTCCAACCTACACGTTGTCAAGTTCATGGACAGGTCCTTGATATTACGCTATTAATCGAAAATTTTCTAGAGCAATTGATTGTAGGTTGTCAAGCTTGGAAGAAAGAAATCAACTGCCATGTTTAATACTTTGGACACATGAAAACTCTGTTCGTTTTTTTTAATAACATAATTGCTGAATGGCATGTAATGCTATCAACTGACAGTTCAGTCAATAATAGTCCCAACAAATATATGAATAATGCAGAAATATTCTATGAAATGATTTTACAAGTTATCGTTGGCCCATTTATACCTATGATACACTGCTGGTATACAATACCTGGTATTGCAAACGTGGTATAGCATACTACGAAGGCTGATGCACTAGCCATACGTGGTATGGTTTGACATCAGCTGTTCATGAAACTGAAACGTCGCACCAAATTTCATAAAAAGTGTGCAAAATTGTACGTAATTTCTGTATTGAAATATTCGCCACATCAATTAACTATTTCGTATGGCAACGTTAAGTTTTGTTGATGATGGCAACGATTTTCAAGAATTTAAATTCGAAATGTTGACATTTGATAGCCCTTATCACGAATGCCCCGGAAAATTTAGTTTAGATATTCACCAAATATAATCACGGCGGCGGAAAAAGGTTTAACCACCTGCTTTGTAATGTACTTAAAATCCTTCCTTTCATGGAAAAATCTATCAAAATTGATGGAAAAAATTCGCGCATCGGGCGAAAATACAAGCAATAGCTTACGATAAAATCACGCGTAGCAACCTGCGTGGCTTAGTCGGCAGCTTGACAGTGAGGTCTTTCGACGACGTCGGAGTTCGATTCTCCATCCAGGTACTGGGGGGTTTTTTTAAGGCACAATTTTGTTTGCTACTGGTACGGAAAATTTATATTTACTACAGCTACTTACTACAGCTGAACTATGCCCGCCTGGTATTATACCCGGAAAAGGAGCGAGAACACCCGGCTCATAGTCGTTGCTCACCCGGTCGGCTACACGATTTAACTTCGTCATTACTGCGAATTTCTTTATGAAATTTTCAGGGTAGACAGACACTCAAAGGATAGTACTTTCGAATGTGCACTTTTTTGAAAAATCGATATTTTTAACTACGCAGTGTATGTAACCCCTAAAACTATTAAGTTAATATCTTACGACCAATTAGGTGGCTCATAGTTTACTCATAATCAACTTAGAGGGTGGCAAATATTTTTAAGGGGGTATACAGGCGGATTCTTTCTGGTTGTATTTTTCAGCTAATTTGGTCAGGAAAGTAATGTTAAGGTAGCAAATGTTGTTTCCCCTCAAATCAATCACAATACTTTATGATTAGAATAAAATTCAATAATAATCCATTAAAATTTTTTTTTTCTTTATTTAAAGAAAATAAAGAATAAATAATAATATTAATCTATGCATAAAATCAAAAAAGTCAAAAGATTTAACGTTTTTCTGTATAAAAAATCTCAAAAATTAATCAAAAAATATCTCACTCTAGACAGCCCAAGAACTAAATGTTTACAACAATTCATTTATAAAAAATAAGCACTAAAAGAAATCTGAAGCTTTTAGTCGCGAAGATGGTATTTTTAATAAATCGTCCGTTAAATTCGGTGTAACCTCTTCGGATATACGTGGAATGACTATCGGAGTCTTCTTGCGTACAGCTGGCGATAGTGTGTGTTTTAGATGTCTTCTCGGAGTAACTGAGTTTGTAGTTCTTGGGGTTGGAGTTAATATTGCAGTTCGAAGACCTAATTTCACTGTTGCTAGTCGTTTTGCCGCTGGTGACATTGACGCTAATCTTTCCATAGATGATGTAAAATGTGGTGAAGTAATGTTTCTTCTCGCGCAATCGATAGCCTTTTGTTTTTGTCCCCGCAAACGTTCGCCAGCCTTTTCAGCTAATTCCAATGCAATTGCTTCTCGTCTAGATGTCTCGTTGATACGAAACGATGGTTCCACCGATGGCCAAATCGGCGTATCACTGCCGTCCAATCTGAATGGTGTGCCTTCGATTTCACTCCAGCTCATCAATGGCGTAGATATTTGCCCTGGACACGGCGAAAGTGTCTTAACAAAATCGAAATTATTAATATTTTGAGCATTATTCTGAACGATATTTCCATCGACGCCAATTTTTCCAGTCAAATTTTTTGCATTAGTTTTTGCTAGTTCTATTATAGTTTGCTTATTTCGATTTTCATTGAATGGATTATGTGCCAGTCGCATCTTGGAATAAGCAATTTCTTGTTTTCGACTAGCCATTAGTAATTTTTCCTCGATAGTGAACTCTACGCCATCAGGAATGAACGTAATAGAATTTGAGGTTGCCACTTCCATTTCATTGCCCTGAAATTAAAAAAAATGTATACAATTCTGTGTTTGCAGTGCAAAGGGTGTCAAGTCCGTAATTGCTAATTTTGGGAAATCGCAATTCAAAGTTTGACAATTTTTGCGAAATCGGGACTTGCATATTTTTTTAACATAAAATATTCACCAGGTCTCTTATATGTATATTTAGAGGAAGGATTTGGCCCTCTGCACCCACATGAAGAGGAAAACATTCTTTAACCGATAGCGCACATAACCCATTTTTCACAAATTTGGACTTGACACCCTTTGCACTGCAAACACAGAATTAATCGCTAATATTAGGTTGTTGCAGATGAAATGGCAATTTTACTAGTGAAATTTCAAACAAGTTTTACTTTTATAAAACTTAATTTTATTAATCAAAATAGGTACCAGCAGATGCAATACAGCTCTCCCAACGAGATACAAGTGCATTTATGCCAGCTTCGTAGAAGTCCGACTTTCTAGACTTAAGAAATTCCACGAAGGCATTTTTGATGGCTGCTTCATTGTTAAATTGTTTCTCCGTCAAAAAATGATCCAAATATTTAAAAAAGTGGTATTCGGTTGGCGAGAGGTCTGGGTGAATATGGTGGATGCGGAAGAGTCTCACACTGTAACTCGTTTAATTTTTTGACCGTTATTCTTGATACATGAGGCCGTGTTTTGCTCAGAAAGCTCATGCAGAACCCACTTATCAAGCATTTTAACTTTTCCAAGCTGTTGCAAGTGCCGGGAAACTGTCGAATAGTGTACGCCCAGTTTCTCTGCATGAAAAATTTGCGAATTTCGTATCCTACGAAAGGTCGCAATACCACGTTTATATCAGGTTGTAAACCACGTATACACTTGTTATTGGGTGATACACTGATGGTATTGTATACCAGCAGTGTATCATAGTATAGAGTTACTCTATGAAGAAGAAAGAACAAGGCACTTGACAGAGTTAGGTCAACCTGTCAGATTAGGCGCTTTTTATTTTCATATGCATGCATGTAACGTGTCCGTGTAAATTTTTAATGATTTTATTTCGCCAAAATCTTTTATTTTCAGAACTTTTGAGTTATGAAAATTTAATTTGGTAGGCTTCACGTAATAATGAACGGTTTGCAATCACCTGTGCTTATTTATCGCATACGCGTTCCAAAACGAAGCGCTTATTTTTGGCTAGTGAATCGGCCAGTTGAGCGCCATACATGATAATTTTCCATACCTGTAAAAGATGTTGCATTCTCATTTTTATTCGTGATCCGGAAAGGCCAAACCCTTTGTGTGGCGTGTTCTGCTTGGCTTATACAGGAACCTTACTCTAGACAGGAGCAATTCTCGATTGAAATTTGGACGGGAAAAAATTGGCACCCTGAGAGGAAATGAGACGAATGGTTGCATATGCCCTTTTTTAAAAGAAGCGTCATCAAGTGGCAATCAACCTCGGCAAACTTTTTAGTACGTTTTTATAAATAAAGAAGAACGGTTGAGAACCATAGTTGCCACTTGCCACAAAATAAATATCGCTAAATTTCAAACTAAATCATTTCTGTGTGAGCGGGATAACGTGATTTGGAAATTTTGTTCGTAGATTGCCTCATATAGTTGTCTTGCGCCCTTTTAGATTATATTCAATTGTTTCTCCAGCCCGCTAACTACCTCACTAGGACTAATTTAACCCTAAATTACCCTTCCCACACCCAATTAACATCATAATTGTCTTCTGTAATTGTCGATCAGTTTGATAAAGGTCTCAGCAGTCTATGTTCACGAAGAGAAGTCCCAACCGATGAGCTCAGGATGTACCATCTGATGAATGGTACATCTTGGGTTTTGTAGGTAGCTGTCCACTAGTCTTTCCAGGCCTTTAAAAAGGAACAATATCAGACTGGATTTGGCTGAAACCGACATCTGCCGCCTCTGTCTCAAAGATAGAACACATCCTATGTCGTCACTGCGAAGCAGTAGGAAGGAAAAGACACAAACTTCTCGGAAAAGGGTTCCTTACAACTGATAAACTAGCTAACATGGCTCCCTTAAACATACTTAAATTAGCCAAAGCTATAGAGTTATGGTATACAATACAATCGTGCGATACTCTAGATGAAAGAGCATTTTTTTGATTTTAAGAAATTTGGTTGGGGAAGTGGTGGAGGGGCTGACGACATTGAACTAATTTTTTCACATAACGCTAGAGTTGCCATCAAAACGTTTTATACAAAATTTAGGATTCAAAAATTTACTGGGAAAATTAGTGCATTGGATTTAGTGAAATTGTGCAGTTTGTACAGTTTGGAGGTGGTAGAAGGAGGGCGAGTTCTTAATGACTTTATCAGAAATAACTAAAAACATCATGTTTTCGACATCTTTTAGATTGCAGATCAGTAGCATTCATACTTTTCAGGAAAATCGACTTTCTGTGAAGTTGTGAAATTGTGTAAGATTGTATTGGAGGGGGTAGAAGAAGTTAAGCTAATTATCTAATTTTTTTTTGATCTTACTAATAATAATATATAAATAATAATAATAATAATAAATGTTTGATGCACAATTTCTGCTCGATAGATTTTATACGCGCTGAGTAAATTGGTCTAGAGCATGAAAAAGTGCAGTTTGTATGGGAGGTGGTGGAAGGAGGGGGAGAACACAAATAATTTAATATACAGCAGATTGAAATCATCATAAAAGTACTACGTTTTAAATTTTAGACCAATAGCTTTTATACTTTTCGAGCAAATCTGTTTTTTGTCAAATTGCGAAATTGTGTCATTTTGTATGGGAGGGGGTGGAAGGGGTGGAGCGATTTGCTCTGTTCACGAACTTGACCTTACTTTTTGTCAAAAATGACGTGTACAAAATTTGAACTATCCAGCTCAATGCGCTCCCAAGCTAGAGAGGACACGGACGGACAGACGACTGACGGACATCCGGTTTTTGAGATTTTTAAGTGATTATAAGAACTTCTGTATCAGTTAATTTTTTTCCGAGCCTTATTTCTTGGCGTTACAAACTTTGTGGCAAACTTATAATACTCTCAGATTTCATCTACAGTATAAAAAGCATCTTAAACTTAACAACATACATAAACATTTGGAAGAAATTTCGGAAATTTTTATTTATACTGCTATATGTCAGCCCTAGTCGCTCATCGCGTGTTTGCAATCTTCCACTACTCTTGACAACAACAAATATACGGCCGCACAAAGTCCGATCATGTGTGTGAGAACACTATGCCACTCATCGAATGTTCAAGGTCTTCCACTAACAACAATCACACGCGCACCCAAATTCCGATGTCGACACTCATTGGATTACTCATCGGTGGTCGACAGGGAAACGAATCGGCATGAAGGGCAAATAAAAACGATATAAAAAGGGCGAACGTTTGCGATGAAGGGTGAGTCGAGATTGAGTACTCGACAGAAGCAGTTGGAGATTAGAACGCGAAAGATAGATAGATAGATAGAGGCAGTCGAGATTGAGCAGCCGATGGGGGCAGTTGGAGTCATTCGACGTTTTGGAAAGCGTAAGAGCGAACGTTCGGAAGCGTAAGAACAGACGTCCGGAAGCGAAAGAATCAGAAAAAGGAAAGCGTTATAGTGAACGAAAAGTGTTAAAGAAAATCTTTAAGGGGGTCACTACCGAGGTTTTTTTCCATATAAAAATAGCGATTTTTAAGTACATCTTTCTCGGAAACTATTGGGCCGATTTTAACGAGATTTTGAACACTTGTTTTTACCATCACAATAAGCATTTATGACAGAGCAATTTTTTATTTGCTCAAAAACCTTCAGCTGGAGAAAAAACGTGCATTTTTTACAAGACTTTTGGATTTCTAAAAAACCCCCCTTTTTTAACTTATCAAAATTTCCTCTGTCATATTGATAGTCAATGTACGTTCCGGAGTAGTTGTTGTTGGTTCGGGTAGTGCAAGATGGAGTAGTTAGCTGTACGATTTCTGAATTGAAAGTCGAGATATTTATCAGGTCGTTGATGAAAAACTACCTGATGATGTCTGTGCATGCCAAAATGATTCATAAGAATTTGAACCTAAGTAGGCCAGACAGGAATAGCGAAACAATTGTTTCGAAAATTTGATAATTGTTTCTGACAGTTTCAATTCTTTGCAATATTTCAATTCAATTTAATTCAAATTTATTATAATTTAATTTAATATAAGTTATTCTCGATTGTATTACCCTCATTGCTTATTTTGTGTCGTTCTGCTGGCTTCCAACTAATCGGGTGACTTTTTTCCATCGAACTTATAACTACTGCAACTTTTAATTCTTTGCAAACTGAAAAAAAGTCATAAAAATTCATTTGGAAGTGAAAATTGATTAACAAAAACGAGTTTTCTTTCTGTTTTTCTTTCAATATATTATTAAGGTAAGTATTAGTTATTAACATGAATTAAAAAAAAATTAAATTTCGACATAAAACATGTAAAAAAAACAAAACCAAAAAGCCTCCAATATTGAACTGTTAATTAATTCTTTGCAAAATGTAAACACATGTTCGATTTATAACTGAATCTGAAAAACTATGATACTAATAGTATTAATATTTGGTATGGTGGCCATAAGCATCCATGACTGCCTTCAGACGACGCGACATTGACTGTATAAGGCCCTTTAAGTCGTAATATTCCGGAATTTTCTGCCATTCTTCTTGAATTGCTTTGATTAAAGCATTTTTATTGGTAGGTCTGCGTTTAGCCACTTTCTTCTTCAGCAAAGCCCACAAATTCTCTATAGGATTGAGGTTCGGACTCTGGGCAGGTGCATCGAAAACTTTACTGCAAGAGTTCAGCAGCCAAGTCCTGCACAGCAACGATTTATGTTTGGGGTCATTATCCTGGTACAGCTTGGACTTTAGTTTATTTGCGTTGCGAGGATCAACAAACCCAAAATTCATCGCGCTCCGTGACAATTCATTTTTCAGAATGTCTAAGTAGTACTCCTTCGTCATAATTTCATTGAAAATCCGCAGCTCACCAACGCCTTTGGATGAGATACAACCCCACACCATTACCGAAAGCTTGCCAAACTTTACTGTTGGTATGATGTTCTTCTGCAGCAAGGCTGTATTTGGCTGTCTCCAAACTGTGCATCATGACAATATAACATTATTTTAGTCTCATCACAAAAAATAACGTCGTTCCAGTACTCTGCGGGCTTGTTTACGTGAGTATTAGCAAAGTTCAGCCGCCTTTCAATGTTAATAGCAGAAAGCAATGGCTTCTTTCTGGCTACATGTGCTGAGTAATTATGTATTTTAAGAAATTTTCTTACCGTCTCATGGCTCACTTCCTTACCGCAATCCTTTTTCATGTCCAATGCTAACTGCCTCAGTGTTGTTGCGGATTATCGCCAATCGTTTTTAATATTTTAGAATGATCGCGTTTTGTAAGCTTTGGTGGTCTGCCTCCAGAATTGTTTAGGTGCAGACGATTTTCTTTCTCGGCACGCTTAATGATATTATATACGGTCCTTAATTTAATACCAAACATTTCCACCAATTCTTTAGCCGGTTTTCCTTTATAGTGGTTGTAATAAACTAACTGAATTAAATTTTCATCAACTCGTTTGCCGGGCATTGTTGAAACTTCGATTTTGCCGATATGTGCGTTTGCCCAAGGCATAAATTACAATGAAAGCAATAAAGGAACGCATACTAAAGCAGCACGTGTTAATTTTTCTCGAATTTGATCTACCGTTAGTTTCGTATCTCTTTTCCACGTACATTTACATTTTGCAAAGAATTAATTGACAGTTCAATATTGGAGGCTTTTAGGTTTTTTTTTTTTATATTGTTGCGAGCTAGGGGATCGCCGATTTCAAAGAAAAACACAATTCGCTTAAAAACAATGAATAATTTATTTAATCGCACTTTTCTTAATTTCTTGATCACTTTTAATTAATTCGCACTATATTCGCCGATTTGGCAATGCCGCCGATCTTATTCTTTCGCTTACTTGTACCGATTCGCGTTCTTCCACCGATAGGTGTCGCCGAATGACTATCTCTGTTGTCTGAAAGTTGGCGGATATTTATACTCCAGACAGATGTCGTTGTGTGTGTGGCAGGCCTTTAAAAAGGACCGATGTTAGGCTGGATTTGGCTGAAACCGACATCTGCCGCCTCTGTCTCGAAGACAGAACACATCCTATGTCACTGTGAAGCAGTAGCAAGGAAAAGATACAATCTTTTCGGAAAAGGGTTCCTTACAACTGATAAACTAGCCAACATGGCTCCCTTAAACATACTTAAATTAGCCAAAGCTGTAGAGTTATGGTAGGGTAAAGGGACAATAAGCGCGCAATAGGTCGGGAAGGTCGCAAAACATAACAGGGCTACGATTGGGCGTAAGGCCCAATCGTGCGATACTCTAGATGAAAGAGATTTTTTTTGATTTTAAGAAATTTGGTAGGGGAAGTGGTGGAGGGAGTGACAACATTGAACTAATTTTTTCCCATCACTCTAGAGTTGCCATCAAAATGTTTCATACAAAATTTAGGATTCAAAAATTTAATAGATACTGAGAAAATTAGAGGATTTAGTGAAATTGTGCAGTTTGTACAGTTTGGAGGTGGTAGAAGGAGGGCGAGTTCTTAATGATTTTATCAGAAATAACTAAAAACATCATGTTTTAAATTGCAGATCAGTAGCATTCATACTTTTCAGGAAAATCGACTTTCTGTGAAGTTGTGAAATAATGTCAGATTGTATGGGAGGGGGTAGAAGGAGTTAAGCTAATTATCTAATTTTTTTTGGTCTTACTAATAATTCGAATAATAATAATAATAAATGTTTGGTGCACAATTTCTGCTCGATAGATTTTATACGCCCTGAGTAAATTGGTCTAGAGCATGAAAAAGTGCAGTTTGTATGGGAGGTGGTGAAAGGAGGGGGAGAACACAAATAATTTAATATACAGCAGATTGAAATCATCATAAAAGTACTACATTTTAAATTTTAGACCAATAGTTTTTATACTTTTCGAGCAAATCTGTTTTTTGTCAAATTGCGAAATTGTGTCATTTTGTATGGGAGGGGGTAGAAGGGGTGGAGCGATTTGCCCTGTTCACGAACTTGACCTTACTTTTTGTCAAAAATGACGTGTACAAAATTTGAACTATCCAGCTCAATGCGTTCCCAAGCTAGAGAGGACACGGACGGACAGACGACTGACGGACATCAGGTTTTTGAGATTTTAAAGTGATTATAAGAACTTCTGTATCATTTAATTTTTTTCCGAGCCTTACTTCTTGGCGTCACAAACTTTGTGGCAAACTTATAATACTCTCAGATTTCATCTACAGTATGAAAAGCATCTTAAACTTAACAACATACATAAACATTTGGAAGAAATTTCGGAAATTTTTATTTATACTGCTATATGTCAGCCCTAGTCGCTCATCGCGTGTTTGCAATCTTCCACTACTCTTGACAACAACAAATATGCGGCCGCACAAAGTCCGATCATGTGTGTGAGAACACTATGCCACTCATCGAATGTTCAAGGTCTTCCACTAACAACAATCACACGCGCACCCAAATTCCGATGTCGACACTCATTGGATTACTCATCGGTGGTCGACAGGGAAACGAATCGGCATGAAGGGCAAATAAAAACGATATAAAAAGGGCGAACGTTTGCGATGAAGGGTGAGTCGAGATTGAGTACTCGACGGAAGCAGTTGGAGATTAGAACGCGAAAGATAGATAGATAGATAGAGGCAGTCGAGATTGAGCAGTCGATGGGGGCAGTTGGAGTCATTCGACGTTTTGGAAAGCGTAAGAGCGAACGTTCGGAAGCGTAAGAACAGACGTCCGGAAGCGAAAGAATCAGAAAAAGGAAAGCGTTATAGTGAACGAAAAGTGTTAAAGAAAATCTTTAAGGGGGTCACTACCGAGGTTTTTTCCATATAAAAATAGCGATTTTTAAGTACATCTTTCTCGGAAACTATTGGGCCGAATTTAACGAGATTTTGAACACTTGTTTTTACCATCACAATAAGCATTTATGACAGAGCAATTTTTTATTTGCTCAAAAACCTTCAGCTGGAGAAAAAACGTGCATTTTTTACAAGACTTTTGGATTTCTAAAAAACCCCCCTTTTTTAACTTATCAAAATTTCCTCTGTCATATTGATAGTCAATGTTGCCGTCTTGAAAACAAAAAAAATCATGTTGATACCTGTAACGCTTGTTGAGAAAAGTGTACCGAAAGGCGTAAAAAGTAAATTTTAAAGGAGAGGCAAAAAAATTAAAAGTAACTATGAAAACTACGTTTTTTTAAATTTTGCGTTTAATGTTATACACAATCTTTTCTTTAATGTTTATACTCTAGATAAAATCTGAGAGTATTATAAGTTTGCTCTAAGGTTTGTAACGCTAAGAAATAAGGCTTGGAGAAAAAAAATGAATGATACAGAAGTTAATGTTATCACTCAAAAATTCAAAACCGGATGTCCGTCTGTCCGTCCGTCTGTCCGTCTGTTCGCTCTCTAGCTTGAGAACGCGTTGAGCTAGATTGTTCAAATTTTTTACACGTCGTTTTTGACAAAAAAGTAAGGTCAAGTTCGTGAACGGGCCAAATCGCTCCACCCCTTCTACCCCCTCCCATACAAAATTACACAATTGCGCAATTTGACAATTAAAGGATTTGCTCAAAAAGTATAAAAGCTATTGGCCTGAAATTTAGAATATATTACTTTTATGATAATATCAATCGACCGTATAAAAATTATTCGTGTCCTCCCCCTCCTTCTACCACCTCCCATACAAACTGCACTTGTCATGAATTACTCTAAGCCAATTTACTCAGTGCGTATAAAATTTGGCGAGTTGAAATTGTGCACCAAATATTTATTTAAAATTGTTAGTAAGGCGAAAAAAATTAGTCAATTAGCTTCACTCCTTCTACCCCCTCCCATACAAAATGACGCAAATTCGCAATTTACCAATAAATTAATTTACTCGAAAAGTATAAAAGCTATTAGTCTGAGTTTTGGGATATATTACTTTCATAATGATTTAAATCTACAATAGAAAAATTATATGCGTCCTCCCTCTCCTTGAACCCCCTCCCATACAAACTACACTTTTTCATGAAATGCTCTAAGACGATTTTCTCAGAACATATAAGATTTATAGAGCTCACATTTTGTAATAAATACTTAATTAGTATTATCACTAAGATCAGAAAAAAATATTTGATTAGCTTCACTGCTTCTACCCCCTCCCATACAATATGACACAGTTTCACAACTTCACAAAAAATCGATTTTCTTGAAAAGTATGAATGGTACTAATCTGAAATTTAAGGGTTGTCAATTTTATAATCTCACTAAAATCCCCACACTCTTTCTACCATCTCCCATACAAAATGCACATCTTCACTAAACCTACAAGACTAATTTTCTCAGCTCGTATTCAATTTTTGGAGTAAGCATTTTGTATAAAACATTTTTATGGGGAAAAAATTATTTCAATGCTATCACCCCTTCTAACACTCCCCATCCAAAATTTCTTGTGATGACATCTAGAGTATCGTAGCCCTGTTATGTTTTTATTTAATGTTGTTATGTTTCCACATTGAAACTAACCTGCTATTTCTACCGGGATTGCATGCAGTCAAAATGCATGTTTTTTCATGATCTCGACTCCCCCCACATTTTTAACCACTTCTACTAATCGGAAAATTGTGAAAAAATATTTTCTATGCACAGAATTGAGTCTAAAATTCGAATTAGCAATAAAAACAAATCGTTATTTTTTTTTATTTTTCTCGGTAGTGAAAAATAAAGTTTGTGGTGATTTGATATAGCGACTTAGTTTTATTTGAAATCCAGCGACCTCTATTATTATTAATTAGGAATTTTGTTTTAAATAATTGTGTTTTTTCTTTTACAGAAAAGTGCTGCTCTGGGATCTGTAGTAGCGTCTTTCTAATTTTTGAAATACTACTAAATCGCAGCAACGGCCGCAAATTTCCAATGTCGAGTCTACTTGTACATATGTACATTTTGATTACATTACATTTTTTGGTATAACTGTTGTTTTTTATTTAATCTAGAAATCGAGTAGTACAGAGTGTGGCAAATTTAAATTTTCCGCTATAGGTCGTTGTTGGCGTTAGTGAAAGCCACATACTTCCAGTAAACAGTCATAACCTTGCGAACAAGTTCGGAGTACAACACAAGAGCCGTGAATGAAATAATTCGGTTCTTCGGGTAATCGAGATCAACTGTGTACGACATTTTTGCAAAGTATGATGCTTTTGGGAAAGGTTCCGCTAACCCGTCGAAAAAGAGTTATTCGATATAATGCTTGACGCGGACTCCGGCAGTCCTGAAAAAATTTCAGCCGTTGATTTTGGAAGACCTGGGGTTTTTACCTGAAAATTTCTTCTTTTTGATACAAAAACGGATTTTATGCTATAAATTTAATAAAATATTGAGCTCATCAAGGACTTTCCAATGCTACCAACATTGTTTCTTTAAATTACTTTTTTACTCATTGCGCAGACCCCGTTTGGTGCCTATTTTGGAAATTAATTTTTGGTCCTTTGTTTTAGTTACACAATGTACAGTGCACGAAACTTAAAGGCAACTAACATTTTAAGATTCGTATTAATTTTTTTTTATAATGCACCAGCCACGTGCTCCACAAAATAAATACAGTTAACTGGAGGAGATGTTTCGAGTCGATTTGTGTGTGTATTTTCAGTCTGTATTCAAACGTGAATGTTTCACATTTCAGAGCAGAGATTTTAGTGCGAAATTAGTTTAAAGGCAGCGACTAAAATTTCTGTTTTTCCAACTTTTTTTTTTATTTGGTGATCTTTCCAGAGAAGTTTAGTTAAGCCTGTTTTTTTTCCAAAATTCGATTCGCGTTTGGCAAATTTACCTATTTTTTATAGCTCTTCGATATGGGCAGAGGCAAGCCATTATCTGAAGAAGAAAAGAAAATTATTGAGGTTGAAGGTCACTCTGAGGGATGAAAGGTCAATTTTTCGAGTAGCTACAACGGAAAATCTGTCGGCATCGCAAATCAAAACAAAGCTAAAGCTTGACAGTTCCATGAGTCCAGCAAATTCTTTCGTCATCACCATACCTTCAGTACATTAAAAAATAGCGAAACCCCAGCTAACTGCAACTCATAGGCAAAAGCGGATGGACTTTGCTCGACAAAATATGAGTTGGACCACTAGGTGGCACAATGTGATCTTCAGGGATGAAAAAAAATTTAATCTCGACGACCCGGATGGTTGTCAGTACTACTGGCATGATTTATGTCGAGATAAAGATGTTAGGTGGAGTAGGTATTTCGGTGATGGCAGTGTCATGGTATGGGCGGCACTTGGGTACAGCAGAAAATCGCCCATTGCAAGGGTTCCTACAAGAATGAATGCTGCTCATTATCGTGAGATGTTAGAATGGGCTCTGGATATAGGGAGCAAATGGCAGGGGAAAACTTAATTTTCCAGCAGGATAACGCTGCCGTGCATACCGCTCATGTTGTAAGAGATTGGTTTCAGGCAGCAGATATACCCCTTTTGGATTGGCCGGCTAGAGGCCCAGATCTCAGTCCTATTGAAAATCTTTGGGGCATTCTAGTTCATAGGTTTTATAGCAATGGAACACAATTCGAAACCGTTAATGCCTTAAAATCAAAGTGCGGTCCGAAATAGAATTAGCGGAATTGAAAAACCTAGTGGATTCAATGCCTAATAGGGTCTTCGAGGTTATCCACTCGAAAGGCGGACCTGAAAAATATTAAATTAAAGCATTAAAATATAATTTTCTTATAGTGATGAAAGAGCCTTTAAGTTTATTTCGTATCTTATTTTATAAGTTTTGAGAAAAACTGTTTCCAAAATGTGATAATTAAATGTTTTTCCTTTCATATCTTATGCTTAGTAATATGTACTTTTTAATCATTAATAATATTGACAAAATAAAGATTCATATTTTCATAAAAACATAAAAAACGTGGTGCCTTTAAGTTAGTTTCGTGCACTGTACTATCATTATATGTACTTCATATCCTTGACGCTTTCCATTGTTATTTTTTATTCTAGGGCTAATACTGAAGATAAAAGAAGATACGCCTGATCTAATATCATCATAATCAACAAAATAAAAACGGATCTGCTACGTGATCCGTTTTTGTTTTGTTTTCATTAACTGACTCAATTTTACCTTATTATTGTGATTGGCACAGAATGAAAAATTTGCTACCCTGAATTTTTTTTTTCGTTTCATGACTAAATTAGCCTAAAAATGAAAAAAAATCTGTCTGTCTGTACACCATACGTGTACGCTCCAACAACAGACCCATATCTCCGAAACCCTTATAGAATTAATTTTTGGGCGGATTATAGATTGGATGCAGAGCTTTCATTGCTTTTAGTTTTGTGGAGTGAAAGGGGAGACGGAGAAGGGTTATGGTCGGAAATTACGATTGCTAATATCCCCACTACGAATAGTGATAGAAAGCTGAAACTCGACATTCAGGTACACTGATGTATGGGGAAAAATGTGGAAATAAAATAATTTTTTTTATCCAGTGGGGCACCAAAAGGAGAGCTAAAAACCAAATTATTTAACAGAATGAGTTCATATTTTACGACCAAATAGATGCCTCATAGGTCAACCATAATCACCTTATAGGGATGCAAATATTTTTAAGGGCGAGGGGCAGGGTGTGCAAAGAAAAACACTTAAATATTAATATCTCGACTATCTCTCAAGCTATTTAATTGAAACTTGGGACTTATGTTTAAGCTCTAGTAGCAAAATATTAGAAAAATAGAAAATTTGGACAGAAATGTGGTGGGGGTAAATGGGAAGCACTTTTCATTTTTTTTTAAACTGATATATCTCAAAATCTAATGTAGATATTAAGTTGAAATTTTGTCAGATTGTAGAATTATGTAACTTATAATTTTAGTAATATTTTTAAGCTGGGTGAGGGAGGTCGTGAAAAAAGTCGCAAACCTTGAGTAATTTTTAAAGGGCTGTGGTAAAAGATACTAACTTACTTACTTACGATGGCGCTACAGCCCAAATCGGACTTCGGCCTCCTGAATACTTTGCCTCCATTCATCTCGGTTCAGTGACCACGTCCTCCAGTCAGAAAATTTTAGCAGTGATTTGCTTGATTTTTTCGGTCTAAGGCATCTTGGCATTCGTTGTCGAACCAGTCATTTATTTTACGCCGGGGTTGTTGTCCTATCACCTCCTCTGCGACAGATGAAATGCCATCTTTGATATTTTGCCACATTTCTTCTATTTGCATGCTGGAGTTGTTGTTGTTCAGTATTGGCGCGAACTGCCTCTCTAAGGCTTATACGTACTTCGCAACTACTTTCTTATCGTTGAGTTTTCCTATGTTGAATTCAGGAACTGATTGTGTTTTTGGGTGTTCTCGGTTTGCGATTCGACATCGGAACATGGTCTTTACCAAATAGTGGTCTGTATCGCAATTAGCACCTCGACATGTACGCACGTCAATAATGCAGGAGACCGTCCTTTTCTCTATTAGAACGTGGTCTATTTGACTGAATGTTCGTCCGTCGGGTGATGCCCACTTTCTCTTGCATGTCGAGCTTACAATAAAATTTTGGCTGCTGGCAAAACCCGTCAGTCGCTGGCCGTTGTCGTTACTAATATTACGGAGACTGTGCCTTCCAATTATCCCTATGTACGTTTCTTCTTTGCCCACTTTCGCGTTAAAGTCACCTAATTTTATTTTAATATCGTTCAAAGGAAGGTAGTCGAATGTTGATTCTAGGATGCTGTAGAAATCGTCTTTAACTTCGTCATCTTTGTCTTTCGTTGGGCATAGACATTAATAAGCCAAACATTAAAAAATTTGTTTTAATGCGGATTGCACACAATCGTTCATTGACGGGTTTGAAGTTGGTGACCTGGTGTTTAAACTTGTTGTCGACGACAAACGTAGCTCCAAACTCCCGGCTTCCCGATTTTTTCCCACTTTTGAAAATTCTGTGCGGTCCAATGTCAGTAACTTCGCTACCTAGCAATTTAGTTTCTTGGAGTGCAATGATGTTCATAATGTATTTGCTTGCCTGTTCGAGAAGCGCTGATCCTGCTCTGTACAGGGATCGCAAGTTCCAAGATCCGAAGGAATAGTCCATTTTTCGTTTGCGTGGTCGTCGCCGTTGAAATCAATCCTGTCCGAGGCGATGCTTCAGGTTTCGAAACGGGTGTGTTTTTTCCGAGGATGAGTTGTTAACACATCGCCCAACCTCCAACTTGTTATAGTGCTAGAATTTTTCTGTTTCATTAGCACTCGCGCCTATCAGTTCATCAAGTCAAGTCCAGATGAACACGACCAGTACCCGATGGCTACCACGTGGAGGTATGATGAGCACAATTGATGTGTATATGATAGTTAAAACACTGGGTGTCGCCTTATGACGTCGATCAGACGCCTACCCTATCTATACACACACAACCACCCAACCAAAAATACTAAGTCCCGTTTTTTTTTCTTTTTTTTTTTTCAAACTTTGAGTCTTTCTTTTGCAAAAATGGTTAAATATTTATTATTCAAAGAAATGGCATAGTTCGGATGTTTTCATATATTGGTGTCAAGTGTTGAACCAGTGCTGACACGTACGCCTGCGCCACAGTCTTTAAGGTCGTCATCACGTGTGACTGGTCCAAATAATTTTTTGGCATAAATTGCATCCAAATATAGTGTAGAATATGAGGGCTAAGTGATTATTCCGATATTCCACATTAGAGCAGGAAACAGAATTTGCATCGACGTCAGCGAAGAAACTTTCAGGAGGCATGAATTTGGGTGTGCCAATTGCGATAAGTTTTGTGTATTGTATACTAGAATTTGCTTCCATTTTTTCTGCTATTTCTGTAGTATGCAGAAAATATAAGAGTTACGTGACTTTTTGCCCAGTGCCCTTTACGAGGTTTTGATTTTAAAATTAATACGTCATGCAATTGTGAAGAAACCCAAATTGTTTATTCACGTCCGATGATACAAAATTCGTGCGAAATCAATCGACGTTTTATTTTTGTGATGCGATTATTGGAAAGCGGTCAGGAAGGGATATCTCTTTTCTGCAGTTTAATGAGCATATGCCCTGGCATCGGAAATGCAACATATGCAGCTATCTTATAGAATATTCACACAACTGCATCTGCTGTTTATGAAACTGTTCTTTCGACTTCGGAATGCTAAGAAAAGTAAGAAAGGAGTTAGTGGAAAAGGACTTACAGAAAAGCTCTCTAAATTTTACGGTCTAGCCATTCGCCGACACGCAAACTCGATGGAAGAAATGAGTGAAGAAATTTGGGTAATTTTCTACCACAAATGATCTACAGACGCAAATCCTCACCATCAAAAATGACCAGTGGGCGAAGACAGCTGGTGCAAATTGTGCAAGGCCGAAGCTAAAGGAGAACTCTATAAATTCGACCACGTTAAGCCGCCTCTGACTGCAGAAGTCCAAAAAGTCATCAAACCAATCTACGAAGATTTATCACGAGATGAACTGCTGACCAGATGTTTAGGGGAACAAACACAAAATAACGAATCATTAAATTCATTGATCTGGACTTTCTGGACTTCTAAACACTTGGTTTCTGGCACAAAGATCGTTGAAATCGCAACTTTTCTTACCATGATTATCCTTAATGAAGGATTCGGGTGCCAAATTGGCCATGCACCTCAAGCTCACGCCCATCGCCGAGATGAAGCGCGTATCTGCCGCTCCAAACGACGCTCGAGTAACTTCGCAAAAAAGGCCAGAACTGATGCCAGGGAGGAACAATCGGCTCTGCAGGACTTTTTTAAGGAAACTGAAGGATCACTTTATGGACCAGGCATAGCAGATTGAGAGTGAGTCGAAATTTTATTGGTGATAATCTTATTTGAACCTTTAAACGCGTTTTTCGCAAAACGATATTTTTCAAATCGGTAGACACGATATCTCGAAATCTATCGAACGAATTCCTTTGAAATTTGGTGAACTTCTAATTCATCAAGCCGTTTATTTTTGTCATGTTGAAAAAGTGAAAGAAACACCAAAATTAAGAGTTCAATAAGTTATCAAAAATTAACTTTTGAATATCTTTTTATAATCCCAGTTCCAAGACTAGTTCAAATTTCACACATTAAAATGCCATTTGATGTTTTCGTTTCAGATATGCAGAGCGCCTGAAATCGCGGTAATCGAAAAAAACGTTTTTTGAAAACGAGTGACTAAGTTACCGTATACCTCAGCCATAAGCAACGATTTCAGGGTGAAAAAAATTGTAAATTGTGAGCTCAAAATAATATGTGGTAAAAATTACGCAGTTGTATCTTTATTTAGTTCGCCAAAGAAAGTATAAAAAAAAGAGCCTTCACACGGGATGACGGTCTTAAGCCACTGCAACGGAAGGAACTCGGGGTGACGTTGGTTTTCGCCAACAGATTTAACGGTGTATTCCTCGGTCAGAAGCGCGATTTTTGGGGTCATCTCACTTGCGGTCATTGCCACTTGCGGTCATCTCACTTGCGGTCATTGCCACTTGCGGTCATCTCACTTGCGGTCATCTCACTTGCGGTCATTGCCACTTGCGGTCATCTCACTTGCGGTCATCTCACTTGCGGTCATTGCCACTTGCGGTCATCTCACTTGCGGTCATTGCCACTTGCGGTCATCTCACTTGCGGTCATCTCACTTGCGGTCATCTCACTTGCGGTCATTGCCACTTGCGGTCATCTCACTTGCGGTCATCTCACTTGCGGTCATCTCACTTGCGGTCATTGCCACTTGCGGTCATCTCACTTGCGGTCATCTCAATTGCGGTCATCTCACTTGCGGTCATTGCCACTTGCGGTCATCTCACTTGCGGTCATTGCCACTTGCGGTCATCTCACTTGCGGTCATCTCACTTGCGGTCATTGCCACTTGCGGTCATTGCCACTTGCGGTCATCTCACTTGCGGTCATCTCACTTGCGGTCATCTCACTTGCGGTCATCTCACTTGCGGTCATCTCACTTGCGGTCATCTCACTTGCGGTCATCTCACTTGCGCTCATCTCACTTGCGGTCATCTCACTTGCGGTCATTGCCACTTGCGGTCATCTCACTTGCGGTCATCTCACTTGCGGTCATTGCCACTTACGGTCATCTCACTTGCGGTCATCTCACTTGCGGTCATCTCACTTGCGGTCATCTCACTTGCGGTCACTGCCACTTGCGGTCATCTCACTTGCGGTCATCTCACTTGCGGTCATCTCACTTGCGGTCATTGCCACTTGCGGTCATCTCACTTGCGGTCATCTCACTTGCGGTCATCTCACTTGCGGTCATTGCCACTTGCGGTCATCTCACTTGCGGTCATCTCACTTGCGGTCATCTCACTTGCGGTCATTGCCACTTGCGGTCATCTCACTTGCGGTCATCTCACTTGCGGTCATCTCACTTGCGGTCATTGCCACTTGCGGTCATTGCCACTTGCGGTCATCTCACTTGCGGTCATCTCACTTGCGGTCATCTCACTTGCAGTCATTGCCACTTGCGGTCATCTCACTTGCGGTCATCTCACTTGCGGTCATCTCACTTGCGGTCATCTCACTTGCGGTCATCTCACTTGCGGTCATTGCCACTTGCGGTCATCTCACTTGCGGTCATCTCAATTGCGGTCATCTCACTTGCGGTCATTGCCACTTGCGGTCATCTCACTTGCGGTCATCTCACTTGCGGTCATCTCACTTGCGGTCATTGCCACTTGCGGTCATCTCACTTGCGGTCATCTCACTTGCGGTAATCTCACTTGCGGTCATCTCACTTGCGGTCATCTCACTTGCGGTCATTGCCACTTGCGGTCATCTCACTTGCGGTCATCTCACTTGCGGTCACTGCCACTTGCGGTCATCTCACTTGCGGTCATCTCACTTGCGGTCATCTCACTTGCGGTCATTGCCACTTGCGGTCATCTCACTTGCGGTCATCTCACTTGCGGTCATTGCCACTTGCGGTCATCTCACTTGCGGTCATCTCACTTGCGGTCATTGCCACTTGCGGTCATCTCACTTGCGGTCATCTCAATTGCGGTCATCTCACTTGCGGTCATCTCACTTGCGGTCATCTCAATTGCGGTCATTGCCACTTGCGGTCATCTCACTTGCGGTCATCTCACTTGCGGTCATTGCCACTTGCGGTCATCTCACTTGCGGTCATCTCACTTGCGGTCATTGCCACTTGCGGTCATCTCACTTGCGGTCATCTCACTTGCGGTCATTGCCACTTGCGGTCATCTCACTTGCGGTCATCTCACTTGCGGTCACTGCCACTTGCGGTCATCTCACTTGCGGTCATCTCACTTGCGGTCATCTCACTTGCGGTCATTGCCACTTGCGGTCATCTCACTTGCGGTCATCTCACTTGCGGTCATTGCCACTTGCGGTCATCTCACTTGCGGTCATCTCAATTGCGGTCATCTCACTTGCGGTCATCTCACTTGCGGTCATTGCCACTTGCGGTCATCTCACTTGCGGTCATCTCACTTGCGGTCATCTCACTTGCGGTCATTGCCACTTGCGGTCATCTCACTTGCGGTCATTGCCACTTGCGGTCATCTCACTTGCGGTCATCTCACTTGCGGTCATCTCACTTGCGGTCATCTCACTTGCGGTCATCTCACTTGCGGTCATTGCCACTTGCGGTCATCTCACTTGCGGTCATCTCACTTGCGGTCATTGCCACTTGCGGTCATCTCACTTGCGGTCATCTCACTTGCGGTCATCTCACTTGCGGTCATCTCACTTGCGGTCATTGCCACTTGCGGTCATCTCACTTGCGGTCATCTCACTTGCGGTCATCTCACTTGCGGTCATCTCACTTGCGGTCATCTCACTTGCGGTCATTGCCACTTGCGGTCATCTCACTTGCGGTCATCTCACTTGCGGTCACTGCCACTTGCGGTCATCTCACTTGCGGTCATCTCACTTGCGGTCATTGCCACTTGCGGTCATCTCACTTGCGGTCATCTCACTTGCGGTCATTGCCACTTGCGGTCATCTCACTTGCGGTCATCTCAATTGCGGTCATCTCACTTGCGGTCATTGCCACTTGCGGTCATCTCACTTGCGGTCATCTCACTTGCGGTCATTGCCACTTGCGGTCATCTCACTTGCGGTCATCTCACTTGCGGTCATTGCCACTTGCGGTCATTGCCACTTGCGGTCATCTCACTTGCGGTCATCTCACTTGCGGTCATTGCCACTTGCGGTCATCTCACTTGCGGTCATCTCAATTGCGGTCATCTCACTTGCGGTCATTGCCACTTGCGGTCATCTCACTTGCGGTCATCTCACTTGCGGTCATCTCACTTGCGGTCATCTCACTTGGGCTCATCTCACTTGCGGTCATCTCACTTGCGGTCATTGCCACTTGCGGTCATCTCACTTGCGGTCATCTCACTTGCGGTCATTGCCACTTGCGGTCATCTCACTTGCGGTCATCTCACTTGCGGTCATCTCACTTGCGGTCATCTCACTTGCGGTCACTGCCACTTGCGGTCATCTCACTTGCGGTCATCTCACTTGCGGTCATCTCACTTGCGGTCATTGCCACTTCCGGTCATCTCACTTGCGGTCATCTCACTTGCGGTCATCTCACTTGCGGTCATTGCCACTTGCGGTCATCTCACTTGCGGTCATCTCACTTGCGGTCATCTCACTTGCGGTCATTGCCACTTGCGGTCATTGCCACTTGCGGTCATCTCACTTGCGGTCATCTCACTTGCGGTCATCTCACTTGCGGTCATCTCACTTGCGGTCATCTCACTTGCGGTCATCTCACTTGCGGTCATCTCACTTGCGGTCATCTCACTTGCGCTCATCTCACTTGCGGTCATCTCACTTGCGGTCATCTCACTTGCGGTCATCTCACTTGCGGTCATCTCACTTGTGCCAAGCTAAAGGTCACGGTTTCATGAATTGTCCTAGCACCGATAAGCGGATCTTCTGCTACAAATGTGGAACAGTTGGTGTAACAACGCCTCACTGTTCAAAATGCCTATCGGGAAACGAGAAATCCGGTCGGAGATATGTCGGGAACTCCAGCCGGGAAGTTCAAAACCGAATCCCGAGGAACTAATAATCTCTTCCACTTACCCACCACCTCCTTCCATCTCGGTGAGGACATCTTCCACTCAGACCACAGTGCTCATACCAACTAATCTCGGGCCTTCTGAATCAACTAACCTGAAAAGTTCCAATGCTCGTTTAAGCCACATACCCGAGCCAATCACACCTACCCCATTATATAAACAAAGCTTTCATGAACGTCAGATGAATTATTACAGGATTCGAGCCGATATATTCAAGAATCAGCCGCCACCGCGAATCGCAGGGCACAAACCTAAACGTTCAACTGTGCGCTTACGCGCCTGGCACCAGATTAAGAAATTCCGCCCTAAACTTCAAGTCTCCTCACTGATGACCATTCCCGGCGACCATCGACCCTACGCCTCCATTTCATTGTTGGGCGAAACTATCAATGGATTACTGGATAGCGGAGCGAGTGTGAGCTGCCTGGGATCTGGTTCCATGGAACGGTTAAGACGCTTGGGACTGAAATTTAAACACACCAACTCAACAATTATAACTGCAGACGGTACGTCTCACCCTATTTTGGGACACATCTTAGTGAATGTGACGCTTGCGGGCAAGACCAAACCCCTACGACTTCACATCATTCCCAGTCTGAGCCAAGAACTTTACCTAGGTATGGATTTCTGGAATGCTTTCGATATTGCGCCAGTGTTTCTGGAAACATTAACATCCGACACGCCATTAAAAGAGACTGACAACAAGATGCTGGCTTTGACGCCACGAGAATACCGGAGTTTACAAGCCGTGGTGGCCCAATTTCCATCTTATGATGTGTTAGGGCTGGGTAAGACCGACTTGGAGACACACATCATTGACGTCGGCGAGGTTGCTCCCATCAAGCAACGTCACTATCCCGTGTCACCCGCAATTCAGAAACTAATGTATGAAGAACTCGATAGGATGCTCCAGCTTGGAGTGATCGAAGAGAGCGACAGCGCCTGGAGCTCTCCAGTCGTATTGGTACGGAAGCCCGGCAAGGTGCGTCTGTGTCTGGATTCGCGCAAGGTAAATCAAGTCACGGTGAAGGATGCCTACCCAATCCCCTTCATCGACGGACTAATTAGTAGGCTACCAGACGCACACATAATCTCGGCTATAGATTTGAAAGACGCCTTTTGGCAAATCCCGTTGGAGAAAAGATCGCGTGAAAAAACCGCATTCACTGTGCCTGGACGGCCACTGTACCAGTTTACAGTGATGCCTTTCGGATTATGTAATGCACCCCAGCGCATGTGTCGCCTTATGGACCGAAAAAGAAGAAGAAAATCAGTTTCTTGGGTGGATTGCGCCTCGAGAGCAGTTTTGTGAACCAATTGGCGAAATCAAGAGAACAGGACTAGGGCGGATGAAAACCTTAGAGTGGAGTTGGCATGGCGGAGTTTAAGACCTGGAGCTCCACGATGTTGAGATTGCGGACGCACAGAGCAGGCAAACAAAACTGATTAAATATTTATTATCCGAAGAGTCGCTAACCACAATTTTTTCCCATTTTTCTGGCAGTATACGGATTCCGCGTCGAAAAACTGCTCTTCTTTTGAGTCCGATCCACGAATCGACCCAATTTTCGGCTTTTTCGTAAAAATCGAAGTGCTACTCAGCCATACCATGCGTCATCAATTATAATAGGTGGTAGTCAGAAAGGGCGATGTCTGGAGAATACAGCGGAATGGGTAGGATGTCTCATTGCAGTGTTTCCAGGTAGGTTTTTCAACACAAACAACTTGCGGCCGAGCATCACCGTACAGCAAAATCACTTTGTCGTGTCTCTTTTGGTACTCTGGTTGTTTCTCCTTCAACGCTCGGCTTAAACGCATCAATTGTAGTCGATAGTGATCTCCCGTGATCGTCTCACTCGGTTTCAGCAGCTCATGAGATACCACAAAAATTTTCTCTCTTCCACCACCATGCCAGTCCTCGAAATCACCGCTCTTGAAGCTTTAAAACCATTCACATGTTCTTCCACTAAGAGCAGCCTCGACGTAAGTGCTTGAGAGCATTCGACGCGCCTCAGCCGTAGATATTTTTGAATTGAAGACAAAAACTAAAACTTCCCGCAAATGGCGAGAATTTTGCCCAAACTTCGACATATTCGCGCACAAAAAAGTATACGACTCCGATAAAACTTCACAAATCTAATGATGAGCACTTAAAAAGTTTATTAATTCCTTCTAAAAATAAATGTTTTAGCAAGGCCTTGCTGACTTGACCTCTTCATCGTTGGTAAATTTTCTTACCCGAAGTTCTTTCTGCAGTTTTGGGAACAAATAGTAATCGGAAGGGGTCAGATCTGGACTATAAGGTGTGGTTCAATATTCCGTAGCCGCATTTCTGTAGGGCTGCTGTTGCAACGTGGCTCTTGAGAACAGATTTGTTGTCGTGCAAAAGCAGCATACCTCGAATCCTATTTCCTCTTCTATTTTCTTTGATGGCATCCTTTAATTTTAGTAGCAGGTTGGTATAGTATTCCCCTGTGCTGTCCTTTTTCTTTACATTGTGGCCATAATTTTTCGGCGGATTGTGAGACCTTGAACTTCTTGGGGGTGAATCGCCTTTACCAAAGTATGGTGCTAGTTAGTCACGATTCAGGCTTATCAATCAGGTTGCCGAAGAAATTTGGACTCCTGGTTTAGTTCAGGCTCATAATGATAAACCCAAGTTTCGTCTCCAGTAACAATCCGGGTCAACATTTCATCCCTGTTCTCGCTACAGAGATCCAAAAGTCGCGTGAAAACTCGACGTGCTGCTTTTTCTGAACCGCTAAGAGCATCTCGGTACCCATCTTGCGCTGACTTTAGACATGCCGTAATGATCGTGGATGATATTCAAAATGGTTGTATCTGACACTCCAACCATTTTTGCGATTTGATTCTTCTTTTAACGAGCATCTTCGAGAACAAGTTTTTCCACTTTTTCGACGATTTTTGAAGAAGTGGCTTCAATCGACTCAGAACTTTTCGACATGAATGTGTTCCTAGTTGAGCTAACGGTCTTCGTCGCTGACGCTACCCTCATCATCATCATCAATGGCACGACAGCCCAAATCGGGCCCTGGCCTCCTGAAGTCGTCGCCTCCAATCGTCTCGATCCAAAGACCGCGTCCTCCAGCTGCTAATTTTTAGAATGGCTTTGCTGTCTTCATCAACCGAGTCTTCCCATCGCTTGCGTGGTTTGCCTACTGGCCGGTTACCACTCGCTTTGCCTTTAAGAGCACGTTTGGGGATTTTTCTGTCTTCCATTCGCTCTACATGGCCAGCCCACTGCAGTTTACGTAACTTAATGAACGTTGAAGCTTCTGGCTCGTCGTAGAGTTGATACAACTCATGGTTGTATCTTATTCGCCATTCCGTTCCTTCCTTCACAGGTCCCATAATTCTTCGGAGGACCTTTCTTTCGAATGCGTTAACTGCTTTTCCGGAAGTTCGCGTTAATGTCCACGTCTCGCTGCCATAACAGAGCACAGGTCGTATAATAGTTTTATAAATTCGCAGCTTATTGTTCCTGTGCACTTTCTTGGATTTCATTATTGGAAGTACCGAATAATACGTCTTATTTGCTAGTATTATCCGTCGTTTGATTTCGTCTGTTTCATTACCGTCCTTTGCTAGATTAGCCCCAAGATATATGAAGTTGTCCACACTCTCCAAATTATATTCCGCAATTGTTATGTTTTGTCTGATTGGCGTTCTCCTTCTTGTTTGCGTCATTACTTTTGTTTTGCTTTCATTAATGCGCAACCCGACTTCTTTTGCGGCGGAGTCAAGATTGACAAATACCTCCTTAGCACTAGGGAAGGATCTTGCTAGAATGGTAATGTCGTCAGCGTATGCTACTAGTTGGGTGGACTTGAATAGTAGTGTCCCGTTGGTGTCGACTGGGATTTTTCGGACGACATACTCTAGTGCCAAGTTGAAAAGCATAGGAGCTAGACCATCTTCCTGCTTTAAACCACATTCCGTTCGAAAGCTGGTTGTGGAATCGGTTTGTATTCTCACTTGGGATTCAGTGTTCGTCATTGTGAGTCTTGTTAGTCGGACTAGTTTTGGAGGAATTCCAAAGTCAAGCATGATTTGGTACAGTACGCTCCTGTCGATACTGTCGTATGCTTGTTTAAAATCTACGAATATTTGGTGCACGTCTGTGTTATATTCCCAGCATTTCTCAAGCACCTGTTTCACCGAGAATATCTGGTCTGTTGTAGATCGTCCGGTTCTGAATCCGCCTTGGTATTCGCCAATTATTTGATTAGTATAGGGCTTAAGACGACGTTCAATTATTTTTGTCAGTATTTTATAGGACGTACACAACAATGATATACCTCTGTAGTTCTCACAGCAGAGTTTGTCTCCTTTCTTGTAAATTGGACATATAATGCTTTTTCGCCAGTCGTCGGGTATGATTTCCTCTGTCCAAATTTTGCATATCATACTGTGCAGTATTTCAGCGACACAGTTTCCACCGTTTTTCAGAAGTTCAACTGGTATTTCGTCAATTCCCGGCGCTTTGTTTCGTTTTTGGTCACATAGGGCTGCTTTGATTTCAGGAAGCGTGGGTGGTGTCGATGATGGTTCATCTTCGTCAGTTGAGGCTTGAATTGAAATGTTGTCTGTCGTTATCGGTGCTACTGGGATGGGATTCAAAAGATGTTCGAAGTATGAAGCCCATCTCCTTTTGATTTCTTCTGTGTCGCTGATGATATTGCCCTCTGCGTCTTTGCAGAGACTGGTTTTTGGTTTATATCCCTTTTTCAAGTCTTTTACTATGGCGTATGCGTCCCGCGTATTATTTTTTCTCATGTCGTCGTCCATTTTTTGTATCTTGTCATTATGGTACTTCCTTTGTTTTCGTCTGCAGGTCTTTTTCGCATATCGCCTAAGCTCGTCATATTTTTCTTTTTTGGCTCGTGTTGGTCGTTCAGTAAAAATTTTGTAAGCTTCGTTCTTTCTATCTATTGCGTCGCGACATTCTTGGTCGAACCAATCAGTACTTTTTCGCCGTGCTTGATATCCTAATACCTCTTCCGCGGAGGATTTGATGCCGTCTCGTATTTTCATCCACGCATTATCCACTGGCATATTTTGGATATTTTCATATATTGGTGTCAGGTGTTTATTACATGCTAGCATGTAAGCCTGCGCCACCGTTTCGTCGTTAAGCTTGTCGACATTGAATTTGCGAGCTCTACTCGTTTTCGAATACCCACGACACGCTATTTTGCATCGATACTTAGCTCTGACTAGATAGTGATCAGAGTCACAATTCGCACCGCGGAAAGTTCGTACATCAAGTATGCTGGAAGCAGCCCTTTTCTCAATAAGAACGTGGTCTATTTGGTTGAAGGTGTGACCATCTGGTGATGCCCACGTTCGTTTGTGAATATCGCGATGTGGGAAGCACGTAGAGCTTACTATGATATTTTTGCTGCTTGCGAAATCAATAAGACGTTGGCCATTGTCGTTGGTTATGTCATGGAGACTGTGCCCTCCTGTTGTTCCTCTATGAGCCTCCTCCTTTCCGACTTTTGCATTAAAATCCCCTAAGACAATTTTTAGGTCATTCGAGGGCAGTGAGTCATAGGTTGTCTCTAGGGTGGCATAAAATTCGTCTTTAGTTACATCGTCCTTGTCTTCTGTTGGTGCGTGAACGTTGATCAACCAAGTGTTGAAAAATTTAGTCTTTATTCGGATTGCACACAATCTTTCACTTATTGGTTTGAAGGTCGTGACCTGCTGTTTAAATTTTTTGTCAACGACAAAAGCGACTCCAAACTCTCTGCTTCCCGACAATTTTCCACTTGGATAGATTGTGTGTGATCTCATGTCCATGATTTCGCTACCGAGCCATTTCATTTCTTGGATGGCAGTTATGTTGATGTTGTGTTTTGCCACTTCTTCGAGAAACTCTTTCAGAGCTCCTGTCCTAAATAAGGATCGAACATTCCAAGATCCAATAGAGTAGTCCATTTTTCGTTTGCGGGGTCGTTGCCGTTGAGTCCATCCTTTCCGAGGCTGTTCTTCAGGTTTCAGCACAGCGTTCTTTTTCCGGTGATGCGTTGTCGGCGCCTCGCCCAACCCCCGACCTGGAGGACCGGTCCTACTTATTTATTACACCCTTGTAGAAAAAGGGTGGGAGTTTTGAGCTAAATATGACATGCTGGAGTTCTCACAGCTATGCTGCAAGTCCAACTATGTCATACTTTTTGCCTACTTCCTGAGACGCACTGGTGTTACTGGCCATTCAGGTTAACTCCATTTACCCTCCTCCTTTCTCAACTCGGGCTTGGGACCGTCTATGGCGGAGTGACGCTACCCTAATTCGATGGAATGACAGCGTTTTTAATGGCCAAAGAAGCATTGCCACATCTTCGTAAACAAGGTGCTGGCAGTAGTATTGTTTTTGTATCGTCTATAGCAGGATTAGATCCGTTTTCGGTAAATAGAATTTTCCTATATTGCAACTAACTAAAACAGATTTCTCAAATAAAGTTTTTAGGAGCATATTCGGTGAGTAAAACTGTAGTTAAAAAACATAACAGGGCTACGATTGCGCGTAAAGCGCAATCTTACGATACTCTAGATGAAATAGAATTTTTTGTGATCCCAAGAAATTTTGCATTGGTAGTGTTAGAAGGGATGATAGCATTGAACTACCTTTTTCCCAATCATGCTAAAGTAACTATAAAAATGTTTTATACGAAATGCTTACTCCAAAAATTGAATTGGAACTGAAAAAATTAGTGTGTTAGATTTAGTGAAAATGTGCAGTTTGTATGGGAGGTGGTAGTAAGAGTGGGGGGATCTTAGAGATTTTTTCAGAAGTAACTAGGAATATTATAAAATTGATATCCCTGAAATTTCAGACAAGTGCCATTCATACTTTTCAAGAAAATCAATTTTTTGTGAAACTGGGTCATATTGTATGGGAGGGGGTAGAAGCAGTGAAGCTAATCAAATATTTTTTTCTGATCTTAGTGATAATACTAATTAAGTATTTATTACAAAATATTAACTCAATCAATGTTATATGTTCTGAGAAAATCGTCTTAGAGCATTACATGAAAAAGTGTAGTTTGTATGGGAGTGGGTGGAAGGAGATGGAGGATGCAAATAATTTTTCTACTGTAGACTTTAATCATTCTAAAAGTAATATATCCCAAAATTCAGACTAATATCTTTTATACTTTTCGAGTAAATCCAGTTATTGTCAAATTGCGAAATTGTGTTATTTTGTATGGGAGGGGGTAGAAGGGGTGAAGGTAATCGTCTAAATTTGTTTGGACTTACTAACAATTTTAAATAAATATTTGGTGCACAATTTCAGCCAGCTAAATTTTATACGCACTGAATAAATTGGCTTAGAATAATTGATGACAAGTACAGTTTGTATGGGAGGTGGTAGAAGAAGGGGGAGGACACGCATAATTTTTATAGGAAAAATTGATATTATCACAAAAATAATATATTCCAAATTTCAGGCCAATAGCTTATATACTTTTCGAGCAAATCCTTTAATTGTCAAATCGCGCAATTGTGTCATTTTGTATGGGAGGAGGTAGAAGGGGTGAAGCGATTTGGCCCGTTCACGAACTTGACCTTACTTTTTTGTGAAAAACGACGTGTACAAAATTTGAACAATCTAGCTCAACGCGTTCTCAAGCTAGAGAGCGAACAGACGGACAGACGGACAGACGGACGGACGGACAGACGGACAGACGGACATCCGGTTTTGAGATTTTTGAGTGATAACATTAACTTCTGTATCATTCATTTTTTTCTCCGAGCCTTATTTCTTGGCGTTACAAACCTTAGAGCAAACTTATAATACTCTCAGATTTCATCTAGAGTATAAAAAGAACTGGCTCCTGTCAATTGTATTGCGCCGGGTTTTGTTAAAACAAAGTTTTCTGCAGCTGTAATTATCTCAGAATCGTGGTGAAACATGATGTTGGTCAATTGATTTCTATTCTAATTCTAGCTGTATGCAAGCGAATCGAGTGTTTAGCATCTTCTGCCTTGTCTGAATAAGATACGCCACTTATAAATCATTGTTTTTTCTGGCCAAGAGTCCCCGTAAACAGACGACACTTCCTCCAAAATGATTTGTTGCGTTTTTCCTTGCTTGGTAAGGAACTTAATGACAACACGAAACTCAATTTTATCCATAGTTAGCGTTTTCTTTCCGATTGACTTGTTGATTTCGCTATAACTAAAATTTTAGTGATTCGATTTGACAGAAACTTTGTATTTAAACCTGTATTGAGCGTTAGGTAAAATATTTTCCCCCACCCGTGTCCATTCCCTTCATTCCGCGAAATTTTCGACCTCCTCTCGTACCTCTTGTGCCACGAGATCGTATCATATTAAACTTGGTCTGATGAAAGAATATGCTAAAGCACTAAACAAAGACGGTGAATGTTTCAAGTATATTTCAGGAAAGTTTCCGAATCATAACAAATTCGTAAGTTGGTGAACGATCCTGATTTCAGCAGTTCATTGTCAGAAATTGAGAAGAATGCATGGGATTTGTTTGTTTGGGTTATTCAAAATTTCTTAGGCAAGAAAAAGGATGATGATTACGTTGAAGAGATGCTGTGTCACTTCCAGCGACTTGGATCCAACATGAGCATCAAAGTACACTTCCTGCACAGCCATTTAGATAATTTTCCTGAAAATCTAGGTGATTTGAGTGAAGAACAGGGCGAAAAATCCCACTAAGATATTCGGACTATGGAGGAACGATTGCAGGGTGAAATGCACATAAATATGATGGCCGATTTTTCCTGGAGTATTCAGAGTAGCACTTCGTCATTCAATAACAGTAGAAAATTATAGAAAAGAAATTCCAGTTTGTAGTTTTTTTTTAATTAAATATTATTGTACGGTGAGTGCATCTTTTTCTCAAAAAACACCCCTCTCCCCTTATTATTCAAAAACTAGAGCTGATACATAAAAGCCGATAACATATTTGAAATCAGCGTCAAAAATTAACTCAGAATCATGTAAAATATTCCATGCAACAGACATGCTTTTGGGCGGTAGGTTACGTATTGGGGAACACATGCGAGAAATGTGGGTATATTTGGTCAATGTTTACTCATCGGAAAAGATCACAAGTATACCCACGTTTACTTAATCTATGCGCATCTGAAAAACTATGTAAGCAAACATAGGCATTGGGTTAAGGTGTTAAGAAACGTTCCTGAACCCATCATAAAATGTAGATGCACTATTGCATTTTCGAATATTAACGATGGGAACCAAAATTATATTGCTTTCCCATATGCTGAGCCAGTAAATTATAAATTAGGATAAGCTCTTAGAAATTAAGTCAGTCCTAGGATGTCAGCCGAAGCGTTAAGATTTAATTACGTATAAAGTTATTTTTTAGAAAATAAAATAAAACATCGACACCCGAGTTTTATTAGTTGTATAATGGAGCTATTCATCGTAATCGCATTTACGGGTTATATAATTTACATCCGCCCTACCCTTCACTTAGCCTTTCGTTTCCACCCTAACCTGTATATCCTTAACTTGTCCCAAAAGTAATAAAGTTGCGCTTTGATGGCAGTTTATTTTAACTTAAAATAAAAATGAACTCATGTAAAAACGTGGTATTTTTTTTTTTTTTAATTTGTTTTTTATTATTTCGTTCTCGTTCAATGTGTAACAATTTATGGGATGTTAAATTTATAATAAATTTTTGAAACACAAAAATAAAAAAAATGTTTGAAATGAGTCCTGCATTAATTCAATCATTTCCTAATAATAAATAAAATTATTAGCTTTTTGTTGTTCTTATTATTTTGTTGTTGTTGATGATGATGATGGGATTAAACTTTCGAAAGCTGATTTACATGCTCTTCTCGATCTTGATGAGTTCGTTGATGCCATCATACATTTCCTTGACGGCATCGAATTCGGTCAGACCCATACGACGCTTGTTTGAAATGTCATAAACTCCGCCCTCGGCTTCGGTGTGTTCACCGCGAGTTCCGCGCACTTGCAAATTATATTTGGCAGCGACCTCTTCCAATTTAGCCTTGTTCGAGGCCAATTTCGGCAACTTAATGTGCACGGATGCACGAATGGTTGTTCCCAAATTGGTCGGGCAGAAAGTCAAGAAGCCGAGACGATCGTGATGACTGAATGGAATCCTCTTCTCAATATCATTGACGGCAGTGACCAAACGACGGTAAATCTCACCCAAATCGCCGCCCATTTGCATCGAAATAATACGAAGATGATCCTCCTCGTTGCACCAGACCAAGAAACGTTTGTTATCGTTATGGTATATACCACGTCCAGATGGCCAGAAGCGGCATGCATTGGCCGATTGTAAGAAACGATCGCCCTCCTTGAACAGGAAGTGATCATCGATCAATTGCTGTTGTACGGCTTTCTCCATACCGGTCAACGGGTAGAATTTACCCTTAAGTTCACCTTCCAAACCGGACAAGGTCGACGAAACTTTCTCTTCCATTTCCTTGTACTGGGCTTCGGTTAAGCACGGGTTGAATGGATAACCTTCCATTGAACGTCCACAACGGACACGTGTCGAAACGACGAATTCATTATCGGGATCAACATTACCGAAAACGCTGACATCACCGAAATCCGAAGCTGGATGTTTATCGGTCTTCTTGAAGCCCTTATGGTAATCTTCGATGATTGGGTCGAACAAGTCGGAGAATACTGAATAGGCTTCAGCATCAGGAGCATAGATACCGACACCGGAATCGTGATTTTCCAAACCGGATTGGATGCAATCCAAAAGGGTTGAACCGAATGTTGGGGTCTTCTTGTTCTTTAGAGCATCGAAAACTTCCTTGGTGAGATACTTCTTCAAGAGCGATTTCGAATCGCTGGCTTGCAACTTGGTGAAGCCATCTTCCAATTTTTGTAAAACTGCAGCATCAACCATTGTGTCAGATTTATTTCTGTAATGATAAGAGCGGAAAGAAGAATTTTAGTTTTTAGATTTAATATATATATTATCATTTGTTCTCTACTACTTTAAAAATAAAAATATAATTTAATGCATTCCTTCTAATAAAATCAAACTACCCTAAACACTTATGTTTTTCGGCTCGCATTTTGACGTATTTTAACTCAGAATTTAATGCAACGTGCTTCTGTCGCAAGCGATTTTTTCGGAATGAAATGGAATCACGCTGCCAAACAAGAAATGAAATAACGGGAAACACGGGATGTGCAGTAAGATTCAACGAAGAGTATTGTTTTAGAATTGAAAAACTTGATTGATCGCCAGTAAGGGAGGGAAATACTTTCATTCAGATTTTCTTATAAGGCAAAGCATGCTCATAGTTACTCCTTATTATATATCCTCCTTGGTCGACATGCTCGAAAATTTTCCGAAACAATCGTTTCGCCATCTTTGTCTGGCACACTTAAGCCTATTGCAACTAACTCTGTCCCGCGTTAATTTATCCGAAATAATTGTCAAATTTTCGAGAGAATTGTTTCGCTATCCTTCTTTGGCATACTTAAATTCAATGCAACTATCCTAATCCCGCGTTGTTATAAAGTGCTTAGCTTAGACACAAACCAAAAAACTAATAAAAATTGAAAAAATAAAGATTTCTGAAATAAACCCCATTGCACCGAAAATTACTTTATTGCTGACTGAATATTAGCAATCAGGAGAGAAACCAAATTCTGGTATTTTTTCGTAAAAGTTTGAAGCCAAGTTAAGCTTGGACACAATATTCGAAAATTTCAGAATCAAAAAGTAGTCCCACATGAGACCAGCCTATCAGGCACTCCATTTTATATATCCTCATTGATTTTATCATATCGTTCGAATAGCAGGAGGCCTTGATTTGAGATGTGTAATATAAATAGAATTTCATAAATTGGCAAGTTGTTTTGCAAAAATTGAAGAAAACATAACAGAATTATGAATGAGTGTAAATCCAATCTTACGATACTCTAGATGAAATGGGAAAGAGTTTAATCTACCGAAAAATGTGTCGTCTCAAATTCTTCAAAGATTGAATAAGGACTTTTGTATGGGAAGTGGTAGATACAGAGGTTTGTCATTTTTGTATATGACACCGAACGTCATATGCAAAATGTTGCATGCTGGATTTAAAGTTTGTAGCTTCCATTTTCGAGTAAATTGAACGATTTTTGTCTGAATTTATGGCATTTGTATGGGAGGTGGCACAGGAAGTGGAATGTTTTGGATGATTTTAAATCTGCTTATTAACATCGTAATCACATTGATTTGTTACAATTTTAAAGTCGATAGCTCTCATATGTTCGAAGGTGAAATACTTTTATTGAATTTCCAATACAAAAATTTGTATAGGAGGGGATAGAAGGAGTATTCTGGTAAAAATTCGTTCTTTTAACTTTGCTAGTTGCAATGAAAACCGAATAAATGCATTTTTTAAAATTGAGCATTTGTATGGAAGGGGATAGAAGGAGTAAGCGGATCAATATTTTTTGACGTTAATGACATTCAAATTATAATATGACTTAATTTCAAGTTGATAACTGGAATGGTTTCGGCGAAGAATCAATTTCTTTAAATTTCAAAATTTCATGAAATTACTATGGGAGGGTGTAGAAGGAATGAAGAGATGTGGCCCGTTCACAAACTTAGTTCCTTTTTTGCTAAAAATGACATACAACGAGTCTCAGCACGATAGCTCAAAGCGTTCGAGAGTTATGTTGTAGACAAACGGTCGATCGGAATCGAGATTTTTGAGCGACAACAAATATTTCTATACCCTTGGCAACTCTGTGCGAGCATTATTTTTTAGCGTTACAAACGGTAAGGCAGATACAATATACTCGCAGATTTCATCTAGAGTATAAAATATATGTTTTAAAAGGCGTTTGCTAGTCGTCTTGAACTTCTGGATGTTGTATTTGTTTCGGAGAAAATCAGGTGTATAATCGAATATAGGAATATGCATAGAGATGGGAGTTATATTCGAGCAGCGGTCTTATTAAGGATTTGTAGATAATCAGCCACTCGGAAGGTGGAAACAATTTCTTAGGTCACCTAAGCGCATCCAAACACTGGGATGTTTCCGTAGCAATGTTGAATACATGGAGTGGAGACAGAGATAAGACCTCATTGCCAAAAATCACTGAATGCAAATTCTTATCCTGCTTGAGTGATGTGCAGCTTTGTATTTTGGATGCGTTGAATTCAACATGTTCTTTTTGCCCCATTCGATAGCATTTAAGAGATTTTTGTTCAGTCATCGAGCTAATGATATGTTGTTGAAGAGAAGAAGAAATCGTTGGAGTCGTCAACAAAACTATTTGAATTTGGTTCGATGTTGATGCAAGTATCTCATTTATGAGAATTAAGGAGAGAGTCGGAGAAAGGACTGATCCCTGAAGGAACCCAGTGTTAGGTAGCTAGGTAGAGGTGGCTGCTGAGATACAAATCCGAGAGCACATAGACTAAAGGGTGTTCCGTTGTGATGCCACAGGGTCTCAGAAGATCCAATACGATATGAATTAAACGGTTGATTAAAAAGCTATGAATTCATCGAATTAGGGAATCATTTATACCATTTGCCTTGAATTTGGCTAGAAGAGCGAGTTGCCATACTCTATCAAACGATTTGGAAATTTTCGGAGCAGTTTTGTGAAGTTGATGAATACGCTCCGTTACAACTATCAAGAGATCGCCAGGTTAATGTTTCTTGCGCAAACCATATTTGTGGTCGCTGAGAATATCATGATCTTAAAGATATTTAATCACTCTTTAGTTAATGATTGTTCCCATAACCTTAGTTAGGAGTGAAGTAATGATAATTGGAAGGTAGTAAGTTGAATTTTTACATGAACCTTCCTTGGGAATGAGCTGGACATTTTCAAGCTCTTCAACAAGTTGGAACCATGCCTGAAAACAGCCGATAGTGGGAAGAGCTTGTAAAGCTGTTTAGCAAAAACAGGAACAGTAACTTTTTTCTTATTTGATAATTGCACGTTGTGTTAGTCCTATAAAATACTGGCAAATATAATTGTACGTCGTCTTAAGCCCTATACTAATGACATAATTCCCGAATACCAAGGTGGATACAGAACCGGACTATCTAATACAGACCAAATATTCTCGGTGAAACATGTGCTAGGGAAATGCTGGGAATAAAACGCAGACGCGCACCTAATCTTTGTAGATTTTAAACAAGCATACGACAGTATCGACAGGCGATTACTATACCAAATCATGCTTGATTTTGGAATTCCTCAAAAACTAGTCCAACTAACGAGACACATAATGACAGATACTGAATCCCAAGTGAGAATACAAACCGATTCTACAACCAGCTTTCGACCGGAATGTGACTTAAAGCAGGGAGCTGGTCTAGCCCCCATGCTTTTCATCTTGTCACTAGAGTATGTCGTCCGAAAAGTCCCAGTCGACACAAACGGGACACTACTTTTCAAGTCCATCCAACTAGTAAGATACGACATAAACATACTTGCAAGATCGTTCCCTAATGTTAAGGGAGTATTTGTCACTCCACCGTAAAAGAAATCGGGTTGCGTATTAATGAAAGTAAAACAAAAGTAATGACGCAAGAAGGAGAACGCCAATCAGACAATACATAAAAATTGCGAAATATAATTTGAAGAGTGTGGACAATTTCACATATCTTGGGGCTAATCTAACAAAGGACGGCAATGAAACAGACGAAATGAATCGACGGATAATACTAGCAAATTAAACGTATTATTCGGTACTTCCAATAATGAAATCAAAGGAAGTGCACAGGAACAATAAGCTGCGAATATAAAGAACTAATATACGACCTGTGATCTGTTATGGCAGCGAGACGTGGACATTAATGCGAACTTCCGAAAAAGCAGTTAACGCATTCGAAAGAAAGGTCCTCCGAAGAATTTTGGGACCTGTGGAGGAACGAACGGAATGGCTAATAAGATACAACCATGAGCTGCATCAACTCTACGACGAGCCAGAAGCTTCAACGTTCATCAAGCTACGTTAACCGCTGTGGGCTGGCCATGTAGAGCGAATGAAAGAGAAAAGAATCCCCAAACGTGCTCTTAAAGGCAAAGAGAGTGGTAACTCAGTTGATTAAGACAGCAAGGCCAACTTAAAAATTAGCAGCTGGAGGACGCGGCCTTTGGATCGAGACGATTGGAGATGACGACTTCAGGAGGCCAGAGCTCGATTTGGGCTGTCGCGCCGTTGATGATGTTAGCCGTAGACTTTGCATGACTTTGCATGAATCTCAAACATGCTGCCGAGTTGATTGATCGCGTAGCACATAGACATGAGTAGCTAAAATGAATTTGGCATCCTTTTTAGCTTTAATAAGCCCTTGCGACAACTTAAAACCACTCAGGATCTCGCCTTGCGGAAGAGAACTATTTCTCTCCTATCCTTATCCGGAACCAAATTTCTCGTTTAATAAATAGAAATCAGTGCTGAATCAAAATTTACAATAGCAGAGCCGTAACAGTTTAAAATGGAAAACTACTGATCGATCGATGTGATTATCAAATGGACATTTGATAAATAACAAAGCAACAAAAAACTATTCTACTCTCAAATCCACACACAGTTGGAACAGTGACAACTTCGGTTTACATTTGCGACGATGCCTTACTCCATTTGATAGATAGTATTGTATAAATTTCTTCTTAATCTTTTCAACAGCAGTACTTTTTTTTGGTTCTCTAGTTTAAATTTATTTAACTTGATACCAATAATTTAGTTCGTATTTGTTTGTACAAATTCTTGACTTAAAAACTGTAAATATACAGAGAATTCAAAATTGATTAAAACAAAATGATAAGAAATATTGATTTGAAAAATAAATGAAATCACATATTTTAAGTACAGTCTTTATTTTAATCGCGACATGAATTTACTTTGATTTAATATTATGTTATCGTTTATTTAATGATTTTAAGTTATCAAATTAATTATAAATGAATTTGTTTAGGGATCATTTGGGATGACTGAAATGAAATGTTGAAAGCAGAATTTTCAGGTTTAGTGGAGATTTCAATTGCAAATATAAATCACGCTGTTATGATTTATTAGAATGTGACGTTTCGATCTTTGCTGAAATCTTTATCAAGCTGATGGTCTCAGCAGACAACGAAACGTCACACTTAAATAAAGCATAACAGTGCGAAATTCGGAAATCTTTCTTTTCAGTGCTATCAATTTATATTTGCAATTTAAACTTTCCAAAAATCTAGGGTGTAGCCTAGTGGCTAGTCCACTTGCGAAGGTCGTGAGTTCAAATCCTCGTCGACGTATAATTCCAGAACACTGCCTGCTTTAATATTCGTTGGTTGCCTCAATCTACGAAAATGACAAATTCTTAGATAGAGGATTGTGCGAAGGACTAGCAACTCTTCCACTAGAAGTAATGAAAAATGTTAAAGGACCTGAAGGTCATGGTAAGACCCGATTTGGGGTGTAGTGCCCCCGATTTGGGCTGTAATCATAGTTCTCGTCAATCTTCCGGGTGGCGAAAATTTACAGATTGTGTGCTAGGCTTTCTATAGCTTGAACTTTTGGGTAATGGGCGCACTGTTGTCACCAATGGGGCTATTGTGTATCCCCCGTATACTTGTATTCACAGCTCATCCAATATACCGGTTGTGTCGAAAAAGCACAGTATTCGGATAAGATGAGCGCGTATTACGTCACTTGGGCTTAGTGGAACCATCCCGCAATATTGCTATATGCAATTGCCATGCATTTGCATAGTCCATGCTCCGCAGAGTCTTCTTCTTTCAGACGAAGCGTGCAGATCTCAGATACCGATAGATTCAGCTTTTCCATGTGTTTGTGAAGAGGTTGGCTATGTTTATCAGATTTTTCTTGGCTGGACTAAGAAGCCTGGAGGTTAGTTTTTGTCACGTGTACACCAGAAATCTTTTGACTCTTTGACAAAGTTCCGAGATTGTCTTATTCTTGGCAGCAGAGACCACAGTTGTATATGTGTGTAATACACCAATTTACCAAGAATGCGGACAGGTCAACCTAGGCCAGGTTCAGGAATCTATAATTTGATTTCCGATTGCACCTTGAAAAAAGCAGCAGTGGTTTCGTTAAAATTACTGGTTTGGTACTAAGGAACTCACATGAGACACATGCCAGTCATTAGATCAGCCAATAAAATTCAGAAGCATTTTATTCTATCAAATTTTCTAAAAGAAGACAGTTGTTCTACTCGATAGCGGTTTCCACTGGCACGTTTATAGTGCACTCTGGCAAGAAACGAGTCAAAACGCATGTTTTTGGATACGATCGAGCAACGTTAGGTGTGATTTTGAGGCCCCAATCCCAAACATGCGTGTTGTACTCTAAACGTGATCGGATATAAGCCTTATAGATGGTAGCCAGTTCAGACGCAGAAAAGTATTGCTTACACTGCCGCAGAATACCTAAACATTTCAAGGCAACAAGGGCGACTTCGTAGATGTATTAACTCCAATCACGCCATGTAACTTAAAATCTGCAGAAGGTAGAATCTGCACGCCACTGAAGGAAAGTATAGCTGCCGACGCCGGAACTTTATGTCTTAAAGATAGATGACAGGACTGAGTTTTCGAGGCATTAAATTCTACTCTTTTTTGCATGCTCCATTCCAGGATTAAGTTGAGGTCAGAGTAGTCGAATCGGAAGAAGTTGCCAAGCGTGCTGTCATCAGCGAAATCATGGATAGGAATGAAAGTTGACGACAGAAGGTCATTTATAATAAAGACTAAAAAGAGGATGGGTGATAAGAGTGAGCCTTGGGGAACACCAGATCAATATAAAAGGGGGAAGAAGTTGTTTTGCGTTAAAGGATTTGATGGCTCTGACAATCACAGTTTCTGTTTTAAAATGGCGGGGTTAATGTAACTTGAACTGTTGCCTACTCACAGTTCTAAAAGTGCGCATTAAGAGCGTGCAAAATGTTCGTTGAGTGGAACACAGCGCTCTAGGGCAGTTCGGACTGACTATTGTCAGTGGAAAACTAAAAATTCTAAGTTCGAACCAGTGCCGCCAGTGCTATTTGATTAGTGGAACGCTTTGACTATCATTGCAAAATGAAAATCTTTCTGTTCTTTCACCGCTAATTCAGTCACTTTTAGAAAACCGTATACTTCGACCTGAAAAGCCGTCGTCTTCTGTCCTAAAAAATGAGAACCTGAAACATTCATTCTTCAGATACTTTTTAGCTCCCGAGCCATGTTCCGTCAGTAAGCCATTAGAAATAAATACTTAGGCTGAACTCAGAAGAAGGAACAGATCAGTAAGTAGAACCTACTCGTTTTTACCCGAGATCACAACCGGCAACTAATATTGATTATTCATGGTTTCAGAAGGGAACCAAAATACATAAAAATTTAATTGCTCGGTTCGATCACCATTATGCTATGACCTACAATATGGATTTTTCTTCAAAAGTCTAATTACGAGAACCTTAATGAAAGTAAGATTTAAGTCGTGGTCGAAGGACTTGTGTGCAATTCAATCCGTTGTAGATTCCAAAAAACTCTAAGCACTGGCTTATCGAGTTAATAACTTTGATATGATGCTGGTGGGACGGGATTCGAGCTAATGATCTGCAAGCTCACGGAAGTTAAGCAGTTCATTTCTTACGATCGTCAATGGGGATCACCCTTTAAGCCGACATGGGTAAGGATGATCTAGTGTAAGTAGAGAAGGCAGAAGGGTAACGTAGAAGTGAAAAGTTTGACGTTCTTTTTGAACTGCTGGGGATTGCATTGCGCTGGGAATAAGTTGAGAATTTAGTTCACAAAAACCGTAAAGAGGCAAAACACATGCAGATTAGATTCTTGATATTCTCGACATCAAGGATATAATAGACCCCTGTATATAATTTGGTTCTGTGATCAATACGCGAATAACTCAACAAACTTACTGATTTGGAACGAGTAGATATTCAAGGCCAGCTAGGGTGTAGCCTTGTGGGTAGCAAGTTAGTGTACAATACGAAGATCGTGAGTTCAAATTACGATCGACGGCACACTAGTGATGTCAAAGAAGTAACTATTCGAAACACAAGTACTCGTTACCGACCAAAATTCGAAGTAACGAGTATCGACACAGATTTTTATTCGTTACATATGTAACGGAAAGGTAACTCGTTACTTAAGTATTCGTTCCACATACAAAAAAAGTACCTATACCGAAAGAAACGTTTAGTTGGTTTTTTCGTTACTTTGCAGAAAGGAGACCTACACTTGTACATAACGCCATACTGTCATTCCAAAGCAAGAACGAGAAGGAATACTCTTAGTCTACCGTTCAGCAAAGTCTACTGAGAAATTGATGCGTTTGTGGCGATCGGCTCTAGCGGCAGGGCAGACAGTCGTTACTTAGTGTTAGAGTTGTGGGATCAGTAATACCAGAATGTATAATTTTTTAATGTTTCGAGTGATAAATGGATTTTTTTTTACCAATTTGAGGGATTTTCGTTGAAGAAAATTTCGACTTAATAGAAGTTATTTTCTTCACATTGTCGCTTTATTCTTTATTTTGTAGAAAAATTTATTGGACTAGATGAATCCGTAAAATATTGAAATGATGTACGTTAATGATTAAAGGGGTCTACTTAGAAGAGGAATAATTAAAAAATCGAACTAGGTATCATTGTGCTGATACCCGTACTAGACCAAGAGCGATTCACAAGCAATATCTTGTTGCATATAGTCACTGCATGGGACACTAGAGGCGATTTATTCTATTTGAGGATTACTTCTATTTGAATTTCTTGCTTACCCATCCCTGCAATATGATATGGCGGTCATTTCAAAGAAACGAGTACTTAGTAACGATTACTTTCCTTAAAGTAACGAATAGTTACTGGTACCGAAAAGATACGAAACTTGACATCACTATAGCACACTGCCTGCTTGGCTATGCCTTGGTAACTTCAATCGACGAAAATGAAAAATTCGTAGATAGAAAGTTGTGCGAAGGTTTCCTTCCACAATAAGTAATGAAAAATGTTAAGGACCCTCTATGTCAGAAGGCCAAGGCCCGTTTTAGTCTGTAGTACCATTGTAGAAGAAGAAGATATTCAAGGCCAGGAAGTATTTTCGATATAGAATTCGAAAAATTGTTTGAAATTCAATAGTTTTGAATAAATTTGGGCAAGGATACATTGTGAATTTGAGCCAAGGATTTTTAAGCAGCCCCGCGTTGCTAAGAGAATACTAAAAATTCTCGACTTCAAATTTTTGAAGGAAACGGAGAGTTTATTTCAATCTGAGGCTTCCTTTGGCGTCGTGGGCAGCGTGCTTGCTTCGCAGTCAATAGGTCGTGGGTTCGATTCGCACTCCAGATAGAGGCACGAATTTTCAGTTTCTACTGGCGATGAAATATTATTCGAAATAAAATGGGCAAACGATGTAAAAGTGAAACAGTTCTACTTCAAGAAGGTCTATATACTCAGTAGATGGTTTCTGTTTGCTTTCTATCATTCAGGCCCCCATAACATCTGCCAATATTTGTCAATAGCGCCAATACAACTGAAAAATATACCAGCTTCTACACTCGTTACGGTCGTTCTCACTCCCCTTTCCCTACCTTCCCAATCCCATTCCTTCCCTCCATGACTGTGTTTGTGCAATGCACATAAAGGCCAAAATTGCCTGACCTATGTTATGGACATTCTGTAAAAAAAAAACTGATGGCAGATACATTTCTCTTTTTAATATTTTTTTTCTAGTAATTTGTCAGATGATCCATAAAAAAACGGCATTTTCTCTATTGCCACTACGCTACTAACCGACTAAGGCAGCAGCTTTACAGCTCCAGATCGCCGTTTCAATTCCAAATATAGTTACTCCAGCGGACCCTAGAGGCGCTTTACCATAGTTTGGTAAAGGTGAAGCCCGATAGTTGGAGCGAAATTTAAAAAAAGTGTCGACTTTTTTTTTTGTTGCGCAGTTTTTAATACTTAACTAAAAAGTCGCAAGCAACATTTTGAAGGAACAATTTATTTTAAGGTTGATGAAATTGGCAAAAGAAAACCACTAAACTCAGCATTCCACGAATGGTGAATTAGGGGAGGTGAATTCGCAGGTGTCGATTGTGACATTCCTGCTAGACTCTGATACAGTGTATTTACTTCTTGAATGGAGTGACTACTTCTAACTACCTGCACGGTATTCCCTTAGCGTCTAAGGCAGGGCCTGCTTACATAAACCGTACTGACAAGTTCGTCGTAAATAAACCTGGGGCGAAACGAAACAAAGCGTAGTAGCCGCTCATTTGTTCGGATCATACTGTGGCGGCTTATAGCGCCAAGCTATTAACCAAGCCGTGGGGTTTAGATAGCTCGGTGATCAGCACATTCGCTTTGCAACTCTAAATCTCCGGGTTCAATTCCAATTTCAGCACTGTATTCCCTTAGCGTTTAAGCCAAACAGAGCGCAGTAGCAGCTCAATCGCTACACACACAAATATACAACTTACGATAAATATTGAATATATTTTCGATTATACAAATACAAGAAAAGTGATTATTTCTCTGACTCCTACACCCACCTCCCATACAAATGTCACTGTACAACAGCTACAACTTTATTTAAATCATAAGCCAATCATGCAATGAGACATGCAAATAATTCTACATTATATTCGAATACAATAAAGGGTGCCGCATTAAGACCGCCTATTTTGAAATTTGAAAAAAATGCATTGTTTATTTGAAAAGCTCTGATGTTTTTATTTTAATAAAGAGTGTATACATGGAGATTATGTATAGAAGAGAATGGGGCTAAATTTAAAATAGTTGGTCGTAATGGGACACCCTTTATATACGGTATTTCTCCTATTATTTCGATAATGTTAACTAAAAATAAAAGATGACTGATGAATTGTAATAAATGGCGTAAGTGCGGCACATCTGAACGAAAGTACGAAGACAAAAACAAAAAAAAATATAAATAATGGAGTACTCACAAAATATGACGATAAAAGCGAAGAGGCGTTAAAACTAATGAAATAATTCGAATACCTCTCATGATACCGAGACACAAGAGCCAATACTCAAAAAAAAAAAAACTATTTCAGCGCTTGCGTTTTAACGTAAATATCGTTTGCGACTAGAGCGACGAGCCACACAAACAGAATGATAACTCTATTAACTCACAAAAGCCGCCCGTTCTATCCTCACTAGGATATTAATATCGAAATAGCATTGAATCCGACGATAACATATCGAAAAATAAAATTCCTTCTATTCAATTGCCAATTAAGCAACACACAGAAAGCTATTTAGAAGAAAATAAAAATAAAAATCCAGAAATAATTTCAAAAAAAAAAAGGCCGAGACTCCTTTTAAATATTGAGAAGAAATTGCACAGCAGAACCACGGCGCAGCGCAAAAAGAAAAGAACAGAAGTTATTTTTCTATGTGGTAGTAGTTGGTGGTGGTGGTAGCGGTGATTTAGTTGTGGGGATGGCCGCACTCTTACCTCGCTAAAAATACCATGGAGTTAGATACACACCCTTCAGCAGCGTCTGTTGTAGCGCCATCGGCGCCTGCTGCCGTGCCATTTTCGCCGGTGATAACGTCTGTAACGACTTTTTCTTTTTTATCCTTTGATGCGCATCCGCCCATTTTTGTTTAGTTTAAAATTTTTTTTTTATTTTAAATTAATTTTATTAAATTATTATTTTTTTAGTTTTAATCGAAAATTTCAAAATAGGCGCGGTTATTTTTAATTAATTAATTTAGTTAATTATGTTAGTCGTGTGATTCATTATCAAAATAAAATTTTATATAAATTCTTATTAAGTAAAAAAATATATAAGTGTTGATATTTAGTTTTTGTATAGATGTAGAAAATATTTATACCCTTTTGTTAAAAATTAAAAATTATTGAATTCGGTTTTTTTTTAATAATATTATTGCGTAGACATGTATTATTACTTTATGAATAAGGAAATAAAAATTTTTTTTGTATTATTTTCCCTTTTTTTTATTTTTACGAAAAAGCAAGAACTCTTTTGTTTTATTTATGTTTTAAATATTAAAAGTTAAATATTGAAAATTTAGTAAAGATTTATTTGTATTTTTTTTTATTATATAAAATGGACTACAAATATATTCTTAATTATTTTTTGTTTGTTTGTATGTTTAAATATTTGTGCGTTTCATTTGTTATGTTGTTTTAGTTATAATATTTTAAATATTTTTTTCGTAGTAAATTTGTTGCTCTATTTTTTTTTTAATAATGCTTTTGGTCATTCGTTTATGGGTTTCGTTTTCTTTTGATTAATAATTTTGGTTTTTCTTTATGCAAATTTATCACTGATATCACTTGAATTTTGTTAGACTTTGTGCGAGTATAATGACCACAAGTGTTGATTTTATTAGTTCACTAAAATATTCCCAATGTAAAGTGGCAGTAGTGATAATTTTCACACATTAATTTTTTTTTTTGTTTAGAGAGCCGGCCTTTAAAATATTGTTAGTTCACTTGAATTTTATGTTTTTCGAAAGAAAAAAAATACTTAAAAGCTTTTTGAATGACTGAGAAAATGTTTTTCTTTATATTAATTTTAAATTTTAGAAAATCTTTGGCGTTGTTTTATTTGATTTTTAACTCCTAGCTTTTTTCCAATTGTGAGATTTTGCCGTTCTTTTTACAAATTATTGTTACGTTTGGTTTTTTTTCTATTTTAATTTTATATTTTACAAGTAAAAAATTTTTAATTTTTTATTATAGATAATTTTTATATTTTGGAGGTCGCGCCCAGACCCTATTGCGAGCGCGCTGCCAACAACGAACACAATCGGAAAATGAAAGGAACTAAAATGGATATGAGTATAGCATTTTATTTCGGTGCCCTGTTCTAATGCTTGGCATACAATGATAAAATTTGTCTCCATACATATATAGAATAATACTGTCAGTAAAAAAAATGGGAAACAGGGACAGGATAATGATGGAAGCCGAAGGATAAACGAAAGGATACTCTACACAAGCATGTAGAGGTGTACCCGTCCGGCGAAGGAAATGTGCGCAATTTTCCCCCAAAGTGTACACTTTGCACTATTCTATAGCCGCACCACCACCCTTCGTAGCTCGCCTGGCTCGGCCCGGCTACGTGTGCACACGCTACGCACAGAGAGAATGCGAGAAAAATCCAATCGGCGGCAGTCACAGATCAAGCATACAAATGAGTCGGAAAATTCACCCTTATTCGGGATGTATATTGCCGAGGACTTAATAGTAAAGTAGACAAATTGTCCTTTGGAAATGGACAAGAACTAGTCACATGCAAATTAAATCCAATTGAAACGTAGAATGATGCGAAAAATGATTCGGCGTCGTCTTCAATATGGGAAAGTCCAGCGCTTGGATACATTTTCCACCCAACAAATACATGCAATCTGACTGAAAATAAGGATAATATTTCAGTATGACGAGCGTACACTGTAGTTGTCGGCGAGAAGTTCTCTTGCGCTCAGCAACTAGAGCAGTGCAAGGATGAAGTAAAACTCCCTTTTTGGCTTCGGGTAATTCGCAAGGGGTGCGTCACAGGGTGATTCATGCTGTCTAGCACTGCTGGACAGTTTTCATTTGTTATACATGTTTTTTTTCTTTTTTTTTTTGAGCCTGAATCATTCCCGCCCGAGCTATAGCTGTTGCATACTAGCCAGTACAGTGTTATAGATATTTGATATCCTTTTATTTCCTATTGAAAGCTGTTGCATTCCTTTCACATTAACCGTAACCGTATATCGTTCTTGTCGCCGCGCCAAATCAAATCAACCCTTTCTCGTTTCCTTGTAAGGACAGCGACTTGAAATGCTCGACTTTTATGGTATAATGGGCTAACAAGTGTTTCGAAAAGATATGCGAAGACCTTAACACACAATGTGAGGTATTGTACGGTCGGTCTATGGCGCGAACTCGTGATATCACCATCATCGTCCTTTCAAGTGTAAAAATTATGTGAACCACACTTTGTTGGTAGCTGAGCATAGAAAAGGACGTGCCGGTATAATGACGAAACGATTGCACACAATAAAGGAAGTAATTTGTTGTGTGAAGTGAGATTTATACACTTCTTTGCCTCTTGTTTAACATGGCAATTGCAATTTGATTTCGGCTATTAATGAGTAAGAGACGATTGTTTTCCGGTTCTCTTTTTAATAGACATTCTATTAGTTAGTTGCTTGATGGAAATGATTTTGAAGATTTATTACAGTTTAGAAGAGATGAAAAAGAGTAAGGGTTCTATTTCATTTATTCACTTAGAAAGGAAGCTACGGTCAAAACTAATTGAGCTAGATTGTTTCACTGTATCTACATTATAGGGATTACTAAAGTGAGACGTTTCAATAGGTATAGCCTAGTGGGCAGCGCATTGGTCTACAATGTGAAGGTCCTGATCTTCAATTCCATTCGACTAATAAATACGAACGAATTGGCGATAGGGCGTTTTACGACGGGCCAACATCCATTCCACAAAAAAAATGTTAAGAAATGCTAAAGTCAGGAGGCTCAACTGTCATCCAGACTGTAGTGCCATTGAAGAAGAAGAATGAATTCAATAGGTGGTGCAAGCGAGTATAAAGCAATTTGCTCTGGTCCCATAAGTTCCAACTCAACAACTGACATAGGCACGAATCGGAAATGAATTTGGAATAAAATCGAATCCAGAGCCAAACATCTACATATTTAAAAGAATAAGCGTTTTTTTTGTCAACGCACTACAGCCCAAACCAATGATCCAAAATAAAACAAATTTAATTTCATTAGAAAGGCATTTTTATCAAGGTGTGCCTTTTCTGGGTTCCAGGTCTCTACCTGTTCCGGGTTTCCGCTAAAATACGACAAAATGATGAAAGAAAACGTGAGAGGAGAATTGATAACTCCTCTCGTAATCAGACCACGACCTCCGAAAAGCACATAAAACCTTAAAGCCAGAGCGAGACAGAAACATAAAACACGAACGCCATTCAGTGGTACCTAGCCTAATGATCGTTCATTTCATATCTATACATTCGACAAACGATCTTGAAGCATGTGTCTTGCTGTTTGTAAAAGAAAGGATCAGATAAGCATTTACAGATCATTGATGACTAATAAATAATAAGGTATTTTATAGATTCATTCAGCCGGTACTGCTGGTTGCTAGTCTTTCATTATCAGCATAGGAAGAACTATTCGAGCTATCAAATGATGGTACTTTACAGCTATTAAAAATTATGCTGCAGAATTTTGATAATTTTTTCAAAATAAATCTTTCAAATATGGCTTAGAACATCTATTGCCATTTGCTATTGTTCACATTTGACATAAAACTGAAATAATAAATACGGGGAAAATGATTTCCGAATAGTATTATCATCAATTAAAATTTCAAGGTCGATTCACACCAAATTCTAAGGCATAGTAGCTCAAGATTGTTTTGTGAACGCGATTTCAATCGCTGCATGCTCAATTTTATCGCCCACTCGCATTTCAACAGCACGATGGAAATTGAATAAAAAAGAAAATAAAAAGCTATAAAATAATCAATCGCTATCTCTATTTAATCGCGGCCATAATCGCAATCGCTATCTCGTTGGTATGAATTCAATCATAACTATAGGGTTATTCTATAAGAGGTGTTATTTTGAATAGCCCACTATTTCGGTAGATGTCACTTTTGAAGCTGTCATTTTTTGACATTTGACAAGTAGAAACTACGCCATTAATAAAAATGGAACGATACACGCTTCAACGACGCATTGAAATTATTAAAATTCACATTATTAAAATTCACTATTCTTGACTGATGAGGCCCTTTTCCACCTCGGTGGCTACGTCAACAAGCAAAACTGTCGCATCTGGGGCTCGAAAAACCCAAGAGTTATTGTTGAAAAGCCTCTCCATCCTCAACGTGTGACTGTTTGGTGCGGTTTATTGTCCGGCGGGGTCATTGGATCATACTTTCGAAAATGAGGCTGGAGCAACAGTTACGGTGAATGGATTGCGCTATCGAGAGATGATTAATGATTTTTTATGGCCGGAATTGGATGATATTGATCTGGACAACGTTTACTTTCAACAAGACGGCTCTACGTGCCACACAAGCACCGAAACCATTGATATTTTACGGAAAAAGTTTCAAAATAACACCTCTTATTGGAAAACCCTATATTATAAAAGACAATGCCACTATATGGAAAATGCTGAACCTAGAAGGAATAATGCGTTTTGTTTGCAAGTACTTTAAGGACCAGTATTACAGTCCAAGCTGTATTTTCAACTGACGATTTTCTTCATTTAAAACGAAGTTTAAATCAAATGATCGGTTTAAAATTCAACTGAGAAACCGTTGCTTTTTTCAGTTCGAACCAAATCTTCAGTTAAAGTCTCAGCTGTGAAATCCTAAATTATATTAATCTTCAATTCCTTGTCGATTCAAAGATCAGCTCTTCTCCCACCAACAAGCTCAGTTGATTTTAACATTTGTGCTATTAGTAGTAGGTTCGCTAAAAGTTCTGTAATATTTCAGTTATGTATGTGTATTCTGATTTTTTATGAATTGATGATAGCAGGGGCGCCACCTAAAAGTTCAAAAACTTCCGATCTATACTACTGTTTACAGTAGTCATACTAGATATAAATTAATTTTCATTCATTATCCACTTACTTCATAGCAAGGGGTGAAAAAAAGTGATAATGGATTAGGACAATTAAGTTAAGAACGACGATTATTGTTGTTGTCTTAAATTTTCGAGATGTATTACTACATAATATATTTATTGAAGCTATACGCAGGGAAGGGATAACGCTACTTATCACATACCGGGTGAATGGCCAAGGTTAATTCCGGTATAAGCTTTGGGGACTACCGAAGCGGAATGCTACCAGTCACGTGTTTGCAACAGGATCTAAACTGAGCTAATTGTTCACGAAACCTTACCGGAGTTTTTCTGGTACCACGGGTGTCGGAGAGATCAAGGAAGGTTGCTTCCATCCCCGGCAATGGAAGATGCCACAAAAAACAATGCGAAGCCCGTGAGTTCAAATCTCGGTCGACGTATAATTACAGCACACTGCTTACGTGAATATATTTGGGCCACATCAATCTGCGAGAATGATAGATAGAGAGATAGAGGGTTGTAGGAAGGGCTAACAAAATAAATGACCTGAAGATCAGGACGCTAAAACTGTGGGTACCGTATTATCAATATATTGTTAAGGGTTTTTTTTTAGATTGGCCAAGGAACAGAAAAAATAAACAATACTAACGAAACATAATTTTTCCATTGAAGATGTTCCTAAGCCTATACCACCTCATTTTAATCCGGTTTGGTCCACGTAGCTAATTAAATTTTACTGTCCCAGTACTATAGGGTAAGTTAGGGTCTAGCCTAGTGAGTAGCGTGTTGGTCGGGAGTCAAATGCCGGCCGACGTATAATTTCTGCATACTACTTGCGTAGGAATATCTTGGCTACCTCAATCTGCAAATGTGAAAATTCGTAGATAGAGGGATGTGCGAAGGGCTAACAACCCTTTCACAAATAAAAATTAGGAAACCTGAAGGTTAGGAGGCCAAAGCCCGATTTGGGCTGTAGTGCCATTGAAGAAGTACTACATGGTGATTCCTATGCTCAACTCCTTACTGTTGAATTTATGTGAATAGAAGGACTGAACTCCACGAGAGTTAATTGAGAAACGTAATTCTACATCGAATTCCGAAGAACTGGGCCTTAACTCAGATTTTTCACTTAAACGACTGTGACGGGACAAACTATTGAAAAAGGTTCTAGTTCTTCTTTTTTAATGGCACTAAAGCCTAAATCGGGTCTGAACCTCAGGTTCCTTAATTTTTTTTGGTATTATGGAACTGTTGTTCGCCCTTCGCACAACCCTCTATCTACGAATTTTCATGTTTGCAAATTGAGGTAATCCAAATATACTCATGTAGGCAGTGTGGTAGAATTATACGTTGACCGGGATTTGAACTCACGATTTTCGCAATTTAGACCAACACGCTACTCGCTAGGCTATTCCAATCAAAAATTCAAATAACTCTAATTCAAAACAGTTTATTTTGAGCACTCGTTATCATTAATCTAATAATATTTATTCAGTTATTTATTGCCAGCTATTTATGCTATAAAATAGGCTTAATTGCCATAAAACCAGCAACTAAATGAATAAAATAATATAATCAAACTGGTACTTAATTTCATTATCACCGTATCAGTGAGACACGATAAAAATTATATAATAATAATGTTAAGTATTGCCTGCTATATCCGATATGCATCTTTTCAGATATGCATATTTGCAAATCTATTCATTGTGTTATATAATCTTGCGGCGAGCGCGTGAAAGAGATTATAAATGCGCTCATATATGTATAGGGAGTTGAAAAAAATCGAATGGAATAGTTATAGTTTATCTTTTTCATAGAATATCTCTATTGATACAAATCACTATAGAGTACCCTATCGATAATAATAATTCAAAATTATGTACATAGTTTTTAATTTAATGGCCATCACGTAAATCATTACTAGAAGAAAGGATCAAGAGTGCATAACTCATAGGGAAACACAACTATTCGCAAGGGTCCTGCCGACCAAATTGTGCAGATATCATCATATACCCCTGGTGTCTCCGAGCCGGACGGTTTCAATTGTTTTGGATCAATAAAAGCCCAAGATTTTCATTTTCTCTATGCGCGCGTAATTTTGCTTCTCCAGACGGAATTTCTGTATGCGAAAATCGTATTAAAGTGCGCAAATGAAAACACTACTACACGTTCGTAAATGTATGGTGGTTGAGTATTTTTTCAAACGAATTTCGAGATGGAGGTCTGGTAACCACATAAGATATACCTCTATACATGTACGGAGAAAACTTTCTCTTGACTCTTAAACAAATTTTTATTTCGAATAATATTCGCGACGAGAATGTCCTTTTCAATTTTGGCGATTAGCGTGTTATTGTATGTAACCATAAGTGAATCCGATCGAAGGAATGTAATAATTTTCCTTGAGTTCGATTGTCAGCTCGGCTTGCAATTGTTATTGAAGCCGAATAGAGTCCGGTAATATACGCGATGAAACGCTTCATAGTTGTTTCTTTTCTATTTCTATGGTAATTCAAATATCCTTTTCTACTGACACTTTAAACGAAATCACAATTTAACTAAAATTATTAAAAATAAATAAGTAAAAAATGTTTAAACTAAACCGATTTTTTTTTAAACTGTTTTTCTTTTCTTTGAAAACGTTGTACTATTAGTCGGTTTGAACGGCGGCACAGCACTGCCATAAGAAAAGAAGAGTATCATGTCGTAAATTGTTTTCAACTGTGTAATCAGTAATTAATCATAAAGTAATGATCGTTATAGTATTATTTTCTGGTATTCGTGGTCTCTTTGCACTTGAACGCATATACGAATCGTGTATCGTAACGACGATATACAGTCGGTACATTGCGCTCATATTCCGCACTCTACAACGATAATATTGAAATAAATTATTTCACTTAGCTACCAAGGTGTATAATTTGCACATATATGTAATGATATTCGCATTTCAATCAACACTTGCAAATAGAACGAGAATTTCGATGCATATAAAAGCAACCGACCAACAGTCAACCATATTTAGTTTATATTTATTATCATGAACAATGCGAAATACGAGAAAAATTTTAATTGTTGATACAAATATCAATTTTATACTGCAATACCCAGCTATCTAAGGTTTACTCATTTACTCAAATATAGTAGAGAAAAGATTCAAGATTCAATCAAATACACTCAAGTATTTAATAATATAATAACTGATAACTTTCAGGGTGGTTTTTATTTTTGGATTGAATACGAGGGGATCAAGCCAGTCCACATCGATTTATCGGTTTGAAATATTATGTTTTATGAATTGGATTAGAAGATCTAAATAAACTGCCAACAAGTCGGGCGAAACTTTATTATTCTTGGGACAAGTTGCGGATGAGTGGAAAGTCAATATGCAGGTTAAAGTGGTTAGGGAAAGCTAAGTGCAAAGGGGTTTCTTGGGCAGGGCTGTTGTCAATTTAACAATATTTCATTCGTTTCTGCAAGTTTGGGTTTTTATGAGGGGAGGAGGAGGGGTAATAGCAAGGGTGGGTGGATGTTAACAGCTTTTTAATAATTGCTTGAATCACGTCCAATATTCTCTGTATAGAATGTGTTTCATAGACGAAATTGCATAAAATTTTCATAAAATTCGGTGTATTTTATTTTCACGAAACCGAAAATTTTTATGGGAGGGGGTAGAGAAGGTAGGGGAATCGTAAAATTTGATATGCAGTTTTATTTCGGTTCTCTTGTTAGGTGCTTGTATAAAATTTCAAGTTCGTAGCTTTTAGTTTGTTAGTTATTAGTTGATTTAATGAAATTGGTCGAAATCATAGTTTTGTATGGGAGGGGGTAGAACGGTAAGCACAATTTCAAAACTTTTAAAGCAACTTCATTTGAATTACTTTTATAAGTTTTCATGCAAAATTTGAAATTGATAGCTCTTAAGAGATAGCTGATAACTGATTTCTTAAAAATGCGCGAAAAAATAATTTTGTATGGGAGGGGGTAGAGGAGGTAAGGGAATCGTGAAATTTGTGATGGAATTTTCTTTCTTTTCTGTTGTAAGGTGCTCGTACAAAATTTCAAGTTCGTAGCTTTTAATTTGTTGGTTATTAGTTGATTTAATGAAATTGGTCGAAATCATGCTTTTGTATGGGAGGGGGTAGAAGGGCAAGCATGATTTCAAAACTTTTACCGTAATTTTATTTTAACTATTTTTCTAAGTTTTTGTGCAAAATTTCAAATTGATAGCTTTTGATAGTTAGGTGATAATTGATTTCTTAAAATTGGTCGAAAAAATAATTTTGTATGGGAGGGAGTAGAAGTTTTAAAAATATTCGACCAGTTAATATTTCAATCTTTTAGAGATTTTTTTTAAATGCATTTTCCAAATTTTCAAGTTTCTACCTAAAAATTTCATTCAAAAATTTTCAGTTTAAGTGTTTTTTTCATTCCACATGAAACTCCTTGTGCACGTTAGAGCCCCACTTCGCAGCATAACAATTTTGGAACAAATTACTATTTTTTTTCTATCTATATCAAATAGATGTGTCGACATGCAAAATTTAAACTTTGTATCTTTTACCAGAGCCATAAAAAAATCACTCAAAATTTTCAACATTTTCGCTTTCCACCTCCCTCCCCTTACACCCCCCAACTCAAATTTTTTACCAAAATTAAAGATTATATAGCTCTACAATCTGACAAATTTTTGATTTGATATCTGTATTCAATTTTGAGATTTGATGATTTGTAGTTTGGGAAAGTGCGCCATTTTTGAAATGCTCCCCATTTCCCCCCACTACTATAATGTCCACATATTATATTTTTTTCATATGTCGCTAGTAAAGCTTAGTATACATTTTAAGTTTCAATTACATAGCGTAAGAGACAGTTGAGATATTAATTTTTAAGTGTTTTTCTTTGCACCCCCCCTGACCCTCCCCCTTTCACTAATTAGCTTCTATTTAAACTGCTTCTAGTAGATCTATATACTATCTTGATGATCTCAAAATATCAATTTTTTATGGGAAGTAATTTCGAAGATATAATCATTTGAAAAAAAAATTCGGCCGACAATTGGTTCTTAGCCCCCCCTTTTCTCACGCCAATGGATAAAAAAATTAAGTTATTTTTAAAAGTTGTCCCACAAACTTTTGTATATGTATGTTGATTTTTAGTTTCCTAGCTGTAACCATGGTTGAGATATTTGGATTCGTATTTTTCGGTTTAAGCGCTCCCCCCGCCTCCCCCTGAACTCTTACACCCCCCAAAATTGGTATCCGCCTGAGATCCGCAACTACCTACAATCCCTCCAAAAATGAACTTTCTATCTTGAAGGGTTTTGGAGTTAATGTGCGCTGAGCGTACACGTCGGCGTACGGCTTACGGCGGACGGCGTACGGCGGACGGCGTACAGACAGACGGATTTTTTTTTTTTGCATTTTTAGGCTAATTTAGTCATGAAACGCGAAAAAAAAAAATTTCAGGGTAGCAAATTTTTTTTTTTTCCCAAGTCGATCACAATACTTTATTATTAAAATAATAAAGTAAAATGGATATGGAAATTAAAAAAGCATTATTGATGGATGTCCTAGAAGAGATATCAATCTAGTCGAAATGAGTTAATTAGACATGTAGTTAGCCTTGGGAAAGTCTACAGGGATTAATTATTTATTTGTTGATGACTAGCGATAAATTGGTGGGCACATGGTGCTTCAAAAAAAAAAAAAAATTAATTGTAGTATCGTAGCTTCGTGATTTTAAGATAAGTAGGCATCGCAACACATTGGTATAATGTTGTCATTATGTCCTTTTCGTATAAACTTGGATTTTTTTGAAACAATTCCCGCTATAACGGAAATAATGTCCAAGGAAGATAGATAGGTAAGGTAGAGGTGGCTGTCAGATACAAGTCCAAGCGCATATAGACCATAAGCTGGTCCGTTGTGATGTCACAGGATCTTAGAAGAGACTCTTACTCGGTGAACCAACCGGTGCTCTCTATGAAGCGTTGAAGGCTTCTAGTTTCCACATTAGACAGATTACCGAGTTATCGAAGAAGAGTGCACCTAGGTGGCGTCTCTTTTTACTAGAGAGAGCAGGGCAAGTGCAAAGAATCGTCTCTTTCTCCTCATTATCTTTGCAGCACCTGCAAAACTCATTAAACAAAAGATCAAGCTTCTGAGCATGTCTCCCTATCAAGCAGTGTCCTGTAACGACTCCTACCACGGAACTGGTCATTTGCCTTCTTAGCGAGATCAGTCTACCATAGCATTTTAGGACCAGCGCAGGCCAAATCCTGGTGGTATTACATGTAACACCGTTTGCCCATCTGTCGTTGGCTTTGCTAATAGCATCTAACTGAGTTACAACTTATAAGTTGCGAGAGGTATGCTCAGCTTCTCTTTCACAGATTGAATCTGCAAGGTAGTTCCATACCGGGCGGGTTCATCGGCCCTGCAGCTCCTCGGAAATTGCTCCATGCCCTGGTACACAGCACAGAATGTTGAATTGTTCAACCATCTCCATCACAGACGCGCGACAATCAAAAATAGTCTTGAAAGCAGACAAGACTAATTCCAAAGCGGTCTGGCTATCAATGAAGATGCTAATATCCTTAGTAAATGCTACATTACACTTCAGCCATGGCTTCTTTTATTGCCTTTACTTCAGCTTGGAACACGCTATAATAATCCGGAAGACGAAAAGATATGCTTAAGTTAAGCATTGCGGAGAAAGCACCTCCTCCAACACCACTTCTAGCTTTGGAGACAATTGGAGCCAGTATAAAAGGAAATGGACTCTTCCTCCCGTATTTCATTTACCTCCCACTCTTGTTTCGACGGGATGACGATTAGAAAACTATTATCAAAATCAAAACTTGGGATAATGTAGTCTGTGGTTTCGGATATATTCTCGAAATCTTACAGAATAAAGGAGTGAAAAGTTTGAATGAATGTACACTGTTGAGATTCTGCAGCACTTGCAGCCATCTGTATACCAATAATATCGAAAGGTAGCAGATGAAACCGTACTTCTAATTCTGCAGAAGGAGTTATTCTCAGAGTCTCACTTATGCATAAACATGCTTAGAAATGGTATGCTATTTTACATACCTGCGATCTTTTCACTGTTTTCTTAAAACAGCAATCGCATATTGCGATTGAAAGTTTTAAAAAAGCTGCGATTAAAAGAGCAGAGCAAATGCATACAGCTTACGGTCTATCGCCAATAAAAATGCCGCAATGATCATCGCAACACGACGTCATATGAAATCTCTTTCGTTGTATGATCGGTGAGCTTAGAACCGAGGCTGGGTGAAGTGCGACTGCGATTTGTTTAGCAAGCTTTGATCTGATCGATGGGCTTTATGATCTGATCGATGACGTGGGACCTGGGAAGTGGTCAATGAGATGCGCTGTTGTGGGTAAGCGACGATTTGTTTGGCGAGCATTGTTCTGAGTTACGATCTCGTCGGGGTGAAGTGGGACATGTGAGTTGTGGCTATTGCAAGTTCCGCCGATTTATGTTGCAGTCCACTGTATCGATAAGGGTTTTACGTTCTTCATTGATGAAATTGCTTGTGTCAGTAACGCCGTGTGAAAAAGAAAAGTAAACAATAGACACTTTTGGTTTGGTTTTCTTTACCCGGGTGGTTTTTTTGTGTACATGCGATGCGATTGACATTTTTGTCATCCTGACTCGATTGCGCTCGATAGTTTTTTCGTACTTTGGATAGTAAAAAAAAACCTTTTCATTTCGAGTGGGAAATTTTCACTATACGCACTGAGAGATTGGGTCTGCCTGATTGTTAGATGCGGGATTTCGCAAAAAATTGCTGTTTTGTCTGTTGTTTTTTTTTAAGTTGTGTTATTTTGACCAACATGTAAATAAAAACTTTTAAGTTTTCAGATTTGATTTTATTTCAGTTTTCTGTGCTCTTTCGTTCATCGTTTATCTGTTTCAATTTGAATCATTGCTGAATTTAAAAAAAATAAATAGCAGCTCTTTTCGAAGATATTGAACAAGAGCAATCGCAGTTGAACACTGCGACTGAAAAAGAGCAAATTTTGCCATCCCTAAACATGCACCTTGCCAAGGAGAGTGCGGTTTGTTTTTGTTTTAAGGGGAGCCCACCACACAATCACCCCATAAAGTATAATGGGTGTGATAACGGCAACGTAGAGTCAATGCACTACTGATGCTGCATTTTCCATTCCTTACCTAAGGCTTTCTTACAAGAGTAAAGCACAACAGTAACTTTCCTTTTGAATAGGACTAGCTCGGTTTTGTGTGGGTTCACTCTCAGTCCACATTCACGAGTCCATTTATAGACTGTTGAGAGGGTAATTTGCATAACATCGCCCCGAGTACTCGGGTGCTTACCAGAGATGGATAAAGCAACGTCGTCCGCATAAGCAATCACTTTACAGCCTGTCTCTTCCAGTTTCAGCAGTGGCCACGTTTCAAAGAAGTGTAGAGAGGACTCCGACTTGCCGAGTCTAGATAGCTCAGTAGTCAGCACGGCCGCTTTGCAACTCGAAATCTCCAGGTTCTAATCCCACACGCACAGTATTCCCTTAGCGTCTAAGGCAGAGCCTGCTTGACGAGTCCGTCGTAAGCAGGCCTGGGACGAAATGCAACACAGCACTATAGCCGCTCACTCGCGACATTGGTAAGCCCGACGTGATCAAAACGATCCCATCTTCGTCTCGCTGGCACGCAGCACATTCTCATTCACACTGCACCCATACTTTTTTTTTTTTACAGAATGACCTGTGTTATAGGCAATTTCCGCCTTTATGTGCAATGCACAAACACAGTCATGGAGGGAAGGAATGAGATTGGGAAGGTTGGGGAAGGGGAGTGAGAACGACCGTAGCGAGTGGAGAAGCTGGTATATTGCTCAGTTGTACTGGCTGCTTACTGACAAATATTTGCAGATGTTATGGGGGACTGAGTGATAGAAAGCGAACAGAAACCATCTACTGAGTACCTAGGCCTTCTTGAAGTGGAACTGTTTCACTCTTACACCGTTTCCCCATTTTATTGCGAATAATTTTTTATCACCAGTAGCAACTGAAAAATTTGCGCTTAAAAAAATCCCGTCTGGAGTGGGAATCGAACCCACAACCTATTGACTGAGAAGCAAGCACGCTGCCCACTACGCCACGGAAGCCTTATATATCAACACACTACGCTCCACGGTCTTACAACAACATTGCACAGCAACACGCTCGCAGCGCTGCACGTGCACAGCTGCCTCATAGTTGCCACCAGCTCAAAGACATGACTCACCGCTGTCACTGGTGGGGGAGTACTGTGGCGGCTTATATTGCATCACTACTACCCGACTAAGCCGTGGGGTCTACATAGCTCAGTGGTCAGCACGGCCGCTTTGCAACTTGAAATCCCTGGGTTATTAGCATCTAAAGCATGGCCTGCTTACACAAGCCTTACTGACGAGTCCGTCGTAAGCATGGCCCGGGACGAAATACAACGCAGTGCTGTAGCCGCTCACGCGCTTGAGACTTATAGGTATTAGGTCGTCGGACATGAACTGAGAGCTTCTCCCCGCTTTGGAGATAAAAACCACTTTAACCTCCTTCCATATTTCAGGAATGTGGACCAGTCGTAGGCAAATTAGAAAATAGCTTCCAACCAGGGAAGGATGATATCAGAGGTCTTTTGAAATTCGACAGCCATTCGGTCCTGAGGATATACATATGTATAGGCTGATGCTGCGTAGTGTCCATAGGATATTATTCCGCGAAATGATGATTTCAGAGTCGCCCGTTGCAGACTCGAACTGGTGCTCTTCTCGGTGCGACGCGACTGTAGAGCTACCCGAAAAGTGAGTATTTAAGAAAAGATCAATGATTTCGAACAGGTCCATAACCTGTCGGATTACATCATGAATAGAGGAGGAAGCGAAGAGAATTTTGCGAAGTCTTGACGCTTCGCATGTCTTTTCTACCATACTACATACATCTACATAGAAAATTTTTTCCTGGATTCACCTTGCACTTTTCTCAAGTTCGTTTTATAACAGCGAAGGGCTTCCTTACAGGATTCCCAGTCTGAGGCCTCATTAATTCAATTGGCCTTCAAAAAAAATTTCCAAAAACATAATCCATAAAAATATAACAAACCCCAATAGGAACTGTATTGATTACCTAATCGAATCAGTCATGATTACTTGACCCCTATGCTGGAAACATCGATTTCTTTAACGTGGCGAAATAATAAAAGGCATCTTTAACCATTGATATAACAACTGTTGCTCATTTTTCCCGTTTGGCTGTGAATATGACCTCAAAAGTAGTGTGTATTGGTCTACAATGCGAAGGTCGTGAGTTCAAATCCCGGTCGACGCATAATTCCAGCACACTGGCTGCTTGGGTATACCTTGGTTACCTCAATCTACGAAAATGAAAAATTCGAAGATAGAGGTTTATGCGAAGATCTAACCCTTCCACAATAAATAATGAAAAATGTTAAGGAACCTGAAGGTCAGAAGGCCAAGGCCGATTTGGGCTGTAGTGCCATTGTAGAAGAAGTAGAAATATAGCTCGACATATTTACCATAACCTCCATGCTAAATTTATGGTTACAAAATGAAGAGTTCAATTTGTAGGCCCGATATATTTTCTGTGGATGAGTTGCAGATGATGAAAAAAAAATATATCTTGTAAATTTTGTAGCAATGACAACCTGCCTTTAAGGTGCGGTCCGACCAGCGATGAAGAATTTTCAATCCCATTGTAAATACAAAAACCTTCAAACCACAAACAGCGCCAAACATGTAATTTTTTTTAGTTACTAAAATTGCAATAAAAATCATCTAATGTATTGCATTTATCATGCATCGCTGATTTACAGCGGTGACTAACTCCAACAGTTTTTTTTTTAACTACTTAGCGCATTGAGAAATAAAAAAAGAAGTCTTTTTTTTATTCAAAGTAAGACAGATAGCTTTTGCGTTAATACGTGTGTCATTGTTGTTGGTAGTCATCAACAATACTTTGAAAGCCTCAAATCGATTATTATTGTTGGAGGCTTCTGAATAGGACAGGGACATTCTGCTCATACTTATACTCTGCTTTCCACTCAACTAACACTTCTGCACAAAATACTAAGCCCTTTGATGAGACATAAAAAAAAGCCTTGATGAGCTCCCTTAATTGTCGACAACGATAAAGTTCTCGTTTCGGATAATTAAGGGAATTCACTAATTTGATTTAAATAAATTACAAAACATAACTGAATTATGATTAGACGTAATGCCCAATCATGCGATACTCTAGATGAATTTAGAAAGAGTTTGATGAATCGGAAAATATGTGATCATAATATATTCTTTAAGATAGCAACTTTTGTATGGGAGCTGATAGAAGGAGTAGGGATTGTAACTATTGAATATGAAAAATGTATGCAAACGTTTCGTGCTGAATTTAATGTTTTTGTAGCTTTAATAATTTTCTAGGAAATTGAAACATTGTATTTCTGAAATTGTAGCATTTGTATGGGGGGTGGTAGAAGGAGTTGAAAGTTTGGGACGATTTTAAAACTGCTTATCCAAATTATTATCACTGTGCTGTGTTCCAATTTTTAGTTAATAGCTCTCATATATCGAAGGATGTTTTTTTTTCAATTATAATAAATGGGAAAATCGAATGGGAGGTGGTAGAAGGAACAAAGTGAAATTAATATTTTTTTGCATTTGCTGTAAAAGGTAAATTGTTGGAAAATTCATATTTTTACATTCTCTATTTTCAATGAAAATCGAAAAAAAAGGATTTATTTGGGGGAGGAGAGGAGGAGGACTTCAGTGGTTATCACATCGTTATACTTAGGTTGATTTTCAAGTTTCGAAGAAAAATAAATTTGAAATTTCGAAACTTCAAATTAATTTTTTTTGCCGAAAAAGGCATCGAAAAATATGATGATAGGTTAAAGCTTTCGATAGTTATTTTGTTAATAGACGTGCACTCGGAATCCAAATTTTTGATCGATAACCCATATTTCTGCACCCTTGTGCGAGCATTGTTTCATAACGATACGAACGTTACAGCAAACAAACTATACTCTCAGATTTCATCTAAAGTATAAATAAACTGCCAACAAGTCGGGCGAAACTTTATTATTCTTGGGACAAGTTGCGGATGAGTGGAAAGTCAATATGCAGGTTAGAGTGGTTAGGGAAGACTAAGTGAAAGGGAGTTCTTGGGCAGGACTGTTAACAATATTTCATTCGTGTCTGTAAGTTTGGGTTTTTATGAGGGGAGGAGTAGGGGTAATAGTAAGGGTGGGTGGATGTTAATAGCTTTTTAATTAATTGCTTGAATCACGTCCAATATTCTCTGTATAGCATGTTTTTCATAGACGAAGTTGCATAAAATTTTCATAAAATTCGGTGTATTTTACATTCATGAAACCGAACATTTGTATGGGGGGGGGTAGAGAATATAGGGGAATCGTAAAATTTGATAAACAGTTTTATTTCGCGTCTCTTGTAAGGTGCTTGTATAGAATTTCAAGTTCGTAGCTTTTAGTTTGTTGGTTATTAGTTGATTTAATAAAATTGGTCGAAATCGTAGTTTTGTATGGGAGGGGGTAGAAGCGCAAGCGCTATTTCAAAACTTTTAAAGCAACTTCATTTGAATTATTTTTATAAGTTTTTATGCCAAATTTGAAATTGATAGCTTTTAAGAGTTAGCTGATAACTGATTTCTTAAAAATGCTCGAAAAAATAATTTTGTATGGGAGGGGGTAGAGGAGGTAGGGGAATCGTCAAACTTGTGATGCAATTTTCTTTCATTTTTGTTGATAGATGCTCGTACGAAATTTCAAGTTCATAGCTTTTAATTTGTTGGTTATTAGTTGATTTAATGAAATTAGTCGAAATCATACTTTTGTATGGGAGGGGGTAGAAGGGCAAGCGCGATTTTAAAATTTTGAACGCAATTTCATTTTAATTATTTTTGTAAGTTGTTTTGCAAAATTTGAATTTGATAGCTTTTAATGGTTAGGTGATAATTGATTTCTTGAAAATGGTCGAAAAAATAATTTTGTATGGGAGGGGGTAGAAGTTTTAAAGGTTTTCGACCAGTTAATATTTCGTATATTTAGGGATTTTTTTTAAATGCATTTCGCAAATTTTCAAGTTTCTACCTTAAAATATCACTCAAAAATTTTCAGTTTATGTGTTTTTTTCAATGCACATGAAACACCTTGTGCACGTTGGACTGGGGGAGTCGGTTTATAATAAATATGGATCAAGTTAATATTATTTTTCTATGTACATTAAATATAGGTATTCACATGCAAAATTTTAACTTTTTATCTTTCACTAGAGCCCTAAAAAAATCACTCAAAATTTTCGACATTTTTGCTTATCACCTCCCTCCCCTTACACCTCCCAGCTTAAAATTTTTACCAAAATTAACCATTATGTAGTTCTACAATCTGACAATCTGTTTTAATATCTGTACTAGTTTTTGAGATATAAGGATTTGTAATTTTGAAAAGTGCGCCATTTTTGAAATGTTCCCCATTTCCCCCCACTACTATTATTTCGACATGTTATATTTTTTTTGTATTTGCCTAGTATAGCTTAATATACGTTTTAAGTTTCAATTACATAGCTTAAAAGATAGTTGAGATATTAATTTTTAAGTGTTTTTCTTTGCACCCCCCCTGACCCTCCCCCTTACAATAATTAGCCGCGTTCTGAGCTGGATCCGATGGAACTATATGCCACCTTGACGGTCTCTAAATATGATTTTTTTACGATAAGTAATTTCGAAGATATAATCATTTGAAAAAAAAATTCGGCCGACAATTAGTTCTTAGCCCCCCCTTTTCGCACCCCAATGGATAAAAAAATTAAATTATTTTTAAAAGTTGTCCCACAAACCCTTCTATATGTATGTTGAGTTTTAGCTTCCTAGCTGTTACCATGGTTGAGATATTTGAATTCGTATTTTTCGGTTTAAGCGCTCCCCCCGCCTCCGCCTGAACCTGTACACCCCCCAAAATGGGTATCCGCCTGAGATCCGCAACTATCTACAATCCCTCCAAAAATGAACTTTCTATCTTGAAGGGTTTGGGAGTTAATGTGCGCTGAGTGTACACGTCGGCGTACGGCGTACGGCGGACGGCGTACAGACAGACGGATTTTTTTTTTTTGCATTTTTAGGCTAATTTAGTCATGAAACGCGAAAAAAAAAAATTTCAGGGTAGCAAACTTTTTTTTTTTTTTGTGTCGATCACAATACTTTATTATTATAATAATAAAGTAAAAATCGAATACATTCGTTAAATTGAATACAAATACTCGAATCGAAGGCAATTTATTTATGCAACAAGTTGATTTTCAAACAAGCTATATGACAGACAACTTGAAAACATTGTACGTATAAAGAAGTATTACAAAACCTATTACAATTCGTTTTGTCATTTTTACAATGAAATTCGTTTTCATTATGCATAATGGGGGATTTATTGTACGTTGACCATAGAACGCAAAGCAGACCGACAACGACCGTCCACAAACTAATCCTAACATTCTATTCTTAGAACTTATATGGCATATTTTTGAAAACGTGGGAAATATAAAGTGTGCATCGGAGTCTCGTTTATGTTTCTAACAATGTGCATTTTGTAAACAAATTGCAATCACTTGTAGCAATTCTGAACGATGCTTCCGTTCGAATTTTATATGTTTCGTTTGCACAACTTGTGGATTGGAGACGGCCCAATGCAATATTGCATTGGAAGTAGTTTTAATTGGAAAACTTTTTTGTATTATAGGTAGATAAATAGTTATATAAGTTTTTTTATTGCAGTGTATTGTTATTTTCGCTTTGTCAATCTATTTCTTAAAAAAGATTTGTTTACTATACATCTGTTGAAAGATATCGATTTACCTTAGTTGTAATGAACAGTTTCTGGATGTCAATGATTTAGTAGCATCAAATTGCGTAATAATGATAATAATAAATCAGGGAAAAACAAATTTTCACGTGCCTCACATACACAATGAGTTTATATTCTTCAAAAATTTTAAAAATATATGAAGGTCACCCACTGGACCATAACATTATGGTCATGTTTTGAAAATGGTCACTCAATCAATTGATTGCCTGTTAAGACCCTTTAGATATACATAGGATAGAAACAGTTCAAGTCCCGATCCAGAGCATCGGCCTTTAGTTGTTCCCAGGAGTTGTTTATGTTCGATTTGGATTCCCAAATTATGACCGATCCAATGCCACTTTCGCCTTTCAATTACAACGCCTATCTTATTTTAACTAATTGTGCTACAAAGCTCGTCGTTCCAACGATCACATCTGGCCGGAATATACCTAAAATGTGTCCGAGGCATTGGCTTACAAAAGTTTACAGTTCTTGGAAAGCTTAACGGTCATATATCAATACGAAATTGTCAAGATTTGTCAAATACTTGCAGTATCATGCGAAAGGAAATTTCTCTTAACCTTCACAAACGGGAATATAATATTTATACGAGCCTCGACATTCTTTTTGGCTGCGCCGTCCATACTAACAATGCTTCCGAAGTAACAACAATATCTTGTGCATGTAACACACCAATTCGAAATTAGAGATTAGTAAAAAAAAATTGCCAGATTGAGTAGGTGGTCACCGTGTAGTGGTGAAAGTTTCACTCTAATCACAAATATATCAAATGAATTAAAAAAAATTACATGCGTGTCCTCTACGCAAAAATCTTATCGAAATAATCTCTCGCACAATGAAAAATTAATGCAGCTTGACGACAAATTAAAAAAAAAAAAATTATTGTTATCAGTGAGCCATTATTTTCTTTTAAATCTTCATGAGTCAAGATTTATCTACGAAAGACATACAGTTAATGATAATCCATCTGACGTATATAATCCGTATTCAACTTTTAAATTTTGCAATATCTTGACATATATAATAACTTTATTTTGTGATGATAAACAAATATGCGGATCACGGGGGAACGTGAATTAATCGGGCGGCATTAAGCCCAGACCGTCAGCCTTGTTAAGTGAACATATCCGGTAAAATACATATTATAATATAATGGCGAGTTTAACGGTTTATAAGCGGTATGGAAAAAAGCAATTGTTGATGGCGAATAATTTCAGAGGTTTCTTTATTTTTTTTTTTTGCATTTTATTCGTTATTTCTTTAATTTTAATATCGTTTAAACCTGCCTTAAGACATATACGCATTGTTTCTATTTCGATGCAGACCGCAAGAAATTTAAGACTTCCTGTCTGCCTTAAAGAAGTTGATGAATGTACGATATAGCGATGCACATATGACTCTATAGAAGAATATATAGAAAAGAACCGAGAATATAATGTGTATTGCATTCGCAAAGAACAAAACCCGTACCGGCACTTGAGATTTTTTAATTAAAGTTGTGATGAATGTTGAGAGCGGAAGGAACACACCCACTCTATACATTGTGAGTATGCTGGCTCCTTGGGTCGGGGAGTATTTCCTAATAAAAAGTTCTGTAGCTAAGGTTCAGGTTACATTTGAATCCAAACAGTTCGTTGAACGAACCGACTTTAACAGAAAAATTTTCGAATTTAAAAAAAAACATTTCTATAATAATTATGAGTACACTTACGAGAGTAATGATTTCAAACTACAAAATGGAGATAAAGTCAGATACATCTCTTCTTACGGCACATAATAATTTATATTATTTATGGCAACAAAAAATTTAATAAATCATCCTTTATATTGAAGGTTTTTCTAAGGCAGTGCATTTTAGAATAATCGACTAACGAAAATTTATCGCACAGCAATTACGTAATAAGCTGACAATTCGCACTTTATTTATTGAATACAATGTGCAATAACTAAATTACTAGACCGTAGTTTTGTCAAGTATGCTGGTAGTGCAATAGCTAATTAAGGCTCAGTGTTAATCCCATAATTACGTTTCACTGTATTGTAAATGGAACATACGCTTTATTCAGTTTAAAAATCATTAATTTATAAACTTTAATTGGATTATCAACGTTGGGTAATTCCGTCTGGTTCATGGAATGTGAAAAATGTTTTTCCAAAATCCAGCAGTTGTAGGCTAATACGAAGCTTAGCGTGAGTAAATCTGGGATTCTTTGATAATCGTGAAAATTTTCTACATCCGTTTTTTTTTTGATGGATTTACGTGTTTCGAGGCCCCAGGAGTCTAAAAACGAGTTTCTTCACGATGTGTAATTAAGTCGAGATGAATAACACAGGAGGGAAGAATCTGAAGTGACAGTGGTGAACGTTATTCTTAAATGGTTAGGGGTTGTAATTTATGCCTATTATTCAATTCTTTTAATTCATAATTTTCTTTGTCTAGTTTCGTTAATATAACAAATTATAGGGGTAGATTGGCATCAATTAAGATTTTTATTAGTGTTCGATGTTTTTCTTTTAAGACGGCAACTAGAGAGTTTCCTCTTTTTGCTTCAGTAATTCCTTTTATGCGATGCAAGTTGGTTTCGTTGTTTGACATTGGAAATTTCCAAATAATAGCCGTCTCAGAAAATCGAAAAATGGAGACATAGTGTTTGATACACTTCTCAATGGTTTGTTTGGTTGGCATGACGAATTCTGAATGCTTCTTTACGCTTAACGCACCACATTCGCGAGGGATATGTTCCACGTAACTTATATTGAATTCGCGAATGTTGGGTCTCCGACTCAGTAATGCACGCCTCTGTGGTATAGTGGCAGCGTGCTTGCTTTACAGCCGAATATTTCAGCTGCCAGTAGCAGCTAATAACAAATTATTCGAAATAAAATGAGCAATCGATGCAAGGGTGAAATAGTTCCACTTCTAGAAGGTATATGTACTCTGTAGATGGTTTCTGTTCGCTTTCTATCATTCCCTTCCCTCTCACATTTGTAAATATTTGTCAGTAGCAGCCACTGCAACAACAAAAATATACCAGCTTCACCAACCGTTACTCCTCTCCCCATTCCCATTATTCCTTCCCTCCATGATTGTTTGTACATTGCACATAAATACCGAAATTGCCAATAACACAAGCCATTCTGTAATAAAATACAAAAAATAGGAACAAATTCCAGTGATGCAAATGAAACCTGAATAATTCATTGATGTAAAACGTTGACATTTGATTTTTCGCTATTTTTCTCTCAGGATGGTTTTGTAAGCCACCCAAATTAAATTGATCCAAATTTAGTTTTTTTTTCTCCAATTCCTATACCGACGCAGCTGTGCATAGCATTATAGGGTGAACCCCTAAAATATGTTCGGTTCCTTAGAAAAAAAAAATGAAAATTTTTCGGTATCAATACCACTTATATCGACTTCCTTGCCACTGAAATTTTTACTCCTCTATCTAATGAATTGGTTAACAATATGACTGGGGCTAAGACAGCCCACCAAATTTATTGTCCACAGATAGTTCGATAAATATATTTAACTATTGGGTTGAAACTAAATGAAAGGGACAGTTTTAGAGCGGATGACCACTTTTACCGCTCTAAAATAAATTAAGATAAAATAAAATAACAATATGTATCTAAGTTCTAGGAGCATTAGTTTGCATTGAGTATATGTATGTATATAAAAAACATAACAGGACTAGGATTGGGAGTAAAGCCCAATCGTGCAATACTCTAGATGAAAGAGAAATTTTTTGATTTTAAGAAGTTTTGTAGGGGAAGTGGTAGAGAGGGTGACGACAGTGAACTAATTTTTCCACATCACGCTAGAGTTGCTATCAAAATGTTTTATAGAAAATTTGGGATTCAACAATTTAGTAGGTACTGAGAAAATTATTGTATTGGAAATTGTGCAGTTTGTATGGGAGGTGGTAGAAGGAGGGCCGAGTTCTTAATGACTTTTTCAGAAATAACTATAAACACCATGTTTTAAATTGCAGATCAGTAGCATCCATACTTCTCAGGAAAATCGAATTTTCGTAAAGTTGTGTCAGATGTGTGTGGGAGGTGTAGAAGGAGTGAAGCTAATCGTCTATTTTTTTTGGTCTTACTAATGCTTCTAAATAATAATAATATTTAGTGCACAATTTCAGCTCTATAAATTTTATACGCACTGAGTAAATGAGCTTAGAGCATTTCATGAAAAAGTTCAGTTTGCATGGGAGGTAGTGGAAGAAGGACGAGGACACGAATAGACACGGTAGATTAAAATCATCATAAAATATATTAAAAATTTGAGATCAATCACTTTTCGAGCAAATCAGTTTATTGTCAAATTGCGAAATTGTGTTATTTTGTATGGGAGGGAGTAGAAAGAGTAGTGCGATTTGGCCGTTCACGAACTTGATCTTATTTTTCCGTCAAAAATGACGTGTACGAAATTTGAGCGTTCTAGCTCAACGCGTTCTGAAGCTAGAGAGCACACAGGCGGTCGGACGGACATCCGATTTTGAGATTTTTGAGTGACAACAAATATTTCTGTACATTTGGCGCCTCTGTGCGAGTATTATTTCTTGGCGTTACAAACTTTAGACCAGTCTTATAATACTCTCAGATTCCATCTAGAGTATAAAAATCTCAATATGATTTACAGTTCGATCACCGAAACTATTTTGCGGTTTGTTAAAGTTCAACTATTGCGCAACGACAGTGAAAATATGAGTACCTGAGGTCTGTGCATCGCCATAAATTGGATGCAAAGAAAGGATGGGGAGCCCTAGGCCACTTATAGTGAAAACAATTTTTTTTCCTTTTCCCAATTTGCAAAGTTTTTAATTGTAATCAACAGGACAAAAAATTGTTTTTAATCAAGACTGGATCATTGGTACTCAGTCCTAAAATGCTAAGATTAACAAAATATTCTGTCATTCTAAATAGCTTTTCAATAAAAAAAAAGACTGAGGATCGGAGAAAAAAAATTGTATCGATGCACAAAGGCTCATCTGTTTTGCTCAGCTTCTACAACCTTAACTGAAAAACAACCCTGCTATTGTGCAAGTTTTGAAATATGCACTATAGTCCAAGAGCCATGGAAAAAAAATTAAGGGAAAGGTGAAATGAAATACATGTAATGATTTGTATCGTGTGTGACTAAGACGGAAGACAAAAAAAAACAATTTTTAAAACCGTTACCCAAACGTTCCTGCGAAGTGAAATCAATATTTTTTTGAGATACAGTAAAATTGGATTTGTAGAAGATCCCATCAGAAGCAATTTCCGAATATGCAATTTTTCCTCAAACTTGTTTGCTACGGCTTTCAATAATGTGGGTAGAGTGTTAGTCTGCAATGCGAAGGTCGTGAGTTCAAATCCCGAACGATGTATAATTCTATCACACTGCTTACGTGGGTGTAGCTGGATCAGTTCAATCTGCGAACATGAAAATTCGTAGATAGAGGGTTGTACGAAGGGCTAACCATTCTTCCACCATAACGAATAAAAATGAACTAGTATATATATCCCTCCGATCTCCTGCTCAGTTACTCGCTTCCATGAGCTACATGATCGACCAACCCTACGTCTTCCTTGAGGATTATAATACAGAGCTTATCGAGAGATATTATACTCTGGTTCCCTCAGCAGGTGACCGATCCAAAGCCACTTTCGCTTTTGAATCTCAATGCCAATTTTGGTCTGTTTAGTTGTTCTTCAAAGTACGCCGTTGGAGATCACATCTGGCCAGAATATCCTTAAAATGCGTCGGAGGCGAATGTTTGTAGTTTCTTGGTATGCCATATAGCATCACGGATTTGAAGCAAATCATTAACAGCTTCGTGCGAAGGGAAATCTCTCTTAACCTCTAGAAAGGGAAACTTTAATCATACGACCCTATACTTTTCGGCTATGCCGTATATGTATGTAAACAACGCTGCCGTGATAACAAAACTTTTTTCATCTGTTTTACATCTTGTTTGTTAAGAACAAGCGGTGTTCTTGCGCTCGTACTCGGACATGTACCTGGCTTTACACAAATTTATTTTCAGTCATAATACAAGCTAGCAAATTATGGGAGCTAGGGTGTAGCCTAGTGGGTAGCGTGTTGGTCTTGTAATGCGAAGGTCGTGAGTTCAAATCCCGGTCGGCGCAATATATAATTCCAACACATTGCCTGCTTGGATATACCTTGGTCACCTCATTCTACGAAAATGAAAAATTCGTAGAAAGAGGGTTGTGCGAAGGGCTAACAACCTTTCCACAATAAGTAATGAAAAATGTTAAGGAACCTGCACGTCAGGAGGCCAAGGTCCGATTTGGGCTGTAGCGCCATTGTAGAAATAGAAATTATGGGAGCATGAATTATATTATCGCAAACTTCTCAGCGACACTTTTTCAACGACACCAAGATTATGTCTGTAACTTCAATTATTTTTTTCGTTCCACAGCTCAGAACCCCTTTGGCCCAGGTTTTGGAAATTGAAATCTTCAGAGAAGTCGTATCATATTCGTTAAACAATTAAACATAATGGTTCACATCTTATGTGTGTATTTAATTATTTACCAATTTGAACTCAAGTCAATAAAATATCAAAAGTTCGAAAATATCAAAGCTGTTCTATGCCAAACAAAATACCTTCTTCAATTTCAAAAATTAATAATAATACTTAGAAAATCTACGAATTCAGATATGACCTTTATCGCCAAAATAGGCATCACAGCGAAATCTATTTTTTTTTGGATACGAATAGTGGAAATCGGTCAAAAACCAGGTGTTTCCTTTATCGCGATCACAATAGCTCAACTTTATTTCATATTATGGAAAACTTAAAGAAAATTGTTTTCCAAGGTATTACTTTGAGATATGGGCTGAAGTTAATTTATATGAAAGGACCCTCACCGCTCATGTAGTTTCCCGCGTAGATACAGGAAGTCAGCGTCTGCATGGGAAACTATCAAATCGCCAAAGCTGTAGGGGCAAGTTGTTTGAACTGCCGATACTTAGTCTTTTTTTTGTGAAATTTTTCATTTTCATAGATTGAAGTGACCAAGCACCAAGGTATACCCAAGCAGGCAGTGTGATGGAATTATATGTCGATCGGGACTTAACTCACGTCCTTCGCATTGTATACCAACACGGTAATCAATAGGCTACATACTAGCTAATATGTTACACGTTTAATAAGTCTAAACCTCTATTCACCGAAGAAAAGGTTCTCTGTATGCGCAGTCCCATTTATAGTAAAGCTTCGCGACGACGAAAGTCCTCCCAGCCAAACGAAGTACAATACACCCAACTCTTCTTACACGGTATATACGTTCTAGTGAAAACCGTATAAAAAAAAACTGAGTAAACGAAAACACATGCCACTCATAGTACAAATTGTTATTAAGCAAAATTATTCAAAATGATCTCCTTATGTTTTCAAACAAGCCCGGAGCCTGCGTCAATTGAATTTCGCAACTTTTCCCGCGGAAATTCGTCCCTTGCCTTGATTAGGGACCCCTTCTGGCTCTTCAAATTCGGGTGCCGTGTTTGGCAGGTCACTTCCTCAAGAATAGACCATAAGTAGTAGTCCAAGGGAATTAGGTCTGCGCTCCCAGAGGGTCAATCTGAAGCCCCTATGAGATCAGGAAAGTTTTTCTCAAGCCACAACTGAGTTGATCTGGCGTTGCGGGTGGGAGCACAATACGCTGTAAAATATCTTCTTGATACTCATTGACTCCAGTCTTAACGCTCTTTTCATAAAAATTTAGGTTTGTGGTGCTTTCATAGCTGACTTCAACCCAGACCATCAATGACGATGGATGATGACCCCTTTGTACATATCGGTTCAACTTTTGCCCGTGCTTCCCGAGAGCTGGTAGCAGTGAATTTTTTCTTCGACTGTGAAGATTTTCTCGTCAGAAAACAAAATGGTGTGATGCTGACAATCCGCGTAACGAGCAAACAACGCCTTTGATCCTTCTATCCACTCTATCCATCTAGATAGCTCGCGATCAAAAGTTGAACTAGGGGATTTTGTTCAAGCTTACAAAATCCCCAGTTCAGCATGGAAGGTAGCTAGGGTGTAGCCTAGTGGGTAGTGTGTTGGTCTTATAATGCGAAGGTCGTGAGTTCAAATCCCGGTCGGCGCAATATATGTATAATTCCTGCACATTGCCTGTTTGGATATACCTTGGTCATCTCGATCTACGAAAATGAAAAATTCGTAGAAAGAGGGTTGTGCGAAGGGCTTCCACAATAAGTAATGAAAAATGTTAAGGAACCTAAATGTCAGGAGACCAAGGTCCGATTTGGGCTGTAGCGCCATTGTAGTAGCAGTAGAACATGGAAGGTAGACAACCGGGAAAAGAGCAGGTCATTGATTGTTGTTCAAAGAGAATTAGCAAAACCCAAGCATGTAACAGAACTTACATTGTGACAAAAATGTAACAGCAATTTGTAAATAAAAACATAAGAGAATTATGATTGGGCGTAAAGCCCAATCATATGATACTCTAGATGAAATGAGAAAGAGTTCAATGTACCGGAAAATATGTCACTACCAATTCTTTTAAATAATTAATAGTGACTTTTGTATGGGAGGTGGTAGAAGGAGAGGAGGAAGGTTTGTAATTTTTGGATATGACACCTAATGTGGCATGCAAAATATTTCGTGCTGAATTTAAAGTTTGCAGCTTTCATTATTTTCAATTGGGACATAGTTTTCCTGAAATTGAGGCATTTGTATGGGAGGTGGCAGGGAAAGTCGAGCGTCTAAGATGATTTTGAAACTGCTTATCATATCATCCTTATCACCACGCTTTGGTTCAATTTCAAATTTGATAGTTCTAATATATTCGAAGGAGAAATGCTTTTCTTGAATTTAAAATACAGATATTTGTATGGGAGGGGGTAGAAGGAGTGAAGAGGAGCTGATAGTTTTTTTAGCATTTATTGAAATTATTAAAAGACAAATTCTGGCAAAATTCTAAGTTTATACTTTTTCTAGTTTTAATGCAAATCGATATAATGCACTTGACAAAAATTATGCATTTATATGGGAGGGGGTAGAAGGAGTGTACGGATCAAAACAAATTTTTTTCTCGTTATTGATATTTCTATTTTTATACTTTATGCAAAATATCAAGTTGATAGCCTTAACAGTTTCGAAGAAAAGTAATTTAATTTAAATTTCAAAATTTCGTGAAATTTGTATGGGAGGGGGTAGAAGGAGTGAGGTGAAGTTGATAATTTTTTCAATTCTAATTGAAACTATAATAAAATTAATTCTGGCAAAAATTCGTTTTTATAACTTTGCTAGTTTCAATGAAAATCGAAAAACTGCATTTTTCAAAATTATGCATTTGTATGGGAGGGGGTAGAAGGAGTGCCGGGATGGGATCAATATTCCGCCATATTAATGACATTTATATCTAAATACTTTGACCGAAATTTCAAATTGATAGCTTAAATGGTTTCAAAGGAAAATCAATTTCTGGAAATTTCGGAATTTCGTGAAATTTGTATGGGAGGGGGTAGAAGGAGTAGGGGGATGTGGCCCGTTCACGAACTTAAAGTTTCTTTTTAGCTAAAAATGACACACAAAAAATTTCAGCACGATAGCTCAAAGCGTTCGAGAGTTATGCTGTAGACAGACGGACAGACAGACAGACGGACAGACAGCAACTCGGAATCGAAGTTTTTGAGCGACAACAAATATTTCTGTACCCTTGGCGGCTTTGTGCGAGCATTATTTCTTAGCGTTACAAACGGTAAGGCAAACACAATATACTCTCAGATTTCATCTAGAGTATAATTACTCTGGGGAATGATATTTCAAAAAATTTTTTTTTTGATAAGCAGGTAGGACTGTCCTTAATTATTATCCCAAAAATTAGCGCGGTCTTTTAATCAGTTTGTTTGCAGCAGCTGGTTGAATGAGTACACCTCAGTAGTCCACGGCGATTTTTACAATAGATAAAAAAATGGAACAAAAAGTTTGTCTCTAATTTTGTGTTTCCAACCAAATTTCGTGTGCGGAATCGTTGTGAATGTTGGAAAAAGGTTACGGTGATTAAGTAATATCAAAAACATGAGCCTTCGAGTAGTTCAATTTCTTTAAGGACAGTCGAGAGGTCCTTGAAGACATCTCATTCTGGACGACCTCCGACCTCATCAACTGACGAAAACATTCAAAAAGTGAAGGAAATCGTGCTTGAAAATCGTCATAGCAGTGTTAAGGAGATAGCAGGAGAGCTCGACATCTCTTGCGAGCCCCATTTTGGTGGATACTTTGGCCATGAAACGCGTCCTTGCTCGACTCTTTCCAATAAAGTTGAAGTTTCTTAAAAAAAAAAGTACCGTGAACATGTCACTTTGGACATGCTAGATTGTGCGAATTCTGATCCCACATTAATGAAGCGCATCACAAGTTTGACATGCAAACCAGTCAACAATCATCGGAATGGAGAAAAAAATGAGCCGAAACCGAAAAAGCCACGCCAAAAGCTGCTCAAAAATCAAGACGATGCTCATTGTTTTTGTCGATATTCGAGGTTTGATCCATCACGAATTCGTTCCGGTGGGACAGACGGTCAATAAGGACTATTATTTGATCGTATTGAAGCGTTTGCGTGAGCAAATCCGTAAAAAAACGGCCGGAATTATGGAAGGAGAATTCATGCATTTTCCACGATGAAAATGCGCCATCGCATTGAGCCTCAATTGTGACCGAATTTGAGACCAAAAAAGCAATAAATTGCTTCAATCAACCACCGTATTCACCAGATTTGACACCGTGTCACTTTTTCCTATCTTCGAAACTGAAATTACCGCTCCGTGAAACCCGTTTTCAGGTCGATCGAAGACATAAAACAAAAATCGCCGTGGACTACTAAGGTGTACCGATTCAACCAGCCGCTGTAAACAAACTGATTATCAGAACCGCCCTAAAAAAAAATAGGATAATAATTAAGGACAGTCCTACCTTACGAAAAAAAATTAAAAATTTTGAAATATCATTCGCCAGAGTAATTTTATTTACAAATTGCTGTTACTTTTTTGTCACAATGTATGACAAGACTAGGTACAGTTCTTGGTACCCAGGAGTACAAACCGGCAAATTACATTGAAACTTTAATGCACGTTCTGCGTCGGTATCATGAGTGAAAAAATAATGCGTTCTACTTGTAGAAAATTTCAAAATCTCGCGAGTTAAACAAGGACTGTTAAAAATGTAACTGATATAATAAAATTTGGAAACTTCTTAGACTAAAAATTGGAATTTATTTAAATTTTTTTTTAGATCGTGTAAAAAAAAAGGGTTGGGTGTGCATACAACTTTCCTCATGACATGAAATATGAAAAAATTATGGTGAAATTAGATTGATAAAAAGTTCTTATTTTGGAATCTTTACAACTTTTATTCAGAACACGATTCGTTTGAATATACGCAGTATAACGCACTTTAAGCTACTCTACAACTTTGTCTTCTTTTTTTTGGATCAGGTAAAAAAAATTGTAACGATTTTTGTTCTGTTAAAAATTCATAGCTTCCACTTCCGGTTGGCGATAATTTTCAAAAACAATACCGGTCTGTCTAGCGATGTGTCCGTTTGTTCAAAACTACTTCCATCCATTTCTGTTGAGATTTACTCGAGTAATCGTCGAGACACACAGACGGATGTCACAACGGGTCCTGGGTAATAGTGAAAATCTGTCAAAAACCGGAAGTCGGAATTTATGGGCAACTAAAAATCTGACATGTTTCATTCAGCTCTTCAAATTTTTCTTAGATTTCACGTTGAGAACAAAACAATGGTCTCAGAGATTTTCTGAAAATTTCGCAATATAAGGTTCCATTTACCTAATAAGGCAAAAATCAAATCAAATATTTAATTCTAGATTTTCTTCATTCCAAAGATAAATTTTTATTAATATTTTTATTTTTTATAACAATTCAAAGTCAATTTCTCTACGTCATAAAAACCCTAGGGATTTTTCTCGCCAAGGACTATAAAAGCACAAACGGCTATAAGTAAAAAAAAGTACTGCGCCTGTCCGCCATTTCAAGTGAAAATTCGACAAAGTTATGTAACGGACAAAATCAAGAGAGTGAGAAAAAAAACGTGATACCAACGAAAACGATTTTCCGGTGTGCTATTTTTATCTTTTCTTTCAAATAATTTTTTTTTTAAACCAATTTAGTACAATCGGAAAACGAGTAACTCTGGTACTTCATTGAATTTCAACCGCCTCTCTCTTGCTGGAAATTGCTTTCAGCCGCATTCAATTCACCCGCGATTGAAACCACTTCCAAGCAATCACCATAAGCGGCGTCGAGCGCTTTTACCGGCTCACTTGTGAAATTTAGCCCGGGCTCCGCGCAATTGAGATCTTTAAACGAATTAAATTCGAGCACTAGAATGCGATAAATGGAGCGTCCCAGCATTCTGCTTGTTAACGATAAAAAAAAGGTTATTGAAAGCAGTGGAAATCAACCGTTCCGACAGAATTGAAAATGCACTTCAGGCGGAAAGGCCGGGGATGACGCCGAAACACGAGCAGAAAACAAAATTTCAGCCACAATTCACTTTTTTCCTGGGCCAGGACAATGGGAAATTACATCGCAGCGCGGGGGTTCAACTGTTACGTAAATTTCGTAGTCAGTAGCGAAAAACTTCACAAAAAAATTAACCACAATTTCACAAAAAATGCACGACATTCAGACAATAAAATAATTAACTCTCCATTAACAATTAAAAAAAAAGTGAAAAAATAAAAAGGAAAAAAAAAAGAAATGTTGAAATATAAAAAAGTTCTCAAAGGACCGCTCACCTTGGATCAACAACCGAAGAAATCAACTTTCAACGAAATAATGAACCGCTGGTGGACGTTCTGAAAGTTCTTTGCCTGGCTCGGCGACGGTAGAGCTGCGCGTGGCAGCAACTCGAACTAAGTTCGCACGGCGCGCCACCGCCTCCCGCACCCACATCTGAGCAAACAAAAAGCGTATTCGATGCAAAGGTATTGGGCACGCAGGCAACATTTTTCCACGATGTGTGCTTGCAACACATGACGTCGGCGGGCTCTCCCCTTTCGCGACCAATCAGCGCTCTGTAAAATTTAACAAACGGCGGTAGTTTGCAGTTATTTTCGCACTTTTTTTCTTCTCGCTGAATCAGTTTTCTTTCTGGGTAAGTTGTGTGCCAGTTGTTGTTTTTCTTTTTTCTAACTATCAAATCGCTTTCTTATCGTTCTCATCCGCACTCATGTCTTATCGATAAAACTTCGCATATGAGCAAAAAAAAAAAATCTTAGCAAATCTGGTAGTTCAAGGTAACCGGTGAAGGCGGGAAAGGGATTTTTTTAAAGCGACGGTTGCGTAACCTTTTAGCCCCGGTAGTAATGCCAATTGGCAAAGGTGGAAACGCGGTATGCTTTTGTTAAATTTTTTATTTAACCCATGGCGATGACCTTGCATGCTTCTTGCAATGAGAACCGAGTTGAAAAATTGGGTCAGGATTAAGTTCATGTCGGTGTAAAATTCGCTGTCGAGTATGAGGAAATTTCTGGCACAGAAACAACATGAGGCGCTTTAGTTCTGGTCTGGGGCAATCTGGGTGCGAATTATGGATTAGCTATCCGCCCCCCAATAACGTTCGTTCTAACCCCCTTGCAACATTTTACAGTTGCGGTAGCTATGCAAGCGTCCGGATTATTTCGATTCGACCTTGTTTCACCTGGGACAGAGCTATCTACTCGTTTATTTAATCTTATCGTTATGTGATTAGGAGATAATAGGGGGAGGTCTTCAGTCTTCGATTTCATTATGGGATTAAGGAAATTCGCACAATTTATGAGCGGAGCTATTCATCATTCATTGCTAGACAATTGTTTTTAAGTTTGGTTTTTCTATCTATGTAGCTAGCGTGCTCGAATGCGGCATTATTGTTTGATTATAGAAATCGTTTTTATGCGCACGGAGATTACGATCGAAATATGCAGACAAACTGCTTCTTCGGAAAATTGATTGGCTTTTCTTGCAGAATTATTCGAACGGACATGATGACAATTCAGTTGATTGAATAATGGACGATTTTCTAATGAATATATCTGATAGTAATGCAATGGAAATAGATAATAAATTCAGTGGCTTGCCCTAACTTCCACCAGTTATATACATACATAGGTATACACTCATAAGCCTACAAGCAACCAATAAAATAATGTTTCTTAGAATATTTTTCAAAAAGTAAACAACTTAGCAAACTCAGTTTTTATTTTTCTGATGAAATATTCAATGCACAGTGACTTAGCTCGTGTTCGCAAAACAGCCGAGATAACGGTACTTTTGTTCTTTAGCGTAACATAAAAAACGATCAAAAGTGCAGAAGGTAATTTCCTTAAAATATTGTGAGAGCTGGCAATGCTGGTTGTATGACAGAACGAGGAGAGAACAAAAGAAGAAGAAGGGCAGTCTCTGTAGAAAGGTTGAAGACGACAGTTGTGAAATAAATGGTTAAACGTAGAACTGTGTGTTTTTATTTAATTTCGGAAAAGCTAACAATATTGATTGCATTTTATTGATATATTAATTGATCAGATAACTAGCATAAAGTCTCTTGTTTTTTTTGTAAAAAATGATATAAATTTTATTATGGAGTCGAAAAGGAAAGAAATCAGTGTCGGCGAGAGGGAAATCATCATTAAGCTCTGAAAGAAAGGGAAGACAAACCGAGAAATTGGACAATTGGTTGGAAGATCGCACTGCTCAGTCTATACCGTTATAAAAAATTTTAAAACTACCGGAATTATCACGTCAAAATCTCGATCTGGTCGCCCATCGAAGCTGACATCCCGTGAAAGCCGCTCAGTATTGAATGCAGTGAAGACAAGTCCACGCTTGACTGCATTGCAAATGATGTTAAGGAAAGATTTGCCAAAAGTATTTCTGTCGTTACTGCACGAAGAATTTCGAGGCGGCCTGCTTTTCATGCTAGAATTGTACGAAAGAAATCGCTTATTTCTGCAATCAATCGAAAATGCGCATTGTTTTCGCAAAGCAATACTTAAATATGCCTGAAGAGTTCTGGAACAACGTGCTTTTCTCTGATGTATTGATGTTCTGTATTTTCGGTATAACAGGACGCAAATTAGTATGGCGTAAGCGAGGAGAAGCATACAATAGGAGCAATCTCTACCCAACAGTAAAACATGGAGGTGGTGCAGTGATGGTTTGGGGTTTTATGGCAGTTTGTGGAGACAACGATGGATAAGCATATATATTTGAATATTTTAAAGCGTAATATGGAATCCAGTGCTGACGAATTGGGACTGCAAGAAAAATTTTATTTTCAACACGACAACGACCCCAAGCACACTGCGGGAATTGTGTGCACTTGGTTACTGTACAAGGCCTCCAAACAATTACACACGCCTCCACAATCACCAGATTTGAACCCTATCGAGCATTTATGGGCTCTATTGGAAATACGCAAACAAACGATTTCAAGTAAAAAACAGCTCAAAGACATAATATTAAAGGAGTGGACGGAAATAACAGTTCAGGAGATCAGTAAACTTGTAGCTTCGATAAAAAACCGTTTGGTGGAAGTTCTTAAGCGTCACGGTTATCCGACTAGTTATTAAATTGTATGAAAAATTTAATGTAAACATTGTAAAACTTTTTTATACTTATTGCTTGTAGACTTTTGATCCTTTGTTTTGCTACACAGAAGAATAAAAAAGCCGTTATCACATTTGTTTTGCGAAAACGTTGAAAGAAATTTGGCGTCAACATTTTACTTTTATTATTGTATAAGAAAAATAAAAATTGAATTGAATAAATTAATTGATATTTAAAATACATTCTTACGAAAACTTTTTTATTGGTTGCTTGTAAACTTATGACTCTGAGTGTATAGGGTACAGAGAATTTACGGAGTTTTATAATACTTCAGTTAGTTTTATAAGACATTTTCAACATCACCACTGATAGCAGACAACGAAGTACCTAACAGATATCAATCAAATTCCTGTTAAGGTCTTAGGGGGTATAGGACAGAAACCGTTCATTTGCACAAAGCGCGATCCTAAGTAGCAGCCTTTAGCTGTCGCCTGGAATTTTTAATATGTTCTGACCAGAAGTGATCTCCAACGACGAACTTTGGAGTCCAACTGGACAAACTAAAATAGACATTGAGATTCAAAGGCGGAAGTGGCAGTGGATCGGTCACACTTTAAGGAAACCAGAGCGAAACATAGCCAAACAGGCTATGGATTATAATCCTCAAGGAAGGGGTTGGTCGACCATGTAGCATGTAAGCGAGCAGTTGAGCAGGAGGACAGAGAAATAAACAAGTCCTGGCAACAGCTAAGGGCCGATGCTCAGGATCGTAGCCTAGTGGGTAGCGTGTTGGTTTTGTAATGCGAAGGTCGTGAGTTCAAATTCCGGTCGACACAATATATAATTTCAGCACATTGCGTGCTTGGATTTACCTTGGTCACCTCGATCTACAAAAATGAAAAATTCATAGAAAGAGGGTTGTGCGAAGGGCTAACAATCCTTCCACAATAAGTAATAAAAAAATGTTAAGGAACCTGAATGTCAGGAGGCCAAGGTCCGATTTGGGCTGTAGCACCATTGTAGAAGAAAAGAAGAGGTATTGAGTATGCTTTTTCCGCAGTAAATAAAACCATTTTATAGTGCGATACGGAGTAAAGAGGCAGCTGACATATGAAGTAAATTCAAATTCCTAATTGGTTCTGAAATATGAACTTATTGCGTTAAGTAATTTCGAAGATATAATAATTTGAAAAAAAAAAGATAAATAAATAAATATTCGGCCGACAACTAGTTTTTAAGATACCTCCCCCCTCTCATTTTGTCCCGCACTAATAAAAAACTGTATTTTAACTTTTTTTCCCATAAATCAATATACTCGAATGCCGAGTTTCAGCTTTCTATCTAGTAGTGGAGATATTAGCAAGCGTAGTTTTTCACCTTAATCCCGCTTCCTCTTTCACCACTCACTCACGAAATTTAGTCAAATTTCCCCTCTCAGTCTATAATCCACTCAAAAATGAATTTTCCAACTTTCGGAGATATATGTAAGTCGTTGGCGCGTACGGCGTACACACGGATTTTTTTCCTCATTTAGGCTAATTTAGTCATGAAACACGAAAGGACAAAATTTCAAGGTAGCAAATGTTTTTTTTTCTGTGTCGATTAAAATACCTAATTATTAGAATCTGCATATTTAAAAGAATAAACGTTTTTTGTAAACGCACTACAGCCCAAATCAATGATCCAAAATTAACAATCTAGAGACTACTGGTTGCTAGTAATAAAGTAAAATGAATAAGAAAAACTTTCGGGCAAAAATAAAAGAGAGAAAATTTGCAAGATTTATTTGTATTTATGTATGTCACACGGCAATAATGGCATAAGGATGATAATTGACCGGGAAGTTAATCGAATAAAATGAATAAGATCAATCAAGCAAAAAGAAAATCGCCGATCTGACAAAATGCAACAATAAGCGGATGTTTATCTTAAGACGTGGATAACTTTTTTTTTATTTATATCTAAATACAACAAAGAACTTAGCGAAATCAAAAGATGCATGCTACCTTGGAAATTAAATTTGAAAGAATTTAATAAATATAGCAAAACTTAGATCTCGATGGATTCCATGAATTGCGTGCATGACGACACTGAAAATTTTGGCATATCTAAACAGCGTACCATAAAAAAAAAACCCCACATTGCCATTCCATTGGAATATATGATAAGACCTTAAAAAAATTGTTGTCAAAATCATATAAAATCGTCGAGTGTTAAATAGTATCAACAAGAATTGCTATGTAGGAAAAGAGACACTCTTAAGGCTTCTCTGAAAATATCGCAAGACCGTCGCTTAAATTAAACAATTACACGACTTTAAACGAAAATTTCATCATGATTCATAATACGAGATGAAAATTAATTAAAATGAATCATTTTGTTAGTGATCGTCTTAAAGTTTTTGTGGTTGTGCAAAAAAGATTAAGCAAAAACTGCAAAATACTCGGCATTTCGTTCTGATTAAATCTGATATAATCATCGGAATTTTTGCGTAATCATAGAGTGAGATATTAGCTAAATACAAGAATTATTAGTTTTTATACTCTAGATGAAATCTGAAATCTGTTGGTCTTACCGTTTGTAACGCTAAGTGATAATGCTCACATAGAGTCGCCAAGTGTACAGAAATATTTGTTGTCGTTCAAAAACCTCGATTCCGAGTGACCGTCTGTTCGTCTGTCGACAACATAACTATCGAAAGCTTTGACCTATAATACTGAAATTTGTCATATGTAATTTTTGACAAAAAAAGTAACTATAAGTTCGTAAATGGGCCACAGCCCTCCCCCCCCTCCTTCTATCCCCTCCCATACAAATTTCATGAAATTTTGAAATTAGAAGAAATTGAATTTTCTCCGACACCATTTCAGCTATTGACTTCAAAATTAGGTCATAGTACAACGATGTAAATATAATTAACCTAAAAAAATATTGATCTGATCCCCTTACTCCTTCTATCACCTCCCATACACATGGACAATTTTCAAAAATGCATATATTCGGTTTGCTTACAACTAGCAAAGCTAAAAGAACCAATTTTTGTCATAATTAATATTGTTACAATTACAACTTCACCTCACTCCTTCTACCCCCTCCCATACAAATTTCACGAAATTTCGGAATATCAATTAAATTATTTTTCTTCAAAAGCTATCAACTTTAAAAATTGACAAAAGTATATTATTATAAATATGATTGATGTTAAAAAAATTGGTTTTGATTCGAATACTACTTCTCCCCCCTTTCATACAAATGCAGAATTTTGGTAAATGCATTTAATCGATTTACATTGAAACTAGAAGTAGAAACTCGAAATTTTGTCAAAATTTTTCCCTTAATAATTGGAATAAATGCTAAAAAAATATCGCCTTCACTTCACTCCTTCTACCACCTCCCATACACATTTTTGTTTTGGAAATTCGAGAAAAGTATTTCTTCTTCGAACATACGAGAGCTATCGACTTTAAAATTAGGATGATTAGGATGTTGATAAGCAGATTTAAAATCATCCAATATCTCTCACTTTCTCTACCACCTCCCATACAAATACCATAAATTCAGACAAAATTGTTGAATTAACTCGAAAATTATGAAAGCAACAAACTTTAAATTCAGTATGAAACATTTTGTATACAAAAATTACAAATCTCCCACCTCTGATTTTAACACCTCCCATACAAAAGTCAATATTCACTATTCGAAAGAATTTGAGATGACATATTTCTGGTACAATAAACTCTTTCATATTTCATCTAGAGTATCGTATGATTGAGCTTTACGCCCACTTTTTCGTTTTTTTTTTGCTAAGTGTAAGAGCTATTAATCTGGAATTTATTGTTTTGATTACAATTATAGAATACCGCATACAGTTTTTCAGAATCTTCACACTCCCTATTCCACCTCTAATACAAACTACACGAGTTTTTGGTATAAATAAATATGCCAGGCGTACGATTGAGTGTAACGCACTCTAATGAAAGAGAAATTTGTTGATTTTAAGAAATTTTGTATGGGAAGTGGTAGAAGAGGTGACAGCATTGTACTAATTTTTCTCACATCATGCTAGAGTAGCTATAAAAATCTTTTATACAAAATTCAAGCTCCAAAAATTGAATAGGTACTGAGAACATTAGTCTAGTTGATTTACTGAAATCGTGCAGTTTGTGTGTGAGGTGTTAGAAGGAGTGGAGTGGAGGAGAGTGTTTTTTTTGAGAAACAACTATAACAATCATGCAATTAATATATTTTAATTTTCAGATCAGTATTAATGTTACTGATCTGAAATTTTCAATAAAATCGAATTTTTGTAATTTTGTTAAATTGTGTCATATTGTATGGGAGGGAGTAGACCGAGTGCAGCTGTTCGCAACAGGTTGAATCAGACGCAGCAGCTGTGTTGATACTGCTTAGCACCGATCAGTAGCTCCAGTCTATGTTGAGTGGAGCGGGTGATCTCTATATGGACCGGCCACACCAGCCGATGATATAGGTTTTTTAGGAAAGGTTTTTGGGATTACGAAAAGAAATACGTTCAATTCGTGCTCAAAAGAAAGTGATCTACTTTATTCACTTTAATGCTATTTATAATAAAAAAATGCTTACAATCTAAAACTCGGGTTCATACATTGACCCGTACAAAATTTGCTTATCATAATAAAAAGACGAAAATTTGCTTATAAGAATTAATATTAGCATATCATAATAAAAAGACCTATTTATGGAAAAATGCAATGTATGTGAAATAAGTTGAATGATAGTATATCAAGTCATTTACCCTGGATAGATACGTGTGTGCCATCATTCAACTTATTTCGTTCGGAAATGAATGTAAATAATGCATAATGCACTTATGTCAGTCAGCAGGTAAGCCAACCTCACCGCTTAACTGGCGTTGTTTATGTTGATCGAACTATACCCTATGTTCAGCTTGTGAACAGCAGCTTATCGTATAATTTTTTTCGATCGTACTAATTATTCTAAATAACAATTTCAGCTCGATAGATTTCATACCTACTGAGTAAATTGATTTAGTAATATTTAAAAAAAAATGTGCAGTTTGTATGGGAGGTGGCGGAGGTAGTGAGAGGATTCGACTAATCCTTATACAGTACATTGAAACTTTGATAAAAATAATATATTTCAAATTTCAGATTAATAGCTTTCATACTTTTCGAGAAAGCCCGTTTATTGTTAAATTCCGGAATTGAGTCATTTTGTATGTAAGGGGATAGAAGGGGTGAAGCGATTTGGCCCGTTCGCTAACTTGATCTTACTTTTTTGTCAAAAAAGAAGTGTATAAAATTTCAACTTTGTAGCTCAACGCGCTCTGGAGCTAGAGAGGACACGGACGGACATTCGGTTTTGAGATTTTCAATCAATATGAACTTCTGTATCATTCATTTTTTTCTCCGAGCCTTATTTCTTACCATTACAAACTTTATGCAGCGTACTTTACATTTATAATAAGTTCATTGACAGCGGCGTAACTAGGAACAAGAGCGTCCCCCTTCCCCACCCCTCCGCGACATCCACTAGAGCCACGCTTATTGCAGTAAAAATTGTGTACATGTTTGTAATGCAAGAATGAAGCTCTGAGTAAATTTTCAGCAAATGTGTCCACTTTTTCAAGTCTTACGAAATTTATCATCTACGGATCTATCGACGTCAACTGTGAAGAATTTAGCTGACTTCTGATTCAGGCGATGTATTGCTACTATGATGGTGTAAAGAACGCGCCGAAAAACAAAAAAATCAATATTTGAATTTCGCGTGCTACAAACATTTAAATGTAGCGCGCTCGAATAACTCATTGTGCTATCCAGTTAGGACTATAGTTCTGTGGCATAGAAAAAGAGGACTGACAGGAGGCTGAGGTTCTTTTTTTTTCGGTGGAGGTGGGGCTGAAATGTGGTGAAGTAATAGGGAGAAGAAAAAAATGGACGAAGGGAAATCCAGAAAGCTCGTTGCAAACGGGGACTAATCGAATTCCACCGGAGCGGAAAACGAAGAGAGCGACAGGTAGTTGCCCAGAATTTTCATTAAGTTTTTGTGCGCAAGGAAGCTGGAAGTGGAACGCAGCCGCCGTATACTCGCCAGCATTTCATCCGGTCAATTCATTTGTCTCAATTCCAAGATCGAGAAACACCACCATACCGCTAAAATCGGCGCCGCCACCGCAGCCAAATGACAAGTAACGTGAATAAATCGTTGTAAATTGCAAGTAATCTTGTATCGTGCATTAGTTTTTGAAAATATTAGATGATATGTTAAGTAAGGCTTTTTTTTCATTTGAAATCATTTAGGTCGATTTTGCTCCATTACGGTTTGCCCAACTGTACACTGTACACTGTATAGAGTAGAAATTAAGTTGCATCCTCAGTTCGTTCATAGTAAATAGAAGACTAAAATGTTATACATAATTGAACTGAAGCGGAATCGAATTTGAATCCAAAGCTAAGATACAGGAGTAAAATAAGAATATATATATATATGTATGTCGGGAATACAAAGTGAAACCCGCCGTTTCACAATACATGGCGCCAGCAGTAAATGCTGATCAACAATGGCGGATCAGAAACGTCACATGGTAAACTTAGACATCAGTCAACAACTTCTCATCATTAGATTTGTGAAGTCATTTGCGGGAAGTTTTGCTTTTTGCCTTCAATTTAAAAAAATCTGCGGCTGAGGCGCGTTGAATGATTGTTGAAACTTACGGTCAAGGTGCTATTAGTGAAAGAACGTGTCGCCAATGATTTCAACACTATACAATGGGTGACTTCGACGTGGAAGACGAGAAGCGACCCGGAGCGGTTTAGAAGTTTGAAGACGCAGAATTGGAGGCATTACTGGACAAAGATTCATCATCATCATCATCAATGGCGCGACAGCCCAAATCGGGCCTTGGCCTCCTGAAGTCGTCGACTCTAATCGTCTCGAACCAAAGACCGCGTCCTCCAGCTGCTAATTTTTAAGATGGCTTTGCTATCTTCATCAACATAGTCTTCCCATCGCTTGCGTGGCTTGCCTACTGGCCGGTTACCACTCGCTTTGCCTTTTAGAGCACGTTTGGGGATTCTTCTGTCTTCCATTCTACATGGCCAGCCAACTGCAGTTTACGTAGCTTGATGAACGTTGAAGCTTCTGGGTCGTCGTAGAGTTGATACAACTCCTGGTTGTATCTTATTCGCCATTCCGTTCCTTCCTTCACAGGTCCCAAAATTCTTCGGAGGACCTTTTTTTCAAATGCGTTCACTGCTTTTTCGGAAGTTCGTGTTAATATCCATGTCTCGCTGCCATAACAGAGCACAGGTCGTACAATAGTTTTATATATCCGCAGCTTATTGTCCCTGTGCACTTTTGGAAGTACCGAATAATACGTCTTATTTGCTACAAAGATTCGTGCCAAACGCAAAAACAGCTTGCAGATTCATTGGGTGTGAATCAACAAGCCATTTCACATCGTTTGAAAAGCTAGGGAGTGATGCAAAAACAAGGAAATTGAGTGACATACGAGTTAAAGCCAAGAAACGTCGAACGGCGTTTTTCGCATGCGAACAGCTGCTTCAACGGCAAAAAAGGAAGGGTTTTCTGCATCGCACCGGAACTGGCGATGAGAAGTGGATCCATTACGATAATCCAACCGAAAAAAAATCGACGACCAAGCCCAATAGTTATGGCTCGAAAATCAGTATATTTGGTGGGACCAGCTCGGCGTGGTGTATTATTAGCTGCTGCGACTGGGTGAAACTATCACGGAAGATCGCTACAAAAAACAACTAATGCGTTTGAGCCGAGCATTAAAGGAAAAATGGTCGCAATACGAGGAGAAACACGACAAAGTGATTTTGCTTCACGACAATGCTCGGCTACAAGTTGCGTCCTACCCCAATCGTATTCTCCAGACATCGTTCCTTCCGACTACCACCTATTCCGATCGATGACGAATGGCCTGGCTGAGCAGCACTTCCACTCTTTTTACGAAAAATTGGATCGATTCGTGGATCGGCTCAAAAAATGAACATTTTTTTCGACGGGGAATCCGTATGTTGCCAGAATAATAGGAAAAGTTGTGGCTAGCGATGGGCATTTCTTTGAATTATAAATATTTAACTATTTTTCCACAAAAAAGGCTCAAATTTAAAAAAAAAAACAAAAAAAAACGGTGGTCATTACTTTGTACTCCCAAATATAATACGAATTACTGGCGCGGAATTAAATAAATATAAATTTGATATGAATTGTGACTAAGCCCCTAGACTTTGGACTCGGCACTTCCATCCCCTTTTCAGATAGAAGATTGAATGAACTCTCACTAATTATGGCAAATTTTGGAAGAAGGCGGTGAAGTTAGCCCACTTAGGAGTAGGTGGGCCCAGCGGATACCCTCCTTCAGTCGCGTCGGAGCTTAAGCGTTAAGTCCGAATTCTCAGTCGTCTTTCTATGATTAAACTTCCCACTATACAAATTTTCTCGTCCTGAAAACTTCTGGCTTTCTGTGTATTTTCCTCTGCGCCCTCAGCCTACATAGCTTTTGATCCTAACGATTCCTATTTCTATTTTTATTATCGATACGCAAGTTGCACCAAATTTTGTGTAATGGAGGAAATGGTAACGATCCAGACCGGTTGCCGACGAGCTAAACCGTGCCAGCGAACTCCCCATCCATTACAATCGTTGGCATTAGTTGTGTGGTAAATAATGTCTGATATTTACAAAATTGTGAATAACAGGCCGAAAACTAAACGAAACGATTCAAATTCAAAATGAGTAGAACAGGAAAATGTACAAATAAATTTTTTAGAAGAATAAAAAAATATCCTTTTACCCAGTTAGGGTAGATGATTCTTACACTTGTTAAGGAGAAACTCCGATCTTGAAGTTCGAGTACAATTTGCTATCAAATTTTAGGCACCACTGCCCTCGGCGCCCTCAAACCCTAGCGCCCTCCGCAATGTGGAGTCAGCGGGGGAGCTGCTAACGCCACTGTTTATTGATATGGTACAAAAATCACCCTTTCTATCACCTCCCACTCAATAAATAATAATTTCTTAAGATCGCAGAAATCTTTATTTCATTCGGTTTTATCCACAAACGGAAATTCTTCAAAACAATTTTTTTTTATTCAATTTTCTTTGTTTCTGGTTTATCCTTTATTAATGTATTTATTTCGAAAAAATTGGCTCATTTTATTCCGAGACGATTTGGCTATAAACAAAAGAACCAGTTTGATGTGAATAAATCACAGTTTTAAGTGAAACGTGGTCGCCAATTATTGGTTTCGGTGTTTTATCATTTCAATTGGTTATGACGCCTATTACTGCTGCGCAATATGTAACATGCAAAAGATTCGATGAATTTATCGAATTTGTTTATCTAAGTTTTTTTTTCGAGAACTTATTAACTGACCAAATGATGTTTTTGTTCTGGTGATATGAAACTACCAATTTCTATTTTATTATTGAAATACTGAAGAAGGCAGTACTTGGGCGTGTTTTCAATTAATTGAAGATTAGAAATTAATAATTATTATTATGTGAAAAGAAGAGGGTACATATATTTAAATATGTTTATACTCTAGATGAAACCTGAGAGTAAATTGTGCTCTAACGTTTGTAATAAGGCTCGTATAGAATCGCTTAGGTTATAAAAATATTTGTTATCGCTCAAAAACTCGACGAGATTTCCGTTGGCATGGAAGTTAAACGAGGAATTATTAACCAGCACAATTAAGCCAAACTTATTCGAGTAGGGGAAGTAAGCATTCTTTACCGCGGAGGCACAGTGAAACTAGCGCTACTTAAAGAGTTACCAAAAAAATTAAAAATTCGAGTTATTATGAAAGTATCTAAATTTAACATAGCTCAACATAGCTCATCATAGCGAAAAACAGAGTAGGTCCACTTTTAAATATGAGCAAAGCAATCGTTAATTTTATATTGGTATGTATATGAGCTACTTTATTGATTTGACAAAAAAGCAGTTGATTTTCAATATAAAATCACATTGACGATTTTTTTGTAGAATTTGAACAATGTTGAAATAAATTATGCAATGTTGCGCAAAGTTGTAGTGCCTGAGGCATAGTATTGAAGTGCGTAAGGGGTCGCTGGATTTCAAGTAAAAATAAAACTAGGTCGCTTTGGATTTAAAATAATCGTTAACTTTATTTACTCGGTTTTCAACTTTAATATTATTTGTTCACTATATCTTTTTCCCCAATTTACAGTCTTTCGCTTTCTAAACTTCGACTCTTTCGCTTTCCAATCTTAACTGCCTTTCATCACAAGTACTCGCTCCTTTTACACCCAGCACAACCTACGTACTAGGGTGTAGCCTAGTAAGTAGCGTGTTGGTCTATAATGCGAAGTTCAAATCCCGGTCGACGTATAATTCCAGCACACTACCTGCTTGGGTGTACATACTTTGGTCACCTCAATCCACGAAAATCACCCTTTTGTTCATGTATGTTAATGTAAAAGTTTGTTGATTTTTCGAAATATCATTTTATATTTATATGCATCAACTAGAAAAAGATAGGGTTAAGATTTCTTGGGAAAAATTGAGAAAAAGGAAAAAACACAAAGAAAAAAAAGTTTAAGTTTCTGCATCACACCAAATAGACCTAATGAACGAAAAATTCCCGTTTCTAAAAAAAATTTAAACAATTACGAAAACAAAATCATACGATATTCTTCTAAGCACTAACACAATTTTGATCGCGTGGTGTGCCATCTCAGCATCTAAGACGGACCAAAAATAACATTCCGGGCTTGTTTATAAAAAAATATATCGAAAACTGATGAAAAAAAGCAGAAATTTTATTTTTATTATTTTCTTATATACATTTTTGTTCACTTATTGCCAGGAGTAAGGTGAGCGCGACTTCTTATACAACAAATTCTAAGATCAAGTTCAAGTGAATAACATGTCGATTATTTGATCTTGAGAACATTTTTAAGTAGTCGCGTTTTCGAATTTTTGCAAGGACGTTAAAGACGTATTTTTTTTATAAAACTAAAACAAAGATAGAAATGTGGATTGCGTTTTCGAAAGCAATGACGTAAATGAATTGGTTAAAAATCAATACAAATGTAAAAAAAATGGTTCATTTGTGTTTTGTTAGATATATGTTATGGGTAATTTTAGATTATGTACATGTTTTAAGAATAGAGATGAATGAATTTCAACATTTTAGAATCCCATATCTTAAAGGAGAAAGCCTGGGCAGGGCTAAGGCTTAGAGGAAATTGAAACAGATGAGAGATATAAGTCAAATTTGTTCAAGGTGACTACGAAGATTTTTGGAACGAAAGCGGCTTTCGTAGAATAAAACTTAAGTCTCCCGAAAATAGCAGGTGAATAAATTTCGATCTGTAAAACAGTATTCTTACCCAAAATTTGGAGTATTACAAGTTTGGTAAAACAAATTTTGTAGTGTTAAGAAATAAAGTTCGAAGAAATGACCACGGTTTCATTTCTTCGAACTTTATTTCTTATCATTATCATTCAGAAATCTCAAAACCAGCAGCCTATTTTCGTGCAAAATATTTGACAGAAAGGCCGATAAAATTCATTATAGGGCCGTATATACCGAAAAGGTATTTTCGTTGAAGACGAGGTGATTTCGAACAGAAAAATTATGCGAATAGATCTCAAAATAGTTCTACTAGTGATAAATTGGCTTAAAAAGGGCAAAAATTGACTATGAAAATTCGGTGTACTTTTGAATGATCATAAATTCTAATTGAATGCGCAATTCTTATTATATTTCTTCATACTCTAGATGAAATCTGAGAGTATTATAAGTTTGCTCTAAAGTTTGTAACGCCAAGAAATAAGGCTCGGAGAAAAAAATGAATGATACAGAAGTTAATATTATCACTCAAAAATCTAAAAACCGGATGTCCGTCCGTTCACTCTCTAGCTTGAGAACGCGTTGAGCTAGAAAGCTCAAATTTCGTACACGTCGTTTTTGACAAAAAAGTAAGGTCAAGTTCGTGAACGGGCCAAATCGCTCCACCCCTTCTACCCCCTCCCATACAAAATGATACAATTGCGCAATTTGACAATAAACGGATTTGCTCGAAAAGTATAAAATCTATTGGCCTGAAATTTGAAATATATACCACCTCCCATACAAACTGTACATGTTCACTAAATCTAACACACCAATTTTCTCAGCTCCTATTCAATTTTTGGAGTAAGTATTTTGTATAAAATATTTTTATAGCTACTTTAGCATGATGGGGAAAATTTTCGTTCAATGCTATCACCCCTTCTAACACTCCCCATACAAAATTTCTTGGTATCACAAAAAATTCTATTTCATCTAGAGGATCGTAAGATTGTGCTTCACGCGCAATCGTAGCCCAGTTATGTTTTTCTGCTAACAACAAACCAATCTTTATACTAATAAAGAAAAAGGGCCGAAAAATTACCACTTACTCGTAAAGAATTCAAAATTAAATTTTTTCAGTAAAAAAATTAGCTATTTCAGAATGTGATATTATTAATAAGAACTTTTAAATTTGGGAAATTTTATAAATAGTTCCCCTCCGTGGAAAGGTTTATTTTTCGGTTATGGGAAAAAAATTAAGAAAAATTTGGTTTTTTACATTTTTGCACGAAATTGTTAATAACTTCAAAATCAATCAACCGATCACATACCCATTAAACCAGTTCCCGCACCAACGTTTTGGATTTAAGTATGTTCGAAAAAAAAATTTAAGGTTTCCAATAGCTTAGGCAAAATTGTTTTCTTACAAAACAACACATTTTCACTTAATTACGCGATTTCGTGTATACAAGTTAAAGAAACATAATAGAATTAGTTTATAGTTTTTGAATTTGACACTGAAATTTTCTTGCAAATGTTTGGTGCTAAATTTAATATTTGTAGCTTTCATGAATTCAAAGAACATTGATACATTTCCAAAATTATAGCATTTGCATGGAAGGTGGTGGAAGGAGTGGAAGGTTTCGGACGATTTTGAAACTGCATATGTGGTAAACATTCTTATCGGAAAACTCGTTGCGGTTTTCAATCCTTTTCCTGTATCTTCCCATCCCGATAAAAATCTTTCCTTCCATGGCTATGTTTGCATATTACACATAAAGGTAGAATTACCTGCAATACAAGACTTGTGTTCCAATTTTAAAGTTGCAAGCTCTCATAGCTAGGGTGTAGCCTACTAGTAGTCTTGTAATGCGAAAGTCGTGAGTTCAAATCCCGGTCGACGCAATATATAATTTCAGCACATTGCTTGCTTGGATATACCTTGGTCACCTCAATCTACGAAAATGAAAAACTCGTAGAAAGAGGGTTGTGCGAAGGGCTAACAACCCTTCCACAATAAGTAATGAAAAATATTAAGAAACCTGAATATCAGGAGGCCAAGGTCCGATTTGGGCTGTAGTGCCATTGTAGAAGCAGAAGCCATCATATATTCGAAAGGGAAATGCTTTTCTTGAATTTCTAATAATGTTAGAAGTTTATATGGAAGGATTTTTTTTCTTGTAAGCTATGATTTGTGTTATTGGCAATTTCGGCCTTTTTGTGCAATGCACAAACACAGTTACGGAGGGAAGGAGTGGGATAAATCGAGGGAAGAGGGGTGAGAACGACCGTAACGAGTGGTGGTATATTTTTCAGTTGTACTGGCTGCTACTGACAAATATATGCAGATGTTACTGACTGGCGAACAGAAACCATTTACTTCTAGAAGTGGAACTATTTCACTCTTACATCGTTTGCCTATTTTATTTCGAATAATTTTTATTGTGAGTAGTAACTGGAAAATTCATGCCTCAAAAAAATCCTACTAACTGGAGGAGGAATCGAACCCACGACCTACTGGCTTTGAAGCAACTACTACGCCGCGAATGCCTCAATAGATAGGAGTGTGGTGAATTTAACGATTTTTTTTCAACATTTATTGCAATTGCAATTATCGGAACAATTGCAATTATCCTTTCTAGTTTTATTAGAAATCGAAACAAACATTATTTTCAAACTGTGCATTTGTAAGTAAAACAAATAGGAACAGAATCCGACGTTAACATTATTCACAACGTTATAAGGGGTGCCTATTTTGAAATTAAGAAAACAAAAACGCCATGTTTATTTGAAAGGCTCTGATGTTTTTATATTAATAAAGAGTGTAGATATGGAGGTTATACATGGAACAGAATATCCGAAAAATGGCCGCCTCGTGAGTATTGGCACTCGTTGATCCTTCTGACGAAATTTTCGATGACATTTTGGCATAGTACCGGCTCAATTTCATAAATGGCGCGACAAATCCCGACTTTCAATTCAGAAAATGTTTTTGGGTTATTGGCATAAACCTTTGATTTAAGAAAATCTCAAATGAAAAAATTCAGTGGCGTCAAAACGCATAATCTTGGTGGCCAATTCACAACACCGCGGCGCGAGATAACTCTCCCTTCAAATTTCGTCTTCAACAATTCCATCGTTTCGTTCGCTGTGTGGCAGGTTGCACCGTCTTGTTGAAAGGACATGTCTTTGAGATCCATTTCAGCAATTTGGAGCCAGAAGAAGTTGTTTATCATCTCATGGTAATGAACGCTGTTGACGGTGACTGCATTGCCGCCCGCATATTCGAAGAAGAACAGTCCAATCACCCCCTCAGCCCAAAATGTGTACCAAATAGTGACTGGCGGTGAATGCATGGGACGTTCAAGGATCACTCTGGGATTCTCAGCTCCCCAAATGCGACAATTCCGCTGGTTGACATAGCTATCAAGTTCGAAATGCGCCTCATCAGAGAAGATGATTGTCTTCAAAAAATCACCATTCACTTGTTGTTGCTCTAAGATCCAATGTGTGAACGTTCGGCACTGCGCATGGACTGCTGGCTTCAACTGTTGTGTCAACTGAATCTTGGGAGTATGCAAATGCAGATCTTCAGTTGAAATTCACTGTAAACTGCTTCGTGAAAATCTCAATTGCTGAGAACTATGGCGAATCAAGGTGGAAGGATTTTGGTCAACACTTTTACGAACACCGTCAGGTCTTTTTTGGGTTTAATCTGGCTTATTCGCCTCAAATTACTGGACTAATTGGACCATTTTACGGCGATAAGGTGCGTTATGGTGACCGAAAAAGTCACGACATTTTCTAACCGTCTCCGCAAAATCCTCACCAATTCGGTAGTGGATTGCTCATGATTTCTATACGTTGTGCGTCCGTGTAATTCTTCATCACTAAGCGTCAATGTTCAAACAATACAACTGTTAAACAAGAACGCTGCACTACCGACGAAAAAATGGGGCTAAATTCAAAATAGGTGGTCTTAGGCGGTCACTTTACTTTGATCAAATTTTCAAGTCAATGGTTTCAATGGTTTTCAAGAAGAAGCAAATTTCTTGAAATTTTGTGAATTTTGTATGGGAGGTGGTAGAAGGAGTTAGTTTATTCATAGTGGAAATTTTTTTTTGAGATAGTTCACACGGAATCAGTTAGAGAATGTACGTACGTTATTTTTATCGAAAAGATAAATTCAAGTTCGCGGATGTGGCAAATTCCTTTACTCCTCTCCCATATAGAAAGAGATATTTTCGCAACTTCACAACAAGCCGATTTTCTCGAAAAAAACGGGAGCGAGTGGCCTGAAAGCTGAAATATAACAATTTGATGATAATAATAATCACTCTTTTCACCACCCCCCATATACACATTCACGAAACAAAAAAAGGCAATATTTTGCAGTACTTATTAAGTTTATCCAACTCAAATTGACTACAAAATACTTCAGTATCATAATTTGTAAGACAAAAGAAAACATAACAGAATTATGATTGGACGTAAATCCCAAGTGATACTCTAGATGGAATGGTAAAGAGTAAAGAGAAACTATGTCTGCTCAAATTTTTTCGAATAGTGTCATTTGTATGGGAGGTGGTAGAAGCAGAGAGGGAAGGTTTGTAATTTTTGCTTATGACAACGAACGTAGCATGCAAAGTGTTTCGAGCTGAATTTAAATTTTGTAGCTTTCATCATCTATACATTGTACATTGTTTTTCTTAAATTGGAGCATTTGTATGAGAGAGGGCAGAGGAAGTCGAAGTTTTTATATGATCGAAATTACTTATCAACACTCTAATCACCATGCTTTGTTACAATTTTAAATCCGATAGCTCTCACATGTTCGAAGGAGAAATACTTATTTTCAAATTCTTAATATAGAAATTTGTATGGGAGGGGATAGAAGAAGTTAAGCGAAGTAGATATCTTTATTAGCGTTTACTGCAATTATTAAGAGACAAATTCTGGCAAAATTGTAAGTTTCTACCTTTTCCAGTTACAAGGAAAATCGATATAGTGCATTTTCTAAAACTAGGCAATTGTATGGAAGGTGGTAGAAGGAGTATACGAATCAAAACAAAAATTTTCGACGTTATTGATAATTTCATTATTATACTTTGCCCAAAATTTCAAGTTGATTAGTTCGACAATTGCGAAGAAAAATCATTTAATTGAAATTACGAAATTTCGTGAAATTTGTATGGGAGGGTGTAGAAGAAGTAGGATGAAGTTGATAATTGTTTTTTTTAAATTGATTGCAATTATAATAAAAATAAAGGGACCAAAAACTCGTCCATTTGGCTTTGCTAGTTTTAATGAAAACCGAAAAAAAAATGAATTTTTTAAAATTGATCATTTGTATGGGAGGGGGTAGAAGAAGTGAAGGGATCGGAATAATATTTTTTTTTGTTAATGATATTCATTTCAATATACTTTCTCCTAATTTTCAAGTTGATACCTTAAACATTTTCAAAATCAATTTGTTTAAATTCCAAAATTTCATGAATTTTGTATGGGAGGGAGTAGAAGGAGTGGGAGATGTGGCCCGTTCACAAACTTAAAGTAATTTTTTTCCTAAAAATGATATAAAAAATTTTCAGCGAGATAGGTTGAAGCGTTCGAAGGTTATGTTGTAAACAGACAGACGGACTCGGATTCGAAGTTTTTGAGCGACAATAAGTATTACCTTCACTCCTGCTAATCCCTCCCATACAAAACGACACAATTTCACAGCCTTGTAATAAGGCAAACCGACCTGAAAACTATAAAATAACTGATCTGAAATTTAAAACATTTCATTTTTAAAACTGACTAAAATCCCCCACTCTTCCTATCATCTCCCACACAAACTGCATAATTTCTTGAAACATAATACACCTATTTTTTTAGTACTTAACAAATTTAGAAAGCACAAATTTATGAAAAAAATGTGGAAGCAAATAAAATATGATATGAAGAAATTATATTAATGCCATCACCGCTCCTCTATTTCATCTAGAGTTTTGCATGATTTGGGTTTACCTGCAATTGAAGCTCTGATATGTTTTTGGCTTCTCTTTGAGCAATCTGCGATACATTCATATATTAGCGGTCAAATAATTAATTGAAGTGATAATTTCACTAATTAGTATTACGAGTAGTGTCTGATGTGATCATTTTCATTAACACTTTTTGGGTGACCTTAAACTGACTGACATATATCACGAATAAGCTATCTAAATAGTGGACATGCAATCTAGCGTGAGCTAAAGTATTTATATGTATCATAATAGAAAATATAGCATTCGGATTAATAAATCAATCAATTCAATAAAAATTCGAGCCATAATAAAACAATAGGCCACCTTAGAGAAGAGTACCACTAAAAGTTCGTTCTAGAAACTTCAACTTGTTTATGATGCTTCACAATCAGGATTGAACAATACAGCTATGTTTGATAAATCAATACTGACAGAAGGATTGGGATTGGGTGAACTCGAATCGAACATCGAATACTACTTTCGAGTGGTTTTGGTATTATGTATCTCGTTTCAAAAAGTCATTGTACTCGGAGTTGAAAGATTACTCATTTGTGTTCAAACGCAATCGTACATTTTTTCTTCAAATTAATTCCAGAATATACAAGAAAAACCCACATATGGTATAATACCAATTCGCATCGAATCGAAAAACTTGCCCGAAAGTAGGAACTCGATTCGAGAAACATAATTCCACTATAGGATTTTTGCTCGTTTATCGAGCTCAGATAGCTACCTTATGCGAACGGGTGTCAGACAAGGCTGCATATTGTCACCAGTCCTGTTTAAAATCTTAAGTCACCTTAATTATGCTGATAGAGTGTGTTTCCTTGCACATAACCATTCGGACATAAAGTCACATGTTCGCTCGTTGCATTCTAAATGCAAAGAAGCAGAACTAAAAAAAAAGAACAAAATAAATGCGCATGGGTTCGCACAAGCACACCGATTGTTCTTAATGGACAAGATGTGGAAGAGGCGCAAGATTTTCGTCACCTCGAAAGCATGGACGGCGGAACCGGAAAGGATATTTAGGCTCGTATAAATAAAGCTCGTCAGGTCTTCTGTATTCTTTCCTCTTTCTGGAGATTAAGAGAGATCTCCCTTCGCAGGAAGTTGTGAGTATTTGATGCATGCGTCAAATCCATGTTCTTATATGGTTATGCTACATGGGAACTGACCACTCGACTTATCAAGAGGCTTCCGTGGCGTAGTGGGCAGCGTGCTTGCTTCTCAGTCAATAGGTCGTGGGTTCGATTCCCACTCCAGACGGGATTTTTTTAAGCGCAAATTTTTCAGTTGCTACTGGTGATAAAAAATTATTCGCAATAAAATGGGGAAACGGTGTAAAAGTGAAACAGTTCCATTTCAAGAAGGCCTAGATACTCAGTAGATGGTTTCTGTTCGCTTTCTATCATTCAGTCCCCCATAACATCTGCAAATATTTGTCAGTAAGCAGCCAGTACAACTGAGCAAAATACCAGCTTCTTCACCACTCGCTACGGTCGTTCTCACTCCCCTTCCCCAACCTTCCCAATCCCATTCCTTCCCTCCGTGACTGTGTTTGTGCATTATTGCACATAAAGGCCGAAATTGCCTATAACACAGGTCATTCTGTAAAAAAAAAGAGAAACTGCAGACTTTTATGGACCAATGCCTCCGACGCATCTTAGGGATATTTTGGCCAGAATTCTTCTCCAACGACGAACTTTGGAGCATAATTGGACAGACTAAAATAGGCATTGAGATTCAAAGGTGGAAGTGGCAGCGGATCGGTCACACTTTGATGAAACCAGAGCGAAATATCGCCAAACAAGCTCCCGATTATAATCCTCAAGGAAAACGTTGGATTGGTCGACCATGTAGCCATGGAAGCGAGCACTTAAGCAAGAGGCCAGAGGAATAAACAAATCCTGGCAAATAAAAGCTGATGCTTAGGATCGCGCCTTGTGGAAGAGAACTGTTACTGTCCTATGCCCTATAGAGGGTCTTAAAAAAAATTGATTGATTGATTGATCGAGCTCAAATTGAACATTGATCATTTCATTAACCTTTTTAGTAAAATCACAAGGTAGATTTCTTCTACCACCTCACACACGAATTGGCACAATTTCACAACATTTTAGTAAGGTCTGAAAAGTCTTGAAAAATATAAAAATTACTAATCTAAAATTTGAAAGATATAATTTTTATGATGTTGTTAAATATTTCTGAAATAAAAACAAACTACTTCTCCCTAACAACTCTCTCTCCACAAACTGCATAATGTTACAAAAACCAACATTCCAATTTTCTCAGTACCAATCAAATTTTTGAAACTCAAAATTTGTGTAAGACATTTTAATAACAACTGTAACATGATGTGAAAAAATTAGTTCAATGCTGTCACCCTTTCACCACTCCCCATACATAATTTCGTGAAATCAAAAAAGAAAAAAAATCTCTTTCATCTAGAATATCGCATGATTGGGCTTTACGTCCAATCCTAGTCCTGTTATGTTAAGCTTAAATTTTGTATGAAACATTTTTATAGCTACTCTAGCATGATTACAAAATTTCGATTTCATCTTGAGTTTCGCTTGGTAGGGCTCTAAACGCACTCTTAGCTCTGTTATGTCTTGATATATTTTTAGCATCGCAACAGAACAGTTTCAGATCACTTTCATGCCATCGAGACATCCTCATGGAGCACTATTTAAAAGAAAAGCAACAGAGTTGCATCAATTTTCCATGCAGATTCATGTAAGTATAATATTGAAATTGACTCTTGATGTTGATTGCTGCAAGCTAGAATTTCGTCTCGAAAATATCTAAATATATCTTCAAACTTGACAGACCTAAAGAAGACTGTGTGCCAGATATACTTTAATCTGTTTTAAAGTCTCGTAGTCCCAGTCATATGGTTTTTCTATAGAATGCAAGTACGTTCGGATCAACGATCTCTTGAGTTATACTTGAGACTCGCTCACATATAAATTTAGATAGTTTTTCGTACATAAGAAAATCATTGGTAAACATTTTCTGGCTTTGATATTATGCTGCACTGAAGAAATTGATTGATTTCTAAATGGGTAATACGAATAAAATTTGCTTAGATTCAATTTCAATGTCAGAGCCAATGAAAATTTTGCAATAATAAGCTTGGCCGAGCGTAGAAAGTGGTTGAAGCTATTTTTAAATTAGATATTTTCTTAGAAGTAGAAAGGGTTAGCATTGACTGAGTGCAGCCTTGTGGGTAAGCGTGTTGGTCTACAATGCGAAGATCGTGCGTTCAAATCCTGGTCGAAGTATAATTCTAGCGCACTGCCTGCGTGGGTATATCTGGGCTAACTCAATCTGCGAAAATGAAATTTCTTAGATAGAGGGTTGCGCGACGGGCGAACGACCCTTCTACAATAACAAATAACATGTTAAGGAGCCTAAAGATCAAGAGGCCAAGGCGCGATTTGGGTAGGGGTGCCATGCAGAATGACGAGATTGCAATATTTACTGATGGTTCGAAAATGGAAGAGGGAGTAGGTTATGGCCTGAAAACCTTGATTAGCAAATCTCTAGGCATCCACCATAATACGCCACGTTCTTCTAATCGGAGGTAATAGTTATTGCGAAAGGGGCAGAACTGGCCTTGCGTGCACGAGTAAATGGTAAGCGTGTTAGTTTTTACTCGGACAGCCAAGCCAAGCCCTCTAAAGGCCCTCTCCGCTTACAGCTGCAATTCATGTGCTTCAAACATTGTATGGACATGTTGGAAGAATTGTGGAAAATCTGCACTTTGCGACTTCTTTGGGTTCCGGGACATCGAGACATACTTGGACACGAAATGGCGGACAGGCTGGCCGGAAAAAGGGTCTGTTGCTGTCACCGTTGAGAAAACGGACAATGTTGACATTGCCTTGAGAGTTATTAAGACAATCTACGCCGACAAAATGTTAGAAAGGGAAAATTTCAAATGGTTACAAAGCTACCCGTGTAACAAAACGAACATGCTACAGGGTGGATTTGATAGAGGAAAATCAATAAAAATATTGGGACTCGACAGAAACTTCCTACGGACGCTAGTAGCTTTAGTGACGGGTCACTGTCTTCTTAGAAAACACGCAGGCTTCATCTTACAACCGATGACATTTGCAGAGTCTTTGGTGAGGAGGATGACACCATAGAGCATTTCCTCTGCCATTCGAAAGCAAATTCTCGGAGAGTACTTCTTTGCCGAGCTGATCTTCGGTCCTTTGAATCCATGAAGCCCATTAGTTTCACCGGTAGAGTAGGTTGACTAAATGATATGTAGGGAGCTCAAAAATTTCGTGGAACGAAGGGGATGGACATGGGTGGGGGTAAATATTCTTACCTGGCGGTATTCTAACAAACAATAAAGGTATAAATACAAATTTTCTGTTAAGTCGAATCACTAACATTTTAGTTATCGCCAAATCAACAAGTCAATCGGAAAGATATCGCTAACTAGGGACAAAATTGAGTTTCGTGCTGTCAAGTTTCTTGCCATACAAGGAAAAACGCCACAAATCATTTTAGAAGAAATGTCATCTGTTTACGAGGACTCTTGCCCTGGAAAAACGATGATTCATAAGTGGAATAGTTTATTCAGGCAAGGCAGAGTGTCATTTGAAGATGATAAACACTCGGGCCGACCGATTGAGGCCACTTCCTCAAAAATCGACGAAAAAATAGAGAAACTGGTTCTCGAAGATGCTCGTTAAAAGAAGAAACAAATCGCAAAAATGGTTGGAGTGTCAGATACAACCATTTTGAATATCCACCACGATCATCTCGGCATGTCAAAGGTCAGCATAAGATGGTTACCGAAAATGCTCTCAGCGGTTCAAAAACAGCAGCGCGTCAAGTGTTCACGCGAGTTTTTGCATCTTTGAACAGGGAAATTTGGTTCCGGAATGTTACTGAAGACGAAACTTCGGTTCATCATTATGAGCCTGAAGCAAAGCAGGAGTCAGTTCAAGATCTCACAATCCGCCGGAAAACCATGGCCACTATTTTTTGGGATTCAAAGACTATTTGGATGATCGACTATAAAGAAAAAGGACAAAATATCACAGGGGATACTATGCCAACCTGCTACAAAAATTAAAGTATGCTGTCAAAGAAAAAAGAAGAGGAAAGTGGACTCGAGGTGTGCTGCTTTTGCTCGATAACGCATCTGTTCACAAGAGCCACGTTGCAATGGTTGCCCTAGAGAAATGCGGCTCTTATTATCCAAATCCGACCCCTTCCGAAAACTATTTGTTCTCAAAACCGAAGAAAGAGTTTCGGGGAAGAAAATTTACTAACGACGAAGAGGTGAAGGGCAATTTTAGCCTATTTTAAAGGCCTTGATAGAACATTTTTATACTCTAGATGAAATCTGAGAGTATATTGTGTTTGCCTTACCGTTTGTAACGCTAGGAAATAATGCTCGCACAGAGCCGCCAAGGGTACAGAAATATTTGTTGTCGCTCAAAAACTTCGATTCCGAGTTGCTGTCTGTCCGTCTGTCTACAGCATAACTCTCGAACGCTTTGAGCTATCGTGCTGAAATTTGTTGTGTGTCATTTTTAGCAAAAAAGAAACTTTAAGTTCGTGAACGGGCCACATCCCCCCACTCCTTCTACCCCCTCCCATACAAATTTCACGAAATTCCGAAATTTTCAGAAATTGATTTTTCTTTGAAACTATTTAAGCTATCGATTTGAAATTTGGGTCAAAGTATATGATGTAGGTGTCATTAATATGACTGAATATTGATCCGATCCCGTCGCTCCTTCTACCCCCTCCCATACAAATGCATAGTTTTGAAAAATGCAGTTTTTCGATTTTCATTGAAACTAGCAAAGTTATAAAAACGAATTTTGCCAAAATTAATTTTATTATAATTTCAATCAGAATTGAAAAAATTATCAACTTCACCTTACTCCTTCTACCCCCTCCCATACAAATTTCACGAAATTTTGAAATTTAAAATAAATCATTTTTCTTCGAAACTGTTAAAGCTATCAACTTGATATTTTGCATAAAGTATAACAATAGAAATATCAATAACGAGAAAAAAATGTGTTTTGATCCGTACACTCCTTCTACTCCCTCCCATACAAATGTATAATTTTTGTTAAGTGCATTATATCGATTTCCATTAAAACTAGAAAAATTATAAACTTAAAATTTTGCCAGAATTTGTTTTTTAATAATTGCAATAAATGCTAAAAAAAATTATCAGCTCGTCTTCACTCCTTCTACCCCCTCCCATACAAATATCTGTATTGTAAAGCATTTCTTCTTCGAATATATTAGAACTATCGAATTTGAAATTGAATCAAAGCGTGGTGATAAGGATGATGATAAGCAGTTTCAAAATCATCTTAAAAGCTCCACTTCCTCTGCCACCTCCCATACAAATGCCTCAATTTCTGGAAAACTATGTCCAATTGAAAATAATGAAAGCTACAAACCTTAAATTCAGCACGAAATATTTTGCATACCACATTAGGTTTCATATCCAAAAATTACAAACCTTCCTCTTCTGCTTCTACCACCTACCATACAAAAGTCACTATTAATTATTTAAAAGAACTGGAGGTGACATATTTTCCGGTACATTGAACTCTTTCTCATTTCATCTAGAGTATCATATGATTGGGCCTTACGCCCAATCATAATTCTTTTATGTTTTTTAGATGGAATTAATAAACTTTATGGGAGATGTGATAAATGCATTACGCTTGTTTAATTTTACCCCCTTCCTTGTTATTCCGCGAAATATTTGACCTCCCCTCCCCCCACATGGTACAAATATCAAGATGTACACTGGTGGCCCACATACATTGGTGACCAGTCCAAATTTTACCTTACCTAGCTCTAATAAAGATTACGGAATAATTTATATACTTTACTTTCAATAATAAACATCTACACATAAATTTAATATGCATATGTTTTCTTTTGAAATTATACGACTTAAATAATAAATTGTAGCATTCTATTATTAGTTTTTAGCCTTTTAATACAACATAAAAATTCATTTCTTTTCTAAATGCACATCCTGTGCATAAAAAACCAACTTTGCGGAGTACTTCAACATTCGTTCTGGATAAACTAAATTTATCTGAAATCAGCTTGAACCGTCTTCGTCAAGCAAAGCAAAGATATTCTCGTCATCGTTGGTTTAATTATCAGGAACAGATCATCACCGTAAAATTGAAACTCCTCCCCAAGCTCAGGTCCAAAAATATACTACAAATCTTGAGATTACATAGTAGAAGAAAAACAATTTTTGTGCTACGTGTTAGATTTTATTTTTAAAATTTTCAAACGTTTTCCTTGTGTCTCCGCAAAGAGCAAACCATTTTTTTTTCTTTATAGGAATAGAAACCCGAAGTCAAAATTGAAATTGAAAGATATTCGAGAAGAATTTCAAGATTTGAGGAGGTAAAAGAAATTTTGCGTAAAATTTACGATTTGAATACATGCATTAGTGATGCATATCTTTATTTAAAATAGATTTGAATTTTCTTATTGTTTTGTTTTGGTTTCGAATTATGAACTTGTTCAGTTTCTCTTTCCACTGAAAATAAACTAATATTTCAAAAACCATGAAAGAACGAGTACATTTTTAGAAGTTTTCAGATTTATATATGAATAAAAAAAAATCGAGTTACAGTATTATGTTTCACGAAAGTCACGAGGTGAAATATTTATTTTTTAGCGTAAATGTCAGTCCAAGCTCTTTAAAGTTTTTACAAATTGCATGAAATATCAAAATTCAACAACATTATATTAAAAACCTTACACTCTTCGTTCCAATTCCTATACATACAATTTTCTAAAGAACATTTAAAAAAATTTCTTAAAAACTATAAAAACTGGAATTTCACGTTAAGAACTTAATTACAGTAAAGTATTGAGAAATTTTTAGCTCGTCCATTTACACTATTTATTTTTATCATATTCTGCTAGCTTAATATACGCATCAGTGGCGGTTTGTCAAGCACGGCAGAGTCGGCACTGTCTTTTTTTAATAATTTTGTACAATTAAATTAGCTAGGTTGTAGGCCAGAAGGTAGGGTGTTAGTTCCCCGCAGGGGATACTTACTGGTCTAGAAAGCTTGGCGATTCCAATAACTTACCTTTGGAAATTGGCGACTCCACGGACCCGAGATTTCGATCTGTAACGAGCAAATGCAGAACGCTAGACCGAAGTGGGTGGCGCAACACGTCGTTTGACCACGTGTGAGCCAAAACCTGCACAGCCCCACCAAAGGTTATCTGATACCACGTGAGTGGTGACGGAGACTCCCAACCGTGTCGTATCAGTTTGCATGAATGGAGGTGCGAATCGTGTGTCGCTCCGTAGGCTTCCAGGCAAGCCTATGGGAGCGTGTTCAGATAGGGTCGTAGGTGGTCGAATGCCTTGTCCTACAAACGTAAGCCAATTGTTCCTGGTCAATGTGTCCAAAAACGTTACGTCCCTTGAGCAAGAAAACTGTGCAATAAATATTGAATACAAGTGATATGAATGAACAATAAGCAAAAGTATATGAGTGAAAGGAATTATGTGCCGAGAAAAGACTGATACGACCGTATCAGTCTTACGCGTTACAAACGGAGTGGAAGAAAGTAGCAAATACCGGGTGAGCGAACACGACAACCAAAGTTGGCGAAATGATCGTTTTCCGGTATAGAGCGTTATAGTAGCAGCCGCGGGGAAAAAAAATTCAAGCAAAATAGTAGAATTACTATGAGCCGAGCACCAAGGTGATCATAAGAAGGAGGAGTATTGATGGAAAAAGAGAAACTGATAATACAAAAGGGCAACTCATAATTAACATGGTTAAGGTTCCTTCGGAGAACACGTGAGAGTTTAACGGGTAGTATGTCCACATCGTGAGCTGCGAAGTTTAGAACTTGTTCCTCGTTTTTCGACGTGGAGTTGCGTTACAACCGGTCGCCTTGACCTTCAGATAGGCAAAGATGTTACAAAGGTCTAGCATCCATGAGTATGAATGCCAAACTAAAAATAGGTATAAACTGCTACCGATCCAGGGGCGTTAATGATAGCTATCTAAGATACTATCCGTGTTGCTAAAGAGAACCGTGAAATAAATTCGTAATGGACGAAGGTCTCGGTCTGAGAATTCGCTTTAAACTAAATACATAGCGTGTTGGTCAACAATGCGAAGGTCGTGAGTTCGAATCCCGATCAACGTATAATTTGGTCACCTCAATCCACGAAAATTCAAAATTCGTAGATAGAGGGTTGTGCGAAGGGCCAACAACCCTTTCATAACAAATAATGTATAATGTTAGAGAACCTGAATGTCAGGAAGGCAAGGCCCGATTCGGGCTGTAGTACCATCGTCGATTAGATTAGAAATTGCATTATTACCTATTTACATATCATTGTTGCAATCTGACCACACGAAAAAAGGATCGGTCTTGCTCCAACACCAACAACGTAACTCCAGCGATTCTCGGTCTCGCTCGAAACACAGGCGATCATACGACATGGGAAATAAATGGCTGCTGAATGAAATTTGGATCGAGAGTAGTGATGTCAAAAAAGTAACTATTCGTTACGCGAGTACTCGTTACCGACCGAAATCCGAAGTAACGAGTACCGACGCAGATCTATATTCGTTACTTAAGTAACGAAATAAGCTTCCTAAAAAGTAACTGAACTGTCAAAACGTTTCGTTGCTGTTTCGTTACTCCAGTATTCGTTCCACATACAAAAAAAAAGGGAAACCAACACTTGTGCATAACGCCGTACCGCCATTCTAAAGCAAGAACGAGAAGGTATACACTTACTCTAGCTCGAGCGGCAGTCGTTACCAGTGTAAGGGTTGTGGAATCAGTGATACCAGATTGTAGAATTTTTTAATGTTCGAAGTGACAAAGCGATTTTTTTTTTATCAATTTGAGGAAATTTCCTTCAAAATGACGTTTTATTCTTATTTTGAAGAAAAATTTGTTGGACAAGATAAATTTGTAAAATATTGAAAAGATTTACGTTAGTGTGTGAAGTGATTTTCTACTTAGAAGAGGGATAATTAAAAAATCGAACTTGGCATCATTGTGTTGATACACGTATGAAGTCAGAAGCGATTTTTTGATGCATATAGTTACTGCATGGGGTACTACAGGCAATTTCTTCTATTTGAATTTCTGATTTAGCAAAACTGGCTTACCCATCTCTGCAACATGATATTACGCTCATTTGAAAAGTAAACGAGTACCTAGTAACGAATAAAATGTATCGATTATTTTCCTTAAAGTAATGAATAGTTACTGGTACCGAAAAGTAAGAAATTTCGAAGACGAACATCGGCTAGCCGGTTCTGTTTTTTTTCGTGTTTTAACACCTATTGCTATGGGGATCGATTTAATATAACCATACGAATGTGACACTTTTGATAAAATAAGCACAGTTGATTCATTTCTTTTTTTTTATTTGGTCCCATTTGCTTTCTATTGATTTCGTGAAAGAAATATAAACATTTAAAAAGGTAGCAGTAGTTAGCTAACTTTTAAGTAGCAAGTGCAGAATTTCACCTTTGCCAAAGTTCATAAGTTTAGGCATATCGTTTAACCGACAGTTAAAATCTAAATTCATGAAGGCTAGAAACAAAGTTGTGCTACAGTGTTATCGAAGAAGAAAAAAATCGGTGTTTGCTATCCAAAAATTTTTCCATGCGATTTGCACATATTCATTTCAAATCACCTTATCTTCAACAAAAACGGTTATTTGGTAGTCACGGCCCCTTAAATACGAAATTTTTGACTTCACCCCTCAATTCGAATTAAGAGTTTTTCCTCGAAGAATGAAGAATGTTTTTAATTCGTCAGGTATTCTTTTAAAACCTTTCTGTGCATAGAACAGTGAAACCATTCAGCCAAAGCAGGGAAATGAAAATGCTTCTATTGAATTGTATGGAATCTTCTAAATGATTATTTTCCATGACTCCCGCAAATGAACTCCTGCCTCCTGCTTTGAGAATCGTTGCTTTAAAGAAATTGATGCGACATTATATTCTCCGTGTACTAAAAATTTTTAGAGCTAGTTTTTTTTTACAAACTAACCCTCTTCTGATCATGTCGAGTTTCTTAATTGTGCTGTCAACTTATTGATTTTCAAATATTGACGACTCTACTGAAAAGTTGCCAAAAACTTTTAAAAAAAAAAAATTAAAAATGAACTCCACTGCATGGAAGTACATAAGGAACATGGGTATGTCTTTGTATTTATAAATATTTGTTTAAATCATTTATTAATCAAATATAATGGTACAGTACATATTTATTTGACTATTACTTAAATTGAATCGTTACGGCGCGAGGTCATTGACAAAAGAGGACTGTTTCCAGGTGCTTGAGAGCGTGAGAAAATTCGGCTCCATTAGGGCCGTGTAAATCAAAATTTAGAGCGTCGCCGAGAATTATCGGCATTTCATAATATCGATATTCGTCAAGTTCCTTAAATAAATCTTTCAGCTATGGCAGCAAATTTAGACAAAATACTCAGGTATTTCTTTTATCGAAGTATGGCGAAATGTAGACGGAGACAAGTAGGGCGCGTTTTCCATTTATTGTCGTCTTGACAGAGCAAATATCGTAGACACCGTCGTGAGCGTGTAGACATATATATACATAAAAGTGAGAGAGATAGACTCATAGTTAACTTTCTCTCTATCTTCTGCAAGGCACGCGATTCTGAGCAGCGCGACCCACGACTCTTCTGGTGTTATGTTCGCCTTGACGACGCAGAATCCAACAGCAACAGCATAAAACTCAAAACCCGGGCAGCCAACAAGTGAAAAATCCCACAAAACGAGCTCCGACCAGCAGGCGCCCATAATCTCAACCGAGCAGTAGGCAAAAACAATGTCGACCATCTCAGCAAAAAATCTGGTCAGAAATTTCACAATTTTCATATCGAATCTGAGCAACCCGGCGACCATATTTCTCCGTGCATGGTATTTCAAATTCAATTCGATATGAGAAAAATGCGGATTTTTCGACCGGCTGCAAGCGCATGCGCAGTGAGTCGACTGAAAATTGTTCGAGAGGAAAAAATAGAGAGAGAGACAGAGAGGACAAAGGCTTGAGCTACGATTGTTTGCTGTTGATGTATGGCCACCGGGTTGCTCTGACTCGATTCGGTATGAGAATTGTGAACATTCTGACCGGATTTTTTCGAACCGACATTTAGAGTTGGTCGACATTTCATTGGTGGCCTACTGCTCAGTGAAGACTATAGGCGCCTGCAAGGAGGATATATAAAAGGAGTACCTGATAGTCTGTCTCATGTGGGAATATTTTTTGATTCGGAAATTTTCGAAAATTGTGTCCAAGCTTAACTTGGCTTCAAACTTTTACAAAAAAAATACAATAATTTGTATTCTTTCTTGGTTGCTAATATTCAGTCAGCAATAAAGTAATTTTCAATACAATGGTGTTTGCTGTTTCATTTCAGGAATTTTTATTTTTTCAATTTTTATTAGTTTTGGTTTGTGTTTAAGCTAAGTACTTTAGCAACGGACAATTTAACGCGGGACAGAGACTTACTTTGGGTTTAAGTATGTCAAACAAGGATAGCGAAACAATTTTTTCGAAAATTTGACAACTGTTTCGAACAATTTATCGTGGGAAAGAGTTAGTTGCAATATTTTTAAGTGTGGCAGACAAAGATAGCGAAACGATTTTTTTCGAAAAATTTCGAGCATTTCGGTAGTACGGGAGGGAAATACATTCATTCCCATTGTGCTTACAAGGCAAAGCATGCTCATAGTCACTCCTTTTTATATATCCTCCTTGAGGCGCCTGTTAGAGAGATAAACTCTCGGTAACGAATTTTGTGACGCACAACATTTTTCGTGAAGTCCAGCTATTAGACATATCCATAATAGCTATTATGTCAAAAATATCTCGATACATAAATATTAAATACACAGAATATACTCTAAGATGTTATCTAGAGTATAAAAATACAGTCTACAAATTCTGTGGAAAAGAAGTGGTAAAAAAAATTGCACTTAACAATTTCCTACCCATACTTATTCAAAACATTCATTGTTAATTCGAAATGGTTGCTCATCAATTTGAAATATTTGTTTATAAAAAACAAAGATTAACATATTAACTTTGTTTCATAGCCGATTCAATTAAACGATTTAGTATAAAATCTAAAAACAATAATATTGATTACCTTTTTTCAATCGTATTTCGCTGTTTTGAATTCGATCCTGCTCCTTCACCTTGAAGAAATGAGGTTGTCGCATCTTTAACATTTGTTTTCGGTTTAGTTTCGCCATTAAAATCGCCACCACCATTTGCAAAAGCTTGTGGTGAATTGGTGAGATTCGATTTACTGTCGAGACCATTATTCATCCAAGCAGGTTGCATATTTGTGACGGATGAAGGCACTTTTGGCTTATTAGTAGTATCACTTAGAGGTTTAGTAGGAACTGTCTTGGGAGGTTCAGGTTTCGATAGAGCCGGTTTTATTTCAGGAACTACAGCAGGTTTCGTTTGTGGCTCTGGCGATTTTGGTACAATCGGTTTCGGTTCAGGCACTACTGGTTTTGGTATTTCAATTTTCGGTTCAATAACTGGAGTTGGAACTACGATCGGTTTCGGTTCCGGTTTTGTTACTTTAGACGCTTCATCAGCTTTCGGCTTTGTTTCAGGCACTTTCTGTGGAACTGTTGGCACTTCAGGCTTTTCCGAAATAGCCGTTGGTTTCGGCTCAATTGCTTTATTTCCGGCATTATTATTACCCTTAAAAATATCGAAGAGCGAATTCCAACCAAGGCGCTTCCTGTTTTTTAAAAGAAATAAAAACGAAAAAAAATAATAAGGAAAAAAAATCGACTGGATCTTGAAACAGAAAAATAGAATAGAACCAATACCATAGTTATACAGAAGAAGTGATTAGAATGCAAAAATATGGGTGGGAAAGAACGCACAAAAGATTTAAAATCAAAACCATAGTTAGTATTGTATATAACTAGCAATATAAAATAAAGCAAATGAATAATGTTAGATGAAAATAGGGAAGCATTTCCTTAGTTAGTAGCGTGGTCTCCAGTGGTTTTTAGATGGGAATTGTTGAAGAATTTCACGATGTTCATTTTTTAAGTCGACTGTATGCCTTCATCAGCCCATCATCCGCGTCCAGTATTTTTCTCGACTGATTTGCTTAATGAAATTTAATTGGCTCTACGTTCCATTAGAATAAAACATCGCCTTCATGACATATGGGTACGTCTCTAGTGTCAAACTTTTATCCAACTAACTCTCTGAATAAATGTACATAAATTTTAACGCAAACTAAAGATGCTGGCTAGCAAACGAGATGCATATTTTTTACGTTAAATTGTTTTCTTGTTTTTATTTCTATGTTAGTATCGACCGCATATGGCCACCATGCATTCTGAATTGCTTAGCAGTGGTTAGCTTGGCTGCATTTCAAATATTCGCAGAAGAACACTTATGTTTTCTTAAAGAGAAAATTTTGTAGACGGGTCGTGTTCCTAAGTTTCTTCGATATTTACAGCCAATTTCGCAATAAATGAAATATGCATGATCATGAGAATACAACCTATACGACTGAAATGGCACAAACAAGATACAGAGGTTTGCAAGTGGTTACGAGAGAATCTATAAGTAATTAGCACTATAGGACTAAAGCTAGCTAGGCTACGCAAATTACTCGAATTTTTTTATGTTCGCTAAACAGCTAAGCACACATGTAAAATTTCATGTGCGGTTAGAGAGTTGACGTCAGAAAAGTAAAACAATAAATTAAGAAATTTAGTATTTTGCACTAAATACTTGAGTTCGATGTGTAACACACATGTTATAATGTGTGTTTGGTATTCAACATATCCAAGAAATAGCTTCGTTAATAGTTATTGGATATTTAGTGAAAGAGCTCTAAACAGTTAATGAATTCTTCTTAGAAAATATTATACAATTCCAATATAAGATAACTACCACTCTTAATGTTTTTCAAATTAAATTATTCACAATACAGTTGTCGATTGCCAAATAAAAAAAATAAATTATTACACTTATGCAGCATTTAGATATGCGAAATCCGAATCCAATCTAATACCATTGACACATAGCGCAGCTAAATTATAATTTAGGCCTAAATTATCATTAAACGGCTGTGTGTCACACGCTAATTTAGCTAAATTACCAAAATAGTAATCATTCATCAGCTAAATGATCTCAGCTAAATCATCGCATTAGCTAGATCCTCTCATTTTTCTTATAATTTAGGCTATAACGATGAAGATTGTGCTTCATAAAAGTTTTTTCGTGCAAAAGAGAAGAAGAAAAGTCATTTTCTTATAGCTCTGACTTATATAAAATCTTTCAAGCGTGATTTAAAAGCCCAGCTATTAAAAATGACTTGCAAATGATTCTAAAAAAAAAGTGTGAGTGTGAGAAAATGGCTCTTCTTAATTAGCAAAGTGCTATATGTCACCAATCTACTAATGACGAAGACGGGCTTAATCACGAATTAGCTAAATTATAATTAGGACCGCTATGTATCAATGGTATAAGAAAGCTAAGCCCCTTCTCCCATTTCAAATCCATATAAATTGCACCCCATATTTTCAAAATGAAAGAAATTTTTATTTAATCGACTTGAAAACTCAGCTTGGTAATAAGAAAATGAATTAGTTACATGAAATTGTTGAAATCCCCTTACTCCTTTTTAGCACCTCCCATACAAATGCCATAAATTTAAAAAAAAGAAAATGTATTAATTTAATAAAGAATCATAAATGCTATAAACACGAAAATTTCTTATATCAATCGCAATTAAATTTTAAATAATTTCAATTTTTCGTCACTCACTCCCTTAAAAAATGCCCGAATTGCTAAATTTTCTAATCTAATTCTTCCTTGGTAGAGATATTTTTGAAATTATTTAAAAGTTAAGTTTTTGTACTCTAGATTGGTATATTGATGGCTATATTGTGTTTTCCTTGCCGTTAGTAATGCTAAGAAATAATGCTCGCACAGAGTCGACAAGTCGCTCAAAAATCCGATTTCGAATGACCTGTCAGTCTATCTGAAATTTGTTTTATGTCATCTTAAGCAAAAAAGAAACTTTAAATTCGTGAACGAGGTACATCCCCACTCATTTTATACCCTTCTATGAAAATATCATGAAATTTCGAAATTTTTGAGAAATTGATTTTTATAAGAAAAGATTTCTAGATTTCACACTGTTACGCTTTATTATTTACAACGTGGGTTCGAACGCAAGCACACCGATTGTTCTTAATGGACAGGATGTGGAAGAGGTGCAAGATTTTTGTTATCTCGGAAGCATTGTCAGCATGGACGGCGGAGCCGAAAAGGATGTTGAGGCTCGGCTAAATAAAGCTCGTCAGGCCTTCGGTATCCTTTCCCCTTTCTGGAGGTTAAGAGAGATCTCCCTTCGCACGAAGCTGAGTTTTTGACGCGTGCGTCAAATCCGTGTTGTTATATGGTTGTACTACGTGGAAAGTGACCGTTCGACTTACCAAGAAACTACAGACTTTCGTAAACCAATGCCTCCGACGCACTTTAGGAATATTCTGGCCAGAAGTGATCTCCAACGACGAACTTTGGAGTACAACTCGCCAGACTAAAATAGGTACTGAGATTCAACGGCGAAAGTGGCAGTGGATCGGTCATACTTTGAGGAAACCAGAGCAAAACATCGCAAAACAGGCTCTGGATTATAACCCTCAAGGAAGACGTCGGGTTGGTCGACCATGTAACACATGGAAGCGAGCAGTTGAGCAGGAGGCCAGAGGAATAAACAAGTCCTGGCAATAGCTTAAAGCCGATGCGCAGGATCGCGCCTTGTGGAAGAGAGTTGTTTCTGTCCTATGCCCCTATAGGGGGTCTTAACAGGAATTTGATTGATTTGATTTGATTTACAACGTTTTGGTCTCTGCTGAGACCTTTATCATGTTTCAAGGTTTCAGCAAAGACCGAAACGTCACAAATAATAAAGCGTAACAGTGTGAAATCCGGAAATGTTTCCTTTCAATTCGAAATGCACTGTGAAAACATTCATCAAACCAAATTGAAAAAAAAAAATAATAATAACGCCAAAGAATACTGATCCGATCCCCTCACTCCTTCTACCACCTCCCATACAAATGAAAAATTTTGAAAAAAGTATTTCTTCGATTTTTATTTAAACTAAAAGCAAAGCTAAGGCAACGATTTTTTTTATTATATCCTAGATGAAATTTGAGAGTATTATAATTTTGCCACAACGTTTGTTACGCTAAGAAATAAGGTTTGGAGCAAAAAATGAATGATACAGAAGTTCATATTATCACTCAAAAATATCAAAACCAGATGTCCGTCTATGTCCTCGTAAATGCATTTAATCGATTTCCATTTAAACTCGAAAAAGTAGAAGTGTAAATTTTTGCCAGCATTTGTTCCTTAAAATGTAACCAATTTCAAAAAGGGCGTATGCCGGCTTTTACAAAATATACCTTTTGCGCCAGTTTGTTATCCTCACATATAGACGCATGTTCCATGAGCGACAGGGACACATATTTGTTTCCAAAGTGGAACAAAAATGCACGTCTTTCACGAGTGAATTTAGATCTCCAGAGAGATGAGACCTTTTCCAAACTATTTGAAGATCTAACGTACATATGTAAACTTTTTGGAATGGCCAACTGCAAGAACTTCAGGAAAACATCGAAGAAGATTTTTGAATAAATTTTTGTGTCAATTTTTTTTTTCATATATATATTTTTTTTTTACTTCTTTTAATGCAGCCAATCTATACATATAAATATAATTGTAGTGTCTGTCTGTTATTTGTTTAGAAATGTCAATAAGTTAGTTTTCTGCTTTATTTTAGCAATAACTAAGCAGAAACACACGTTTTTAAAATTATTCTCTGTCTGTCTGTCTGTCCGGCTTTAACGCAAAAACGGCTGAACCGATTGTAATGAAACTTTCACAGTTTATTAGGTATGATTCGAGATGTAATCTGCGTTAGGTCTTATTTCAATACCCCACGCCTTCTACCCCCTCCCACACAATAATCAAGTTTTCTTAGAAGCTATAAGAGCTCCTAATTTAAAATTTAAAATCTATTATTTCTATTATAAATGCAATCTTTTGGTATACAAATTATGTGAATCCCTCTACTCCTTCCACCACCTCTCATACAAACTACACTTTTTCATGAAACACTATACTTAAATTTTTTAGTACGTATAACTTTCATCGAGCTAAAATTTTGTATCGGGAAAAAATTAACCAATTAGCTTCACTCCTTCTACCCCCTCCCATACAATGTGACCCAATTCCGCGACTTTTCAAAAATTAGATTTTCTTGAAAAGTGTGAATGTCACTGATCTGAAATTTAAAATACATCAATTACATGATGATTATAGTTGTTTCTCAAAATTACTAAGAACCCCTACTCCTTCCACCACCTCCCACACAAACTGCACTTGAAATGTTATTAATCAATTTTCTCAAATGTATAACTTTCAACGAGCTAAAATTTTGTATTAAATCCTTAGTTAGCATTATTATTAATATCGGGGAAAAAAATTAACCAATCAGCTCCTTCTACTCCCTCCCATTAAGTGTGACACAATTCCACAACTTTTCAAAAATTCGATTTTCTTGAAAAACGTGAATGTTACTGCTTTGAAATTTAAAGTACATCAACTGCATGATGATTATAGTTGTTTCTCAATAAATCACTAAAAACCGTATACTCCTTCTTCCACCTCCAATGCGAACTGCACAGTTTCACTAAATGCAATACAGTAATTTTCTAAATACCTATTCAATTTTCGAAGCTTAAATTTGTTACAAAACATTTTTATAGCTTGTGAAACAAATTAGTTCAGCGCTGTCTCTCCTTCTAGCACTATCCATACAAAATTTCTGAAGATCACAAAAATTTTGATTTCATCTATCGTATCGTTTGATTGAGCTTTACGCACAATCGTAGTCCTGCTATGTTCTTAAGCTTAATATTATTTTATTTGGCCCTTTTTTTAATCAACACAAACTACAACTACATAATTTCCTTAACGCTCTTCAATATGTACATGATCTCAAAGCCTGTCCCATACAAATATGAGTATCATGGTTTCTTGCTTAATAATTTATGGTTCTGATCCCAACACATTTTTTTGCCCCATCCCAGGATTAAGCTGAAATATGAGTTAAGAGAATAACTCCCTGCGATTGGAAGCAATAGAATGATTATTTGATTCCGCAGCAGAGTTAAATTTATAGGTGTTGTCTAAAGTGCTGTCATCTGCAAAACTATGGATTGGATTGATAGTAGACGACAGAAGGTCGTTTATGGAAACTAAGAAAAGTATTGGAGATAAAACAGAATCTTGAGGGACGCCGGAATCAAATTGGTAGGAGGAAGAAGTAACGCCATCTAATACTACTCGTATAGTGCGTTCAGAGTGGCAACTCTCAATCCATTGAACAAGGGTATCATTAAGGCCAATGGCCCTAAGCTTAACTACGAGACTTTCGTACCAAACTCTGTCAAAAGCTTTTGCAATGTCAGAAGAGCAAAAGCATGAGTTCCAGCACTCTGTCAAGTAGATCAAAAGATCGACCGTCCAGAACGGAACCCATACTGATGATCATGGATGAGCTGTTTATCCTCCATATATTTGACGATTTTATTATTGAAAGCAGTTTCTATTACTTTCGAATGCACTGAAGTAATGGCTATTAGGCGGGGTTACTAAAAATTAGAAAAGAACGTAAGACCTGTAAAGAACAGAAATTCAATCCATTCTAAAGTTGTATTCCAATGTTGTCGGTCGGATGCAACTAATGCAAGCGATATAAAATTAAAACGGGGACCGTTTTATCACCGGGTTGCACTGTGTATATTTGCAGGACATAATCTGGAAATAAAGCAGTATATTTCATTTGTTATTTGAAAATCAGCTGAAAATCGGTGCTATTTTTTATAGCCCACCAAAGCCCAGACAAATACAATATATCGCATAAATTCAATCTTACAAGAATTCTTAGACCGTCCCACGTCATACATATCGATGCATGGAGCCGTATTTCTCGGTATACGACCTGTCTAGTAGTAACTCTTAGCAACCTACCTCTATACTGTCTGAAATTCATGATTCGAGTTTCGCTAATCTTGTGTGCAAAAAAAAAAACCATTTCATTTTTCGGCTTTGAAAATCGCTGAAAACGAATTGCAATGCAAAAACGAAATTGCACGACGGCTTGAACTTCTTATTAATTTCTTTTCACGGCCAACCACTTTCGTACCTGGCAGAAAGCTCTGTGCAGCTTGTACCTGTCTCGCGTGAGTCATAGCCGGCAAATAATTTCGCTAATGAAAACCTGAATTAAAGTCACGTGGTGATCAATTGTGGTTCTGCAGCGACTCGGAGAGAAGAAATATCTGCATTCGATAAAGGTGCCACGAAATGAGCGGCAGAGAATCGCATATTGGGGAACGTCTCCTCGCCCCATACCTACGTTCTTAGCTGCACGTAGGTATATTTTGCGCGAGCAATCTTACAACTACAGCTAGAATTGATTTATTCGCGCTAAGATAAGATTGCAAGTTCAGATTGGGCAAGAAAAAGATAAACGTTTCGAACTTTCGCGATATAAATAGGAGCATATCAAGTGCATTACTCAAGAGCCGCGGGAAATCGTCTGAGCGTCTAACGATTAAGGCTACTTTTCTGGCTAGTTACTGCCCCCGATATGAGATATATGGGACAATGCAAGACGACTTATCTTTTGATTATAGATAACAGAACATAATGGTTTTGTTAGAGTACTGCCTGCTCTCCAACCGATTAACAAGTCATATCTGTTTGCAGTGGTCAAGGTCACTTTAAGTGACCTAGACGCGAACAGATCGCCAAGTTCATCATGCACAGCGCGTGTATTTTATATTTGCAGTTTTTTTTTGCTATTTGGAAAGCTAATTTGGATGACTTTTGTTATATAATCTGCACTTATAGCGTCGATGTGTGCAGCATTGTGTATTTATAGTTTAGAGAAGAGGTGCAAACTTTAATTGTTTCCAGTATGAGTAATAATTATTGTCATTCGTCCATGAATATAACTTAAGATTTACAATGATCAAAATTATGCTAATAACAAAATCGTTCGGTCGGGGCAAAAAAATCTGTACATTGAAGATTTTTTAGAATGGATTGGATAACACAACTGTTTATATAAATAAATTGCCAACAAGTCGGGTGCAACTTTATTATTTTTGGGACAAGTTGAGGATGCATAGAAAGTCAATATGCACGTTAGAGTGGTTAAGGAAGACTAAGCGGAACTCCCTTTCACAAATGAAACCCACTTTCACCCCATTTCAACCCAACCCCATTTCATGGCAGGACTGCTGTCAATTGAACACTTACCAGGGTGTAAATATAAAACCGGAATTTTTTTGCAAAAAAAAAAAACACTTATTGGTTGGAAATGAAAACGAGTATTTTATTCAAAGTATAGCCCTTCGCTAGCTATACATTTTCCCCATCTCTCTGATAATGTGTGGATGCCTCGCCAAAAAAACTATTGGTCTTTTGATGAAAACCAGTCATCGAGCCATATTCGTACATTTTCGTAGGAAGTTAAGCGCTGCTCAGCAAGTGCGTGTCCCATCGATGCAAACAAATGGTAATCAGACGGAGCCAAGTCTGGTGAGTAAGCGGCATGGGAAAGAATTTCCCAACTGAACGACTCTTATCATTTCCTTGACCAGTCTTGCTGTGTGTGATGGTGCTTTGTCATGAAGCAAAATCACTTTGTTTTTTCTCTGCTGGTATTCTGGGAGTTTTTCACTCAAAGCTTGATTCAATGCAATCATTTGTTGTCGGTAGCGTTCAGTGTCTACGGTTTCACCAGGTTTCAGCAGCTCATAATAAATCACACCCTTTTGATCCCACCAAACGCAGAGCATTGTTTTCCGGCCATAGCGATTTGGTCTTGCAGTTGATGTCGGTGGTTGGCCTGGAGTTACCCATGATTTTTTCCGCTTCGGATTCTCAAATAAATCCACTTTTCATCGCCAGTCACAATTTGATGAAGAAATGACTTTCTTTTGTATCTGGCGAGCAGCATTTCGGAAGTGGTTTTTCTGTTTTCCTGCTGTCTTTCGTTGAGATCATGTGGGACCCATTTTCCCATCTTGTGGATATTTCCCATGGCTTTCAAGCGTATGGCGACGGCTGCTCGTGTTACGTTTAACTGATCTGCCAGTTGTGGTAGCGTTTGAGCGTCGTCCTCATCCAACAATGCTTGCAATCCGCTGTTTTCAATCTTTTTCGGTGGTTTTCCACGTTCTTCGTTTCTCACGTGAAAATTTCCACTTTTGAATTTTTTAAACCACTCAAAGCACTGTGATTTACCAAGAGCATGATCACCGTAAGCATCGATGTCCGATGTCAAAACAAAAAAATTGCGCCACTGACGCGTGTTCACAATAACCACTCATTTTCAAGTTTCTACCTTAAAATTTAATTCAAAAATTTTCAGTTTATGTGTTTTTTCATTGCACGTGAAACACTGTGCACGTTAGACCAGGGGGGTCGATGCATAACAATTCTGTAATTTTTATTATTTTTTCTGTGTGTACAACAAACATGAAAAATTTAAACTTTGTATCTTTCACCAGATCCATAAAACAATCACTCAAAATTTTCGACATCTTTGCTTACCTCCCCTTATACCATCCGTCGTAAAATTCTTACCAAAATTAAGGATTATGTAGTTCTATAATTTGAGGAAATTTCAATTTGATATCTGCACTCAGTTTTGAGATATAATGGTTTGAAATGTTGGAAAGTGCACCATTTTTGAAATGCTATGTCCATATTTTATATTTTTTTCGTATTTCGCTAGTATAGTTTAATATATGTACATACGTTCCAAGTTTCAATTACATAGCTTAAGGAAAAGCCGAGATATTGATTTTTAAGTGTTTAACGAAAAAACAAAATTTCAGAGTAGCAAATTTTATTTTGTTTTTCCAAGCCGATCACAATATTTCATTATTAAAATAATAAAGTAAAATTGGTATTGCACATAGACAAAAAGCCGACGACCCAATACATCAACAGATAAAAGACGATGTTTTGACAATTTATTGTAAAATATTATTTTTTAAGTTTTCTAAACTTCGATATTGTGGCATGTGGTTCCAGCGAGGGTATAGCGTAGCGGGTAGCATGTTGGTTCACAATATGAAGGTCGTGAGATCAAATCCCGATCGACGCATAATTCAAGCACGCTGCCTGCTTAGGTATACTTTGGTGACCTCAATCTTTGGAAATCAAAAATTCGTAGATAAAGGGTTGTTTTACGGGCTAACAACCCTTTCACAATAAATAATGAAAAATGTTATGGAACTTGAAGATCAGAAGGCCAAGGCCCGATTTGGGCTGTAAAAGTGGGAGCATGTGCTTCTTAAGGCAAATGCACAAAAGCACATCGTTTTAATCACGTCAGAACAGAGAGAGGTTTACGTGGCCTTTATTCATCCAATGAGCTTTTATGAAACCTCATATCTTGAATGGAACTTTATCTGCATCAATTGGCAGAACGGATCTTAGTCAGGGCGGAAGCTAGCACTTAATTTGAAGTAGAGAGGTGGGCACAACAAGGTTTGTGAAGGAGTTGAACAACAAATACTAAGGATAGCAATTTACTAGCACCATGAGTACCTAGAGATCATGCCTGTAGCCTATTCTCAGTAAAACTAGTAGATGTAAGCTATCATCAGATCCCGAATACCCGTGATAACGAGAACCCTCCGATTAGGCTCGTAACTCGAGGAGTTACTTCCAGTTGAGTTCCTCTTCAACTCGATACTTGTAGCCCGCATAGAGCCGATTAACCTAAATACACAAGGTTTTCGCACAGTATATGCATCCAATCTTCACACTTCCCACCCCCTTTTAAATAAATATGCATTTATACTGCTTTGCCCTGTAGCTCAGACAAATATCAAAATCTAGGTTTCCCCAGCAAACATACGTCCCTGATATACACTCCGCGACAAAAATGTACGACACCCCTGAAATTTTTCCGATTCTCTGAACTAATGTGTCATGTTGTAAAATTCGTTTACCTGTTGAAAAGAACCTTTACTAATAAATCTGTATGAGTGATGCACCAAGAATTTTTCCCAAGAATATTTCTACAAGAACCAAGAATTACCAAGAATTTTTCTACGTTTATTGAAAAACTGGTGCGACAAAAAGATACGACGATGTTATCAGTATTTATTCTAAATTACATCTTTGTGCAGTATTTTGAGTATTAAGGATTCTTTTTGTGCTAAATATTTGATTAAAATGGGTCGTGGGAAAAAAAACTTACTGGTAGTGAAATACAAATTATTATAAAATTAAGAAGTGAAAATATAAGTATTGCTAAAATAGTAAAAATATTAAACAGAAGTAGGAGTGCTATCGCGGCTTTACTTCAAGACCCCGAACATTAGGAAAGAAGACCCGTTCTGGAAGGTCTCGAGCGATTATTGATCGGAATTCACGTTAAATTTTGAGAGTAGCGTCAAATTCTGCAGGAACTGGGAGACAAATAGCAGAAAAAGCGGGTGTACAGACAAATGTACACAACGTACAACGCTTCATACAAAACGCAAAGCATCTTAAATGGAAAAAACTAAAAAGAAAACCGCCGCTTATTAAGCAACATATAGCAAACAGAATGAAGTTTGCACAACAACTCCTTAGATGGAAAACGCGGTGGCGACAAGTAATTTTTTCTGATGAAAAGAGATTTACATTGTATGTACCAGATGGATGGTGTTATTATTTTCACGATTTACGGAAAGATGAACTCTAAAATAAACGAAGACAAATGGGAGGTGGTGGAGTAATGATTTGGGCTGCTTTTGGCTGCAACGGAAAAACGAATATACGGTTTATAAAGGGGAAAATAGCAAAGAATACATTAAATTATTGAAGGAAGGAATACCGATACCAATGCAGAGAGAATTCCCGGAAGAAATTGTATTTTCCAACAGGATAATGCAGCAGTACACACAGCTCGCGCAGTAAAGGACTTTTTCGTCGCCAAAAATATAAGCGTCCTCGAATGGCCGACAAGATCACCAGACCTCAACATCATTGAAAATGTCTGGGACAATTATCACGAACAGTATATCGAGGAAACACGCAGTATGCAACATTGGGGGAATTGGAAAAAGCAATTACAACTACTTGGGCGTTACTTCCTCGAAAATATATAAAAAGTCTATATAAATTTTTACCCAACCGAATGTTAGAAGTAATAAAAAACAAAGGAAAAAACACACATTATGAATTAAATAAATATATTCTATTTTTTTCACACATCACTTGGTTTAATTTTAAATTTCTTATTTGTTTGTCGCACCATTTTTTCAGTAAATGTAGAAAAATTCATGGAAAAATTAATCAATTGGTAAAAACATCACTCATAGATTTCTTAATAAAGGATCTTTACAACAGGCAAACAAATTTGATCACAAGTCTCATCAGTTCAAAGAATCGGAAAATGTCAGGGGTGTCGTATCTTTTTGTCGCGGAGTGCAATTAATTATAATTAAAAACAGCCTTGGTGCATTCATATCATCCTGTTTACTATCTGGCAATTAAGCACTCGGTTCGGAGCTCCTTACATTTGTAAGGGCCCCTATTCAACAAATCCTCATCCGAAATCCAGTCACGCTGCAGGTTTAGCAGTTTCTTTTGGGCCTTCAAGACCACTACGGATAACTTCGAACTAAGTGCAGCAACCCCTAATATTCATAGTACCTGTATGACATCGCTATATGCCGTACGACATACAAGCAAACAGGTGTACGTCATCACACTTTGACAGGACTGAATCGCACTGCAGACCGTGGGGAGCACAGTTTAAATACGCACACAGTTTACAGACTGAAGAGACCTTCTCGAAATAATCACACCAATATGCGTACAATCTACACGCACACTTGCGATCAATCTACGTGTAAAATATGTCTCAGTATAATCTGATGTTTAAATTTTTGGAAAGTATAAACATGGAGCGAGCCAATCAAAATCCTTCATTTAAGAGGTAGGAATATTTTAGGCTAAACAATTTTGAGTCTATGGACAAGATAGAAAGCTTGCAGTCTCTTTGAAATATTTTGACTCTTGTGGTGAGCATAGCCGTGCTATACCACACAGATGTGAAGTAGGTTCCACAAACAATGAAAGGGCTGCAGTAAGTAAATTCACTCCCCATTCATATCTCAACACACGTCTGATCTGGGACACTACACTTAATATTTGTTTCTTGAGCTCTAGCAAACCAAATTCATTCGCACTAATCCCCAAGTATTTTGACGTCACTCACATATCGTAGTCTACAATAATTGCAACGAGGTGCCCTCTACAAGGATTAGGACCGTCAGCATACACACAAACCTTGGATTCATTCACAAGCAGACCCAATAGCGCATCCATCATAAAAATCCAAATAAATGGATTGCAGATGGGGCCCTGGAGACAGCCACACGTGACTTCCTTCAACATGTATTCTCTGAAACCCATCACACATGCTCTCCGATTAGAGAAGTAGCTCACCCATAAAGCTACTTCTCTGCAACTCTCATACTTCAGTTTTTCAATCACACTTTTCCAACTTGAATAATCAAACACTACCTTGAAGCCAAGAAACACTTCAAGCAGCACATACTTACTTTCTCTCAAAGTCATACACTCTTTCACAGACACCTTCTTTGCATTCATCTGTACGGAAGCCATACTGTCTATCCGAGAGCAGCCCCACAATCCTCTACTTGAGTCTCAGGACTATCATTCTCTCCAGCCCCGAATGGATCGAGGATTGCTCCGAGCTTTGTCCGCGGATCTTAGCAACACAATTACTCTCGCACACTTCCATTCAGAAGGAAAACAACACTCTGCAGAACATTTTTCATTTCAGAACACTTTTTATTTCAGAACACTTTTCATTTTCTCGTTCTCGAGCGGGAGAGGGCACGGACGTTTCGATGGACGGACGGACATCCGGTTTTGAGATTTTTAAGCGATAATATGAACTTGAAGCTAGGGTGTAGCCTAGTAGGTAGCGTGTTGGTCTTGTAATGCGAAGGTCGTGAGTTCAAATCCCGGTCGACGCATAATACCAGCACATTGCCTGCTTGGATATACCTTGGTCACCTCAATCTACGAAAATGAAAAATTCGTAGAAAGAGGGTTGTGCGAAGGGCTAACAACCCTTCCACAATAAGTAATATAAAATGTTAAGGAGCCTGAATATCAGGAGGCCAAGGTCCGATTTGGGCTGTAGCGCCATTGTAGACTAATATGAACTTCTGTATCATTCATTTTTTCTCCGAGCCTTATTTCTTAGCGTTACAAACTTTGTGGCAAACTTATAATACTCTCAGATTCCATCTAGAGTATAATAACAAAAGCAAACCCGAAAAAATAGCAACAAGGAAAAAAGTTGAAAAATTTTTAATCTGGACGAAAACTCTGCATCAGATTATTGAGGGACGAATCTGAAAGTAATAGTGATGATGCAGTTGAAGAAATATTGAATATTATTCTGCAAAAAATTAAGAAAAAACGCGTTTTTTAAATTTTGACAAATTTTGGGACACAACCTTCTGAGATAAAATATTTTACTTTTTATGTTATTTGTTTTTATGAATAAATTTTATTACATATTAAACTTATTTTTTGAAAGCAAATATTCTGCGATAGATGTTTGAATTTCGAAGGTACATGTTACGTCGGATCAAGGTACAAGCACTACTTGTCGCGCTTCCCACTCCTTCTTTCAATTCTGCTGGATATTTTCTTTGTAACCAAACCTCAGTAAAGAGTGGGGTGAAATATCAGAAATAATTTTGTTGGTAGTCCGTCTGTATCTGGGGCTTTTTCGTGCCATTTGATCGAATGATAAAAATTATTTCTTCGTTATCTGGAGGATCGTCTCTAATAAAATTCGTTGTGATTGGGTGTTCCCTAATAGTTCTATCTCTAGAATACATATCTTTATCTGAAAAGTCATCCAAATATCTCAAGATAAATATTCCTTCCGTTTATATTATCAAGCAATGTACGAGTATTCCATTCTATTTGGTGCGATGAATTACCAAATTACAATAACAATTTGTAATTCTGTTTATAAATATAAGTTTAATGCCGTTCGTAGATTTATAGATTGCGACAAATAAAATTGGAATATAGTTATGTACACAAGTTTAAGTGGCAGGTAGGCTTGAAAAAACACTAAAATTGCCTTTTCAAACGAGATATTGCAGGATATTCGTTTTAACTTGTGATTAGTGTATTGCGTGATGTCGCACAAAAAATCAACAACTAAGTTCCATGGCATTTATTCATCGGAATCGATAGATGAACACGAATTAATACTTCGTAATATCAGATTATCTTTGAATTCAGTTGTTCCCTAATTTCTTCGATTGACGACTCCTTTAATGTACTTTTTCAAATGGCGCCTAAAGGCAAATACACTGGCACTACATAAAAGTATCTGCGGGGGCTTTATTTCAGAAATGGTGAGTTGTTTGCTTCTTGATGTAGTTAATAATCCAATTCGGAAAATTATCTGTATATATTTACTTCAGGTTGATATATGTATTTCAGAAATCATCATCATCTAGGGACAGTTAATTTAATGTGGTATTTGTATCTTCTACTTCTACAATGGCACTACGGCTCAAATCGGACCTTGGACTCCTGGCATTCAGGTTCCTTAACACTTTTCAATACTTATTGTGGAAGGGTTTTTAGCTCTTCGCACAACCCTCCATCTACGAATTTTTCATTTTCGTAGCTTGAGTAGACCATTGTATATCCAAGCAGGCAATGCGCTAGAATTATACATTACGCCGATCAGGATTTGAACTCACGACCTTCGCATTTCAAGCCCAACACGCTACCTACTAGGCTACATCCAAGCTTTGTGATATTTGTATGGGAGGTGTCAAAGGCAGATATCAAGAAGTTAATGATTGATTTTGGAAAATAAATATATATTGTAAATATGATATAATATAGCCAGAGTGTAGCGTGTTGGAATACAATGTGAAGGTCGGGAGCTCACATCCCGGTCGACATACCAGCGCACTACTTGCGTGGGTATACCAAGGCCACCTCAATCTGTGAAAATGACAATTCGTAGATAGAGGCTTGTGCGAACGGATTATAAAAACTTTCACAATAACAAATAAAATGTTAAGGAACCTGAAGTTCAAGAGGCGAAAACCCGATTTAGCTTGCCAATGAAGAAGAAGAAATAAATATGATACATAAATTTATTTTAAAAAATTAATAAGTAATTTGATTGATATAAACAGCAACAATTTGAATTGTTTCTAGTATGGAATAGAACAAAAATATATAAAACATTTCAAAACCTCCTCAATGCGATCCACAAGACATCAATTAATCTTTAAATGAAATAAATACTAGCCTTCGGATTATGTACATACAGTTGGACAACAATAGAAAAAAAAATAGACGATGTCATAATAATAAATGGGGAAAACCCAAAATTGTTGCCAATATTTCAAAAAATTATTTTTGATAAATTTTACTGACTACGTAAAATTTTCCACGGAAAATCGTAAAAAAAAATTTTAAAAATATTGTATTATGTAAGTACTTCTTATATTTTTACGGTTTCTTTACCTCGGAAGCTAGAATTTTTATTTTTTTTTTGGCAACATTTCAATTCAACAATAAAAAGTGATATAATAATTCTGAAGAATTTTGTTTTACACAAGATAAATCTAAGCATTTTTTAAATAAAATTTAATTTTAGATCATTTTGATGTGCGGCTGGCAAGGAGCTTGTTTAAAATGACGGATTTTTTTTTTAGTCGGTTCTGATGACATATTTAAAGTGTGACACTGTTTACGTGTAATTAGTAAATTAAATATCCGTATCGTCATTAAAATCATTTGATTTAGAATTCTAGTAATTCAAAAGCAAGAAATTTCTATTCATTCTACTCTAGATGAAATCTGAGAGTATTGTAAGATTAAAGTTTGTAACGCTAAGAAATAAAGAAATAAGGCTCGGAGAAAAAAAAAATGATAAAGAAGTTAATACTATTACTCGAAAATCTCAAAACCGGATGTCCATCTGTCCAGCTTGGGAACGCGTTAATCTAGAAAGTTCCAATTTTCTACACGTAGTTTTAGACGAAAAAGTAGGAGCGAGTTCGTGACCGGATCAAATCGCTCCACTTCTTCTACCCCTCCCATACAAAATAAATTATTTTCAAAAATACGTAATAATCAAATTTTCTTAAAAACCATAGGAGCGAAACATTTGAAATTTAAAATAAATTATTTTTATCATAAACAAGCACATGCACCCGTGCTTCGCACGCGTATTTAAAGGAAGGACATTTTATGCAGCCCACCTTATTGTTATTGCGGAATAAGTCAAAAAATAAATAAAATAATTTCTTCTTTAAAATATTCGTTTATTTAAAAAATATACCTATATACATATGTATATAGTTAATTCTTAATTATTTCCGGTCCCTACAAATACTCCTGATTTGCCAAACTCAGAATTTACAATCTTTGTACTGTAATGAAAGAAGTCGATGTTTCATATTAGGGTTTCCTCATATACGACATTCTCTGTTATGAAAATATTATTTTTATCATAAATGTCATGTATGGTATAATAATTATTCCAATCCCCCCACTCCTTCAACCACCTTCCGTACAAACTGCGCTTTTTCATGAAATACTAAAAATCATTTTTCTCAGTATCTATAATATTTGTCGAGCTCAAATTTTGCACTAAATTCTTAATTAGCATTATAATCAAGATTGAAAAAAATCAACTGATAAGTTTCACTGTTTCTACCCTCTCCCATACAATATGAAACAATTTCACAACTTCACAAAAAATTGATATTTTGAAAAGTTTGAATGTAACTGGTTTGAAATTTGAGAGATATCAATTTCATAGTGGTCATAGTTATTTCCGAAAAAATTACTAAAAACCTTCAACTCCTTCTAGCATCTCCCAAACAAACTGCACATTTTCACTAATTTTCTCAATACCTATTAAATTGTTGACGCTTAGATTTTGGATCAAATATTTTTATAGCTACTCTTCAAATTTGCAGTGTGCTAAAAAAAATATGTAAAAAAAAGTTTCTCGACCGAAAATCGAACCCGCGTGGCAGGCACATACAGCCACCGACGCTTATCTCACCAAAATTTAGCCACAATTTTTGAGTCTTTTTTAATTGGATTCAACTGGATTCAGTTAAAATTTTTTGAAATTATGATATTTTTATTTTTTAAAAGAATATCAGCCGGGAATCGAACCCGAAGCCGTTCGCGTAAAGCTCGGTCCACACTATATAACATAACATGCTATATAACCATGTTATGTAACATGTTATACAATTTTTGCAAAAATGTAACAAAACTTGATGTTACATAACATGTTATATGCTATCGGTCGAGTGTCGGTAAACATCAAAGGAAGTTATATAATATTGTTATGTGAAATGTTGCAACATCGTCCACATTTGCGTAACATGTTATAAAAGCTTCAAACATTTTTCTAGGTGTGGACATAAATGTTATATAACAATGTTACAAACTTTTTGTTATATTACAAAGTTAAATAACATGTTATATAGTGTGGACCGAGCTTAAGCCACCATACCGACGAAATTATATTGGCAAAACTTAGTCACCTACTTCACGTGACGTGTTTTTCATTATTATATAGATATTATCTATGGTATAAAAATTATTCGAATCTCTTCATTCCTTCCATCACCTCCCATACAAACTGCACTTTTTCATGAAACACTTTAAAGCGATTTTCTTAGTACGTGTAATATTTATCGAGCTAAAATTTTGTATTGAATGCTAGATTAGCATTATTATTAAGATCGAAAAAAATTAACTGATTCGCTTCACTCCTTCTACTTCCTCCCATACAAAGTGACACAATATCACAAATTTACAAAAAATCTACTTTCTTCGAAAGTATGAATGTTACTGATCTAAAATTTGAGAAATATCAATTGCATAATATTTGTACTTATTCCTGAAAAAATCACTAAGGAGAGGGAGGACCCTCGTTCTACCACTTCCCATGCAAAATGCACAATTTCACTAAATCTAATACACTAATTTGCTCAGTACCCATTTAATTTATAAAGCCCAAATTTTATATAATAAATTTTTATAGCGATTTTAGCATGATGTTAAAAAAACTAGTTCAATGGTGTCACCTCTTCTACCGCTCCCCATACAAAATTTCTTAAGATCACAGAAATTTCTATTTCATCTAAATTATCATATGACTGGGCTTGACGCGCAATCGTAGTCCTGTTATGTTTATACTCTAGATGAAATCGGAGAGTATTATAAGTTTGCTCTAAAGTTTTCAACGCTAAGAAGTAAGGCTCGGAGAAAAAAACGGATTGACAGAATTTTGTTACGTCGCTTAAAAACTTCAAAACGGGATGTCCGTCTATTCGCTCTCTAGCTTGAGAACGTGTTGAGCTAGAAAGTTAAAATTTTGTACCGATCTTTGTTTTGACGAAAAATTAAGGTCAAGTTCGTGAACGGGCTAAATCACTCCATTTCTTCTACCCCCTCCCATACAAAAATTTACAAAAATCAAATTTTTTTAGAAACTATAAAAGCTAATAACTTGGAATTTGGATCATATTACTTTTATCGTAAATGTAATCTATGGTAAAAACATGACAGTATTACGACTGAACTAGAACTTTGCGCAGCTGTATTGTAATCTCGATGAATTCATTAAAACATCCTTACAAATTGAGCTTAGAAAAATGCTTCGAGTGGTCGATTCTCAAATTGTACTAGCTTGGTTATCCGTACAACCGAATCTTAAGACTTTCATGGCCAATCGGATGGCAGGAATATTAAATGTGCTTCCAAGATCATGTTGGATCCACGTATCCTCGAATCATAATCCAGCGGATTGCGCTCCACCTGGCTTATTACCACTTACTCTATTTTCTCTCTATTCTCTTTGGTGGAACAATGAGAACTACCTACTAAAAGCAAACTTCTTGAGTTATCACGAATCTTGGACCCAACCAGCACAAAAAAATACCTTCATGTTGGAGTTAGAGAGTTTTGGATATTCAGTTGCCGTAACTTAATTTGAAGCATTGTTTTTAAATGCATAGCTGGTTTTTGACAACGGAAGGCAACATTCAGGCAACTTATGTGACAACTACCTGAAGAGAGGGTAACATACGCCAGACCCTTTGCTCGTGTTGGTGTTGACTATGCTGGTCCTTTCACAGTACGATTGGCTCGACGAAGAAACCCAAAATTTACAAAAGGTTACATTGCTCTATTTATCTGCTTTACAACAAAAGCTTTGCACTTGGTACTTGTATCCGATCTGTCTCCAGAAGCATTTTTGTAGTACTGTGCCGTTTTACTTCTAGAAAAGGTAAATGCTTAGACCAACTTCAAGGGTGGGTACCGAATGCTTTCCGATATGCACAAGAAAATCTCTCGGAAACTCATAATCGAATAATCGCGGAAAGTTTGGCTAATGACGGTATATCATGGCCTTATATACCACATGGTGCTCCAGATTTTGGTGGATTATGGGAGTCCAATGTGTAGTCTATAAAATCACATCTTAAGACTGAGATTGGAATCCAAACATTAACGTATGAGGAGATGTATTATACGCTTCTTACTGAAATAAAAGCGCTACTTAACTCAAGACCACTATACTCTACATCCGACTCAGGCTATGATGTACTTACTCCGGCACATTTTTTAATCAGATAACCATATACAACTATTGCCGGAACTAGTATCTCAATCAATACTAATTATTTAACTAATTGGCAACTTTTGCAGCAACTTAAACAGAGTTTTTGGAAACGTTGGCACGAATCCCATTCGACTTCACTACATTATCGCAGATAATGGGTGAGCGGGTACTGTCACTCATCTTGTGCTGTCTGGTAGTTGATGATCTTCTCTTAGAGCGTAAAAACTTTGAATTGGAAGTCCAAGGATATGCAGATGACCTGGCCATCCCAATTAGGGGCGAGTTCGAAGAAACTCTTACAGAAATAGTGCGAGTTGCTCTAAGCCAGGCAGCAACCTGGTGCACAAAAGTAGAATTGGGTATTAATCCGAAAATGGACAATTTCAGCTTGAACCAAAAAAAAAATCAAAGCCAAATTCAAAAAGCCCAAACTTTTCGGCGAAACACTGGAATATTCTAGTGAAGTGAATTTTCTCGGAGAAATTCTAGATGAGAAACTCATTTAGATAATGTTCCCGAAAAAGTCGGAATATCCCTCTGGACTTATAGGGCAAAACATGTGGATTCAATCCAAAACTGACATACAGAGGTATACATCCACCTCTGTTGATAGGCACATAGTAAGATTATACAGCATCAGTTTGGTGGCGCAATCACTACAAGCTACTCAGCAAAAGCTGACAAAAATACAATGACTTACGGGGGCAGATAAATAGATAATGAGAAAACTGACGCCATGACCTTGCACGCAGATGAACCACCTTCTTTGGAGGCGATTCTTCACTATCAGTCCATTGTTTTGATTTTGCTTTGTCTCAGGTGTGAAATGATGGACCCATGTTTCATCAATGGTTCTGAATCAACGCAAAACCCCGGTTTTATTGCTATGAACTTCGCCAAACATACGATTGAAACATCCCACAACGCTGTTTTCTTTCCAATGTGGGTTATCGCAGCAGCTATCTTGCGAACAGCTCCTGTAAAATTTTCAGTCCATATACGATGAACACCACTTTTTGAAATGTCTACCACGTCTGCTAGCTCGCGCACTTTCAGTCGACGGTCATCAAATACCATTTTGTGTATTTTTTTCAGCATTTCTTTCGTAGTCCCCTCATTAGGTTGACCATGCGAAGTTCGTCCTGGAAGCTCCTACAGCCTCGTTTAAGCTCTGCCACCCAATATTTTACTATTGTAAATGAAGCGCAGTAGAATCTAGCTCCGCTTTGATATTGGTTGAACTGAAGCCTCTCAAATCAAAATACTGTCTCACATAACGACAACAAATGTTTCCATGTTTACAAATTCACTGATAGCGTTCACTATTCATGGCTGCCAAACAAATACTAAACAATGTAACGTTGTCAAACTTTGAACTTAAGCTTTCTAAGGTTGGTTATTTCTAACAAAGAATTTTCTCAAACAACAACCGCCATTTATGCGTGAGGCCTTGGTACTTCTGGGACAGCCTACGTATAATTAGAGCAATAAGTATCACTTCCACTGCAGCAATAGCTGCACTTCTCAATCTGGCTCCTCTACGTCTGGAAATGCAAAAATGCACAACTCACAAACTACTTACCACTGAAGACGGGACAGGACGCAGTTGCGTGACCTTATTTGATTTCAGAAATTGAAAAAGAAATAGTTTTTGGGATACCTCTCTCTGGTTCTATGGTGGCAAGCCGTAGTTTCACAAAACCATTTAAGATGATCTTACCTGATCGATAAGACTGGGTGTCCAATCTAAGAAAATCATCAATTATTCGATACATAGATGGTTCTAAAACAGGAAAGGAGGTAGGTCGTGTAGTGTTTGGGGTACGTAACAGTACTAGTATCTACGACATGAGTTCTGTACTATTTTCCAAGCTGAAATCCATGCAAGAGAACTATGTATTCCAAAGAGTATACCATAATCAGGACATTTAAATTTTCTCTAATAGTAGAGCGGCGATCCTAGCTTTACAATCATCTCAAATACGATCAAAGCTCGTGTGGGATCGCCTTCAGGTACTAATAGAACTAGGGAATAAAAACTGAGTAGCTCCCATTTAGATCCCGAGACACAGTGGCTCTGAGAGTAATGAACAAGCTGATTCATTAGCCAGGAATGAAACCAAATTTAATTGCGCAGGTCTTCTTCCTTGTTGCGGGATACCATCCAGCAGGCAGCATACTGGATTTATAACGCCGATCGAGTTTTGAACTCACGACATTCGTATTGCAAGCCAACACGCTACCCACTAGGCAAATTAATTAATTTGCAAAGACGGAATATTTAAAAAGAGATATTGGGCGAAGGACGAAAAATTTATCCCCAAAGAATCCGTGAAAATCTCGTGGCCAAAGTTCAATTTGTGCAACATATCTACTGAAGAAATAACAATAAAATAATAAGATAACAATAAAGATATTTGCCGTTCAAAATAGCTCTATTAAGATATAAAAAAAAATATTTAACTTCCTTTATAAGTTTATCACATTTCCCCTCCTTCTTGTACATTTTATAGTCTATCACAAGAGAAAAAAACGACATCTAATGGAATCCTTGACACAAAACAAACAAACCAAGATAGAATCGATATAAAATCCAGTAGACAAGAGTAAACATATAAATCGAGTGCTCCAAAGTGAATACTTAAGTTTACGATTAACACCCAAATGGAAAAACACGATAAGAAAGGAAGTGTAATCGATTTTCGATTTACTTGGCAGGTTTTTACGGATTAGTTTGTAGAAAACCTCGGCGAAGGTGTTTTTTAGGACATATTTTACTCAGGATACTGCGTTAGCATGTGGCTGAAATATAAAAAGAAAAATCCTGCTTTGGAGAAGTTATGATATATTTTTTCTAGGTCAGTACACATTGATTTTTAGAGTGTTACTATAAACGAAGTCGATAGTGAAGAATAATGGCAACAGAAAAGAGTTTATTTTCATTGAAAAGTTTCATGAAATGAACATACTCAGGATTTATTTTATTAGAAATAGAATAAATCTCGACGACCTTAAATTTTGGTAAATTTTTTAGGTTGAGGAGTGTAAGGGGAGGTGGTGGGCCAAAATCTCGAAAACTTTCACTAGTTTCTTTAGAAATCTGGTAAAAGGTACAAAGTTCAAATATTGCACGTGGATACATCCATTTGATATACAGAAAACCAAAATAATACTTTGAACCAAAACTGTTATGTACCTGTTATGCCTTAACTTGCACGAGGTTTTCAATGTGTATTGAAAAAAGCACAAAAACTGAAAATTTTTGATTGAAATTTTCAGCAACAAACTCGAAAATTTGTGAAATTCATTTAAAAAATGCTCCTAAGTTTAAGATATTAGTCGGTTGAATACCTTCAAAACTTTGACCTCCTCGCTTACGAAAGTATTTTTTCGACCATTTTTAAGAAATCAATTATCAGCAAATCCTTAAAAGCTATCAACTTCAAGTTTTGAACAATCACTTTTAAAAATATTTGAAACAAAGTTGCATCGAAAGTTTTGAAATCTCTTTTGCCCTTCTACCACCTCCCATACAAAAGTATGATTTCGCCCAATTTCTATAAATCAATAAACAACCAACAAATTAAAAGCTACGAACTTGATATTTTGTACGAACACCTTTCAATAGAAACAAAATCAAACTATATCACAAATTTTACTAATCTCTCACCTCCTCTACCCCCTTCCAAATGTATGGTTCCATGAACATAAAACACACCGAATTTCAGACAATTTACTTCATCTATAAAACTAACATTCTATAAAAAGAACATAATTCAAGCAATCAATTTAAAAATTATTAAACATCCACCCATCCCCCCTTTTATCGCCCCATCCCCTCATATAAACCCAATATTGCATGAATAAACGAATGGAATGTTGATTATATGTACTGGACCTGTTGATCGTAATCGCTGTTATGTTATGACAACAGCCCTTGAATCCGTATTAGCTTTGCCTTCCCTATCCACCCGAGCCTGTATATTGACTTCCCATCCATCCTCAACTTGTTCCAAGAATAATTAAGTTGCGACCGACTTGTTGGCAGATATTTTATTTAAATCTACCCCTACGTTTCCAAAGGTTTTCCCTAATGATTTGTTAATTTTTTGTATAATGAAAAAGGGCTTCTCAGTTATTAAGAAATTTTGTCGTCATACTACACTCGTACTTGGTGCAAAATTTTAGTAAGTCAGGAATCTGTATTAATGAGAATTGTGGAATCAATCCATGATACCCAAGTGCCTGGTATGGTAAAAGATGTTGTGAACTGAAAAATTTTCAATTTGATAACCCCAATAATTACTAAGCTAGGGTGTAGTCAAGTGGGTAACGTGTTAGTCTAAAATGCAAAGGTATTGAGTTCAAATCTCGATTGGCATATAATTCCAGCGCACTGCCTGCTTGGGTATACCTTGGTCACTTCAATCTACGAAAATGAAAAAAAAAAATCATATATAGAGGATTGTGCGAAGCACTAACAACCCTTCCACAATAAGTAATAAAAAGACGATTTGGACCGTAGTGCCACTGTAGAAGAAAAAGAATAATTATTAAGACGTTGTTTACTAAATTTTTGGTAAACAACTTTGACATAATCTAAGAAAATGGTCCATAAAATTCTGAAAATGAAACATTTTGTATGGGAGGTGTAAGGAGAGGGAGTGAATTTTAAGTAACATTGCTTCGTTATACCAGAACCAAATCAAAACACAAAAGTTTCATTAAATAAAAAATATTTTCATATGATGAAATTGTAACTTTTGTTTGGGAGGTGGTAGAAGGCGTGAATGGATTTGGATTATTTCACCCTAATTATTATTAGGACGCCATATACTATGTTTTTGGTGAATAACTTTGACACATTACAGAAAGTGGCGAAAAAAAATCTGAAAATGATATATTTTGTATGGAAGATGGAAGGAGAGGGAAGAAAATTTAAGGGGGTTCAATGTTTGCTTTCTTCCACCCCCCCTCCCGCCTATAAACAGGCGTTTTTTAGGAACACAGAACTCGGGAATGGCTGAACCGATTTTTTTCAAATTTGGACAAATGATTCTTGACGATATTGTCTATGCCCTGACGGCTTTTGGCAAAATAGTGTTTTGGGAATTATTAATAAGAGTTTACATTTTTTAGTCATTTTTCACAACTTCAACACAATATAACATTTTTACTTTTAATTTTTTTTTAAATCGGCTCCGTCAGGGCATAGATAATTTAAATAAACTTCCTCTTCTTCCAAACCAGAAGACAACAATTTAATTAAAAAAAAAAAAGTTATTATGATGTGAAATTGTGACAATTATATGGGAGGTGGTGGAAGGCGTGAAGGGATTGAAGTAAAACCAAAAGCAGATTATGGCTCCAAGCATCCCCAATAAAATGTGAAAGTTTGACGAAAATCGAGTTATGATCAAAATTGTGTAACTGTGGAATTGTTTACATTGATAATTTCGACTGAATACGAAAAGATATCCGTGCACACGTGACATGATGTGCGCTATGTAAGAATTATTAATAAATGTCAGACAGTCAGTTTACACATAAAATAATTTTGAAAAATTCTTCAACACATTTTGAAGCGGAGCCAAGTTCGTGGATTTTCACAATTCTGGCTCAAAAACATCAAATTCGAGTACTGAATAACTCTTGAACTATCGAGCTAAACCTTTTGCCGTCATTTTAAAAACATAAATAAATAACTGTAAGTTCGTGAATGGATCGCATGAAAACACCTGTGTCAACCTCTACACACAAATTTTACGATTTTTATTACTTTTAAAATTTTGATCTTTGCAAGCTCCTTAGGAAAATTGTTTTCGTTAATATTTTCAAAGTATATTTCAAATTAAAGGAAAGATTTCAGGATTTATTAATCGTGATGTTTCGATCTCTGCAGAGACAAAAACGTCACTATTATTCGTGACGTTTTTGTAATAAATCGGAACAATGTGAAATCCGGAAATTTTTCCTTTGATTCCATATGTACTGTGAAAACATTCACTATATTTCATTTAAGGTTCTTCTATACCTGTTTTCTTTACCGTTTTTTGTTTAGATTTGTATTTTCTGTTAGTTTTACGAGTTCTTACATTAGGTACCGAATTTTTGTATTTTGAATCATCACATAAGCAGAAGGGCCAGGTATTGAATCCATTTCTATATTTCAAATTATGGCGTAGTTAATTCAGTTTTCGTCGTGAATTAAATTACAAAACTTTTGTAACTAGTTTAATACCAGTGACACATAACGGACTAAATTATTAAGTTCTAATACGAATTGTATTATTATTGAGGTGACCAAGGTATACCCAAGCAGGCAATGTGCTGACATTATATATTGCGTCGACCGGGATTTGAACTCACGAGCTTCGCATTACAAGACCAACATGCTACCCACTAGGCTACACCCTAGCTTAAATTATTAATTTACTAATTAGGAATTTAGCTCGTCTTCATCGTCATAGCAATTTGCAAATTAGGAAGTTAAATTTCAAAAATTACATTAATCAGCCAATGGGCAATAAAATTTTTCAAGGAAGACCCCAAAAGAAGAAGAATCCTTAGTCCTGTATTAGAGTCGTTTGCAAACCACCTTTCATCTTCTTCAATGGCGCTACAGCCCAAATCGGGCTGATATTCAGGTTCCTTAACATTTTTCATTACTTATTGTGGAAGGGTTGTTAGACCTTCGCACAACCCTCTTTCGACGAATTTTTCATTTTCTTAGATTGAAGTGACCAAGGAATACCCAAGCAGGCAATGTGCCGGAATTATATGTTGCGCCGGCCGGGATTTGAACTCACGACCTTCGCATTACAAGACCAACACACTACCTACTAGGCTATACCCTAGCTAGCACCACCTTTCACAGCTGGGCCATTAAATCACGCTTCAAAGGTTTCATATAAGTCAGAGCTGTCAGAAAATGACTCTTCTTCTTCTTTGTAGCATGAAAACACACATATTAAATAGGCAGGTCTCGTACATTCTTCATCATTATAGCCCACATTATGTGAGAAATTAGATGATTTAGATGAGATCATTTAGCTGATAGATGATCACTATTTTGGTAATTTAGTGTTCATTTAACTAAATTAGCCTATGACATATACCCGTTTAATGATAATTTAGACCTAATTATTAATTTAGCTGCGCAGTGCGTCACTGGTATAAGAGCGCTTAAGAGTAGCAAAAAGTGATCATTTAAACTTAATTTATTTCGAAACAAACTTTACAAATTTATTTAACTTCAAAGCAATTCAAAATGATTTTCATCAAAATATATTCAATAGTTCACAGCCGCTGTATGTAAATTAATATCCTAGATATATGCAACCATTTAAACGGTCCACTGAACAGTATCTTACCATCAAGCGTTCTGATATATCGAATGCTTAAATATCCTAAGCGCAAATAAATATTGCAAAAGCACAGATTATCTAAAGCTTTCACTGCTAATCTCTGGTATTATTATTTTATGAGGAATTTAATTTCAATTTTAGTATTTAATGTTAATTAGTTAGCGATATGACTATATTATGGGTTTAATTATTTTTTTAATTCTATTGCTGTATTGTCAACATTAAAATTTGCTAATCTTTCCCAAAAAATTTCAAAAATCGAAAGTTTAACGGACATTTGTTTCAAAAAAAAAAAGCTCATCGAACTTCGTACATGAAATTCGGAAATTATCGTTCTTTAAAAATAAATCTTGTTTACTATTAAGAACAAAAAAAAAATTTGTTCTGGCATATTCAAGTTTTCAAGTGATTTCTAATGCCGTTTCACTAAATCGAAACATCTTTTTTTTTCACTTTATTTTTAGGTGCGAACTGTTTGAAAAGGGAAAATTTAACAAATTTTTTTTTACAATCAATGCAATCTACAGATAGCACGATAAATCTAAAAAAAGAATACAGAAAAAAACATTCCATAGTCCTAAAATAGTACTCACCGTAGCTCGGTTAGAGCTAGAGACAAATACCACAGTCCGAACATAGCTGCAAAACTCGCTGGTATCACAAAATGTAAAATCACAATCTGAAATTGGAAGAAATTTTTTCGATAATTGTTGAAAAGAAATATTTATTGTATTGTAATGTATTTATAGAACCATACAGGCAATTTACCATCGATATCAATGAAATTCCATTTAAAAAAAAAGTATAGGAAGGGTTAAGAATCGATATTTCAATGATATTAAAGATTATCCTGCTGGCGACAAACTGTCTACCAAATTTTGGTTTACAGAGTTTTTTTTTATTGGACTACATCGTCTTGTTTTAGTCCAGGAAAATATCTATAGATATTTTCTTCTGAATCTGATACTTCTCAGAGACATTTCGATATGTAGTACGCCGCTTATAAAACATTTACTATACCGCTAAATTGCATTTGAATTTTTTTTCTGTGGTCTATGCGGTTTTCTTTAAATAATATTGGCGACCATTTATAATAACTTTATCAACTATAATCTCATAATAAAATATTAAAAACAAAAATAATACAGAAATAAAATCTGATGTAACGTAAAAGACGCCATGCCATTTAAATCGATTTTACCCGCAGTCAGGAATAGGTCAAAAAAAGGTTATTTGCATTAGGACGCCATCGTTCATGTTGTCGAATGGGGATGTTTTTGCACTTGGACTTTGTCTGCGTGGAAAATAGCCAAGCTGGCATCAATGAACGTGTGCCTTTAATAGTTGATAGCAATAATTAGAAGAGATTTAGCAAATGTTTTTTTGTTTGTTGGCCAGTAGCCAAAGAAATTCGGCTGCATCGTCGATTTAAGCCAAAAGGAAGGCAATGACCACATGTGATTTTTGTTAAAAAAAGATTTCTTGGAAATTTTACTTTTTAGTTTTTACGAAAAATGATGATGATGCCAATATTTAAGCCGCTTGTGAAATATAAAAGTTTTGTGTTTTAATTTTAATGCGACGAAATTAGAGTTGATTTATTGTTTTAAGCTAACAGATATTAGATATAACCATCTACTTATTTAAAAGAATAAGGGTTTTTTTTTGTCAACGTACTACAGCCCCGAGTTATAATCCAAAATAAACAAACTAAATAGTATCGGAAAGGTATTCTCATCAAGGTGTGCCTTTTTTGGGTTTCGAATTTTCGCTGAAATCCGGCAACAGGGTGGAAGAAAGCGTGAAAAGCACATTGCAAACTCATCCTGTACTCCTATTAGATTCCGAAAAGCATACAAAAACTTAAAACCAGTGCGAAACAGAAATATAAAGCACAAACACCATTCAGTGGAACCGCCTACCAATCTTTCATTGATGATGTTTTTTATGTGCACAGAAAGCACAGTGATCGACATCAGGAGTTGGACATTTAGAATTACAACTTTGCTCATCTTAGCATATAATGGGTGACCCATTAATACCGCCTATTTTGAATATAGCCCCATTTTTTTTGTGTCGGTTGTGCAGCGTTCTTGTTTGACAATTGTATTGTGTGAAAATCGAGGTTTAGTGATGGAGAATTACACAGACGCACAACGTTCACACATTGGATCTTAGAGCTACAACAAGTGAATGATGATTTTTCGCGGACAATCATCTTCTCTGACGAGGAGCGTTTCAAACTTGATGATTATGTCAACAACCAGAATTTTCGCATTTGGGGAGCTGAGAATCCAAGAGTGATCCTTGAACATCCCACGCATCCACCTCGAGTCACTGTTTGTTGCGTATTTTGGCCTGAGGGAGTGATTGGACCATTCTTTGTCGAGAATGCGGACGGCAATGTAGTCACCGTCAACACCGTTCGTTACCGTGAGATGATACACAACTTCTTCCGGCCTCGAATTGCCGAAATGGATCTCGAAGTGCTTTCAACAGAACGGACAACCTGCCACATAGCGAACGAAACGATGGAATCGTTGACGAAGTTTGAAGGGAGAGTTATCTCGCGCTGCGGCGATATGAATCGGCCACCAAGGTTCATGCGATTTGACGCCATTGGATTTCTTTCTTTGGAGTTTTTTGAAATCAAAGGTGTATGCCAATAAACCAAAAACGATTCCTAAATTGAAAGTCGAGATTTGTTGCACCATTGATGAAATTGAGCCGGTACCATACCAAAATGTCATCGAAAATTTAGACAAAAGGGTCAACGAGTGCCATCAGTCACGAGGCCGCCATTTGTCGGATATTCTGTTCCGTACATAGCCTCCATGACTACACTCTTTATTAAAATAAAGACGTCAGAACTTTTCAAATAAACACTGCATTTTTTTTTCAAATTTCGAAAGAGGCGGTCTAAATGGGACACCCTTTATGAACGCTCCCTTTTAGGTACGCGATCGTTATACGTTTATATTATGCCTTCACTTGAGTTTTAATGCTCCAAAAAAAATTCCTATGGACCCTATTCTCTAAAACGGCGCGCATCGTTCGGCACAATTTTTCCGTCGACATGGTACTTCATAAGTCGAAATTTTAATATTTTGTCGACGCGAACTCGCAACCAATCAAATTCTTGTTAAGAACTTACCCTTATAGAACAGAAAAAACTCTCTGAGCATCGGCCTTTAGCTGTTGCCAGGACTTGTTTATTCCTCTGGCTTCCTGCTCAACTACTCGCTTCCTGTGCTACGTGGCCGACCAACCCGACGTATTCCTTGAGGATTATAATCCAGAGCCTGTTGGCGATGTTTCGCTCTGGTTTCCTCAAAGTGTGACTGATCCATTGCCATCTCCGCTTTTGAATCTCAATGCCTATTTTAGTCTGTCCAGTTGCACTACAAAGTTCGTCGCTGGAGATCACTTCTGACCAAAAAATTCCTAAAATGCATCGGAGGCATAGGTTCACCAAAGTTTTCATTTTCTTGGTAAGTCGAATGGTCACTTTCCACGTAGTATAACCATATTACAACACGGATTTGACGCATGCGTCAAAAACTCGCAGCTTCGTGCAAAGAGAGATCTCTCTTAACCTCCAGAATTTATTCTTTTCGGCTCTGCCGTCCATGCTAACATTAATTGTTATTGTGGAAGAGTTTTTAGCCATTCGCACAACCCTCTATCTACGGATTTTCATGTTCGTAGATTAAGGTGACGCAGATATACACACTTAGGCAGTGGGGAAGAATTATGCGTCGACCAGGATTTTAACTCACGGCCTCCGCATTGTAGACCAACACGCCACCCACTAGGCTACACCCAGATAGAACGGTTTGCAATTTGGACCATCTTAACTCTCCCCATTTCGATCGACTTCTAAGTATTAGAAGTGCAAATTGAAAACCGCCGTTCTACTCTTCTTTTGGGCCGATCCACGAATCGACCCAATTTTTGACTTCTTTGTAAAAATGGAAGTGCTGCTCAGCCAGATCATGCGTCATCGATCGGAATAGGGGTAGTCAGAACGGGCGATGTCTGAGAACACAGTGGAGAGAATAGGATGTCTCATTTCAGTGTTTCCAAGTAGGTTTTCCAACCTAAGCCACATGTGGCCGAGCGTTGCCGTGCAGCAAAATCACTTTGTCGTGTCTCTTGTGGTACTGCGGTCTCCTTCAATGCTTGGCTTAAACGCATCAACTATAGCCGATAGTGATCACCCATGATGGTTTCACTCGATTTCAGCAGCTCATGAGAGACCACAACAATTTTCTGTCTTCTACCACCATGCCGATCCTCGACGTCAAAATCACCGCTCTTGAAGCTTCAAAACCACTCACGACATGTTCTCCCACTAAGAGTAGCCTCGACGTAAGAGTATGAGAGCAATGAACGCGCCTCAGCCGCAGATTTTTTTGAATTAAAGAAAAAAGCAAAACTCCCGCAAATGACGAGAATTTGGCTCAAACTTCGACATATTTGCGCACAAAAAAGTATATGACGCCGATAAAACTTCACAAATCTAATGATGAGCAGTTTTTGACAGATGTCCAAGTTTACCATGTGACGTTTCTGATCCGCCATTGTTGATCATTCTTTACTGCTGGCGCTATCGGCGGGTTTCAATTTGCAATCCCGATATTATGTTCAAATTTTATATTTTTTTCGTATCCCGCTGATATAGCCAAAGATATGTTTCAAGATTCAATTACATACCTCGGGAGATATTTTTTTTACAGGATGACTTGTGTAATAGGCAAATTCGGCCTTCATGTGCAATGCACAAACACAGTCATGGAGGGAAGGAATGAGATCGGGTAGATAGGAGAAGGGGAGTGAGAACGACCGTAACGAGTTGTGAAGCTTGAATATTTTTCGCTAAGGGTCGATGGATTTCAAGTAAAAATAAAACTATAAATAACCAAAAAAAAAATGCTTACACCTTCTAATAATCACTTTAACACTTTCCTTGTCCACTATATCGCTTTAATCTTCGCGCTGTCTATTACGACTTAATGGCTTTACAAATTTTTCGCTTCTAAACATCGACTGCCCCTTTCGCCTTCCAATATCCGACTGCCTATTTTCACGAAAGCTCGACCTTTTTATACCCAGCACATCCGACGTATTCGCTGATTTGAGACGTATTCGCTGACTTGGGACGTATTTGCTGACTCCCTCATCGATCATACGACGTTTTTGCTGACTCATGTCGACCGTCGATGAGTAGTCCAATGTGTGTTGACATGTAACTTGATCGGAATTTGTGCAAGCGTCTACTTATTGTTGCTTTTGTTCATCTTAAGAACTTGCAGGTTTTCATTAGTGCAGTGTTGTTGTTGTCGAGAATAGTGGTTGAAGATCTCGAACATTCGATGAGCGACATAGTGTTGGCATGTAACAATAAAATCGTTCGAATAAAATTCCGCTGATATTTTGTTTCTAGTCCGCCTTTTCGAACACCGATGGATACAAGAATCTCATTATTTTTATGGTTTATCCAACAAACTCCGGTTTCTACCTCTAGCTATAATCGAGATATTCGCATCTTCAGCTTTTGGAGTCAATCCACTCAAACTTTTTAAATTTCTATCTTCAATGGTACGGGATTGATTTAGTCATGAAAAGTAAATAAAAAAAATGTTAGGGTAGCAAATTTTTCTTTTTTAAGTCGATCGCAAAACTTTATTATTAAAGTAGAACAATAAAGTAAAAGCATTTACTGAGAGCATTTGTTGCAGTATCGCAGCAGAATTGAGGTTTAATTTCCTAAACGTTGTCACAATTCCGTACTCGATTTGATTTAAAATTTCAAAATTAAAAACATGTGACATTACGATTTCACTTACGAGTATATCATATTATTATTTGCCAGTACAATACAATACAACAACGACAAGCAAAAACCAAATGCAAATATAACAAATTCGTTAAATTTTTTTGTGGTCGCAAAATATTGCAATGCTGATAGATTATTGTAATTGTTAGACCGCAAAAAAACATTTCTGATAAACCTACTACTACAATGGCACTACAACCCAAACCGGGCCTTGGCCTCCTGACCTTCAGGTTCCTTAACATTTCCATTACTTATTGTGGAAGGGTTGTTGGCACTTCGCACAACTCTCTATCTATGAATTTTAATTTTCGTAGATTGAAGTACCTAAGCTATACCCAAGCAGGTAGTGTGCTGGAATTATGCGTCGACCGGGATTTGAACTCACGATCTTAGCATTGTAGTCCTACACACTACCCACTAGGCTACACCCAGCTCTGATAAACCTAATTACATTCTAAATATACCTAGTCCTGCCATAAGTTCTGTCACATAATTTCTCACATTGGCAACAACTTTATTTTATGAGTGACATTTCAATATCGGCCAGTTTTATAAACGTCATAATGTTGTTGACAGTTGATGGTCATTTAAAGTGTGTTCGTTAACGTGTGAAGATGGAATGGGGTGTAATAGAAAACCGAACTGCAGTGATTGCACTACATAAGTGTGGAAAATCCGCGAGTGAAATTTTCAAGTTGTTGTGCCCGTTAAAAATAACGCAAAGATTTGTGTATCGTGCGATCCAGAGATATAACGCGATCCAGACTATTGAAGATCGACCTCGTTCTGGACGTCCGCGTGATGTACGTTCTTCTGCTGCCATCAAAGCGGTCGAGAGTCGAATTCGTCGAAATCCGCTTCGTAAACAACGAATCATGGCTCGAGAGATGAACATCTCCACCCGAAGTATGTCTCGCATCATAAAATCTGACCTCGGGATGAGTGCCTTTCGACGATCAACGGGACATTTGCTGACTGAGCAGTTGAAGCAAATTAGGAGCACCAGATCGAAAGAGCTCCTTCGGCGGTACGGCAACAACAAACATCGAGAAATTTTATTTACCGATGTAAAAATTTTTACGGTGGAGGAACATTTCAACCGCCAAAATGATAAGGTGTATGCCCACAGCTCCATAGAAGCCCGAGAAGTTGCCACTAGGGTACAGCGAGGACATCATCCAGCATCAGTCATGGTATGGTGGGGTGTCAGCTACGAAGGGGTCACCGAGCTTCATTTTTGCGAAAAAGGCGTAAAAACTGCAGCGAAAAATTATCAAACGGACATCCTGGAGGGATGTGTGAAGCCGCTGAACTCTACGCTATTCAACAATCGACATTGGGTTTTCCAGCAAGATTCTACGCCAGCCCACAAAGCTCGAACCACACAAGCGTGGTTGGAAACCAATATTCCACAGTTTATAAGGGCGACGGAATGGCCTTCTGGGAGCCCAGATTTGAATCCCCTGGACTACAAACTGTGGGCGGAGTTAGAGTCCATGGTGTGCACGAGACGACACCCAAATATCGAGAGCCTTAAGCGATCTTTGACAGAAGCAGTAGCTAATTTTCTGCTAGAAACAGTGCGTACTGCTATCGATGACTGGCCCAACAGATTAAAGAGCTGTGTTAAGGCTAAAGGCGGCCACTTTGAATAATTTGTTGCTTATTTTACTTCCATTAGTATGCCAAAATAAAATATATTTTCCTTTGTCAAAAACTCTTTTTCATTTATACAAAAATTGCCCATATACGTGTGACAGAACTTATGGCACGACTAGGTAAATCGATTTTTTTTATTAAGAAATACAATCTTTACACGATATGTTAAAGTCAAGTAAACTAGATTGGCTTTAACATATCGTTTGTTTTGAGCGTTTCCAAATCTTCAAAAATGCTAAGAAATCAATTTCTTTTAAAATTTTTAATTATGATAATGAAGATAATTAAGAGCGTATCTATAATTTTATGCAAACAAAGTAGAATTTACTGAATTAATAAAAAAATTATCTTTTTGATAAACACTTTTTGTGTATGAATAAATTCTTGTGAGATACGCGGTGTTAGCTTAGTATGATAGCAAAATGTGGGATTCTGTGTTTCGGTATTAAGACAAGATATTACGTGTTTTAAAATAAACAATAAGTTTGTTAGAATCAAGCAAAGAATACGATTTTTAACTCAGTTCGATAGGCGTTACTCATTGAGTGAGTTAATATAATGTGCAAATATCGAAAAATGTCGACAGAATTTTAAATTTCAAATACCTCTATTAGGTTGTTAAAGATTCATAATCTGAAGAGTAGCTTCTACAACTTCTTAATTTTACAAGTTTAAAAAAAAATATCAATGGTATTTTTATACTCTAGATGAAATCTGAGAGTATATTGTGTTTGCCTTACCGTTTGTAACGCTAAGAAATAATGCTCGCACAGAGCCGCCAAGGGTACAGAAATATTTGTTGTCGCTCAAAAACTTCGATTCCGAGTTGCTGTCTGTCCGTCTGTCCGTCTGTCCGTCTGTCCGTCTGTCCGTCTGTCCGTCTGTCCGTCTGTCCGTCTGTCCGTCTGTCTACAGCATAACTCTCGAACGCTTTGAGCTATCGTGCTGAAATTTGTTGTGTGTCATTTTTAGGAAAAAAGAAACTTTAAGTTCGTGAACGGGCCACATCCCCCCACTCCTTCTACCCCCTCCCATACAAATTTCACGAAATTTTGAAATTTTCAGAAATTGATTTTTCTTTGAAACTATTTAAGCTATCGATTTGAAATTTGGGTCAAAGTATTACGATATAGATGTCATTAATATGAGGGAATATTGATCCGATACAGTCACTCCTTCTACCCCCTCCCATACAAATGCATAATTTTGAAAAATGCAGTTTTTCGATTTTCATTGAAACTAGCAAAGTTATAAAGACGAATTTGTGTCAAAATTAATTTTAATATAATTCCAATCAGAGTTGAAAAAATTATCAACTTCACCTTACTCCTTCTACCCCCTCCCATACAAATTTCACGAAATTTTGGAATTTAAATTAAATTATTTTTCTTCGAAACTGTTAAAGCTATCAACTTGATATTTTGCATAAAGTATAAAAATAAAAATATCAATAAAGAGAAAAAAATGTGATTTGATCCGTACACTCCTTCTACCCCCTCCCATACAAATGTATAATTTTTGTTAAGTGCATTATGTCGATTTCCATTAAAACTAGAAAAGGTATAAACTTAAAATTTTGCCAGAATTTTTTTTTTAATAATTGCAATAAATGCTAAAAAAAATTATCAGCTCCTCTTCACTCCTTCTACCCCCTCCCATACAAATGCATAATTTTGAAAAGTGCAGTTTTTCGATTTTCATTGAAACTAGCAAAGTTATAAAAACGGATTTTTGCCAGAATTACTTTTATTATAATTCTAATCAGAATTGAAAAAATGATCAACTTTACCTCACTCCTTCTACCCCCTCCCATACAAATTTCACAAAATTTTGGAATTTAAATTAAATTATTTTTCTTCGAAACTATTAAAACTATCAACTTGATATTTTGCACAAAGTATAAAAATAGAAATATAAATAACGAGAAAAAAATGTGATTTGATCCGTACACTCCTTCTACCCCCTCCCATACAAATGTATAATTTTTGTTAAGTGCATTATATCGATTTCCATTAAAACTAGAAAAAGTATAAACTTAAAATTTTGCCAGAATCTGTTTTTTAATAATTCCAATAAATGCTAAAATAAATTATCAGCTCCTCTTCACTCCTTTTACCCCCTCCCATACAAATATCTGTATTATAAATTCAAGAAAAGCATTTCTCCTTCGAATATATATATTAGAACTATCGAATTTGAAATTGAATCAAAGCGTGGTGATAAGGATGATGATAAGCAGTTTCAAAATCATCTTAAACGCTCCACTTCCTCTGCCACCTCCCATACAAATGCCTCAATTTCTGGAAAACTATGTCCAATTGAAAATAATGAAAGCTACAAATCTTAAATTCAGCACGAAATATTTTGCATACCACATGAGGTGTCATATCCAAATATTACAAACCTTCCTCCTCTGCTTCTACCACCTCCCATACAAAAATCACTATTAATTATTTAAAAGAATTGGAGGTGACATATTTTCCGGTACATTGAACTCTTTCTCATTTCATCTAGAGTATCATATGATTGGGCTTTACGCCCAATCATAATTCTTTTATGTTTTCTTTATAAAACAGTATTGCTCTTTTATGTGTAAAGAATTTGATCTTTATGATTTATGTATAGATTCCTCATTCACACTTCCTCATTAAAAAAAACCCACCAAAAGGCGCACCAAACAGATACGTTTTACAGATGCATTAAATTTTATTAAATCGCGTATGGATTGTCAATCAATCAATTTCCTGTTAAGGGCATAGGGCAGAAACAGTTCTTTTCGACAGGGCGCAATCCTGAGGATCGGCCTTTAGTTGCCGCCAGAACTTGTATATTCCTCCTACCTCTTGCTCAACTGTGCGCTTCCATTTGATAGCCTGGTCGACCAACCCGACGACTTCCTTGAGGATTATAATCCAGAGCTTGATTGCCGATGTTTCGCTACAGTTTTTTCAAAGTGTGACCGATCCACTGCCACTTCCGCCTACGAATCTCAATGCATATTTTAGTCGGTTCAGTTATACTCCAAAGTTCGTCATTAAAGATAACATCTAGCCAAAATAGCCCTAAGATGCGTCGGAGGCCCAAAGTTTCTTATACTATCATACTAAATTAAACCCAAGATCGTATATATTTAGATAGAAAAGTAAAATTACTTTAACATATTACTTAAAATGTTTTTGGAATAATAAAGCCATGAACACCATGAAAATCAACAACGTCAGCGTAAACCATATCGTCTTAGATGGACAACACGTAGGACATGTGGACAGCTTCTGCTATTTCGGAAGTATAATGGCAACAAACGGCGCAGAAACTGATGTTAATAGCAAACTTCACAAGGCGAGAGTAACAATTGTACGATAATAGCCAATATAGAAATACTCTTAGAAATCCAGAAAAACAAAGTTTATAACCAACATCCTCGCCCAGGAAGTTGTCATCAACAAGTGTCTATTTATTTTTTTTTATGGCACCGATTATAACTTAGGGGGTCACCCTTTAATGCATTACACAGTTATGTCGGTATAGGTAGAGGATGAAATTTGGTAGTGTTATGGGAATTTTGGGGGAGACACACGGAAATGGCGATGGACATTATTTTTGAAGCGCTGAAGGTTATACTTGCTTGGAAATATGCTAGAAGGCAACGCGTTCCAAAGTCTGGACGTTCGGGAGATGAATGACTGTCTATATTTCACTGTACGAGTAGGAATAGGGTTGACGGTAAACTCGTGTGCGCGTTTAGCTTGACGACTATTTCGGGGAAAAATGAAAAGTGAAGGAATGAGTGATTTAAGTTCCGCACTACATTTACCATGAAAGTAGCGATAGTAGATGCTGAGTGCTCCAACGTTCCTACGATGTTCGAGGGAGTCAATAGAAACCGTAATGGTGTCGTCTCCAATTAGTCGGAACGCATATTTTTGGATTCGATCGAGCAGCGCAAGGTGTGTTTTGGGTGCCCCAGCCCATAAATGCGAATTGTACTCTAAACGAGGTCGAATGTAAGCCTTGTAGATGGTAGCTAAGTCGTGAGGTGTGAAATGTTTTTCACATTTGCGAAGGATACCTAGGCGTTTGGAGGTATCAAGGGCAACATCAAAAAAATGTTTGCTCCAATCAAGATGTTTATTTACTTTTACGCCTCATATGATAAACTCATCCACAGAGCAAATTGGTACGCCATTAAAGGCTAAATTAGACGACGACGCTGGAACATCACGTTTAAGGGAAAGATGACAGGCCTGTGTTTTGGCAGCGTTGAACTCCACTCTATTTTTCCTACCCCATTCCAGGATTAAGCCGAGGTCGGAGTTCAACGAACCGAATAACTCCCTGCGTTTGGAAGCAACAGATTGCTTGTGAGAATCCACAGCAGAGTTAAATTCAAAGGTGTTATCTAAAGTACTGTCATCTGCAAAACTATGGATCGGATTGAGAGTAGAAGACAAAAGGTCGTTGATAAATACTAAGAACAGAGTAGGCGATAGGACAGAACCCTGAGGGACACCAGAATTAGTTGGAAAAGAGGAAGAAGTAACGCCATCTAATACGACTCGTATAGTGCGTTCGGACAGGAAACTCGCAATCCATCGAATGAGGGAACCACCGAGACCAATGGCCATTAGCTTAACAAGGAGACAATCATGCCAAACTCTGTCAAAAGCTTTTGCAATGTCAAAAGCAAGAACTTGACCTTCGCCGTATTTGTGCAAGCAAGAGTTCCAACGTTCCGTCAGGTATACCAAGAGATCTCCCGTTGACCTTCCAGAACGGAAACCGTATTGGCGATCGTGGATAAGCTGTTTATCCTCAAGATAGTGAACGATTTTGCGATTGACATGAATTATACGTAGAATGTTCTGGCCGAACATCATCAGCAACACAGGCTTCTGAGTGCCAACGAACGAGAAAACTTTAATAAGACAGATCAAGAAGAGAAAATGGAGTTGAATTGGGCAACCATAAGAAAGCATTTCAATACCACAAGGTAGGCATTAGGGTGGAATCCTGAATTGAATGAACAAACTTTTTTTATTTTTTATAATCAAGGGTAACTTAAGATTTTTTTTAAAGCATAACTTAGGGAGTCTACCTTTAATGAATTGGATGTGTAGTTAAGTCGGTGAGCGATGGGGTTACAAGAAAGTTTCTGGAGGGGAGAGTCTAAGCTGTCGGTGGATGTTAACTTTGAAACACTGAATGTTGTAAGTTAAGTTGATGGAAACACGTGGGCGGCAATGCATTCCATAGTCTTGATGTTCGGGTGATGAAGGACTGACTATACCTGCTTCACTGTACGTGACGATAAAAGGTTCGTTCGACTTGCCGAGTATTCTTGGGATAGTTGAAAATAGGAGAGATGAGGTTGGACATTTCTTCGCTCCATTTGCCGTGGAAATAGCGATAGTAAACGCTGAATACCGAGACGCCCTATCTCCAACTCGACGGAACGCATGCTTTTGGATTCGATCGAGTACCGCAAGTTGTGTTTTGTTTCTCCACTGAAGAGTTTTATCTTGCCCACCTACCAGTGCAGCTTCCGGGATGTCATTTATTACCAGCAGAAACAGGGCTGCTGATAATATGCAGCTTTGTTCGACACTTGTTCGCACAGGAAACCTCTCGCTCAGCTCATCTATGTTAGACGCAGCATCTTGCATCATCGTAGTTCGAATGCGAAGAAGATGATGCTCAAGATGAGTTCGCAGAACTGCTCGTTGTAGATCAAATCATGATGTACAAAGATGGGGTAACACAGTGGAGTTCAATTCAATAGAAGTATTGAGACTTATGTCCAAATCTAACCAATCTGACTAAACAGCTCATTAAAAGGATTAAAAGGAAAGATTTCCAAATTTTGCACTGTTTGCTATATTATGCACGTTTCGGACTTTTGATAATGGTCTCAGCAGAGACCGAAATGTCACGCATAATAAAGCAAAGTTTATAATCCGGAAATGTCAAGAAAATGGCTTCTTCGTAGTTCTAGTTAGCAAACACTTGAATTAATTACTTTTTATGTCAGTAATTTGTGGTTTAGTGCAACACATTGAAATGGTGTACAAAATTAGTGAACTCAACACAGCTGTTCAGTACAGTGCAGTCAATTTAATATTTGTGGTTGTGTGATTTACCTGGTCTGGATGGATACATCCCGAATGCATTCGGAATGTGAATCTGGTTTAGGTTATTTTTGTGTAGTGCAAACATTCAGTAAAGTCAAAGTAAATTCATGCATACCGAATGCATTCTAAATGGAAGCAATCGATGAAAGTCGTCACCGAAGCAAACCGGAAATGGCCCTTGTAAATGCATAGATTTTAGATGCATTCTGGTACTCAATGGATCCAGAATGTATTCCGAATGTGAATTGGGTTTGCTGAGAGTGGTCGAACAAATGAGGTAGCTACGCTAGAAATTGTGAAAAAAATCCACAAAATAGTATTGGATGACCGTCGACTGAAAGTGTGCGAGCTAGCAGACATGGTAGCCATTTCAAAAATTGCTATATATCGCATATTGACTCAAAATTTGGATAAGAGAAAGTTGCGTGCAAGATTCGTGCCGCGATAAAATTTATCGAGCTGAAATTATACATTAAATATTTATTTGGAATTATTAGTAAGAACAAAAAAAAAAAAATTAGATGATTAACTTCACTCCTACCCCATCACATTTCAATATCTACTTCTACAGCCCAAGTCGGACCTTGGCCTCCTGATATTCAGGTTCCTTAACACTTTTCATCACTTATTGTGGAAGAGTTGTTAGCCCTTCACACAACCCTCTATCTATGAATTTTTAATTTTCGTAGATTGAGGTGGCCAAGGTATATCCAAGCAGGCAATGTGCTGGAATTATATATTGCGTCGACCGGGATTTGCACGACCTTCGCATTTCAAGACCAACACGTTACCCACTAGGCTACACCCTAGCTTACATTATAATATAGGGAGTCCGATTATAACTTAGGGGGTCACCCTTAAATGCATTGCACAGTTATGTCAGTATAGGAAGAGGATGAAATTTGGTAGTGTTATGGAAATTTTGGGGGAGAGAGACGGAAGTGGCGATGGTCATTATTTTTGAAGCGCTGAAGGTTCGGGAGATGAATGACTGTCTATATTTCACCGTACGAGTAGGAATAGGGTTGACGGTAAACTCGTGCGCGCGTATAGCTTGACGAGTATTTCGGGGAAAACTGTGAAGTGGAGAAATGAGTGATCTAAATTCCGCACTACATTTACCGTGAAAGTGGCGATAGTAAATGCTGAGTACGATATTCGAGGGAGTCAACAGAAATCTGAATGGTGTCGGAAGTTGGGAACTTCAAAAATAACACAATTGTTGTTTGTAATGCTTAATTAACAAATATTATGAAAATACAGCTTAATTCTATGTCACAGCTTATTTCATGCACCTAAACTTAGGCCTTAATTTACAGAAAAAAGTTAAATTTTATACAAAATTCAGAATTTGGTATGGTAGCCCTTTGCATTTATTACATCTTTAAGTCTCTTTGGAATAGAATCCACAAGTTTTTGGGTAGTTTCTGGGGTAATTTCCGCCCACTCCTCCAAAATAGTTTTTTCAATTGTTCCTTGTTGGAAATAACATGTTTCCAAATATTATTTTTCAAAATTGCCCATAAATTTTCTATTACATTCATATCTGGGCTCTTTGCCGGCGGGGATATAACATGCGAGTAGTTTCAAATCAGCCAAGATTGCGCAATACCAGACTTATGCTTAGGGTCGTTGTCTTGGTAGAAACGGAATATGTTTGGAATTTCAAGATTCGCAACACTCTGGAGCAAATTTTTTCCAAAATGTTGAGGTACATGATTTTGTCCATGTTACCTTCATTGAACTCCAAATTTCCAATCCCGGCTGCCGACATACAGGCCCAAAAAATTACTCTTCCGCCGCCATGCTTCACTGTAGCTTTTAAATTTTCTTTTTGTAGATCAGTATTAGGTTTCCGCCATACGTATGCCATGCCATCAGAGCCAAAGATATTAAATTTAGACTGACGCTGTTCCAGAAGTCCGAATTTTTGTTGGCGTGCTCTCTAGTAAAGGCAAGGCGACTCAGCTAGTTTTTTCTTTCTTTTTGGAGCCGTTAACTTTGGGTTCGCCATGATTTTACGTACAATAAATCGTTCGTCAGACGAGTTGAAAATTTTGTTTGGCGCGCTTCTGCCCTTATCTTGAATACAATTTTTACGAACGAAGCGTTCAATGATACTCTTTACTGTGGTGGGACTCAAATTAACAAATTGAGCAATTTTTCTCTGGGATAGCTCGTTCTTGAAATGACTTATCACTAATTCTCGCTGCTCAATTGTCGTGCGACGAGCCATTTTTTCAAAAAGCACATCTTGTCCTTTACACGTAAAATTTCACACTAAACATTGACTACAGCTAGTTGCCAATTCTTCAAAAAAAAAAAAATAAAGAAAAAGAAAGTCCCGTTATACAGCGCGACACGATCGGACAAAAGTGGAGACAAGTATCTGCATGAAATAAGCTGTGGCCTGCGTTTCTGCTGTACCATCGATCTTTTCAGCCTTAAGAATGTCAGAATTTATTTTTGTAAACTTTTTTCTATTTATTGTAATCAATAAGCATGTTTTTCTATATCTATATTCAAAATTTCATAATTTCATAATTTTCTAATTAGTTTTTAAGATACAGTGTTCTACAGTTTAAAAATAGCACTGCACGAAATAAGCTGTCTCGTCTCGTCGCAGCGCTACAGCCCCTTTCGGGCCTTGGCTTCCCGTAGCCGAAGTCTCCAGCGATCTCGGTCCAGTGACCGCGTCCTCCAATTTTTAAATCCGAGCAGCAATGAACAGTCTTCGTCAACAGAGTCGGACCAGCGTTTCCTGGGTTTTCCCACTGGCCTCCGGCCCTCCGTTTTTCCCTCGAATACCTTTTTCGTTTCGTCCATCCTTCGTACATGGCCAGCCCATTGCAGCTTCCGCAGTCTGATGATAGTGGAAACCTCCGGTTCGTCGAATATATCATACAGCTCACTGTTGTATCTAATTCGCCATCGGTCACCATCACGTTTCGCTCCAATTATTCGTCTCAGGACCCGTCTTTCGAAAGCGTTCAGCTTATTTGCGGATGCTTGTGTAAGGGTCCATGTTTCGCATCCGTAGCAAAGCACAGGTCTTACTATTGATTTGTAGACTTGGAGTTTGGTCTTCCTGTGTACGCAGCTGGCCTTAAGAATAGCTAAGACTGAATAATACGTTTTATTTGTGAGCTGGATTCGTCTTTTTATTTCATTCGTTTCATTTCCACTCTTTGTCAATTTTGTGCCTAAATATATGAATTCGTCCACATTTTCCAAATTATATTCGTCAATTGTAATGTTTTGTCTATTGGGGGGTCCTTTTCCTTGTTTGTGTCATTATTTTCGTTTTTGTTTCATTGATTTTCAAGCCAACTTCTTTTGCTGCTTGATCGAGGCTTAGTAGAATTTCTTTTGCGGATGTGAAAGAGCGTGATAATATGTTGATATCGTCCGCATAACCCACTATCTGGCTGGATTTATAAAGCAGCGTACCTCTTGTGTCAACGGGTAACTTTCTGATGACGTATTCTAAAGCTAGGTTAAAAAGCAGAGGGGCCAGCCATCACCCTGTTTTAGTCCGACCTTTGTGTCAAAGGCATCAGTTAGTTGGTTGTTGACTCTAACTTGTGATGTTGTTGGTCAGTCGGACTAGTTTTGCTGGGATGCCAAAATGCAGCATTATTTTGTACAGTACGTTTCGATCAATACTGTCGTATGCTTGTTTAAAGTCCACAAAAGCCTGGTGAACGTCGATGTTGAATTCCCAGCTTTTTTCAAGCACTTGCTTGACCGTAAAAAGTTGATCAGTCGTTGATCGACCAGCTCTAAAACCGCCTTGGTACTCCCCAATCACATTGTCAGCGTAAATAAGCTGTATATGATCTCAAATCATGGTATGGTTTTGATCACGAGCCTGCCCCATACAAATGCGAGTATCATGGTTTCATTCTTAATAATGCATGGTCCTGATACAAAAAAAATAGTAAGCATTGCGATCAAAGAGACATTAAACTAAGCAGATTACATATCCCACATAATGTATTACTAACTACATTCTCAAAAATTACTTATTGTTGCGGTTCTTACGCGGACATGGTCACGGGAGATTGCTAGTCTATTATAAAAGACGAATGGGATAAAATCAGTGCAGAGGACAACCAGAAAGTTAGTATATTCAATGGGAAGTCGTTTAATGGAGGTAATTAAGCGAAGTGGAAAGTTAACCGGATACTATACATTCCAATAATTGCTAACTTCTTTAAGGTATATTAGGATATGGCGAATACTTTTGTCCAGGCGAAATTTGAATTCTAACCGTTTTATATATTTTTTTACGGTAATAAATGTGGACTAAGTTTTGTTTTACATGGATTGTTTTTGTAACTACAAGAAGTTTCTTTTTCTGTAATAATTTAATCGCTACTACTTTCTTTGGATCTTTTATAAACGTTTAACTCTAGCGGACAACTAATGGCGAATACTTTTGTCCGTCTGTGTAGCTTATGTGTAGCGTGTTAGTCTACATACAATGTAAAGGTCGGGAGTTCAAAACCCGGTCGATTCTAATTTCAGTACACTACACAATTCGTAGATAGAGTCGTGCGAAGGGTTAACAACACTATCACAATAACAAATAAAATGTTAAGGAAGCTGAAGGTCGGGAGGCCAAACCCTGATTTAGGCTGTATTGCCATTGAAAAAGAAGTTTAGATTTTCTGTGGAACTAACATATAATTAATACTAAAATGGACTCAACTTTTCGAAAGTGACAATTTTGACTTTTGGACAAGGGAGTTTCGAGGAGTTTGGACAATTTTAGAATTACTAAATATGAAATATCAAAGAGAGGTTTTACAGTAAACAAAACATTAATTACCCTACTACTTATTCAGCTACGATAAATAGCAGCAATCTATGTTATTTTTATCCTGTGATAATTCCTGAAAGTAGTTGTCATGCGATAAATAAAATAGCAATTGCATAACTGGCTTGTGTTGAAAATTATGAACACATTGCGAAAAAAAACGTTAGTGTGCGACCGTTTTAGATAAGATAAAAATAAAAATGAAGTAGAAAATGCCCCAAAATACTTAGAGATAACGACAAACAGTTGCACTTGACATTCAACAGTTTCTTACGAAGAAATTAGATAAAATGTTATAATTTCTCCGGTTTACAACGCGTGGTTCCGGGGGCTCGTATATCAGAAAAGTTAATTTATTGTGAAGCAGTAGAGATGGAAATCGTTGCGAATAAATAATAAAAATGAAATTATTGATTATTCAACGAATTAACACCTCTCGCACTTGACCGAGAAAAAAGTCGGTTTCTGGAAGATGTTTAAAAATACAAGGTAGGTAAGTTCCATGTGCATGGAGCCACCACCCTTAGTTCGCAGTTCGGACCAATCCAACAACGAACGTTACGTCATCATGGATTCGAGTTGGAGCTATGTATTTAAATGCGAATTTCAGTTTATCTAAGCATCAAGCTTGGGGGAACCACGAGGTAGTTCGGAGCCGAATCAGCTTTGTACCGGACGCGGTCAGGTTCATCAGGTGAACCTCCGATTAATCCCGAATGCAAATGCTAGAAGAATTTTTAAATGCGCAGTGCCAGTTGCAATTTTTTTCCGTGCATTTCATCAGCACAAAGTTCTTTTCTTTCACAAATTACAAATCGGTGACTTCGAATCTCAAAATACCGGCACGGAAGCACCGCATTGACAGAGCGGTAAGGATGAGTCACCACGACGGACGAGGTCCGCTCGCCGGCCGCATGTTTTGCTCACAGATTGAACTTGGGGGATTGTTACGTCACATACCTGAAACAGAAAATTGCGCGGAGATTTTTCCGAGGAAATGAAAGAAAATCGAACTTACGTTATTCCGGTAGCCTTTATCTCAAGGTCGTTTCGATTATTACAGCGTTCGACAATCACCACTCACTTTATCCACCTTGTCTTGAATTGATTTTTACTTTTCACACACCGAATGTAAAACTTTTCCTTCAATCAAAAAAACACTGTGTGTCCGAGAAACTGAATTTTCGATGCTTTCGCGTGCCTTGCCGTTGCGTTAACTTTTCCGACTCGAATCAGAACTGTCAACTCGAGCTTTTCGGCTGGCTCGGTGTTGACTTCTTCTCGTAAAGAACTTTTCTGCAGCTGATGTTGTTTTGTTTTTCTTTTGGGCATTTATTTATTTTACAGTTTGCAGAAACCGACGGAAAACACTTTTCCGTTGAATTCACCGAACATCGCTTTCGCTCAATTGCGGTGGCTTCGTATGAAAGTTGACTGTCAATTTGGCTGAGAATTGATCAGCGTTGAGTGTGGCGTGTCAATCAACTTTAAATGCTGTGCCGAAGTTGTCCGTTCAATCTGCACATAATTCTCTGAAGGGCTTTTTTGCCGCGACCTTTATTTGGGGATCAAATTTCAAGGCTTTTCTTCTCGGTGGAAATTGGCGGCTAGTTGGCGCCGGAGAGGTTCATTTGTTTATTTGTTTTTGCAATTGTGATGTCGCAGTTTGCGCAGACAGACTGGAATTCGTTTAAATCGTTTCGTAATCGCATTTTTGTTAACTCTGTAAATTGGACGAAGTTTTTAATGAGTAAGTAGCAAAGTTCGTGTTCGATCAGGCAATAAAATTATTCACTGTACAAGAAATCTTAAGGTTAGCGTAAAACAGTTAATTCAGTCCCACTAACACGTATCACACATGTCTTTAAAGGGTATACAAATTAGAGATATGCTTGATGGGGTGATGACGTAATCTTGTGCATATGAAATTCCTGTAATATGGTGCAAGGCAGAATGCAAGAACAGGTGCAATATACAGTGGCGGACAAAAGCGGATATATAAATTAAAATTCCTCGTAAAATTGATGTAACTTTTTTTTATTATACAGTGGTGGACAAAAGTCTACGGCAGCACCTTATGTTGAGGTTTTGGTTAGTTGGAAGCTTTATCAAAAATCCATTGATGCACATTTTTCCGGTAACGTAAATACATATATTTATAAACAAAAAAAAAAACCTTTTCATAACAAACTTAAAGAGAAATTCATAAAAACATAAAAAATTGAATGGGCAAAAGTCTACGGCAGTTAGTGCTAGCCAAGGAGGATGTATGAAATGGAGTGCTTGATAGGCTGTCTCATGCGGGAATACTTTTTGATTCGGAAATTTTCGAAAGTTGTGTCAAAGCTTAACATGGCTTCAAACGTTTACAAAAAAAAAACATGATTTGTATTCTCTCTTATTTACTAATATTCAGTCAACAATAAAATAATTTTCAGTACAATGGAGTTTGCTGTTTTATTTGAGAAATCTTTATTTTTTCAATTTTTATTAGTTTTTGGTTCGTGTCTAAGCTAAGCACTTTAGCAACGGACAATTTAAGACGGGACAGAGATAGTTGCTTTGGGTTTAAGAATGCCAAACTAGGATAGCGAAACAATTCTTTCGAAAATTTGACAATTGTTTCGAACAAATTAACGTGGGAAAGAGTTAGTTGCAATATTTTTAAGTGTGCCAGACAAAGATAGCGAAACGATTTTTTTCATTTCCCTAGTAAGGGAGGGAAATACTTTCATTCCCATTTCCTTACACGGCAAAACATGCTCATAGTCACTCCTTATTATATAAAATGGAGTGCCTGATAGGCTGTCTCATGCGGGAATACTTTTTGATTCGGAAATTTTCGAAAGTTGTGTCAACGCTTAACATGGCTTCAAACGTTTACAAAAAAAAACATGATTTGTATTCTCTCTTAGTTGCTAATATTCAGTCTGTTGTAATCCAGTAGAAAAATCTTATGTATGGGAACGCGATGTTGAGCAAGTAAAAAAATATTGTATCAGCTCTGAAAGTTTTATTAAAAGGCAAAAAAAAAACAAAAGGAAGAAAAAAATTGACAAGTAAACAGAATACTACTTGATTGAATAAAAAATCACACTTCCAACACCCCAACTTGTGCCAATCGGTGAACATATATATTGTAAAATCAAATTATTTGATGGAATGATAAACTGGGTTAAGGCCAAAAAAATTGTCTATCTACTCTACTTTAAAGTTTCACCGTTGGTACACAGTAGTGGGTATATGACGGTTCTGGCTTTCTCCTTAGCGACACTAGCGCCACGAGCGGAGGTGGCTAATAGCAATACTAATTAGTGGGGTGGCCGATAGCAATACTTATTAGTGGGGATCCAAACCGGTAGTTGGACTTCGAGAAGGCTTTCGCTGTTTCTTTAGAGATGGCAGTAGCAGTACCCCTAACTGACTCTTTTTTGAAATGCCAAGATTGATAAGAGTTTTATAAATTATGCCCCTAACTGACTCTTTTTTTGAAATGTCAAGGTTGATAAGAGTTTTATAAATGATGCCCCTAACTGACTCTTTTTTGAAATGCCAAGATTGATAAGAGTTTTATAAATTATGCCCCTAACTGACTCTTTTTTGAAATGTCAAGATTTATAAGAGTTTTATAAATTATGCCCCTAACTGACTCTTTTTTGAAATGCCAAGATTGATAAGAGTTGTACGAATTATGATTCATATATGATGAAATTGATATTTACATTGATAGGAATGAACACGTGGGTTACATTTTTAGTTGGACTTTAAGAATGCTTTCGTTGTTTATATTGTGAAATAGGTTGTGCTCAGCATTTTAGTTTTATGAATTTGGTTTCATATATGATGAAAATTGATAGATTGTGTGTATGGAGATTGTTATTGTTATTAATAGCGTGATATTTTTTTTTATGAAGTCATCATCGATTAGGAATAATTGTTTGAATTGTGTATGGCTTAGAGTATTCATATGATAGGTTGTTTACATTTTTTGTGTATGGAATTTTTGGTTTACGAGTGAGATTGATATGAAAATTTCACCTCAATTCGCTAACATATATGATCATTTTTTGATAAACGAGTTCAAGCTCTTAGATTTGTATGAAAATAACTTGTATTTGTGGTAGATGAAGCACTTGTATGGTTACATGGATATAACGCTGTTATGCAATAGGGGTAAGCTTTATATGGGATGTTGGTTAGTGATGATGTACTGACGTTCCATGACGTCATCAATTAGGGTTGCCATAAGGTCATCGATTATAGTTTCATGACGTCATCATCAATTGGGGTTGCCATAATGTTAAAAAAAAAAATTAAAAAATAAAAAAAAAAATAAAAAAAAAAATAAAAAAAAAATCAATAAAAAAATTAAAAAAAAAAAAAAATCATAAATTTACAGATTCGCATGACAATGTTCCTATGTCTAATACTGATAAATCCGATTAATGAGCTATTTAACGTACACAAACTGACAGGATTTACGGAAATACAACTTAACAAAGTAGAAATAGTGACCAAAGCAAATATTTTACCGGATGTTGAGGTAGTTTTGAGGTATTAATTGATGGGGAAATCTCGGAATAAAACAAATTTTGGTGTACAAGTTTTTATTAAATATTCAAGCATTATAAAAGCTTAAATTTTATTTTGATTACATAATTGAATTTTCTGAAGTAAAATAGGTCTTAGTAATTGCTCCAATTTTAAGATCCTTCGTTGAAACCAAGTAGAAATAGTGACCAAAGCAAATATTATCATACACATAATTGACATAAGAGAAATTTTAGACGTAATACAATTTAATGAATCTTTCAGACAGCTTAAAAATTGAAAAATAAATATATACAACCATATCAACTACAACAACAACAACAACTACAACACTAGAAAATACAACCAAACAACCATACAAACACCTGCTACCAACTTACCTTATTAAATTTTACTATAAGTTAAGAAATAAAAAAGAGTCTTGTGTGTTGTTATACTTGTATACCAAATTCTGATTAATATGCATATTTCAAGAAAAAAAAACAAACTGAATGATGGTTTTAATCATATTTATTATCAAGATATTTTTTTTTTAAATAAATAAACATAAGAAAATTACGATATGTATCGGTTATATTATATAGAATAGCTATTTCTTTAACAATGAAACAGTTTTCAGATCCTCTAAATTTAATATTTATATTATTACTTCAGCTTTTCTCAATGCTTCAATGATGGCAACAATCTCGTTGTTATGACTACTATCTCCCACCTGTAGCGCTGATACAAGTAATCGTAATCGGTCCACCAATTCATTGGGGTCATCCCAATAAATATACTGTTTTGGTTCGATTGATGTTTGTATTAAATCTCCTCCTCTATGAGTTAAAAGTTTTTTAATAATTTTTGTATATTTATAGCTACGGTTTCCATTTATTTGTCCTTTGCTGGTATAGTGACGTCTATAGGCATTAGTATCAAGCAGAATATTTCTATAATTCTGTAAATCATCTTTATTGTACAGAGTCTTATCTGGAACTTTCATAAATAGTAGCTCATATATGCCCGGAGTACCCTCATAGGTTTTATCTTTTATTAATATTTGACTACCATCGATTGTAAAATTCGAGTTTCCAATTTTCCATTGTTCATTTTCATGATAAACACCATAAGTATAGGCTCTAATAATCCAAAAAAAAAAATTCTATACTTTTCCCTCCAACACTCAGCAGTCATGTTTCTAAATTTATATGAATACTGTATTGTTGCGAGCTAGGGGATCGCTGATTTCAAAGGAAAACACAATTCGTTTAAAAATAATGAATAATTTTATTTATTGCACTTTATACACAATTCTCACTTTAACTTAATTCGCCTTAAAACGCACTACCGATATTTCGCTTTCTATCGCTTTTAGATGTCTCTGATTCACCGATAGGTGTCGCCAAAATCTAACTAACTCGTTGTCTGAAAGTTGGCGGTTATTTATACTAAGTCTCCCAGACAGGTGTCGTTGTGTGTGTGTGTCTAGAATGATTGGCTACATTGTGGAGCTCGGTAGAAGTGTCTGGAAACATGTGTATAGCGTTTTAAATGTTGCTGGACTTTTCGCGGTGTTGCTGGGGACGTCGAGGTTGTCAGATTTATAACAGTATATATGCTTTGAATTCTGTTCACTTTCAGCAGCCAAGAGAAGTTATTTCCTATCTTGATTACAATATCAAGTAAATACAACTATATATAATCAATATGAAGACTTTGATTCAGTAATATGAGAAAAAAAAGTTTTAAAAACTATATTTAAAAACTGAAAGCAGTAATAAAGCTGTATAAAGCAGTACACCTAAGTACAGAAGCAGTATTAAAGCAGTACACCTCAGTACAGAAGCAGTATTAAAGCAGTACACCTCAGTACAGAAGCAGTATTAAAGCAGTACACCTCAGTACAGAAGCAGTATTAAAGCTGTACAAAGCAGTACAGAAGCAGTATTAAAGCTGTACAAAGCAGTACAGAAGCAGTATTAAAGCAGTATTAAAGCTGTATAAAGCAGTATTAAAGCTGTACAAAGCAGTACAGAAGCAGTATTAAAGCTGTACAAAGCAGTACAGAAGCAGTACGGTACCTGTTAATCTGTTGTTGTTGTGTAAGAAGGAAAAATGCAGAAGTCGACCGATAAAGATATTCTTAGACAAATTATAAAGTCTAGTAACTCGTTACGTAAAAAATATAAGCAATTCAAAATAGGTAGAGTTAATGCTGAAACTCGACAAGAACAAACTTTTAAGCCAATCACAAGACCTCTTAAAGAATTAGTTAAACTGTATGAACACAGTAAATACGAACCTAAAAGAGAAGGAGATGTAGAAAATCATAATCACAGTAAATATGAACCTGAAAAAGAAGAAAACATGGAAACTCAATCTACAGATGATATTGAAAGTGACGTTGACTTTGAAACTCCAACACCCAAATTCGGACGAAAGCTTAATCTAACTGATACTTTTGAAACACCATTAAAGTCTCCGGATGTAAGAAGCATACGTAAATATGTGGCAACTCCTTCAGGTCGGCAAGAACTCATTGAATATATGAACGAGCGAGAATTTGATAAAATACCTACAAAATATTTAAATATATTTGTAAATAATCCCGATTTCATTGATAGTACTTATGGTGTTTATCATGAAAATGAACAAAGGAAAATTGGAAACTCGATTTTTACAATCGATGGTACCCAAATAACAATAAAAGATAAAACCTATGAGGGTACTCCGGGCATATATGAGCTACTATTTATGAAAGTTCCAGATAAGACTCTGTACAATAAAGATGATTTACAGAATTATAGAAATATTCTGCTCGATACTAATGCCTATAGACGTCACTATACCAGCAAAGGACAAATAAATGGAAACCGTAGCTATAAATATACAAAAATTATTAACAAACTTTTAACTCATAGAGGAGGAGATTTAATACAAACATCAATCGAACCAAAACAGTATATTTATTGGGATGACCCCAATGAATTGGTGGACCGATTACGATTACTTGTATCAGCGCTACAGGCGGGAGATAGTAGTCATAACAACGAGATTGTTGCCATCATTGAAGCATTGAGAAAAGCTGAAGTAATAATATAAATATTAAATTTAGAGGATCTGAAAACTGTTTCATTGTTAAAGAAATAGCTATTCTATATAATATAACCGATACATATCGTAATTTTCTTATGTTTATTTATTTTAAAAAAAATATCTTGATAATAAATATGATTAAAACCATCATTCAGTTTGTTTTTTTTCTTGAAATATGCACATTAATCAGAATTTGGTATACAAGTATAACAACACACAAGACTCTTTTTTATTTCTTAACTTATAGTAAAATTTAATAAGGTAAGTTGGTAGCAGGTGTTTGTATGGTTGTTTGGTTGTATTTTCTAGTGTTGTAGTTGTTGTTGTTGTTGTAGTTGATATGGTTGTATATATTTATTTTTCAATTTTTAAGCTGTCTGAAAGATTCATTAAATTGTTGTTTATAATTATTTGTTGGTTTATTACGGTAATGAGATTATGATTATTTTCGTCTGTCGTCTTCATGTGATTTTATATGTCTAGTCTGTTTTGTTCGTCCATCGTTCCAAATAACCATTTTGCTGTACATCGGACTATATTCAATAAAGCACTTTTCTTTCTATTTTCTTTAGGAATTATATTTTTAATTTTGTTTGTCAATTGCTTTAGTTCTGTAATAAGTAAGTTCTTCTGTTCTCCGTTAAAATTAGCTGTATTGGTTGAAAATTCGTTTATTACGTCTAAAATTTCTTTTATGTCAATTATGTGTATGATAATATTTGCTTTGGTCACTATTTCTACTTTGTTAAGTTGTATTTCTGTAAATCCTGTCAGTTCGTGTACGTTAAATAGCCCATTAATCGGGTTTATCAGTATTAGGCATAGGAACATTGTCATGCGAATCTGTAAGTTTATGATTTTTTTTTATTTTTTATTTATTTATTTTTTAATTTTTTTTTTTATTTTTTTTTTTATTTGTTTTTTATTTTTTTATTTTTTTATTTTTTTTTTTTTTTGACATTATGGCAACCCCAATTGATGATGACGTCATGAAACTATAATCGATGACCTTATGGCAACCCTAATTGATGACGTCATGGAACGTCAGTACATCATCACTAACCAACATCCCATACAAAGCTTAACCCTATCGCATAACAGCGTTATATCCATGTAACCATACAAGTGCTTCATCTACCACAAATACAAGTTATTTTCATACAAATCTTAGAGCTTGAACTCGTTCATCAAAAAAAAATGATCATATATGTTGGCGGATTGAGGTGAAATTTTCATATCAATCTCACTTGTAAACCAAAAATTCCATACACAACCTATTTCACAATATAAACAACGAAAGCATTCTTAAAGTCCAACTAAAAATATAATTGTTAACAAAAAAAAATCCATACACAAAAAAATGTAAACAACCTATCATAACAAAAAACTCTTATCTACATATATCAAACGAAAACTCTAACCCATAAACAATTCGAAAGAATTATTCCTACTCGATGATGACGTCATAAAATAATATCACGCTATTAATAACAATAACAATCTCCATACACACAATCTATCAATTTTCATCATATATGAAACCTAATTCGTACAACTCTTATCAATCTTGACATTTCAAAAAAAAAAATCAGTTAGGGGCATAATTTATAAAACTCTTATAAATCTTGACATTTCAAAAAAGAGTCAGTTAGGGGCATAATTTATAAAACTCTTATCAATCTTGGCATTTCAAAGAAAGAGCCAGTTAGGGGCATAATTTATAAAACTCTTATCAATCTCGACATTTCAAAAAAAGAGTCAGTTAGGGGTACTGCTACTGCCATCTCTAAAGAAACAGCGAAAGCCTTCTCGAAGTCCAACTACCGGTTTGGATCCCCACTCTTTAGTATTGCTATCGGCCTCCCCACTAATTAGTATTGCTATTAGCCACCTCCGCTCGTGGCGCTAGTGTCGCTAAGGAGAAAGCCAGAACCGGCATATACCCACTACTGTACACAACAATCCAAGTCCTTTTGCTCCACGTATCATTTTGCTTCCGCCGACAGCTTCAGTCAAAAAATCAGCTACATTGCTGGCAGACGGAACATATTCAAGCGTGATAATTCCGTTGGCGACATGTTGTCGGTAAAAATGATATGCCACGTCAATATGTTTTGTTCGAGCGCTGAATGTCTCGCGGCTTGCAACGACTATTGCACTCTGGTTATCACACCTGATGATGATACTTTGCAGTTCCTCGAATTGACGAATCACACGTATCAGCCAGAGTGCTTCTTTAGCTGCAAGCGACATTGCTACGTATTCTGCCTCGGTGCTTGACACTGCTACCGTCGATTGTCGTTTACACGCCCAAGTCACAGCACCTCCAGCCAATAAAAATGCGTAACCAGAGAATGAACGACGCTCGTCCGTGTCTTTTCCCCAGTCCGCATCGACATCTATAAATTGGTTCGAATGAATCACAATAATAGACCAAGCGATATCCAATGGTACCCTTGACATAGCGCATGATGCGCTTCACAGCGGTCCAGTGGGAATGGTCGTGCTTATCATTAAATCTGCTCACGTTACTGATAGCAAATGCCAAATCTGGTCTTGTTCCTTGGACAAGAAACAACAAGCTTCCTACCGCTTCACGATATGGCACGTCAGAATTGGACCCGTCCGATCCACTGACCAGTTTCTGTGACATATCGCATGGAGAAGACGCAGGTTTGCAATCTCCCATGCCGAATCTCTCGAGTACCTCTCTAGCATACGCCTCCTAATTGATACTGATGGTCCCTTGACCGTATCCGATAGTCAAGCCAACGCAGGTATTTGCCCTGCCCAAATCCTTCATATGGAACGTACTCGATAATTTTGCCTTCAATTCGACTCGAACCGAAGCGTCCTTCCAAAAAATCAGAAAATCGTCCACATAAATTGCGACTATCAAATTTCCGTCATCGGTATAGTAAACGCATGGGTCTTCTAATGATTTCTTCAAGTTGAATGACAGCAAGGCGGTGTCCAGACAATGATTCCACTGACGTCCGCTTTGCTTCAGCCCATACATAGCCTTGTGTAGCTTACAGACTCTGCCCGAGCCATCCTCGAATCCTTCGGGCTGCAGAGTATAAATTTCTTCATTCAACGTGCCGTGTAAATATGCCGATAAGGCATCCATTTAATCGATTCCCATACCTCGCTGTGCAGCTAATGCAATCAACAGCCGAATCGAACTATATCGAACGACGGGAGAAAAAGTTTCCACGTAGTCGATGCCAAATCGTTGGGAACATCCCTTCGCCACCAAGCGAGTCTTGTGTCGCACGATGGTACCATCCTCGGTACGTTTACGTTTGAAAACCCACTTTGTTTTCACGGGCCGTCTTCCTTTCGGCATATCCACTAATGTTCAAGTTTCATTTTGTGCGAACGACTCCAGTTCCTGCTTCATTGCGTCCATCCATTGACGACCATCGTGAGCGTCAAGAGCTTCTTCACGAGTCAAGGGATCCTCCACCACGCAGTCGCGTGCGAAGTATGAAATGAAGCCATCCCGAACAACGGGATGCGTGTTTCGGGTTGAACGTCGTAATACGCCATTTGCTGGTGGAACAACATTTATCGATGGTTCGTAGTTATCATCATTGTATGCATCTTCGGACTCATCATCTTCAAAATCGCCAAATGAAATATTTACGTTGGAGGTTTCTCTATTCTGGCTCTCGATTGAGTTTACTGACTCTATTTTGTCGCGTTGACTGGCAACTATCGAGGGGTTCTACGCCGAGTTTCCCCCTTGACTTTTGTCATGAGTTCTCTCGAGTTTTCCAGCCTCTTTTGCCTTTTCCACACCTGTCGACTTTGTTACCCCAACTGAAACTGCTGACTCATCATCTTCATTGTCAACAACAAACGACGAACCGATTCTCGCAACTCTTGGGGTCAGGAATATCGCATCTCGACTGATGATGATTCTCTTTGTTGATGGATCGTAGAAGCGAAACGCCTTTTGATTATCGGCATAACCAACAAATTGCATCTCAATCGCTTTCGGATCCCATTTCGATCGTTTCACCTTCGGCACCTGAACCATTGATGGGTTCCCGAAGATCCTCATTGTCGACAAGTCGGGCTTTTGGCCAGACCAAATTTCTTCCGGTGTACAATCGCCAGCCGAACGATTCACTGATCGGTTGATCAGGGAAGCTGCGTGATGGATAGCTTCAGCCCAAAGTTTTCTGTCAAATTCGCCATCCGACAACATGCAACGCGCACGTTCTACCAGTGTGCGGTTCATGCGTTCAGCTACGCCATTTTGTTGTGGCGTATAAAGAACAGTTTTTTTCATGATTTATGCCAGCCTCGGCACAAATATCTTCCATCTCTTTATTCACGAACTCCCCTCCGTTATCAGACCGCAAACGCTTGATTTTCCGTCCGGTCTGGTTCTCAACCATCGCCTTGAAACTCCGAAATGCGTTGACAACAGCTGATTTCTCTTTCAAAAAAGTAACGAAAACTTTACGTGAAAAATCATCCACAATTACAAGAAAATATCTAGCTCCTCCAAGCGATGTACTCATCTCAAACTGTGTCATATTGTATGGGAGGGGGTAGAAGCAGTAAAGCTAATCAAATATTTTTCTCTGATCTTAGTGATAATGGTAAATAAGTACTTATTTCAAAATGTGAGCTCGATAAACGTTATATATTCTGAGAAAATCGGCTTAGAGTATTTCATGAAAAAGTGTAGTTTATATGGGAGGGGTTGGAAGGAGAGGGAGGACGCAAATAATTTTTATGCTGTATATTGAAATTATTATGAAAGTAATATATCCCGAAATTCAGACTAATAGCTTTTATACTTTTTGAGCAAATCCATTTATTTTCGAATTATGAAATTGTGTCATTTTGTATGGGAGGGGGTAGAAGGGATGAAGCTAATCGTCTAATTTTTTTTTTGGCCTTACTAAAAATTTATTTAAAAAACAATTTCAGCTCGCTAAATTTTATACGCATTGAGTAAATTGGCTTAGAGTAATTCATGACAAGTACAGTTTGTATGGGAGGTGGTAGAAGGAGAGGGAGGATAAGCATAATTTATACAGTAGATTGATATTATCATAAAAGTAATATATTCCAAATTTCAGGCCAATAGCTTTTATACTTTTCAAGCAAATCCGTTTATTGTCAAATTGCGCAATTGTGTCATTTTGTATGGGAGGGGATAGAAGGGGTGGAGCGATTTGGCCCGTTCACGAACTTGACCTTACTTTTTTGTCAAAAACGACGTGTACGAAATTTGAGCTTTCTAGCGCAACGCGTTCTCAAGCTAGAGAGCGAACGGACGGACATCCGGTTTTGAGATTTTTGAGTATTGATTCTGTATCATTCATTTTTTTCTCCGAGCCTTATTTCTTGGCGTTACAAACTTTAGAGCAAACTTATAATACTCTCAGATTTCATCTAGAGTATAAAAATTTTAAATATCATTTCCCAAGGTAATTTTAATTACAAATTCCCAATAATTTATTGTCACAATGTACATTGCTGGATTTCAGGTTCATCACAAATTTTTTTTCGCTTCAATCACTCTCACAGACACTTTTTACTCACGATACTGCTTTTCCTAATTCGACTCTTTCGCTTTCAAATTTTCGATCGCCTCCGTCGACTACTCATTCTCAACTGATTTCCCTATTCGCTTCTCACTTTTGACTCTCCTGTTCAAATATACATTCACAACTAACTGCTTTCTCGAATGCTCGCCCCTTTCTATATCTAGCACAACCGGAGTGCTCGCTGACTGTCAACGCGTATTTGTTCTTGCTTTTATTCATGGAAAAGTGTGCAGGTGTTCTTTCATTACTGCAGAGCCGCTGCCAGCTGAAGTCCTGTAACATTTAATGAGCGACATACAGTGGATATATAAATGATCGAAATTCGCGCCTGCGTGCATTTGTTGTTATTGGTTGAAAACCTTGAAAATGATCGGAATTCGTGGTCGCATATTTTGTTGTTGGTGACAGGTGTTCTTTTTATTGGCAGAGTGCTGTTGTTGGGGACGTTAAACATTTGCTGAGTAGAATAGAGTTTTCTCACGTGCACTTATTTGCTTTCGAGAATAGTGGAAGATCACGAACATGCGATAAGCGACTTGATGATATGCAACAATATTATCACTCTTAAATTAAAGATTTTTCTTCTCGTTGGTATCTGCAAACTTTTATGATGTATACCTTTCTTATCGATACCATCATTTATCTGAATAAATTATAGTTAAACTTATCTGTCATAGAAAGTAAATTTTCTGTTAATTTAATTTTTATTCAAATTTACAAATATATAAAATAACTATTCTTATTCACTAATTCCTAAGTATCTAGTTTTGCTATTGCAATTCGACTGTGCCACTGAGTTTGAGTATTAAAATCGCAGTCTTTTTTCCCCACTTTTCAAAACATTTGTTTCCAGCTTTGCCATTGTTAATTTTTAGCTTTAATTGAAAAAACTATTTTATCCATAATCCAATCCAAGTAGTGAGTTATTTTCACATAAACACCCGGCTTATTAGCCTGACCACAGTGTTGACCCCAGGATATGATTCCGTAAAGTGTCTCTCCATCTACAAAAAGAAAGAACAAACAAAATTTTAAACAATTCCAGTACTAAAATATCTGCCATCAAGTCGGGCGCAACTTTGTTATTCTCGGGACAAGTTAAAGATGCGTGGGAAGTCAATAAACAGGTTGTTGTTGTCAATTATATATGTAAAACTTAAATGCGATTAAGATCAATAGCTTCAGTATAATACAATTAATATTTCATTCGTTTATTTATGGGTTTATTGGAGGGAGGAGGTGGATGTTAATACGAATTTCAATGATTGCCGATTGCTTCAATGACGATCAAAATTTTCTGTGTAGAATGTTAATTTTATAAACAGAGTTGCTTAGAATTCCTATGAAATTCGGTGTATTTTACAGGATTTCTAAAACCAGACATTTGCATGGGTAGAGGGTAATTTATTGAAGTTGGTCGAAATCACACTTTTGTATGGGAGGGGATAGTAATGCTAAGTGGATTTTGACACTTTTGATGGAACTTTGTTTCACATATTTTTAAAAGTGTTTGTACAAAATTTCAAGAGGATAGCTTTTAGTAGAATGGTGATAAGTGAGGAAAAAAAATTTTGTATGGAAGTTTTGATGATATTAGACTTAAAATTTCAATCAAAAATTTTAAGTTTTTGTGTTTTTCTTATTTCGCATGAAACACCTCGTTCAGGTTGGGGTTCCCTTCGGTGAATAAAAATTTTGGTTCAAATTATTATTTTTTCTTTGGGTATATCATAACAGATATATGCACGTGCTCAATTTGAGCTTTGTATCTTTTACCAGAACTCTAAAAAATTGCTCAAAATTTTCAACAGTTTGGGTCATCACGAAAATTAAAGGTCACATAGGTCTACAATTGAACAAAATTTCAACTTAATATTTGCATTAGATTTTGAGATTCACTAGTTTCAAATTTTAAAAAGTGCACCATTCTTGAATGCTACCCATTCCCCTCCCCCCTTCTATTAGCGATTGGAAATCTGGCTCTTTCCGTTGTGCCAACTCATTTCAACTCACTCGCTTAATTGAGTCGATCTTAAAGGCTGATTCAAAAGAGTCACTCATAAGATTTACCAAATTTTCTGTGATGCCTTTTTTTTCATTTTCATAGAATAACTCTAGCTTGATGTGCTTTCCTTTACTCAGAACATCAATAGCCCAAAACAATCGTCCAGTAAGAAAACCATCAAATTACGTTGGTATGCGCGGAAACGGCGACTCACTCACACCACTTGCACACAACAGCACTGTGCCACAGCGCAAGAACACATTTTGCATCACTCACTTACCGTGTCATATGCGATGCGCATCATCGTATTGTGTGGTACATAAATTGTTACCGACACAAATGATGGGATCCAACTCTTTTCTAGTGAGTCGCATCAGTGCATTTATTGGCACATTTTTATTGACTCACTTATGAGTAGACCATTTCTAACTACTATTATATCAAAATGTTATATTTTTTTCATATTTCACTAGTATAGCTTAATACGTGCCCCAATTAAATAGCTTGAGTGTTTTTTAAAGTGTTTTTCTTTGCAGCCCCTGACCCGCCCCGTTAAAAGTATTGACCTCCCTCTAAGCTAATTATGGTTGACCTATGAACCTATTTGGTCGTAAAATATGAACTCATTCTGTTTTTAGTCATTAGAAAAAAAAAGGAAATCGGCCGACAATTAGTTTTTAGCCCCCACTTTTTGTACCACACAGGATAAAAAATTAATTTATTTTCACTTTCTCCAACATAAATCAATATATCTGAGTGTCGAGTTTTATTATTATTTATTGAAAGTAGAGATATTACCAATCGCAGTTATCGACCTTAACCCGACCTTCACCGCACACTCCCCATAATTTAGGCAATAAAAGTATCACCCAATCTACAATGCACCCAAAAATGAATTGTCTATTTATAAAGGCTTCGGAGAAATGGGTTTTTGAACGTCGTCGTAGCCTAGTAGATAGCGTGTTGGCATTGTAATGCGAAGGTCGTTCAAGTCCCGGTCGGCGCAATACATAATTTCAGCACATTGCCTGCTTGGATATACCTTGGTCACCTCAATCTAAGAAAATGAAAAAAATTCGTAGAAAAAGGGCTGTACGAAGGGCTAACAACCCTTCCACAATAAGTAATGAAAAATGTTAAGGAACCTGAATATCAGGAGGCCAAGGTCCGATTTGGGCCGTAGCGCCATTGTAGAAGAAGAAGAAGGAGCGTACACGTACGGCGTATGGCGCGACGTACAGACGGATTGCTTTTGCAATTATAGGCTAATTTAGTTATGAAACGCGAAAAAACAAAATTTCAGGATAGCAAATTTTTTGCTTTTCTGTGTCGATCACAATACTTTATTATTAGAATAATAAGGTAATTGTGAGGATTGTTCCCCTTCGTCGAAATCCAAATCTAACATCATCGAAGATTGAGGTGGAATCTATTTCTCATATTTTCAATATTTGCTAGCCGCGATTTTGGACTTATTATCATTTAATCTAACTTGCTACCCAGACGGATACATCGAAATTTTGTGTAAACTTCTTAAGAAAATTATAAAGCCCGCTTTAGACGATCGAATTTATGTTTGCATTTTTAAGCGCATCGCATTTTTGCCAACTCTTAGTACGAAAAATTAGATGGTTTCAGCAAGGGATCGAAAATGCGATCGAAAATTCGATCGTCTAGAGCGGACTTAAGAAAAACTACCAAGTGTAACTCTAATTGCGTAAATTTAGATAAATTATTAGTAATTTCTCGGACGTAAAAGACATCCTAGAAGTGACCCAACTTAAGACCAATATCTTTTTCCAATTGATATCCAATTACATACATATTTCGATATTTTTAAAAAAGTGTGCTTACTTGTAGTTGAGCAAGCAAGTGGCCCTCCCGAATCGCCATCGCACGCATCGACCCCTTCGTCCAAATATCCAGCACAGAACATTCCATCGGTGATAGCACTTCCGTACACGTAAGGCTCTTTACAAACAGCTTGCGATATTATCGGAACAATGGCAGCCTTCAAATTATTCGACGGAGCTGAAGCTACAAAAATTAGTCAAAACGTACGTAATTTCAAATGTACTTGGAGAAGCTTACTTGAAATACCCGATTGAATCGAGCCCCATCCCGATATGGTACAGTTCATGCCTGCTTCGTATGCCGCGTCCTTAGATGGCAAACATATCGGCTGAATGTAATCGTTAAAAATTACGGGCGTCTTAAGAACAATTAGAGCAATGTCGTTGTTCATGTGATGACCTTTCCGGAACTCTTCGTGAATATACCAATTCTGAATGTTAATATCGACTTCCGACTTTTCGGCGATCTGTGAGTAGTGATCGCCGATCCGAACGATATAGGCTCCTTTTGGGAAGCCTATTAAGCAATGTGCAGCTGTAAGGACATGCATCTGAGTGATGAGAATGGCTCCGCACCAATGCGATGATTTCCCATTATGACCCTTAGCTCGAATACTAGCCTGCCACGGGTGATGTCCTCTTAGAGCTCTGGTTCCATTGACCACACGCGCCATTTGATCGCTCATATCAAATTCATCGACCAGATGCTCGTTAATTTGGCCACAGCGTTTATTTGATTGCATCGCCTTAGACGATCTTTGTTGGGCGGTATAGTAGAGCGCACTCTCTTCGTCTAGTTCTATTTGTTCGGGTTGCTCTGTAGTAGATGTTGTTGGCTCTGCTAACGGATTTACCTGTCTTTCTGTGCATCTTATGCTAACATCTTCACTATGGTGGCAATTATGCTCGCCCCAAGCAAAATGAACGCACTGATCTAAGGATGTTTCGTTTCCGTAGCAGGACACTTGATCCAGCCAAATGGGACCGGTTCCCGAGCCATATGCGTTTTTAATTACGGTCTAAAAATTTAATGAAAATTCTTACAATCGGTAAAATTTCGGTAATACAAACTTACCGCTTCGCCTAGAAATCCCAAAGTTCTGCAAAAAACTTGTGCTTCTTTCTTACCGAAATCATCGTCACATATGCCACCCCACGTACCACGATACTTCACTTCAGCTCGTCCTTCCATCGTATTTCCATCGATAAGTCGATATTGAATTTTTTCCTGGAAAATATTTTGTATTAGCATTTCTTTTATAATATTATTCCGCTTTCGCATACAGTACACATCTCATTATCCTCATCTGATTCATCCTTGCAATCCGGTATACTATCGCAAAGAAAACTAAGAGCAACGCATTCCTGCGATGTCTTACATAGCCAATAATCTGGTGGACAAACCATAACTGGAATTTTACATGCTACTCCTACTACTTCTTCGGCTGTACAATCATGAACGCCCCATCCTTGAAAGGTGCATTCTCGAATCGAGGTTTCATTTCCCAGACAATATACTTCGTCCATTGCGAAAAGAACTTCGTTGTTTTCCATCATTCCAATATTTGGTGGATAAAATGAATTGGCGCGTACTTCACTCGCTCCTAGTTTGAATCCTAATTCACGACAAAGGACATCGGCTGCACGGATATCGAATTTATCGTCGCAAACGTATCCCCATTTACCATTTACTGAAATTTATCGAAATATGTTATTGCCAAATTAGTTATGGAAAGTGTTTGCTGAAATAAAAATTTTCAACCGTGAAATGTTACTTAATTCGGGGAATGTTAGTGGCTGTTAAGCCAAGTAAAATATTATTTAGTGTAAACTACAGTAATGTACCCTAATCATTACAGCTAGAGGAAGTAAATGCCCATTAAACATAATAGTTCCTCAAATAATAAAGAGAAGTTTTGGCTACTTAATTTGATTTGATCACATTGTCATTTAAAGGACATTTTAATATCGTTTAGACTTAAATCATTTGACAATAACTAGTTTTCATTCCTAGAGTGGAACTATGCAACTTAAATCAAGTATATAGTGTTGTTTTGATTTTTTTTTATTCTGGTCTTACCAATTTCTGGATAGAGCTGAAACAGGAATAGAAGCAAAGGCTTGTCTGTGGGTTTTTCTACTTTGAGCGTTGAATTTTGTTACATGTCGGCCCTAGTCGCTCGCCTAATGTTTTCGACTTCAGCTGTCTACTATTCTGTTCACATATATAATTACTCATAGACTATCCGCGATCATCCATTGCTCGTGATGTTAAACTGTTCGCACGTACAACATAGAAGGCCAAAAAGCGGCCAAAAAGGAAATGATTCATAGAAGCAGAATAGAAAGCTGAAAAACGGCCGAAGAGAACGAAATAAAAAGGGCGAGCACTTGTGATGTGAGTCAGGTAGGATTGAGAAGCCAATCGAGTCGTGTGATCGATGGAGCACGGTTGGTTCGAGGGTCGAGGCGACATATTGTGACTCTGTCGCAGTAGGAAAAGCGATTAAGTCATGTGATGACAGCCCGAAAATTAAGGCGATATAGTGAACAAAAAAAGTGTTAAAGTGATTATACAAAGGCGGTAAATACATTTTGTATTTATTTTAATTGAAAAGCGAAGTTATATTTTTACTTGAAAACTAGCGACCCCTAGAGCACTTCAATATGATCAAAAATGTGTACAAAGTGAACGTTTTCATTTAGAAAACGCGACCGCAGATAAAATTAGCCTTTTTATTTTTTGCTTCCATCCAAAAACCCTCTGTAATCTTTTGTAGAATTTTAATTTTTCAGATTAGGAGTACAGAATGAAGTCGAAAGAAAAAGGAGTTAGAAATTTTTGCTGATTCAGTTTTTTAAGGGGTTACTGTATTACAATATTAATTCATTCCACTAAGCACTGCGGCATTTAACTTTCTGTTCACTTCTCGTTCAATAACGAATTGTTAATAGTTTGCACTCTGGCAGTACTTGTACCGAAGAAATTTGGGAATAGGTGATAGACGCCTGAAGTAGAGTTTTTCCTAGTTAGGCCCGGAGATAGGATGTTTATCTTTTCAGTATTGAAACAAAATTGTCGAATAACGAAGCATATTCCTCTATTTTTTTTCTAATTTGTGATTTGATTTAAGTGTCAAATTCAACATTTTTTTTATATTCAAAGAAGTCGTTTTCAATTATGCGAAAAACCTTTGCATCTTCTTGCATCACATGTACTCAGAATAAAGCCATTGATATGAAACGGATACAGCATGCGTGAGTGTTGCAATCAGTCTAGGATCACACTCTACCATTAGTGTACCCCAATTTAAGCTCGCATCGCTTATCGCGTTCACTGTGCGTCACGCGTCGTCCAAGGATAGTAGAGTAAAGGAACTGGCGTTACAAAACAAATTTAAACGAGAAAACAAATTGACTCGAGAAAACAGTACAAACAATTTAAATCGCTCCACTCTAAGGCTGTCAATTCCATATATATATATCTCACTGGAAACAAAAACATCTAATGGCATTGGAGTTGTATATTTGGATAAATTCCGAAAGAGTCATGAACTTATGAAGTCTATTTTTTTTAATTATGAAATTGTTATAAATTTCAAATTGCCATAGCAAATAGCTGTGAAAGATATAATGCATTCCGACTCTTGTTTACTAAATGTCTTTAAAAATGAAGACTAGAAGAATAGATCATTCCGGTTAATTTGCCTTCCCCTGGCCAAAATCCTGCGGGCGCCTTTGTGCTTTATGACTAAATTAACTTGAAAATGCAGAAAATACCCATCTGCCTGTACCTCTTCTGTGTACGCTCAGCGTACAATAACTCCCAAACCTTTGAAGATAGAAAGTTTAATTTTGGGTGGATTCCAGACGTGGGTTAATGTCAGGTGGACACCAATTTTGGGTGTTACAGGGGTTAGAGGGAAGAAGAGGGGAGGGGAATGCTAGATTCGGAAACTATAAATTTGAAGCTCTCAATTGTGGATCTAGGTAGCTGTGGAGCTGGAAATGGACACTGAAATAGAGGGGCTTGTAGGACCAACTTCAAAAATAATTTAATTTTTGTATCCTCGCCCAGTAGCTACAGAGCAATCAGCTTACTCTCCTCAATTTCAAAAATCTTTGAAAAAATAATCCTATACCGTCTTCAACTTCATACCAAAAAAAACGATATTCTCCCTGACCATCAATTTGGTTTTCGAGCGAAGCACTCCACGTGTCATTAACTTCTAAGAGTCACCAAATTCGTCAAAAAGGCATTCCAGAACAAAACATCCGTTGGCATGATCACGTTAGACATCCAAAAAGCGTTTGACACAGTATGGCACAATGGACTCCTATTTAAGTTAATGAACTACTCGTTTCCCGAATATTTAATCCGATTGATCGGTTCTTTTCTCTCGCAGAGATCTTTTCAAGTAAAGCTAAAATCCACTAAATCGGAAAGACGCTCTATTCCTTCTGGTGTACCACAAGGGTCTTGCCTAAGTCCCCTACTTTTCAACATATATACTTCCGATCTCCTTAAAGACCCTACTTGTGAATTAGCTACGTTTGCAGATGACACGGCAGTTTTTACCACATCAGAAGACCCCACTACAATCATCAATAACCTACAGAATCAGCTTTGTAAAATCACCACTTTCTTCACGACTTGGAAAATAAAAATGAATACAGCGAAGACTGCAGCAATTTTTTTCACGAAAAGAAGAGCCTCCCAGTACCTACCCTCCCCTACAATTCACATTGTCGCAGAAGATATAACATGGTCCAACAGCATAAAATACCTTGGGATGCACTTAGACAAAAAGCTAACATACCATCATCAGGTATCAAATGCTATTTCTAAAACTCTGTTGCTCATTAGGATATTATACCCTCTGATTAACCGAAAGTCAAAATTATCGACGGAAAACAAACTACTCCTGTACAAAGTTGTGATGAGACCCTGTCTTTTATATGCAAGTCCTGTTTGGAATGAATGCGCTCAAGTCCATAAAAATTACAAATAGCGCAAAACAAATGTCTAAAATTAATACTTTATAAGCCCTGGTATTTTTCAACAAGACGCCTCCACAAACTGACTGTTATAGATTTTATCCAAACATATATCAATAAAATGAGTGAAATTTTTTTAAGTAGATGTGAATACACCAACAACCCCTTAATTCTCTCTATCATTGAATAGAATTTACCACCTAGTTACTGTTTATTCTTTTTTATTATGTAAATTAGTTTTTAAGTTAGTTATAAGTTCAACTATCTTAAGGTTTTTGAGTTTTCCCCTCTTTTTCCTTACTTCATCCAACTATATTAAGAAAAGTGTCATAAATCAAAATGTCTTATTGTTTAACTATTCATCCATAAGCTGTAAAGATTTCAAACACAATCTGGCCACTAACTGTAAGAAAAATTAGCGTAAGCATGTTCTGAAGAAACTTTGGGAAATAAATATATTATGAATTAATTTTTGTATCCATTAGGGTCAGAAAAGTGGGGCTTAAAACAACATTTGTTTTTCAAATGGTAGATTCTTCAAAGTTACTTAACACAAAAACTCATATCTTAAAAATGGGTCCACATTGCTGCGCCTTCCAAAATGTTAGCAGATAATGGGGCTTTGCAGATGGACGAGTTTTTTGGAATATTTCGCCAATCATGTTTTGCACCATATTTGGTCTAAAGCAGTATGAGATCGGTCTGCTACGAGGTCTTCTACGGCAGGTTTTTCTAACGTACTATATTGTTTGCTGAGGTGGTGCTGAAATTGAATTCTCCTATTTTTTTGGAGAAATTATCCATTTCATCAGACTTGCAAACAACGTCGCGATAAGGGATAGAAATTCTTTCCCTGCAGCCTTCATATCGCCAGAGAATTTTTTTACAAGTCGTCAGAGAGCTATACGTCAGTAGCATCTTATATTCACCTCTGTTGGTCGAGTGCCAAGAAAATGAGTTCAAGACCTGCCTGGCATTCTTCAAACTCACCTCGCAGATCCTCAAGGACTGCAGGAGGCAAGAGAATCAGTCGTAAGATTGGCCTTGCTTGTTCAAAATCGAGTCTGGCCTCGAGTAATTCAATTTGAACTAGGGAGTCTTTCACAATATTTCGAATAAGACGTTTCTTTTGGAATTCATCTGGCTCGAAGTGATCCAATTTAAGAGTTTCCATCATGCAAAAAATGCAAAAAAGTAAAAAAAAAAAAAATAATCTAACAAACTAATATCCAAGCTAATACCAATAATCTATCTATCTATATTTATTTATAATCTATACATATAAACATAATTGTAGTGTCTGTCTGTTATTTGCTTAGAAATGGCTATAAGGTAGTTTTTTGCTTCATTTTAACAATAACTAAGCATAAAAACACGTTTTTGAAATTTTTGTCTGTATGTCTGTCCGGCCGTCTTTCACGCACAAACGGCTGAACCGATTGTAATGAAACTTGCACAATTTGTTACGTGCGCTCTGAGATGTAATCTGTTTTTGGTTTTATTTCACTCCCCTCGCGCCTTCTACCCCCTCTCATACAAAGTGACTCATTTTCAAAAATATGTAGTAGTCAAATTTTCTTGAAAACCGTAAGAGCTATTAATTTTAAATATTTTGGTTATACAATTCTTTGAATGCCCCCACTTCTTCCACCACCTACCATACAAAATACACTTTTTCATGAAATAATATAAACCAATTTTCTCAGTACGTGTTACTTTCATCGAGCTAAAATGTTGTACCGAATCCTAAATTAGCATTATTATTAATATCGAGAAAAAATTAATCGAGTAGCTTCACTCCTTCTATCCCCACCCATACAATATAACACAGTTCCAAGACTTTACAAGAATTCGATTTGCTTGAAAAGTGTGAATGTTACGGATCTGAAATTTAAAATATATCAATTGCATGATGATTGTAGTTATTTCTCAAAAAAATCACTAAAAACCCTTCTCTCCTTCCAGCACCCACATACAAAATGCACTTTTTAATGAAATAGTCTGAACCCATTTTCTCAGTACGTGTAACTTTCATCGAGCTAAAATTTTGTACCCAATCCTTAATTAGCATTATTATTAATATCGGGAAAAAAATTAACCGAGTAGCTTCACTCCATCTACCCCCTCCCATACAATGTGACACAATTTACAAAAATTCGATTTTCTTAAAAAGTGTGAATGATACAGATCTGAAATTTGAAATGTATCAATTACATGATAATTATATTTGTTTCTCGCCCAAAACCCCAACACTCCTTTTACCACCTTTCATACAAATTGCACAATTTCATTAAATTCAATGCATTAAGTTTCTCAGTACCTACTCAATTTTTGAAGCTTAAATTTTGTACAAATTTTTTTATAACTACTCTAGCATGGTGTGAAACAAATTAGTTCAGTGCTGTCACCCCTTCTACCACTCCCCATACAAAATTTTTTAACATCACAAAAATTTCGATTTCATCTATGGTATCGTATGATTGGGCTTTACGCACCATCGTAGTCTTGTTTTGTTTTTAAGTTTAATGTTATTTTATTTCAGCTTCTTTTTAACACAAGCTACAATTATTCACATGTCCTTAATGCTATTCAATACGTATATGTTCTCAAATCACGGGATTGATTTGATCACGAGCCTGTTCGATTGAAATGCGAATAATTTATGGTTCTGATTCTAACAAAATACAAAACATTGTGTTCAAAGAGCCTTCAAAGTAAGCAGATATAGGGTGGTCCAACCATAATGCACGATGTTAATTGTGAGTCACACCTTAACGTCAAGTTTTTCGCCCAACATAATTTGACATTTCTTTGACAAATTCAACCATGGAGAGGTACACAATTGAACAGCGCGTTAAGGTTGTTGAAGCCTTTTACGAAAATGGGCGTTCAAATCAAAATGCATCATCTTCAGCGACGAGGCACACTTTCACCTCAGTGGATTCGTTAACAAGCAGAATTGCCGCATTTGGGCAAATGAAAATCCACGAGTGATTGATGAAAAGCCGATGCATCCACAAAGAGTGGCTGTTTGGTGCGGTTTATGGGCTGGCGGCGTTATCGGGCCGTACTTCTTCGAAAATGAGGATGGCCAAGCAGTTACCGTGAATGGTGTTCGCTATCGCGAGATGATAACGGACTTGTTGTAGCCAGAAATTGAGGATATGGACCTGGACGATATGTGGTTCCAACAGGATGGTGCCACTTGCCACACAGCCAACGAAACAATGGCTTTTTTGCGTGAGAAATTAACATCGTGCGTTTTGGTTGGACCACCCTATATTATATCCCACATAATGTATTAATAACTTCTTCTTCAATGGCGCTACAGACTAAATCGGGCCTTGGCCTCCTGATTTTCAGGTTCCTTAAAATTTTCATTACTTATTGTGGAAGAGTTGTTAGCTCTTTGCACAACCCTCTATCTGCGAATTTTGTATTTTCGCAGATTGAGGTAACCAAGGTATATCCATGCAGGTAGTGTGCTAGAATTATGCGTTGACCGGGATTTGAACTCACGATCTTCGCATTGTAAGCCAACACGCTACCCACTAGGCTACACCCTTGTTTAATATTAAGCGTATTAATAACTACACTCACTTATTATTGCGATTTTTACGCAGACGAAGTCACGGGCGTTTGCTAGTAATAAAATAAAATACTTTTCAGTATTTCTGTTCCGTATGGGCGGTATCCAGACAAATCTAGAGCACGTAAAGGTCTGAAAATTTGAACCTAGAAGCCCACAAGTACGAAGTGATGTAAGTTCGTGACAGGACGAAATCTTTCCACCCCTTCTACCCCCTCACAAAATGACACAATTTCAGAATTGACAACAGATTTTCTCGAAAAGTATTAAAGCTATTGATCTGAAATTTGGAATGTATTATTTCTATAACGATTTAAATCGTCAGTATAAAAATGATTCGAATCTCCCACTGCTTCTACCACTTCCCATACAAACTACCCCTTTTCATGAAATACTATAATCCAATTTACTCATTACGTATAAAATTGATCGAGCTGAAATTTTGCTCTGTGTAGAAATATTAGTAAGACCAAAAAAAAGTTAGACGATTAGCTTCACTCCTTCTACTCCCTCCCATACAATATGACAAAACTTTACACAAAGGCGATTTTACTGAAAAGTATGAATGCTCCTGATCTGCAATCTATGTTTCTCATTAAAACCAAGTTTATTTAATACAAATTAATTCTCATACACGGGCAGCGCCTTGCGGGACTGCTAGTTAAGAATAACTAAATGAATCACCAAAACTAGTTACCCTAAAATGAAATCCAACTGGGATACGCAACCGTCCCAAAATTTCAAGAACTTTATTAGTTTTTGATCGGAATTCAATAGAAATAAGTGAGTAATAAATACGTTGAAACGGTTACAACAGTGAAAATTAGCGAAAAGCAAAACACATACGTTTTTTAAATTCTTCTCTGTTTGTCTGTCTGGCCGGCTTTCACGCAAAAACGTCTGAACCAATTGTAATGAAACTTCCATAGTTTGTTAGGTACGCATTTGGTCTTAGATCAATACACCCACGTCTTCTACCCCCTCCCATACAAAATGAATCATTTTCAAAAATACATAATAATCACATTTTCTTGAAAACCACAGGTGCGAATAATTTGAAATTTAGGATATATTATTTTTATCATTAATATGAACTGTGGTATACAAATAATTTGAATCCTCCCACTCCTTCCACCACCTCCCATACAAACTGAACTTTTTCATGAAATTCTCTAAACCAATTTACTCAATACGTATAAAATTTATCGAGCAGAAATTGTATACCAAATCCTTAATTAATATTATAATTTTTAACGGAGGAAAGTAAACCAATTAGCTTCTTTCCTTCTACACCCTCTCATGCAATGTGACACAATAACACATCTTTCCCAAAATTCGATTTTCTTGAAAAGCATGTAAGTTACTGATCTGAAATTTAAAATATATCAATTGTATGATAATTATAGTTGTTTCTCAAGAAATCAATAAAATCCTCCCACTCCTTCTACCACCTCCCATACAAACTGCACAATTTCATTAAAACCAATGCACTAATTTTCTTAGTATATATTCAATTTATTTAAATAACTATTCTAGCACGATGTGAAACAAATTAGGTCAATGCTGTCGCCCCTTCTTCCACTCCCCATACAAAATTTTTTAAGATCACAAAAATTTCATCTATAGTATCGTATGATTAGGCTTTACGCATAATCGTAGTCCTGTTATATTTTTAAGCTTAATGCTATTTTATTTGGGCTTTTTATACTTTAGATGAAATCTGAAGTATTATAAGTTTGCCACAAAGTTTGTAACGCCAAGAAATACGGCTCGGAGAAGAAAATGAATTATACAGAAGTTCATATAATCACTCAAAAATCTCAAAACCGGATGTCCGTCCGTCCGTCCATCGTACACGTCATTTTTGGCAAAAAAGTAAGGTCAAGTTCGTGAGCGGTCCAAATCGCTCCACCCCTTCTACCCCCTACCATATAAAATGACACAATCTCGCAATTTGACAATAAACGTATTTGCTCGAAAAGTATTAATGCTGTTGATCTCAAATTTGGAATGTAATATTTTTATGATGATTTGAATGTTCTACAAATAGATTAATCGTGTCCTTTCTTTCCTTGCACCGTTTCCTATGGAAACTGCACTTTTTCCTGAAATGCTCTAATCCAATTTACTCAGTGCGTATAAAAATTTATCGAGCTGAAATTGTGCGCTAAATATTTATTTAGAATTATTAGTGAAACCAAAAAAAAATTAGACGATTAGGTTTACCCCTTGTACCTCCCCCCATACAAAGTGACACAATTTCGCAACTTGACAATAAACGGATTTTTTCCAAAAGTATAAAAGCTAATAGTCTGAAATTTGGAAAGTATTACTTTCAATTTACTGTATAAAACTTATTTGCGTACTCTTTCTCCTTCCACCCCCTCCCATACAAACTGCACCTTTTCATAAAATTCTCAAAACCAATTTACTCAATACGTATAAAATTTATCGAGCTCAAATTGTGCATTAATAACTTGTTTACAATTATTAGTAAGACCAAAAAAATTAGACGATCAGCTTCACCTCTTCTACCCCCTCCCATACAATCTGACACAATTTTATTACTTTACAAAAAATGGATTTTCCTGAAAAGTATGAATGTTACTCATCTACAATTTAAAACATATCAAAAACATGATGTTTATAATTATTTCTAGAAAAGTCTTTAAGGACTTGCCCCTCCTTCTGCCGCCTCCCATACAAAATGCACAATTTTACTAAATCCAATACACTAATTTTCTCAGTACCTATTAAATTTTTGAATCCTAAATTTTGTATAAAACATTGTGATAGCAAATTTAGCGTGATGAGAAAAAATTGGTGCAATGTCGTCAACCCCTGTACCTCTTCCCCTACTAAATTTCTTGAAATCAAAAAAATTTTCTTTTATCTGGAGTGTCGCAGTCCTGTTATGTTTTTATATTGTTATGTCCCCGAAATTCGATTTTCTTCGTTTTGGGAGTGCGATTTCCTTGTGCCCAGAACGAAATTATTTCGTAATGGAAATCAATGGTCGTTTTCATTTCTGTTTGCGACCGTTAAACTTTGGATAAGAGGATCACGAAGTTAGAGATTTTAGAGTAACTGAAAACTTTTTAATTGAAAAATCAAATCAAATTGTAACGTCTTTTGTTCTCCAATTTAGCCTAAGCAGTATTAACCTTTCCTAATTCTAAAACAGCTTCAGTGAAATTCCCCAGACATCAGATGGCAACTCCTTTCAATAATACTTATTAAACTTAAACTAGGATAAAAATAATTTACCTTTAACTTCAACTCGTCCCATGTGTGCTTTCCCTTCCACATTCGATAGTCGCACATCATATCCAATCCGATCGCACTGTTCTTCGTCCAATCGATTTCCACAATCATTAACACCATCGCAAACCTTACAATTATTCAACATTACATTTAATTAAATATTCTTTGCTCCAAAATACCACTCACTTGATAACTATTAATGCACTTGCCATTATTACAGTCGAACTGACACTTTAACTTATCGGCATCTAATCCGGATACATCAGATCGAACATCTAAAGATCCGACACCGCTTTTTGCCGGTTCCTCTGAGCCATTAGTAGCGAACGGATTAGGAATATGGGGGTGGTTACGATGGAAATCTCGACTATGATGTTGTGGATGATGACGGTGGTTTTGATGATGGGCATGGAAATTGTGATCGTGATGATGATGATGATGGTAGTTGTTATGATGGTGCACGTGGTGTGAGGGTTCTTTTGTACTATCCTCAGCCGATTCGGCAGAGCTCTGTTCGTGTTCGGCACTACCTCTTAGACTGTCCTGTTCACCTGTAAAATTAATGTCTTGAGGAGGCTTCGAAGGCTTGGCAAGCTTCATAATGTGCTGATCCATATTTTGAACAGCCGCATCAGTAATGGTACCGCTACGATTGAAATATGGTCGAAGTAGAACCTTGAGGGCTTCGCTGATCGCAAGATCAGAAGTTTTGTCATTACCGGAAGGTTCGCTGCTCTGAGCTTTTGGCGAATTGTAATATTGACGATTGTATGGTTGTGGCAAATGGGTTGAAGTCTTGATCGACGTTGGAATAGATGGTGAATTTTTCGGAATAGTAGCTTCTGGACGTGAGTAGAGAGGAACAACCTTCTTAAAAGATTCCTCTGTTGAAGCTGGTTGAAAGGCTGGATTTGGCTTGGATTCAGCGGAATCTGGAAGTTCTGGATCTGGATAGACGGGAATAACTCTCTGCGAAGATTCATCTTCCTTATCTCTACGATTGGATTTAGTATGAGAAACGCCTGAATATGGAGGATTGTAGAAAATTTCCGGATTCGAGAAATTCTGGGAAAGACTTTTGTCGTCACGCACCGGTGGATAGACCGGATAAACCCGATAAACAGTTTGATTTGATTCAAGTGATTTTGTGGGTGGTGGAAGTGGGGGATATAATACTGGAGGATTGGGTTTACTAGTCGTTGTAGCATCAAGTACTGGAGGTAATAAGTCACCGTATGGAACTGGCATTAGAATCCCTGGTTGTGTAGGTGGTAGTGGTGTTGGACGGGGAGGTGGCATCAAATGATCATGCATTGAGGAATAGGTTACTCTATGCGTATTCTGAGTAGGCATATGAGTCGGTCGTAATCCACCGTACCAGTTGGAATCGTTATTTCCTGTTAGATTTTTAGGATACACGGGACTGTTGGCAACAGATGGTGTTGAATGTTGTGTTTTATGAGTCCATGAGTGATCTTTAGGAAGATTGTGTGGTGTGTTGTGAATGTCGAAAGGGATCTGTTTTTGCTCATTGCCATAATTATAATCGGTAAGATCATCATCATCATCAACAGGTTGAGCATAATAAATTGTAGTTTTTGTATTTGTAGGTCCACTATTCCCGATACTGATAGGAGTCATTTCGTCAACCTTAGCAGGCTGGACATGATAAATTCGACCGGGTGGGGGTGATTGTAAAGCCGGCTGTCGTTGCACTGGTTGCTGCCAGGTGGAATGTATTTCACTACCTTCCGCTATTGGCTGATTCCATTTACGTTGAGGTGGGCTTGGATTACCTGTTGGTGGTCGATTTGGCGTCGACTGCTGCGACCAACTGGATTGCTTCCATGATTCTTCACTGGGCTGGGATCCTTTGTGCGGACCATAGCCAGATTGCTGCGGTTGTGGTTCTTCCGCGGGAGCGGAAGGTTGATGTGAACCATAGCCGGATCCATGATGATGATGGTGTTGTTGTTGACGATCGTGGAAAGGCCTGTTCGTGTCCAAAACACGACTATTCCAACCCACAGTAGTTCGATTTGGATTGTAGTAAGGATTGTACGGTGACTGAATAGAGTCTGCTCTATGATTATGTTGGTGGTTATGATAATTATTATGCGCTTGTGTTCTATTTTCTGAACCTGATGCACCGCTATTTAATTCCTTACCGATTCGATTCGGACACTTTACGTTGTATGGAAAATCACAGACTAGCGTTATCGGATTGAAAACTGTTCCCGGTCCACAAACTTGAATATACGTAATGCCATTTGCACAATTTAAAAACTTTTCACATTCGAACGGATGCGGCTGTAATCCGTTACTCTCCGGGCTGCACTGTACACTATTCGCACTGGGATTGGTTTGCGTATTCGGAACGGTTGATTCGAAATTCTCGTCGTTTCGAAGTTTGGCGTATTGACTGTTCGTATGCGATGGGCCGCGATAATTTAAACAAACAACTTTCTGCGGGTTATCACATTCGCGACTGTCCGGATTGAAAACAGTGCCAGGGGCACAACTTTGAATGTGACCTCGTCCCTTCCAGCAATTCAAAAACTGACGACAGTTCAATAAATACGGAAATTGTCCGGTTGCATTTGGCGGACATTCGCTACCGTATTGCGCAACATAATTCTCGGCTTCGTTCGTGTAACTGGTTCGTCCTTCTCGGCGTTGATTTTCGCCAGTTACCTGGTAATTGTGATGTTGCTGCTGTTGTTGCTGATCTTGCGTTATATCACTCTTCAATGGCTGATTCGATGCTACCTGACTGTATTGATGGTGCATAGTGATTTGCTGATCTGTAATTCTTGGATCGCGACGAAATCCTCCTCCTTTAACTCCATCATTGGATTGTGGATCGTAAATCTGAAATTTTAGAGAATTACTTTAAAGAATAAATTTTTTTCTTTATTGTTTTTTTTCAATCCATTCTTACCGCATAAGCACTTTTCTGAATTAAAAGCGCACAAAATGCTACGAAAATGATCTCGACAGTGATCATTTTGCGTCTTACTACTCAAACTGATAAAGTACAATAACGATCGGCTTTAAGAAATTTCCGCACTTACATGTTTCGCGTATGAAACAATTTTGAGAAATAAATTTTCTAATTAAGCGAAACCCCAATCGCATTGCCCGGATGATCTTTAGACCTCTTTAAGATGAAAATTATTATTATCGTCATTACCCACGATCGTACTTGATCACAGGGTGGCAATTCACTGATCGCACCGAAACGTTTAATTTCACTTGTATGCAAGATTTTCGGTCTCGCATAGAACATAATAGATTTATATTATCAGCGTTTTGATGATATGATGCAGTGTATCAGCCCGGCGTACGTGTATAGCTTGTGGCACATATTCTCCCGAACGAGATATTCATAGCTTATGGGACAGTAGTTCCTGTTATCATAATAAATAAAATGCGACAAAAGCTTCGCTTAATTGTTTAACTATTACCGTGTCTGTCATATTGTCTCGTAGATTAAGTACCTTCTTCCACATATTGTATGGATCACACCGAATTAATTTTCAATGGTTAAGAGCTGTTAGCAGTCGTATTTAATTTCGGTTTATTTATTTACAGAATTTTGATATCACAGAATTGAATGTAGGATCTTAGATAGCGTTCATACAGATAGGTACTTATCCGAGATTTAGCTCACTATTTGTTTTAACTATTGCTATTGTTGCACTTGACAGATCCATGCTTATCCGTGGGATTATAGTTTTGATTGATAAATGAATATCATCAAGTATCATATGTGTATGTGAACAAAAATTAACGCTTGTTTAAATGGAAGTTGTTTTATCTGGATTACACCTAACGAGTATTAGGAGAAAACATTCTAACTCAAATTATAGGATCATTGTTGTTAGTCCGATAATTTAGATAAACTTAAGATCAACCTCGTTCAATGGAAAAAGTTAATGCAGTTTTATTCCGGATTTAAATAAATATCACATTGAAGTTCTAAACTCATAATTTTAAATTTAATGGAATTTCGTTTAAAATTAAAAAAATTTTAAATTATTAATAAATTATTTCTATGGCGTAAAGTAGCCAAAAGGTCTTTAACAGCCAAAATCCTTATAGCCATGAAATTCTTTATTTTGGGATACGAATCCTAAAAATAGTAAAGTGAATATCTTTGGCACTAATTTTTAATTTTTTGACTTCCTACTACCAGCATTAGGTCGAGTTTATCAAAGGGTTATAAATAGTGCTGTAGTAGTAAGTCCAGCAGAGCGTATACGCTGTTGTGAGGCTAGAGTGGTCACCAGTGATTGATGTTGCTAAACTTATAAAATCATCAAAACATCAATAAAATCGAACTGCAATTTAATTATCCAACGCAACAATTTACCATATTGTTCCATGTTAACCCTAGTCGCTCATTAAATATCCGCGGTCTTCTACTGCACTCGAAAGTAATGTGAAATATCAGCTCTACTTGCTTATCATCTACCACTCAACACTAAATCAAATTAAAGCATACGTACAAGCACTGTAATAAACGTTCCCACACCATTTCGCTCATCAAACGTTCGAAACCTTGAACCAGCAGCAGTTCTGCAGTAGTGTCGGAACACCTGCACTATTTTCCTTTAATTCCGATTATGAAAGCTACCACACTATAGAACGTACAATTATCAGGTACCTTGAGCATGGCCGAAACAACGGAGAAGGCCGACTATTTCCGACGGACACCGACAACGGTCGAAACAACGTGGCAGGCCGTATATGGACAACTCAGTTTGATATAGGTCTCAGCAGAGACTGAAACGTCGCACGTAATAAATCAATGTAAGACCCGGAAACCTTTCTTTTTAATACAAACTCCTCTGGGCAAAAAGTAAAGGGACTTTTTAAATAAAACACAAAATATATGCTTAATCTTAAATATATATTTTGTATCCGTCAAATTACTCCTCCCGCAAGGGGATGAGGTTTTACCAATTCCTGCAACTATCTTTGGAGACTAGAGACTCCACGGACCGGAGCTAACTATCCCCCTGTGGATGGGGGCTGTAGAATTCACCCACAGCCAGTCCTGCTTGCCCTAAAAATGGCAAATGGACACTCACTGAATCATGGGCTTATCACCCGTGATCTTAAGACCTAACTGATACGATAAACGGATACAGCGCCTCGGATACGGACTGATTGTACGGGTACGACTTTTGGCATTCGAAAACGGACTATTATTGGCTTCTGGAACGTTCGAACATTGAATGGCGGGGGAAGAGCTGGGGTTACTCGGTCCTTGCACCACCAATCAGTGATCGACCGTGAAATGGAGCACTATAACATCCAAATCTTGGGCTTGAGCGAGGTCAGGTGGACAGGATTAGGAGAAGAACGAACCTCTAGTGGAAACACTATTCTGTACATTGGCCCTGAAAGTGAAGCCAAAAATGGCGTGGCGTTCGTTCTTACACCGAGAGCGAGAAACAGTCTCATTAGCTGGGAACCAATCTCGGATAGGATTATCGTCATCAGGCTCAGGACCAGTGTCAGAAACGTCACAATTCTGCAGTGCTACGCATCAACTAATACCGCAACATCTGGTGACAAAGAGAATTTTTATAGCCAACTGAGTGCCACCTTCGAACGTGTTCCAAGAGGTGATATTATTATCATCTCGGGAGATATGAACGCCCAGGTTGGATCAGACAACACTGGACTAGAACACGTCATGGGGAGGCATGGTGACCCTTGGGTTGACGCGTCACGACCTTGGATTAAGAAACCCGAAAACGGCGAATTATTTGTGGAGCTTTGTAGTACTCGGCAAATGGTTATCGGTGGGAGCCTTTTTCCACACAAGAGTCATCATAAAACATCTTGGGTTTCCCCTGATGGTGTTACTCAGAACCAGATCGACCATTTGGCTATAAGTCGCCGATGGAGAAGATGTCTCCTCGATGTGCGAGCGAAACGTGGAGCTGACGTGGGGAGCGATCACCACTTGAGATTGTGTATAGCAGCTATCCGACGACCACAAATTATTCAAATGAAGCGCAAGCTCAATGTGGATATACTTAGAGATCCCAACAAAAAACGCGAATACACCACTATGCTACACGAAAAATCATCCACATTGGGTGAATATGAAATGCGCACACTGAACGCCAATTGGAAGGCAACCAAAAACACTTTTCTAACTAGTGCTGAAGAATCTGTGGGATATGTGCAAAGCAGTGAGAAACCTTGGATGTCGCAAGACACATGGGACAAGGCTGGCAATCGGGAAAAATCCAAATTGGCAATCATCTCTCAACCCGATGTCAACCAACGAACGCCCGACCTGAGGCAGAACTACCGCGATGCTCATATACAGCTTAAAATACCCAATGTAAGCCCATAACTTGTATTTTTCTTAGCTACGTGATTGAATGAGCTATGAGTCTACCCAATGTAAACTCATAGTCGGAACATGGAATTTGCCCAATGCAAATTGTAACGCTACGTAAAATGAGTTATGGGTTTACTCCTTGCAAACCCATAAAAAGAAGACGTTTTTAGACTTCAAATTAAATAAACTGCCAACAAGTCGGGCGAAACTTTATTATTTTTGGGACAAGTTGCGGATGCATGGAAAGTCAATATGCAGGTTAGAGTGGCTTGGGAGACTAAGCGAAAGAGAATTCTTGGGCGCAGCGCTGTTATTAATTTAACAATATTTCATTCGCTTATGCAAGTTTGGGTTTTTATGAGGGGAGGAGGAGGGGTAATAGTAAGGGTGGGTGGATGTTAATAGCTTTTTAATTGATTGCTTGAACCATGACCAATATTCTCTGTATAGAATGTGTTTCATAAACGAAGCTGCATAGAATTTTCATAAAATTCGGTGTATTCTACATTCACGAAACCGAACATTTGTATGGGAGGGGGTAGAGCGGGTAAGTGAATCGTAAAATTTGTGATGCAATTTTATTTAATTTCTCTAAGGTGCTCGTACAAAATTTCAATGTCGTAGCTTTTAATTTGTTTGTTATTAGTTGATTTAATGAAATTGGTCCAAATTATACTTTTGTATGGGAGGTGGTAAAAGGGCAAGCGCGATTTCAAAACTTTTGAGGCAATTTTCTTTCAACTATTTTTAGAAGTTCTTATGCAAAATTTTAAATTGATAGCTTTTAATAGTTAGGTGATAATTGATTTCTTGAAAATGGTCGAAAAAATAATTTTGTATGGGAGGGGGTAGAAGTTTTCAAGGTATTCGATTAATTAATATATCATTCTTTTAGAAATTGTTTTTAAATACATTTTGCAAATTTTCAAGTTTCCACCTTAAAATTTCATTCAAAAATTTGCAATTTATGTGTTTATACTCTAGATGAAATCTGAGAGTATATTGTGTTTGCCTTACCGTTTGTAACGCTAAGAAATAACGCTCGCACAGAGCCGCCAAGGGTACAGAAATATTTGTTGTCACTCAAACACCTCGAATCCGAGTGACCGTCTGTCCGTCTGTCTGTCTGTGCGTCTGTCTACAGCATAACTCTCGAAAGCTTTGAGCTATAGTGCTAAACATTTTTGTGTATCATTTTTAGCAAAAAAGTAAGGTCAAGTTCGTGAACGGGCCAAATCGCTCTACCCCTTGTACCCCCTCCCATACAAAATGACACAATTACGCAATTGGATAATAAACGGATTTGCTCGGAAAGTATAAAACTTATTGAACTTAAATTTGGAGCATAGTACTTTTATAATGACTTCAATCTACCGTATAAAAATTATGTGTGTCCTCCCTCTCCTTCCACCACCTCCCGTACAAACTGCACTTTTTCATGAAATGCTCAGTGCGTATAAAATTTAGCGAGCTGAAATTGTGCAAAAAATATTTACTTAGAGTTATTAGTAAGACCAATAAAAATTAGATGATTAGCTTCACCCCTTCTACCCCCTCCCAACTAAAATGACACAAATACGCACTTCGACAATAAACGGATTTGCTCAAAAAGTATAAAAGCCATTAGTCTGAAATATTGAATATATTGCTCTCGTGGCGATTTCAATCTACCATATAAAAATTATGCATGTCATCCTCCTCCTTCTACCACCTCCCATACAAACTGTACTTTTTCATGAAATACTCTAAACCAATTTACTCTGTGCGTATAAAATTTATCGAGCTCAAATTTAGCAGTAAATATAAAAAATTAGATGATTAGCTTCACCCCTTCTATCCCCTCCCATACAAAATGACACAATTTCGCAACTCGACAATAAACAGATTTGCTCGAAAAGTATAAAAGCTACTGATCAGAAATTTGGAATATAATACTTTTATGACAATTTCAATCTACTGCATAAAATTCATTTGAGTCCTCTTCTTTCCACCCCCTGCCAAGCAAACTACACTTTTTCATGCAATGCTCTTAACCAATTTACTCAGTACGTATAAAACGTACCGAGCTGAAATTGTGCATTAATAACTTATTTGGAATTATTATTCAGGCCAAAAAAAAATTAAAAGATAGTCTTACCCCTTCTACCACCTCCCATACAAAATGGCGCAATTTTAGAATTCGACAATAAACAGATTTGCTCGAAAAGCATGGATGCTATTGATCTGAAATTTGAAGTATATTACTTTTATGATGATTTCAATCTATCATATAAAAATTATTTCCTCCCCTGTCTTCCACCACCTCTCATACAAACTCTACTTTTTCATGAAATACTCTAAAACAATAACTCAGTGTGTATAAAATCTATCGAGCTGACATTGTGCACTTAATATTTATTTAGAATTATTAGTAAGCCCAAAAAAATTATGCCATTATCTATACTCCTTCGACCCCCTCCCATACAATTTGACACAATTTCACAACTTTACAAAAGGCGGATTTTCCTGTAAAGTATTGTATTGATCTACAATTTAAAACATGTCAAAAGCATGATTACGGACTCGCCCCTCCTTGTACCACCTCCCATACAAACTACACAATTTGCATAAATCCAATAACCTAATTTTCTCAGCAACTATTAAATTTTTTAATCTTAAATTTTGTGTAAAACATTTTGATAGCAACTTTAGAGTAATGGGAAAAAAATTAATTCAATGTCGTCAACCTCTGTACAACTTCCCCTACAAAATTTCTTGAAATCAAAAAATTTCTCTTTCATCTAGAGTATCACACGATTGGGCTTTATACCCAATCGTAGTCCTGTTATGTTTTTTTCAATGCACATGAAACACCTTGGGGGTCGGTTTATAACAATTGTGAAACAAATTATTATTATTTTTCTATGTTTATCAAATAGATGTCTCAAAATATGAATTTTTTACGATTAGTAATTTCGAAGATATAATCATTTGAAAAAACAATTCGGCTGACAATTTGTTTTTAGCCCCCCCCCCCTTTTCGGACGCCAATTGATAAAAAAATTAAATTATTTTTGTAGTTTGTCCCACAACCCTCTCTATATCTCTGCTGATTTTCAGCTTCCTATCTGCATTCCTGGTGGAAATATTAGCAAGTGTAGTTTTTGACTCCTTCCCTCTTCCGCTTCCCCCTTCCACCTAACACTCCCTAAAATTCAGAAATTGGAGCTCACTTACCCAATCGACAATTTGCCCAAAAACGAACATTCTACCTTTAACGGTCTCGGAGATATGAGTCCATATGTATGGCGGACGGCGTACGGCGGGACTGATTTTTTTTTGCATTTTTAGGCTAATTTAGTCATGAAACGCGAAAAAACAAATACTTTATTATTAGAATAATAAAGTAAAAGCAGCGATTACGTAAGTTTTGAGTCATAAGTTTGCCCATTGCAAACTCATAACTCGAGAAACGGTGATCTGTGAGACTACCCACTGTAGGCTCACAGTCACGAAGAAGGTTAAATAGGTCTGAGAAAGAGAGGTTATGAGTCTACCCAATGTAGCCTCATAACCAGATTTACGCTTTATGGCGGACTGCGGGCCTACCCTATGTAGATTCATTCACAATCGCACAGGGTCTCTAAAAATATATGACAGGGATGTGCTATGAGTCTACCCTATGTAGCCTCATAGACATCCAAAAAGTGGCGGTATGGGTCTACTTTCTTTCAATCGCGAGTACGAGATTTAAATGAGTTTCCCTGATCATCAAGCCCAAGGGCCCAGTTGCACGCTTAGCCCTAATAGTCCAGGGGCGGATCAGGGTTTTATTTCGGGGGTTCAGGGGTTACCTGGTCATCAGGCCTTTTTTTTAATCTTCTTTAGAGCGCTAGCAAAGCTCTGCCTTGAAGACTTATAGAAAAGACCCCGATTCTAGATCGGAGCCTTCATTTTATACACTATTTTTGCTGAGGCTAGCTATTTTTTCAATATACAATCTTTGCCTCGGATGAGCTATTTACCATCAATTGTAAAGTGCATGCGCTTCAAGATTTGCCTAGTAAGCAAATTTCGAAGCTCGAGTGTATCTTCCTCCCGAAAAAAAATGTTGGGTGTGGTAACGCGAAACCATAAGTTACCTTGACCGTCGCTTCATGTCTTCCTCTTCTTCTTATAATTTTTTTTTCTTTCGCATTGCAAGATGCACTTACGTTCTTACGACTCATTCTTAGCCGCACATGCTGGTATACATACATAGTATGTGCATGGGGCTTCGTTTTTTTTGTATGCACAATTTCATAATTTCGAGTTCGCGCATATCGCTTGTCATTATTTACAGAGATCAGATCACTAAACGACAGGCATGCAGCTCGACATCGAGATTCTGCTAGTGCAACAACGTTGGGTTATGGCAGATTGTTTATGCCCCCTGAATGAGTTACGTCAGAACCGTGACCTTCTTTGCGATAGCGAAGGTTTGTATGATAACGACTGTTCTTTTGGTCAATGACTCCGTTTCGCGCCATCAAATAACGAACTTTGGAGTTCAACTGTACAAACTAAGATAAGCATTGAGATTCAAAGACTGAAGTGGCAGTGGATCGGTCACGCTTTGAGAAAACCAAATCGAAACATCGCCAAATAGGCTCTGGGGTATAACCCTCAAGGAAGACGTCAGCACATGGAAGCGAGCAGTGGAGCAGGCAACTGCTTAAGTCCGATGCTCAGGATCGCGACTTGTGGAAGAGAACTGTTTCTGTCTTATGCCGCTATAGGGGGTCTTAACAGGAATTTGATTGATTGATTGATTGAAAATAAGAGGATTTTTTTGGAAACTATTAAAAGTAGTGCTCTGAAAATTGAAAATTAATATTTTTTCAGTGATAGTGTTTAGGTTTTGTTAAAAATTTCGAAATATTGCTGACTTCTGATTCGGACGATGTAATTCTTATTTACTCGTTAGCTTTTTACTTACTTACGATGGCGATACAGCCCAAATCGGACCTTGGCCTCTTGATGAGGTTTCAAAACAAGTCTGGTTTTTCCGAGGATGAGTTGTTAACACATCGTCCAAACCCCAACTTGGAGGGCCATATTATAGTGCTAGAATTTTTCTGTTTCATTAGCACTTGCGCTTATCAGTTCAGTAAGTCGAGTCCGGATGGACAAGACCAGAACCCGGTGGCTACCACGTGGATGTATGATGAGCAAATTGATGTGTATATGATAGTTACAACACTGGGACTCGCCTAATGACGCCGATCAGATACCTACTCTATCTATACCCATCCAACCACTCGTTAGCATTAGTTGTGCGTAAATAATTATAATATAATATTTAATGCCTAAAAAATTTCAGGCATTAAATATAAAATTCTGAGCATCTCCATCCCCGGATGGAGGTTGGTTCGTCTAGATCTGAGACTTTCTTTCCCGCCACTAAACCGAATGGTAGAAACTATTTCTTCCTTTATCTAATCTACTATTTACTTAGTTAAATTTATCTTTTACGATATCACATTTTTCTGAAAAGAGCAGAAATTTCTTATGACGAATTAAGAAACCACTAACAGAACTTTGTTTAAAAAAGATTTATGCGTAATGTAAACTTTATTTAATAAAACTCATTGAATTATTCAGCGAAATTGTATGCACTCTGAATTCTGCTGCCACATAGTCGCCTTACTAATGAAATTCGGTGAGCCATGAGCTAAAATAAAAAATAAAAATAATAATTAACTATAAATTTGGAAGATAATCATGTTTGAATTTGCATGACCGACACAGATAACTACTACCAGTTCGTTTAAAAATATTGTGTCATATTTAAATGTGAAACTATAACAGGCTTATTATGAGATTGGAGTCAAATTCCAGTGTCGAGTCACATCAAAGTCGAGTCATTTTTGCTGTGGTATTATGAGAGCCAATTATGCTAATTTGCTAAAATGTCTTTTTTGACTAATGAATTCAACTTCACCACGGAAAAATGGTTATTAACAATTAAATTTATTTGATTTTGAATTGTTTTAACTTTGGGGTAATAAAATTATCGAAATCTGAGAGTATATTGTGTTTGCTTTACCGTTTGAAAGAAATATTTGTTGTCGCTCAAAAACCTCGATTTCGAGTGACCGACCGCCTGTCCGTCTGTCTGTCTGTCCATCTGTCTACAGCATAACTCTCGAACGCTTTGAGCTATCGTGCTGAAATTTGTTGTGTGTAATTGTTAGCAAAAAAATAAGTTTAAGCTCTTGAACGGGCTACATCCCGCACTCCCATACAAATTTCATTAAATTTTGAAATTCTAAGAAAGAGATTTTTCTTCGAAACTATTTAAGGTATCGACTTGAAGTTTGGGTCAAAGTACATATACTGATGTAAATATCACTAACATCACAAAATATTGATCCGATCCCCTCACTCTTTCTACCCCCTCCCATACAAATGTATTTATGTATGTATTTATACGATTTTCATTGAAGCTAGCAAAGCTAAATAAACAAATTTTTGCTAGTGTTAATTTCATTATAATTGCAACTAGTTTTAAAAAAAAATCATCAACTTCACCTCACTCCTTTTACCTCGTCCAATACAAATTTCACGAAATTTTAAAATTTAAATTAAATTATTAAATTTTTCTTCGAAACTGTCCAAGCTATCTACTTGAAGTTTTGTTGAAAGTTTAATAATAGAAATATTATTGAGAACCAAATTTTGCTTTGATCCGTATACTCCTGCTACCACCTCCCATACAAATGCATAAATTTGGTAAAAGCATTATATCAATTTCTATTAAAACTAGAAAAAGCACAAACTTAAAGTTTTGCCACAAATTGTCTCTTAATAATTGCAATAAGTACTAAAAAAATTATCAGCTTTGCTGCACTCCTTCTACCCCCTCCCATACAAATATCTATATTATAAATCAAAGAAAAGCATTTCTCCTTCGAACACATGAGAACTACCGACTTTGAAATTGAACAAAGCGTGGTGATAAGGATATTGATAAGCAGTTCGAAAATCATATAATATCCTCCACTTTCTCTACCACCTCCCATACAAATGCTCCAATTTCAGGAAAACTATGTCCAATTTCTTTGAAAATAATGAAAACTACAAATTTTAAATTCAGCGCGAAACGGTTTTTATGCCACGTTCGGTGTCATATAAAAAAATTATAAACCTCTCCCCTCTGCTTCTACCACCTCCCGGAAGTCACATTAAGCTGTTCGAAAGAATTTGAGATGGCATATTTTGCGGTACTTTAATCTCTTCCCATTTCATCTAGAGTATCATACGACTGGGCTTTACGCCCAATCATAATTCTGTTATGTTTTTCTTTTGTTAAAGTATTGTTTAAATATTTATGCATCAATTTATCAACCTCTATGTCCTTGTTTTCAATAAAATCACAACCTTTAGATAGCAGCAACATCCAAGCGACAGTGTGGCAACACTCATTTTCCTGCGAAGAACCTTAAGGACGAGTTAAGACGATCGCAGTACTCGCTATAATTGTACTTATAAATAAAAGTATGTAATTTAACTCATTTTACAAGTAGTCTCATTTCTGCAATTGTGTTAACGAACACGCTACACCCTCTAAGTTAATGTTGTGTCTTATAACTTTTACAACCTGCTATGCCCAGTAATTGGAGATGTCATTTTTCACATTGGAGGTTGGGTACCTTCACCATTGAAATGTTTATTAGATGCATTGCTGCTAGAGCAAGCCTCGGTGATTTGCAATTTACAGTCACTCACAGCTTAAATGATGCAGTTACAAAAATACTTAATTTTGATGGAATGCTAGCTCATATAATGGAATGTCGAAAATTCCAAAAAATCGTATTTTACATTTGATAATTTTATTTTAAATTCAGAAAAAACAGAAAATATTTCTTCATCTATGCAATAAAAAAAATTAAAAAATTGAAATTTTGGGAAAAAATACATCACAGCTTAAATGATGCATCATGGAAAAAATGTAGAATATTTAATGAATTAACTGTTTTCTTTGATTTCTAATATTTTTTAGGACCGCCTTTATGATCTAGTACTACTTGAAGCCGTTTTGGCATAGATTCGACTAATGTCCTCGTATAGCTTGGGGATATTTTATTCCACTCTTCCAACAGCGCGTTTATTAAACTGTTTTTATTAGTAATGGGGTGCTATTTAATTTCTAGTTCTAGTTTTGCCCATATACATATGCTCAATTACATTTATATCGGGTGATTGTGGTGCCGTTTTAATGATATGAGGGCAGTTGTATAGCATCCATTCCCTAACAAGATAGGATGAATGCTTTGGGTCATTATCATGTGAGAAGCTAAAATTGTCCTTTATTCCCATATTTTTGGCACTGCTTTTCAAATTCTGCTTAAGGATGTCCATGTACATGTTTGTCCATATTGGCTTCTATAAAGCGGAGTTTTCCAACGTCTGCAGAGGATATGCAGCCCCCAGACCATAACATGACAACTACCATGCTTAACAGTAGGCCGCAAATTCTCAAGTTCTAGCTCCTCATTTGGCTTTCTCCAAACAGAAACCTTCCCATCTGATGCAAAAATATTGAATTTACTCTCATTTGCAAAAATTACCGTTTTCCAAAAGTCCTGGGACCTGTTTAGGTATTTACGAGCAAACTTCTTTCGAAGACGCACGTTTCTTAGAACTAATATACTACACAACTATAAATTTTCTTTACGCAATTTTCGTCGCACTGTTCCAGGATGACACTTTTTTCCCAACCATTTCTCCACATCAAACGTGAGCTTTGGAGCACTGAACAACTGTTATTTCTGAGATTTCCTAATAATCTATCGTTCATAGTGGTCTGTGAAAATTTTGTTCGGGGCTTTCCTCCCTTTGAAAATTTTGTTCGGGGCTTTCCTCCCTTTGAAAATTTTGTTCGGGGCTTTCCTCCCTTTGAAAATTTTGTTCGGGGCTTTCCTCCCTTTATCTTTCAATAATATGTTGTTTAGTAGATGCACTTTTGTTAATAATTTCTGCGATGCATCTTTGAAATTTTCCAGAAATAAAATGGTGTATTATAAATTCGCGTTCCTCAATGGTTGTACGATGGCCCATTTTCGATAAGCGATACAATCGGGACGAGCTGTGACGCTATTTTAAAGAGTATTCACCGAATTGTTTATGTTTCATCTAAATTCAGTTGCAAAATTGTTTTGATATGAGTGGAATTAAGAGGAACACAACAGTGTGACTATTTGAAGACGTTAATCGAAACTTTGTCCCTATACTTTTTTTTATAGGAAACTTACAAAAATTCTTGACTGCATTTAAGCATTTAAGCTCTGAGTGACTGCAAGGTCTTTGAAAACCAGATTGGAGAATAACTTACGTAATTTTTACGTAATATACGAGTAGAATTGAAAAAAATTATCAAGCTTAAGACATGTAACATGTCAGGTGACGGAGAATATTCATTTGAACCTTGTCTCATAACATCCTACCAGCTCAACAGAAGAAGGGAGCAGCGAAGTGTGTTTTAACGTAATACATTCCAAAACGAAAAACATTGTTGAAAGAAGGAATAATAATTATAAATTTTGGAAACATTGCAAAATGTGAATTTGTAATTACTTTTTGCCATTTCTTAATAGTGGGGCCCAAGCAGTTTACTTTTTTCCGATTTCCTTCCAATTTATCCGGGTGTTTGGATGAAACAAACTTTCCACAACCCTTTGTAACGTCCGAATATTAAGGTATTTCCTTAACCAAGTACTCGAACTGCTTCATATTCGTCCTCTTTTACCTATTGCGAAATAATTCATAAATATTAACAATATGGCTTAATAGCAACTACCAGTGACTAGAAATTTTATTTTTATTCGCGTTCTTTTCTGTGTCTTTTCCACTTTTCGTTTAAAAGGCAGACAAATTAATCAAACTCTAGCACCGGCTATCATTCGAGCCCTCTAAAGTAGAAAGCCATGAAAGTCAATCCAACAAAAACACGTTGGAGTCATAACAAAAATGACAGTTCCATACAAATTTGCTCGCTTTTGTATGGAGCAGACACGGATGAAATGGATTGAGTATTTAGTTAGTAGTTTAGTCACCTACTAAACTACTCCACTAAAATTGTGTTGTTCAGACACGTTTAGTAACTAAATTACTCGCCACTAGACTAAATCAAATAATACTTGGCGACCTCAACGCTAAGGTCGGGAACGAAGAGACTCATCGTGGAACAACTGGAGGGCATAGCCTCCACGATGAAAGTAACGACAACGGCCAGCGCCTGATAGACTTTGTATGCAACAGAGACATAGGTATAAGTTCGACATGCTTCCCACATCGACGCATCCATAAAAGAACATGGGCATCACCAGATGGCAATACCTTTAACCAAATTGACCATGTCCTTATCCAGTGGAGATGGGCCTCCAGCATCATTGACGTTCGAACATTCAGAGGAGCAAATTGTGACTCGGACCACTACTTGGTCAAATCCAAATATCGATGTCGTATGTCAAAGGCGTATCAAACAAAGACCAGCCCTCTTCGTAAGTTCGACATCAAAAAGCTCCAAACGGCGTCAGTTGCGGAAAATTACTCAGCAGCACTTGAAAGAGAGCTCACTCCGATTCTGCAGGATGACATACCGAAGCCTGTGAACCAAGTTTGGATGGATGTAAAGGCAACCATAAAGACCGTTGCGGAACAAGTGATTGGGTATGAAGCTCGGCGCAAAATAAATGACTGGTTCGACGACGAATGCCAGGATGCGTTAGATAAGAAAAATCAGGCGTACAGACAGTTTCTCGAAAGGAATACCAGAATGAAGAGAGAAAAATACGAAAATCTCCGACGAGTAGCAAATAAGGTCATTAGATGTAAGAAAAGAAAATATTATGACGACCAATTGAGAAATATCGATGACAATCTTGCGAGCAATAAAACAAGACAAGCCTACAAAGTAGTGAAAAGCCTAAGACGTGGATATTAGCCTAAGACAACCCTCTGTAAAGACAGAAATGGCACTATCATCGCCGAGGATAGTCAGATTAAGGAAAGATGGGCGTCATACTTTAAAGAACTCCTTAATCCCGCACACGGCTCCCGAACATCGGAGCTGATAGGTCTCCAAACCTCCGACGAATGCCCACAGGATCCTCCAACGTTGGAAGAAGTCGAATTTGCCATAGAAGCCAGAAAAGCAATAAAGCGCCGGGCATCGACGAAATTCCAGCGGAATTAATTAAATATGGCGGAAGCTGCACCGAAATGCCATCCATAAAGTGATTCAGTACATCTGGAATCAGGAGCAAATACCGGAGGAGTGGTGCCAATGCATTATTTGCCCTATCCACAAAAAGGGAGACAAACTGCAGTGCGAAAACTACAGAGGTATCTCACTACTTTGCACGTCATATAAGATACTGACAAAATTATATTATATTAGAAAATAAGATTAAAATTTACGCTGGCAATGTGATTCGGGAGTACCAAGGCGGTTTTAGAGCTGGTCGATCAACGACTGATCAACTTTTTACGGTCAAAAATACTGGGAATTCAACATCGACGTTCACCAGGTTTTTGTGGACTTTAAACAAGCATATGACAGTATTGATCGAAACGTACTGTACAAAATAATGCTGCATTTTGGCATCCCAGCAAAACTAGTCCGACTGACCAAAATGACGATGACATCAACAACATCACAAGTCAGAGTCAACAACCAACTAACTGATGCCTTTGACACAAATGTCGGACTAAAACGATGGGCTGGCCCCTCGGCTTTTTAACCTAGCTTTAGAATACGTCATCAGAAAGTTACTCGTTGAAACAAGAGGTACGCTGCTTTATAAATCCAGCCAGATAGTGGGTTATGCGGACGATATCAACATATTATCACGCTCTTTCACATCCGCAAAAGAAATTCTACTAAGCCTCGATCAAGCAGCAAAAGAAGTTGGCCTGAAAATCAATGAAACAAAAACGAAAATAATGACACAAACAAGGAAGAGGACCTCCAATAGACAAAACATTACAATTGACGAATATAATTTGGAAAATGTGGACGAATTCATATATTTAGGCACAAAATTGACAAAGAGTGGAAATGAAACGAACGAAATAAAAAGACGAATCCAGCTCGCAAATAAAACGTATTATTCAGTCTTAGCTATTCTTAAGACCAGCTGCGTACACAGGAAGACCAAACTCCAAGTCTACAAATCAATAGTAAGACCTGTGCTTTGCTACGGATGCGAAACATGGACCCTTGCACAAGCATCCGCAAATATGTTGAACGCTTTCGAAAGACGGGTCCTGAGACGAATAATTGGAGCGAAACGTGATGGTGACCGATGGCGAACTAGATACAACAGTGAGCTGTATGCTATATTTGACGAACCGGAGGTTTCCACTATCATCAGACTGCGGAAGCTGCAATGGGCTGGCCATGTACAAAGGATGGACGAAACTCGAATACCTAAAAAGGTATTCGAGGGAAAAACGGAGGGCCGGAGGCCAGTGGGAAAACCCAGGAAACGCTGGTCCGACTCTGTTGAAGCCAAGGCCTGAAAGGGGCTGTAGCGCTGCGACGACGACGAGACTAAATCACTAGCCTAGTGCGAACTAGGCTTAACGTGAACTAGGCTTTAGTTTGCACTATGCACTGCGCACGACCGAGCATGCTCAAATTGCTCCAAATTCCACTGATAGCAAAAGCTTTCGCGTTGTTTAGTTTGGACGATGCCGTACAGTTGATCCGAGCAACAAGAATGGCTAGCTAGGGTGTAGCCTAGTGGGTAGCGTGTTGGTCTTGTAATGCGAAGGTCTAGCACATTGCCTGCTTGGCTGCTTGGATATACCTTGGTCACCTCAAACTGCGAAAATGAAAAATTCGTAGAAAGAGGGTTGTGCGAAGGGCTAACAACCCTTCCACAATAAGTAATAAAAAAATGTTAAGGAACCTGAATGTCAGGAGGCCAAGGTCCAGTTTGGTCTGTAGCGCCATTGTAGAAGAAGAAGAAGAACAAGAATGGCTGACATGTGGAATAAGCAAAAAATATTGGAGCTTATCGGGTAAAGGAAGCTATTTGGAATCCTAGCCATGAAAACTCCCACATCAGAAACAAGATAATAGATGCATGGAATGACATTTTAACTGAAGTTTGTAAACTCTAGCATTCGAAATGCTTCAGACAAGTTGGAGCACTGTGAGCATGTTCGTTTGCGCTCAGATCTCGTTCGGACTGAGTGGGCATGTTTACATTGAAAGCTTTAGCGCAGCTCAGGCATGCTCGGCTCTGCGCATTTGATGTAAACGTACCTTAATATGACCTTGTAGTAGACTACTCCAGTGGCATAATGCAATAAAGAAAGTCACTCACTGACAGCCACGTGGAAATCCCACTCACACAGTCCTGCTCGAGTCTCAACTTTATGTGATAAAGTTTAAAACCATAAAATGCATGAAATTGAGTAACTCTTCAAAATAACAAAACAACCAAAAAAAAATCTTGAATATTGCGGAACAAGAAATTAGTCTCGGATTATCAAGGTTCGGATAATCGGGAAACTACTGTATAAACCCAAGGCACAGGTTTTATAACTGTTTCATAGTATGTGCCCTTTATTTGATTTAATTCACTTCGGTATTTTTTTTTACACTTTCCCCATTTTACTAAACTTAATTTTTTCATCACCCTGTTAAGATTTAATTCCCATAAGCAATTCTCGGTCTTATCAGTGCACAATCAAAAGTTTAAATAACAAAACAAAAAAAAATAATTTTTATGTTATTTATTTCTTTAGACTACACGGTCGCGTAGTAAAAAATTAAAATGTGGGAAAAACACATTCATGATGAAAATATTTTCAGTCTACGTAATGTTTGAGTTATGATTATCCATTTTTTGCAAATCCAGTTTGTTTCTTTATGGTCTCAATAATTCGTTCATATGGATTTTCGATTTCATTTTTTGTTTTTGGAATTCCCGTAATACGTTTTACTGTCGGTGAAACAAGGATCAAATTTTGTATAAGACCATATAGACTTGATGATACCCAGTAGATGCAGAGAGCCTGAAATAAAGTAAGATAATATCACGTGAAGACATAAATTTAATTGAGCTGATTGATTTTTCTTTTAACACTCACAGATGGAACGGTTGAAGCTATTGGCACCATTCCTACGCTTAGAATTCTAAAAGCATTTGTTACATATCGTTGTAATCGAGTTGGTGGCCTGGTGCGTAGCATTGTTTGCATCTGAAAGATAATTTTAACACAAAGAGTATAAGCAATCTGTTTCGTTAATTTAAAAAAAATATCGTACCTGAATAATGCCCAGATTAATAACGCCTAAGCCTATTGGTAAAATATAGGATTGATCAACTTCTGTAAGATTAGGAATCCAACCGAATCCGCCTAGCGTAAGTTGGGTAAAAATCAATTTAGTTTCTAATAAATTCGGATCTGGCAACATATGAACTAAATTTCTGATTGCAACGGATTGAAAAATCCATAATGGTATTTGACCCCAAAGAACAATTAATGTTTTGGCTGGATGACAATTATCTCGAACTATTAGTTTGTTCCATTGTTGTTTTAACTGAAAAAAAAATAAAATAAATCGTTAATTTTTTGTTATCTCTAAAAAACACACACGTTCTCACATTTCGCGATTAATGATTAATTGATTAATGGAAATTCCAGAAAAATTTTTTAAGAAAAAGGTCAAACTGCGATCTTTCTATCTAATAATTAAGATTTTTTATTCTGTTTACTTCAGATTTTATAATTGACAATAATTATTGTTTTTAAAATGCGTCTTCAGATTAGAGAAATTATTTTTCGAATAGAAACAATGACGTAATGTTATGTATAAAGCATATAAAATCTGGAATTGTCTTGTCTCCAACCATAATCAGCGTACCAAAATAGAAGTTGCGTCACATAAGGGATTTAGAGTCCACTACGGAGACAAGATATGCTGGTCTTTTTATGTCACTAAAAGCCCATTGGTAGGCAAAGTGAATACATCATACTTGAGGAATATATGATGAAAAGCCTGTATTTTTGAGTCATTGATTTCTACTCTATTTTTTCTGTACCATTCTAGAATTGAATTAAGGTCGAACTTTAGCGAACTAAACAGCTCGCTGCGTTTAGAAACCACAGAATGAATGAGCGACTCCTTAAGGAAGTTTAATTCGTAGTTTTCGTCCGAGGTAATATCATTTGCAAAGCTATGGTTTGAGAGTTGATGACTAGAGTCACTCTATAACTGAGCAAGTCTTAAGAACCTTCTATATAATAATTGTGTTTTGTAATTGTCAATCTGTTTGATAAAGGTCTCAGCAGAGACCGAAACGTCACGAAAAATAAAGCGTAACAGTGTAGAATCCGGAAATCTTTTCTTTCAATTCGAAATGCACTGTGAAAACATTCACCAAACCATTAGAGAGCTCTACGGAGAGCAAACTCTCCAATTAGCTCGGCGATTGGAAACTACAAAAAACAAAATCGACAGCATTCTTAACCAGATAGCTTCCGAAAAACGATGCAGAGATATGAACTTTGTTCCCAAAGGCTTCAAAATTGATTGAAATCAGACATGAGCTCTCTGACATCATCAAGCGAGCAGTGCCACCTGCGACGAATATCCCCCGAAAGAACGGAAAGCTTTAAAAAAGCTTAAACAAACGAAGGATATAGCGATTATGCAAGCGGACAAAGGAAACGCAACGGTAGTCATGGACAAGGAACAATACGAGGAGAAGATACGAGATATTCTACAAACAGGACCATGTACAGAAATGAAGAGAGATTCAACCAAGAAAATCCCTTATTAGCGGAAAAATACGCCAAATTAATCCCTTCAGATCGTCATACACCAAAAATGTACGGACTTCCGAAAATTCATAAGGAGAATACCCCACTTCGACTCATCGTCAGTTCGGTACAATCACTTAACCAAAAACTGGCTAAGGCTCTCGCGACTGACTTACGCCCACTAGTAGGTAACACTCCACGCTCTGTTAAAAATTCCGCTCATTTAGTAGAGATTCTTCAGGAAGAAATTGGAACCAACGGATATTTTAGTCAGCCTAGATGTGGAATCACTGTTCACCAACATCCCGATTAAGGACACCTTAAGTATCATCAGGAAACTCATCCCGGACAACAGGTATGACTTAATAGAATTTTGTTTAAATAATACTTTCTTTTCAGCTCTAGGGAAACTCTTCAGTCAAACGGAAGGAGCGGCTATGGGATCTCCAATTTCACCGGTGGTAGCGAAAATTTTCATGGAGAAATTCGAAAAGAACGCACTGGACTCAGCTCCATTAACACCGAAATTGTATCTACGGTATGTGAATGACACCTTCATCATTTGGCAACATGGGAAAGAAGAGCTAGACAAATTTTTAGCACACCTGAACTCACACCACGAGAAAATTAAGTTCTCCATGGAAACGGGAAACTACCATTCTTGGATGTACTCGTAGAAAGGAATGATACGTCGCTAAGCTTCGAGGTATATAGGAAATCAACTCACACCAATAGATATCTCCACGCTCATTCACATCACCACTCAAGCCAAAAAACAGGCGTACTGAAGACCCTAATACACAGAGCTCGACGTATAACTGAAGGAAATCCGGCCAGTCTACGAAAGGAAAAGGAACAGTTGAATCGGGCATTCACAGCAAATGGATACAAAGCGAGCGAAATTAACAAGGCGTGGAAACCGAAGCATCCAAGGACAACAGAACGAGAAAACACTGAAGAAGGAAATGCAGACAAACGATGGGTAAAACTACCTTACATCTAGGGCACGACGAATAAGATAGGAAAAATCCTTCGAAAATCCAACATCAAGACAACATTCACTACCCCGACTACTATCCGAGGAATTTTAGGAAACCAGAAGGACAAAAAACCATTGGAGACTGAAGGAGTATATAGAGCCGTGCGGCTCATGCGATAATGTATACATAGGAGAAACGGGACGCACAGTCCAAACAAGGATCAACGAGCACCAACGATGCACACGGAAAACCCAGATACAGTCATCAGCGATCGCGGAACATGCAACGACAGAGGACCATACAATCGATTTCGACAATGTGCAAATCTGACCAGGGCAAATCAATATTATCAATATTCAATATGGTATTTTGGGATGGGGTGGTGCGTGTAAAACTAATTTATACCCTATCAGTATTGTTCAAAAAGCAGCTATTAAACAAATTCTTAGGAAGCCAAATAGATATTCGTCGCACCAAGCATTCTTAGAACTAAAAGTTTTAGATCTGAATAGGCTATATAAAAAGGTAGTTCTTCTCCACGCACATAGAACACAAGCTTTTCAAATCTGCGATCATGGTCCGACCTACAAGACAAGATTTCGTGAAAATTTAAAGAAACTAACTGCAAAGTGTAAGCTGACAAAGACACAGCAACATGCATCATATTTACTAATAAAGTACTTTAATGAACTTCCACTTGACATCAAATCTAGTATAAATAGTTTCACCTTTAAAGTAAAATTAAAAAATTGGCTTCTCTCTTGGAATTCTAATATTATATAATAATATAATATAAATTTGCGCTCACAAATTAAAGACATAAAATGGCAAATTAACAAGTGGATTAGTATTCTTAGTTGTTTAATTTGCATAACAAACATATTTTATTTTTCTTTTTATATTTTTCATACTATTCATTTTAACTTCTTAGTTTATTTATTACTTTTTTTTCTCTTTGAATTATTTTCTCACTTATTATTTTTTTTTTCTTTTTTTGATCACTTTAAGACTTAAACAAAACGCTTAACACAAGCATGCTTATAAAGCGTTAATAAATTTGTACGAAATAATGTATTTGGTATTATATGAAATAAATTATTATTATTATTATTATTATTATCAACGAATAGTACGAGAAGCAATAGAAATTTCTAAACATCCACAGAACTTCAACCGAGACACCGGGTACAAGTTATCCGCATTTTAATAATTGTGTTTTGTAATTGTCGATCAGTTTCATAAAGGTCTTACCAGAGACCGAAACGTCACGAATAATAAAGCGTAACAGTGTAGAATCCGGAAATCTTAAGAGTCTTAAGAGTCTGGCATATGCCTATTTTAGTACAAAACATTGTGCGTTCTAAGAAATTTAGTAGAAAAATCTTGCATTCTAAAATAGATCAACTGTAAAAATCACCGCAAAGTGTTAGTGAAAATATGTGCAGACTGTGTAGTCATTCTGAAACATGTTTTCCTGCCAAAATGGAGCAAACAGCTGTTTGTTGAAGATGTGTGGATGCAGGAAATTGCAAAATTTAATTTTTGGCTGGTTCTAATGAAATAGCACAATGATATTAATTTTTCAGGGCACATAATCGAATTCCAAGTGCATTTCGACAATTACGAGGGCGAAGTAAAAAGTTCTCGGCCTAGTAGTGAAAAATTGAGTTTTTTTTTTATAAAGGCATTTATTTCTCAATGTAGTCTCTCTTTAGTTGAATACATTTTATCCAACGCTTTTTCAATAACTGGTTTCCGTCCGTTAAGTACAATTCTGGAAGGTCTTCAAAATATCCATTCACCTGTACTATCACCTCTTCGTTTGACTCAAAACGTGTTCCAGCCAGAAATTTCTTAAGATTTGGGAATAGATTAAAGTGAAAGGGAGCCAAATTTGGCGAATAAGGAGGATGCTCCAACAATTCATGCTTCAAATCCCTCAATTTTCCCATTGCCAAAGCGCCTTTGTAGGCGGGTGCATTGTCGTGGTGTAAGAGATTTTTTTCTTTTGAAAACCAGACATTTTCTCTCTAATTTTTTTTTATCTAGCTTTATTGTCTAACCCTTTGGCAGGTAGTCAATTAGCCTTTAGCTGTTGCCAGGACTTGTTTATTTCTCTGGCCTCCTGCTACTTCCGCCTTTAAGTCTCAATGCATATTTTAGTCTGTCCAGTTTTACTCAAAAGTTCACCGTTAGAGATCACTTCTGGCCAGAATATTCCTAAAATGTGTCGGAGGCATTAGTTCACGAAAGTTTGCAGTTTCTTGGTAAGTCGAACGGTCAGTTTCCATGTATAGGTAATACAACACGGATTTGACGCATGCGTCAAAAACTCGCAGCTTCGTGCGAAGGGAGATCTCTCTTATCCTCCAGGAAGAGGAAAGGATACCGAAGGCCTGACGAGCTTTATATAGACGGGCCTTAATATCCTTTTCGGTTCTGCCGTCCATGCTGACAATGCTTCCGAGATAACAAAAATCTTGCACCTCTTCAGCATCTTGTCCATTAAGAACAATCGGTGTGCTTGTGTTCGAACCCATGTGCATGTACTTGGTTTTACGCACATTCATTTTCAAAAGATTTCCGGATTCTACACTGTTACGCTTTATTATTCGCACAGGAAAGCTCACGGACAGCTCTCCTCTATGTAAGACATAGCTATGCCTTTATCTGGAATACCTCTCCTACGCAAAGCATTCCATATGTAATCTCACTTAACGCCGTCCGTCTATACCTGGGTTTTCCTTCCCGCCATTGACCGAATGGCGGAAACTATCTCTTCCTTATCTGGGGGATCGTCCCTAATAGAGGATTGTTGCGGTTGGATGTTTGGTAGTAGTTTTGTTTCTGGAATATCTTCCTCCTAAAAGATGTTTGAAATATCAGAGAAATATTCCTTCCATCAGTTCCGTTGACATCTCTCACCGGGTGGTGGGCGGTGAAATTCCTGTAATTTTAAATAGTGAACCCATATCCCAAAGGTAAGCCACAGATTCGGCCTTATTGGTCAGATCTTCAATGGCCTTTCTCTTGTCACGTCTAACAGCCTTTTTAAATTGTATATGAGCATCGCGGTAGATTAATTGATACAAATAAAAAATTATACTCACTGATCTATTGTAAACAAGCCGTGCCTTTTTTTCATCCCATTTGTACTTTCTAATAGCCATCGCTGTTTCCTTTTTAAGTTCTTCAACGATAGCAGGCATCTCAAGTGTTAAATTTTCTATTCGAGCAGTTATTTTATTCTAAAAAATAAATATAGAATACAATTCAATACAGTTTTCAATTCACACAACACTAATTAAAAGTACAATAGAAATATCAATAAATAAGATAAGAAAAATCGATTCAATTAAATTTATAAAATCAAGGCTTTTGTCGCTAACGAAATTAAAAAAGTTTAAACAAAATGCTATTTTTTTATCATATTATTCTAATAATACAGTATTTTTGCCAATGCTCGTGATGCGTGCAAGGAGGTTGGTTTTGAAAATTGGAAAAGTTTTTAATTATTTAGAAATAAAAAAGTGGAAATGAATTGTATATAAATTCATTGTGGCAGTAGAAGGCAGTCCGGTTGATTTTTTACCAAATTAATCGCAATTTTTAAAGAAACCCGTGAGAACATTTTTTAGACAGGTGGACCCTATACAGCTGTTGAATAAATTTAACATTGCTTTAATATAACTTAAATTTGTATGGATAGTGGTAGGATGGAAGACTTGATTACTTTTTATACTCTAGATGAAATCTGAGAGTATTATAAGTTTGCCACAAAGTTTGTAACGCCAAGAAATAAGGCTCGGAGAAAAAAATGAATGATACAGAAGTTCATATAATCACTCAAAAATCTGAAAACCGGATGTCCGTCCGTCCGTCTGTCTGTCTGTCCGTCCGTCCGTCCGTGTCCTCTCTAGCTTGAGAACGCGTTGAGCTAGAAAGTTCAAATTTTGTATACGTCGTTTTTAACAAAAAAGTAAGGTCAAGTTCGTGAACGAGCCAAATCGGTCCACCCCTTCTACCCCCTCCCATACAAAATGACACAATTTCGCAATCTGACAATAAACGGATTTCCTTGAAAAGTACAAATGACATTGATCTGAAATTTGGAATGTAATACTTTTATGATGATTCCAATCTACTCTATAAAAACAATTTGTGTCTTCCCCCTCCTTCCACCACCTCCCATACAAACTGCACTTTTTCATGAAATGCTCTATACCAATTTACTCAGTGCGTATAATAGATATCAAGCTGAAATTGTGTAAAAAATATTTATTTAAAATTATTATTAAGACCAAAAAAAATTAAACGATTAGCTGTACCCCTTCTACCCCCTCCCATACAAAATGACACAATTTCGTAATTTCACAATAAACAGATTTGCTCGAAAAATATAAATGCTATTGATCTGAAATTTGGAATAGATTACTTTTATGATGATATAAATCTACTGTACAAAAGTTATTTGAGTCCTCTCCTTCCTTCCACCACCTCCCATACAAACTGCAATTTTTCATAAAATGCTCTAAGCCAATTTCCTCAGTGCGTATAAAATTGACCGAGCTGAAATTGTGCACTAAATATTTATTTAGAATTATTAGTAAAATCAAAAAAAAATTAGGCGATTAGCTTTACCCCTTCTACCCCTCCCATACAAAATGACACAATTTCACAACTTTATAAAGAGTCGATTTTCATGAAAAGATGAATACTACTGATCTGCAATTTAAGACATGTCAAAAGCATGATATTTATAGTTATTTCTGAAAAGTCATTAAAAACTCGCCCCTCCTTCTATCACCTCCCATACAAACTGCACTACTTCACTACATTTCTCAGTACCTATTAAATTTTTAAATCCTAAATTTTGTATAAAACATTTTGATAGCAACCTTACCGTCATGTGAAAAAATTAGTTCAATGTCGTCACCCCCTCTACCACTTCCCCAACAAAATTTCTTAAGATACAAAAATTTCTCTTTCATCTAGAGTATCGCACGATTGGGCTTTATGCCCAATCGTACTCCTGTTATGTTTTTTTAATCTAAGTTTTTTATTTTAATCATAAGTGGGAATTAAATACAACCAATTTAAATTATTAAAATTGATGGATCATATAAAAAAAGTTTTACACTTACTTGATAAATAGCCAACGGTAACGTAACGACAGTCCGAAATAAAAATGTCGACAGGACAATAGAGGCCCACCATGGTAGTCCTGTGAGATCGTGGATTTGAATTAATCCTTGTTGCATATAAGCGACTGGTGTACTGTTGGATAGCGTTGTCCAAAATTTAAGGATTGCTGAATCGAATGATACATGACGCCGTTGTTGTTGTTCAAAGCATTGTGGAATCCTTTCAGTTTGAGAACTTTTCACTTTATTGATTGTCAAACAGGAAAAACTACGCGAAGCATTTACATATGATGTCGAAGATAAATACTTGATGGTATAATTTTTACTTATTTTTAAGACAGTATTCATGATTTAGAGAGATAAGCGAAATATTTTAACATAGTTTCACTGCCTTATTATTATTTTACATAGCTATTATCTGGAAGACAAAATAGTGATGATCAAATAACTCTAAAGCTATTTAAAAAAAAAAATTATCATTAAATTTCACATGAATTAATATTTTTTCTTTATCGAACTATTAATATGCTAAATATTCTTTTCGAACTATCCTTGTTTCTTGCGGAAAATTAATTTTGCACTTCTCTACGCCTAAGTTCAAAAGAAGGCAATGTGCATTTTAATTTTGCATTTCCATAACAATAAGCAAGAACTGTATTGGAAGTCACCTAACTCGCATTAATTAGATGGCTAAATTTTGGCGAGAGCAGTTCGTCCGCATTATAGTTACTCCATGGGACACTAGAGGCGCTTTTCCATAGTTTGGCAGAGCTGAAGCCCTGTTTTTGGAGCGAAATTTAAAAAAGTATCCTTCTTTTTTTTGGTACGTTCTTAACATTAAGACCTGTGCGCAGTTTTTAATACTTAACTAAAAAGTCGGGAATAAAAATTTTGAAGCAATAATTTATCTAAGGGTGCATGAAATTTGCAAAAGAAATCATTAAACTCACCACTTCACGAATGGTGAAATGGGGATGGTGAATTCGCAGGTGTCGGTTGTGACAGATCTGCCATACTCTACCCTGGATGGAGGTACTCTAGTCTAGAGTCACTGTATAACTGAGCTACTCGGTCCAGGAGTCTGGCAGATAGCTATTTTAGTACAAAAATCGAACGTGCTAAAAAATTTGGTACTAAAAATCGAACGTTCGAAAGATCAAAGTGTTGGTGAAAATAGGTGTAGACTGTGTAGTCATTCTGACATATCCCAGTTGGGAGTGGAATCATTACCGCGCCGATGATTCTTACCATGAAGCTATTACAGCTACTTCCTGTCGTAAAACATAGATTATTTTAACATTGCAATGTCATAGGCAAGCATTCGTTTTTTTCTACTTTCTGCATTACAAAGAATCGACATTGGAATCTAGGGAAACGAATGAATAATGTAATGATTGGAAAAAAAATCGACAATATAATGGTCGCAATAGAATCTACGATGGAATGGTTGCAAAAGAATAGAAAGCAAATTAATCTTTGAGAAGGTATTCTAACATTGAGGGAGCGATTCATTTTGAATTAATATTGAAAAATGTGATGAAATGGGATCCTGCTTTTAATATGAATTCAGTCTTTTAAATTCTGTTGCTATAATTTAACTAATTTTGTTGCTGGAAAAGTACGGTGTAACTTAAGATTTTTTTCTTGCAACGAACAACTTGTAAAATTTTACGGGAATATTAGAAAGCAAACGGAATATGACATTAATGTTTTCTATTAATAATCTTTCGTTTTGTGCGTGGCACGTTTTGACGATGATCATTTATTTTATGCAATCTCCACACATTACCTTGCAATGCATATCAAATTCCCTAAATAAACTGCTACTTTATGCAATGGCTTCACATTACTTTAGAATGCATTGCAAATTCCTAAGGTCGATTTGAATGATTTCTCGATTTGAATGATTTTCAATAAAAGGGAATGGATTGCAAAAATCCCTGTTGGGATGTTTTTCCGCCATGTGTCAACAAACAGAATCATAAACTAGACTAAAAACCTGTTTGGTAAAGATGTGTGGGTGCAGAAAATTGCAAAATAAAATTGAATTTTTGGCTGTTTCTAATGACATGGCACAATGATATTAATTTTTCAGGGCACATAATCGAATTCCAATTGCATTTTGATAAATATCTAACCGAATATGTAGCCTAGGGTATAGTCTAGTGGGTAGCGTGTTTGGTTTACAATGCGAAGGTCGTGAGTTCAAATCCCGGTCAACGCATAATTCCACCACACTACCTGCTTGAATATACCTTGGTTACCTCAATCTACGAAAATGAAAAATTCGTAGATAGAGGGTTGTGTGAAGAGCTAACAACTCTTCTGCAATAAATAATGAAAATGTTAAGGAACCTGAAGGTCAGGAGGCCAAGGCCCGATTTGGGCTGTAGCGCAATTGAAGAAGAACCGAATATGTATATACACCAAAAAATTCAAACTTAACGGTTTCAACTCTGATACGCATCTGCCAGACTCCTGGACCGAGTAGCTCAGTTATACAGTGACTCTACTCTAGTCCGCATCGGTGAAAGAATGCTCGCCTGCTACACGGGCGGCCCGGGTTCGATTCCCCATTCTCGGCCGTTATTCATTTTTATTCACGAATATTTTTTTATGATTTAACTAGAGTAAAAATATCAGAATTTCAAATAATTTTTATTCTATGATTAAGTTAGAAAAATTGATTGAGAAAAAATCCATTTGAAAGGAGAAATAAAGGGGAACTGTTGTGATCGCTGAAAAATTCGACATCCGGTTTTTGACGGATTTTTACTAATTGAGATCCCTATTTGCCTGTGTGTCTGTGTGTGTCTCGACGAAAACTCGAATTAACCTTAACAGAGAACATTGTGGGACTGGTCGAACTGGACGAACAATTTAAATTACACAATACAAGAGCCACGTATTCCATAGCTAAAAGGATGAAAGAGGGATACCAACCGAAGACGACCATCCGCAAGGATGCAGAGGGCAATACTATAAGTAATGTGAAAGATATAAAACTAAGATGTGCGTAATACTTTGAACATATCCTCAATCCGAGCCCATCATCCGCACGAATATTAGCAGCAGACCTAATAGCAGTTAGAACTGATGTAACAGCTGACGAAGTAAAAACGGCCCTGAACCTCTGAACTACCCAAACAACAAAGAGCAGGGTACTGATCAAGTTCCAGTCGAACTTCTGAAAGCCGGCGACACCTGCATAGCACATCTTCTACATAGATTAATCACAGACATATGAGCACCATAAGTACAATTTATAAATAAAAGATGACAAGCTCCGCTGCCGAAACTACCAACGAATATCTTTATTGTGTACTTCTTATAAGATTTTGACGAAAATTCTGGAAAAGAGAACTATGCCCTATATTGACAAAGCATTTGGTGAATACCAAGGTGGATTTAGAACTGGACGATTGATTACGGACCAGATATTCTCAGGTGCTGGAAAAGTACTGGGAATATAACATTGATGTGGACCAGATATTTGTTGACTTCAAACAAGCATGCGACAGTATTTATTTATTTACTTGACCTCAATAGTACAATTAGAATTAAATTCCATTTCTATGCACAATAACAAAATTTGAAGATAAAATTGAATTTAAAGAAAATGAGAATAAGCAAAGAAAAAAATAAACTATTCTCTGATCAGTTCATTTTATTTTGTTATTATTTCTTTCTTTGCTTATTCTATACAAGAACATTCACACGAGCTTCGCACGCGTATTTTGTACGAAAAGGAAGGACATTTTATAAGGCCCACCTTATTGTGGTTGCTGAATTAGTAAAAAAATGAATAAGTAAAAACAATTTCTCATTTTAGAAATATTCGTTTATTTAGTAAAATATACATAATTAATTTTTAATTATTTCCGGTCCCTTCAAACACTCCTGATTTCCAAAACTCAGTCCAGAACTTAAAATCGGTGTGATGTTAATGAAAGAAGTCGATGTTTTATATTAGGACCTCCTTATACACGACATTCTTAGTGCTGAATTTCCCACTGGCTTTATTTTTAAATAGCTTCAGATTTTCTTGCTTATAAATAACTTCAAGTCTTCTTGTGTTTGGACTCAACTCATAGCGACATATTAATTTGTTATTTTGGGAAAATGCAAATTTGTAGTATGCTAAAAATATATTTAAAAAATAAAAAATTCTCCGCTGAAAATCGAACCCGCGTGGCAGGCGGACATTCCGTCACACAACCACCAATGCTCATGAGCTTGTCTCATCAAAATTTAGCCACAATTTATGAATCTACTTTCATTCGATTCAAATGGACTCAGATTTCGACATCAAGTCGTTGGTTTCGAACTAAATAAATCGATTTTATTTTGCGTGGAATAAAAATTATTTGAAATTACGATATTTTTACTGTTATGAAATCATAAAAAAAATATTTGTAAAAAGGAATATCGGCCAGGAATCGAACTCGAGACCGCCCGCGTGGCATGGTAGTTTTTTTACTGAACAACAGATACCGACCAAATTATCTTGGCAAAACTAATTCACCATATTCAAATATACGCACAGTTTATCAAAATTATATAGACATCGAAATTAGTATTGTTGCATGTCAGCCCTAGTCGTTCGTTGAGTGTTCGCGATCTTCATCTGTTCTACACACATACGCACGCGCACATGTTGCTCATCAACTGGACTTCGCGGAAGTGACGAATGGCGGACAAAATAGCAAACGAATAGTGGACTAATAGCGAACGAATAGCAGGAGAATAGTATTCGTCCACTATTCTCCTGCTATTCGTTCGTATGAAAAGAGACTGAGTAGAATGATATGAAAAGGCGAGCGTTTGCGAAGAGGCAGTCACATAAGATTGGAAAGCGACCAGGGTTAAGTTGAGATCTGAATTCAGCGAACGGAATAACTCCATGCCATTGGAAGCAATATAATGCTTATTGGACTCCGTAGCAGAGTTAAATTCATAGATGTTATCGTAAGTACTGTCATCTGCAAGACTATGGATTGGATTGAGAGTAGACGACAAAAAGTCGTTTATGGAAACTAAGAAAAGAGTTGGAGATAAAACAAAGTCTTGAGGGACGCCGGAATCTATTGGGAAAGAGGAAGACGTAACGCCATCTACTCGTATAATGCATTTAGAGAGAAAACTTTCAATCCATTGAACCAGATTAGCATGAAGACCTATTTCCAACGTTCTCTTAAGAAGACCAAAAGAACTCCCGTCGACCTTCCAGAACGGAAGTCATACTGACGATCATGGATTAGCTGATTATTCTCGAGATAATGAACGATTTTGTGATTGACAGCAGACTTTCGAGAGCACTGAAGTAATGGCTATCGGGTGGTAGTTGGCGCGGTTCGCTTTGCTTCTGTTCTTGGGAAGGGTTCGCAACTTTCGACATACGTGAAAATCACCCAGAAGTGTAGGAAAGACAGAAAAGATTGTGAAGAGGTTCAGCTAAAAACGAAGAGCACTTTTTAAGGCTAATGGGAGCAATACCGTCCAGAGCAGCAACTTAACATGCTTAAGTATGGATTTTCATGCATTTCTTGACGCATTGAAGAGTTTTCTATTAGCTGGTGTTTTATTACCTTTGAAGACTTCAAATGCCTGTTATGTGGCTTGAATGGCATCAAGACAATCTTTATTGAACCAAGAGTCCTTCGACGGTCTGACTCTTTTATGACTGCAAGGTATGTAGAGCTTCATATCTATCAAGATTGTCTCGGTGACAAGTTACATCACTAACAGAATTCCTTAATGCAAGGAATTGCCATAATTCGGTTCCAAATTTAAATGATGGAAATCGAATTATCCTCTGGCTCATTATTTAGTGAAGGGACGAAACAAACAACAACATCCCTACACCAAGTAAATAATACGAGAAATTGACAAAAAATTTGTGTCAACTAGCATTAAGTCTACGATTTAAGCACAGCTTATCAATAGAGTCGAATACATCAGCATTCTAATTAACTTCTCTCGCGAGACGCGAAATCGGCTCATTCATACCATAGTTTGTCCAGTGAAAGCAAATCTGTAGCAATCTAGGCTGCCTTGGTAAAAATTGACCAACAGCAAACGGCATCAAACCCAAAAGTGTGGAAGAATCAACTAACCATGTAAGAAGTTGATGAGCAAAAACTACATCAGCTACCTCACATCGTTTCGAGAGGTATGCCATATTTAATAGTTGAATTCGACCAGTATAAGGAGGAAGACGAACTCTATCGTTCCAATTAAGGTTACATAAGGCTATTCTCACAAATTTACGCTGAATTGATTCAATTGTGCTAATGTGCTCATCATAATAAGGAGACCAAACTTGAGAAGCATATTCAAGGTGAGATCTAACGAAGGTGTTATAGAAAATCAATTTAACAAAGGAATTGTTAAATTCCTTGGATAAACGTGTGGTGAATTCCAACATAGAATTACCCTTCTGCACAATCTTATTTCTATGCAAGCTAAAATCAAGTAACACCTGTGTCAAATATGGAGTTGACACGATCCAAAATACAGTTATACTTGTGATACATTGTTGGTATAATAATACCTGGTATTGACAATACCATCAGTGTATCACTCAATACCACGTATATGCGTTTTTTACAATTTGATATAAACGTGGTATCGAAACCTTTCGTGGTATACGAAATTCGCAAATTTTTTATGGTATACCATGCATGAAAGGAAGGGCTTAACTACATACTATAGCAGGTACTTAAACCTTTTAGCGCCGCTGCGATTATATTTGGTGAATATCTAAACTAAATTTCCCTGTGCATTCGTGATAAAAGCTATCAAATGTCAAAATTTCGATTTTAAATTCATGAAAATCGTTGCCATCATCAACAAAGCCGAACTTTGCCATGCGAAATAGTGATTTAATTGATGTGACGAATATTTTAATGCAGAAATTGCGTCCGTCGGTGGTAGTTGCCTTGAGTTAATACTTATTGCAATATATATATTACACCGGCTTCGCAACCCATCCGGATGGGGGAAGACAATGTCTGAACCTATCCCGGCTGTATAAAGGATGTACGAAAGATGGTCTATGATGTACGAAAGATGGTTTCTGATGTACGAAAGATAGTTTCTGATGTACGAAAGAAGACGTGACGTATAAAAGAAGAAAAATTCTGTTGGACAATTAACAAAGTAGAAACATGGCAGTACAAGAGAAAGTAGCATTGTGCGAAATCGAAGTGCGTAAAAATGTTGATACGATAGTCGCATAGAAAGTAGATCGATCTGAAAAGTTTCTTCCTAACGACAAACGAAATCTGACGCGTTAATCCGTTGAACTCATTTGGCTGATACAGTTAGTTGCGGAGAGATCCATTAGCAGCAAAAGTTGAAGCAAATGTGGCTCGATACGACTGACTGGGGGCGCGATGTACGGTATAGCCGGCATTGCTTGGTAGCAAACATTGTAGTACGGTCAAGGCACAATGGATAGGGGGACCAAGTCGGCAGCTTGCTGTCGGCTCCGATACCTATCCAACTGGGGGGGGAGCAAGTCAACGTTTGGTGTATTCAACTTTCTTTTTAAGGAAGGTTTATTACACTATATTCGTTGGCTCCGAAACCCGACAAGCTGTAGGACGGATTAAGCCGATGTCTTGTATATTGAACTCAGTTCAATCATACTATTAGCATAGGCTCCGTTCCTACAGTGATAGGGGGATAAATTCGATGGACCGTCAGCTCCGAAACCCATTTAGGTGGGGGGGGGACAAAGTTGAACGGCCCGTCGGCTCCGCCTATCATACCCAAGTAGGGGGGAATAAGTCGATGGTTGTATATTAAATTGATTTATCAATTTAATCATACTAATGGCATCGGCTCCGAAACCTACAACGATAGGGGGGATAAAGTTGAATGGACCGTCAGCTCCGAAACCTACTTAGAGGGGGGGGGGGAGAAAGTTGAACGGTTCGTCAACTCCGCAACCTATCTCGCAGGGAAGAAAGTGTTGGTCCAGAAAGCTTCGGCGATTCCAGTAACTACTTTTGGGGTCGACCGTCCCCACGTACCCGAGGGGTGCGACTGATCATAGCGCAAGGTAACTATGCTTCAGTTGTGGAGCCTCACCAGAGGATCTCTGGTGCCTCGGGAGCTGGGGAGCCCATGGAAGGTTACTTCCACCCCCAGCGTTGGTTGAGGATGTCTTCGACATACACGAGGTGGCTGTGGGGCCCATATCGCGGGCAGGGCATTAATTGCTCGGCGTAAGGTTGCGTTGATCCACAACCTGTTGCCATGAACGACAGATTGGCAGAGATTTACACAGGTCTCGCATCCAGCAGTATGAATGCTGACCTTGCAGAAAGTATGAACTGCCACCTTCGGGGGCGTTAATGATTGTCGTCAGAAACAATCCGAGTTGCTAAAGACAACACGTGCGTTTGAACCTTTATGGTAGGCACACACGATAAGGATCGTAAGAATACTGTATAAATAAGTGCTTCCGAATATTTAAGACCAGAGGCAACATCGTTAATGGCAAGGACAAACAAAAGTGCCCCAGGAACACCAGAATGCGCAATAAATGGCTTAGAAGTACAATCACAAAACAGAACTTGATAACTTCTATTAAATAGATATGATTTAATCCAATTAATAAACCATGTAGAAAAACCCAACATGACTATAGTAAATTGATCATTACTGTTGTTTCCAAGGAATTGAAAAGAACCTGGATAACCATCAGATTTACGCTTATAATTAACAAATTTCCAAAACTTCAAGTGATCTCTAACAATATCCGACTGTACTTTAAGTAAATAAAAAAAAAATAAATATTCTTTGAATAAATCATAATATTCTTCATACAAACGAAAGTCAGTTTCATTCTTTATCCTAGTATACCTATTCCACGCAGCATTACGAGGGTTGCCAAGGCTACAAAAATGAGATATCCGTCCGATAAGTAAAAGGAACTGAGGCAACAAAAAGTTGGTACAGATTATAATAAAACTCAACTACGGTGCCCTCAAAATCAGGATTGTCAAAAATTTCATCAAAGTCGAAATTAGATATAAGATAGTTCAATTATGAAAAATCAGCTTTATTAAGATCAAAAGTAAGCTCTTTCTCGCTAGGGATAAAAATATGCTCCTCGTCAATTATGAGAAATAAGTTAATAGAAGGCTGTCAATGATCGAGATGGATGATAAGCTCTCTTCCACGGAACAGACACAGTAATCAGAATATAAAAAACCAGATCAAGCTGTCTTCCATAGGAATTCCGAATAAGACTAAGTTGGTGGAGACCAAGCGCAAATATACTATCTACAAAAAAATATTCAAGCGAGGACGAAGCATCAGAAACTAAGAGAGTAGAATCATCGTTAGAAAAAGATCAAGAAAGACCTGGAATATTAAAATAACCCAGTAAAATGAGTTCGTCAGAGATATTCATAGTTTTATGAACAAATGCTATACAGTCAACTATTTTACTTTATTATTCTAATAATAAAGTATTGTGATCGACACAAGAAAAAAAAAACTTTGCTACCCTGAATTTTTTTTTTCGCGTTTCATGACTAAATTAGCCTAAAATGCAAAAAAAAAATCCGTCCCGCCGTACGACGTACATATGGACTCATATCTCCGAGATCGCTAAAGGTAGAATGTTCGTTTTTGGGTGGATTGTTGATTGGGTAAGTGAGCTCTATTTTCTAAATTTTGAGGGGTGTTAGGTGGAAGGGGGAGGCGTGGGGAGGGAAAGAGTCGAAAACTACACTTGCTAATATATCCACCACGAATGCAGATAGAAAGTTGAAAATCAGTACAGATATAGAGAAGGTTGTGGGACAAACTTTAAAAATAATTTAATTTTTTATCCATTGGCGTCCGGAAAGGGGGGGCTAAAAACAAATTGTCGGCCGACCTGTTTTTTCAAATGACTATATCTTCGAAATTACTTATTGGAAAAAATTCATATTTTGGGACCATTAAGGTGACATATAGTTTCATTGGAATCAGCTTAGTGAGTGGCTAATTATTGTAAGGGGAAGGGTCAGGCGGGGGTGCAAAGAAAAACACTTAAAAATGAATATCTCAACTATCTCTTAAGTTATGTAATTCAAACTTAAAACGTATATTAAGCTATACTAGGAAAATACAAAAAAAATATAACATTTTGAAATAATAGTAGTGGGGGGAAATGGGGAGCATTTTAAAAATGGCGCACTTTTCAAAATTACAAATCCTTATATCTCAAAAAAGAGTACAGATATCAAATCGAAAATTTGTCAGATTGTAGAACTATATAATAGTTAATTTTGTTAAAAATTTTAAGTTGGGGGTGTAAGGGGAGGGAGGTGATAAGCAAAAATGTCGCAAATTTTGATTGATTTTTTTAGGGGTCTGGTGAAAGATACAAAGTTTAAATTTTGCATGTGGATACGTCTATTTGATGTTCATAGAAAAATAATAATAACTTGATTCCTAATTGTTATAAACTGACCCCCCCCGGTCTAACGTGCACAAGGTGTTTCATGTGCATTGAAAAAAACACATAAATTGAAAATTTTTGAGTGAAATTCTAAGGTAGAAACTTGAAAATTTGCGAAATGCATTTAAAAAAAATCCCTAAATATATGAAATATTAACTGGTCGAAAATCTTTAAGACTTCTACCCCCTCCCATACAAAATTATTTTTTCGACCATTTTTAAGAAATCAATTATCACCTAACTATTAAAACATATCAATTTGAAATTTTGCAGAAAAACTTATAAAAATAGTTGAAATTAAATTACGTTAAAAGTTTTGAAATCGCGCGTGCCCTTCTACCCCCTCCCATACAAAAGTAAGATTTCGACCAAATTCATTAAATCAACTAATAGCCAACAAATTAAAAGCTACGAACTCGAAATTTTGTACGAGTACCTTACAATAGAAAAAAAAGAAAATTACATCACAAGTTTTACGATTCCCCTACCTCCTCCCATACAAAATTATTTTTTCGAGCATTTTTAAGAAATCAGTTATCAGTTAACTCTTAAAAGCTATCAATTTCAAATTTTGCATAAAAACTTATAAAAATAATTCAAATGAAGCTGCTTTAAAAGTTTTGAAATCGGGCTTGCCCTTCTACCCCCTCCCGTACAAAACTATGATTTCGACCAATTTCATTAAATCAACTAATAACCAACAAACTAAAAGCTACGAACTTGAAATTTTATACAAGCACCTTACAAGAGAAGCAAAATAAAACTACATATCAAATTTTACGATTCCCCTACGTTCTCTACCCCCTCCCATACAAATGTTCGGTTTCATGAATGTAAAATACACCGAAATTTATGAAAATTCTATGCAACTTCGTCTATGAAACACATTCTATACAGAGAATATTGGACGTGATTCAAGCAATTAATTAAAAAGCTATTAACATCCACCCACCCTTACCCTTCCTCCTCCCCTCATAAAAACCCAAACTTGCAGAAATGAATGAAATATTGTTAAATTGACAACAGCCCTGCCCAAGAACTCCCTTTCACTTAGCCTTCCCTAACCACTCTAACCTGCATATTGACTAAAGTTTCGCCCGACTTGTTGGCAGTTTATTTTTGTATAAAGTGCAGTGGGGATATATGTCAAAAAGACATAAATATCCTTATTGCTAAACGAAAGTTTAACACACAAGACCTCCAGACAGTGAGAGTTAGGCACGTCAACAACTACACAATTAATACAGCTTCGGACTGCTAATAACAATGCATTACCTTTCAATCTCAAATCGTAAACATAACGATCCCTACGAAAGACTTGGAAGTCTGAACTAATGAGTTCACTGTTAGAAAAGCTACAGTTTAGTCCCGTTTCAGTAAAAGCAATAACATCATAAGAAGAATTCTGGGTTGAAGCAAATATTGCCTACGCACTAAAAGTAGTCCATTTACGTTTTGATAGTAACTAGACAATTGTCTGAGTTTTTTGGACCAGAACCTGGTGATCTAATACGACGAGAAATAAATTCTTTAACAAATACTCCAGACGGCCAAGAATTATCTAATAACAGATTAAAAAATTCACAAGCTTCACGACAGTCATTGGAATCAAAGCACCATTTCCATTTAAAGGCAGTGAAGAAGTCATTTAGCACCCTCCAATTGGATCTTTTTTTAAGATAGGGTGTAGCCTAGTAGGTAGCGTATTGGTCTTGTAATGCGAAGGTCGTGAGTTGAAATCCCGGTCGGTGCAATATACAGGGTGTTTGGTACTCCGTGTGCCACCTTATAAGGGGTTATTCCTAGATATATTTTGAGAAAAAAATTGTTCTACAGAGATGGTCAATTTTCAGTATCCGTGGAGATTACAGGGTGATCAAGAAAAGAGTTTCGGACCTGTACCCTCACTCACTCAAAACGCTATATCTTGAAAACTAATAATAACAATTCAAAGTGTTATAGCTTTTTTTTAGGGAATCGAATTGCCTTTCATTTGGTGTAATAGTCTGCATTGTAACCAATCCTGAGGTATTTGCCTCAGAACACAAATTTTTGATACCTTGACCCAAAAAAATTCTGGGATCAATGTATTTTTTCTCAAAAAAACGCATTATAAAAATGTCATTTTAATGTTGTTTTTTTGTGTCTACAAATGATGCACACATACTTATGACTTAGGTTTTCCCGTTTTTCAGGTAATAAGCGAAAATACATATGGCTTAAAAATTAAATGTGCCATAAAGCAACCCTCGTGCTAAAAAACTGCCTGAAATGTTGTTGTTAAACTGAAATATTCTTATTGTCCTTTAATTACTATTTAAATTATCGAGGAATGTCCTTTAATTAGTATTTAAATTATCGAGGAAATGAATTAAATTAAAATGAGTTTCAAAACAACTAGGTGCAACACTTTGCCTTTTTTAATAGGGTACCTAACAAAATGAAAAGCGTATAAAAGCAAATCTTACTTCATATTTTTATCAGTTTTAGTTACATTGTTAAAAGTACAAGGTGTCACTAAAATTTAGAAAATAATTTCGAAATGCCTGAGTTCACGCTGTTCCAACCGATGATGGAATACTACATGCAGTTCAAAATGATCCATCAATCAGAATCCGACGCTTGGCATTGCAGTTAAACGTCTCTACGTGGAAAGTTTGGAGTGTCTTAAAAGCAGAGCGTTTGTATCCCTACCACCACACACCAGTGCAGGAGCGATTACCCATTGATTTACCCAAAAGGATGGAGTTTTGTAATTGGCTCCTTGAACGACAACTAAGTGACGAAAATTTTATGAACAACATTCTTTGGACGGATGACTCCCAATTCACCAGGGACGGTATCACAAACTTCCACAACTTACACACCTGGGCTGAGAACAATCCACATACAAGAAGAGAGGCATCATTTCAGCACAGATTCAGTGTCAATTTATGGGCAGGTGTGATTGGTGACGATTTCATTGGTCCTATTAGGCTTCCGCCTACCGTAAATAGTTCCAATTACTTACATTTTTTGACAAATGATCTACAGGAGTTATTGGATGATGTGCCACTGCAACGATTGGCTTCCATGTTTTACCAACACGATGGTGCTCCAGCTCATTACGGCCGACACATCACAGATTGGTTAAATTCCAATTATAGCAACCGCTGGATCGGTAGAAATGGACCGATATATTGGCCTGCAAGATCTCCTGATTTAACTATTATGGATTTCTTTGTATGGGGACGGATGAAGGACCTTGTTTACGGAACGGAAGTAGTAACGTTGCAGGATCTAAATACCAGAATCGATGCGGCAGCAACTGAAGTAAGGTAGCAGTTGAGCAGTATGAACACAAAGAGACCACTTGCAAAACGAGCTTTAGCGTGCATTCAAAATGAAGGTGGCCATTTTGAACATTTATTGTAATTAAGGAAATTTGAAATAAACCATAAAAACCATTCTTAAGTTCTTTTAGTTCAAGCGGAGAGTGTTGATCAACTTATTCTTCTTTTTTTTGATAAAAGTGCTAAATAATTGCAATGATAGTTTTTGCTAAACTATGAAACTTATGCAATGCAAGTGTATACATCTGTTGTAGGCAATAATATGGCACATAAAAAACAACATTAAAATGACATTTTTATAATGCGTTTTTTTGAGAAAAACTACATTGATCCCAGAATTTTGAGGGTCAAAGTATCAAAAATTTGTGTTCTGAAGCAAATACCTCAGGATTGGGTACAGTTACAATGCAGACTATTACACCAAATGAAAGATAATTTGATTCCCTAAACAAGCAATAACACTTTGAATTGCGATTATTAGTTTTCAAGATATAGCGTTTTGAGTTAGTGAGGGTACAGGTCCGAAACACTTTTCTTGATCACCCTGTATCTCCGCGGATATTGAAAATTGACCATCTCCGTAGAACAATTTTTTTCTCAAAATATATCTACGAATAACCCCTTACAAGATGGCACACGCAGTACCAAACACCATGTATAATTCCAGCAAATTGCCGGCTTGGATATACCTTGGTCACCTCAATCTACGAAAATTAACAATTTGTAGAATGAGGGTTGTGCGAAGGGTTAACAAGCCTTCCAAAATAAGTAATGAAAAATATTAAGGAACCTGAATGTCAGGAGGCCAAGGCCCGATTTGGGCGGTAGCGCCATTGTAGAGAATTGGATCTTTTAAAATGCCAAATACTTCTTCTGCCTTGGTTGTCAGCGATATATGTGCTGCAACTGAAAATTGTGCACGAATCAAGATATGTTCTGTATTTTCAATTGGCGATGGGGATATAACAGAGACAGAATATTTTTCCCCGGCTGATTGATGACAAACAGATCAAGGTTGAAAATATGTCCTGCGAGGTCTGGTAATCGAGTATGCTCATCTACCAGCTGCGTTAAACCATTTTTGGAGGCAAAAATCTCAGTTTCACGCCCCCTCCTGGTCCGTAGTATAGGAACGTTTGTTACCTTTTCCAACTTTGAGCCATTCGTTTCATAGAATCTCTTAAATTTTATTTAATTGCAGTTAAGACCCATAATAGGAGTGAACGACATACGACAAAAAGAGTTTAGCTTTCCCCAGGACTTTTATATTATGGTCTCATTTTAAATGCTTGTTTCCATGTGCAAAGTGGTTCCAATATGACGAATTTTTTGGAGTTTATAGTGCAGAGCTTATTTGGAGATGTTTCGCTCTGGTTTCCTCAAGGCGTAGTTGCTCCGCTGGCTCTTTCTCATTTAAATCTCACATTGGACGTCCAGAGTCGGACATTTTAAAAGAAAGTTACTATCTTATTAGAGATTACAAAAATTGAGTACCTTTTCTATAGATAGGCGGTAAATTCGTGAAAAACAAACTGCAATCATAAGCTCTTAAATAAAGTCTATTAAAACCTTTCATGGCTGTAAATAGCAAACATAAAATATAAAAAAATGTAAATGTCGATTTTTCGGTTCCTTAGATTTGTTGGTATGCAGCATGTCGGGCATATTTGCCGAGACAAGCAAGAATTCCGACGATGCCAATGGCGAGCCCCAAAACGAGGGCAAATGCGTCTCCAAAGTCCATGCCGGTTGATCCGTATGCTGGCTGAACACTACCCACCAGCAGGCAAACCAGGATCGATAGAATTGCTTTCAACATTTCCGATTTATTGCGTTAAATAAAAGTTTGAAAAATGATTTAAACTACGCCCTCGAAAATCGTATGCTCACCAAAAAATAATTCACTTTGTACTTGACAGCTAATCGGATGGTTTTGACAGTTTAGGAAATGTCATGATAAGAACGATTGCCTTAAGAAAGTCCCACCCACTCGATCTAGAGGGAATTTCTTTATTTCGAATTCAATTTTATGCTCTTGCAAGAATGGATTTCAATCGGCAATGATTTAATTTAATTTATTTCGCTCTATTAACCTATAATATTGGTCTAAAAAATGTTGTAAATTACGAAAATCGATAAACTGCATAAAAATTAAAAAATTCGCACTGGGCAAGACAAGGAAAAAATTTTCCCCTTCGAAATTGAAAAACAGCTGATTGCCAAGTTTGACAGAAAATTGCATCGCGCAGAAAAAAAGCGTTGCAAAACTTTTTTTTAACGACAAATTTTATTCCGAACCGCATCTCTTTTTTTTTTTAAGAAAAACCCCTTCGAAATAAAATAAATTTCAATTTTCGTGTCGTTTATATTGTTTTCGCTTATTTTCAAATCAATTTTCCGAAAATCATTTTAATTCGGGAAATTGCCCAACAAAAACGGAAAAAAATTGTTGCTGTTTTTTTCGTGAAAGAAATTTTTTTTTGTTTGTATCTGATGACTTTTCAGTTTATTGTGTTGCCAGCATCGTGGATTGCATGACGTCTCGACGACGACAACAATAATTGCAATTTTACTTGAGAGCGATTTTCTCGCATTGCAAAGTGAAAGGTGTCCCAGCAGAGGGGCAAACGTTTTAAGTGGTTAAACGTCGGTGAACGGGGAGAGAAAAACAATTTTTTCATAGTCGGTCAGAGCAAGCAGCACCCACGGCAGTGGAACTTTTGGTCGTCGTTGTCGCGAAACGAACGAAATTAAATAAGTAAAACGCGAAAAAAAGTTGAAAATAAAGAATTTGCAAAAGCGATAAACGGTAAGTTACGATTGGTTTCGATCCGAATTCTATTTTTTTTATTTAACTGTAAATTGCACAGTCGAGAATTTGTTGTGTAGTTACGTTTTTTTCTTTTCTCGTTGATAACTTTCTCTTTCTCGATTCCTGTTCGATTCGGTGATCCGGTCCGTTTGCAGAGCCCAACAGAAAAAGGAAAACTTCCGAACGATAATCGAAAGAGAAAATGAACAGGACCCCGAAATGGGGCGAACTCCCAGCCCTCGTAATCAGCAACATTTACGATCAGCTCGACACGAAAGACATTTACATCGCGTCCGCAACTTGCTGGCACTGGAGGAGCGTTTTATTTCAGAAGAGGTAAGAGTTCAATTTTCGATATTGCGTCGTAATAAGTCAACTTCCCGGTGATTTATCCCCATCATCCCATCCCCTGTTTAAGTTTGCCAGAAGAGAACCCCGAGCAAAACGTTGGAATTTCCGATTTTTTTGAAAGTAATTGCCAGCAAACGGTTGAGTAACTTGAGCGCAGCAGACAGTCGTTGCAACAAGCTCTCTTTTTTCTTGTACTTTTTTTTTTAATCCGTTCCAAGCCGCAAGATATTGCTATTACGATAGCATTAAACTTATTAATTTTCGATTTTCACTTTCAACGGCCGTGAAACGTAATCTCTCGATAAAGCGGTACACGCCAATTGCATTTTCTCAGAATTTATTTACCAATAATAACCGCCATCCGACTAGCGCACCAGGCTATGCAGATATTTTGCATAAGTTCTGTAATCGATATATGGACCATTGTCGTACGTCATATTTCTCGTTGGAAGCGACAGGTTCGACCTTTAAGGATGTCGTTTCATATTCTAAGCCTACATATTTCGATTTCTTAAAATAAAACTCGGGCGGAGTAGCTCGAACGTTACATGATTGTGCACGTGTCACGTTTATTTATCGTTCTGACTGCTGTTTGAACAATTGTCGAACAAAAAATGTTGATTGGTTTTGAAACAACAGCTTTCTGTTTGCCTATCTTTGAATTTTCAATCACGTTATCGCTTGCTTGTACGAGCTGAATAATTATGAATTCTATTGCTCAGATTAAAGGTTGTCTTGTTTTTTCGTATGTACAGTTGAGGTTTATTACAGGAAATTGTATGTGGTTTTTAATTTTTTTTTTTTTTGAACAGAACTTATTAATCTCTTCTTCAATGGCACAACAGACCAGATTCAGTCTTGCCTCCTGATTTTGACGTTCCTTCTCTTTTTTTTTTGCTATGTGGAAGAGTTGTTAGCACAGTTTAATTATACGTAAAACAGTTCACAAACTGGAGAGAACTTCTCGAATTGAACTCATCAATTCGCGTGCAGTTTTCACGCACCCATGCGAACCATCTACGTGTAAAATATGCCTTAGTAATCAGCTGTTTAAATTTTTGGAAGGTATAAACATGGAGCGAACCAATCAAAATCGTTCATTTGAGAGATAGGAATTTTTTATGCGAAAAATTTTTTGATCTAAGGTAAATGTCCCAGTTATGAATAATGTAACTTTTTCTGAAGATTATTTTCAGTTATACAGGGTGTTTGGTACTCCATGTGCCACCTTGTAAGGGGTTATTCCTAGATATATTTTGAGAAAAAAATTGTTCCACGAAGATGGTCAATTTTCAATATCCGCGGAGATACAGGGTGATCAAGAAAAGTGTTTCGGACCTGTACCCTCACTCACTCAAAACGCTGTATCTTGAAAACTAATAATCGCAATTCAAAGTGTTATAGCTTGTTTTTTAGGAAATCCAATTACCTTTCATTTGGTGCAATAGTCCGAATTGCAACTGTACCCAATCCTGAGGTATTTGGTTCACAACACAAATTGTTGACACTTTGACACTCAAAATTCTGGGGTCAATGTAGTTTTTCTCAAAAAAACGCATGATAAAAATGTCATTTTGATGTTGGTTTTTTATGTGCCATATTATTGCCTACAAAAGATGTATACACTTGCATTGCCTAAGTTTCATAGTTTAGAAAAAACTATCATTCCAATAGTATAGCACTTTTATCAAAAAACAAGAATATGTTGATCAACACTCTCCGCTTGAACTAAAAGAACTTAAGAATGGTTTTTATGGTTTATTTCAAATTTCCTTAATTACAATAAATGTTCAAAATGGCCACCTTCATTTTGAATGCACGCTAAAGCTCGTTTTGCCAGTGTTCTCTTTGTGTTCATACTCCTCAACTGCTGCCTTACTTCTGTTGCTGCCGCATCGAATCTGGTGTTTAGATCCTGCAATGTTACTACTTCCGTTGCGTAGACAAGGTCCTTCATTCGTCCCCATACAAAGAAATCCATAATAGTTAAATCAGGAGATCTTGCAGGCCAATATATCGGTCCATTTCTACCGATCCAGCGGTTGCTATAATTGGAATTTAACCAATCTGTGATTTGTCGGCCGTAATGAGCTGGAGCACCATCGTGTTGGTAAAACATGGAAGCCAATCGTTGCAGTGGCACATCATCCAATAACTCCTGTAGATCATTTGTCAAAAAATGTAAGTAATTGGAACTATTTAAGGTAGGCGGAAGCCTAATAGGACCAATGAAATCGTCACCAATCACACCTGTCCATAAATTGACACTGAATCTGTGCTGAAATGATGCCTCTCTTCTTGTATGTGGATTGCTCTCAGCCCATGTGTGTAAGTTGTGGAAGTTTGTGATACCGTCTCTGGTGAATTGGGACTCATCCGTCCAAAGAATGTTGCATTTACTCTGCTTGTCCTAACGCTGCCTGTTTCCCGAATCCTTCTGTAAACGTCTTGGAATACTCTCCTGGAAGGTATCCGACGATTAGGAAATCTCTGATGATACAAAGATCGCGCCGCTCGTGTATTTGCCTGACACTCTTCATAAATTAAAATGATGTCTGCATATTCTTCATTCGAGTACTCAGGCATTTCGAAATTATTTTCTAAATTTTAGTGACACCTTGCACTTTTAACAATGTAACTAAAACTGGTAAAAATATGAAGTAAGATTTGCTTTCATACGCTTTTCATTTTGTTAGGTACACCTAGAGATGGTATGCTATTTCACATACCTGCGATTTTTTCACTGCTATTTGAAAAGAGCAATCGCATATTGCGATTCAAAATTTAAAAGAGCTGCGATTAGAAGAGCAGAGCAAATGCATACTGCTTACGTTCTATCACCAATAAAATTGCCGCAATGATCATCGCTACAAATTCGAGTTTTTGTTCGCACTCGCATATTAGTCCTGCAACTCACGCATTGCACATCGATCCCTAAGCAAATCGTAATTTTCCTACATCTATCAATCAGGCAAGACTGAATCTCATAGCTCAGCATAGTGAACACTTCCCCCATTTCCCCCTGGGAATGAAAAGGTTTTCTTCAGGTTTCAATGTACGAAAAAACGATCGAGCGCAATCGAGTCAGGATGGCAAAAAAGATCGCATGGCATATATAGAACCGCATCGCATATATACAAATACAAGCCAAATAACAAAAAAAAAAAACAACCGGTCATAGAAAACCAAAACAAAAGGGTATTTTGTTTTCTTTTTTTACACGACACTACCTCACACACAATGAACAACGTAAAGCTCTTATCAGATCCCGAAACCCATGGAAGTCAAATTTTACCCAAGTCCCACCGCTAAATATCAATCGCGCGAAGAAAGAGCTTGAACGTCGTTATTCCGATTGCTCTTTCGTTGCTGTTATATCGCTTGAACGTTGTTATTCCGATTGCTCTCGATTGCTCTTTCGTTGCTGTTATATCGCTTGAACGCTGTTATTCCGATTGCTCTCGATTGCTCTTTCGTTGCTGTTATATCGCTTGCGATCAGCGATATATCAGCTCTGTGATATTAAAGACTATCAATCATATAAGCTATCCCAAACCTATATTTGGTAATTGATATTGACACTGAGAGCACGAGCAGTGTCTGCTCTCAGTGATGTTGCTTTAGACTAATGAATGAATGAAACGATTGCGATTTGATAAGGAATTTGTTTAGCGAGATGTTGATCGGTGGGATCTGATCTGATAGGTGAGGTGTGGAACGTCCGATGATAAGGGATTTGTTTAGCGATATTTTGATCGGTGGGATCTGATCTGATAGGTGAGGTGTGGAACGTCCGATGATAAGGGATTTGTTTAGCGATATTTTGATCGGTGGAATCTGATCTGATAGGTGAGGTGTGGAACGTCCGATGATAAGGAATTTGTTTAGCGATATTTTGATCGGTGGGATCTGATCTGATAGGTGAGGTGTGGAACGTCCGAAGTGGTCAATGATGCGCTTTGCTAGAGTTTTTTTGGCGGATTTTGTTCTGGGTTTCGATCTGGTCGGTTGGTAGGACATCTTGCGGCTATCGCAAGTTTCGCCGATTTATGTTGCAGTCCACCATGTCGATTAGAGCTTTACGTTCTTCCTGATGAAATTGCTTGTGTGAGGTAATGTGTGAAAAAAGTAAATAGTAGACCCTTTTGGTTTGGTTTTCTATGACCGGGTGTTTTTTTTTATTTGACTTGTATATATGCGATGCGGCGACCGGTTTTTATACTCTAGATGAAATCTGAGAGTATTATAAGTTTGCTCTAAAGTTTGTAACGCCAAGAAATAAGGCTCGGAGAAAAAAATGATGAATACAGAAATTAATATTATCACTTAAAAATCTCAAAACCGGATGTCCGTCCGTCCGTCCGTCCGTCTGTGCGCGCTCTAGCTTGAGAACGCGTTGAGCTAGATAGTTCAAGTTTTGTACGCGTCGTTTTTGACAAAAAAGTAAGGTCAAGTTCGTGAACGGGCCAAATCGCTCCACCCCTTCTACCCCCTCCCATACAAAATGACACAATTGCGCAATTTGACAATAAACGGATTTGCACGAAAAGTATAAAAGCTATTGGCCTGAAATTTGGAATATGTTACTTTTATGATAATATAAATCTACCGTACGAAAATTATGCGTATCCTCCCCCTCCTTCTACCACCTCCCATACAAACTGTACTTGTCATGAATTACTCTAAGCCAATTTACTCATTGCGTATACAATTTAGAGAGCTGAAATTATGCACCAAATATTTATTTGAAATTGTTAGTAAGCCCAAAAAAATTTAGACTATTAGCTTCACCCCTTCTACCCCCTCCCATACAAAATGACACAATTTCGTAATTTGACAATAAACGGATTTACTCGAAAAGTATAAAAGCTATTAGTCTGAATTTTCGGATATGTTATTTTCATAGTAATTTTAATCTACAGTAGAAAAATTATTTGCTTCCTCCCTCTCCTTCCACCCCCTCCCATACAAACTACACTTTTTCATGAAATGCTCTAAGACGATTTTCTCAGAACATATAACATTTATTGAGCTCATATTTTGTAATAAATACTTAATTAGTATTAGCACTAAGATCAGAAAAAAATATTTGATTAGCTTCACTGCTTCTACCCCCTCCCATACAATATGACACAGTTTCACAACTTCACAAAAAATCGATTTTCTTGAAAAGTATAAATGGCACTAGTCTGAAATTTCAGGGATGTCAATTTTACAATATTCCTAGTTATTTCTGAAAAAAACACTCTAATCGCCCCACTCTTTCTACCACCTCCCATACAAACTGCACATTTTCACTAAATCTAACTCACTAATTTTTTCAGTTCCCATTCAATTTTTGGAGTAAGCATTTTGTACAAAACATTTTTATAGCTACTTTAGCATGACGGGGAAAAATTAGTTCAATGCTGTCATCCCTTCTAATACTTCCCATGCGAAATTTCTTGGGATCACAAAAAATTCTATTTCATCTAGAGTATCGTAAGATTGCGCTTTACGCGCAATCGTAGCCCTGTTATGTTTTTTGTTTGTTTTTTTTTGTTATTTGGCTTGTATGCGATCTACATATGACCGGGTGTTTTTTTTTATTTGGCTTGTGTATATGAAATGCGATTCACATTTTTGCCATCCTGACTCCATTGCGATCGATCGTTTTTTCGTACATTTGATAGTAAAAGAAAACCTTTTCATTCCCAGGAGGAAATAGGGGAAGTGTTCACTATGCGCACTGAGCTGGTGGTACTGAGAGATTGGGTCTGCCTGATTGTTAGATGCAGGATTTCGCAGAAAATTCCTATTTTGTCTCTTTTTTTTAATTGCGCACTAGCATGGATAATAGAGGTGGAAAAATCACTGCTATTGGAAGAGCTGCTCTTTTTCACAGATATTGAAAAAGAGCAATCGCAGTGGATCACTGCGATTGGAAAAGAGCAAATTTTGCCATCCCTAGGTACACCATTAAAAAAGGCAAAGTGCTGCACCTAGTTGTGTTGAAACTCATTTTAATTTAATTCAATTCCTCGATAATTTAATACTAATTAAAGGACATTTCTCGATAATTTAAATAGTAATTAAAGGACACAAAGAATATTTCAATTTAACAACATTTCAGGCAGTTTTTTTAGAACGAGGGTTGCTTTATGGCATATTTTATTTTTAAGCCATATGTATTTTCGCTTATTACCTGGAAAACGGGAAAACCTAAGTCATAAGTATGTGTGCATCTTTTATAGGCAATAATATGGGTCATAAAAAAACAACATTAAAATGACATTTTTATTATGCGTTTTTTTTTGAGAAAAACTACATTGATCCCAGAATTTTGAGGGTCAAAGTATCAAAAATTTGTGGTCTGAAGCAAATACCTCAGGATTTAATTTGATTTCCTAAAAAACAAGCTATAACACTTTGAATTGCGATTATTAGTTTTCAAGATATAGCGTTTTGAGTGAGTGAGGGTACAGGTACGAAAAACTTTTCTTGATCACCCTGTATCTCCGCGGAAATTGAAAATTGACCATCTTCGTAGAACAATTTTTTTCTCAAAATATATCTAGGAATAACCTCTTACAAGGTGGCACACGGAGTACCAAACACCCTGTATAGCGTTGGAACTCTCTGAAATTGATTTCACTGCAATTATATGGTAGAATAAATTGTTGTAAATATAAATTCAAATTGAATTTCACTTTTTGCAAAAAACAGATCTTATTTTAGCATTTGTATAAAGTCTTTGAACTGTCCCAGTAATGAATAGCTAAAATATCCATTGCTCTAGTTATGAATATATTTCTGTACCAGTTATGAATATAAAAATAAGCTCGATTGATTAAAGGATACATTTTTATTGTGTTAAAGTAAAAACAAATAAATTCTTATAAAGCATATCACATTTTATATATATGTATGTATAAATAAAAAAAAAATGTTTCTAACTCTAATGATGAACTTTTAAAACTATCAAAAAAATAATCATTTTCATTTTGCTGGTAGTGTAAATAAATTTCATTGATAATTGAAGGGATTACATTGGCTTTCTGTATTTTCTAATTTCTGGAACTAAAAAACATCCTCGTTGGTTGAAAGGTTGTGGTTCCAATATAACTTCAACGATTTGCTCCAATTTATACCATAAAATATCTTCTTTTATTGGCCATTTCCATGTATTTATTCCGCTCATAGCCATTACTGTTATCGAACATTCCTAGCTTGATACGTGTCTTATTCTTCCAGGAAAATATTCATCCTTGTAAACGACAATTACATACTTTCCCACAGTCAAATCAAGTTTATTCTTTTCTTCGTTATTATCTTTAAAAATAGGTTTTTTGCGAACATCAACTTGAGTGATCGTAGGCTTCTTTCTCCTTTCTTTCTCGGCTTTCCTATCTTTTTTATCCGCTTCTATTTTTTCCTTTATTTTCTCCTTGTTGTTATAATAGTCTAACCAAACCTTTGAAGTAACTACCGCAGGGACCTTGTTTCGTTTTTTTCTAAGAACTTCAACTTTTTTCTTCGGCGTTGAGATACCTGGTGGTATATTTTCATCTTCTAGAAAAGTGACTTAGATGATTTAGTGATTTAGGTAATGTACAGCTAATATCAATTGGACCTATCTGCGAAGCGCCTTGTTCAGGTTCATTTCGAATGGAAGAGGCTGGACTTTTGTCGTTTCCAAATCCATATTTGTCAATTCTGTCAATTGGACTTCATTATTTTTTTTTTTTCGAGTTCCATTTCTAACCACGTAGAATTACTAAGAAGAAGCTCGTTTTCTTTTTCAAAAACCAATGATATTCCAGATGGTAAGGCTAATGTCTCTAAAGTTGGTGCTGAGCATAGTTGTGGCGAAATAAATTGATCAGTGTCGACATTGTCGATCTGTATATGCCGAGGAGTTGAAGTGACATTAAAATTTTGTGTTTTGTCGGATATTTTCTTCCAAAGGTAAAATAAGGATTCATCTGAAACCCCTCCTTCCCAAACTTGGCCTGATTTCCTGAAATCATCGAGTTTCTCTGGAATTTCTGCTTCAAAAAATGCCACGAAGCTAGATTTATCATGGAATTCACGACTATGATCCGTAGTTATGGTTTCGGAAGCTTTAACTCCTTTTATAATTTTGCTGTTATTAATACCATTTGCGTTTAACGGATACAGACCACAAGCACGAAATCCATTTTGGAGAGTCTGTACTTTGACAGATTTTAATACAGAATCAAGTAATTTTGGAAAATCAACTTTTGCAAAACGCATCTGTTCATTTTCTATTCTCCATTTGTGAACAGCTTCTCTCCACATACTTTTTAGTGGGTGGCAAACTGCCACGTCCATTGACTGTAGAATATGGGTTGCATTTGGAAGAAGCGCAATGAGAACAATTTTTTTCTCTGCACAAAACTTACTCAATTCCAATGTCATATGGCTGGTGTTACCATCTACAAATAATATAATGGGGAATTCTATACACTTGCTGATGACCCATGGATAGAATACGTTGGAAATATATTCATAAAATATTTCCCCCGTCATCCACCCATTGTCAGACATTCCAAGTCCCCAGTTTTTTGGTGTACTATTAACCTCGGGGAATTCTCATATATGCAAGTAATACCATCCGGGGTGGCATTTCTCCTGAATCTGACGCACTGCTAGCTAATAAAACTGTTACACATGCCTTGTTGTCATTACTACTAAAGTTGTATACAGCCTTCTCTTTTTTCTTTAGGTGATAAAAAAAACGCTGTTTCGTCCATATTAAATATTCTGCTTGGATATTCCAATACTGGTGATAAACCATTTGAAGAAATGTATGATTCTATTTCGTCAAACCATTTCCGAATACATTTTTCAGTTACCGAGGCTCGTGCAGTGGTTAAGTTTTGCGACACACGTGATGCAATTGTTGCATGGCGTCTTAAAAAAGCTTCAAACCAATGTCGCCTTAAGTAATTATATCACAAAAAATTAAATGAAGTGGTTCCGTTTCTAACGAAATTAATTAATACCCACCAGGCTTAGAATCTTTAAAAATTGTTTTTATTTTAAACTTTTTAAGATAAAGTTGAACACTTTCCAGAAGCTGTTCTTTTGTCACTGGAAATCTTGCATCTCCTAAATGTAAGATCTATCGTTCAAATGTGTTTTCCTCTTCCGTTGACCAAATAGTCATTGGGCCCATTTCCCTGGCCAGTGGCATATCCCCTTTACTTTTGTAGTAAAGAGTTGTAAATGGTATTCCGTGAGCCTTACTCGCTTGATAAATGGACGATCAATTTTTTTACTGTTTTTAAAGCATCAAGCAAATCATTTTCGTCGTATTTAAATTTCGGCGCCATTATTTAAGAGCCTAAGATATAAAAAATATGTTACACAGAGTTTCAAATGATATGTGATGCATGAAACAAAGCACATTTAACTAGTGATGAATAGTACTTATGACCTAATAATGAATATATGTGCAAGTTAGCAATTGAAGTTCCTGGCACGATATTAAAGAAGAAAATAATATATTCAACATTGCTCATTCTAAGTCTTATACTATAAGGCAGAATACCCCTTATTTTCTTAATCAGATATTTTAAAACCCGTCTAAGAAATTTAATATTATCTTTGACTTGCGATTTACCTAGTAATGAATAATTGCATTCATCACTGGCTCAAATGATGTAAACTATGTCCCAGTCATGAATAACTAGAAATTAAGCTATAAAATATGAAAAATATATATATTTAAATAAATTTATGAATTCCTTGAAAGTTAAATTATCAGTCGCAACAGTATTTTGTCTCTGAAGCCACAGTTTTAATACTGTGCTCAAAGATTTCGATTTCAATGGACAGTCAACAACTGATGTTGCTTAATGTTTTGCACTTCCGTTAAGCTTAATCATTTTCCGAGCAATAATGTTAATACGGTAAATCGGAAAAATAGCGACTATTTAGAAAACTATCCTCAGATTGATTTTTAATTGATGGTTTTAATAAGAATTGAACTATTTGCTTAAAATTCAAAATAAAGTGACATATTATTCATTATTGGGATATTATTCATTACTGGGCCGTTTACATTATGGGCAACATGGCAAGTTTTTGTACTCAGTTTTCTTTCGCTCTGGTTGTTAGCCCTTTCCACAACCCTCTAGCTATGATTTTCATTTTCTCAGATTGAGTTGACTAGAGGATGAAACTGGGGATGCTCACCCCGGGCATTATTTTCTAAATATTATTGCTATACCATACAGCATAATCTAGAGTTACTCTATGAAGAAGAAAGAACAAGACACCTGTGAAAAGAATTGGTCCACCTTGTCAGATGGGGCGCTTTTAATTTTCGAGTTCGAAAACTGATATTTTAATGTGGATGAGAATGCATATACAGTATTGGACAAAACTAAAGCACCCCTTTGCGAAATATCAGTTATCCTGTGATATTATCAGGAAAACTTGATGAAAAAAATTTGTTCTTAGTTTTTATTATTTATTTACATGTGTATTTTAAAAAAGCGTAACAATGACAAGTCAGTCTTTTCAACAACAAAAAATAAAACAAAAATATTTCTCAGTACTCAAAAGTTGCCTGGACAAAACTAAAGCACCCTCTAGCTGACGATCAGAATTTATACCAAATGTTGGGTAGAGTTTTAGTATTTCGTCGCCAGTCCTTTATTTGTAATAACAGCAGCACATCTTTTTGGCATAGAAGATATTATATTATCAATGAACTCTTCAGGAATATTTTCCCACGCTGTCTTAATAGCTTCGAAAAGTAACGGTTTTGTCCTGCAGTTTTCGCTGTTGATCCTCCTTTTAGCAATTTCCCACATGTTCTCATCGGGTTGAGATCAGGAGATTCCGCAGGCAAAACCTCTATCTTATTCGTTTGTAGCAAAGTCTTGCACAGCTTAGAGGTATGCTTAGGATTATTGTCCTGCTGAAATCTCCATTTTAGTGGCATCTCCTCTTCAGCGTACGGCAGCATTATGTTTTGTAAAATTTCAACGTATACGAAACGATCCATAATACCATCAATTCGATGAATTGGTCCAATACCTTGTCCAGAAAAGCAACCTCAGACTAGGACATTACCTCCTCCATGTTTTGTTGTTGGGATGCAGTACTTAGGGTTATATCTTTGACATTTTGGTCGTCGTACATGTTTTATTCCATCAGAATATTTTAAATTAAATTTCGATTCGTCGGAAAATAATAATAGTGAATAGTCCGGTCTAAATGGTCCTTGGCAAACTTTAACCTGGCCCTCCTGTTCTTTTCTGAGATGAAAGGCTTTTTTGCAGGCCGGTAAGCCGGCAAACCAACTTCTTCAGCTCTTCTCGTAATTGTCCTTGCATGTACTGGTAACTTCAAATTAATTTTAATTTGATTAGAAGAGACCGTAGGTTCAACTGCATTCCTTTTTTTGATCAAAGAATCATCTCTTCGTGTTGTTTTTCGAGGCCTTCCTCCAGAATGTACAGGAGATATGCGACCCGTCAGCTCATATTTTTTGATTAGTCGCGATATAATTGACCGATTTATCGAATATCTTTTACTAATATAGGGTTATTCTATAAGAGGTGTTATTTTGAATAGCCCGCTATTTCGGTAGATGTCACTTTTGAAGCTGTCATTTTTTGACATTTGACAAGTAGAAACTACGCCATTAATAAAAATGGAACGATACACGCTTCAACGACGCATTGAAATTATTAAAATTCACTATAAAAATGGTGAAAATTTGGCAGAGACGGTTCGTAGGGTTATCCAATAAGAGGTGTTATTTTGATATTCAAAGAAAAATGGCATTTTTTGAGATAAATGATCGGATGTTTATTTCATTGTAAAGAGGAAGGTATGTCGTTAATAATGGAAAACAACATCAGCCAAATGGTCCGGCAAGGTCATTGGACCTTACTTTTTCGAAAATGAGGCTGGAGCAACAGTTACGGTGAATGGATTGCGCTATCGAGAGGTGATTAATGATTTTTTATGGCCGGAATTGTATGATATTGATCTGGACAACGTTTACTTTCAACAAGACGGCGCTACGTGCCACACAAGCACCGAAACCATTGATCTTTTACGGGAAAAGTTTGCGGACCGCGTAATCTCTCGAAGAGGTGATCGCAATTGGCCACCGAGATCTTGTGATTTAACACCTTGCACACCTTCTTCCTTTGGGGCTACGTGAAAGATAAGGTCTACGCCAACAGCCCAGCGTCGATTGAAGACCTCAAAGATGGAATTCGTGAGACTATCGAGGATATAGGGCAGCCACTTTGCGATTTGGTTATGAAAAATTTCATGGAAAGGATACGGTCCTGTAAGCGTGGTCGTGGTGGCCATTTGGCTGATGTTGTTTCTATTATTAACGGCATACCCTCCTCTTTACAATGAAATAAATATCCGATCATTTATCTCAAAAAATTCCATTTTTCTTTGAATATCAAAATAACACCTCTTATAGAATAACCCTATATTATGTCGAGATAATCCACTTTTATAATCAAATATAATTTTATGTTTAATTTCACTACTGTACGTGTTTCTTGCCATTTTTAGTCTCTTGTGAATGTTAACACAAAGAACAGAATGCGCACCACTATTCACGACAGAAATTTTGCACAAATGCTGAAGTAATGATGAAATTTTAATGATTCATATCAGACAAATGCATTTCTGATGCAATAACTATTTCCTGCTAACTGTTCGGCAGTAGCGGTACGAAAAAAGTGAGTATAGAAGACGCTTTAGTTTTGTCCAGGCAACTTTTGAGTACTGAGAAATATTTTTGTTTTATTTTTTGTTGTTGAAAAGACTGAATTGTCATTGTTATGTTTTTTTTATAATACACATGTAAATAAATAATAAAAACTAAAAGCAAATTTTTTTCATCAAGTTTTCCTGATAATATCAGAGGATAACTGATATTTCGCAAAGGGGTGCTTTAGTTTTGTCCAATACTGTAGTAGTTCCTTATTTCGACGCAAATGTCGGTAGCATGGGATCAATTTCGAAATTTGACATGTGGCGGTCTTTTTTGAGCATTTTAGCTGTGCAAGACTTGGTTACAAACGAATAAGATAGAGGTTTTGGATTGGCCTGCACAATCTCCTGATCTCAACCCGATTGAGAACATGTGGGAAATTGCTAAAAGGGGATCAACAGGGAAAACTGCAGGACAAAACCGTTACTTTTCGAAGCTATAAAGACAGCGTGGGAAAATATTCCTGAAGAGTTCATTGATAATATAATATCTTCTATGCCAAAAAGATGTGCTGCTGTTATTACAAATAAAGGACTGGCGACGAAATACTAAAACTACCAAACATTTGGTATAAATTCTGATCGTCAGCTAGAGGGTGCTTTAGTTTTGTCCAGGCAACTTTTGAGTACTGAGAAATATTTTTGTTTTATTTTTTGTTGTTGAAAAGACTGAATTGTCATTGTTAGGCTTTTTATAATATACATGTAAATAAATGATAAAAACTAAGAACAAATTTTTTTCATCATGTTTTCCTGATAATATCAGAGGATAACTGATATTTCGCAAAGGGGTGCTTTAGTTTTGTCCAATACTGTAGTAGTTCCTTATTTCGACGCAAATGTCGCTAGCATTGGATCAATTTCGAAATTTGACATCTGGCGGGCTTTTTTGAGCATTTTAGCCAGTGCAAATGTTCTCCTGGCTCTGGTTGCTTGTACCTTTTTTTCGTCCTGCCTCAGGTGTTAGCTACATCCTTCGCAACACCTTCCTAAAGTCACGGGTCGTAAAAGGCAAATTCCTAGTAAGTTCGAATTATAATTTGCGGTTATTCTGGTTAAATCCTTACGTCCCACCCTTAATTTTTAGAGATAACTTGGAATAAAGAAGTAAAAAAGGCTCGTCAATATTCGTTTCTACGATAAGGACGGCTTTGTTAACATTTAAAAGCCACAACGTGCTGAAATGACCTGAGCTCGGCTAAGTCGCTCACCGAATTCGTGGTCCGTGGCCGCTGGAACTGCAACATTCGTATTATAGCTTATTTCGCTTTCATCACAAAAAGTAAACTGCTTTCGTAAGGATTCTGTGGAGTAGGGATGTTGCGAATATTTGCATTCGCATTCGCTTATGCCAATGACTCGCATCATTTTAAGCATTCGCATCAAGCGAGTGAAATGATAGCATTACAAGACTTGCCATTTAATTTCGTTGAAGGCGTAGGATTTCGAAGGCTGATGCAGTTAGTCGCGCCCCAATATACTGTAAAAGGTCGTAATTTTTTTACTGAGCATACCTGTGCAGTTTTGTATGTACGTCAAAGTTGCTGAAAAAATCAAAGTTTTGTTAGCAGATTTCAAATACATGTCATTTACGACTGATATATGGTCGGAGCCAAGTGCGAATGTATCACTTCTTAGCCTAAACTGTCACGGCATAACGGCACACTTCAACCGCTTAAACGTTGTTTTGAAGTGCGAGGAATTCGAAGGCAGACACTGGCGATGCTATTTCAAACAAATTTGAATCAATGCTGAGTGAATGGAATATTACTAAGGAGCAAGTAGTACATTGCATGGTGAGAGATGAGGGCTCAAATATGAAGCGTGCTATGACAGTGGCCGATTTTAACGATGTAGACTGTACTGCTCATAAGTTACAGACAAATATTAAGAATGGATTGAACTCTCAAAAGTTTCTAGTGAATATTATTCAAAAATGTAAGAGGATCGTCACTCATTTTAATCATTCGACTATCGCTCAACATCAATTAGCCAAAATCCAACAGCGACTAAATCCAGATCAAATTCCACTAACTGTTATAGGAGATTGTTCAACTAGATGGAATAGCACGTTTTATATGTTCGAAAGGTGTTTAAAACTAAAAGATACTTTGTGCCTGTATGGTAACGACAATAACATTTCCAACATATCACCCGAAGAATGGAAAGCTATGGGGTACTGCGTAACAGTTCTTAAGCCATTTGAAGAAGCTACACGCAACTTGAGCAGCTCACACGCTTTAATTTCGTCCGTGATTCCGATTATTTACACATTGAAAAAAGGTCTCGATGACACAAAGCTACCTACTGAAGGCAACACCGTTGATAACATTATTATCAGCGTTATACAAGTTATCAAAACCGAAATAAACAACAAGTTTGGCAACCTGGAGAATAATTCTTTGTTCACAATCTCCACATTTCTGGACCCACGATACAAGCATAAATTTTTCAGTGATATTGTGATAGATCAAGTCCACTCTGATATTGCTGACTTGGCTCTAAGCCTTTGTAACCGTGATGGTGATAATAATCGGCGTTTAGCTTCCGGGCCCAAAAGGTTGAGTAGAATAACAAGCAACATTGATGAGCCTGCAACAAGTTCTGCTAAAAGTCTTATAAGCAACCTGGCAGAAATTCTAGATTCTTCAAGCGAAAACGAAAGCTCAGATGTAGAATCTGGAGACACTAAAAAATGTGAAATAAAAGCCCCTTAGAAATCGCCTGATGGGCGAAAAGGCAGCAAAATTACTTTTTCTGAAATATAATATGCCTCTTTTGAATTTTGACTATTAGATATAATTACTGTACAGGTATAACACTGGGTTACTGTTCTAATATTTTTTCATATTTCTATTATAAGTAATAAAAATGATGACTTAAGCTGGTTAAAGTTTTTTTTTAATGTTATTCCCTATCCCAAACCCAAACATTCGCATTCGCATCCCGAAAATTCGCATTCGCATTCGCGAATTTGAAAAATATGACATTCGTGACATCCTTACTGTGGAGGTCGAGGTTATTTATTTCAAATTTTTCAATTCGTTTTTTTTATTAAAACAAGTCGATAGTTATGTACGATTAATTAATTAAGGCATTAAGAATGAAGCTTATACCTAGGATTGAATAGTGTGCTTCATATCAACAATTCTGTTAAACAGTACCATATTTGCGAGTTGTTACTGTATGATGTTGCTTTCTGGAACGGATATGAAGAAGTTTGAACAAAAATGAAATCTTTTCTAATATACTTCGAGTGGAATGAGATCTTGAACCAAGATACATGCCAAAACTATGCTCGATTCGAGTTACATAATTCCACCTCTAGTTTTTACGTTCCAGTTTTCGACATAGCGTTCTCAATGAAGAATAAGTAGGGTGGTATATTATTAAGGTAACGAATTTTTGCATAAGTAATTATTTAAATTTCGATTCTATATCCGAAACCGGGCTCTTCTCCTTCTGAAAATTTCATTATGCCGCTGTTGTTTTTACTCACATGTCGGTTTTACTTTTTTTGCTTTCACGCTCTGGAGTCTGGCCATCTTTTTTCTAAGCCTATAAAGTATTTTTACTTAAATGACAAGTTTATAGCTGCATCGAATTTGAAGAACAAACGCGCTAAGACATTTTTCTTAGACCGAGAAAAAACCGCTTCAAAGAGTCCCGGAACTAGTGAACCTAGCGGATTTCCTTAGACCGATTGAACACGCTTGTCTTGATCATTGTCAAACTACAGAATAAATTGAACAAAACCCAGAAAGTGATAACCGACAGCACTTTAATATGAATAATTTTGAAGTTTATTATTACTAAATCTAAACAGCGAAAAAAAACTAAAAATCCATTTTATACAAAAAATTAGAAGGGAAGGAAAGAAATTTAATTCTTCGCAGGCTCCTGATCGGACGAAATATTAATCATGGCTTCGACTCAACTTCCCGGGCGACACTTTTTCACGCTCTTGTTTTCCACTCGTATACTTGACCACTGCAACGAAATTTATCGTTCTTTCCATTCTGCACGATTCATAGGGAAACCGCTTCTCAAGGACGCTTCCTTCCGCGGTCGATTCGGCTTCCCGTTTTTTTTCTCTAGTCCATCTGGACGACAAGAATATTTACCACCAAGTGGAGAAAATGCAGGTCGCTCAGCACCAGGCGGATCCGAACCTTAACGTCCAGACTGTGAATATGGCTTAGATTCAAAATGTCAACCAGACAGCCCATCAGGTCCACAACAAGGAATCAACCATGGTCCGTTCGCATCAGGTCCAGGTTGTCGGTCAGGTGGCCAAGAACCTCAACATCCCAGTTTTCCGTCAGCTCCACAACGACCAGGTCAGGATATATCAGGCCCATCATCGCAATATCTTCCACCAAGTAACAACGGTATTCAAAAGCCAGGATCTTGTCCCGGTCAACTTCAAAAGCCCGGCTTTGAATATGGGTCAGGATCAGGATGTCAACCAGCAGGTTCTTGAGGTCCTCAACGTCCATTTGGTACAGGTCATGGCCCACAACAAGGAAATTGCCAAGGTCCGTTCGCTTCAGGGCCAGGGTGTGAGCCTTCTCAACCAGTCAGTCAAGGCCAACAGCAACCATCCGCATCAGGCTTACAGAAACCAGACGGTCTTTAGGCCCATTAACGCAATGTCAAGATCGTGGGACCCTGGTCCCAGCCCACAACAAGAAAACTGCCTGAATTCGAATGTCGAACTAATGGGCATCGTCAGCTTTTTTCGCTTCTTCACTTTTTTCTCCCAATGCGGAACCTTTTCTTTGACCTTACTGAAAAGCGGATGATTTCTGCTCACTTTGGATTCCTGGAAACTTTAAATTTTTGAAAACTTAAGAAAATGATTAATGTTTATCCCTTACTTTCGCCGAATGAAAGGAATGAATTGGAATCGCGACATTTCTCTTGACATTTCTTTACTAAAAAAGAACAAAAGTAAAGTTCGAAATTCGGAATTACAGTCATGATGCGTATGTTTACGTGCAACTTTTTCTTATTTTAACTCGCGAATATCCTTAATTTGCAGTTCTTTTAAGTTAATTTTGTAGGATTTACGTACTGTTTACGTATTGCAAACCGTTCGCAATCAAATTTGCTTACTTATCTCATGTTGGAAAATACCGGGGCGCTTCAATCAATCAATCAAATTCCTGTTAAGACTTAAGGGGCATTGGATAGAAACAACTCTCTTCCACAAGACGCGATTCTGTGCATTGGCCTTAAGCTGTTGCCAGGACTTGTTTATTCCTCTGGCCTCCTGTTCAACTGCTCGGTTCCATGTGCTACATGGTCGACCAACCCGACATCTTACTTGAGAATTATAATCCAGAGCCTGTTTGTCGATGTTTCGCTCTGGTTTCTTAAAAGTGTGACCGATCCACTGCCACTTCCGCCTTTGAATCTCAATGTCTAGTTTAGTCTGGCCAGTTGTACTCCAAAGTTCGTCGTTGGAGATCACTTCTGGCCAGAATATCCCTAAAATGCGTCAAAGGCATTGGTTCACGGTAGTTTGCAGTTTCTTGGTAAGTCGAACGGTCACGGATTTGACGCATGCGTCAATATTCTTTTCGGCTCTGCCGTCCATGCTGACAATGCTTCCGAGATAACAAAAATCTTGGACCTTTTCCTTATCTTGTCTGTTAAGTACAATCGGTGTGCTTGCGTTCGAACTCATGTGCATGTACTTGGTTTTACGCACATTTATTTTCAGTCCCGCCTTTGTATTTAGAATGTAACGAGCGAACATTTGACTCTAAGCCTAGGGCCTTTTAAAGCTGGCTTTCACAGAGCTCTGTTTTTATTCTTTTTTTTTTAAAGTTAGACATTTCAAGGTATCAAAGCTCATATTCACAAAATATAGTTTCACAAAATTTATTGTTGTTTTTACAATATACATACATGATGGAAGTGGTATGGGGATTGAGAGGATGGAATCAAATCGTTGACGCTGTGATTGGAAAATATTGTTGCATGTCAACACTATACCGCTCACCGAATGTTCGATATCTTCGCCAACCGCAATACTGAACGAAAGCAACAACAATACACGCGCGAGATTCCGATCAAGTTACATGCCGACACACTTTCGACTACTGATCGACGTCGCTATGACGGCGAGGTGTGGACGACGGTCGCTGTGCAGGCGCTATGGACGGCATGCTGTGGACGATGGTCGCTACGGAGTTGCTATGGATGTCGTGGTGTGGACGACGGTCTGTTGTATTGGATATAAAAGGGCGAGCGTTCGTGAAAAAGGGAAGTCGAATTCAAAGGATCGCGTGGTAAAGTCGGAATAGAGTCGAAAAGTCGAAAGTTTTTGTGCAAAATTTCAAATTGATAGCTTTTAATAGTTAGGTGATAATTAATTTCTTAAAAATGGTCGAAAAAATAGTTTTGTATGGGAATTAGTAGAAGTTTTCAATGTATTCGACCAATTAATATTTCATTTTTTTAAGAGATTATTTTTTAAATGGATTTTGCAAATTTTCAAGATTCTACCTTAAGATTTTATTCAAAAATTTTCAGTTTTACGTGTTTTTTTCATTGCACATGAATCACATTGTGCACGTTAGACCAGGGAGATAGGCGCGTAAGAATTGTGGAATTTTTATAATTTTTTTTTGTATATACCTAGTCCTGCCATAAGTTCTGTCACATAATTTCTCACATTGGCAACAACTTTATTTTATGAGTGACATTTCAATATCGGCCAGTTTTATAAACGTCATAATGTTGTTGACAGTTGATGGTCATTTAAAGTGTGTTCGTTAACGTGTGAAGATGGAATGGGGTGTAATAGAAAACCGAACTGCAGTGATTGCACTACATAAGTGTGGAAAATCCGCGAGTGAAATTTTCAAGTTGTTGTGCCCGTTAAAAATAACGCAAAGATTTGTGTATCGTGCGATCCAGAGATATAACGCGATCCAGACTATTGAAGATCGACCTCGTTCTGGACGTCCGCGTGATGTACGTTCTTCTGCTGCCATCAAAGCGGTCGAGAGTCGAATTCGTCGAAATCCGCTTCGTAAACAACGAATCATGGCTCGAGAGATGAACATCTCCACCCGAAGTATGTCTTGCATCATAAAATCTGACCTCGGGATGAGTGCCTTTCGACGATCAACGGGACATTTGCTGACTGAGCAGTTGAAGCAAATTAGGAGCACCAGATCGAAAGAGCTCCTTCGGCGGTACGGCAACAACAAACATCGAGAAATTTTATTTACCGATGAAAAAATTTTTACGGTGGAGGAACATTTCAACCGCCAAAATGATAAGGTGTATGCCCACAGCTCCATAGAAGCCCGAGAAGTTGCCACTAGGGTACAGCGAGGACATCATCCAGCATCAGTCATGGTATGGTGGGGTGTCAGCTACAAAGGGGTCACCGAGCTTCATTTTTGCGAAAAAGGCGTAAAAACTGCAGCGAAAAATTATCAAACGGACATCCTGGAGGGATGTGTGAAGCCGCTGAACTCTACGCTATTCAACAATCGACATTGGGTTTTCCAGCAAGATTCTGCGCCAGCCCACAAAGCTCGAACCACACAAGCGTGGTTGGAAACCAATATTCCACAGTTTATAAGGGCGACGGAATGGCCTTCTGGGAGCCCAGATTTGAATCTCCTGGACTACAAACTGTGGGCGGAGTTAGAGTCCATGGTGTGCACGAGACGACACCCAAATATCGAGAGCCTTAAGCGATCTTTGACAGAAGCAGTAGTTAATTTTCCGCTAGAACCAGTGCGTACTGCTATCGATGACTGGCCCAACAGATTAAAGAGCTGTGTTAAGGCTAAAGGCGGCCACTTTGAATAATTTGTTGCTTATTTTACTTCCATTAGTATGCCAAAATAAAATATATTTTCCTTTGTCAAAAACTCTTTTTCATTTATACAAAAATTGCCCATATACGTGTGACAGAACTTATGGCACGACTAGGTACAACAAATAGATGTATCCACATGGAAAATTTAAACTTTGTATCTTTCACCAGAGCCCTAAAAAAATCACTCAAAATTTTCGATATTTTTGCTTACCACCTCCCTTCCCTTACACCTCCCGACGTAATATTTTTACCAAAATTGAGAACTATGTAGCTCTACAATTTGATAAAATTTTAATTTGATATCTGCACTCAGTTTGGAGATGCTTGAAATTTTGGAAAGTGCATCATTTTTGAAAAGTTCCCCATTTCCCCCCACTTATATTATGTCCAAATTTTATATATTTCTCGTATTTCGCTAGTATAGCTTAATATACGTTCTAAGTTTCAATTCCATAGCTTAAGAAATAGCCGAGATATTGATTGTTAAGTGTTTTTCTTTCGATTTGGGCTGTAGCGCCATTGTAAAAGAGAAGAAATTTAAGTTCAATACACTAATTTTCTCTGTACCTATTCAATTTTTAAAGCTTAAAGTTGGTACAAAACCTGTTTTATAGTAAATATACAATAGTATGATGTGAAAAAAATTAGTTTAATGCTGTCACCCCTTCTACCACTCTCCATACAGAATTTCTTAATATCGTAAACATTTCTATTTCATCTAGAGTATCGTGAGATTGGGCTTTATGCGCAATCGTAGCCGTTTATTAATGATATTTTTGTCAATTGTTGACTATCACTCCCAATACCAAAATTTCGTTTGACTCTTCATACACTCCAAAAGAAAAGAACTATCTCTACCATTTTTGTACCTCATTTTAAAATTTTCAATTGAATTTCCAGATTTTTTAAAGATTACAAATTCAAATTAAACGTTGCAAACGACCGACAGTGCAATTTTTTCTTGCAATCCTTAATCAACTTGACCAGTGAGCTAACGATAATATTTGATGCTCGAAACGGATATCATGTAAAAAAAGTGAAACGGATTTTGATCAAGTAAGAAATGAAATTGATATGTAAAATATTTCACAACTAAAATTAATTATAAATACAGAGTATCGAAAAGTGATCATCTTATTGGATTGCGATTCCAGACGGCTTGCAATCGACTTATAACGCCTGGATCTCAATTCTCTGAAGCCGATGCTAAAGATATTGAACAGTAAGTTTTTATTTTCTAAATTTATAACATTAGTAATCAATTATTTATGTTTGTTTTTTTTTTTTTTAGAATCTTTGTTGAACCAATTAAAATTTTGTTGTCACGTAAATCGCCTTCATTTAAAACTCTCGATCTCGGAGCACTGGAATCATTGGCATTGTTTGCAACGGAGTTCTTGAAGGCATTGACGCGACCACAAGATCTTAAAGTAATTACATGTGCTTCGATTAAATTCGATCCCAGCCACTATCCGATTCAAACTATTGAGCCAGTTTTCTTCGAGAAATGTACTTCTCTACAGGTAAACTTTATTAATATTTCTGGACCTCGAAGGTAAACTGCGCTATGTCATTTTATTCAACTTTTCAATAGAGCAGTTTAAATACTACTGAGATCATACATCATACACAAAGTGCTATAATTTTCCATGTAACTTTGGTTATGATATCATTAATACCAAGTGCAGTATAGCTCTACGAAGCTCTCGGAGAGCTGAGTGAAATACGGTTAGTTTTAGAAAACAGCACCAAGTCGACATAGCGCAATTTACCTCCGAGGCCTAGAATTATTTGCGTAAAAAAAAAATTAACAATCTCAATTTTCAGGTATTATCACTCGACTATGATACTTTGAATGATGAGTTTTTGAAAACTCTTCAAGTTCTTCCGCTAAAAAAATTCATGATTTGTGTACATGGGCTCGATGATAGTCATACAGGAATCTCAGAAAATGCCTGGACCGAATTTAGTGACCGGTTTCAAAAAATCGATTTAATTTTAACCCTGATCTATGCTTTTGAAGCTGTAGATGTTTTGCAGCATCAAATATTTCGTCACAGTATGCCACTCTCACATTTGCGTGTTCTGTTTTGTAATTTGGTAAGTGTAATGAAGTAATTCGAAAAGGAAATTTTGTAGAGTTTAATTTCATTCGAAAATCATAAATGATCTTTTATGGCGGTATTAATTTTTGTATTCTCAGATTAACATTGACGCTCTCGATTTAATATCGCGATATTATACGGACACTCTTAAAAGTATTCAATGGATTGACTCGGTAATTAAAAAAAAAAAATTCTCAAGATTTTGCTTAAAAGAAACTTACAATTTTACAGGCATTCCAAGAAATGGAAAGGAATGTTATGGATTTATACTTACGATCAGGACAGGACCCGTTTGTGATGATGTCGTGGCGATGCAAATATTTAGAAGAAATTGTTATTCACGGTAATATTGTTTTAAAGTTTTGAAATGTAAAAACAACTGTAAAACGAATTTTTCGATCCGGTAATATCTCTTAACTCAGAGTTAACGTAAATGAACTGCTACATAAAGTATGCACCAAAAAAATAACGATATTTAGAAGTTAATCTCCATCATATGTGGTTTAAGTCTAGTCTACATTCGAAGCTTAAATTTTCGATTTTATATAATTTAATGTTGAAAGAGTTCCGGATTTCACTCTTTTTGTGCTTTATTATATGTGACGTCTCAGTCTCTGCTGTGAGACCGAAACTATTTGGAATTTGATAAAGGTATCAGCAGAGACCAAAACGTCACAAATAATAAAGTATAAACAGTGTGAAATCCGGAAACTTTTCCTTTCAATTCGAAATGCGCTATGAAAACATTCACCAAACCATTTTTATATTTTAAAACGAAAGATTTCCGGATTTTACGTTATTTGATCTATTATGTACGACGTTTCGGTCTCAGCAGAGACCGAAATGTCACAAATAATAAATCGAACAGTATTCAAAATGCATTGTGAAAACATTCACCAAACAATATTTATGTATGTTCCTAAAAAAATTATATTTCGCGAAAAGCTCGATACCGATGTCTTCAATTTTCAAAAAACTATAGAAAAAATATTTCATATTTCTTTTAAGGTTATGTTTTGGATCCACACAATTTAGTGGGAGTATCACGACTTCGTGGACGAAGTTTGAAAAAATTAGAAGTGTCGATGCTTGATCCTTCTCCAATTTCCGATATGATGAGCTCTTTTATTGAGGTAAGTTATAGTTTTAAACTTAATCTTTTAAAATTTGCGTGTTATTTAGGATTTGGCTTAGAACTATTAATCTTACAATATGTCGTATTAATTTTGATGTTTTAAGACATACCTATTTTCAAACAAGATAGTCTTAAGATTTTGTTTTTTCTCCCACTGATAACAACAATAAAACCTTTGGAATAAATAAAAATCGTTAACATAAAAATATTGTTAATACAATATTAAGCGAGCTATTTAAGAACATTACTTAGAAGAAAGGAAAAAAAGTTGTTTGAATTAACAATTATATGTAGTCGACGTAAAAATGGAGATTTAAGGATTCCAAAACGAAAGTATGGAGAATAGGAAAGGTAGAAAAGATTGCGAAAAGGTGTAACTAAAGAAGAAGAGCACTTTTCAAGAATAATGAGGGGAATACCATCCGGACCAATAGATTTGTGAATATTGAGCTCTTGAAGGATCCTAGAAATAAGTCTCGTGTGCGAAATGTCGTGTGGGCACCGAAAAACTAGAATCATTTAGAGTGGGAGGTGATTGATTTGAAGATGGAGGTCGGGAGTTTCTCGCGAAACTTACTGCTAGTAAGTTGGCTTTTTCGATAGGATCAATAATGTATATGATATCAAATCACCCCAGTGAGAACAGGCCTGTCCCATACAAATACAAGTTTCAGTGTTAATAATTTATGGTTCTGATTCCAACAAAATACAAAACATAGTGTTCAAAGAGCCATTCAACTAAACAGATTTGACATCCTACATAATGTATTACTAACTACATTCTCAAAAATTGCTCATTATTACGGTTCTTACGCGGGCGATCGCTAGAAATTAAGAGTTTTTTATTGGTCGCCAAATGCTCAGAAACTTCCAAAGATTTCAATCTTATAAATATCCTGAAAAATTTTGAGTGATTCGGCCTAAAATCTCATTTCGAGAAAAACGCCTTCAAAGTTTTGATGATTCGCTAGATTTTATGGCGCTCTGAAGGCTCTTTGGTAGAATGCTTGCCTAACAAAAAGAATTGAGTTTCATTTTAAAATCTACAGAACTATATTTTCAAGGTCTAAAACTAAAATTTAAAGCAACTTTTTCTGAACCTCACGAGTGTTTGCTCCTCTTGCAATAATAGAATAAATTACGAAATAGTTCAAGTAGATCCTGCAGTTTGAAGCCTATTGCTCATCGCATTTTGGTTTCCTAAATCTAAATCATCATTGTCAATGGCGCGACAGCCCAAACCCTGTCCTCCTGAAGTCGTTGCCTACAATCGTCTCGATCCAAAGATCGCGGCTGCCAGCTGCTAATTTTTAAAATGGCTTTGCTATCTTCATCAACCGAGTCTTCCCATCGCTTGCGTGGTTTGCCTACTGGCCGGTTGCCACTTGCTTTGCCTTTAAGGGCACGTTTGGGGATCCTTCTGCCTTCCATTAGCTCTACATGACCAGCCCACTGCAGTTTACTTATTTTAATGAACGTTGAAGCTTCTGGCTCGTCGTAGAGGTGGATGTATCTTATTTGCCATTCCGTTCCTTCATTCACAGGTCACAAAATTTTCGGAGAACCTTTCCTTCGAATGCGTTAACTGCTTTTTCGGAAGTTCGAGTAAATGTCCACGACTTGCTGCCATAACAGAGCACAGGTCGTATAATAGTTTTATACATTCGCAGCTTATATTTCCGGTGCACTTTCTTGGATTTCATTATTGGAAGTACCGAATAATACATCTTATTTGCTAGTATTATCCGTCGTTTGATTTCGCCTGTTTCATTACCGTCCTTTGCTAGATTAGATATATGAAGTTGTCCACACTCTCCAAATTATATTCCACAATTGTTATGTTTTGTTTGATAGGCGCTCTCCTTCATGTTTGCGTCATTACTTTTGTTTTGCTTTCATTAACGCGCAACCCAACTTCTTTTGCGGCGGAGTCAAAAATAATAAATACTTCATTAGCACTAGGGAAGGATCTTGCTAGGAAGTTAATGTCGTTAGCATATACTACTAGTTGGGTGGACTTAAAAAGTAGTGTCTCATTGGTGTCGACTGGAATTTTTCGGACGATTTACTCCAGTGCCAAGTTGAAAAGCATGGCGGCTACACCATCTCCCTGCCTTAAACCACATTCCGTTCGAAAGCTGGTTGTGGAATCGGTTTGTATTCTCACTTGGGATTCAGTGTTCATCATTGTGAGTCTTGTTAGTCGGACTAGTTTTGGAGGAATTGCAAAATCAAGCATGATTTGTTACAGTACGGCTCCTGTCGATATTGTCGTATACTTGTTTAAAATCTACAAAAATTTGGTGCACGTCTGTGTTATATTCCCAGCATTTCTCAAGTACCTGTTTCACCGAGAATATCTGGTCTGTTGTAGATCGGTCGGTTCTGAATCCACCTCGGCCCAACTATTTTATTAGTATACGGCTTAAGACTACGTCCAATTATTTTTGTTATTATTTTATAGGACGTACACAAAAATGATATTCCTCTGTAATTCTCACAGCAGAGTTTGTCTCCTTTCTTGTATATCGAACGTATGATGCTTTTTCGCCAATCGTCGGCTATGATTCCCTCTGACTGATTTTTGCATATCATGTTGTGCAGGATTTCAGCGACACAATTTCCACCGTTTTTCAGAAGTTCAACTGGTATTTCGTCGATTCCCGGCGCTTTGTTTAATTTTTAGTCACATGAGGCTGCTTTGATTTCAGCAAGCGTGGGTAGTGTCGATGATGGTGCTTCTTCACCAGTTGAGGCCTCAATTGAAATGTTGTCTGTCGTGATCGGTGCTAATGGTGTGGGATTGAGAAGGTGTTCAAAGTAGAAAACTCATCTTCTTTTGATTTCTTGTATGTCTCTGGTGATGTTGCCCTCTGCGTCTTTGCAGACACTGGTTTTTGGCTTATATCCCTTTTTTACCTTCTACAATGGAACTATAGCCCAAATCGGGCCTTGGTCTCCTGAACTTTAGGTTCCTTAACATTTTCATTATTTATTGTGGAAGGAATGTTAGCTCTTCGCACAACCCTCTCTCTACGAATTTTTCATTTTCGTAGATTGAGGTAACCAAGGTATATCCAAGAAAGCAGTGTGCTGCTGCGTCGGCCGGGATATGAACTTACGACCTTCACATTGTATACCAACACGCTACCTACTAGGCTACACCCTAGCTTATCCATTTTTTAGGTCTTTTACTGTTGCGTATGCGTACCGCGTGTTATTTTGTCTCTATCGTCGTCAATTTTTTGTTTCTTGTCATTATGGTACTTCTTTTGTTTTCGCCTGCAGATCTTTTTCGCATTTGCCTAAGCTCGTCATATCTTTCTTTTTTGACGCGTGTTGATCGTTCAGTAAAAATTTTGTAAGCCTCGTTCTTTCTATTTATTGCATCGCGGCATTTTAGGTTGAACCAATCATTATTTTGTCGCCGTGCTTGATACCCTAATACATCTTCTGCGGAGGATTTGATGCCGTCTCGTATTTTCATCCACATCCACTGTTTTCATACATTGGTGTTTATTACGTCTCACGTCTTTAAGCTTGTCGACATTGAATTTGCGAGCTCTACTCTTTTTCGAAAATCCACGACAAACTATTCGGCATCAATACTTAGCTCTGACTAGATAGTGATCAGAGTGGAATTTCGTACATCAAGTATGCTGGAAGCAACCCTTTCCTCAATTAAAACGTAGTCTACTTCGTTGAAGGTGTGACCATCTGATGATACGCTTGTTTGTGAATATCGCGATGTTGGAAGCACGTAGCTTACTATGAAATTTTTGCTACTTGCGAAATCAATAAGACGTTGGCAGTTGTCGTTGGTTATGTCATGGAGATTGTGCCCTTCTGTTGTTCCTCTATGAGCCTCCTCCTTTCCAACTTTTGCATTAAAATCCCCTAGGACAATTTTTAGGTCATTCGAGGGCAGTTGTCTCTAGGGTGGCATAATATTCGCCTTTAGTTATATCTCTAGGGTGGCATAATATTCGCCTTTAGTTATATCGCTCTTGTCTTCTGTTGGTGCGTGGACGTTGATCAACTAAGTGTTGAAAAATTAGGTCTTTATTCGGATTGCACACAATCTTTCACTTACTGGTCTGAAGCTCGTGACCTGTTGTTTAAGTTTTGTGTCAACAAGAAAAGCGACTCCAAACTCTCTGCTTCTCGACAATTTTCCACTTGAATAGATTGTGCGTGATCTCATGTCCATGATTTCGTCACCTAGCCATTTCGTTTCGTGGATAGCAATTATGTTGATGTTGTGTCTTGCGACTTCTTCGAGGAACAGAGCTCTTGTTCTAAATAAGGATCAAACATTCCAAGATCCAAAAGAGCAGTCCATTTTTCGTTTCCGGGGTTGTTGCCGTTGAATCCATCCTTTCTGAAGCTGTTCTTTCAGGTTCTTGAGTGTGTTTTTTTTCCGGTAGTGCATTAGCGGAGCCTCGCCCAACCCCCGACCTGAAGGACCGGACCTACTTATCTACATTGTGACCAAAAAGTACCGAAAATTTGTAAAATATTTAATTAATTGTGAATATTTATTTTGTGGCCTTCAATGTAATTTCAATTAGATGCAACACACATATGCTAGCGTTTTTTCAATCCTCGAGACACTTTTTATAAACACTTTTTGGTATGGCCTTCAGCTCCTTCGGCAATTTTTGTTTTATGTCCTCGATCGACTGAAAACGGGTTCCACAGAGCGGTGATTTCAGCTTCGGAAATAGGAAAAAATCACACGGGGCCTAAATCTTATGAATATGGTGGTTGATTGATGGAATTTGTTGCTTTTTTGGCCTTAAATTCGATCACAATAGAGGCTCTATGCGATGGCGCATTATCATTGCGGAAAATCCATGAATTCTCCTTCCATAATTTCGGCCGGTTTTTACGGATTTGCTCACACAAACGCTTCAATACGGTCAAATAGTACTTCTTATTGACCGTCTGTCCCTCCGGAACGAATTCATGATGGATCAAACCTCGAATATCGAAAAAAAACAACGATTCATGGCCAAAGTATCGACCAAAATCGAGTGAAAGGACTCGCGAGACATGATGAGCTTTTCAGCTATCTCCCTAGCCGAGCACCATTTCCTTCGCTTATTGAATGCTTTCGTCAGTTGAAGAGGTCGAAAGTTGTCCAGGTCGTGTTTCTGATATTACTGAATCACCGTAAGTCTTTTTCAACGATCGCAATGATTCCGCACACGAAATTTGGTTAGAAACACAAAATTTGAGACAAACTCTTTGTTTCATATTTTCCATCCATTTTAAAAATCGCGGTGGACTACGAAGGTGTACCGATTCAACTGTAAACAAACTGATTAACAGACCACGCTTTTGTGATAATAATTAGGGACAGTCCTACCTGCTTACAAAAAAAAAAAATTTTTTTGAAATATCATTTCCCAGAGGAATTTTAATTACAATTTCCCGATACTTTATGATCACAATGTATTACATCCTGGTAGGAAAAGGGTGGGGAGTTTTCAGCTAAATATGACATCTCGAGTTCTCACTGTTGAGAGTCCAACTATAACTACATCGATATATGTGTTCAAAACTTTCTTAAATAAGCTTGTTTGATCTTCCATCTTCTAGCACTATGAAAAAAATCGAACAGTTTTGAAAAAAATATCTAAAAACTCAAATTATTCTACTGCACCGCACAATTTTTTCACATTTGGAAAAAAACGAGACTTGCATACAATGTAATATCAACACTTCACAGAGACATCTATAGCGTCTTTCAGATAACATGTCATATACGGGGACCACCCCTATTTCTCCTTTATATAAATGATGTTCCTTCGATATTAAAATTTTTATGATGCCTGTTGTACGCAGATGACTTGAATATGTTCACAAAAATCAGTACTATAGAAGACTGTCAAAAACTCCAACTCGATATTAATGCAATCTCGGAGTGGTGTATAGATAATCTACTGACTCTTAATCTCCCTAAATGCAGGATTTTCTCAACGTATAGACGTCCTAACGCCATAATCTTCGAGTATAATATGAATAACATAGCCTTCTTAAGAACGGACGAAATTAAAGATCGTGGTGCTATCTTTAATGTTAAATTATTAGGAGTACAAATAAGTTTCCGCCGTTTTCTATCGAAAATTAAGAAATGATAGTGAAACAACGGTACATTATGTTTTATTAAAAAAACTGCCCATCACTAGCCACTACTTTTTTCCCAGCTTTCTGGCAGCATTCGGATACCACGTCGGAAGAACTCTTCATCTTTTGTGGCTATCCGCGAATCGAGCGAATTTTTAGTATATTCATATAATGTAAAGCGTTGCTTAGACAGGCCATGTGTCATCGACCGGAACAAGTGACAATGTCTGGTGAATACGGCGGGTGGGGTAGGACTTCCCAATTAAGTGTTTCCCAATAAATTTTGACCGACGCCGCAACATTATCATGTAGGAGAATAATTTTGTCGTGTCTGGGGAGTAGTAATGGGCGCGTTTTTCTTGGGTTCTCGGCTCAATCCAATTAATTGTGTTCGGTAGAGCAGTAATGGTTTCGCCCGGTTTGAGCAACTCATAATACACGACACCAAGCTGATCCCACCAAATACACAGCATGAGTTTTTTCCATGAATATTCAGTTTGGCTGTCGATGTTGAATCATGGCCAGGTGGTCCCCATGATTTTCTCTTCTTTAGGTAATCGTAGTGGAGCCATTTTTCATCACCGTGACTATACGATTCAAAAAAGTCTTTCCTTTATGCTTGGCAAGCAGCATTTCACTCATACAAAATCAGCGTTCAAAGTCTTTCGACTTCAGTTCATATGAAATCCAATTTCCTTGTTTTTGAATCATTTTCAACGATTTTAAACGATGCGAAATTGCTTGTTTAGTCACTTCTAATGTTAGTACAAGTTCTTGCGTTTGGCACGAATCTTCCTCCAATAATGCTTCCAATTCCATGTCTTCGTATACTATCGGCCATCCTCTACGTCCTTTGTCTTCCACGTCAAACTCACCATTTTTAAACTTTTGAAACCACTCACGACAACTTGTCTCACTTAAAGCAGTCTCACCATATGCTTCTACAACAATCGGTGCGCCTCAACTGCAGATTTCTTCAAATTAAAGTGAATCAAAAGTTCCCGCAAATGGCGCTTATTTGGCACAAAACTGGATATTTTCGCACGAACAAAATACGGAGTCACTAATACTTCAAGGTTATGTTGTTATGTTATGTTATCCTATTTCAGGAGGCTCATAGAACAAATTATTGCCTTAATGAGCCAATCGCGAGATATGTGGTTATTTAAGTCTTTAGGTGACAAAATTGACTTTACTTTAAGTAGAGTGTTGAAAAATAAAACGAAATACTTGCGTTGGAAAAACATTTCTGTTAAAAAACCAACTTTATTGTTCGGTCCTTCCCTTACAACTGACCGGCTATGCCAAGCGCAGTATAAACGCAGCCGAAACTAGCTCGTACACATACATGTACGATACACTACCGACGAAAACGAAGTGTTTTCATCTAGACTAACTTATGGATTCTACTATTAATTAATTGCTGGAACCTCGCTCACGTCTATTGGTAGAACGCACAGTTTCTGCACTAGCCTGGATAGACGAGTCGTTTCCATCTGAACCACTGCTGATCTCACAAGACCATCCCTGCTCTGAATCAGCTCTTGAATTCTGCCAACTTCCGCTGTGAATCGTTCGCATTTTCAAGCACACGAAATTGGCTATCCAGCAGTTTCGCTTTATAAGTTCCTTTCCTGAGCGATCTATCACACTCACCTCACACCTACATGCAAGAAGAGCTTCCCTCGCCTGGTAAATCTGCCATCAACTGTTGTTCCAAACGGTAGTTATACCTCACACAAACGACACATTTGTGAATGAAGTTTCGCAACTTATTTCGTAACTTAAGAATCCAAAACCGCTGTCTGATAAACTGCATTATTACTTGCGTCGACCCGTGATTTGTCCTTCGATGAGCATTGTCAACGATTAACCATGACAACCTCGAACCATTTGGAATTATGGCTGGGTGTCGTATCTCATAATACATTTCCGCTTTATCCAGCCTCCCCCCAACACGCAGTAATCCGTTCTATCCGTAAAGCTGTAATTTCCTTCCTGTGCTTTTTTAATAAAATGCGTCATAGCCAGTGCTTTCTCGGCTGGTGTTGGTATTGTCGTATCTATTCTTTTCCTTTTCGAACGTCTATTCTCTGTCTGCTTCGATTGTGGGATATGTTTGAATCTATGTAAATAACTGATTATATTTATGGCCTTCTGTAATGTGCTGACATAATTAATCAATGAGATCGATTCACGTTCATTTGGCATCCAAATTCGGAGATTGTATTCACTTTCAGTTCTACTTCTTGTACTTCGTTTACTTTTTTGAGTTCTGTTGGTTGTAGTGGCCAATCTACTATCGGTGATGTTAGCCATTGGGGTCCATGCAACCATAAACTGTTGCCAATCAACTTAGCTGGTGACAAGCCACAGCTATGGAAATCAGCTGGGTTATCCTTCGTACCGACGTGACGCCATCGTCTTACATCGGTATTAGTTTGTATCGACGATACCCGATTTGCTACATAAGTTTTGCGATTAAATGATAGCTTTTTAATCCAGTGAAGAGAATCCAGTTTTCTGTTGACCATTCCATTGATCTCTGTATATCTTTCACTAATCTAGCTAGCAATTCTGCTCCGGCTAGTTCTAGCCTAGGCACTGTAATAGTTTTGATACGCACTCTCGTCTTGAAGACAATTAAATTACTCTGGCGTAGAATACAGCATTATATGCTATCGCCGATGCGTCCGAAAATCCATTAATCTCGACTTTCACATTGCTTGCTTTCCCGATCCATCTGTGAAAATTCTGAAACGTTCAAGAGATTCGATTTCAGTCCATAATGATTTCCATTTCATTTCTATTTCTTTCGGAACCTCTTTGGCCCATTCGAGACTGAAACGCCATATGTCCTGTATGATAATCTTCCCGAGAATGGTTAATGGAGAAATGTATCCATTTGGATCATATAGTTCAGCAACACAACTCAAAATCTTCCTGTTGATTAGCTTACCTTCTATCTCGGCGGTTTTTACGGCAAACGTGAATTGATCTGTATCAATCAGCCATTTCAATCCTAAGACTGAGACTTTCTCATCACTAGCGAATATCATAGCGTTCTCTTTTTCTGAACTCATTCTACTCACTACTTCTTCACAGTTTGACTTCCATTTACGTAGTTCGAACCCGCCAGCTTTCAAAACGGTATCAATTTCGATCGCAAGACGAACCGCTGTGTGCTCTGTGTCAGCTCCTGTTACACAATCATTCATGCACATGTTGCTCTCTACGACATTTGCTGCTTTTGGGAAAAGAATCCTTGCATAACGCTCGCATTCAATGAATGCCCGAACAGCATTCAACAGACGCCGTTCGTGCTCTCTATCTTTACCTTACCTGCTATCCATATGCGCATATACCTGCCTGCTTCCACTTACACTGTCCTGCTATCCCTCGTGATCAGTTGTTCAATTCCGCAAAGGATCAAAATTTTTCGTCAAACTTTATTTTTCTCTTAAAATAATTGAAGACTATCACTTTTCTGAAAAATAAAACGAAATACTTGCGCTGGAAAAATATTTATTTTAAAAAGCCAACTTTATTGTTCGGTCCTTCCCTTACAACTGACCGGCTGTATGAAGCGCAGTATTAACACAGCCGAAACTAGCACGTACACATACATGTACGATACATAGAGATATTTTTACTTTTTATTTCTTAATTTTAAGTTTTCTGTAAATTTATTATAGTAGGCGATAAATAAACATATTTGATATATGATTTGTTCCCTTTTGCCCTGACGCCGTCCATTCATAGAAACACTAAAACAACTGGCGACGCGCGACAACTGAATGCTCAAATGGCTAAAATTTTCCAGTTTCTTTCAAAGCATTCACAATAATATACCATATTGCAATTTTCAGATCATATTCATCTACAGTCTTATTCAAACACACAAAAAAAAACGTGTTCTTACAGTATTTTCTAGATGAACACACCTTGTATCGCTCAAAAAATAACGCAACTTTTCTTTAATTTCTTCATATGAGTAATGTTCTTAAATGCTCCGTTCTATAATGACAAAATTTCGCAAAAGTTTCAAAAAAAATACAAACAAAAACCAAATTTCTTTCAACAGGAAATAAGTACGCAATTAGGTCAAAAATGGCGACCTCAAGATTCGACTACCGTACATCCAGCTTTAGGCTATATGCATGTCACCGATGATGTACGCGACGAATATGTTATGAATATCGTCCGTTCCGATTTAATTAATTAGATATCGTTCTCTTCTTATTAATTTCATTTTGGCAAGCCAAAAACAAGAAAACCAATATAACGCTAAACTAAGTTAAAAAAAAAAATCGAAAAATAATGTTTCCGTTCACTTTTACGTCGTACGTATTTTACGTAGCCAATTAAATGGAGATATATATGTATATAACATCATAGCAAAAAAACATATATATTTCGTCCGTTTGCGACCATTTTAGTTTTACCACCATAAAAAACGATAAACAAAATAAAAAAACAAAATCATATACAAACGAATAAAAAAGAAAAGGAATATAGAAAACCAATATAATCTAAATCAAACCAAATTTAACAAGTTATATTAATCTTAAATGCATATACATGTTACAACTCTAATATTCGTTCGAATGTGTTTTAAAAACAAAACTCTCTTAAATTATTTCTCCTTTTTCCTGTATAAAACATAGTCCTTAATTTTTTTGTGACGTGATAAATATTTGAAAAGAAATTGCGCGAAAAAAAAACGAGAACTTATTGAAAAAAAACGCATAAGAAAAACTATTTCGATACTTATTTGTGATAATGAAAAGTAAAGAAAACACGAAATTACAAAACATCTTAATTTTACACATTACAATTTAAAGAAACGATACGAATTTTATTTTCCATACAAATTTATTTATTATTATAATCAATATTGGCAAAAAAAAATTAAAATATTAACAAAAACGAAATTGACAAAGCCAAGAGGAAAGGAAAAAAAGAACTACATACCATTCTGTGATTTATAAATATTTTTGCGTTAAATATTTTTTTTTATTTTTTTTTTATTAAATTTAATAGTTACGCATAAATAAAAAATATTCCTTATATGAAAAAGAAAATTAAAACTAAAAACAAACAATATACAAATTGATAATGATATTCAATATTTTAGATGTTTACAAGTAGATGGAAACTAATATATATAAACAAAAATATCCTTCCTACAACACATTATTATTATTTTTTTTTTTTTTGAGGTATACAGATTCTATGTAAACCAGTTTTTTTTCTTATTTATTTTTTGTAAACTTATGTTTTTTTTTAGATTTTTATTTTATTATTTTTTATTTAATTTTATTTTAGAAAAGGGAAAGAAGATGAAAAAAAAAACAATTTATCTATATAATATATTTTTTTATAATAATAATATCTCTCTACGAATTGCGTGGAGACTGTAAATGAACATATGAATAGAAAAAAAAACAAAACAAAGAAACATTTTGTGATTATATACTTTAACATCAGTTTATTGATCGTTATTAAATGGCGTTATATATGTTCCATTCTTAGACATGCGCCCGATTGGATTGCTATAGATTTTTGATTTTAATTAATTTTTCTCGAAATGTGCTTTACTTTTTTTTTTTAGTTGGAAGATTTTAAATTTTGATTTTTTTTTTTCGTTTAATTTAAACACCAAACAGTACTGAAATCTGTGATATCTATGAGCCAGTATTAATAGAAAATAAGAACATCATGAAAACAATTGTATGAAAAGAATTTATTGGGAGATTTGTATTGGTTATATTTGATTTTGTAAATTTTCATTTAAGAAAAGTTTCAGAGAACTATTCGCTTGGTTATATTACGAGTCGTTAAGATTTATTACAAAGTTTGTGCAAAGCTTAAATTTATTTTTCGAAAAAAATGGCATATTTTCGAAAAGAAAAAAGGAGGATTTGTGAATAAAAAATTGCCATTAAAGTACTTTTTTTCAAAAAAAAAAAAAAAAATCACTTGAGAAGTTTAAGAGTTTACTTTTGTGTATAAATCTATTATACGGTCTTTCATTAATCATCAGGGTTTTTGTAAGTTAATTCACTGCGAAAACCGAATGATATACGTCAGAATTTGAAATGTTGAAAACGATTCAATTCAAATATTTCGAATTCAAACGCGGAGAGCTCTACTTTTAAAAAGTGCAAAATTACAAAACCTGGATAATTAGCGTAAGATCTACCCAAATGTAAAAAATTCAATTTTAAAATTAACAAAAGAGAAAAGCTAAGGCCTGGTCTGCTGCTTCTTTGGCTTTACGGAATCAAATTTATATGAAATTGAAAAAAGTTGGCATTATATTCAAAAACTTCTCCATACGAATTCAAACATGTTGTATAAATAAATTTTCGAAAATTTGAAGTTGCTGTATCGATTGTAGACCGGCCCTGAAGAATAGAATACATTCATTTGTACATACAAGAAAAATCGAGCCTACATCTGGAAGCTTCGTGCACTAATTTTTAATTAATTCAAATTTTTTGAGCTTGTTGATGGAACGTTCTTAGTTGAATTAAGCTCAGTCGCTGTATTATCAGCTCTTTCCAATTCTTTTTGGTGCCTTTCTAGTGTCGCAGCTAATCTGGTATTTTCACATAAATCAATTATCATTTGTATGTCAATATGTTGAAGATAGGCATATTTTAAAAATATATCATATTTAACTACATCGAATTCTTTCCCAAATTTTAAATATTGTTTTTTTACTTTGGAAATGATAGCGTCTCTTTCTCTATCGTCTTTATATGCTTTGGTTTTATATTGCGCAGCTATTACACCAATATGACATTCGGATGCCGGTAGACAATGAGAACCATCGTAGCAACTTGAATTTATAGCAACTACTACACTTATTGGATTTGTATTTAGTTCAGCTGCCAGTTTGTCTATACAATTTATATGAAATATACTTATTGCTAAAGGAGTCAGCATGTAATTTGTAGAATCTGCTGGCATTGATTCGAGAATTTCCTGATGTTTAATTGCAGCCAGCAGCTGAGCCTCTTTTAAGGTCAAAATTAGATGGCCGTCTTTAAATACTGGGGCATCAGTCCCGCGAGCAGTATTAGATTTATAAATAACGACACACGTATTTGAATTCATTCGAATCTTACAGGGCTCGTTTGGTCGTGGCTTTTTCGTTAACGCCGGCCCTATAGTATAAATTACTAAGCTGACAAATCCCAAACTTTGTTGCTTGTCATTATAATTGCAACGGACTCCAAAATCGGGGCAAGCCTTTGTGAGCTCAGTAATGAGTTGATTTATGTCGATGTCACGCCCACCCATATCGGTTAAATATATTGTATTTCTATTTGCACCTGTACTATTTAGAGAACATATATATTGAAAATAATTAACAATAAACTCATACGGCCTTCATACACAATGGACCATATGATCATCACCATTGTGGTGAGGTTCGTGTGGCGTAAGATCGCGTGAGGTAGTCGACAATGGGAATTTTATCGGTTTTTCGTCCATACATGACACATCACAGCGCCATCGTGTGGACAGTCGTTGGCGACGGCATAGAATGGTAATGGAAATGGTGATGGTCATACGCCCCATTGTTTATATAGAGGCCTGTAGTTATTAATTTGTTGAAATACCTGAAATATAGAGTTTTCAAAGTTTTAATTGTCACTTGAATGCCAACGTTGAATCTTTTTGTTAATTTAAACCAAGCCTATTACGATTAACATTAAATTTGAAGTTATTGATGAATCTTAAAGTTGGAAGAAAGCCACTTGTTGATAAAAAAATCGTTTTAGAGCCGTCTCGTCTCCTATGAAAACAATAAAAAAGAAATTACAATTTTTTATTATCAAAAAAAGCAATGGGAACGTGGTGTGGCGACTTATACTGTAACGCTACTAATTAGTTAGTGTTTGGCTACTCATACATGAGGTGGTACAAATGTACCATTCATGCAAGTCAAAATGTCTTCACAAGTTTCGTCCCATTTGCATTACAGTCATGCATTTGTATGGCTGCCATACCAAGCCATTTATTTGTACCACCCACTACATTGCTTTGAGAGAGTCGTGCGAATGAGGGCTGAGGAGTTGTGTGAAAGCTAATAAGGCAATGACATAACATATATGAATGACCAGGAGAACTGATGAGAGATGATGTGTCGCAATAGTGGCATACACATATACAATTTGTCTCACCTCAAATGAGGTATGAATGTGAAATTGTAGCACTGTCACATGGCGGGTTCGCATGCATACAATTTGTCTTATTGAGGCGCGATAGTGGCAACTAAGCGAATGAGGTAATGACAGACATGTATGCGTTATTAGGAGAGCTTCGGCAAGAGCCACAGACAATATATTGCGCTATTATGCCGTGTACATAGAATGTTAAGTGTTTTAGCCCTATGTCTTTAAGATAAATTGAATGTATGCGAACCCGACACGTGACTTGATACATGGGACACCTCAAATTTCAAATGAGCCCCTCATACAAACTTGGAACAAAAATTCTTGTTCTACCCAACACTACTACTAAACGACTAAGCCGTGGGGTCTAGATAGCTCAGTGGTCAGCACACGGCTGCTTTGCAGCTCAAAGTCCTCGGGATCTAATTTCACAACCGGCAACACACACACAACCTGATGTTTAGTGCCATTGTAGAAAAAGAGATTGTCATAATGAGTTACAGTACTACCAACTTACACACGACAATTTGAACCGATATCTTTTCAGCGTCACATTCAAATGACAAATTGCCGGTAGTTTTTTGACTGAATGTTTGTTAAAGGTCAATCCTGGAATGGTTTGAAGCCTCAAAAAGCGCAGTCCCGTCATCTGTCTCTTAAAAATAACATTCGATGTCGGCCCAAAAATGTCCTTTAGAGAACGTGAGAGATGATATTTCTGCCGGAAAGATGAGTCCTGTCATCTGTCTCTTAAACATAACATTCGATGTCGGCCCAAAAATGTCCTTTAGAGAACGTGAGAGATGATATTTCAACTGCCGAAAAGATGAAATTTTTACGCCGTGTACCGTCCATGCTGACATTACGTGGTTCAAAATTTAAGCCTTAAATGGATCCAACAGATCTACCAAGCCGCTATTGATGCCTCGAACCGTCCGGTCTGCAGAAGTGTTAGAAATACTTTTCTGCGCCCGAACTCTAGATAACTGCAGAGAAAGTGCGGTGGTTTGAAAGATTAGACCCCTCGCTTCACAATAGTATTCTACGTTAGTTAGCATAGAATATTATTGTGAAGCTAAGGGTCTACTTTTTCCAACCACCGCGATCATGTCCTTTAGCTCAGGATACTTTCTTTAAAATAATCCTAGAGTTCCTCGTTCAATTTTATTTTCTTGAGACTGAAAACTCCGGCACGTCTTGGAGATTAGGGCATGACTGTGAGAACTCCAAAAAAAAATCCTATTCAACAGAAACTATCCAGCCGTGTTAGTGCTTCTCTGTGAAGGAAGTCTACCTAGTCAAGTCATAAATACTGGTACACAGAAAAATCGACGCCAAATGAAGACGAATTAATATTTTACAAAACTTTTTTTTCTTTTAATTGGGTTACTCAATGGCTACAAATCTTAGAACAACTTATTCGAAATAACTTCCATTTGCCTTCCAGCACGACTTGAGACGATCTGGCCACTCATCGATCGCGAGACGCACTTCATGCATGGGGAAATTGTCCACTGCACGGACAAAGGCTCGCTTCAACGACTCAATATTTGGGTGTCGAGTAGAGCAAGCCATGCCCTCTAATACGGACCACAACTTGTAATCCAACGGGTTGAGGTCTGGACTACCAGCTGGCCAATCATCCGTTGATATGAAGTAAGGAACGTTGTTTTTGAGCCACAGTTGAGTCGTTTTCGCCTTCTGAGCTGGAGCAGAGTCTTGCTGGAAAATCCACGGCTTGTTGGCGAATATTAATTGGTTGAGAGGCATCACAATAGGTTCCAAGACGGTCGATTGATATACTTTGGCCGATGTTTTCACTCCTTTCTCGCTAAAATGGAGCTTGGTAACGCCATCGTAGCTCACTCCATCCCATACCATTACAGACGCGGGATGGTGTCCTCTTTGGACCCTCGGGATGAGTTGGGATGCTTCTCTGGATGACCGAGCATACACTCGGTCGTTCTGTTTATTGAACGATTCTTCGACGGTGAAGATTTTCTCGTCAGTAAACAGAATTTGTCTGTGAGGGTTCTTCGCGTACCGGCTACGTAACGCTTTAGATTTTCGCTGGCGTTTTTCCTTCAATGTGGCCGTGAGCAGGTGTCCAGTGTGTCGCTTGTACGCGCCGAGTCCCAAATCTTCTTTGATAATACCAGGCATGGATTTTTGCGAAATTTGCCTTTCCCTCGACAAGATTTTCTGTTTTTGCAGCAGTTTTCGGTCGATTCGTTTCTTCACGGCCTTGATCGCTTTCAGAGTTCTCACAGTGTGCAGACGGCTGGATCTTTGACGGTCTCGTACTCCACCAGTATCCTCAAACAACTTCAAAGCACGATACACAAAATTGCGAGTGATTCCAAGCGGTCGCAACGTCCGAAAGATATCGCCTTTTTCCATATCACATTTTAGTAGGCCAACTACAACAATACGATTTTCGATGTCGCCCCATTCCATGATAGTAAATAATTGATGTCAACAACTTTTTACGTGGCAATGAAGCAGAAATGTCAACTGTCAAATCGCAGTCAAGACGAAATGGATGCGTCCAATATTGCATTCGTAATTAATGCGTTTAGTTGTGTACCAATATTTATGACTTGACTAGGTATATCTCTTAATAACAATAATTCTCACCAAAGCGTCAGCGAATTGAATTTTGTGAAGGTTTGATCATATGAAATCGAGTTATTTCACGCGACTAAATTTACACGTAACTAAGGACTCCAGATTGGGGGTTGAGCGATGGACAAAAAACCTATCATCTTCAAAAAAAAAAAAAAAAATTTGTTATGGAACTAGATGCTTCGCCCCCTATTGGACGGGTTCAACGGAAATGACCCGTAAAACGGAAAATTTACCACTTTGCCGTAACCTGGTATATACGATCTTATTTAAATCTGGATCTCTGAAATCACTCCTTGAACTAGTTGATAAATTCAGAAATCTGAACGACATCTCAGCCAAATAACGGACATAAGATCGGACACAATCTTCAAAAATGGAGAACGATCGGGAAGCCGTGAGTTTGGAATAAATTTTGTCGTTAGGACAGCAATTTAAATGTCACCAACTTCAAACCCATCAACGCAAGATTGTATGCGTTTCACATACAGAAAACATTTTTTAACGTCTGATTCATTAATGTTCACGGCCTAACTGAAGACAAAGACGATGCACGACAAAGGATAAGTTTTATAGTCACCTTGAATCAACTCAACAACTATTATATCAAACGATATAATATTGAGTGGCTTCAACGGAAAGGTTGGGAAGGAAGAGACACATAGAAGAACGATTGGAGGACTCATTCTCCACGATATTAATAACGACAACGGTCAACGTCTAGTAGACTTCGCCTCCAGCAGAACCATTCCCAAAAGAACCTGGGCGGTACCCAATGAAAGGGCATATAATCGAATAGATCACGTAAAAGGCCAGGACTGGAAATGTCTACTCCACCCTGCTGTATTCATCAGACATAGCTCCTTCAGCTAGGGTGTAGCCTAGCGGGTAGCGTGTTGGTTTACAATGCGAAGGTCGTGAGTTCAAATCTCGGTCGACGCATAACTCCAGCCACTGCCTGCTTGGGTATACCTTGGTCATCCCAATTGACGAAAATGGAAAATTCGTAAATAGAGAGTTGTGCGAAGGTCCACAAATAATGAAAAAATTTTAAGGAACCTGGAGGCAGGAGGCCAAGGCCCGATTTGGGCCGTAGTGCAATTGTCCTTCAGATTACTACTTATTCCGGTCGATGCAGTCGTCTCTTTACGAACAGCGATTCAATCCTCGCGCGTAGATCGAAAATTTTCTTCATGATTGGATTGCTTCCAAAGACTAGGATTTCTTCAGACAAGAAATCCTTCAGTTGCCTGAAAGATTGGCGATTGTAGCTGCAGTTGGAGCATATTTTCAATAAATAATTCTTTCATTTTCTAAACACGCAAATGTGTTTTATTTTAACAAAAAAAAGAGCGGAGTCTCACCCTATATATTGAGTATAACTCACAAGGTTTAGGCTGGGGACACAAAACCGCCTTGTTCGAACGTCTCCAAAAATATGCGTTCTTATTAATTGGTGATGAGGTCGTATTGGATTCTATATACTCTCTCGAGTATAGTCGAAATGTCGCACTCTGTATTTACTAAAGACATTGCTTCATCCCTCGGACGACAGTAATGTGGGATTCATAACCAGGCAATCTCATTTGTTTCCCTACTACCACTTGTTTCAATTACCCATGTCGACTAAGCTGAATGTCGCGCATTAAAAGATGATCCCCGGTTATTTGGATAGTCGTCAAAAAAACAATTTTTTTTCACGGATTGAGACCTCTTCACTTCTGTGCGCCAACTCCTCAATTATTCCATTTGAAATCAAATTTATTAGAATCAACCGTATATTAGTGCGTTTTATACAAATAAAATACTATATCACCTTTTACGCAAACAATTACTACAACTAATATCTTCCAAAAAATGTTTCACAGCATTACTTAACACGTTCAGTGCCAGTGAGGCTGGGCAGGTTGATGCCCGTGGCCGGTTTGACCGAGCCCATTTCTACTCCCAGACGCGGACTTGCTTCGTTGGACATACATCTCATATCCCCTCACAATGTTGACGGATTATAGTTGTTTCCTTTATTTTTTTTACTATGGTTTAACAATAAAATTTCATATTTAAAATAAATAGGTCCAAGACGCGAGATCGCGTCAACGGCTAATGCGGATATTTGCTTTGGACCCGAGCCGCGTCTATGACACTGAACATGTTAATTAAACAAAATAATTCCAATATCGATTTCTGGCCATAGAATAAGTCCTTTTTTTCGTCATCATCATAAGGATAATATTTATAATATATCGTATCTGTGTTTGTTTTTTGTTATTTATTTTTCATCCAACCAAAAATATCTATGCTTGACCATCCCAATGGCAAATTATACAACAAAAAATTTGTACAAAATTCCATGTGGTACAAATCTCGAAACAATCAAAACCCATAGATTTAGGATATATTACAAAAAAAAAAATTAACAAAATTTAAAGTACATTCCAACTATAATTTCCGAACTTTTGAATTCTTTCTTTTAATTATTTTAACATCAAAAAGCAATCTAAATAAACAACAAGAAATGTGATTATAAATATATTAAATAGATAAAATTAAAAAAAAAAACATACAAGTATTTAATAGTAAAAAAAATACAAAATGGCCATTGAATATAAGAAAAAAATTAAATACCAACTCAAAGATACGTTTATAACGATAAAAAAAATAATCAACCAACAACATACACTTACTTAGAAATGTGATAAAGAGTTTTTACAATCATTGCCATGATACGCTAGAATAAAAAAAAACAAACAAACAAACGAAAATGTTATTGAGAGAGAGAAAGAGTGAGACAGAAAAGCACGAGAGTTATTAAGAGCAACGTAATACGAACTCAAACTATATAAAATTATAAATTTATTAAAAAAAAAAAACTGACGAATGAAAAATCTCTATCAAAATAAAATTATATATAATATAAATATCAAGTAGAGAAATGGAATATAATAAAAATTTTCGCAATTCTACTCATTTTATATTTCGGAATAAATTAAAACTATCAACCATTTTTTTTTCTAGATAACTAAATTTATATTAAATTTATTAGCAAAAAAAAAACCTCTCAAACTTTCTATTGTTAATTGTCTGAATTCATCGCAAAGTTCATTCTTTACGATATAAAATGGAGAAAAAAGAGAAACAACACATTAAAAATCAATAAAATATAAATTAAAAAGAAGTACCTGAAAATCTTTGATCTGTGAGAGAGCAGCATAAATACAGCACACAAAAAAAAATATATATGTATATTAATTTATAACAATATAAAAACAAAATATGTATAACGAACGATAAATCTCAATTCAAACGAGGAGAAAAAAAAAAACAAACGAAAATGTAAAAAAAATAAGAAGCAGGATCGTTTTGCAATAAGGTAGAAAAACGATCCTTGTGTTGCTTAACAAATTTAATTTCGCGCTTTACTAGCAATTTGAAAAACACATTTTATACAAAGTGAGATAAAAACAAAGCAAAGTAAAATATTTCTATTAAAATTGAAATTTTTCTCTGGATTTGGTTTTTTTCAATATCAAAGTGATTCCATTTTAATGTTAATTGTTTTTTTTAAAGAATTTACGAAAAATATGTAAGCAAATGTTAATTTTAAAGCGCCAGCAAAAGGGTGTGCTAAATGTTGTTAAAAAAAAAACTAGTGGAATGCTATTTTTTATATCTTTTAAGTTTGCCTATCGAAAATGTTTGTTTTAGAGCGCGCATTCGCTTGTTAATTGTTATTTATTTATTTTATTAGAATAATAAATTAATGAATCCACTAGCAAACATATCATCAATAATTTATAATTTTTTATTCGAATTTATCTTAAAATCTTTGAATTGATTGCGAAGAAAAGTCATGATGATATCAAGAAATATGTTTTTGTGTGACGGAAATTTGTCTCTTTGAAAAAATCGCTGTAATTACCGTTACTTTAACTTTTTTCAAATTTAGCCGGAGCATAATTATAAACGCAAGAAAACACAATGGTAAATTCCCACGTTTGGTTGGACCACCTTCATTGCTTATCAGTTCAAATAATCTGTTGGCATACTTTTTATTAAATTTGTTATTGTTTTTATATCAATATTATGCCAAGTGTTTATAACAGCCATTTTCAACTGTTGGATATTGTCATACTGTCTGTTTTTCATATAAAATTCCCTTGCAAGGATTCGCCAAATGTTTTCTATTGGACTAAAGTCTGGGGAGCAAGCGGACCATGACATCACTTGCACGCTATTATCCTGCATCCAAGAATAAGTGACACGTCTGATATGTATTCTGGCGTTGTTCTGTTGAAAAACCCAGTACTCAGCGCCTCTGGTTCTTATAAATAGCAACAAATTCATGTGCAACACCTCTATGTATTCCGATGAATTCATGTGAGTACTGGGAAACGCCAGTTCCAACATTCCATCTGCACAAAAAGCTCCCCAAACCATTAAACTACTTAAACCGAAATTGCGTTTTGAAAAAATTTGGGGATCCTTTAACAAATCGCGCCAATACTCATTGAAACCATCTGGGCCATCCAAGTTTCACTTTTTCTCGTCAGAAAAAATGGTCTTGAGGAAGAAGTAACAGTAAAAAAACATGCGTAAAAAGTTAATGTTCTGCATTTTATCTGAAAGAAGTTGGTTTGCATATTTGTTTAAGTGAATTCTAGCCTTGCTGCCTTATGACGTGCTAAAAGACAGCTTTTAGCGACAAATGTGCTTAGAGCTCTTTAAAACTCTGTGGACTGTCAATTTTGACACATCTAGTCAACAGCCCTTGGCGATTTGTGCAGCGGTATTCATGGAGTTGTTTGCATTTTGAATAATTCGACACTTATTTCGGTCCGACAGCTTGTCTTTCGGTCCTCCTATTCTTCGTTTCTATAATTTTCAGGATTTTGTAGAAAATTTCAAATGGCAGCGTCAGACCAATTGACCTTTTTAGTAATTGCACCACATTTGCTCAAGCCTTTTTAAAAAAAATGCAAAAAATTGGCCTATTTCCAAATCTGTAAGCAATGTTCCGCGCGTCATTTTAGTAATAAACAAAAACAAAGATATTAATAATTTTTCAATAAATTTAGTTTGCTTTTTGATTAGCTCCACACTTGGGAATATACTCCAATCTCCAGAATTTAGCTTCATCTGGATCAAAATAAATATCCAAAAGCACATCATATTTCTGTGTTACGTGTATAGAAACCTGGGATTCAGCGCAGCAGTCATCATCATAGAATTGGATAATTTGTCAAATTCTATTTACACTGCTTGCTAGGGTGTAGCCTAGTGCGTAGCGTGTTAGTCTACCATGCGAAGGTCGTGAGTTCAAATCCCGATTGACGTATATTTACCCCAATTTACGAAAATGAAAAATTCGTTGATAGAGTGGGTTGTGCGAATAGCTAACAACAAGTAATGAATAACCTCAAGGCAGATGAAAGTCAGGAGGCCGCCCAATGCAGTGCCATTGCAGATCAGATTAGATTATTTATGGTGCTAATTCTGACATTCAGATGCAAGTCAATTTGCAAGTTTACGCCGACAACAAAAACTTCCTTCCTGTAGAACAGTTTGGCATTTCAAGAGAGGCACTTGACGATTTCTGCAATGCTTTTGATTGGAGACTGTGCTTCGATCTGAAAAAATATGAGTTTGTAACAAAATCTGTAACCAAAACAGCACTAAGATATATGAGGCTTTTTATTCCTTTCAACATCAAAAAGATTAGGCCACTGAAAAATACTGTAGCCAAAAATTAGTTTTTTCCAAAAAATATCGCAACAGACTCATTTATATTGGCAAAAAACCCATACAATCCTAAAACGTACTAAGTTCGAGCATGACCAAAAAATATCGGACAAGTCCGAAAACTCGAGATATTTTTGGTCATTTGTGAAATTGGTCAACAGTAATTTTATCTCATCCACAGCACCTCCTATTCGTGATGATGACCGAACCGTTGTTGATCCTGTGGAAAAGGCAAACCATTTGACAGCGAGTTTCGCCAGGAACTCTATCAGGATTCCCCTCAACTGTTATCCTCTGATTTCACGCCTCTTTGCACAATGTTAACAAATCAATCTGCAGATCCGGATGGCATCTACTTCTCTTTCTCTCTGTTTAAAACGCTTCGCAATCTTACCATCTTTCATACTCTTCAGGGGGCTTTACATAAATATGGAAATTCGCGAATTTTCAGCCAAAGAACCCAAAGCGAACCTAACTACCATCCAATTGTCATTACATTAGTGCTTAGTGGAAATTGATTGATGATATGGTTTCCGTTCAGGACGCTTTAAGTGAGGGTCTCCTGGTGTATCTATCTGAATGGTTTTTTTTACAGAATAATGACATGTGTTATAGACAATTTCGACCTTTATTTGCAATGCACAGTTATGAAGGGAAAGATTAATTGGAATGGGAAGCTAGAGGAAGGGGATTGAGAACGACCGTATTGAGTGGTGAAGCTGGTATATTTATACTCTAGATGGAATCTGAGAGTATATTGTGTTTGCCTTACCGTTTGTAACGCTAAGAAATAACGCTCGCACAGAGCCGCCAAGGGTACAGAAATATTTGTTGTCGCTCAAAAACCTCGATTCCGAATGACCGTCTGTCTGTCTGTCTGTCTGTCCGTCTGTGCGTCTGTCTACAGCATAACTCTCGAAAGCTTTGAGCTATAGTGCTAAAAATTTTTGTGTGTCATTTTTAGCAAAAAAGTAACTTTAAGTTCGTGAATGGGCCACATCCCCCCACTCCTTCTACCCCCTCCCATACAAATTTCATGAAATTTCGAAAAATTAAGAAATTGATTTTCTTTAAAACTATTTAAGCTATCGACTTGAAATTTAGGTCAAAGTATTATGATATAGATTTAATTAATACCACGGAATATTCACCCGATCCCTTTACTCCTTCTACCCCCTCCCATACAAATGGTCAATTTTGAAAAATACATATTTTCGATTTTCATTGAAATTAGTAAAGCTGAAAAAACGAAATTTTGTCAGAATTAATTCTACTATAATTGCAATTTATTTTAAAAATAATTATCAACTTCACCTTACTCCTTCTACCCCCTCCCATACAAATTTCACGAAATTTTGAAATTTAAATTAAATTATTTTTCTTCGAAACTGTTCAAGCTATCAACTTGATATTTTGTATAATGCATACAAATAGAAATAGTAATAATACGAAAAAAATTTGTTTTGATCCGTACACTCCTTCTACCCCCTCCCATACAAATGCATAATTTTTGTTAAATGCATTTTATCGATTTCCACTCAAACTAGAAAAAGTACAAACTTCAAATTTTGCCAAAATTTGTTTCTTAATAAGTGAAATAAGTGTTAGGAAAAATTATCAGCTCCCCTTCACTCCTTCTACCACCTCCCATACAAATATCTGTATTATAAATTCAAGAAAAGCATTTCTCCTTCAAGTATATGAGAGCTATCAACTTTGAAATTGAATCAAAGCATGGTGATAAGGATGATGATAAGCATTTTCAACATCATCTTAAATGCTCCACTTCTTCTGCCACCTCCCATACAAATGCCCCAATTTCAGGAAAATTATGACCAATTTCTTTAAAAGTAATGAAAACTAAAAACTTTAAGTTCAGCAAAAAACATTTTGCATGCCATGTTCGGTGTCATATACGAAAAATACAAACCTCCCCCTCTACTTCTACCACCTTCCTTGCAAAAGTCTCTATTCACTATTCGAAAGAGTTTGTCATTGTCATTTCCATCTCATCTAGAGTATCATATGATTGGGCTTTAAGCCCAATCATAATTCTGTTATGTTTTTCAGTTGAATTTGCTGCTTCTGACAAGTATTTAGAGATGTTATGGGGGATGGAATGATAGAAAGCGAATAGAAACCATGTACTGAATATATAGACCTTCTAGAAGTAGAACTATTTCCCTTTTATACCGTGCCCATTTTATTTTGAATAAATTCGTGCTTAGAATATCCTACTGCCTGAGGTGGGAATCGAACCCACGACCTATTAGCTCTGAAGCAAGCACTACGCCACGAAGGCCTAGACTCCTGCATATACAAATTCGGCGCTAGACATCGCGAAATGGTTTGACTTATAGCCATGCTTTTAGCTGTAACTCGTCCTTTCGTAAATAAATTGATAGCCTCCTCTGTGAAGTCTCTATACGAGTCGTACTAGATTGAGTTACTTCTGCCCCTTTCTTTTTCCGACGTCCCTAAAGGCTTAGGCTTATCTTCTTAATCGTGAACTGTCAATCCTATCTATAGTTTCGCTAATAACATCTTTCAATTCGATTCCACGTCCGATTTTAGTGGCCTATACCGTATTGTGTCAATAGGTGCATAAAAATCAGATCTTTACTTAATCTTGAAATCAAAACATAATGTTCCGTCCAAATTTTACGTTCTTCTACAATGGCGCAAACAGCCCAAGTCGGGCCTTGGCCTCCTGACCTTCAGGTTCCTTAACATTTTTTCATTATTTATTTATAATTTTACGTTAATTGGCGTAAAATTTAACAATCTTGTTGATTGGAGTCAACACATCCACGAAGTCGCCTTTGATGCCTCGAAACGCCTTGCTCTTCTGCGGAAGTCTAAAGAATACTTTTCCGCGTAAGGCCAACAACCGCTCATGTCTTGAGTATAAATCGCATGTTTGGGCTGTGGTCTCAAAATTACATCTAGCGTATTCTAAAACATGTATTCCGTCCGATTGCAGATGAAACAGTCTCGGCTTCCATGGACTCCTTCGAGCATCACCAAAATATTGGACTAATCTGCATTGCAGATATTTTCATGGTAATGCGGTAAGAAACAAAGATATTGAATACCTCCTTCCTTACACGCCCCCTGTAATAGTCGTCAAGCTGTATGTGCCCACGAGTACACTGTGAAAACAGAAAAATTTAGGTAGGCTTTCATCGCCCGGACGTCAATGTTGTGGAATGCACTATCGACAGTCTATTTATAACTGAGTACAATCACCAGCAATTCAAAAACGCCATGGACGTTGGTCCACCGACACTTCAGTCATATCCCTTCTACGTTCCCCTTCTAACTTCCCAATTTGTTTCCCTTACCCATGCCGATCTTAACGTTATTTCCTAAGTTATTTTGGTGACCGTAAAAACATGTATCCTATCCTACTGATGTTTTGGCGAACTTAACACTGTATGGAAAAAAAAGGGTTTTCACTAATTTTTGGCCCTTTCTTTTTTGAAAATTTTCAATATATGATGTGCTATCCTACCGAAGCGGTATGTACTTCGCACAGGACAGTTTCAGTATCAAAAGTAAATTTTTTAACAGTTTAAAAGGATGAATGACGGTTACAAACCCAAAACAACTGTTTGAAGGTATGCAGAAGGAGAAATTATAGGTCATGCGGAAGAACTCCTTTTCACACTGAGCCCATCATCCGGAGGAAAAGTAGCAGGCACAATAGCCAGATACAATTGAAGTAACAGCTGATGAAGGATCCTCTTTGAGTCCTCCCACACTGAAAGATGAAAAAACAGTCATGAGAAACTACCCAAAACACAAAGCGTCGGGCATGATCAAATTCAAGCTGAGCTTGGGAAATCCGGCGACACCTGCATAGCACATCTCCTACACAAATTAATCGCGAACATATACAATTTACGAAAATTAAAAATTCGTCGATGGAGGGTTGTGCGAAGGGCCAACAACCCTTCCACAAGAAGTAATGCAAAATGTTGAGGAACCTAAAGGTCCTGAACGCCAAGACCCGATTTGGGCTGCAGTGCCATTGTAGAAGTACATAGAAGAAGATGCAAGCAAACAAGTCGTAATCAGTACAATAATAAAAAACAAAAACATGCACAGCAATACCAAACTTATAATAGCAATATAAAATGATAATTCGACATGATAGCTGCGGTATGTGGACATTAACTTAACAGGCGACCGAAAAATGATCTAATGTCCTTTGAAAGAAAAGTTCTCAAAAGAAACCTCGGATCTGTGACGAAAGTCAAGCGCTGGGAGGATGCTACTGACGCAGACAGAAAATCACTGCTCAAATTTTAAACTGGAGGAAATCGGCACTCATCTGAGAAGAATGAAGGCGCATTATACAGGGGGCCAAGACCTGATTTGGGCTATAGCGCCGTCTGTAAGTATCTAAATACGAAACACCATTTATCCATGGAATTCAAATCTTACAGTTTTCAAAATTTGTAACCATGTAATGAAATTTTCGTAATTTATTTTAAAACTTCCGAAAAATATCGTTTCATTGCGCTCATGTTGCAAACTCCCAAAATTTTCTGAAGCGAATTTCTGTGGAAAACAAATGTATAAAATGTTATCTGGTTGTGTATATACTTACGACGAGCAGAAAAAAGGATGCTTATCGCATTTCCAAACAAACAAGGCAACTACTCATTTCATTTTATCGCCTAAATGCTACAACTAGATATCTCAAATTCAACAAAAGCATTAAGATAAGTCGATAATACCAAGTTGCAGCTTTAAGTATAAAGTATAATTGATAACTTATCAATTATTAACATTACTTAACAATATCATAAGAGTCTGGCACAGAACACAGCTAAGATAAAGAAATTCCAATGGGACGTCCACGAATGCTTGATAATAGCGTGTGAACAGATCGTTTAATATTTTTATACTCTAGATAAAATCTGAGAGTATTACAAGTTTGGTTTAACGTTTATGAGGCTAAGAAATACGTTCGCAGAAAAAATGACTGACATAAAAGTTATTAGCACTCAAAAATCTCAAGAACGGTTTTCAGTTCGACTGTGCGCTCTCTAGATTAAGAACGCGTTGAACTAGAAAGTTAAAATTTTGCACATGTCGTTTTAGGTGAAAAGGTAAGGTGAAGTTCGTGAAATGAATCCCATATAAATTGACTCATCTTAAAAAATTTACAATAATCAATTTTTCTTGGTTACTATAAAAGCTAATAATTTAAAACCTAGAATATATTATTTTTATCATAAATACTTTCACTCCTTCCACCACCTTCCATACAAACTGTATTTTTTCATAAAATGCTATAAGCCAATTTTCTCAGTATGTAATAACATTTATCGAGCTCAAATTTTCTACTAAATACTTAACTAGCATTATTATTAAGATCGGAGAAAATGAAACAATTAGCTTCACTTCTTCTACCAACCCCCTCCCCTAATTTTACAACTTCACAAGAAATGGAATTTAAAAGATCGTAATTGCATTATATTCATGTTCTACTTCTACCACCTCCTATACAAACTGCACAATTTCACTAAATCTAATACACTAATTTTCTCAGTACCTATTCAATTTTTGAAGAAGTACAAAAAAAAATATAGTTCAACGCTGTCACCCCTTTTACCACTTCCCATACAAATGTTTTTAATTTTACAAAAATTTCTGTTTCACTCAGAGTATCGTATGAGTGGGCTTTACGCGCGATTGATTATCATCGTTGAGTTTACTCATTGCAAAAAGAAGCTAAGCATCCATGATTTGGCGTTTTTATACCCATCAAAACCGGAGAAATGATAACTTTCTGCATTACCATGTATTGATGTAAGACCTAATGGGATCTTACATCAATGCATGGTAATGCTGAAAGTTGTCCTTACACACTCCCTCCTACGACATTATCATGATAAAGTCACCAATGTTTTTCCTTAGAAAGTAGATAGCATAGGGGTCAGGCAATGATTACTAAATCAATGTGGTAATCATTACAGTTCCTATTGGGATCGTTTGGGAAAGAAATAATGTATACGCACAGAACCTCTACTGTTCATTCCGAGTTTTAAGTTGTTGAAAATACTTTGAGTGTTTATATGACGCGATCATACAATCATACTAATCGCGATACCATTTTGAACTCTTTTGTTTACGCTATTAACATGTACACCACCAAACCAACAGTCTAATCGGTATCCTTACAATGTTCATTATATGCTGATGCTGATATAATCGTTTTTTATGTATACTAGTTTTTCTATCGTTATTTATGAACTCTCACTAAAATAATGCTTGCTGAGATGTGTCTCTTTTATTACCAAAATATAAAATTTTAAAAAATTTTCGTGCGCAGGTTTTAATGTCGTGTTTGAATGCACAATGTATACAATACACTGTACGAACAGTCTGTATCCCGGTCGTGTTAAATAGAGTTACTCTACGAGGAAGAAAGGGCAAGGCATCTCGTTATAGAGTTCGGCCGAGATGATAACCTGGCCTGCTTTACCGTCAAATTTGAAAAAGGGCACGCCTATTCTGCAGCGTGGAATAAGTAAGCAAATTTGATTGCAAACTGTTCATTAGTACGTAAATCCTACCAAATTCATCACTTAAAAATGGTACAAATAAAAGATATTTGCGAGGTACGTATAAAACCACTAAAAAGTTACACGGACACAAAAATATGAAGCGCCAACTTTGACAAAACTCTCTAAGGTGCCTTGATCTATATCCTTCATAGTAAAATTCTAATGTTATCGTGCTGTTTGCTAAACAATTTCCTGCTAAGGCCTCCCATGGGGGCATAGGACAGAAACAGTTCTCTTCCACAAGGCGCGATCCTTGTTTATTTCTCTGGCCTCCTCCTCAACTACTCTTTTCCATGTTTTACATGGCGAAATGCGTCGGATGCATTAGTTCACGCAAGTTTGCAGTTTCTTGGTAAGCTGAACGGCTAGTTTCCATGTGGGCATGCGTCAAATACTCGCAGCTTAATTTTCAGTCCTGCTTCATTGCATTTAGAATGCAACGAGCGAACATTTGACTCAAAGTCCAATCAGTTATATATGGAAGTTCATGAGGGACCTGAATTTTGACGTCATTATCTTCGATTTTTTTTAGAAAATGATTGAAGTTAGAGCGAGACTATGTAATCGAATGACTATGATCGCACCCTGCGATCTTTCTCACACATGAATCGCATTTGCCTTGATGGAGTTCATTTGCTCAATTTTCTTCTTTTTATGGAGAAAAAATATTATTTGTGCGGAAACGAAATAGAAGCACAAAAAAAATAATCCAATTGTTTGAAGTTGCGTTCGATATTTTTCGGTGTTCCTACTGTGTATATAGGGTTACCAGGCAGGAGTGGAGTACCTCCATCCAAGAGGTAGAGTATGGCAGAAATGTAACAACCGACACCTGCGAATTCACCGTCCCAGTGGTGAGTTTAGTGGTTTTCTTTTGCCAATTTCATGCACCCTAAGATAAATTGTTGCTTCAAAATTTTTGTTTGTGACTTTTTAGTTAAGTATTACAAACTGCGCACAGTTCTTGATGTTCAGAAAGTACCAAAAAAAAAAATCGACACTTTTTTTTAATTTCGCTCCAAAAACAGGGCTTCAGCTTTGCCAAACTATGAAAAAGCGCCTCTAGTGTCCCATGGAGTAACTATAGGCAGGAGTACTCCAATTTTAAAAAAAAAAAAAAAATTACAAGTTCTCAAATAAATATTTTTGAAATTACAAATTTTTCTTGCTTGTCTGTATGTCCGTTGAACAATCGCAGGCGATCGCCTAACGTTATTAAAGCGATCGCAGGTAATTAGTTAAAAATCGATTTGCCATACGGATAAGAGCTTCTACGACTATTTCAGGCCTGCGATGAGCAAAAGCAAAGTAAACTACTTCAGCGACGACGGTATACAGCAAAAGGGTGGCGTATTCATGGGTCACGACGATGACCTAAGCCGGTGCTATTACGAAAAAGGGGCAACTATCGAAGACCAAATTCTCGCAACGAACTCCGATAAGACCACCGCAATGCCTATGCTGAACTATTCTTCCCCTGCCCCCGATGCTCAAACAACAAATTTCGCCGAGTCAAAATTTCCGAAACCTCAGCCCTCTGCCCTTCATGAGGATTCCAGTAACTGCCGCCAATATACATATAGCCTCCACTAACAAAGAAACCAATACCCCTTCAGACCGCTGGTCGACTACACCCCTCGCTGAAATGAACTCCACGCCTTCTGGTAACTTCTTCATTCATTAACGTTCAACCAATGAATTCTGATAGTTCATTACTCTCCAAACTTCAGCCCTTTGAAACTTGTGAAAACTTCGGCAACACAAGACGCCACTGCTGCAACTTCTGATCCCTGAAATGACCAAAAGGAAAGTGAACTACTTCAACGCCTGTAAAGAATATTATGAAAATCTACTATTCTTTCGCCGATTTTTGAAATGACCTTCAGATGCGTGCCTTTCGGAGAGCAATAGGTCAAAGAGCAAAAAAGATCATAGACGTTGTTTGCTCGTTACGTGGATGATCAGCATCACAACATCTTGTTTTCTGACGAGAAAATATTCACGAGCGAAAAAATATTTAACCGCGAAAATGGCCGGGTCTATGCTACTAGCTCTCGGGAAGCACGGAAAAAAGCGGGTACAAAGGGGTCATCATCCCTCGTCAGTGGTGGTCTGGTCTAGCAGGGGGTCTGCTACGAAAGCACCACAAACCTCCATTTTTGCGGAAAGGCCGTTAAAACTCGGGCCAGTGATTATAAAGAAGTAGCGTTGTAATGCCTTGGAGCGATACCATGTTTGGGGTACAACATTGGGTCTTCCAGCAGGATTCTGTACTCGCGCACAAGGCCAGATCAACTCAGCTGTGGCTTGAGGAAAACATTTCTGAATTCATATGGGCCTCAGATTGGCCCTCCGAGTGTGGACACTTTACTCCGTTGGACTACTCCTTATGGTCTGCTCATGAGAAAATGGTCTGCCGCAGACGTCACCGGAATTTGGAGAGCCTGAAGAGGTCTCTGATCAAGGCAAGGGAAAAATTCGCACTGGAAAAGGTCCGTACTGCAATAGACGACTGGCCACACAGACTCCTGGATTTACAAAGTGATGTCTTCGTTTTCCTTGTAACAGAACTTCTCGCAGGACTAGGTATATTGAGTTAAATTAAATGGTATGCAATGAGTTTTGGTAGGTAAAAAAGCCAAGGAAATCTGGTAAGCCTATGTGCATACTGTGTGCTTCGCATAGCTCTTGTTCAAGCTGTCCTATGCAATAGCGTAAAAATTCAAAGAGCTCTCATGAAATATTATGATGCCCAAATAGATGCAGATGCAGAATCGATAATGTCAACTCAGAAAAGGCCTAAAATACCGTCTCATCTGTAACTATTCATTCCAATAGTCTGAGAACCTTGGAACAAAAAATAATTAGGAAATTGATATTGTCTGCATATACAGTGTATGGTATATCTAAGATAAACAACGAACACATTTTTAAAATTGGTTTCCTTTTTTAGTGGAATACAATGAGAGTACTTGTTTTATTTTAATTTACTAGCGATCCCCGCGACTTTGTCCGCGTAAGAATCGCTATAAAAAGCAATTTCCGAAAATCTAGTTAATAATACATTATGTGGGATGTATAATCTGCTTAGCCTAATGGCTTTTTGAAGACAATGTTTTATATTTTGTCCGAATCAAAACCATTAATTATTAAGAATGAAACCATGATATTCGATTTTTATGGGAGAGGCCCCTGTTCATGGGGGTGATTTAAGATCATATACTTATGGAAGAGCGTTAACGAAATGTGAATACTTGTATCTTGTGTTAATTAAAAAAAAAAAGCCCAAATGAATTAGCATTAAGCTTATAAACTAAAAACATAACATGAGTAAGATTGTGCGTAAATCTCAATCATACGATGAAATCGATATTTTTGTATGGGGAGTGCTAGAAGGGGTGACAGCATTGAACTAATTTGTTTAACATTCATGCTACAGTAGCTATAAAAATGTTTTGTAGCAGCTTCAAAGCTTCAAAAATTAAATAGGTACTGAGAAAATTAGTCAATTGGTTTTAGTGAAATTGTGCAGTTTGTATGGGAGGTGATACGAGTGGAGGTCTTTAGTGATTTTTTGAGAAACAACTATAATCATCATGCAAATGATATATTTTAAATTTCAGATAAGTAACTCTAATATATACTTTTCACGAAAATCGAATTTAGCAAAAGTTGTGAAATTGTGTCACATTGTTTGAGAGGGGGTAATATTAATAATGCCAATTCAGGATTTAATACAATATTTTAGCTCGATAAATGTTATACGTACAGATTTTTTTATAGTATATCATGAAAAAGTGCAGTTTGTATGGGAGGTGATAGAAGGAGCGAGGGGATTCAAATAATTTGTATACATAGATCACGTCTGTGATAAAAAGAATATATACAAAATTTTAAATTATTCGCTCCTATCGGTAATATTATATATTTACTTTTGAAAATGAGTCATTTTGTCTGGGAGGGAGTAGAAGGCGAGGGCTGATTAAAAAAACCAAAAGCAGATTACTTCTCCGACCATACCTAATAAACTATGAAAGTTTCATTACAATCGGTTCAGTCGTTTTTGCGTGAAAGCCGGACAGACAAACAGAGAAGAATTTCAAAAACGTGTGTTTATGCTTAGTTATTGTCCAAATAAAGTAAAACACTAACTTATAGTTATTTATAAGCAAATAACAGACATACACTACAGTTATATTGATATGTATAGATTTATAAACTTTTTTTCAAATCTTCGCTTACAACGATCATATTTATTGATATTATCATAAAAAAAACTTTCGAAATTCAAAGCCGAACGAAATAAGATGCACAAGAAATGATAATATAATAGCTACATACTTTTATTTAATTTTAAAATAAAAAAAATTTGATATTTATAAGCTACCGAAAAATAAAAAGACTGAACGAAAAATACACTTAAGAGCTGCGACAATTAACAATAAAAGGTTTGAAACTAACATCAAAAAAGAAAAACTTTAAAAGGGAAAAAAAACTTGTAAAATAAAAACATCCTTCCATTTCTCCGTTTTAAGCATTTACGAAAAAAATTATTTTTCACTATTTTATTTTATTTACAACAACATTCAGTGATAAAGCGAATTGTTTGTATAGTTTTTTGTTTATAAACTATAAAATTAAAAAAAAAACTACATTATGTACCTTCTGTGTATATGTTTATAAAAAAAAAACAACAACAAAATATTGTGATCCATAAATGTCTGCCTATCGAATGAGATAACCTAATAACCGGCAAACAAAGAAACCAACAAACAAAGAATTATGTATGAGTATTTTACCGTTATTAGAAAAAAAAATAATGAAATAAATTGTTAGCTATGTAAGAATGAAACACAAAAACAAACAAACAAAAATATCTAGGTAAAAAAACCAATCAACATCAAATAAAAATAATTTTATATATCTATCTAAAAACTAATCAAAACACTCGAAAATGCCAGAAGCAAAACAACAAATACAAAAAATAAATCAAATCGATTTTAAATCATTTTTTTTTTAGAAAAAATTATAAATATGAGAACTATTAATTCATAATATCAAATATGTAAGTTCCAATCAAGTGTGAATCAATGCAATAATTGTTATATTTTGTTACGTAAACGAAAAACCACTACAAATTGATTAAATCAATGAAAATAGAAAAACAAATTGGTGTTGTTGTAGAAAAGTTTAGGAAGAAAACATCCAAAACCTTTGGAAATGATTCGTTGTGAAATTTAGAAAAGGAAAATTTGATTATGTATGTGATATTGAAAAGAATAGTTTTTGATTGGTTGAGCGAATATGACAATTTAAAAGTTATTGTTAAAAAAAATGATTTATGATAGATACAGGCAGAAACTTTACACCCACCCAGATATTGCCTTGTAGATCAAACATGCAAAGATAATGGCGTAACCAGGGATGGTGCTGCAGCACCTTCGCTTGAACCAAAGATATGGACACTTTTCTTACTTTCGGCCGATACTGGTTTTTGCTATGTAGAAGAAAAAATTCGAAAACACTAATACCGAATTTATAGTATATAAGCCATGAACATGTACATATATCGCCAGTGGAATAGGGGAATCTTCTGCGGCTTTCCAAATGCACTCTTAAATTGAAAAATTTTCAAGGGGAAAAATCCGATTGAATCAGCTATATCTTCCTTATACCATTTACACATAGCGCAGCTAAATTATAATTTAAGGTCTAAATTATCATTAAAAGGCTGTGTGTCATACGCTAATTTAGCTAAATTGCCAAATTTAACAGCTAAATGCTCTCAGCTAAATCATCTCATTTAGCTAAATCCTCTCATTTTTCTCATAATTTAGGCTATAACGATGAATAATGTACTACAGCTGCCCATTTCGTGCAAGAAAGAAGAAAAGTCATTTTCTGACAGCTCTGACTTAAAGGGATTCTTTGAAGCGTGATTTAAACGCCCAGCTATGAAAAATTACTTGCACACGATTTCAAAAACAGACTAAGGATCGTTTTTCTTCTTTTTCGGCCTTCCTTACAAATTTTTGTTTTGCCTATTGACTATGCAATTCAACTTTTTAAAAATATGACAGATGAGTGAAATGGCTCTTCTTACTAACGACGAAGACGAGCTAAATTACGAATTAGCTAAATTATAATTAGGACCGCTATGTGTCAATAGTATTATATAATTACCCGGAAAATCTATGCAAAAAAAATGTCATATTTTAACCAAAAAATAATTAAATCATAATTTTCTCAATTTTACTAACTGGCACTTGGAAATTTTCATTGTAGTAGTATGTTGACACCGGCTTTCGAAAATATCTGAATGTCGTCTCGAAATTAACACTAAAATCCTGTTACTAATATTTTTAATAAATTGAAAATTATGAATAAATTAAATTTGATTGATCAAGCTGAATTCAGCGTGCCTGATAATTTGTGCCTTAAGATATGTATACGCAAATTAATCATTTTTATAGAATGAAAATCAGCTTACTTTCATTACTTTCGCATGGAAATACAAAACTTTTAGTGTGTATTAGGGTTGCCACCCGGGCTCATTTCACGAAGATTGTCCTCGTTTGCGAAGTTTTGTTCTCTGCCCTCGCCGCGGCGTTAAGATCCTCCTTGTAGTTTTACAGAATTGAAAGAAAAGACTGCACAGTTTGATAGAGGTCTCAGCAGAGACCGAAACGTCACGAATAATAAAGCGTAACAGTGTAGAATCCGGAAATCTTTTCTTTCAATTGTGTAAGGATTTTTTTTTTCTGAAAATTCTATTAGTACTTTAAGCGAATCAATGAAACTCGTAGGGCTTTCGTTTAAATGAGCTATTAGTGCAGATAATATCAATTCGAACTTTGGGTAAAGAAATTCATTATATTGCTCTACTTCCTTATCATCAAATTAATGCGCGCGTACGAATACTGTAATAAACGCTATGCGTCTTCAAACAAAAACAAATAAATTACCAAAGACAGAGCAACAACTATACTCGACTGATAGGGAACTCAGGCGATAGCTTTATAAACACGTGCATCCTAGCACGCACGATCATGGAATTACCAAAAATGAGCAACAACTACACTCGACAGTCAGGGAACTCGGGCGACTACCTTAAGAACATCTGCACTATAGAACGTACAACCATCGAGTTTTCGGGGACCATCAACCAGCAAACCACATGCATACTTGACCGACAGGAAACAGAATGTGAAAGCAAAGACAGCGATCAGGCGACAGACGAATAACTCGCGCGAAATGCTTTATAGAATTGTCTCCAATATTTTCTTAATAGTATTACTATTTTCGTGCTAAATGGCTTGCGAAAAGGTTCCGAATCGTCGTAAACCTTTCGGAAGGCTTGGTTTGCTGGGAACAAACACTCTAGCACGTACGATCATCGAAGGTCTAAAACAACACAGATAATGTAAAGCAGCGGTCGACTGCGATTATATATAAGGTTTTTTTTGAGGCACTTTAAATTGAAATGAAGCATAAAAAAAATGTTTTTAATATCCATGAAATTAATCGATCATCAACTGTTCCTTTCAATAAATTAATGTATCGCGCGCTGTGGCATGTGGCGCCGTCCTGTTGAAACCATATGTCTGTGACATTAATGCCTTCAATTGAGGCACGCAAAAATTAGTAATATCTGTACCGCTCAACGTTGACTGTAACGTTCTGACCATCATCATTTTTGAAGACGTGGACCAATGATTCCACCCATAAAGCGCACTAAACGGTGCCTTTTTCTGGATGTAATGGTGTTTCGACAATGGCTTGCGGATTATCATCGCTCCAAATGCGGCAATTCTGCTTGTTGACATTGCCATTTAGCCAAAAGTGTGCTGCATCACTGAACAAAATGTGTGTGTGAAAATTGAACTTCCAGATTACGCCATGTACGCGCCAGCCGCGGCGGCCATATGCCCGAAATCATATTCAAACATTAATGCTATAAAATTTCATGGATATTAAAAACATTTTTCTGTGTTTTATTTCAATTTAAAGTTCTCCGCCTCTAAAAAAACACCCAATACTTTATAGAAAGCAAAAACAATCAGACGTATGGGCTCGTAGGAATGGGAAAAAAATTCGAGCTATGATGAGGCAATTAACAGCGCTCGGCCGAGAAGGAAATTGGCACGACAAGGGGAATGATTCAGCCAACAAAAGCGATATAAATAGGCGAGCGTTTATGGTAAACAAGACAGTCCAGTTTGGAGCGATCGACGATTTTTTTTTTTCATTTTCCTACTAAATTTGCTAAGCGATGCGAAAATTTTATTTCTTTTCATATTTGTGAACAATTTGATATGCCAATCATGAGAAGATATTCAATCTAAAATCTGTCTTTTTTCTGCCAACGATGATTTTCAGTGACAGACATCGTGTTTGAAAGTTTTCCTGGAGTTTGGTTGGCATGGCGTGAACAGTCCATTAGAGTTTAGAGAAATTACTAAATACTATATTACTACTATCGCCAGCGTAAGAACCGCAAAATAAGCAATTTTTGAGAATGTAATTAGTAATACATTATGTCGGATATATGTATAATCTGCTTAGTTTAATGGCTCCTTGAACACAAAGCTTTGTATTTTGTTGGAATTAGAACCATAAATTATTAAGAATGAAAAACCATGACACTCGCATTTGTATGTGACAGGCTCGTGATCAAATCAATTGCGTGATCTGAGTTCATATATATATATGTATTGAAGAGCGTTAAGGACATGTGAATAGTTGTAGCTTGTGTTAATTAAAAAAAAATAACGGTAATCTTAAAAACAGGATTACGAGTGAAATAAAACCAAATGCAGATTACATCTCGCAGAATAATAAACTGTGCAAGTTTCATTACAATCGGTTCAGCCGTTTGTGCGTAAAAGGCGGTCGGGCAGACAACAGTTTCAAAAACGTGATTTTATGCTTTTAGTTATTGTTAAAATAAAGCAAAAAACTAACTTCTAGCCATTTTTAAGCAAATAACAGACATACTACAAATATATTTATATGTATAGATGTCATACTAGATGGCATATATTACTTCCCGCTATTCAGCGTATTTAGTAGTCATGATCTGCTCTTAAAGAATATTTTGAGCACAATTTATATATGCATACACAGTTTCCAATTGAATGGAAAGAACTTCTCAAAATAATCACACAAATGTCTACAATCTACACGCTGGATCTACAATATGCATACGTGTCAAATATGACTTAGTTATCAGCTGTTTACATTTTTGGACGATATAAACATGGAGCGAGCGAATCAAAATCGTTTGAGTGGTAAGACAATTTTTTGAGTCAACTGGCAAGATAAAAACCTGTGAACTCGTTTACATATTTTGACTCTGATTTTGAAGAATTATCGATTAAAAATGAGTTGCTGAGATTTCATATTTCATTTGCGGGATGTCCAATCATATTGAACTGTGTTTATAGTTCATCTAGTATTTCTCAATTACCTTACGGACTATCAAATATTTAGCAGTTCTTCATATTTCCAAATTTAATCTCAGCTTATAAGAAAATGAAAGAAACGTAAAATTTGACATTTTTATGAAATTGAAGAAAAATTTTCAAAATTAGAAGATATTGCAATAACACAAAAATTAGTAGAAGAATAAGCCAATTTATTGACTATATTTTACCTAAGAGATAGTTTAGACCGTGCTGTTTAGAACTAGTTTTTCATAAGTCGATTTACGTAGTACTTATACGCACTATTATAAATATACTGAATTTCGTTAAGATAGTACTACGTTAAGTCAACTTCAAACGTAATATTGGAGAGAGATGAAAAAATTTTCGGCAATTAATCAACAGATTCAAACATCAACTGATTGAATCTGGAAAGAACAAGGAAGAAATCCTAAGGATGGGGCAAAATAGAATAGAGACAACTTGACGATATTGTGTGACAGTTTTACAACTAGAAGACTAAATGGTCTAACTGGATTAGTATTTTGTAAGTCTATTTAGGTAAAACTAGTACTATATTGCTACGGTCTAAACGAGTTCATTATTACACTCAGCTTTGTTATGTCCTCGCAGCAATATTTGATAAGGTGGCAACACTAATGTGTTCAGACCAAAAGGGGCAAACAATATACGGCCTTGGAACTATGTATACATATTTCACAAATTCACAAAACTATGTAAACTTATTTTCCGCTTCCAACACAACACTGCAATTTTTAGTTTCAAAATTTAGCAGTAATTGCATTTATAGAATAAAAAAAAAACTCACCACCAGAAAATTCCAATAATTTAAATCTGAAATATGTACTGTAGATACGGATTGCAGATTCGGACACACAAATTGTATTTGTAAAACAAAACACTGTAACAAGCTCTCCTGCACGCGACGAATTTTCAGTGAAGAATGACCGATATTTTTGAAACCACGATTTTACAAAGAGATACTGTCATTTCGATCACAGTTTAATTATACGTAGACAGTTGGCAAACGGGAAAGAACTTCTCGAACTGAGCTCACCAATATGCGTGCAATCTCCACGCACATATGCGAACAATCTACGTGTAAAATATGGCTTAGTAATCAGCTGTTTAAAGTGCGAACCAATCAAAATCGTTAATTTGGGAGGTAAGAGTTTTTTATGCGAAAAATTTTTTGATCTATGGGCAACATAGCCCGTTTTCGCACTCAGTCTTCTTTCGCTCTGATTTCGATATTACGATGGCCGACAGAAGAAGAGAATTTTTTCTATCCCACTGCATGAGGCAACCAATGCCAACGTAAGCAAAAGTACAGTGAAGTAGTCATTTTATTATGGAAGGGGGGAGTGTTATTGAAATGAAACGAAAGGTGTCTTGTGAAAATTTTATTTAATGAATATAATATGCGATTATTAATAATAGTAACTAAAAAATTGTAATATTACTAAAATTGGATAGTAACTAATTATTCTTATTTATTATACACACTACTCATATTCCTTCAAATAAAATTCATTTTGTATACTGCGACCTTTTGAACTAACCGTAGAAATGGAATTTTCGAAATGAAGAAATATCTTGTGTTAAGATAGCGCTCGATAAGACATTTCCATAATGATGAAAAATGGTTATTGTTGAGCATGTGGCTTGTGTACAGCTAAGGTGTAGCTTAGTGGGTAGCGTGTTGGTTAACAATGCGAAGGTCGTGAGTTCAAATCCCGGTCAACCATAATTCCAACTCACTACCTGCTTGGATATACAGGGTGTTTGGTACTCCGTGCATAACCTTGTAAGGGGTTATTCCTGGATATATTTTGAGCAAAAAATTGTTCTACGAAGATGGTCAATTTTCAATATCCGCGGAGATACAGGGTGACCAAGAAAAGTGCTTCGGACCTGTACCCTCACTCACTCAAAACGCTATATCTTGAAAACAAATAATCGCATTTCAAAGTGTTATAGCTTGTTTTTTAGGAAATCAAATTACCTTTCATTTGATGTAATAGTCCGCATTGTAACTGTACCCAATTCTGAGATATTTACTTCAAAACACAAATTTTTGACACTTTGACCCTCGAAATTCTGGGAACAATGTAGTTTTTCTCAAAAAAACGCATGATAAAAATGTCATTTTAATGTTGGTTTTTTATGTGCCATATTATTGCCTACAAAAGATGTATACACTTGCATTGCATAAGTTTCATAGTTTAGAAAAAACTATCATTCCAATAGTATAGCACTTTCATCAAAAAACAAGAATATGTTGATCAACACTCTCCGCTTGAACTAAAAGAACTTAAGAATGGTTTTTATGGTTTATTTCAAATTTCCTTAATTACAATAAATGTTCAAAATGGCCACCTTCATTTTGAATGCACGCTAAAGCTCGTTTTGCCGGTGTTCTCTTTGTGTTCATACTCCTCAACTGCTGCCTTACTTCTGTTGCTGCCGCATCGATTCTGGTGTTTAGATCCTGCAACGTTACTACTTCCGTTGCGTAGACAAGGTCCTTCATCCGTCCCCATACAAAGAAATCCATAATAGTTAAATCAGCAGCTTGCAGGTCAGTGTATCGGTCCATTTCTACCGATCCAGCGATTGCTATAATTGGAATTTAACCAATCTCTGATTTGTCGGCCGTAATGAGCTGGAGCACCATCGTGTTGGTAAAACATTGAAGCCAATCGTTGCAGTGGCACATCATTCAATAATTCTTGTAGATCATTTGTCAAAAACTGCAAGTAATTGGAACTTAGGGTAAGCGGAAGCCTAATAGGACCAATAAAATCGTTGCCAATCACACCTGCCCATAAATTGACACTGAATCTGTGCTGAAATGATGCCTCTCTTCTTGTATGTGGATTGCTCTCAGCCCATGTGTGTAAGTTGTGGAAGTTTGTGATACCGTCCCTGGTGAATTGGGACTCATCAGTCCAAAGAATGTTGTTCATAAAATTCTCGTCACTTAGTTGTCGTTCAAGGAGCCAATTGCAAAACTCCATCCTTTTGGGCAAATCAATGAGTACCAGCTCCTGCACTGGTGTGTGGTGGTAGGGATGCAACCGCTCTGCTTTTAGGACACTCCAAACTTTCCACGTAGAGACGTTTAACTGCAATGCCAAGCGTCGGACAGCGTCGTTGTGTTGAAACTCATTTTAATTTAATTCATTTCCTCGATAATTTAATATTACTTGAAGGACATTCATCGATAATTTAAATAGTAATTAAAGGACACAAAGAATATTTCAGTTTAACAACATTTCAGGTAGTTTTTTTAGAACGAGGGTTGGTTTATGGCATATTTTATTTTTAAGCCATATGTATTTTCGCTTATTACCTGGAAAACGGGAAAACCTAAGTCATAAGTATGTATGCATCTTTTGTAGGCAATAATATGGCACATAAAACAACAACATTAAAATGACATTTTTATAATACGTTTTTTTGAGAAAAACTACATTGACCCCAGAATTTTGAGGGTCAAAGTATCAAAAATTTGTGGTCTGAAGGAAATACCTCAGGATTAGGTACAGGTACAATATGGACTATTACACCAAATGAAAGATAATTTGATTCCCTAAAAAACAAGCTATAACACTTTGAAATGCGATTGTTAGTTTTCAAGATATAGCGTTTTGAGTGAGTGAGGGTACAGGTCCGAAGGACTTTTCTTGATCACCCTGTATCTCCGTGGATATTGAAAATTGACCATCTCCGTAGAACAATTTTTTGCTCAAAATATATCCAGGAATTACCCCTTACAAGGTTATGCACGGAGTACCAAACACCCTGTATATTGGTTACCACAGTCTACGGAAATGAAAAAAATCGCTGATAGAGGGTTATACGAAGAGCTAACAACTCTTCCACAATAAGTAAAGAAAATTTTAAGGAATGTGAAAGGCCAAGGCTAAGGCCCAATTTGGGCTATAGTACCATTGATGAAGAAGAAGTGGCTTGAGTAGGGTTGAAAATAATTTTTTCCCATTAGAGCGTTCTGACACAAAATAGGAATTTTTTAAAAGTATTTGCTATGTAAAATTGAAATATTCTTCAGCTCTAGCGAATATTTCATACCTCTTAACTGATTTTCTACTATCTTACAAATGTCAACTAAGACAGCTGACGGAATTGGGAGAAATCTTTTCGTGTTAATTGCTAGGAGACTGTGTTCTGAATATTATTCATGCACAATGCCGCCAGATATTCTTGACTAAATGTCAATGTGATTTATTCAACTTAAGAACAACAAATTCAGCAATATTGCTAACAACATATTCAGCATATTCTGAAATCTTTTTCGGGTTGAATAAAAGTCAAGATCTACCAGAAATTGCTGCTCCTGGAAAATTTTAATTTTAAATATATTGGATAGCTTTTTCTACAAAAATTTTAATATCTAAAAAATTTTGCCTTTTGGTAAAAGAAAGCGTGTACATTTTCAGTATTCAAAGTATCGAAAATATCATTGAAAAGACGAAGAAACTTAGCAATAGCTTCGCTATTTGAAAATTCGCGCAAATGCAGATTGATCCTACGAAATATAAGGCGTCAGCACCAATAGATATGCTCAGTGTGTGATGAAAAGAAATCAATCCATTATTTGAAATACCCATCGTTCTAATGTAACGCATTCAGAAGGCATAAATATACCCTAACCTGCCTCAACTGAACGCGGATACAATACATATAACGATGATTATTTCAGTTAGTGGATTGATTTTGTGTCATCAAAAATTATTTAGTACAATTTTGTAAGAACATTAAAGATATTGTATCTGCAAGTTTGGGTTTGTATGGGATAGAAGGGATAGGTGGATGTTATTAATTTTTTAATTGCTTGAATCACGTACAAATTCGCTGTATAGAATGTTAGTTTCATAGACGAAGTACGATTGAATTTCTATGAATTTTGGTTTATTTTATATTCTTGAAACCTTACATTTTTATGGGAGGGGGTAGAGTAGTTGAGGAAATTGTAAAATTTGTGATGCAGTATTATTTCGTTTGCCTTGGAAAGTATTCGTACAAAACTTCAAGTTCGTAGCTTTTAATTTGTTGGTTATTAGTTGATTTATTGAAATTGGTCGAAATCATACTTTTGATTGGGAGGGGGTAGAAGAGCAAAAGGCATTTCAAAACTTTTGACGAAATTTTATTTTAAATATTGTTAGCAGTGTTTGTGCAAAATTGCAAGTCGATACCTTTTAACAGTTTGGTGATAAATAATTTCTTAAAAATGGTCGAAAAAAACTTTTGTAAGGGAGAGAGTGGAATTTTAAAAGGTTTTCAACCAGTGAATAAAAGACAAACATTTTTCGCATAAAAAATTCCTACCTTTCAAATGAACGATATTGATTGGCTCGCATCATGTTTATACCTTCTAAAAATTAAAACAGCTGATGACTGAGACATATTTTACACATAAATTGTTCGTATGTGTGCATGTAGGTTGTACGCATATTCGTGTGATTATTTCGAGAAGTTCTTTTCAGTTTATAAACTATGTATGTATATTTAAACTGTGATCTTGATATACAGGCCCACAACAAGCACGATCAGCTGTTTTTATAAACTAAAACTGTATTAATACTAATTAAGAATTAAAATAAATTTGTTTACACTTTCTTTATGGTTTATAGTTCAGAATTAACACAACAATAAAGAAAATAGCGCAGAAAACGAAGAAATGTGAAAATTTCTCGTCAATTTCTGAGCGGCAATAACTCGCGATATAATTATTATTTGCCAGTCCCGCAGAATCTAATCGACAGCTCGAACCTGGCGCAAGGTGCTTTTATTTCGCACAAAATATTGCCGTCGAAAGGACATATTTAGCATTTGCCTTAACTAAAGCAGTTTCTAATTTTTACAAGCATAATTACTCTATATTACTTTATGGTGAAATCAGTTTTAGAGAATTATTTACAAGAGAAATAATTGATTAGTTTTGAATTAATGGAAATTTATGCTATTTATTATCTTTTAATACTTATTTATTTCATATTAATATAACTTAAGCTTGGTAAAAATTAATTATTTCAAAAATAGGTAAATTAATTTTTTTTCTTTATAACACTTTTTAACGACGCCACTGCTCACACATCCATGTAGATTTCAGTGTCTATATGTATATTCCATTTTTGCTTCTCAGCACGATTTTCAGTTCTTTATATTCTTGTCCATTGGTTTGATCAAATGTTTACACACGTTAAAGCACAATATAAGGGCAAAAACAATCCACCCCCATCTTTTGTAAAACCAGGCCAGAAGTAAAGAAGGCTATGGTCTCACACGCATTCTATTGGTGAGAGTTGCCCGTTATCTATTTTCTGGGTGTTTGTAAACAACCGCAGCATAGCTATAAGTTCGGGGAAATCCCCGAGCGAACATGAAATCGCTTTGAATAATACCTGGGTATTACTCAAAGCGATTTCATGTTTGCTCATGGAATTCCCCGAACCTATAGCTATGCTGAGGTTGTTTACAAACACCAAAGAGAACATACAGTCAGCGACAAAAGTCATGGCACCTTAGTGCACTTATCGTTTTGCAGATACATATGTACATATCTTCTAAAATATTAAAGCCATTCCGTTGTGTCTTAGAAATAATAAATATTTATTAATATAGATTATGAATGTATAAAAACAAATCAAATTTAACAAAATTAATAAAACAAAACAACTTCGTTTCTACAAAAATTCTGCTTTTGCCGCGACAAAAGTTATGGCACTTGATTAGAAAATTCTATCTTTTAATAGTAGTATATTGAAATTAATATTTAGTTGGATATCCTTTGGATTGTATTACCGTTTTCAAGCGCCTCTGCATTGATTGGACTAATTTTAGCTTAAATTATAAATAGATTATCCGTTGTTTTACAATGTATGCTGAATGCTTGGGATCATTATCTTGTTGAAAATAATAATCACCACTCAAACCCAATTTTTCCGCTCTATTTTGCAAATGTTTCTTCAAAATGGCTAGATATCCGTAACGATCGATTGTGCTTTCTACAAACTCCATATTTCCCACACCGTTTGCAGACATGCATCCCCACATCATAACGCTACCGCCACCATGTTTCACTGTAGGATGTAAATGTTTCGGCAGTAAACTTTCGCCTTGTCGACGCCACACTCTTATGCGACCACCACTTCCAAAAATATTGAATTTCGATTCTTCGGAAAAAAATTACCTTGTTCCAGAAGTCAGCTGGTGCACTTAAGTATTTTCTGGCGAATTCTAGGGGTTTTTTTGTATTTGCCTTGTTTATGAACGGTTTTTTGCGAACGGCTTCTAAGTGCATTACTTCGTATGACCCTTTGAATACTCCTTGGAGAAATTATCTTTCCGAATTCAACTGAAGTTGCCTGGCTTAGTTCACTTGCAAATATTTTTGGATTAACCTTGACTTTGCGCATTATAATCCGTTTATCGTTGTCGGTTAAAACTTGGGATCGGCCCGTTCTTGTCTTGTTTTTAATTCTGTTTTCCATTTCCTTTCGTTTTATTATATTTCTTACTGTTGACTTACTCCTTTGTATATATTCTCCGATTTTCTCATAAGTTTTCCCATCTTTCCTCATATTTAACACAATTTTCCTTTATTCACACGTTGTTTCTTTCCTTGACATCTTTTTTAATCACGAAACACTTTAAAAATTGACTGAATTAACGTAAAACTTTCTTAAACTAAAATAGATAGACCACCGAATTGATATTTACTTCCATCAGGCTACACAGTTCCTGGAAATTACTGTTATTGAATAAGCAACCCGCTGAGTGCCATGGTTTTTGTCGCGGCATTTGTGTACTACGCAACAAATTTTAGGCTTCATGGACAAACGCAATGCAATATTGAAATCCCATAAATGGGAAAATATAGCTGCTATTATAAAGATTATATTTTGAGTAATTTACTTTTAAAAATTAAAAACCATACTGAATGGTACTTATTGTTTTTCTACACAATTAAAGGTGCCATGACTTTTGTCGCTGACTGTATAATATGGAGAGACTATGAGCGTATTTTACCTTGTAAGAAAATGGGACTGAAAGTAGTCCCCTCCCTTACAAGCGATATGCTCTAAATTTTTCGAAACAATCGTTTCGCTATTTTTGTCTGGCATACTTAAGCCTATTGCAATTAACTGTGCCCCATATTACTGTGCATCACAAAATTATTTGTACCATGGAAAAAAATCCCAATCTTCAAGTTAAGCCATGTTTAAAGTGCGCTTTACAGCTTTAGGGAAAAATATGTTTGCAGGGAAAGGAAGCGACTAATGTATTTAAAATACCCAATAATAAAGTTAACGCAATTAATTTAAAACAAAGGAATTAAATGCAAAAAACATTTTAACAAAATTATTTGTACCATTGAAATTTATTCACAAAATTATTTGTACTTCATATAATAATACTGGAAAATACCAGAAATGAAAAGAAAAACTCATTCTGTTCCGAAATATAATATGAGGTCCTGCCTCCCTATGCATTTACGACTGCCTGCAGTTGCCTTGGAACTGATTCCACTAAATTTATCGTTATTCCTTTGGGAATACTATTCCAAATTTCAATTATTTCATTGCAGGCAGCTCGTTGCGATTTTCCGATTTCATGTTTGATTTGTTGCTTTACGTAATGCCAAAGTTTCTCAATCACATTCAAATCCGTGCTCTGAGGGGGCCAAGGTTGAAATTTTTTGAAAAAGTAATTTGACGGCCCTTGCTGACTGTAAGGCGTTATCATTAACAGTTGCCAAATAACCGAGCTGGGTAACTTTTCCTTTTAGTTCAACCAGTTTTCCTATACCATTGTATGCTATACAGCCCCAAACCATTATTTTTCCGCCATTGTGTGGGCGAAACGGAATGATTCGCTGTTGTTTTTTTTTTTAAGGCAGGAGTGGTACGATAATATTTATTGCCGATATAAAGTGTACCTTCCTTTTGACATAACATTTTTTATTCGCTTCCTCCAATCTCCGTCGAATCGTCATATGACTTATTTTGTGTTCCCGGTGCAAATTAACATTTTGAAACAATATTTTAATTGGAATTGAGTCATTTTTAGTCACCGCTCCAACGATTTCCCGATCTTCTCTATTGGATGTAACACGCTTTCTGCCCCTACCGGGTGCCGTTTTCGAAGTTTTTGTATTATTTAATTTCCGAACTTGATACAAAACGGTATTTCTGAAATTTAAATTGTTTTGCTATATTAGTCAAAGTAATCCCGGCTCTGTACTGACTAATGATATACATATACCTTATCCTCGAATGACATACCTTATCCTCGCACTTTCGGCATTTTCACACAATATTTAATCGTCACACTTGTACTAAGCACGAAAAACAATTGAGAAGTTAATACCTTACTGATTTCAATTGAAATAACTAACGGTTGTCTCATATTTTCTTAGAAATAATAGTGTTACCATGGGGTACAAATAATTTTGTGAATAAATTTTCATGGTACAAATAATTTTGTTAAAATGTTTTTTGTTTTTAATTCCTTTGTTTTAAATAAATTGCGTTAACTTTATTATTAGGTATTTTAAGGACATTAGTCGCTTCCTTTCCCTGTAAACATATTTTTCCCTAAAGCTGTAAAGCGCACTTTAAACATGGCTTAACTTGAAAATTGGGTTTTTTTTCCATGGTACAAAGAATTTTGTGATGCATAGTAAATTGTTGGAAACAATCGTTAAATTTTCGAATGAATCGTTTTGCTATCATTGTTTAGCATACTTAAGACCAATGAAACTAACTATGTCCCTCGTTAAATTGTCCGTTGCTAAAGTTAAGCTTAGATACGAACCAAAAACTAATAAAAATTTAAAAATCATAATTTCTGAAATAAAAAACCGAAATCTATTGCACGGAAAATTACTTTATTGCTAACTAAATATTAGCAACCAAGAGAGAATACAAATTATGGTATTTTTTTTTTAAAGATTGAAGCCAAGTTAAGTTTGGGCACAGTTTTCGAAAATTTCCGAATCAAAAAGTAGTCCCACATATCAAGCTCTTCATATTTTTTTTTTTTTTTTTATAATAATTCAAGTTTTATTTTAACACAATTTTTTTGAACATTTTAAATATTGAACTACTCCCCCTTGTAAGAATAATTCTTGTGGTAGGGGTGAGGAGTAATGGCTTACAGATTAAAAATGATGACGCTATGTAGAGATACAATTATTATGCCAAATAAAATATAAGTATGTAAATAGTAGGTATTACAAATGTAAGTAAAGAAAAGAACAAAAGAACACTCGAAAGTATCAGAAAATTCGCTTTGATTAGCCCAAATAATACAATTTCTTGATATTAGATTTAAAAATGGCCAGATTCCTACTCTCTTTAATTGTACTTGGTAGATCATTAAAAAATTATACATCCTTCTTGACAAACACTGATGAGAATTTAAGAAGATGGGCTAGAGCAGGGATGCCAGATTTGGCGGTTTTTTCGCTTTAAATTTTGTCGCCAAATTCGAATAGATAGACCACTATTCGATTTTTTCGACAAAATTTAAAGTTGACAATTTTTGCAAAATTGGCGATATCTCAGTTGGTTACAATAAAGCAGGAAAGTTCTTCTAATCGAGTGTTTCTCAGGAATAGTTAATCTTATTGAAACGAAAGCAGAGGGCCTTTTCCATGCTAAGAATAATTTCTTCTAAAGTATTTTTCAAAAGATTCTCGTACAAAATCCTATTGCATAATTTTAGAATTGCAAACAGTTTTCAAAATCGCTGCCTTAAATGAAAAGTGTCATTAGGCTGAAATTTTTTCTATCAATTTCTTTAAACTATTAAATACTTTTAGATCTTTTATTACATGAATTAAATTCTTTAAACCGTTATTTTCAAAATAACACATATGGAAGACTAACTTCTATAAAAAACAATCTTAACTAAAGTTCTACTCCCAGAAAGCAATGTGGCATTGATGGCCTTTGTCAACATTGGTAAATATTTACTGCAGGAAAAATTGTCTTCAGTTACCTTGTCAGTCAGACCAGTATAATATGGAAAGCGCTGACTGTAATTTTTACACGGTAAACTGTAGATTTTTTGTTATTACATAAAAGTGTGCATTCGCGTAAGTTTATATGTGGCATTCGATTTAATTATGTTTTTGTGTTGTTCGCGGTAAATCACGTTTTTACGACAAGCGTACAAAAATGATGCAGGTGGTCTTATGAAATGGAAAATTCCATGATGTCAAACCCGTTGCAGACAAACAAGGTGACCGCTACGTTAGTTGTGTCTAACTAATAGTGTAGAAACCAATGGCTACATTCCTTACTTTCTACACTTAAAGCTACCCAAACGACAGATCTGCTATTTTAATTTACTCTAGTGGGTACGACGTCATGGATTTTCATTATGTCATAAAACTACCTATATCATTTTTGTACTCTCCTGTCCTTTAAACACGATTTACAGAAAACTGCAAAAAACATAACTAAATCAAATGCCGCAAAGAAATATTACGCGAGTGCAAGCTTTTTCGTAAAAAAAAAAATAGGTCTACAGTTTTCGGTGTAAAAATTAACTAAGAAAATACACAATATAAACGATGAAATCAAAAGTTTATGGCAAATTTGTCGCGAAACAACTTTTTTCACATTTTTGCTAAATTGTACGCCTTTTTTCCCGACAGAGAAGTCACTTTAAAACAGACGTGTAGTTCACGAACGATCTAGTTCATTTGAACTATTCACATCATTGAACTATACGAACTATTCACTGAAATTGTCACATTTAGTTCGAAATGAACTGGTAGTGAGCTGAATGTAAAGTTCTATAAAACGAACTGCGTGAGTGTTCGTACGATGTATTGTGGACTGGTGTTCTGGATTGCTCTAATGTATAGGTTTAGTTTACGGACGAACTATGACCTCAATAGGATCGCGAAGAAATGTAAGCATTTAGTTCGAAGATACACTACAGAATTGTTTGTGGAGTGAACTAATCAGACTGATGCAATTTTTTTCAATTTGATACGTTTTATTCACGAACTAACTTTCAGCTTTTCAGTTTTTTCATCATCTTTTTTGTGACTCTCCTCTACTCATTTGTATATATCTCGGGAGCGGATGATCGAATTGAGTCGGGTGCACCATTTTCTTCTTTTTCGATTCGAGATATCTGTAAAATTCAGTTCACGGGATTCAGTTTGATACGATTATCTAGAAAAATTAAAATTTATTTTGTAGTTTTTTGCGCAAGTTTTGAGAACGGCTGTTCGGATTGAATCATTTGTGATTTATTTCGAATTACGTCCTTTTTCTGACTTGATGTATCTGCAAAAAACTTAATTAGTTATTTTTTTCCAGAGTTCTTGGGAATGTCTGCTTGGATCGAGTCGGTTGTTTTTACCCATCTTATTAATTTTTTAGTCGGGGGGCGAAAAACCGTGTTTGCAGATTTTTTCATATAACTCGAGAACAGCTGCTCGTAAGTCGAGTGAATTTTTTTTTATTTCTTCTCTTTTTTGACTCGAGATATATATGCATAACGCTGAATTTTGCATTTTACAGACATCTCGGGAACGGCTGCTCGGGTCTTGTCGAGTATAATTTTCTTGCCTTCCACTTCCTTTCTCGTACTCGAGATATCTGCGAAAGGCTGAATTTTGCAGATACAACCTCCTAAAAACTAAATGAACTCTAAGGTCTAACACAAAGAACTAGTCCTTTTAGTGAATAAGAACTAGTGAACTAATTCAGTAAAACAAACTATTTCGCTCATCTACATTAAATAACATGTGTGCGCTGTGGCCCACTTTATTTTTGTTGCTTCACTAAGCTATTTCTTATAAATGGATGAATACATTTCATAGGCCCATTCCAAATGCAATGGTATAATATAAATGTAAACCATTTCTTAGCTATATCCAGTACGTATTCTGTAAATGTACCTACCATGCTCCTTGTAAAAGGTTTATTTCTAATATTTTCTAAGAACAATCAAAAGATGCGCCCTTGTTACTATTGAACTTTTATTTCGTACATCAAAAAGTAAGAATAAACAATTCGAAATGCAAAGGGCAGGTGCTAAGCGCTTACATCGAACTATTATTGAAAATGCTTCCTGTTCAAAATAATTTTTTCCCTATAATTGATAACCTGTATCACGGTGGGGGCGGTACCGAATATCACTATGGTGAAGTCGATATTCGAGCTTTACGTGCTCACAATAATATATTAATTATTGTCCCTGTAAATCTAGGAGACGTCGTCTGATACCTCACGAGAATGAGGCTTCCAAATTCGAACCATTCATCTTTTAAACAAACACACTATGGATATATTGAATAAGTTACGCAATAAGGATATGTATCGAAAGGGTATAATCTTGTGAGTTCAAATCCCTTACTTACTTACTTACTAGGTATACCTTGGTCACTTCAATCTACGAAAACGAAAAATTCGTAGTTCGTAGATGGAGGGTTGTTCGAAGGCCTAACCGCCCTTCCACAATAAATAATGTAAAATTTTAAGGAACCTGAAGGCCAGGAGGCCAAGGCCCGATTTGGGCAGTAGTGCCATTGTAGAAGAAGTTGAAAGGAAATATTTCCGTATTCCACACTGTTACGCTTTGTAATTCGTGACGCTTCGGTCTCTGCTGAGATCTTTATCAAATTTGATGAAAGTCTTAGCAGAGACCGAAATGTTACGAATAATAAAGCGTAACAGTGTAGAATCCGGCAATCTTTCCTTTTAATTCGAATTACACTGTGAAAACATTCACCAAACCATTCGTGGTAAGTTGCTCATGGAATCTAACATAAATCCCGAATTGGATGCCCACTAAACATATTATGGTTGCCAAAATTTACAATTCTCTGTTTGGCTGCTACCAATCAAATTATATTGAATCAAGCAAATCTCAAATCACATACACAAATCAAAACAATTATTCAACAAAAAAAAAAGAAAAATGCGAAAAAATAAGAAAAGCCGCCATGTTTTGGAATCATTTGAGAACGCAACAAACTAAAAACAAAATAAAACTTTAATATGTAAGCAAATGAATATGAAAAAAAATCAAGCTGTGATATCGTAGTGTGAACACCTCAAAACAAATGTATAAAGAAAATGTATAAAAACAAACAAAAACAATTACCAACAAAGCATTACAAATGAATTAAACAACATTAACATAAACAAATAAATAATAATTATTTACTACCAAATTAAAAAAAAAATGCATAAGAACTGAAAAGATATTTTAACTAGCAAATATAATTCATAGTCTTAAAAAAAAAACAAACAAACAAAATATCTAAATCAAACAATTATATAACACACAAAGAAATGAAAAGCAAATACGAATTAATAACAATTTCGAAAACAACACTCACACAAAATAAGAAACAAGCAAAAAAATCAAAACTCTCAGATGCTGAGGAAAGGCCAATTATTTAATAACAAGCGAAATAGAAAATGTATTTTGATAAGAAAACCAAACAAACAAATAAACAAAAGCGATATATGGTTGAAGTGATCGATAAAGAAATTTAACAGAAAGTATCGTTTATTTATAATCTTTTTATTTGTTGTATTTTAGTTATTTCTTTTGTATTTTAATAACATAATATTTAACAAATAAATAAAGAAAAAATATATGAAACCAAAACAGTCTTAAGAAGCAACAACAAACAGTCGTGCAACAAAAGCAACACGAAACGAAAAGAATATAATTATACAAGTAGAGACGTACTCGCATTGGTGTGAAAAAAATCTTTATTAGCATCATAAAGTTCTGTACGTATACTAATAACAATTATATTTGCTTATTGTTCTTTTTACGGACGTAATTTTTATATTTTTTCTCTTAATGTTTCTTAAATTCATTTAAAAAAATATCTACAAAATGATAAAAAAAATATCTCTATAACTAAGGATATAATATTGTAATAATACTTGTTTGTTTTCTGCTTAAAGTAAAATTATAATGCAAAAGCAAAACAAAAAAAAAATTATTCAAAATTGTAGAGGGTATTTCAAATTATATTCTATTCAAAATGTAAAAGAATAAAAACATATAAAAACATTGAAAACTGTTTGAATTGAATTTGTAGTTTTGCGATATTAATGAAATAATATGTATATTGCAAGGTTAGAATTTTTGAAAATTTACAGTCTACTCAATATTTCAGTTTGTGATGAAACCAAGTAGTAAAGCCAAAACACTCTAGATGAAATGGGAAAGAGCTTAATGTACCGGAAAATATGTCATCTCAAATTCTTTCGAATAGTGATTAGTGACTTTTGTATGGGAGGTGGTAGAAGCAAGAGGGAGGAGCTTTATAGTTTTTGAATATGACACCGAACGAGGCATGCAAAATGTTTCGTGCTGAATTTAAAATTTGCTGTATATCTCGATGCCCTGGAACCCAACAAAGTCGCAAAGTGCAGGTTTTCTCCAATTCTTCCAACATGTCCATACAATGGTTCAAGCATCTTGAATTGCACCTGTAAGCGGAGAGGTATTCAATACAGCTTGGCTGTCCGAGTAAAAATTTACTCGCTTACCATTTACTCATGCACACAATGCCAGTTCCGCCCTTTTCGCAATAGCCATTAATTCCGCTTGGAAGACCATGGCATATTCTAATAGAAGCCTCGAGATTTATAGATCAAGGCTTTCAGAAAAGTTGCCATAACCTACTCCGTCTTCCATTTTCAAACCATCAGCAAATATTACAATCTTGTCATTCTGCATGACATGATTGTCAGTCCATTGCTAACAATTTAGTTTCTTGAAGTGCAATGCTATTTATATTGTATTTGCTTGCCTATTCCAGAAGCACTCTCACTGCTTCTGCTCCGTACAGAAATCGCACGTTCCGAGATCCGAAGGAATAGTCTGTGATCGATGCCATTGAATCAATACAGTCCGAGGCGGTGCTTCAGGTTTCGAAACAATTCTGGTTTTTCGGGGATGAGTTGTTAAAATATCACTCAACCACAATCTGGCCCATATTGTAGTCCTAGAATTTTTCTGTTTTATCAGCATTCGCACTAATCAGTTTAGCAAGTCAAGTCGAGATGAACAAGACTAGTAACCGGTGGCTACTACGTGGAGTTATGATGAGCACAATTAATGTGTATATGATAGTTACAACACTGTGCGTCGTCTAAAAACGCCGATTAGATGCCTACCCTATCCATACCCATCCAACCACCCCCAATAACATGTCTGGGCAACAGCTAAAGGCCGATGCTCAGGATTGCGCCTTGTGGAAAACAACTGTTTTTCTCTTATGTCACCTTAGACCCTCAGTCCTAATAAGAAATTTGTTGATTCATCTTTTACTAGAGCCATAAAAAAATCAGTCAAAATTTTCGACATTTTGGCTCACTATCTCCCTCCCTTATATGTATGTATATCCAAACTCGAAAAATTTACCAAAATTATAGATCATATGCGAATGGAGGTCAAAAATTTTGCGGAATGACAGAGAAGGGGGGTAAAATTAGTAGTGGGTATGTAAGGCTTCTGGCTCACGGTAATGCAGTTCGTTTTCTCCTTGGCGACACTAGCGCCACGAGCGGATGTGGCTAATAGCAATACTAATTAGTGGGGTGGGGTAATGCAGTTCGTTTTCTCCTTGGCGACACTAGCGCCTAGCAGTACCCCTAACTGACTTTTTTTTGAAATGTTAAGATTGATAAGAGTTTTATAAATTATGCACCTAACTGACTCCTTTTTGAAATGCCAAGATTGATAAGAGTTGTACGAATTATGATTCATATATGATGAAATTGATATTTACATTGATAGGAATGAACACGTGGGTTATATTTTTAGTTGGACTTTAAGAATGCTTTCGTTGTTTATATTGTGAAATAGGTTGTGCTCAGCATTTTAGTTTTATGAATTTGGTTTCATATATGATGAAAATTGATAGATTGTGTGTATGGAGATTGTTATTGTTATTAATAGCGTGATATTTTTTTTTTATGAAGTCATCATCGATTAGGAATAATTGTTTGAATTGTGTATGGTTTAGAGTATTCATATGATAGGTTGTTTACATTTTTTTTTGTGTATGGAATTTTTTGGTTTACGAGTGAGATTGATATGAAAATTTCACCTCAATTCGCTAACATATATGATCATTTTTTGATAAACGAGTTCAAGCTCTTGCACATTACCTGCTTAGATACACCTTGGTACCCCTTTACCTGTCGATATTAATTTTAGAGTAGATTATTGGTTGTAAGAGATTATTGGTTGTAAGAGATTATTGGTTATTGGTGAGTATATATATTGTTTAATGGAAGAGAGAGAGAGAGAGAGAGAGAGAGAGAGATGATGTATTGGTATTGATCCAGATAGGATGCTGGATAGGGGGATGTTGTATTAGTCCAGATGGGGTATAGATTGTGGTGTATGTGTATATGTGTGTGTGTGTGTGTGTGTGTGTGTGTATGTGTGGAGATTGTTATTGTTATTAATAGCGTGGTATTATTTCATGACGTCATCATCAATTGGAGTTGCCATAATGTCAAAAAAAATAAAAAAAAATAAAAAAAAAAAATAAAAAAAAAATAAAAAAAAAAATAAAAAAAAAATAAAAAAAAAAATTAAAAAAAAATAAAAAAAAAATTATTATAAAAATATATATTTACAATAAAAAATTATAAATTACATTATTTTGCTTTTCTTTTTATTATTACACTTTTACTTAATATTATTCCACTGCTTCTTCACTTACGAACAGGAATAAACACGATCGTTTGTTATTGCAATTAGTTTTTTCTTGTGTGGTCAGCATATTTACGATTGTATGGAAAAAGATCCATTCTGCTTGTTTGTGTGTGGTCAGCATATTTTCGATGATGAAATTGATATTTACATTATCAGGAATAAACACGTTCGTTATCAATTGAAATTTAAGTTTGGTGGTTTTAGGTTTCATATAGGCTAAAGTTAGCGATTGAATTCTGTGTGAGTAAAAGTAGATAAGAATTTTTTTGTTATTATTATAGGTTGTTTATAAATAATTGTTTATAGTTTTGCGGTTCTTTGTTCTTATGGAAAAAGATATCCTTGCTGTGTGGTCAGCATATTTTCGATGATGAAATTCATATTTACATTAACAGGAATAAACACGTTCGTTCGGTTGTTTATGAATAATTGTTTATAGTTTTGTGGTTTTAGGTTTCATATATGCTAAAATTAACGATTGAATTCTGTGTGAGTAAAAGTAGATAAGAAATTTTTTGTTATGATAGATTGTTTATAAATAATTGTTTATAGTTTTGCGGTTCTTTGTTCTTATGGAAAAAGATCCATTCTGCTTGTTTGTGTGTGGTCAGCATATTTCTGTATAAATAAGATTTTATTATAGATAAGAGTTTTAGTATAAAAAGAATTAGGAATTATATAGAAATAGATAGAAAAGTGCTTTATTGAATATAGTCCGATGTACAGCAAAATGGTTATTTGGAACGATGGACGAACAAAACAGACTAGACACATAAAATCACATGAAGACGACAGACGAAAATAATCATAGTCTCATTACCGTAATAAACCAACAAATAATTATAAACAACAATTTAATGAATCTTTCAGACAGCTTAAAAATTGAAAAATAAATATATAGAACCATATCAACTACAACAACAACAACTACAACACTATAAAATACAACCAAACAACCATACAAACACCTGATACCAACTTGTACCCATATGATACCAATTTACCTTATTAAATTTTACTATAAGTTAAGAAATAAAAAAGAGTCTTGTGTGTTGTTATACTTGTATACCAAATTCTGATTAATATGCATATTTCAAGAAAAAAACAAACTGAATGATGGTTTTAATCATATTTATTATCAAGATATTTTTTTTTAAATAAATAAACATAAGAAAATTACGATATGTATCGGTTATATTATATATATAATAGCTATTTCTTTAACAATGAAACAGTTTTCAGATCCTCTAAATTTAATATTTATATTATTACTTCAGCTTTTCTCAATGCTTCAATGATGGCAACAATCTCGTTGATATGATAAATATCTCCCGCCTGTAGCGCTGATACAAGCAATTGTAACCGGTCCACCAATTCATTGGGGTCATCCCAAGAAATATACTGTTTTGGTTCGATTGATGTTTGTATTAAATCTCCTCCTCTATGAGTTAAAAGTTTGTTAATAGTTTTTGTATATTTATAGCCACGGTTTCCATTTATTTGTCTTTTGCTGGGTTCGATTGATGTTTGTATTAAATCTCCTCCTCTATGAGTTAAAAGTTTGTTAATAATTTTTGTATATTTATAGCTACGGTTTCCATTTATTTGTCCTTCGCTGGTATAGTGACGTCTATATGCATTAGTATCGAGCAGAATATTTCTATAATTCTGTAAATCATCTTTATTGTACAGAGTCTTATCTGGAACTTTCATAAATAGTAGCTCATATATGCCCGGAGTACCCTCATAGGTTTTATCTTTTATTAATATTTGACTACCATCGATTGTAAAAATTGAGTTTCCAATTTTCCATTGTTCATTTTCATGATAAACACCATAAGTACTATCAATGAAATCCGGATTATTTACAAATATATTTAAATATTTTGTAGGTATTTCATCAAATTCTCGCTCGTTCATATATTCAATGAGTTCTTGCCGACCTGAAGGAGTTGTCACATATTTACGTATGCTTCTTACATCCGGAGACTTTAATGGTGTTTCAAAAGTATCAGTTAGATTAAGCTTTCGTCCGAATTTGGGTGTTGGAGTTTCAAAGTCTACGTCACTTTCACTATCATCTGTAGATTGAGTTTCCATGTTTTCTTCTTTTTCAGGTTCATATTTACTATGATTATGATTTTCTACATCTCCTTCTCTTTTAGGCTCGAATTTACTGTGTTCATACAGTTTAACTAATTTTTTAAGAGGTCTTGTGATTGGCTTAAAAGTTTGTTCTTGTCGAGTTTCAGCATTAACTCTACCTGTTTTGAATTGCTTATATTTTTTACGTAACGAGTTACTAGACTTTATAATTTGTCTAAGAATATCTTTATCGGTCGACTTCTGCATTTTTCCTTCTTACACAACAACAACAGATTAACAGATATCGTACTGCTTTGTACAGCTTTAATACTGCTTTAATACTGCTTCTGTACTGCTTTGTACAGCTTTAATACTGCTTTAATACTGCTTCTGTACTGCTTTGTACAGCTTTAATACTGCTTCTGTACTGAGGTGTACTGCTTTATACAGCTTTAATACTGCTTTAATACTGCTTCTGTACTGCTTTGTACAGCTTTAATACTGCTTTATACAGCTTTAATACTGCTTCTGTACTGCTTTGTACTGCTTTAATACTGCTTCTGTACTGCTTTGTACTGCTTTAATACTGCTTCTGTACTGCTTTGTACTGCTTTAATACTGCTTCTGTACTGCTTTGTACAGCTTTAATACTGCTTCTGTACTGAGGTGTACTGCTTTAATACTGCTTCTGTACTGAGGTGTACTGCTTTAATACTGCTTCTGTACTGAGGTGTACTGCTTTAATACTGCTTCTGTACTGAGGTGTACTGCTTTAATACTGCTTTTGTACTGAGGTGTACTACTTTATACAGCTTTATTACTGCTTTCAGTTTTTAAATATAGTTTTTCAAACTTTTTTCTCATATTACTGAATCAAAGTCTTCATATTGATTATATATAGTTGTATTTATTTGATATTGGAATCAAGATAGGAAATAACTTCTCTTGGATGCTGAAAGTGAACAGAATTCAAAGCATATATACAGTATTCATATAAATCTAGAAACATGACTGCTGAGTGTTGAAGGGAAAAGTATAGATTTTTTTTTTTTTTTTTTGGTTATTCGAGCCTCAATGTGATTACAACCAACTATACAACCTCACAGCTGTACAACCAACTCAAGAAAAAACTAATTGCAATAACAAACGATCGTGTTTATTCCTGTTCGTAAGTGAAGAAGCAGTGGAATAATATTAAGTAAAAGTGTAATAATAAAAAGAAAAGCAAAATAATGTAATTTATAATTTTTTATTGTAAATATATATTTTTATAATAATTTTTTTTTTATTTTTTTTTAATTTTTTTTTTTATTTTTTTTTTATTTTTTTTTTTATTTTTTTTTTATTTTTTTTTTTTATTTTTTTTGACATTATGGCAACTCCAATTGATGATGACGTCATGAAATAATACCACGCTATTAATAACAATAACAATCTCCACACATACACACACACACACACACACACACACACATATACACATACACCACAATCTATACCCCATCTGGACTAATACAACATCCCCCTATCCAGCATCCTATCTGGATCAATACCAATACATCATCTCTCTCTCTCTCTCTCTCTCTCTCTCTTCCATTAAACAATATATATACTCACCAATAACCAATAATCTCTTACAACCAATAATCTCTTACAACCAATAATCTACTCTAAAATTAATATCGACAGGTAAAGGGGTACCAAGGTGTATCTAAGCAGGTAATGTGCAAGAGCTTGAACTCGTTTATCAAAAAATGATCATATATGTTAGCGAATTGAGGTGAAATTTTCATATCAATCTCACTCGTAAACCAAAAAATTCCATACACAAAAAAAAATGTAAACAACCTATCATATGAATACTCTAAACCATACACAATTCAAACAATTATTCCTAATCGATGATGACTTCATAAAAAAAAAATATCACGCTATTAATAACAATAACAATCTCCATACACACAATCTATCAATTTTCATCATATATGAAACCAAATTCATAAAACTAAAATGCTGAGCACAACCTATTTCACAATATAAACAACGAAAGCATTCTTAAAGTCCAACTAAAAATATAACCCACGTGTTCATTCCTATCAATGTAAATATCAATTTCATCATATATGAATCATAATTCGTACAACTCTTATCAATCTTGGCATTTCAAAAAGGAGTCAGTTAGGTGCATAATTTATAAAACTCTTATCAATCTTAACATTTCAAAAAAAAGTCAGTTAGGGGTACTGCTAGGCGCTAGTGTCGCCAAGGAGAAAACGAACTGCATTACCCCACCCCACTAATTAGTATTGCTATTAGCCACATCCGCTCGTGGCGCTAGTGTCGCCAAGGAGAAAACGAACTGCATTACCGTGAGCCAGAAGCCTTACATACCCACTACTAAAATTCAACAAGTTATTATTTTTCCTTTTCAATATATTCTCTCTTAAGCCTAATACATTTATCATTATCATATCTCTCACTAAGTTCATTAATTCTATCTAAAAAAATGCCTTATCATGGCCTTCAAAATAGACTGAAATTGCCGACTTCACATCTTGATCGTTGGTAAATATTCTTCCCCGAAGTTTTTTCTTTAGTTTTGGGAACAAATAGTAATCGGAAGTGGCCAAGTTTGGACTATAAGGGGGTGGTTCAATATTCCGTATCCGCATTTCTGTCGGACAGACAGTGCAACGTGGCTCTTGTGAACAAGTGCGTTGTCGTGCAAAAGCAACACACCTCGGGGAAAGTGGTTTTCTCTTCTTTTTTCTTTGATGGCATCCTTTAAATTTTTGTACCAGGTTGGCATAGTATCCTCCTGTGATATTTTTCCGGCGGATTATGAGACCTTGAACTTCTTGGGGGTGAAACGCCTTTACAGAGCCGCTGCAGTGACTCCTGCTTTGATTCAGTCTCATAATAACGAATACAAGTTTCGTCGTCAGTAACAATCGGGGTCAAAATTTTATCCCTATTCTCGCTACAGAGATCCAAAAACTCACGTCAACACTCGACGCGCTGCTTTTTTCTGAACCGATGAGAGCGTTCTCGGTACCCATATTGCGCTGACGACAAGCCAGAAGCTTCAACGTTCATCAAGCTACGTAAACTGCACTGGGCTGGCCATGTAGAGCGAATGGAAGGCAGAAGAATCCCCAAACGTGCTCTTAAAGGCAAAGCGAGTTGTAAACGGCCAGTAGGCAAACCACGCAAGCGATGGAAAGACTCGGTTGGTAAAGACAACAAAGCCATTCTAATAAACATAATAGAATTATCATATGATGTCTAGATGAAATGGAAAAGACTATTAAGGCAAATACAATATACTCTCAGATTTCATCTAGAGTATAAAAATTAAAAGATGCGTTCGCTTTTAAAACTCAATAATTTCAATTATATACGAATTGAGTTAATGACAGTATTTATCCCCAACCTAAACATAGGTGGCTATATAGGTTCGTAAAAATATGTACAACTATTACTTAAAAGCGCTCGCATATTTCAAATGCTATTTTATCTTGCACATGTTGGAAAATGGAGGAAAATTTGAAAACTATAAAATAATTTCTTGCATTTATCTCAAAGCCATATTATCGGCTTCCAAGTGCTTCTCAGAGAAAAAATTCTAATGGCGTCAAATCGCACGAAAAAGGTGGCCAGTTAACAGGTCCATTTCGTGAAATTAATCGATCATCAAATGTTTCTTTGAGTAAATTTATTGTATCGCGCGCTGTGTGACATGCGCCGTACTGTTGAAACCCCATGTCTGCGACATTAATGCCTTCCAATTGAGGCACGAAAAAGTTAGTTATCATGTCTCTGAACCGCTCACCGTTGACTGTAACGTTCTGACCATCATCATTTTTGAAGACATATGGACCTATAATTCCGCCGGTCCATAAAGTGCTCGAAACGGTGACTTTTTCTGGAGGTAATGGTATTTCAACAATGGCTTCTGGAGTATCATCACTTCAAATGCGGCAATTGTGCTTATTGACGTAGCCATTTAGCCAAAAATGTGCTTCATCACTGAACAAAATTTTGAAATGAAATTTTGAGCTTCCAGAGTACATCATGTACGCGCCAGCCGCGGCAGAAACTTCTGAAAAAACACCACATATATAACTTCAAAGAACCAAATATTTTTAATATAGATATTAGGATAAACACCTATTCTTAATGGTTTGGTGAATGTTTTCATAGTTCATTTTAAATTTAGAGGAAAAATTTCACACTGCTGCGAGTTATGTATGCGTCAGCATCTACACCTGACAAATATTCATGTTTGCTGCAGGATGTAACAAAACACCTGCAGCCATCATCAGCATTCCATAATGCACAAGCGTCAAGCCAGACGCTAGATCAGCGATTTCTAGATTCCCACAAAGTTAGAATCTAGTAATCAGCAATTTTGTAAATTCCAAAGCTGGAATTTAGATTTTAAGTTAGTCGTCTGTTATCATTGGAAGAATCCAGTTCATAAAATAAATTAGTTGTTTTCAATAAAATTACTTATGTAAAATTAAAAAGTGTATTTCTTATTTTTTTTTGTTATCCACCACCCTCGACCACGTAATTGGCGCAGTCGGTTAAACTATTAAGAACAAAATAACTAGTGTTCGATTACAAAATCGCGAAAGATCAAGTGTCGATCAGTTAAAGTTTAAAAAGTTCTGTGAAGTGGAAAAATCGCGAAAAGATTAACCACAGTGAAGTAACGGTTCAGTCTTTGAGGAAAAACCGTGAAAAAAAAAAACATTTCATTCAGTGAAGGACGTGAATGTCCCAGATTAGAAAAGCAAAGAGGTGTAAGTGGCTGGATACAATAAGAGAATTAGAGGATACGGAAATGGAGCAACAAGTACAAATGTTGGAACAACAACTCCATCAAAGGAATCAACAAATTGAGGAACTGGCCTCAAATCTAAGACGACTCAACATCCAACAGAACTCGAGAGAGCAGAAAGAGAAAATACTGAAGGAGATTCGGCATATGAACAACTTCACGGGCAAAGGAGACGTTACCATCAATGGATTTGTGAAAGGGATGGAATATTACCTAGAAGGAATCGGAAACGAAGACCTAAGAAGAGAAGCGACGCGAACAATCTACTACGAAAAAATACAAGGCGAAGCAAAGAACTCCATCATCAACATCCGACAAACCGACAATTGGGAACTCATCAAGGATACCCTAAAATTAAGATACAAACCGGACACAGAGCCAACGGAAATCTACAGGCAGATAAACAACATTAAAGTGAATAATGTAAGTGAATTAGCATTAGAAATTCAAAAATTAAAGAATAAGTCAGACGAATTAATAATCTTTTATAAAAATGATAATTTCATAGACCTAAGCAATATAGATTCGATATTAGTAAATACCTTCAAAGAAATGACACAGGGTATTTTATTAGACAAAATTTATGAGGAAAGAAGCATTGAAAATATTTTCAGAATAATGCAGAACAGAAGGTTTGAAGACTCATGTATAAGACCTGAGTTTAGAAAACATAAAAATTTTAATAATATGGACAGAAAAAATAATTATAGTGATCAGAGAAATAGAACCCAAAATAAATTTAATAGTGGAAATCAAAATTATAAACAAAATGCGGAAGAGAACCGGGGAAATAATAATTACAATCGTTATAACCACTACTATAATCATAGTTCAGGACAAAATCACAGACAGACGCAACAGACTTACGATAACTACCATGACAACCGCTACGATACTAACAATTCCGGACAGACTAGGAGAAATAATCAAGGGAATCAGGGTTTTCGAAATCGCAATACTTATTCAGGACAAAATAAAAATAATTTCTTTACGTCTGGTCAATTTCGGCAAAATTCTGGGCAAAATAGACAACAAATGGTGGAACCAATGGAAGTAGAGAATATCCAGGGTCGTAATGGGCGAAACAATTCAGGAAACCTCAATCAATATCCGAGCCAAAATTGCTATGAACAGGATATGGGTGAGCAAAGACAGTTTTCGTCAAATAACGAAGTTAACAATAATGAAATGCGAAGAGATTTTTTTTACAACTAGCCTCGGATGAACTACCATTAATTGAAATAACGATTAACAAAATAAAATATTTAGCATTAATAGATACAGGCTCATCGTTCAGTATAATAGACGACCGAATAAATAATTTTAAAAGAGTGAAAATCAAACCGATATATTTTACCACTATTATCGGGAAAGATGTTATAAATTATGAAATACATACCCCAGCACCAGAAGAGTTAAAACCACCACCAGAAGCTTTAGTTGGATGGAAAGTTAAATCGCTAAGCAATAGAAAATACCAATTTATAATAGGAATCGATTTGTTGAATAACTTAGACACTTTAATACATTTGGAAGGGAAAAATATAACCCTTAATGGTCAAGTAATAAAATTCGTTAACAATCCGTATCAAAATAAACAAATTTATGCATTAGAAACAGTTAAAAAAGACTACCTAAAATACTTAAAACTAAACCATTTGAATAAAGAAGAACATAGGGAAATAGTAAAAGTAATTGAACGGTTCAAAAATATATTCTTCAAAGAGGGTGATAAGTTGACCAGTACTCCAAGTATTAAACACGAAATAGTCACAACAACGAACAGACAAATAAACTCGAAATTGTACAGGTACCCTCCAAAGCACGAAGAAGAAGTTAGAACTCAAATAGCAGAAATGGAACAGCAGGGAATAATAAGGAAAAGTTGTTCAAGATATTCAAGCCCATTAATAGTTGTACCCAAGAAAAGCGACAACTCGGGAAAGAAAAAATTTCGAATAGTAATAGACTATCGAAAACTTAATGAGGTTACTATCGACGATAAATACCCATTACCTAATATTGAGTCAATATTGGACAAACTGGGGAGAAGTCTTTATTTCTCAACAATTGATCTTGCTAAAGGATATCACCAAGTGCTTATCAAGGAAGAAGATAGAGAGAAGACAGCATTTGTGACACCACATGGCCTCTATGAATTTATAAGAATGCCTTTTGGTCTGAAGAATGCCCCAGCGACATTCCAAAGACTCATGAACGAAATTCTTAGGGATTTCATCAATAAAACATGTGTAGTGTATCTAGACGATGTTCTAATATTTAGCACATCCATGCAGGAGCACATAAAGGCAATATCAGACATTTTCCAAGTTTTAGAAGCGAACAAGCTAAAAATTCAAATCGATAAATGTAACTTCATGCAAAGAGAAACATCGTTTTTAGGTCATATTATAACTAAAGATGGATTAAAACCAAACCCTGAAAAAATAAGTATAATAGAAAAATTGCAGTTACCTAGAACAGAGAAGCAAATAAAGAGTTTCCTGGGACTCACAGGATACTATAGAAAATTTATAAGGGACTATGCCAAAGTGGTCCAACCTATCACTAAATATCTGAAAAAGAATATCAAAATTAATACTAATGATCCTAACTATATAGACGCTTTTGAAAAGCTCAAAAGTTATATAAGTTCCCACCCAATTTTAAGATTTCCCGACTTTAACAAACCATTTCAACTAACCACGGATGCGTTGAACTGTGCAATAGGCGCTGTCTTGTCGCAAGATGGCCACCCTATCTGCTTCGCATCTCGCACACTAAACCGTCATGAACAGATTCATGGAGCAACAGATAAAGAATTCTTAGCCATTATGTGGTCTGTAAACTATTTTAGACCATACCTTTATGGCAAGAAATTTAAAATATTTACAGATCATCAGCCCATAAAATATCTGCATGCTAAATATAGAGGTAAAGATTTAGCTCCTCGACACCAAAGGTGGCTCCTAAAATTGGGCGAGTACCAATTTAAAATTGAGTACCTAAAAGGAAAGGAAAACCGAATAGCTGATTTTTTAAGCAGAATTGAACGCCCTGAAGATAATAAAACTGATCTATTTAGGACGGAAGATCGACAAAATTCATATTCAGATTTAGGAATCTTATTCAACATAGAAGACGACGCTACAATGGCAACAAACCACTCAGCGGAAGAGGAACTTTTAGACCATATCCCAATAAAAGAAGGAATAGTTAATGTATACAAAACTCAAATAATTTTAACCAACAACAAAACACAAGAAATAGAAATAATCCACAAAAAGAGAATAATATACATAGCAGAATATGACTTTACTAACTTACATGATATTTTGAGAAGATACGAGGGTCGTTTGATAAGTCCCTGGCCCAAGTAAGAAAAAAGCATTTTTTCCGGAAAATTTTTTTTTATTTTTCAACATAATCTCCCTGGAGGTTAATACATTTGGTCCAACGTTTCTCAAGTCCTTTCATACCGTTCAAAAAGAAATTTTTGTCACAGTCTGCAAAAAATTGGGAAACGGCGTCTTTCACCTCTTGGTTCGATGAAAATTTTTGTCCACCGAGGTGAGTTTTCAATTTGGGGAACAAAAAAAAGTCACATGGGGCCAAGTCGGGCGAATAAGGTGGGTGGTCAACGATCTCATACCGCAAATCGTGTAATTTGGACATGGAAACCGCGCAGGTGTGGACAGGACCGCTCGGTACTGGACGTGCTCCATCGTTGACGATTCGCGTGACACGTCAACTTAGAATGGCTGCCAAAAACAAACTGTTACCTACAGAAACCTGAAAAAATTCATGAGACCGTTCGAAAGTGCCATCTACCTAGCGATAGCAAAAACTTTTTCGTGAAACCACGTTTTGTCATTTGGGCCAGGGACTTATCAAACGACCCTCGTATATAAAAAAAGGAGCCACGGGAATTTACTCAGAAATCTCGGATAGTAAATATAACGTTGTACAAGAAAAACTTAGAGAAATGTTTTCTAACGACAAGCAAATAAAATTCATAAGATGTTCCTACAGAGCTCTAGATATAAAAACAGAAGTAGAAGCAATCAAGCAAATATCCTTATATCATATTCGAGAAAGCGTACACTCAGGAATACAGGAAACGTATAATACAATCAAGAATAAAATCTATTATCCAAAATTATTCGAATTAATTCACAACGTAATAAATCAATGCGAAGTATGTCAGGAGGTTCAATATGATAGAAGACCTATTAAACCAAAATTTCAAAAAACCGAAACACCTTCTAATATTAATGAAATAATTCACGTAGACACCTACGTTATAATGAAACACAGCTTCCTCACCATAATAGATAAATTCTCTAAATTCGGAGCAGCTTACTACATAACTGATAGAAATCACGTTACACTAATAGAAAAACTCGAAGAACATTTTACAAAAATAGGAAAACCAAAGAAAATAGTGGCAGATAACGAGTTTAATTCAATACATATAAAAGAATTTTTACAAACAGAAGGCATTACACTACATTTGACGAAAGCAAATAGCCACACAGGAAATTCAAATGTTGAGAGATTCCATAGTACCATAGCCGAAAAATTCAGAATTATAAAACTCAAAAAAACTAGAATCTCACCAAGAAGAACAATTCAACAAGCAATCAGAAATTATAATGAAAGATTTCATTCGACCATTAAATTCGCACCGAATGATGTCCAAAATCGTAAAGTAAATTTCGAAAAAGTAAGAACAAATTTAGAAGAAAGAAAAGAAAGGATCTTACAAAAATTTAATGAAAACCGTGAAGCCTACAACGAAACAAGAACAACAGGTTTTATTAAAATTTATAAAGCAGTTAGACATAAACATCAACCCAAATTCAAAAAGACTAAGTTACTAAATATTCACCCAACTAACATTAAAAAAAATCCTAAATTTTCAGATTTACATGACAATGTTGCTATGCCTAATACTGATAACCCCGATTAATGGACTATTTAACGTACATGAATTGACAGGACAGACAGGATTTACGGAAATACAACTCAACAAAGTAGAAATATTGACCAAAACGAATATTATCATTCACATAATTGACACAAAAGAAATTTTAGACTTAATAAACGACTTTTCAACCAATGTAGCTAATTTAGACGGAGAACAGAAGAACTTACTTATTACAGAACTAAAACAATTGACCAACAAAATTAAAACTATAATTCCTAAAGAAAATAGAAAGAAAAGAGCTTTATTGAATATAGTCGGAAGTACAGAAAAATGGTTATTTGGAACAATGGACGAACAAGACAGACTAGACATAGAAAATCACATGAAGACGACAGACGAAAACAATCATAATCTCATTACCGCAATGAACCAACAAATAATTATAAACAACAATTTTAATTAATCTTTTAGACAACTTAAAAATGTAATCGAATCAGACAGGAAACTAATTGTCGGAAGAGTTAACGATTTATCAAGTAATGCGCTAAACCAAAACATATATTATGACCAACTTTTCAAAATTCAAATTTTAAAAAATAAAATTGAGCACATTCAAGACAATATAGCGTCAACTAGGTATGGAATTTTACACCCCAACATCCTTACAGATGAAGAAATAGAAAAATATCAAATAAATATAAACAAATTGCAATATATAAAATTAGGACTTACAAAATTTGAAGATAATAAAGTAATATTTGCTATTAAAATACCAAAAGAATTTGAAAAAGTACAACTTAGAATCATTTTACCTATTCCTAATGAAAAACAAAAAGAAATTGATTATCCCAAAGAAATTGTATTTAAATATAACGACAAAATGTATCGATACGAAGAACTGAAACCACTAAACGAATTAATTATTACCAAACATTGTATTTATCAAAAAAAATTGTAAACTGATAAGAAATAATAATACGGAAATTATAGAAATAGATGAAGAAACAATTCTAGTTAGTTAGTATGCTCATCATTTACAATTAAGTCAAAATTGCGATGAAAGAAAATTAGTAATAAATAAATATGTATTGCTTCAATTCAATAATTGTGAAATTAAAATACTGGATCATTATTTTTCAAATATTAAAGAAATAATACATGAACGCTTCTCTTACCCCAATTATCAAAATTTGGAAAATTTTACAAATAAACTTACCTTAGATCTTATCTTAGAAAATGTAAACAATGTTAATAAAATAGAAGAATTATCATATCATAAAAATGTATCATATGGAATTAACGTAACTTTGATTTTTGTAATAACATTGTCAATTCTTGTAATAATTACCTACCTAAGAAAGAAAAAACAGATAAAAATAGAGATTGATAACAAGATTCAGGAGAATCCTAATTTAAAAGGGGGAGAAGTTACGTATGCGTCAGCATCTACACCTGACAAATATTCATGTTTGCTGCAGGATGTAACAAAACACCTGCAGCCATCATCAGCATTCCATAATGCACAAGCGTTAAGCCAGACGCTAGATCAGCGATTTCTAGATTCCCACAAAGTTAGAATCTAGTAATCAGCAATTTTGTAAATTCCACAAAAGCTGGAATTTAGATTTTAAGTTAGTCGTCTGTTATCATTGGAAGAATCCAGTTCATAAAATAAATTAGTTGTTTTCAATAAAATTACTTATGTAAAATTAAAAAGTGTATTTCTTATTTTTTTTGTTATCCACCACCCTCGACCACGTAATTTGCGCTTTATTAAACGTGGAGTTTCGGTTTCTGCTGAGACCTATATCAAACTGTTTAATAAATGTTTTTTACAGAGAACGAAACGTCACGTTTAATAAGGCACAATAATGCGAAATCCGGGAATCTTTTCTTTAGAAATTTATATTTAGCTTTATAGCATTTTTATATGTAATTTAATTTTCTATTATCATAAATATTATTTCTTAATATCGAAATAAATACTATGAAATGGTAAAATTGCTTTTAATGAAATTGCTAAGAATTGCAGATTGAGAGAGAATGTTGTATAGGTACATTTCATCCGGATTTAAAGATTATAAAATTTATACTAAAGGGTTATAAAGATCTCTATAAATTAAGGGATAGATTAAATAGGAGCTATGGATACATAGTGTGTTACATATTGAACGTAGCCAATAGCACTGAACACCGAAGAATGGAATGAACGCAGCCACTGAACGAGATCATCGGTGCACAGTGCAAAGGGTATGTCAAGAAAACGTCAGTCTGAGACCTGATCTCAATAAACGTAGTTATGAACCTAACGATCTTTTGTTTACGGCAAATTTGTCGCGAAACGACTTTTTTCACATTTTTGGTAAATTGTGCGCATACTGAGAAGTCACTTTAAAACAGTGATGTGTAGTTCACGAACGAACTAGTACATTTGAACTATTCACATCATTGAACTAAGCGAACTATTCGGTAAAATTGTCACATTTAGTTCGAAATGAACTGATAGTAAGCTGAATGTAAAGTTCTATAGAACGAACTGAATGAATGTTCGTATGATGTATTGTGGAACTAAACTGATCAGACTGGTGTTCTGGATTGCTCTAATGTATATGTTTAGTTCACGGACGAATTATGAGCTCGGAAAGATCGTACCTCGCGAAGAAATGTAAGCATTTAGTTCGAAGGCACACTACAGAATTGTTTGTGGATTAAACTAATCAGACTGGTGCAATTTTTTTCAATTTGATACGTTTTATTCACGAACTTTTCAGATTTTTCATCATCTTTTTTGTGACTCTCCTCTACTCATTTTTATATACCTCGGGAACGGATGATCGAATTGAGTCGGGTGCACCATTTTCCTCTTTTTCGATTCGAGATATCTGTAAAATTCAGTTCACGGGACTCAGTTTGATGCGATTATCTAGAAAAATTAAAATTTATTTTGTAGTTTTTTGCGCAAGTTTTGAGAACGGCTGCTCGGATTGAATCAGGTGTATTTTTTTTCGAATTACTTCCTTTTTCTGACTTGATGTATCTGCAAAAAACTTAATTAGTTATTTTTTTCCAGAGTTCTTGGGAATGTCTGCTTGGATTGAGTCGGTTGTTTTTACCCATCTTATTAATTTTTTAGTCGAGGGGCGAAAAACCGTGCTTGCAGATTTTTTCATTTAACTCGAGAACAGCTGCTCGTAAGTCGAGTGAATTTTTTTTTATTTTTTCTCTCTTTTACTCAAGATATATATGCATCAAGCTGAATTTCGTATTTTGTTATACATCACCATCTCGAACCTTTCTGAATTAAATTCTCAATTAAATGTAATATAAAAAAAAAATCTTGAAAAGAAAAAAAGTACCAGTAGTGTAAAGATTAACAAAAAAAAAAAAAATCGCGCCACTGAACAACGGCATTGAATGCACTTCGTGCTGGAAAAACTGCAGTACCGCCACTAACTGCAGGCAAAAGAAAAAAAAAAAAAAGAAAATTTTTTGGCGGCAAAGAAAAAACGTGGAGTCTGAATTGCATCTTGAAAGAGGACGGACGGTTTTTTTTGTCTGGCTTACATAGAAGAGACAAAGAAAAGAAGGAATTTTTGAAGAAAAAAAAAAGGAGAAAGTGCCTTGACGGCCTAGCAATATCAATTAAGAAAAAAAAACAGCACCGAGGGAAAATGAAAGAGCTGAGCGGATCAGACTTAAGGACTTAAGGATCAGCATCGGCAGCAGGAAATTCGAGCGAGAGTGGAGAATTAGATCGAACGCGTTATCACCGATGGGCCCCAACGACTAAGATAGATTGTAAAGGTACATGAAAATATTTTTTTTTTCTCGTTGTTTGCATTAAAGTATTATTTTTTTAAAAAAAAAAAAATTTCAATATTAAATTTTCAATTGTCCAAAGTGTACAGGTCGAGGGGTGGCGCATATATATTTATTTTCTCGTGTCGCATCCATAAAAATGCGTCAAGGTTAGACGGCTAATTGGAAGCCCTAGGGCTGCTGGCCGCCGTTCGTTCCTCCTTCACCACCACTTCATTTTTCTTAGCACCCATCTAGGATGGTTGCTCCTTCGGGTCATATTTTCCACGCCCGGGCTCCTGAGCAGCCGGCAACAGGTGCTACCCGACCCGGAGGAGCCCCATTATCAAAAATCTGGACGGGAATGAAGCCTTCAGCTGAGTTTCCGCATCAGTTGGCGCCCAAGCGACATAGCTTCATTGACTGTCCAAGTCCTAACCGAAGTATATTCTGCTTTGGTTGTGGTCTCAAAAATGTTGTGAAACCCAACTGCCACCGGTGCAAAGAACGTTCAGCGGGAAACGGGTTAAGGAGTACTGCTACCGGGACACAACGTACTCCGCAACCATGGAGACGTCCCAACACCAATCCCGTCGAAACTGCAGCGAACACCGATCCGGAGCTGAGACGCCAAAGATCATAAACCTCAATACACAATCTATTAAAACTTACCTGTTCGATCAGTCGACTCAAACACCCCTGCCGAACTTATATCCGTATAAAAGGCGAAGACAAACTCGATCTCACCGCTATTGGCGTTTGCGAAGTGAAATAAAAAAATCTTGCATAGAGTCGATTCTAAGTGTAAATGGAGACAATAGGCCTTATGCCGACATAACAATTAAAGGTAAGCGACTACGTGGCTTGCTTGATAGTGGTGCGAGCTCAAGCGTGCTAGGAGCTGGAGCATTGGACCTATTAGAAGAAATTTCTATACCCCTTTACCCCCTTCACATAAACATCTCTTCAGCGAGTGGTGACAAAAGTCCTGTGTTGGGATATATTCGCACCTTAGTAACCTTCAACAACAAGACTCGGATGATGAGATTCCTGATAGCACCTAACCTCACCAGCAAAATATATTTAGGGATAGATTTTTGGGACACCTTCGACATAATCCCGCACCAAATAAGCGAACTTCAAAATACTTGTGGTCAAATAAACAACGAAACTCTTGAGCTAACTGAGTTAGAACAGTCGAAGTTAAATGAGGTAATTCAAACTTTTCCCTCGTCCAATAAAGTTGGGTTGGGAAAAACTAATTTGGTCGTTCATCATATTGATACTGGTACAGCGAAACCTGTCAAACAGCGTCATTACGCGGTCTCACCTGCAGTACAGAAGCTAATGTATGATGAACTCGATCGTATGTTAGATCTGGGTGTAATAGAAGAAAGCAGTAGTGCTTGGAGCTCTCCCGTTACCTTGGTCCGAAAACCAGGTAAAGTGAGACTATGCCTTGACGCAAGACGTATCAATGAGATAACGTTGAAGGACGCATATCCTCTTCCTTTAATTGAAGGCTTGTTGGCACGTTTACAGGACACTCGATACATATCGAGCTTGGACCTAAAGGATGCGTTTTGGCAAATCCCACTAGACGTCAACTCACGAGACAGGACAGCTTTTACCGTACCCGGACGCCCCTTATACCAATTCACGGTAATGCCATTCGGCTTGTGTAACGCTCCGCAGACAATGTGCAGATTGATGCACAAAGTTATTCCTCATGAACTACAGGACCAGGTATTTGTTTACCTGGATGACTTGCTTATTACTTCTCGATCTTATGAAGAACACCTCCAGCTCTTGAAGCGAGTTGCTCAGCTGATAAGAGACGCAAACCTTACGATAAATGTCGAGAAGAGTAAGTTTGTTCGGAGGGAGATCAAATACCTCGGTTATGTGGTAAGTGACGGAATACTTAAGACTGATCCGGAAAAAATCTCTGGCATTACTGCGTATCCTGCTCCGAAAACTGTAAGGGACGTTCGGCGTTTCATGGGTATGGCTGGCTGGTATCGTCGGTTTATTCCCAACTTTGCATCTGTCAGCGCTCCTTTGACTGACCTGCTCAAAGGCAAACGTGCGTTCGTATGGACAGATTCTGCGAACAATGCATTCGAGAGAGTAAAAGAGTTGCTAGTTACTGCACCCGTTCTGATTAATCCCAATTTCGAAAAACCATTTTTCATTCAGTGCGACGCAAGTGCGACTGGAATCGGAAGCGTCCTGTTTCAAAAATCAGATACTGGTCAAGAACATCCAATCGCCTTTATGTCAACGAAACTCAACGCTGCACAACGTAATTATAGTGTCACGGAGTTGGAATGCCTGGCCGCGGTCCAGAGCGTAAAGCGATTTCGAGCCTACGTCGAGGGGTTACCGTTCACTATAATTACAGATCATGCAAGCTTGAAGTGGTTGATGGACCAAAAAGATCTCTCTGGTCGACTGGCGCGTTGGAGCTTAAAGCTACAGGGTTTTAACTTCGATATAGAGTATCGAAAAGGATCTCAAAACGTTGTCCCAGATGCTCTATCGCGTGTTCACAGTAACGAACTGGACGAAGTTGCGACAGAGGACGTGTGTGAAATTTTGTCTCCTATGGCGTTTGAAGAAGCTTCCTATGTCGAACTGATAGACCGCATAAAGAAATCACCAGAAAAATTTGCTAATCTGCAAGTTTCTGATGGCAAAGTGTTCATTGTACGAAGTACAAAACAAACTTCCAATACCGACATACCAGAACTTAAACTATGGGTACCGGAGTCCTTAACGCATCAGCTCATTAGTGCTGCTCATGATTCTCGAACCTCTTCTCATTTCGGAGTTCAGAAGACAATCGAACTAATTCAACGTCGATATTACTGGCCAAAACTTCGTCAAGATGTATCAAATTATATTTCCGCGTGCACGATATGCAAACAAGTGAAGCCACCAAACTTCACTATGCGGCCACCAATGGGTGAGCATATTGAAGTTGTACGACCACTACAATACTTATACATAGATTTCTTGGGTCCTTATCCGCGGTCGAGGACAGGAAATAGATTCATCCTAGTAGTATTAGATAAGTTCACGAAATTTGTGTGGGCAAAAGCTCTGCCATCTGCTACATCAGAATATGTAATAAAATATTTAGAGAAGGAAGTCTTTTTGCCATACAGTGTTCCCGAAAAACTACATTCAGATAACGGCGTACAATTCACATCTAAAGCATTTAAAAATTTTTTAGATTCTTATGCAGTTAATCATGTGTTGTCACCTTACTATGCTCCCCAAGCAAACGCAGCCGAAAGAGCTAATCGCGCAATCCTTGCCTCAATACGCGCTTATGTGGACGAAGACCATCGGAACTGGGATGAGAATCTGTGTGAAACATGTACAGCATTGAGAAATGTTGTGCATGACGCAACCGGATTTTCTCCTCATTTCCTGATGTATGGCTACCATTCGATACTCCATGGATCAGACTACAAACTACTTCGCGACTTAAACGCACTGACAGATGGTGAAATCGAAATAAACCCACATATCGAGCGGCTGCGACGTGTTCAAGAATCAGTAAAGAAAAATCTAGAACGAGCATATAGGAAAGGCGCCCATAACCCATAACTACAATCTCCGTAGTAAAATAAAGTCCTTTTCGATAGGACAAGTCGTATTTGTGCGAAACCACGTACAAAGCAGTGCTGTTGACCATTTTGCAGCCAAACTTGCTCCCAAGTTTGTGAAGGCAAAGGTTAAGACTAGAGTTGGAAATGTGTCATACCAACTGGAAGATGAGTCACAAAATATCCTCGGCATCTATCACGCAAAGGATATTCGAACCTAGTTTCACTTCCAAGTCGAATAAATCTTGACAATTGTCATGTTTGTCACAATTTAAAAATTACTTATCATATGTCGTCTCATAATGATATCCAAATAAAGTTTGATCCAAGTAAATAATTTCTCTATTAACTATACTATGTTTACTATATATTTTTTTTTTTTTTTTTTTACAAATATCCGTATATGCATTTATTATTGAATAAATACGCGGTATCTGAAGTATTCCTAGCTTATAATTGAGTGAATATATATAAGTGTATGTACTGTGTCTGTAAATATGCAGTGAGAAAAGAATGAAGGTCGAGGTAATATTGAAGGAAACCTCGCTTTGTTTATGAAATAATTTTACGTATAATTTTCTATATTATCGCTACTCATATAACCAAATAGTTAGATTTTTCTTTGTATCAAATATATATATATATTAGCCCGGCTTGTGATGAGACACTTCTCCTGGGTCGAGGTCGTCCCCACGAATGTTATACATCACCATCTCGAACCTTTCTGAATTAAATTCTCAATTAAATGTAATATAAAAAAAAAATCTTGAAAAGAAAAAAAGTACCAGTAGTGTAAAGATTAACAAAAAAAAAAAAAATCGCGCCACTGAACAACGGCATTGAATGCACTTCGTGCTGGAAAAACTGCAGTACCGCCACTAACTGCAGGCAAAAGAAAAAAAAAAAAAAGAAAATTTTTTGGCGGCAAAGAAAAAACGTGGAGTCTGAATTGCATCTTGAAAGAGGACGGACGGTTTTTTTTGTCTGGCTTACATAGAAGAGACAAAGAAAAGAAGGAATTTTTGAAGAAAAAAAAAAGGAGAAAGTGCCTTGACGGCCTAGCAATATCAATTAAGAAAAAAAAACAGCACCGAGGGAAAATGAAAGAGCTGAGCGGATCAGACTTAAGGACTTAAGGATCAGCATCGGCAGCAGGAAATTCGAGCGAGAGTGGAGAATTAGATCGAACGCGTTATCACCGATGGGCCCCAACGACTAAGATAGATTGTAAAGGTACATGAAAATATTTTTTTTTTCTCGTTGTTTGCATTAAAGTATTATTTTTTTAAAAAAAAAAAAATTTCAATATTAAATTTTCAATTGTCCAAAGTGTACAGGTCGAGGGGTGGCGCATATATATTTATTTTCTCGTGTCGCATCCATAAAAATGCGTCAAGGTTAGACGGCTAATTGGAAGCCCTAGGGCTGCTGGCCGCCGTTCGTTCCTCCTTCACCACCACTTCATTTTTCTTAGCACCCATCTAGGATGGTTGCTCCTTCGGGTCATATTTTCCACGCCCGGGCTCCTGAGCAGCCGGCAACAGGTGCTACCCGACCCGGAGGAGCCCCATTATCAAAAATCTGGACGGGAATGAAGCCTTCAGCTGAGTTTCCGCATCAATTTCTTACAGACATCTCGGGAACGGCTGCTGGGATCTGTCGAGTATAATTTTCTTGCCTTCCACTTCCTTGTTTGTACCCGAGATATCTGCGAAAGGCTTAAAAACGAAATGAACTGTAAAACCTAACACAAAGAACTAGTCCTTTTAGTGAATAAGAACTAGTGAACTAATTCAGTGAAAGAAACTATTTTGCCCATCTCTACTTTAAATGACCATGTGTGCGCTGTGGTCCACTTTATTTTGGTTGCTTCATTAAACTATTTATTATAAATGGATGAATACATTTCATAGGCCCATTCTAAATGCAATGGTATAATATACAGTTGCTCACAAAATTATTTGGTCACTCTGGAATGAGAGCTAAATTCATAATTTTAAGACACTGAAATGCAATATTTGAAAAAAGTAAAAACTAGGATTTGATGTCGGGATATTATAAATAAAAAGACAATATTTTTTATAATTTAAGTAGTTCAAATAAATTTATTAAATTAAAAAGAAAATAAAAGATTGGAAATTCATCTCACAAAATTATTTGGTCATTAGTTCATATTAGATTTAATACATTTAATTCTTTTTAACTAAACCTGTTTAATACTTGGTGGGGTATCGGTTTGCTTTAATAATAGCTTTTAGTCTATTTTGCATATTTTTTACTAAATTAGCAGTGGTAGAAACACCTATTTCATCTCACTCCTTTTTTAAAACAGTTTTCAGCTGATTTTTGTTTTTTATGTTATGATCCTGAACCTTTTTTTTCAAAATTGACCACAGATGCTCAATAGGATTTAGGTCTGGAGACTGTGGAGGCTTTTTGAGTTGTTGAGGTACGTTGTACAGCAGCCAACTTTTGACTACAAAAGCCGTGTGCTTTGGGCCATTGTCTTGCTGGAATTTCCAGACACTTGGCATTCCCAATTTCATAGCACTATCCTTAATATTTTTTTAATATGTCTAAATACACCAAATGCAGGTGTTCCACGCCGTTTGCCGCCATACAGCCCCAAACCATAAGTGAACCGCCACAATGTTTCACCATTGGGACTAAGTTTTCTTTATTCAGCGAAGTATTTGTTGTTCTCCATACTTTTTGATTTCCATCTGCGCCGAAAATATTGAATTTGGACTCGTCACTCCAAATAACAGTCTCCTAGAATGAATTATCCTGCTCTAAATATTTTTTAGCGAATTCCACTCGTTTGATTCGATTTGCAGCTGATATGTATGGTTTTTTTCTAGCGATTCTTCCGTTATACCCTTGTCGGCGAAGAATTCTACGCACCGTTTCATCAGCCACTTGTCGTCCTGTAGTTTCCCGCATTTTCTGGTTAAGTTTTGGTACACTTAACTTTGGATTTTTTCCAATTTCGTTCATCACGACCGGTTAGTATTTTTTTCGTCCACAACCGTCCTTATTAAGCCAAGTTCCCTCATTTTGAAAATTTTTTTACATTGTATTGAATCGTGGAATACGGTTTATTAACAATTCCTGCAATTTTGCGATGAGATTTTCCCTTTAAAGCTAAACTTATTATTGTTTTCTGTAAATCATTTTCCAATCCTTGCCACGACCCATTTTGATGAAATTGAACGTCAGAACTGATTGCAGATTGGAATAACTTCTTCAGGGAACTCGTTTCAGTATTACGTCAGCCGAAATTAACCCGCAAAATTATAACGGGCGATTAAAGACAGTAGGTAGTAAAAATGACCAAATAATTTTGTGAGATGAATTTCCAATCTTTTATTTTCTTTTTAATTTAATAAATTTATTTGAACTACTTAAATTATAAAAAGTATTGTTTTTTTATTTACAATATCCCAACATCAAATTCTACTTTTTACATTTTTCAAATATTTCATTTTAGTGTCTTAAAATGACGAATTTAGCTCGCATTCCAGAGTGACCAAATAATTTTATGAGCAACTGTAAATGTAAACCATTTCTTTGCTATATCCAGTACGTATTCTGTAATTGTACCATGCTCCTTGTAAAAGGTTTATTTCTAATATTTTCTAAGAACAATCAAACGATGCGCCCTTGTTACTATTTGACTTTTATTTCGTACATAAAAAAGAATAAAAGAAAAGTAAGAATAAACAATTTGGGATGCAAAGGACAGGTGCTAAGCGCTTACATCGAACAATTATTGAACATGTTTCCAGTCCAAAATAATTTCACTTTATCATTCTAATAAGCTAAGCTAGGGTGTTGCCTAGTAGGTAGCGTGTTGGTCTTGTAATACGAAGGTCGTGAGTTTAAATCCCGGTCAGCGCAATACATAATTGCAGCACATTGCCTGCTTGGATATATCTTGGTCACCTCAATCTACGAAAATGAAAAAAATCGTAGAAAGAGGGTTGTGCGAAGGGCTAACAACCCTTCCACACTAAGTAATGAAAAATGTTAAGGAACCTGAATATCAGGAGGCCAAGGTCCGGTTTGGGCTGTAGCGCCATTGTAGTAGTAGTATTCTAATAATAAAGTATTGTGATCGACACAGGTTGTGGGTTAAACACTAAAAATAATTTAATTTTTTTATCCATTGGCGTCCGAAAAGGAGGGGCTAAAAAAAAATGGTCGGCCGAATTTTTTTTTTTTCAAATGAATATGTCTTCGAAATTACTTACCATAAAAAATTCATATTTTGGGAGCATTAAGGTGGCATACAGATGCACTAGAATCAGCTTGGTGGGAGGCTAATTATTGTAAGAGGGAGGGTCAGGGCGTGCAAAGAAAAACACTTAACAATGAATATCTCAACTATCTCTTAATCTATGTAATTGAAACTTAGGACATAAGCTAAATTACCAAAACAGAAAAGAAATATAAAATGTTGTTATAATAGTAGTGGGGGGAAATGGGGAGCATTTCCAAAATGGTGCACTTCTCAAAATTTCAAACCGTCCTATCTTAAAATTGAGCACAGATATCAAATCAAAAATTTGTCAGATTGAAGAACTACACAGTTTTTAATTTTGCTAAAAATTTTAAGTTGAGGGGCTTAAAGAGAGGGAGGTGGCAAGCAAAACAGTCGAAAATTTTGAGTGATTTTTTAGGGCTCTGGTGAAAGATATAAAGTTCAAATTTTCCATGTGGATACATCTACTTATTTGCGAAAAAATAATTACTTGTTCCCCAATTGTTATGCACTGACTGAAATTGTTAAATAAAATATAACATAGTGAACATTTCTTGCTATTGATTTTATTTATTTAATCTATATAAATATAATTGTAGTGTCTGTCTGTTATTTGTTTATAAATGGCTATAAATAAGGTTTTTCCTTCATTTTAGCAATAACAAAGCAGAATCAAACATTTTTAAAAAATTTCTTTGTCTGTCTGTCTTTCCGGCTTTCACGCAAAAACGGCTGCACCAATTGCAATGAAACTTTTACAGATTATTAGGTCTACCTCGGGGAGTAATCTGCTTTAGGTTTTATTTTTCTCCCTTCACGCCTTCTACCCCCTCCCATACGAAGTGACACATTTTCAAAAACTTATAATAATCAAATTTTCATGGAAACTATGAAAGCTATTAATTTGAAATTTAAAATATATTATTTCTATTATAAGTGCAATCTTCAAGTATATAAATAGTTTGAATCCCATAACTCCTTCCAACATCTCCCATACAAACTAAACTTTTTCATGAAATACTATACTCCAATTTTCTCAGTACGTATAACTTTGATCGAGCTAAGATTTTGTATTAAATCCTTAATTAGCATTGTTATTAATGTCAGGAAAAAACTAACCAACTAGTTTTACTCCTTCTACCCCCTCCCATACAATCTGACACAAATCCACGACTTTGCGAAAATTCGATTTTCTTGAAAAGTGTGAATGTTACTGTTCTGAAATATAAAATATATCAATTCAATGATAATTGTGGTTGCTTCTCCAAAAATAACTAAGAACCCTCCACTCCTTGCACAACCTCCTATACAAACTGCACTTTTTCATGAAATATTCTAAGCCAATTTTCTCAGTACGTATAGCTTTGATCGAGCTAAAATTTTGTACTAAATCTTTAATTAGCATAATTATTGTTATCGGGAAAAATTAACCGATTAGCTCCACTCCTTCTACCCCCTCCCTTACAATATGAAACAATTTCACGACTTTGCAAAAACTCGATTTTCGTGAAAAGTGTGAATCTAACTGATCTGAAATTTAAAAGATATCAATTGCATGGTGATGATAGTTGTATCTAGAAAAATTACCAAAAACCCCCCACTCCTTCTACCACCTCCCATATGTTATAAAAAAACTGTTAATTATTATAGTAAAACACACTGTTTTAGTTTAAGGCACTGATTATTTATTTAACGACCGGATCAACAATTCTGTTACAAAAACTGTTAGTTATTATAGGAAAAACACACTGTTTTCGTTTAAGGTACTGATTATTTTTTTATATGTCGCGGTCGGAGTCCACACAGTAACTGACTCGATTTTCAATTCATTCAATTTTTCTCCAAAAAATTATCGTCATCAATAAATTAATTACGCGTGCTAGCATTGCCGGTCGGACGAGAAGTTCATTGCGCCGAAATCGCTTCCTCTAATATTGCACTACTTGCACAATATCGAGTCATCGATTTCGGCTAGAACTTAACGCTCAGCAGGTCATTGGTAGCACGCAAAATTTTAGCATGTGCCATCAGGTCAGTTACATTAGCGGTTAATGTAACTAATCTGATGACACAACATCCTTCCCCCTTATAGGAAGAAGCGTGATGACGATTTACATAGATTTACACTGTTTTTTTTTTTTATATAAATTTCTATTTTCATTATCTTTTTACTTTAATTTATTTTTGATTATACCATATTTTAAATAATGTTTAATAAAATTTATAAATTTCATATTGTTGTTTATTTGTATAGATGTGTCACATGTTTTATTTTTATACTTTGCAATTTGATTTAAATTTGAAAACATTTTTATTTTTATGGTCAAGATTTTAATAACATTTCTTTTTTACAATGAAAATACAATATTTTTGATTTTGTCTCTATTTGTTTTTTTTTATTTTTTTTATTTATTACTTATTTAACTAAAGTAGAAAGAAATACAAGAAAAAGTATAAATTCTTAATTACTTACATGTATGAATGGAATATAATAAAAGAACAGATTCTAAGGAAGTACATACATCAATTATAAAATTTTTATTTTTATTTATACACCATTTTTTGTAGCAATATCATGTTTATTTCATTTTATTTTAGTTACATTTTTTTTTTTAAACCATTTCTCTTAAAACTAATTTTTCTTTTGTTTTGGAGTGCTTCTCCAAGCTTAAATTAGGTTCATGTAAATCTTCTTTTGAATTTTCTTGTTTTACTGATTCTTTGGGTCCCGACACCCGTAATTCTATTTTGCTGTTAATTCCGACTTTAGGTTTTAGATAGTTCTGTATTTTCGATTTTAAATAAATGAACGCTATTATAGACCCGACTACTACTACTAAAGCTAGTACCGTTGTTGTGCCTGTCTGTACCAAAGTTTGCTTTCTTTCATAGGCTTCCTTACGTCTGCGGTCTTGTTCGTCAGCTATGTGTTGCGTTAAGCTTTTTAGACTGTTAGAATACAGGTTTTTATGGTGGTTCCTCAAGTCACTTTGTTTAGTGGCTCTATATACATATATATATATGTTAAGTATATAGTAAGTGTATATATATAAATTAAGTAATTGATTTGCCTTGTTTTTATGTTATTGGTAAGAATGAAATGGCTTAAGTCTATTATTATGGACGCGCTTTTCTTTCCCTTTTACGTTGATGGTGGTGTTAACACTATTATGAACTTTTATAACCTCAAAGGGTCCTAGCCATAGGGGCGCCAATTTATTTTGCCTAGTTTGATTAAACAGTAAAACTTTGTCTCCTACCACAAATTCGGCTTTGGCAGTTCGTTTATCGTAATATGTTTTCGTTGCAAGCTTACTTTTGCTAAGATTAATTTTGGCTACTTCGTGAGCTTTCTGTATTTTGTACCGTAATTGAAGACAATAATCGTCATGATTATAAATAGGTTCCGGTTTGCGTTTTACTATTGTTGGTAAATCGGCAGAAAATCCGAATAGACAATCACTTGGTGTCATTTTGATGGATGCATGTAAAGTATTGTTATGGACATGCGCTGCTTGTCTTAACCAAAGATCCCAATTTAGAGAATCATTTGATACAAAATTTCGCAAGTATTCTGATAGTGACCTATGGGATCTTTCCAGTGCCCCATTTGACTGCGGATGGTATGCTGTTGTTGTTATATGTTGCACTTTCAATAATTTACACACTTTATTAAATAAATTACTGGTAAAGTTGGTGCCTTGGTCAGTTACTAAAATTCTCGGTATTCTATATCTGCTAATGATTTCTTCATAGAATACTTTAGCTACTGTAGACGCTTCGGCATCTGGCATTGCATAACAGTCCATAAATCTCGATAAGTCATCCTCGAAGGTCAATATCCACTTGTTTCCATTGGCCGTCTCCGGAAGTGGCCCAACTATGTCTAGATAAACTTTATCGAAAGTTTCCTGAGCTAGATCTGTGATTACCATCGGCATTTTAAATTTTTTCCCACTCTTGTTCATTTGACATTTTTCACAGTTTTTTATATACTTAGCAACGTCGCTGTGCATGTTTGTCCATCTAAATTGTTTTTTAATTCGATTAAGTGTTTTAGTGACTCCCTGATGACCGCCCAACGGCGTCTCATGGAAATCATATAAAATGGCTTGAATATCTTTTGGATCAGATATTATTTGTGGGGTGAAATCGAAACAAATGCTTTCAACATCTTCGCCGTCAGAACTGTTAACTTCCATAACATCACTGTTACTGCCTGCTTCAGATAAATTATCTACTTCTTCCAGTTCCTTCGCCGCTTGAGCGCGAGTGATTGCAAAACAGTCGGCAGAGTTTGTATTCTCCATCCTACTGAGAGCATCTGCATTGGTATTCAGACTCCCCGGCTTATACACTATTGAAAACTCGTATTCCGAAAGTTTTTCCTGTAGCCGAATCAATCTCGAGGTTGTATCTTTTTTTCTTAGCATGCCTTGAAGTGGTTTATGATCACTATAAACCATGAAATTTCGACCGTATAAATAGGGCTTGAAGTTCTTCACCCCCCATACTACTGCAAGTAGCTCTTTTTCGATGGTAGAGTACCTTTGCTCAGCAGGGTTTAACATTCTACTGGCGAAAGCAATGGGCTTATCGCTACCTATCTCTCCTTGAGATAACACAGCTCCCAATGCAACATTACTTGCGTCCGTTGTCAAATTAAATGGAGCATCAAAATTGGGGTAGGACAATAAAGGCTTAGTAGTCAGAATAGTTTTTAGGTCATTGAAAGCTTGTTCGCAATCTCTCGACCAGGAGAACTTTACGCCTTTTCTTAGTAATTGATTTAACGGGCTCGCTATTTTTGAAAAATGCGGGATGAACTTGCGGTAGTAGTTTGCTAAGCCCAAAAAAGACTGAATATGCTTCACATTTTTAGGTCTGGGAAAATTTAGTACACATTCTACCTTGCTAGGATCGGGGCGACAACCATCAGCACTACACACATGACCTATGTATGTAACCTCCTTCCTTAGAAACTGACATTTTTCCACATTTAATTTCAGATTAAATTTTCTAAAGCAATTAAATACCTCTATAAGTTTTGAATTATGTTCCTGTAAGTTCTTTCCGTGGATAACCACGTCATCCAAGTAAACGAAACATTTTGTACCTTGTAAACCAGTCAATACAAAGTTCATTAGTCTTTGAAATTGAGCAGGTGAACCTTTCAGCCCAAAAGGCATTCTGTTGAATTCATAGTGCCCATTTGGGGTACTAAATGCAGTTTTGGCTTTATCCCGAGGATCCATTAACACTTGATGGTAGCCACTTGTTAAGTCTAAAGTGGTATAGTACCTCGCGTTTCCCAACTGATCCAGTATGTCCTCCATACGTGGAAGGGGAAATGCATCACCGATAGTCACCTCGTTTAATTTCCTGTAATCGACTACAATCCTCCATTTTTTCTCGCCATCTTTAGTTGATTTTTTAGGAACTAGGAGCAACGGTGAGTTCCACGGACTGTTACTTGGGGCAATTATATTTTCATTAAGCATTTTACTAATTTGTTTATTTATTTCTTGAGTATGAGTTTGAGGAAGACGATACATTTTTGAGTTAATTGGTGCAATACCTGGAATAGTACGTATACGGTGTTTTAACGCATCTGTGTGGGATAATGGATCTCCTTCGAGATGCATTATGTCATGGAAATTACGGCATAACGCAAGAATTTCGTATTTTTCTTCTTCTGTGTGGTAGCTATCGAATTTTACTACAGACTCTATTTGTTTTAATCTTTCGGTCGACGCAAAAAGGTCACCTTCAGGCTTATCATTTAAAAGGGGGTAAATATCATAATCTGTTAAACTTTCCAAATTTGGCTTAATCTCTTGGGTATTTATTTTACTATTCGTCCCATTTACTAATCCTACGGTTATCTCATTTTTATCAGTGGATACTAAAAAATTTCCTACGAAGACACCTGGCTCTGGCTCAAAGCTCGTGCATAGCATATACTTTTCGTCCTGTGGTTCTATGACTAAGGATACATTTTGCATAGTACGTGGTGCTATTATTTTAACTGAATCCTGTTGTTCGAAATTGATTTCAAATATGTTATTACCTGTTTTAATTATCAGTTTGTTATTAATGCAGTCAATGCTACAATACCGCCATAAGAATTCTCGTCCTAGAATTCCATCACATGGCAACGAAACGTCGTCTCCTACTACATGGAAGGTAGTTTCACACACCAATTTATCTCTAAATATGAGTTTCCCATGGCAAGTTCCTAAAGTGGTACCCTGACCACTGAATATGCCTTTTATTCTTCGAATATCCGTTCTATCTAACAGTACGTTTTTTCTCAACAAAGTGTGTTTTATTATATTAATATCGGCTCCTGTATCTACTAAAAGATTTAAATGTGATTTCTCACATATGTATATCAAATGGAGCTCGAATTATACTGGATTCGCAGCTTTTGGCAATACTCACAAACTGACTATTAATTTTTTCTTTAAATTGAAATGAATTCGGCTCAGTGCAGGTCTTCTCGGAGTCATCTGCACAATCTTGCCTAGAGTAAGTAAAGGATGAAATATTGTTGGTATTTTGTACATCAAGGCTGGTCTTCTCGGAGTCACCAGTAGTTCCTTGATAAGGTAAACCTGTCACAATATTCTCATGAAACTTGAAAAATGCATCTAAATTTATGTCATTGTTATCAGTCATATTGTCTTTTGCCGCTAAAATTTTCGTAAATGTTTTTTCTTCACTCTTATTTTCGTTATTGCCGGATAAAACGTTTTGATATGTGTTACTCGGAGAATTGTTTGGTTGTGGAGCTGACAGTTCGTGTTCTATTTTTGTGAAAGAAGGGTCTCTCATTGGACGTTGTGAGAGGCCCGCTGGTCGTTTCCCGAATTATGAACATTACGCGATTGTCCATCATACCTATTGTAGGATTGTCCCTGACGTTGATTAAAATTTCGTTGATTTGGTCGGTTAGCATGTACTGGTTGAAAACGATTTCGTTCTTGACCTGCTCTATTGTGTGGATGTGAAAAATTCTTTTGCGGCTGTAATTTCTCCCTACAGGTAGAAATGTCATGCCCATATATACCTTACAGATTCCGCAGAAGGGGTACTTTTTCTTATTTCGCAGTCTTCCATAACATGATTTAGTTTATCACAAAAAATGCACAATGCACCTGGTGTGTACCGATAATTGTTGGTTGCGAATACATTTGAATCCGAAACTACTGGCGTTTGAGAACTTGGAATTGAAGGCAAACAGAATGATTTTAAAGTATCAGTCAATTTTGCGAACTGACTTTCCAGAGTATTATTTATCATTTCGATTGTGTTTAATGAGGTTATTTGTTCAGTTTTTAAATTGCTTTTTGGAAAATATGATTCTTGAACGTTTGTGGTTCCTATTGCAAAGTTTCGTTGTGAAAAAACTCTTTCAGTTTGTCTAGCGGCTTCGATTATCTCTTCTAATGAAGCTGCTTGATTTGAAACTATTGCGACTTTAATATTTCCATCATATAAACCCGATTTGAAAACACTAATTGCTTGCTGATCCAAGTCACTAATTAATGGTTCGTTACTTAAAGGATGCCGCCTTTTGGTTGCCGCTTTACACGCCGCAAGGGCTTGTTTCACTCGCAGACCAAACGTATGAATTTCTTCACCCGGCATTTGCCTACACATAATTAAGTCATTGTGATAGTCAGTGTAAAGTCTCGTTGGTACTGTTATTTCAAAAAAATATTTGGAAAATTCCTCAAATGATAAAAAGCTTTTATCCTGAATTAATTCATGAATTTCGCCGCGAATTTTAGGTTTAATTAAATCGAAAAATAAAGTTTTAGATTCGTTATTTGGAAGATTTTCAAAAACCGATTTACATGCATCTAAAAATACATTAACTTCGCGGTTAACACTACCAGGGCTTACACTATAAGGGTTGATATTAAAAGTCGGGACTAATAAGGAGATATTCTTGGCAACTCTTTCAAAATTTGCCATAGTATTAAAATTTTCACTTACGCTTTCTAAGTTTCTTGTAATAATTCTCCCTGAACGAAGCTGCAAATCGTTCACGATGTCGGTATTCCGTCCGTCTGTAAATACGTCGTCGCTCGATGAACTGTCCCCCGATGTATTCTCGAACGAGAAACTATTTACTCGGTCTTCAAAGGTTGCCCTGAGTGTTAATAGTCTAGTTGAAAGACTGTGAGTTTCCATATACCACTTTTTAGTTATGTATATATATATTATGTTATCATATATTTTCACGTTTTGTAATTTTATTGAGAAATATTCTGCTCTTTAGCCTTAGTATTAATGTACGCGAAATTAATTTGTAGTTTCAACAAACTGAACACGGTGTATGAATTATAAAATCGAACGTTATCCTTTACGGGCACATTACTTTTTGGCTTCCCAGCGCATAAAACTTTTTCAGTGCACAAATAAACAGTTTTCTTAAAAATTTTTCACCAGGATCGAACTACGAACACTGTTAAAATTACTTGCAATGAAGTTATATTTTATTATTATTTTGGTTTTCGTTAGGTTCCGAAAAACCAGCTGCGCCACTGTTATAAAAAAAACTGTTAATTATTATAGTAAAACACACTGTTTTAGTTTAAGGCACTGATTATTTATTTAACGACCGGATCAACAATTCTGTTACAAAAACTGTTAGTTATTATAGGAAAACCACACTGTTTTCGTTTAAGGTACTGATTATTTATTTTTTATATGTCGCGGTCGGAGTCCACACAGTAACTGACTCGATTTTCAATTCATTCAATTTTTCTCTAAAAAATTATCGTCATCAATAAATTAATTACGCGTGCTAGCATTGCCGGTCGGACGAGAAGTTCATTGCGCCGAAATCGCTTCCTCTAATATTGCACTACTTGCACAATATCGAGTCATCGATTTCGGCTAGAACTTAACGCTCAGCAGGTCATTGGTAGCACGCAAAATTTTAGCATGTGCCATCAGGTCAGTTACATTAGTGGTTAATGTAACTAATCTGATGACACAACACATACAAATTGCACAATTTCACTAAATCCAATGCACTAAGTTTCTCAAGTTACCTATTCAGTTTTTCAAGCTTAAATTTGAAGCAAAATATTTTTATAGCTACTCTAACATGGTGTGAAAAAAATTAATTTAGTACTGTCATCCCTTCTATCACTCCCCCCACAAAAATTCTTAAGATTACAATTTCGATTTCATCGGTAGTATCATAAAATGGGGCTTTACGCATAATCGAAGTCCTGTAATGTTTTTAAGCTTAATGTCATTTTATTTGGGCTTTTTTAAATTAACACAAGCTACAACTATTCACATGTCCTTAACACGTATACATATGATCTCGAATCACGGGTTTGATTTGATCACGAGCCTCTCCCATTCAAATGCGAGTATCATGCCATCATTCTTAATAATTTATGGTTCTAACTCCAACAAAATACAAAACATTGTATTCAAAGAGCCATTAAAGTAAGCGGATTATATATCCCATATAATGTATTACTAACTACATTCTCAAAAATTGCTTATTAATGCGATTTTTATGCGGACGAAGTCGCGGGCGTTTGCTTGTTCATAGAATATTTTCATAAGTACTGCGAATTAAATTTGTACGAAAATGTTATAAAACGATTCTTTAAGAAAGGGTATAAATTCAAATTCGTCGTTATAAAATCGATCGAGACAGATAATATTCATTTTATAAATAATTTGTAAGGATTTATGTATATGTATATCATGTTGTTATAAAATTTACACCGAAATTTCTAACCGTGTACTAAACATTACAGGACTACGATTGCGCGTAAAGCCCAAGAGAAATTTGTTGATTTTAATAAAAAATTGCATAGGGAGTGATAGAAGGGGCATTGAATTCATTTTTTGACATCATGATAGAGTTGCTATCAAAATGTTTCGTACAAAATTTAAGCTTCGAAAATTTGATAGATTTTGAAAAAATTAGCTTATTAAATTTAGTGAAATTATGTTGTATGGGAGGTGGTGGAAGGAACGGGGGGTTTTTGTGTTGTTTTCAGTAATATATATGAAGATTATGTACGTTACTTGTCTCAAATTTCAGACCAATAACATTCATACTTTTCAAGAAAATAGCTTTTATGTAAAGTTCAGAAAATGTCTCTTGTATGGGAGGGGGTAAAACTAATCAGTTAAATTTTGTCGATCATTAATGAGATCGTTATAAGTGAATAATTAGTGCACAATTTCAGCTCGAAAAATTTCATACGTACTGAGTAAATTGGTTTAAAGTATTTCAGCAAAAAGTTCAGTTTGTAGTGAGACGGTTCAAATAATTTTTATACTCTAGATTGATGCCATCATAAAAATAATATATTCAGATCTATAGTTATTATACTTTTTGAGAAAATCCGTTTATTGTGGAATTCCGAAATAGAGTCAATTTTTATTGGAGGGGTAAAAGAGTTGGAGTGATTTGGCCCGTTCACGAACGTGGCCTTACTTTTTACTTACATTCGAAAGGGTCGAACGATTTCTATTCGCTCGTTCACGCAGTTGATCTTACTTTTTTGTCAAAACTAAAATTAACATCATTTGAACTCGCTCTCCAAAAAACGCTCGGATGGAAGGACGCAGCTTTCAAGTTTTTGAGTGACGACATGAATTTCTGTTTCATCTTTGTTTTCACCGAGCCCTATTTGTTAGAATTACAAACTTATAAGACTCAGATTTCATCAAGAGTGTACAAATTTTCAAGCAAATCTATGCAGCAAGCAATTAGATTTTACAAAGTTTTGAAGAAACTTTGATATAAGTTTTTTTCCAGTTAACCCCTGGCCAATGACTCCAGAACTATTTTCAGTCAGTTGTATCACTTTTCGATTTCAAATTAGGTCCTGTCCAACGAAGGCACTTATTTTGAACCTCCACCTCCCTTAAACACGCTTTTATAACTTGTTGAGCCATAAACATAATGAATAATCAATTACCAAATTAATACCATTAGCCTCCTGATAATGATTAACCATTAGCTTTGACAATTATTATTCTACAAAGAAAAATTCATTATTTGTTCAAGTTGTCAATGAAAATGTGGACCCCAGAACGCGTTGCATATTTCCAAATAGTTTTTATTTATAATTTTTGCAAAGCAGTCGGTTTGATAACATTTAAATATAATCGACATGATTCGACTTTTTCTTCATCGAAACTATTGATCGTGTTTAATCGCATAGTATTTATCGTCATGTGTTCTTTCGGTGTTTTATTTGCAATAATAGTTTTCAGATTCTCTACAGACTACGAGAACAATAGTTACTTTAGAATGATTGCAATGGTTCAACATTTTTACCCATATTTCGCTGTCATTCTTACTTTTCACATTCAATATAAAAATCGTCGGAAATTAATTGTGCACTTTAATGAATATCGGCATATTTTCAATGCAATAGATGGAGGACCGTTTAGTCAAAGCCAAAATATTACTGTACGTAACGTTGCTGTACAGGTTTTAACTAAACTTTTAATGTTAGCTATTCAAAATGGCATTATTATCTACATAGTATTGAATAATTCTTCGTTAAGTGTGCAATCGATAGCAGTATCGGCTTATTGGTTTTTCAATCACTTAATTCTAGATACAGTATCGAATGTGTACTATTTCGGATTGCTTTTTAACACATTTCTTTTTACAAATCTGAATCTGAAACTTGACTCTGAAATGGATAGAATTTTCGAAACTGAAATTAAGCGAGTGAATAACTCAACTCAAATGATCAGATTTTGCGCAATTAGCGATGAGATTGAAAATATATTTCAACTACATAATCAATTATGTCGGGCATTAATTGAATTGAATAAACTCCTACAATTTCAAATATTACTAAAACTAATTTATGATTTGATTAATGTCGTGTGCGAGTTATCTGCTTTTTACGAAGCCGAAAATAAAGATGGTTGGTCATTGAAAAATCTCATATTACTCGTAATTTCTTATTTGCTCGTCGCTGATGTTTATTTTATGATGAGTGCTGTGAACTATTTGGAAAAAGTTGCACGTTATCCTGAAGAGTTTTGCCGAAAGACAACAGTTATGAAGAATTTAGACGTGCGACTCGAACAAACTGTAAGCTTGATGATTTGAAATTCGTGAAGATTAATGTTACAAAATTTCGAATTTTATTTTCAGATCGAAAAAATAGTCCTAAATTTAAATATTATTATTGTTGAAATCGAAATTTTTGGATTGTTTAAAATAAATTTGTATTTTTTGTTTGCATTTCTGTCAACAATTGTAGAAATTGTTCTAACTATAATACCATTCGCAAAAATTGATTAAAATTTAATTATTGCATCTTTTAAGTATAATAAAGAATTCGGAATGTATTTATTTTTTTAATCAATAATTTATAAAAATATATATGTATTGCAGGATAAATTCTAAATTGTTGGCAATTATTTTTGCCATAAACGAGCTTAATCACGTACATTGAACTAAATTCGGAAATACGATGCAACCAAGAAGGATATATAATAAGGAGTGACTATGAGCATGCTTTGCCTTGTAAGAAAATGGGAATGAAAGTATTTCCCTCCTATCTTTGTCTGGCATACTTAAAATATTGCAACTAACTCTTTCCCACGTTAAATTGTTGATTGTTTTGCTATCCTTGTTTGGCATACTTAAGCCCAAAGTAACTATCTCTGTCCCGCGTTTAAATTGCTGAAGTGTTTAGCTTAGACATGAACCAAAAACTAATAAAAATTTAAAAAATAAAGATTTTTGAGATAAAACAGCAAACTCCATTCTACTGAAAATTATTTTATTGCTGACTGAATATAAGCAAAAAGAGAGAATACAAATTATGGTATTTTTTTTTGTAAAAGTTTGAAGCCAAGTTAAGCTTGGACACAATTTTAGAAAATTTCCGAATCAAAAAGTATTCCCACATGAGATAGCCTATCAGGCACTCCGTTTTATACAGGGTGTAACAGAATAGATGCGACAAAAAAACATGGTGATAGGGGACCTCGTGGTGCACAAAAAAATATACTACGGAAAACTTGTAGCTCCAACCCCTAGCGACTTAGGGGTGATTTTCTAGTTTTTGGTTCATAGAGGAGGTTGTCAAATTAAAAGGCGAATATCTCCGAAACTACTTAAGATAGCTCGATGCGTAATATTTTGTTGGAGAGCTTTTTAATGAACCTTTCCAACAAAGGTCTGCAATAAAAATCAGTCACTGAGTTGCTAGAGTAGTTTGAACATGAAAAATTTTTGTTTTCCAAAAATGTCCTTCAACTTTGAAGGCTTCTTGCTCAAAATTTTGACTAAATTTTTTTTTGAGTTTGTGATCTTAAAAACTACCCGACACATTTATCTTTCTTTGAAAATAAAAAAAATTGTCCTAGCTCGTTTTTTGATCAAGTTATGACCAAAAAACCGAAACTAAACCATCAAATACAAAATTTCGGCAATGTGAAAAAAAAAAAATTTTTTTTAATTTTTTCCATCGCAAATTGAAAAACAACTTAACAATTTAATTTAAAAGCAAAATTTATTGGAAAACAATATCAAAGGATGTGTATCTGGATTAAATTTTTGAAAAAAGCCATAAATCCATATTCCATATGTCAATTATTTGTCTTAACTAATAAATCTAAAAATATCGGGATCAAAGTGAAATAATTAAAATAAAGTGAAGTCTTACAAGTTTGAAATCGCTGAACAATACAGTAATGAAGAACTAGCTGATATAATTTTTATTTATGGTGAATGCCATGGTAATGCGCGTGAAGCTTCCAGACAATATGCAAACCAATATCCCAATAGAAGACATCCAAATCACGCAACTTTCACAAGAACTTATCAGACACTTCGTGAAACGGGCAGCTTTACACAACGCAGAGAAGGTCGAGGCACAGCAAGAAATACATACAGAAGAGATGAAAGGATATTGGAGGAAATACAAAACGACCCAAATTTGAGTACAAGGTCAGTTGGAAGAAGACTGGGGGTGTCACATTTGGTAGTACACAGAACCTTAAGAGCAGACCATCAGCATCCATTTCACCATACTCCAGTACAAAGATTAACTGAAGAGGACAAAATACATCGTAATATTTTTGTGAAATTATGTTATTGCGACACCGGGAAAATCGTGAATTTTTATCTTCAATTTTATGGACAGATGAAGCGCAATTCACCAGAGATGCAGTGACCAACTTCCACAATCTGCATACTTGGAGTCACGAAAATCCGCATGACAAGAAGCAAGTTAAGTCCCAGCACAGATTTTCGATCAATGTTTGGATGGGAGTTATTGGACAAACACTTGATGGCCCCTACATCATACCTGGCAATATGACAGGTGATGTGTACATTGACTTCCTACAAAATCATTTGCCCAATATGTTAGGCGATGAAGTACCATTCAACTTTCGAAACCACCTCATTTTCGTAGGGATGTGCGAAATTACTTAGACGATAACTATCCTGAACGAAGGATTGGACGTGGTGGACCAGTAGGTTGGTCAGCAAGATCACCTGATCTAACACCACTGGATTTCTACATATGGGGACACATGAAGGATTTAGTATACAAGATGGAAATACTTTCAAGAGAACAACTGCAGCAGAGAATTATGAACGCAGCAGACCAAATAAGGGAAAATTTAGCTTCTGTTAATCTTACGCAAGCAGTTGAAAAAAGATTGAAGAAGTGCAGGGAAAATAATGGTGATCACATAGAAAATTTAAATTTACACGCAGCCAGTTAAAAAAAAGATATTATTTTCCAATAAATTTTACTTTTAAATTAAATTGTTAAGTTGTTTTTCAATTTGCAATGGAAAAAATTAAAAAAAAAAATTTTTTTTTCACATTGCCGAAATTTTGGATTTGATGGTTTAGTTTCGGTTTTTTGGTTATAACTTGATCAAAAAACGAGCTAGGACAATTTTTTTTATTTTCAAAGAAAGATAAATATGTCGGGTAGTTTTTAAGATTACAAACTTAAAAAAAAATTTAGTCAAAATTTTGAGCAAAAAGCCTTCAAAGTTGAAGGACATTTTTGGAAAACAAAAATTTTTCATGTTCAAACTACTCTAGCAACTCAGTGGCTGATTTGATTTTTTATTGCAGACCCTTGTTGGAAAGGTACATTAAAAAGCTCTCCAACAAAATATTACGCATCGAGCTATCTTAAGTAGTTTTGGAGATATTGGCCTTTTAGTTTGACAACCTCCTCCATGAACCAAAAACTAGAAAATCCCCTTTAAGTCGCTAGGGGTTGGAGCTACAAGTTTTCCGTAGTATATTTTTTTGTGCACCACGAGGTCGCCTATCATCATGTTTTTTTTTGTCGCATCTATTCTGTTACACCCTGTATATCCTCCATGGATGTATTGCATTGTGACAAAAAAAGTAAGGGCACTTTGTAATTAAAATTAGTCTGGGAAATGATATTTAAAAAAAATTTTTTTTTTGTTAGCAGACTGTCCTTAATTATTATCCCAAAAATTAGCGCGCTCTGTTAATCAGTTTGTTTACAGCAGCTGGTTGAATGGGTACACCTCAGTAGTCCAATTCCCGCAAGGGGGTAGTTGTAGAATGAGGTTTTACCAATTCCTGCAACTATCTTTGGAGGCTAGCGACTCCACGGATCTGAGATAGCTACCCTCCTGTGGGATGGGGGCAGTAGAATTCACCCACAGCCAGTCCTGCTTGCCCTAAAAATGGCAAATGGATACTCACTGGATCATGAGCTTACCACCCGTGATTTTAAATCCTAACTAATACGAGAAACGAATACAGCGCCTCGGATCATTCTTTCCCCTTTCTGGAGGTTAAAAGAGATCTCCCTTCGCAGGTGGCGGAGAGTTTTTGACGCAGGCGTCAAATCCGTGTTGTTATATGGTTGTACTACGTGGAAAGTGACCGTTCGACTTACCAAGAAACTACAGACTTTCGTCAACCAATGCCTCCGGCGGATTTTAGGAATATTCTGGCCAGAAGTGATCTCCAACGACGAAGTTTGTAGTACAACTGGCCAGACTAAAATAGATATTGAAATTCAAAGGTGAAAGTGGCAGTGGATCGGTCATACTTTGTGGAAACCAGAGCGAAACATCGCCAAACAGGCTCTGGATTATAATCCTCAACGAAGACGTCGGGTTGGTTGACCATGTAACATATGGAAGCGACCAGTTGATCAGGAGGCCAGAGGAATAAATAAGTCCTCGCCACAGCATAAGGCCGATGCTCAGGATCGCGCCTTGTGCAAAGAGTTGTTTCTGTCCTATGCCCCTATAGGGGGTCCTAACAGGAATTTGATTGATTTGATTGATTTCCCAGACTAATTTCAATTACAAAGTGGCCTTACTTTTTTATCACAATGTATACCGACTTTTTAAGAACCTAAATGCGAGCACATCCACATCCCCCGAACACTGTCTTCCCATTTTGGAAACTTGCAAATATTCAGCTTAATAGATTTGCAAATTATCGCCTACTAGCAATAACTTCATTTATGTCAAAAGTCATACAAACAATCATCATAGGTGTATCGAATAACTTAAGACCAATGATATTATTTTTTATAAAAAGTACGGATTTCGAAAAAAATCCCTAAAGAACACATGAAGTATTGGGTTGGAATTCTTCAGCAGTTAATTGAATTTGGTTGCGTTTAGTATTTGATATTTGATATTTCATTTATTTGGTAAATACTACAAGATTATAATTCTTTTATAAGTACAATAATATGTGGTGAAAACTCAGAACTAATAGAATTCAAATTAATTAAATTAAAACTAAATACATTGAGTTATTAATAGAAAGATTAAAATATATAAATATAAATATAATGAGGAAAATAACTAAGATAATACTATAAAACAAAATCATTAGAAATTCGCAATTATTAATTAATTAATTAAGGAAATGTTAAGAAGATATTAAGAAAATATTAAGAAGAAGAAGAAAACGCCAAAAGTATGATTATAGGAAATATTAAAATCAAATTATGAAAAATAGATTAAAACTCGAGGGAATACACAAATCGCCTGAACGTACCCGGATCATCAACACGCTGAATATTAGGTGGAAGATTATTCCAGATTCTTATGGTCTGGACGAAAAAGGAACCCTCACCGACCGTCTTAAAGAAACGCGGAGCAAGAAGTTTACGGTGTCTGTTGGTTTTTAGAAGTATTAGGAACTCGCATAAATACAGTGGCTCCCTATGCTGTAAAATATTGTGTAGGAAAATTAGTGCTCTGCGCTTAAGGAAGAGGGTAATGTGCAGCCTAGAATGCTCATCTGATATTGCGATATATGATCAAAACGCCTTAGTCCAAATACATAGCGGATACAATCGTTGAAGGCCACATTTAACCTGTGTTGGCAGTTGAAATCATGTTTAGGAAATACTAGATTACCATAAGAAAAAAAAGGTATAATAAGGGATTTAACGAGCTTCAATCTGGTATGCATAGGAAGGATACTAGCAAACACCCATAGTCTTCTCAGACTACCATATACCTTTTTTAGGATAGAATCGACTTGCTTACAACCGGACATGGCCGAATCCAGGATTACTCCTAAATCCGTTACATGGGTTTGGAATACGAGGGGTGTACCGTTGACTATAGGGTGGGGAAGGTCCCAAGTGTTAGGATTATCTAGTCCGGCATAAAATACAATACATTGAGATTTTTGCTCGTTGAGCGTAAGATGGGAAAAATAGTATATATAATAGAAGTATCGATACTATAGACAGAATATGGTACATCACTCTTTTAGTTCAAATTGAAGGTTTTAGTTTCTGCGACTCCTTAATTCCTCAGAAGCTGCCCAATAATTACAGAATCAACGCTCGTATCCCCAAAGCCCTGATTATACTCTAGATGAAATCTGAGATTATTATAAGTTTGCCACAAATTTTGTAACGCTAAGAAATAAGGCTCGGAGAAAAAAATGAATGATACAGAAGTTAATATTATCACTCAAAAATCTCAAAACCGGATGTCCGTCCATCCGTCTATCCGCCCGACCGTGTCCTCTCTAGCTTAAGAACGCGTTGAGCTAGATAGTTCAAATTTTGTATATGCCATTTTTAAGAAAACAGTAAGGTCAAGTTCGTGAACGGACCAAATCGCTCCACCCCTTCTACCCCTCCTATACAAAATGACACAATTTGACAATTTGACAATAAACAGATTTGCTCAAAAAGTATAATAGCTGTAGGTCGAAACTTAGAGCTTATTAGCTTTGTGATGATTTCAATTCATTGTATAAAAATTATTTGTGTCCCCCCACCTGCACTTTTCCATAAATTACTGTAACCAATTTATTCAGTGCGTATAAAATTTATCGAGTTAAAATTGTGCACTAAATATTTATTTAGAATTATTAGTAAGACCAAAAAAAATTAGACGATTAGCTTTACCCCTTCTACCCCCTCTCACACAATCAGACACCATTTCTCAGCTTTACAAAAAGTCGATTTTTCTGAAAAGTATGAGTGCCTCTGATCTACAATTTAAAACATGTCAAAAGCATGATGTTTATAGTTATTTTCGAAAAAGTCATTAAAGACTGGCTCCTCCTTCTACCACCTCCCATACAAACTGCACAATATCACTAAATCCAATACACTACTTTTCTCAGTACCTATTGATTTTTTGAATCCTAAATTTTCTATAAAACATTTTGATAGCAACTCTAGCGTGATATGAAAAAATTAGTTGAATATCGTACCACTTCCCATACAAAATTTCTTAAAATGAAAAAATTTCGCGTAAAGCCCAATCGTAGTCCTGTTATGTTTTTTCTCTCACTCTCTCTCATATTTATGAAAGACCTTCTATATCCTACTTTTGATTCAACTAACAGCTTCACAGACAATAGCATCCTGGATTTCTCCAGTTACGTTTCTTACAACTTCTACACCATATCAGTCACCATTCGACATACCATGTACAAGTACAGCACCGCCAAAATATCGTTATGCGTCAGCATTCGGCTAGTAAACAGGCCAATTGATATTTTTGCGATTGGGGCCCACCAAGTGCCCGGTATCATTCATCGTATAAGTATATCAAATGTAAGCATAATTAATAAGTTAGATAATACCAGTGACATACAGTGCATCTAAATTATTAATTACGCCTAAATTATCATAAAGCGCTGATTTAGCTAAATGAGCACTTAATTACCAAAATAGTGATCATTTATCGGCTAAATTTAGGCTATAACAATGAAGAATGTACTAGAGATTACCATTTCGTGTGTGGGTTTTCCTGCTACAAAGAATCATGTCATTTTCTGACACCACAGAGATAAGTGAAGACATAAAGATGTCTCACTCAGTACAAGAAAATAGTCATATGAAGGAAAAGCTCGCCGCAATCTCTAGCATCCAGGCGAATTCGATACCGGTCCCAGCACGAATGGTGAAACAAAGTTCAAAGCGAATGATGACGTAGTGTGGTAGAAAGTGATAATGAACTGGTTATGACCAGGTCGAAAATACACGATCCTTAGAAAAGGGATACTTGTGACTGACTCTTTTTTGTATAATTTTTATCCACGATGATGCATTGTATCTTTACCTGCGTAGTACTTTATAGTAGTTTTCGTGTTAGCAATTGGCCTTATTAGTTCCCAGTTGCTTAGAATCATTGGTAACGCGTAGAATTTATCCGCTATATCAATGTAAAGTTTACTGTGCTGCAGAAAACTGTGTAACATTCGGAGCGTTCACATTAGAATATTGGAGTTCTGTTGAAAATTCGTGTTATAAACATCATTTAGAGGCTCTAGATTATTCTATATTGATCCTTTTGAAAAAATATTGTAAATGGAAGTCCGACAAATTCCAAATAAATATGCATGGCAACCGTCATATGGTCATGGATTAAAAAATTTGAAATCCGAAGGGTATTCAATAATTTTATGCACAATCTCATGTTTCTAACTTATCCTAAAATCCAAACTGTCCAAAAGACAATTTCATTCATTCATTAATCACACAAAACCTACGCTTTACTAGGGATTTACATTGATTGATAAAATCAAAAACAAAGCCATGGTACTGACTTTGCTAAAAGAAAAGAAAAAACGTTTAGGAGATCAATTCAATTGTACATACGAAAAAAAAACGCACAGCTCAAGTATCCCTTTTCTAAGGATCGTGTATTTTCGACCTGGCCACAACTGTCATAACGAGTTCATTATCAATTTCTACGTCATCATTCGCCTTGAACTTTGTTTCTCCTTCGTGCTGGCACCGGTATTGAATTCGCCTGGAAGCGAGAGATTGTGGCGAGCTTTTCCTCCATATGACTATTTCTTGTACTGAGTGAGCCATCTTTATGTCTTAACGATGATCAATCAATCAAATTCCTGTTAAGACCACCTGTAGGGGCATAGGACAGAAACAACTCTCTTCCACAAGGCGCGATCCTGAGCATCGGCCTTAAGCTGTTGCCAGGACTTGTTTATTCCTCTGGCCTCCTGCTCAACTGCTCGCTTCCATGTGTTACATGGTCGACCAACCCGACGTCTTCCTTGAGGATTATAATCCAAAGCCTGTTTTGCGATATTTCGCTCTGGTTTCCTCAAAGTATGACCGATCCACTGCCACTTCCGCCGTTGAATCTCAATACCTATTTTAGTCTGGCCAGTTGTATTCCAAAGTTCGTCGTTGGAGATCACTTCTGGCCAGAATATTCCTAAAATGCGCCGGAGGCATTGGTTTACGAAAGTCTGTAGTTTCTTGGTAAGTCGAACGGTCACTTTCCATGTAGTAAAACAGGGGAAAGGATACCGAAGGCCTAACGAGCTTTATTTAGCCGAGCCCCAACATCCTTTTCGGCTCCGCCGTCCATGCTGACAATGCTTCCAAGATAGCAAAAATTTTGCACCTCTTCCACATCCTGTCCGTTAAGAACAATCGGTGTGCTTGCGTTCGAACCCATGTGCATGTACTTGGTTTTACGCACATTTATTTTCAGTCCCGCCTCTTTGCATTTAGAATGCAACGAGCGAACATTTGACTCTAAGCCCGAACGGTTATGTGCAAGCAAACACACGTCATCAGCATAATCAAGGTGACTTAAGATGTTAAATAGTCTACATTGAAGGCCTTTACCTTCCCCACCTTCCAGTGCAGCTTTCAAGATGTCATTTATTACCACCAGAAACAGGGCTGGTGATAATATGCAGCCTTGTCTGACACCCGTTCGCACAGGGAAGCTCTCGGACAGCTCTCCTCTATGCAAGACGCGACACCTTGCATCTTCGTAGGATTCTTTAATCATAGCTATGACCTTATCTGGAATACCTCTCCTACGCAAAGTATTCCATATGTAATCTCGCTTAACGCTGTCGAAAGCCTTCTCGAAGTCTACAAACATGAGATGTAGTGGCGAACCCATTTCGGCTGACTGCTCTAATATTATCCGTAGGGTATTTGTGTGGTCTGTACAAGACGATCCTTAACGGAATCCAGCCTGATAAACTTTGAGAGTGCTTTGAACGACATTACTAATCCTATTGAGAATTACTTTAGCCATAATTTTGATGCAGCAGTAAGTAGACATATACCACGCCAATTGCCACAATCCCGAAGGTCGCCCTTCTTCGGAATTTCCACAATGACGTCCTCCTTCATTCCACACCCCAGTAAAGAGTGGGTGGAGTATATCGGCTGTTATTTCCGGGTCCGCTTTGAGGAGTTCGGTAGGAAGTCCGTCTATACCTGGAGCTTTCCTTCCCGCCATTGACCGAATGGCGGAAACTATCTCTTCCTTATCTGGGGGATCGTCCCTAATAGAGGATTGTTGCGGTTGGATGTTTGGTAGTTGTTCTGTTTCCGGAATATCTTTCTCTGACAAGATGTTTAAAATATCAGAGAAGTATTCCTTCCATCGCTGCAACTGGTGTTCACTCATATTAAGGAGAGTTCCGTTGACATCTCTCACCAGGTGGTTGGCGGTGAAATTCCTGTTCGTCAACTGTTTCATGATTTTGAAAAGTGAACCCATATCCCCTAGGTAAGCCGCAGATTCTGCCTTGTTTGCCAGATCTTCAATGGCCTTTCTCTTGTCGCGTCTAACAGCCCTCTTAAGCTGTATATGAGCATCGCGGTAGTTCTGCCTCAAGTCGGGCGTTCGTTGGTTGACATCGGGTTGAGAGATGATTGCCAATTTGGCTTTTTTCCGATTGCCAACCTTAACCCATGTGTCTTGCGACATCCAGGGTTTCTCACCGCTTTGCACATATCCCACAGATTCTTCAGCACTAGTTAGAAAAGTGTTTCTGGTTGCCTCCCAATTGGCGCCCAGTGTGCGCATTTCATATTCACCCAATGTGGGTGACTTTTCGCGTAGAATAGTGGTGTATTCGCGTTTTTTGTTGGGATCTCTAAGTTTATCCTCATTAAGCTTGCGCTTCATTTGAAGAATTTGTGGTCGTCGGATTGCTGCTAACGATGAAGACGAGCTAAATTATAATTAGCTCCGCTATGTTTCACTGGTAAAAGACTCGTAATGTTTGAATAATAATACCTGTAGCGAATGAGCGGCTACTGCGCTGTGTTGCGTTTCGTCCTAGGCCTGCTTACGACGGACTCGTCAGTAAGGCTTGTGGAAGCAGGCCCTGCCTTAGACGCTAGGGGAATACTGCGCAGGTAGTGAGATCAGAACCCGGGGATTTCGAGTTGCAAAGCAGCCGTGCTGGCAACTTAGCTATCTAGACCCCACGGCTTAGTCGGTTAGTAGCGATGCAGTATAAGCCGTCACAAAACCATTGGTTGGAGAAGGGGGAGGGGGTTGGCTCTCGAGCTATCCACACTAGAGTCACTCCATGCAAGAAAGAGACACACTTTATTAGAGTCTGGTAGATATGTCATAATCGACACCCGCGAATTCACCTTCCCTAATCCACCATTTGTTATGTGGTGAGATTAGTGATTTCTTTTGCAAATTTCGTCCACCTTGAGATAACTTGTTCCTTCAAAATTTTTGTTTCTGACTTTTTATTTAAGCATTATAAACCGCACATAGTTTTTGAGCGTCCCAAAAAAAAAAGATCGAACTTTTTCAAATTTCGCACCGAATAAAGTGCTTCACCTTTGCAAAATTATGGTAAAGCGCCTCTAGTGTCCCATGGCGTAACTATAGGTTATTTTTGTTAATATTTATATATGATGGATACTACAGAAAAATATGAATTTTATTAAATGATTTGGACTCTTACGAGGTTAACTATCTACTGGCAATCTTTTGAGTAAAATATTGTTATAGATCTGGCAACCACGCAATATTGATCTTTCCCGAATATGCCAGAAGTTTGTAGAACAGTCTCCAATATGTAAAAAGCCATAATCAAAGATCTAGAACCTTCCAGTATAGTTGATTGAGACACACACCCGACGAATACACCATGGAAGGTTCGTGAATTGGGAAAATAGTATAAAAGTACGAAGCTTTCAGACGGCAGGCAGTCATTCAGCGACATCTATGGAAGACGCGAACTGGTGCAAGAACGCGATAGAACAATATCGGCGGTGGTGCCATGTAGTGCGAATTAAGTTAAAGTGCGAATAAATAAATTATCACTTTTTTTTAAACGAATTGTGTTTTACTTGAAATCCCGGCGAATCCCTAGCTCGCAACAATATGTTTAAAAATGTAAAAATGAAAGCCCCATGAATAACCAATTGCATAGATATCTTCTGAGAGTTTTTGAGCTAAACCTTAACATTTCGTGATAGA